>JAUDYM010000004.1:2940373-4410560 GCA_030407015.1 Armillaria fumosa
GTGAGTTAGGGATGCAACCTCGTAAAATGTTATGTAACCCACACACGAGCGCGGTAAAAACTATCTGTGAGTCCTGGAAGGTATAAAAGCATGCCCCTTCCAGTGAGAATAGCCACCATCTCCTTTGTACTATCCATATCGCACCAGCATGCCCATCAACCTCAACCCCTCTGACGCCGACACAACCAAGTTCAAGGTTGCGGCCATCCAGGCTGAGCCGTAAGCTTGACACCTTGGTCGTGTAATTGGTCTGATTGACTGGCGATACAGCGTATGGCTCGACCTCGAAAGAGGCGTCGAGAAGACCATAAAAATCATCCGTGAGGCTGCCGCTGAAGGAGCAAAGATTATCGGTTTTCCAGAAGTCTTTATTCCAGGTAAAGATGTTGGCCGGTCCAATGCTTCCAGGCTAATGCATTGCTTCAGGTTATCCGTGGACACCCTGGGCGAATAACTTCGTCGTTACACAGGCTGTCCTGAAAGAGTACCAAGCGAACTCCATGGCACTTCACTCGAAAGAGATGGATCGAATTCGGGAGGCTGTCAGAGAAGCAGGCGTGAACGTAGTCCTCGGGTTTTCTGAACGCGATGGAGGCTCCCTTTATATCGCCCAAGTTACTATTACGGCGGACGGTAATATTGCCAACCATCGTAGGAAGATCAAGGTGCGCAAAATCCCCTCACATTGTCAGTCAAGCAGCTAGCCGATCGTTGTCTTTTATTAGCCCACACACTACGAGAAAACAGTTTTCGGAGACGGAAGTGGTGAGTAATTCAATTGGGAACCAAAGAAAACTAGCTGACTGTTCGAAAGCCCAGTCCATCTACAACGTAGTTCAGACTCCATACGGAAGGTTGGGCTCCTTGAATTGCTGGGAGCATATTCAGGTCTGCCTTCCAACTGCGCTTTTCGTGATCGTTACTTACATCGCATAGCCCTGGTTGAAGACCGTTTTCTATTCTCAGCATCCCCAGATTTTCGTGGGTGGATGGTGGCCCGCATTTGTTCCACATGCCGGCGGCTCGCCCTACATAGTCAGTGGAGAGGCGTCCAGTCGGATGAGCCAACTCGTGTCTATGGAGGGCGGCATTTTCGGAATCGTCTGTTGTCAGGTAGTCAGCGAAGCAGGCGCCGAGAAGATGAAAATCCTTGGATATCCATGGTTCACGTTCCCCGGAGGCGGCTTCTCTGTGGTAAGCACTTTGGGCATCTCTGAACGATTCATTTTAATAGTAACGTGCCTTGTAGATATACGGTCCCGACGGATCTGCCTTGACTGAGCCTGTGGACCCTGGAAAAGAGGTCATCGTATACGCCGATATCTCACTTGACAAGATCAATGAAGTCAAACTCGTCGCAGATATCATGGGGAGCTAGTGAGTGATAGGCGCTAAAAGTCTAAGGCGTGCGTCTGAAGCATTTCTAGCTCTCGCTTTGATTTATTTCATACTGAGGTTCATGGAAAGAATTGGCTGCCAATCACTTATAGCGATGAGGAAGAAGAGAAGGAATCGAAAGACCAAAGAGCAAACATTGATAACGAGGGTAATAACCACAAGCTTGGTTATAGTCTCCCCTAGGCAGACTCAGCCAATCAGAAGTCGAGACAGTAGAGACTTCAAGCTTGTTGGTAATGGTCGCTTCCAAGTTCTGGCAAGGTCCTAGCTAGTGTCAGACGTATGAAATCGTTATAACGTGGTGCTGCACTTCAAATGATGATCGAGAGTAGTCACCGCGCAATTACCGGTTATGGCAGTAAGACAAAAATTCCAAGACATAATAATTAAATTGAAGCTCAGATGGAAGCCGGACAGGGCCGTACAGTCGGACTCTAATTCTTGGCTCTCGACATTGACAAGTCCTCAGGGTCTCTCAACGCATTCACCACGGTGGCGACGCGACGCAGTTCGATATCGCACCACCATGACCACCCCACGCGCCTCATGGTCTACCACGCATCTGTCTTCTGCCACCTTGGCTTCCTCGACCTCTACCGCCACCAGGACTAAGCCAGCCCCAATCTACAATCCATACGACAAATTCACGAAACCTCAGTTCGACGCGTGGATTGATGACCTTACTGGAACTCTCCGCCGGGCGTTGGGTCATATTGATGACGGTGGTCCTGAGGAGTCGCTGGTGCCGTCAGACGAGTCTTCTATGGGTCACATTGATGCTGAACAAGCCAGCGAGAGCTCGGAAGTCGACGGAGATATTGAAGACTCCTTTGCAGAACTCAAGGCGCGGCATGCTAATAGGAAGGGGAAAGCCCGAGATCCACGAGAAGGTCCAGGACTTTTTTCGGGTCGGGGGAATGGTAGCTATGAGGAGCCTATCGACCTTGCCTCGGATTCAGAAGATGAAGAGGCACAGGTGGAGGAGCTAGCACGGGTAATTGACGATACTGACTATGGTAGCGAGTGGGAAGAACAGGATGAGCGTGAGGAAAGTGAACAGGATGCAGAGGATGTCGACCCAGAGACAGACGCAGAGGTCGATTATGAAGACGAAGAGAATCACGAAGAAGAAGCGGGATCTGATTTGGAAGAAGGAAATGAGGCGCACGACGAAGACGAAGATGAGGAACAACTGGACCTGTGGAAGACAGATCAGTCTTCCTCTCCGCCATTACAGTATGAAGTGTTCGACGCGGATGATGACATCGAGAAATTGGATGAACCGGAAGTAATCGACCTTCTATCTGACGAGGAGATTAGCATAGCTGGGAGTTCACCACCGGCTTTGGGCGAGGGCGAGGAGCATTCTGAGGCGGATATCGACGAGGAAGATCGGGACCAGGGTGCACATGAAGATGCAGCGGTGTCTCGAGATGTCTACGACGTTGACGACGACGACGAACAACCATTGTATAATGATACAGGTGTGTGCTTTTCTTGCAAGAATGTATATTTTTGAGTCAAATCTCTTGTCAGCGTTTCCATCTACTGTATTGGGCTATCCTTTCTTGCACGAACCAGTTGAAATCATGGATCCTTGGATTCGACCCCAACAGTACGCGAATGATCTCTACAAGGGTGGGGATCATCTGCCGGGACCCGAAACACATCCCAGTCCTCATCAACTCGGAGAGACAGATGTCACTAGCACTTCTATTACCCCACAACGGGAGGTGGTCGAAGACACGGCGTCGTTCGAAGTATCTCGCCATAAATCTCCAGGAGTTGCAAGTCATCTACGTTCCCCATTCAACGCGTCTTACCTTCAGTACGATCCGGATTCTATCGGCACTACTAACAAGGAAGAGTATTATGCCCACCGTAACGAGCATCAACAGACTGTCATCTCAGTATTCTCAAACGAGGGCGTGGCCAACCGTCGTCTTGATGAGCGAAACCTTGACACCGATAATGACGTCACAGCTCTCGATGGACCTAGCAATGACAGTATGGAGGACTTACCATTGGCCGCTGGAAATGTGTGCGACGAGAAAGGCGAAAGTAATATTCATACCGCTTCACCCGAGCTTATTGAACCGGAGAAACAGCGCCCCGAGCTCCCGGACCTCCCACTTGTGAATCCAGTGGACGAAATTATCTTTGATTTGTATGGGGATTTGAAGACAGAGTCCGACGGATTGACTGTCGAAGTGACAGAACAGCCTGTATCTGGTACATTTCCTGGTCATGAAGGTGAGAGCAAGGTCTTGTTACAATCTAACTCTTTCTAATAGCTATAGATGTTGCAAATGTTCAACATTCCCAAGATGTGCATATGAGCCCAGAACTGACCCTTCGAGAAGGTCGCGAATTCCGTTGTTCATTTTCTGTTCTAGCTTATGACCTAACTTTAGATCATGAATCCGACCCACCTCATCTATCTACCGAACCCAACTTGGATGCAGAGGTATCAGTCGTCGCTGAACCGGAACCTCATCTCAACACAGACGTTACGACAGGGTTAGCACCCCATCAGCTCTTCGAGCCGGACCTCTCGCTTCCCGAAGGTCAATCTTTGCCTCCGTTCATAACCCCAGATATAGCCCTTGTGGAAGGATCCAACGAACTTCAAGATGGTCGCGACGTTGAAGAGCCTGCATTCCTTCCAACGCCCCCAGCTGACGAGCCCACTATCACTTCGGAGGAAATTTCTTCAGTGCTGAATCAAGTACATAGTTTACCGGATGATACTGGTGCAGGCGATGACTCGAAACAACAGGAAGCAAAATATGGGCTCTCTGTTCCGGAGACTGCGGATCATGACGTGATGAGCATTCATGAAGAGAATCCAGAGCTCGTAGGCATTGCCATCCCCGTCATTGTTGATCCTGCAGTAGTGCATACAGGAGTAGCTACAGACATTGTTGCGGAGCTCAAGGAGGATGATGGTGGACGAGAAGCAGAGATCTCCAGTCAGGTAGGATTGTCGCTGTGAGTACTCCATGCAGAATTAACGAGTTTCATATCTTTAGGAAGTTATCACCGCCGCCGACAGTCATCCGACTGTTATTCCACAAACACAGGCTGATAACATTTCAAGCGTCGTCGACGAGGTCCCAATCGTTCCCATCGACAATACATCTGCTGCCTCGAAGTTCATCGTGGACACTGATAAAACTCCGTCCGAGGAAAGCCCTATCGTGGTCGGGGATGAAATGCGTACAGCTGTTGTGAATGATGGTCCAGCAGCCGCCATTGACATGAGTTCCGCCGCTTTACCCCATGGTAGTCCGACACTCCCCTCTGAAGAGGCAATTTCATTCGAGCTACCTCTAGTAGTTGCTGTCGACGATTACGCAGACGTTCGCGTTGATAATGGCCGAGTTGACAGCTCAGTACCCACGATCAATGACATCCCAGCAATGTTGGTCAACGATGGTGCCACAGCTCCAGACGAACAAAGTCCTGCCAGGCCAGATGGTGATAGCCCATCAATCCAGTTGGCTATTGCACCAGATCCAGTTGATGCTCTAGTTCCAATTGATGAGGCCCACACAGTGGATACTGACATGGACGTCGATATTTTGCCTCAACCACCTAACGGCGTCGATGTTGTCAAAACAGAGAATACTACTGATACATCTCTCATCGTTCCCCCTGCGGATATTTCATCTTCGCCTCCTGCCAGTTCTGGATCGCCTGCGCCAGCAAATCCTCATACTCCCCCTACACAACTGAAGATTCAGACTGGTTTTTCCCCTTTATTCACTCCACACACGCATATAAAGCGTCGCCCCCCCGGTCTTATGACCACACCTCCTTCCTCCGAAGGAGATTCATCTGACGATGTGCGGACCCCGTCGCAACGCGATGGAGACGGGAATCAGCACGGCCCGGATTCAGAGCAGGACCACACTCATGACCCAGCGGGAGACCAGATCACGATTGATTCTCAGGTTGCCGTAGCCGGAATGGAGCCCTCTGAGTCCACACCTTTCCGACCTCGAAGAGAGTCGTTGACGCGCACACCGCAAGTCGTTCCCACCACGAGAGCCAGGGCAAAATCTGTTCTACAACCAGACCCCTACCCTTATAGTTTGTCTACACCTGGTGTTGCTAAGTACCTAAGCAAGTCTGGCTCAGATGAGGTCTCTGAAGACGAAAACGAAAACGACCTATCAAACACCTCTTCTTCGTCTAATGACAGAGAACCAGAATCAAGTAATCAAGATATTCATGATTCTCAAAACGCGTCGGAAAATACTGTGGACGCACATGTGCCATCTGAGAAAAGCATCTCGACGAATAACCAGGCACTCAAGGATAACATATCACCTATGCAACCTATTAAGTTCTCAGATAATTCTACTCTCACGGGACCGCTGAGCCCAATTGAAGACTTAACCGACATCGAGAGGTATTGTTTCTTTCTTGTACCGTTTTAGGGTGTTCTCTCATGGATTTCCAGTTCGCCGAAGAAACAGAATGGTGTTCCGTCTATTTCTCCCCGACAAATACCTCAGGTGATGATCAAGACTGATGTCAGCTCTGCCAAACAGCACGATGAAAATGTCCTGAATGCAGAATCTCCTACCACTGACCGGAATGATGCACAAGGGGCCACTTCAACTAAGCGGAAACGCAAATCATCGGGCCCTACACGTCTGACTCATACATTGAGCAGCAAAAGGAAAGGTAAATGGAAAGAAGAACCAAATGGATCTCCAGCTCCTTCAGACGTGACAAGTCCAGGAGGATTGGCTACGAAACTGTTGACGTATTCAAGGAAACGTAGCGTATCCAGGGCATCATCTTCCACGCCTAGTGAGGCTTCAGTTTCTACTTCCCATTTACCCCCAACGCCTACAAGGCCGGCTAACGCGCTCCATCGGCCCCCTGTCCACTATCCCCCGGCCTTGTTGCATGGCCATTCCACTCAACCTCGCTCAGTTCGACATCGACATCACCTCCCCACCGCTGGACCCTCTCGCGCTTCTTCAACTTCCTCTCTTGACCGACCGCTTTACTATAGCTCACCTGTGACACGATCCAATTGTCGTTATCGTCATATAAGCCTTCCCAAAGTAGAAGGCGGACCTCGTATCTCGTTCCTTGTCCCCGGTTGTTCCTTGGGAGACACAGAGCTCATGGAAGACGAAGAAATTATGGATCACGGGGACGCTACGACCGAGGACAGTCGTCGGGTCGTTCCAGATATTGAGAACCTGGATTTTAGCCCTTACCTTATTGGTGTTTTGCGTCAGCTAGTAGGCGTAGATCTTCTCCGTGAACAGGAAGTCTACTATCTCTGCGCGATGGGAGAAGATCCTCGACTCGTTCAGAAGAAAAAGGCAGACCGGTTTACTGTCAACCGCATAGGGGAATCCAGCAATTCCCCTCGTCCCGAGTCGGTTCGTTCTCCATCATCTTCAATACGGCCTCCAGCCTCTGGCGCCTCCATTGTCTCGACATCATCAGGTATTGTGGTGAAGAAGGAAGATGACGGATACGAGTCCTCTTTCTCTCTGTCTACAGTCGACTCACACACTGAAGCACTCGCTCCACGTCCTACCAAACGCCAAAAAACTTCTGCCGATACACCACCACTCCGTACAAAGATGAAAAGCCCGGCCAAACGTTCGTTGAAACCAATAACGTATATCTCTGCGCCTGTTGTGCCCGTGCCTGAGGAAGAGGATTCAAATTCATCGGGAGATGAATTGCCATTTGATCATCGTCCAAAGGCGCCCCTGGCGAAGGGGTTGAAGAGAGCACGGACTGATGTACGAGCAGACGAGGAAGAGGGCAGGCGTTTCAAGAAACTGAAAGGTCGCTTAAGCGACATCCATTAACGATTGCATCAAATCATATTTTGGACCAGCCTTGCATGCATCTGTTCACTGTATTTTAGTGTATTTAAAAAATGTTACTCAGCAGCCGCACTGTAGGATCGACCCGAACTTACTGGCAAATTCTGCTCATTGCATTCGCACTTATGTTACAGCCTCGCACTTCAATCTCTTTCTTCTGAGCATATATTTACTTATTCTTGAACGTAGTTAGGGATACAAGCCACTAGAGCTCCAAGAAGTTGTTGCTCCAAGTAATCATTATTGTTCACTTGCCTAGCGACGCAATGATTGTGAACGTCAAGGCAATTGGGAAGGCCCATCAGCCATCAACTGACACAAAGCGAGATGAAGATGCTGTGGAATCTTCCGATTATTCTTATTATGACAAGGTCTATCTATGTGCTTCTATGATACTCTAACTACTACTGTCACAGTTCTCGAAAATGCAGTATATACAATGCAATTATGTACGATCTAATATTAAGATAATGAATTTATGACAACATGCTTACAACGAGTGATTGCAACTTTCCATCTCGGATAGCCTAGAAGAAATTTGATCAATTTTTTGCGCAACTGATTACAACCAGAAACTCACCTCATGAATCAAAGAGACATTCTGGCCAACTGTGACTTCGTCTGTACCATGTCCGTTGATGAAACGGTGGTAGTTTTCAGATCCATGCATCCGGATCCCAAGAGTTATGCGGACAAACTCATACAAAGGACGAGTCTTCTTCAAATGCTTGCTTGCTGGCGCAGGACCTCGCTCGCCTGAGAGGTATGAGCGACGAAGTTGGTCCAAGAGCGTAGTAGCTCCCGACGCGACACGCGAACGGAACAAAGGAATGGATGTTAGCGCTGATCCAGAAGTCGAGGAGCCAGAAACGAAGGTGCATGATGTGAGGAAGTCAACAAGCACAGTAGTACTTGAGGCGGCGACTTTGATCATCCGTTCAGTGGCATCCATCGTCGTTGTATGATCGAGTGCGTCGATCAGGGTCTTCTGTACTTTAGATGTAACGGAGGTAAGGTCGGAGTGAGATAGAACGGGGGCAAATAGATCAGCAAGCTCCTCCTTTACGATACGTGAGACCCCGTCTATTAGTTCTTGTCGGAGGGCTCGTAAATCCAGGGCTGTTCGGGATATTAAATCATAGTAGCGGCACGAGCGGGTAGAATGCGTACCTTGACAGATAACATATATATACGACGACATTAATATTGATAGGACCTCAAGCGAGTTGATAGTAGCGCGGCTAGAGATTAGAGCAAGCGAGCTGAATTTCCAAGTCAGAACACCGTGTTTCAGAAGCAGATGTAGGACATACTTTACAGCTTGATTATGCATCTCTGCGGACTGAATGTGCGTTGAAACGGGGTTTGCAAGGTAGCCGAGCTCCGCGACATACGCAGCTGTGGCGATGTCAATGCCCTTGGCATGATAGTCCAGAGATGGGTCCGTAGTAGCCAAAGAAGGTGGCAAGCCACGGTTCATTGTAGGATCCATGAGCTCCGCGCATTGTGCAAAGAGTATCTTGCCGAGATGATGGAGGCTAAGACGCGTTTTCTCCATAACATTAGTGACCGCCATAGCCTGGAAGTTTCCACCATTGTGAATAGTACCCGTCTCTCCGTCGGACAAAGGATTATCAGTGGCTGAAAAAAATGATGTGTCAAAAATAGTCGGCAGGTTATAACAAATCCTACGTACTCGAATTACACTCCCGTGTTATTGTTTCGAGAGACGCCAACAAATCTTCGACTTGGGGACCGATAAACTGGGGAGCAGTTCGCAGAGGATAGCGGTCTTGTCGAAGGGTACCTTCATCTTCCTTGATGGAGACCTCGTCTTCATGTGTTATCGCGAACTGGCTGTCTTCCAAAAGGTCCCAAATGATCTTGGCGGACTCCACCTGTAGATGTATGTTAGCGCCTGATACCCGTAGCAATAGTGTATAGCATACCTGTCCAGGATGAGGACGTGCAACAGCGTGAATGAAGGGATCAAATGATGCTCGGGTCCCGGCGAGAGCCTCCACACCCATCGCCGTACAAACCTGCGCCAGTAAAGTGAGATGTAAAGCATCATTGAGCGCCAACGAGGCAACGGAGGCAGAAAATGCGGTCCCGTTCAAGATGCCTAGCGGTTCTTTTGAAACCAGAGGCAACGGCTCGATGTTGTGCGCCTTAAGTGCATCGATGGATGGCGTAATGGTACGAGATCCAAATGCAGCCGGCCCGTCGAACACGCGGATCGACGGGTTGCCGACGAGAGTACCGGCGATATAAGAAAGAGGCGAGAGGTCTTGCAACAGACGGGTCAGTAATGAAGAAACAGCGCGTTGCAGTCGGAGCACATACCTCCGGAGGCAGATATGCTCCCGCGTAGGGGAACAACGGGAGTGATATTATAATCGAGAAGCTGCTTCATCTTTTCGATGAGTTCCCACCGGACACCGGAATGACCACGGATGAGAGAGTTCATGCGTATTAGGATTGCCCCACGGACCCAGGACTCAGGCATCGTTGTTGAGCCCATGGGATCAAGAAGAGGAAGCGCGTCTAGTGGTTTAGTCATCGAGGAAGGAAGGACACCAGTGTGTTGCATCTGGAGGAGACTGTGCCCTAGAACGAGAGGACGGTTCGTACGCGTGTCGGCGCTGCCACCAAAGCCGGTGGAGACACCGTAGATACTAATCCCGTTGTCAACCTTGTCTGCAATGAGGTTACGGCTCTTCTCGACGCGCTTCTTAACCTCGGGAGATTGGGTCAGATGCACGGAAGCCTGATACCGTGACGCGGCGGTGACCGCAGCAATAGATAATGTCTGTCCGTCGATAGTGACCGACTTTCCGTTCCTGCATTATAATATGAGGACGCGTCAGGCAAAAGAGGATGTTCGATATACTCACTTGTAAGATTCGAGTTCTTTGAAAGATTGGACGAATTTCGAAAGTAAGGTAGTAGCAGATATCGGCGAAGGAGCGATTGGACCTTCCTGGATGACAGGTGAGGTGTTGAGCATAACGACCTTACGGTCAAGCAGCCCGGGAGGAGGAGCAGAAGACATGCGTCGGGGAGTCGTGCGAGTTTCGGAGAGAATAGCCATAGCGAATTAGAATAAGTAGGATTAGATGACGAGGTAAGAATAAGTCTATGTCAAAGATTGATGAAGAGAGCTGGGCAGTTGGTGAGAATGATGATTCGAACGTATCACTAGCACGTCGTTTAAATACGAGTCCAGCGTAGACAATGATTCGATCACCGCTTCTAGACAGATCCGAGGCTAACCTCCGGTTATGAATTATCATAGCATTCGGTTCCTGCCCCGGACGATACGTAGTGTAGATCATCAGTTTCATGACTCGTTTCAACCGATAACGGCAAAGAAGTCCTGTCATCATCGAAAATAATTCGATGCAGATTGGCGTCGCTTGGAAGTTGGATGAACAGAAGCCTATCCATGATTGGGGAGAAAATGGACAAGGGCTTTTGGACCAATGAACACATACCGAAGGACGCCGCGAAAATTTCTGACCAAGTCGCCGTGCCATGAACTTAAAATTGCGTGCTCGCGGCCCGGAAATAACTGCACCGCTTGGTCAAGCTGATGGGAAATCCAAAATGGCACACTGACTTGTGACTCATGTAGCAGATCCCTCCGGCCTTCGAGGGCGTTGACGCAGCAGAGACGACCAATTTGTCTTGATCTTTGAAGACACAAACAGGTACATCAACAAACATGCCGAAAGGCAAGGCAGTACAGCACGTTGCGAAATGAACTTGACTGAGGTCCCTTGACTGCTGTCATTTCTTCATTTCTTGATATGATGTACATTGTACGAGTGTCGGAAATGCGGAACATATTGACCGTCGCTTTGAAGATGAAGCTTGGAAGAAAGGTGTCTGAGCTGTCTGGCGAAGCGATGTGATATGATTGTTAAATGTATTCTGATAATTCAGGACCGACCGAGAGCCGCCCGTATAAAACGGAAGCTCCACATCGGCAAATGTATCCACCGTTTGTGAGGATGTATATCTAGATGAAGGCGCCTGAATGAATAGATATCAGCTGACGGACTTGAACCAATGGGAACGAAAGCGTTTACCTGGTTAGTACCGCATGCCGTAGTAGTGTTATATTGGGACTGCCAACCAAGAAACAAACCATCCCATTTAAGCTAAGAATGTAAATGCAAATGTTAAAAATGAACGAACGAATCACAGAACCCCCAGATAGATGTAAAATATACAACGATACAGAAAGACAGGGAAGATGGTGATATAAAAGATACATGCATAAAAAACAAAGCGAGGACAGCATTTAAATGGGGAACACTGGAGAAGGGCTATGAGCGGGAGAAAGCCAGGGAATGATGCGCGTACCTTAAAACAATGTCAGGCGGTGGTAGCGCGATTCTTGGCATTAGCCTTGTCCCGCGACTGCTGTACATTGCGTTTCCCGCAGGCATATGTACGTTCGTGGCGTAGACGAGCATCAGACCGAGAGAGGTCGATGCCGCAAATTTTACACTTGACGTTGTCCGACTGCTCCTGGTAGTCGGGATGTGCACCTGAGGCACGAATATGACGAGTAACATCATTCTTTCTCGTAAACGTTTTCGTGCACCCAGGTATGGTGCATCTGAAGCGCTCAGTAATCTTTCGCTTTTTTGAAGATTTATTGGAAGGTTTGATCTTCCGCTTCTTGGGGGCGGTATCATCATCAAGTTCGTCGTATTCGTCGTCGACCTGATGGTCATCTTCGGACGGAAGTTCATCCATGGTCTGGACGACAGGATGGGGGTGAGTCTGTTCCTGCTCATATTCACTGTCGTCGTCGATCTCATCTTCGGACTCGAGCTGTTGGACCTTTTTTGTAGCGATACGGGCACGGGTCGCTGCACGACGGGATGAACTTGATCGAACTGGGGTTGGTGAAGGGGTATTTGTTGTTTTAGGTACCTGTAGCGCAAGCTTGGGTTTGGTATCGCGCGGTCTTGAGCCAGCAGGAGTGATGACACGGGGTGCACAGACAGAAGGGGAAGAGATGGAATCTGTGTCATTTGTGAGGCTTTGGGGAGAGTCTGCAGGATCCTGTCTGTCGTAGAACATGGTTCGGTTGTCCGACGAAGTGTTTGGATCATCGTTGCTAGTATCCTCTTCCTCGGGTGGTTCTTCACGGTCTTCGTCGTCAGATTCAGTGTCTAGATCGCGGGACTCGACGTGCATGGAAGAGAAAGAGGACGAGTCGGACGAGAGCGGATTGGAGTTCGCGCGAGGCTCAGATGGGGGTGGGGAAGGAGGATAGTAACGATAGGGAGGTATGTCGGCAATTACTTCCTCCTACAGACGCGTTAGGAGCCGGTAGCGGAACCGAAGACAAGGCACAGACCTTGTTTCTGATGTTCATGGGTTCTGTAATATACATCTTGGTAGGCATGAGCTTGGGGATGGATTCCGTGGCTGTATTGTACCAAACGAGACCCATGGCAGGGTGCGTTGGGGACGAGGGAATTGCAGGTACGATGCTAGGATCTACGGGATGTGTAGGCCATGGGCTCCAGGTGCTATACGGGAATGCTGGTGAGCGATATTCTTGGTCGGGGCACGCGACTGACCCTTGTTCAGCGGGGGCGCTGTTGCTGACGACGACGAGGGCATCGTCGACGGTAGCTGATGGAGGAATAGACATGGACGGGTGATGAGCCACAGAGGCCTGGGAGAGCATCGTGGGTTGATCATATACGCGGTTTGCTGTTGTTTTGTTTTGGAATTATGTGAAGCGCCGTGCGTGGCGCCGCGCCACAAAGAGTTATCCACAGACGGTAGCCTGCGCCACGACCGATATCCTTCCGTCCCGTCTCCAGTAGGCCCAATACAGTAAAACAGAGCAGCCCTAATCGCTCTGCCTAGTGGTCACGTTCACCAGCCGCAACGTGTATCGCTCGGATATCACAAAGCCGTGCAGGGACACAATTAATACAGTGTCGCCACGACCATCTTCGAAAAAAGTCCAATCTTTTCGGAATGAGTTGATCAATCAAGATGTTGCATGTGGCCAAACGGAAAGATAGTGGCGTCAAGCCACGTGACCAGGGTTCCTTAATTTTCTCTTCCTCTCCGTCTGGACCACTACCGCCATGGTCAGTATATTCTCTTGCTCGATTTTCATTTCCCCTCACAGAATCCTAACAGGGAAAGGCAAAGAAAACTCGGAAATTCGCAGCCGTAAAGCGCATGATCAGTCCCAAGGACATTCGCTTGTGAGTTTCCAACACCGAGCTTCTTGGCCGCATTTCACAAATTCTTTAGAAAAGAAAATCAGGCGAAACAACAGAAAAAGGAAGAAGAGGCCAAGGCAAAAGCCGTTAGACGGGTGTACGTCTGACTCGGTACCGCTACATTCCTGATCCTAACAAATGATGAATAGTGCACCTGTTGCCTCGTCCTTGTTCCTGGCCCATAACACTGCGCTAGTTCCCCCTTATCGCGTCCTCATAGATACCAATTTCATCAATTTCTCCCTCCAAAACAAGCTCGAACTTGTTAGTGGAATGATGGACTGCCTCTATGCAAAATGTATGTTCTAGGCCCTTTCAGTCCAGCGTCTGCTCACCCCCTCGCAGGTATACCTTGCGTCACGGACTGCGTCATGGCCGAGCTGGAAAAACTCGGTCATAAGTACCGTGTCGCTCTTCGGTGCGTTCCCTTCGACTATCAACAGCACTTTGCATTCTTACGCCGATAAAGCGTTGCTCGTGATCCCCGATTCGAGCGTTTACGCTGTACACACCCCGGAACCTATGCCGACGATTGCCTAGTGCAACGAGTTACTTCTCACAAATGCTACATCGTCGCAACGTGCGATCGCGAACTTCGACGACGCATTCGTCAAATACCAGGCATCCCACTGATGTATATCGTTCGGAGGAAGTACGCTATTGAGCGGTTACCCGACCAGGGTGCGCCGACTTGACCGGGTGCAATCTGTTTCGCCATTATTGTATTGTATCATTAAATGTGCGTCATGTTTGCTGCTCCGTCTGTTAAAAATTTCGCTTACTTAGTCACCTCGGTAAGGTTTTCTATCACGCAGCATACTAATTAGATGCGTCTATTTCGGTCCCATTCACTGAATACTGAACTTTGTTTCGTGTTCCGATCGCCTAACCAGGCAGTTTATTCACTTTCCCACAAGCAACGAGGCGGAGCCGACCGGAAGACAAAAAAAAACATAAGCAGGAATGCATTTGGAGGATCCCGTTGATGTCGTAATCAACAATATTCCATCCTCATATTAGTTTCGCTTTAGTGTCAACCTTCTATTCATTAACCTCTAACTTTGCGTTGTGAGGGTCCATACTCACGGGCGCCGTGGGCGCAAGTCGAACGTACAGCTCTCTCACCATTCCCGGCTCTGCGCACGAACGCCACACCAGGTTGGACGGCAGCGGTATTTCTCCGCAAAGCCCTGCTTTGGCCTTAGTCCTCTTTCATACCGACTATCTGGTATACATATATCAAAATTGATATCGATGATCACAACTATCCGCAGCTGGAGTTTACAACGCTTAGTAGAACGTAAGTCCTGACCCGAAATCATACTTCCTGAAAACTGCAATAACTAGAGGAATTCTATTGGTGCGCCACACGTCTACGGTGGCTGCGGTAGTTCATTCTCTGGCGAGTCTTAATTTGGGGGTGTAGTTTCGTACTGCCTATTTCACACTTTCAACTCCGAAAACAGATTAGGCCTGCTCACTCGGGAATCTGTAAATGAGATTGATAATACGATGTGGCTGGCGGGTAAGGAATACTGCTATCCGACCATCATTGAGAAGTTAGCCTGTGGTCCTTGGTTATCGCTATGGTCTTGTCCAATGGAAAGTGTGGCGCATTTAGCGCGTGCAAACTTTCAGGAATTCCGGCTCCGAGATGATTCAGCATGATCAGAATCCAAGGACATCTATCAAAGATGAACGCTTTAAGAACTACATGTCGCGTGGGCGACTCACGTGGTCTATGTCACGACTCACGCGCCAAGTTCCCACGAATTGGTACCTCCTTTCTCCCCATGAATTCCACCGAGCAAAGACGAGAAGATTCTATGTCCTCGAAGAATCCTTATGCTTGGTCCAAGTCCTCAGAACCAGATATCAGCCTAGACCACTTCCTAACAAAGGTTTGTGAATCAGAAAACGCGTCCAATAGGGTACCTGAGCGCGCCACAGTATCGCCCCTCGATGGTTCGAGACGATGGCACGAAGCCGGTAAGCGTCTGTAAGCTTTTATGAATTTTTTGAAATGATACGCGTATGTGTAGTGGTTGTGGGTCCGGACCCGTGAACCTTTTGAAGAAAGTACTGTGAAGGGTGAACTTGCCGCGATCGCACAAGCAGCCATTGTATGTGTGTATATTTCTCTCCGTTGGTTGCATTTTGTCATTTATGCGTGTAATTCTAGTGGAAGAAGCTATGGAAAGCGTTCAAAGCATCCAAGTAGGTACCAAAAATAAGAGGATGAGGACTACTCATAGTATAGCCTTGAAGAACGACGCGTCAATACCTGTTCGATCCAACAAGAAAACAGGAGCAAAGAGCAAGAAAGAAGTGCGAGAGCAGGCGGGTCTCTTTCTCCGGCAATTTAAGTCTTGGCAGGCTGAAAATTTCCCATCTATAGGTTCAAGCAGAAGCCGCCGAGAAATTCAGAGAGATAGCGATAAGAAATGGTTACACTTACGGTAAATGGTGAGTTGTTGTGACTGACCAAGAACGTCGTATTTTATGTCCTTGCTTCCCCCAGGCTTGTATTCGCATCACCGGAAAAGGTTGATTCAATATGGTCGCGCGTCGCCAGTTCGTCTATCCCATAACATTCACATCTTATAAGTGTGCATGCTGATGTCAAAATGTGTCCAGGATCCCTTGTCGATGGTCCTCTTTCAAAAACCGCGGCAGATTGCACCAAAGTGGCGACATGTCCTGCTGACGAGAAGCCCAACTATCAGCATCTCCTCTGCATCTACATGCCTAACGTATACGATAAAGATGCAGTCACAGAGGTACAGGAGCCCTTTCCCCTTTATCAACATTCTCACATTCGGAGACGCAACAGGTCATGAAAGTCTTGCTGCGGCATCATGGACCGAATCTTAGTGGCGTCAAGACGGATTTATACACTGATCTAAGTACTTGTGTATCAATCAGTAGAAACTTGGTGCTGATAGCCCGACTTCAATTAGGCATTGATAGTAAACACCCCTCTGGAATCCCTTCCACAGTTGGTTCATGTTTCTCTCCCGACTTTTTTGCCATCGTCAACTCGTTTTTACCTAGATTTGGAAAGCTACGTCGTTGATGAAGGACACAGAGATCAAGGGAGGTGCCATCGTGTCTTTGTTCTGCCTGAAACTTACCCGTGAAATAGGAATTACGCAGTGCATTTTTCGATGAACTCGCAGCGAAATCTAAAGATTCTGTTCCATCGTCACAGCCCAATACCCACGAGAAGAATTCAGTGACCGCCCAACTTGATGAGGAGAAGCCCAAGCCCAAAACCAAGCCTAAAGCCACACTTAAGAAGACGCAAGATGATCTTTTTGTCTCTGACGACGACGCGGAGGAAGAGAAAAGAAGAAAAGAAGAGCTTAAGAAGAAATTAGCCAAGACACGGAAACATGATGATAGCGACGATGAAGAGAAACCCAAGAAAAAGACGACAAAAACATAATTGCGCCGGCGAAGCTGGAGGGGCTGAAAATACGATATATTGTTTAATTATGATGATGCAAAGTACGGTATCACCTCTCTTTCGTTCGTTGTGGCTTACCATGTCACCCTGAAACTGGGAAATATTGTTTCTAACCCTGTGATTGGACACATGATGAGCAAGCATCAATGTGGCATCACAAGTCTAGCTTGCACGTATAGAGAATGTTTACTTTTCAACAGGTTGAAGAGCAATGGCACTTGTTGCGGAGCGCGTTGGAATGCTGTGCAATCAGCGACATATTGGGCACGCGGTCGAAAGGTACAGAAGCTGATACGAGCTCAGGCTTCCTGGCAGAATCTGGGGTGCTTACAAAAATGGGTTCCCCAACGATGGAATTGAGAATGCCGCGGCGGGAGAACAAACCTGAGCCGATCGAGAATGAAGGTGTGGGATGAACCATGGACAAGAAGAACGCAGAAGAAGCCACCGGGCCCTTTAGTGGAGCGGGAGCTACAGGCTCCCGGCACAAGCGGCTGTACAGTGATATCTTTTTCCACCGCAGGGCACCCGACCTGACGCTCTCCCTGGTAGAAGCCGCCTGCTCGACATGCCGGGAGCAAAATGGCTAGTAGACAAGCCATGTTTCCCCCTTTTTTCCTTTCTTTTCTGTAAATAGTTAGTAAATAGTATGGTTATATAGACCGCAACATCACTAGTTTAAGCACTATGAGAAAGTACGGTTATGTAGAATTACACGCGAGAGTATACCTTTCATGGGGCATAAAAGTAGAGTAGTATACCAACGAGTATAGGTAGTGTACTTTACCCCCCGCGTCTTCGCCTATGACGTGCCGTGTTGCGGGTTATCAATCTAGACAGGTTCTTTCACCAGGCGAGAGTGAGTTTATTCCTTGCTGAATCCTGTGTGAATCCATCTTTTATCTCGTACAATCCTTTTTACCGGCGCGTGTATGCTAACGGCGCTCGAGAAAAGTATAGCTCGTATTGATAACCATAATGGTGAATGATTACTACCAAAAATAGAATGATATGTGCCTGAACGATCGATGACTACTAAACTGGGACGACTTGGGTCCTTCGGACAAGTGATGTCTATCTTCAGTCTTGGCCCTCCCAGTTCGATAATCTCAAACACCAATGACACCGGTCATAATGTCCTCTGAAACCAGGTACTGGAAGTACACAAAATACCACCCTGGAAAATTGTCGTCAACAAATTGCGCCACAGTTGAGATACACCCGATCGGACTAAACAGTGACAGCCGGTTTCGCGACGCTAGCCACTCAGCGGTATTACCCTGGTACTGACCTAAGTGCTCTATGTTGCACTCTGAAAATCGGAGACCCTCGTTGTAGAATTGGAAAGCGCCGAAAAGCCGACGGCTCAACTGAAGGAAGTCACGGAGTGTCCTTGTGAAGTAGGGACTCGGAGACCGAGATACCATGGCGATAAGGATCGTCTGCGTCTTATTTAAAAGAATGGTTGTCGAAATAAGTGAGATACTGGGCGACGTATTTTCCATGCCTGGATCTCCGACGATTGGCATAGTAGCGAGCAGAGAATCGATCCTGCGAGGTCGTGATCGACGATGCCGGTCAAAGTATAACGCATTTACTTACATCTTGGTGGTGTATATTGACAGATTCCTCTACGGTCGGCATCTTGTCGATCCAGTGGGATTTTCCACAACTTGTGGTCTAGTTGCAGGGTCTTGGAGAGCTTGGGCGTTGAAAAACAGAAGGCGTTCATTGCAAAGGAGGCGACTTTTCACAGAGATAATGTTCCGTTGAGAATAGAGGTGTAATACCTAGAGCTGTCAGCGCATGGAAGACTTCGGCGGGTGGTAACCCAGGCGCAGCGGCCCACAAAAAGTGGAACTTAACCTACAAGGACGCCGAGCGCTCCTGCCCATAGCCTTTAGTATCATGACATATCGATTTAACAATTGGTTGCTTCCAGATGTACAAGACATTCCGGCGGTGTGGTCCATATGCCACGCCTCAATCAGCCGTGTGGGGTGGACGATGCGTAGCGGTGACAGGCGACTCGAGCCTAGATATTGGTCCGGAGGTGAGTATAGTAAGAGTACATGGCCATGGAAGAGATTTGTGCCTTGGGGAGCGACCGCGAAATATCTGAGGGCAAGGACTGGTGGCGATCAAAATGCAAAAATCATTATTCTGTGTTTGGCCATCAACACAAACAGAGGCTCATCTCCGAGGCGATATTGGTGGCATCGTCTCAAGTGTTTTACTGGTAAAATCATATATTACTGCAATTTTCCCTTGAGCAAGGGACGCCACGGCCAGTAAATCCAGTTTACGGTTAAGCATTTTCGAACCTTGGACGCAGTTGTCACGACGCCACTGCAAAGGCGCTCTCTACATAGAATACTGCCCCTAGACATACATGCGGCCAGATATCAGCTGGCTATGCGCCTGCACTGGCCCCGACGGTGTGCTGCTCGACCTTAAGCGTCAGAACATCCGAGCGAATCATCTTTCAATAAGGCTCCCAAAACTCTAGCTTCGGCAGCCTCCCAGTTCAGAAACAGAGTGCTTATTATATTCCTGTCGTGGTAGTTATCCTAAGCAGAGCTCTGAGGCTTCTTGTTAAGTCGAATTCAACATCAAATCCAATGACGTCAAGGTGGGTCCTCAGCACCACGCTGTCAACGAAAGGATTCGGCCCGATTCAACTCAGCGACTGACACCACGGTCCATCTCCATAAGGACTTGGAATTCTTCACCTGCCAGCTGCCGCACCTATCTTGCGAGTCATGGAACCTACGGATCTTATGTCGCATGTTGCGGACCCTGAAGGCTTCTTGAATCTAACGTGATCCTTGCTGTTTGTTGCATTTCTTTCGGGCCCTCCCCAAATCGAGTGCGGGCTCGGGGTATGTTCCTGGGACTGTCACTTCAACAAGGTGGCGAGCACGTTGTAGCAATGCTTTGGTATTCCAGAGCTCTCCTATATATCCAATTGTTGAAAGGAGAACTGAACCACCTTGTGAGGATATTACGGCGGTCGAACCGGGATATATTTCTCTCGACCCTATCAGAATGTGTTGTTTTTGCGCGTGTTCTGATTATCAGGGTAGAGGGCACATCTTTCGGCGCCCTTCGCTCAACTTCGAAGTTGAAGTTCAAATCACTAACGACGGTCTCTCGTAAAAGATTTCCAAAATAGGGGTGCTGCTGTCCACAAAATCGTATCGAAGCTGCCGTATTCATCGCGGCGGTTACGACCTCTGTACCCATCGGCTTTCTTTGAACTCGCCAGACCTCTTCATCCTGCTTTCCGCCGAAATTTTACTTGTAATCACTCGACAACTTTGGACGTGCAGTACGCCCTACCGCCGAACTCTGAAACTCAGAAGGTTACCGAGAAAAAAAGGAACATCGACTCTTAGACTATTGTTCCATTTGTTAATGGTTTTTTTTGGTCGTATCTGCGATTGATCTCGCGGGTTACACGGTATATCAACCATGTTCCTTATTCCCTTTATCGCGACAGCACGGCCTTATCTCGTTTAGAGTCTGTCACTTGTTCTTTCCATGACGATTTAATTATGCTTCTCCGAACCAACCCATGCCTGGCTACCCGGCGACAAGCCGTCCCTTAGACGTGCTGTGAACTACGGGCGTCTATCAGAATTGTTCCGGGCTCGAATCAAGCCAAGCGAGAGGAATTAGTCCTGCGTGATGGACTCACGGATGCAAATAGATCAATGTTGATCAATGGTATATAAGTGACAGGAAGCCTCCCTATGTCGGTAAATAACGCCTCCATGACCCTTGTGTCCGAGTACGACGCGGATTTCAACGCTTTCGTTTGCTTTCCCGAGGAAGACCAGTGCGCTCTTCCCTTCCATCCGCTTTCGGTGTCTGATGATCGCGTTTAGGGGCGTTGATGACTCGCCTCTTCTTTTATTTTCAGACGAAATCGATGGATCTTTCTTAGGCGGAGAGGCGACCCACGACGACGAGGTGAGCATATAAGTATGACGTGACTTTAATCTGTGCTGATTTTACGGCACCCGCGACAGTTGGTCTCCAGCAAGATCTTCCACCTTAATGGACATGTTATATCTGCCAGATGAAAGCACAAGTCCGGAAACCGTTGACCCAGCCGTCTTGACGGGCCCTACTCCCCTGACTTCTCTCCCATCATCATCATCTACATCGTCACCCACGGCGCAGGATCCCGCACTGATGCCCCCTTCTGAGGGAACGCCCAGTCCAGAACTCACTTGCCGGCATGTCCGCCCACGATACTCTCGCCAGGCGAAAGCCATTGTCCACTCGTACTCTGAGGAGAGTGACAGTGGAGATGAATACGAAGGGAAAAGCGATACCCATTCGCCGAAACGTTCACGTCAATCCCTTTCAACTCCCGAGCTAGTCTCAAATACTTCCAGTGCTTCGTCCACGCCCCTTACCATGTTAGTGACTCCCATCTCCGGCACTTTTCCCTTCCGACCTACGCGATCTCTCCCCAATCGCATCGTTAAAAAGCACGTACCAGCCGCCGATCAGGGCTTGGACAGCCTCGCAGACTCAGACGACTCAGAGTTTGATGGCGAACCCAAAAAGGCACACAAAGCTCGAGGTTCAGGCCATCTCGAATGCCATTTCGCCAAATGCAGCGTGCGGTTCCAACGCGAGCCGGAGCGCCAACGGCACTACCGGTGCCAGCACTCTGAGGACGCACCAGAAGGCAGCTCATGCAAGTACTGTCTCAAAACACTTTCCCGCAAGGACGCGGTTTTGAGACACTTCACTACCTGCCGAGTACTGCATCCGGATATGGCGAAACGAAAGGGAGGGATTGCGGGAAAGCGGAAGTCGGCCAAAAAAGGGACCTCATAGTGTTTGAAGACCATTCCATTGTTTTTATACTTGCTTTCATGTTGTCGTGTTCTGCTGTGTATCTGCTGTATCCGAATTGTTGCCATACCATGATTAAATGAAAACTGAAAACTGGCCATCTCCGCTAATACACCTCAGGTAAATAGAAGTAAAATAATCCTACCAACTTGTAAGAGGTAGTGACAGTGGTAGCAATATTATCTATGCATGAGCACAAAGTAATAGCAAATATGCTCATTCCCTCTGAATCCTTTCAAACTACGTGATCCTGATCATAACAGACCAGCTGTGCCTCGTTGACGCCAGCTGCAGATGATGTCGATCCGGGATAACGAGGGTCAATAAATATCGCGGTCAGAATGCAATGGCGTTACAGAGTAATAAATGCCAATGGAGGCTGCAAGGATGTATGGAACATGAGAAAACGAACTGTCGCGGCTGCTCGAACGACCTCACTAGCGACTCACAGACGGAGCGGTCCTCTGTGTCATATCTGCTTCCAATTCTTTACGACTCAGTCATGAAATCGACACATGTGGGAGGAAACTGTACCTCGAAACAATGCATAAATGCAACCCAAAGGAGCGAAAACTGTCAACGCGGCCAGAACCTGTTTGGATCCTAGCCCAGCTTTTGCGGTGAACAAAGGGTAACCGATATCGATGAGATAGATTATTCGAATTGATGTGAAATCACGGAAGTTAGCCTAATTGGTCGCGGGGATATAGCTTCGACGGGTCCTTGGAATATGATATATTTAATATTATACCGTACAACAATGATGCTGAGTTTGAACAACTGAAGGCCGCCGTAGCTATAGGCCACATCAATAAACATACATCTCGATATTTGGTGCCATACTCACAATGTGCACGGACCGCGTCCGACAGGTATATGAAATTGGAGAAAGTGGTACAGAAGAGAATGTGATGGTGTACGTTGTGTAGAAGCTGGAAGGATGGAGAATGGAGATAGAAAAATGCTATGGAAGGTGAAATAGTGATTGCGAGTGTGATGATGGAGGAATCGGTCGTCTTGAGACCGTTGAATCATGAGATCTACGCCTCATTTTCATGAAGATGTCTACAAATTGGGACAAGGGAATCAGAAATCCTATCAGCGGCACCGCTGAGAATGCTTACTGTCCGAGGACCTTGTTCATCTTGAACATGTCAATTTTGTCCACACTGAAGACGGCCCTCAGCTTTTCGTCGCACAAGATCTCGCGCTTGTTAGACGGATTCTGTAGGGCGTTGCCCTTGATATAAACCCATAGCTGTTTGACGACCTGAGGCCGCGAGAGCTTATCTACATCAAGAAGTGCGGCGAGCGGTGCACTTTGCAAATAAATAGATTAGAACACGCGTCAGTATCCAAGGAAAGGATACGCTATACCTCAGTACATATTCTTTGGCGAATCCCCCCTTGGCGGCACCGCCACCGGCTGATTTCTTCCTGGACTTTTTGCCACCGCCTTCGAGCTCACTGTCAGCATCCGAGTCCACTGTTGCCGCGCTCTTCCTAGAACGACCAGCGCGTTTAGGAGCGCCAGTTCTAGCCCCTTTGCTGCCACTAGTATTTCTCCGAGAGCGCCCATTGATTTCGCTGGAAAGTTGGCGTGCCAACTCTGCATCACTGAGTGCGCGCGCCTTCTTCGACGAGCTCTTCTTTTTGGTCACCGGCGGTGGTTCCACTTCCATCTCATCTTCCTCGCCATCCTCTACATTCCCTTCCGAGTCTCCTTCCTGGCTTCGTGGCAGTTCCTCCTCCTGTGAATCATCACTTCCCTCTCGTTGAAGACTCGCGCTAATACGGTCGTATTCGGTGGAAATTATGGCGTTCACGTCATCCTTGTACTCTTTCAAAAATTCTGCGGATAACGAGTCGTCTAATTCCAGTAATTGTCTTCGAACCCGTTTTGCGCTGATCGTCGTTAGGTCCGTTCCCGGCGCTGAGAGGATTTGCCGAACGAGAGGAGCCAAGGCAGGGAAATCATAGGCCATGAACGAGTTTTCCTAGAGCAGAGCGTCTAGTGGAATAGAATAGTGAATAGAATAATACCGTCACTGGATGGGCGCGTTTGACTGTCTGCGGCTGCCGGCAGCCACGGCACACGTGCCACGTGTGTATGCTCATGTTTGGAAATGCCTTCTGGTGCTATTCACGTATTTTACACATGCTCTCCGAAAAAATCAGCGAAGAATCACCCACTCGTCTCGCGCCGGATCTCCTGGCGGTGGAAACGCCCCATTGGCTGCACCAGCCGCACCGTTGCCCCCTTCTGCGACTCCGGCTCGTTGCCCATCTTGATCACGGCCCTGTTGATCCCGCCGCATTCGGTCGACCATGCGCGTTCTCACATAAATGAGAACTGACACGGTCAGACATAGCAGGATCAACAACATAGTTTCCGAGAAATTATCCTCTGCCCCTTCTCTCAATCCACCCTCAAAATAATCATCTGGACCGAACTCGCTCTCGCGTTCTTCGGCATTTCGACGGTTGCGTGCCCACTTGAAAGATGTAAGTAAATAATGCAAATGACTACAGTAAAATCAAACCTGTATAGGGTCCTCGTCATCACCATGTCCGCGCGCCTGATCGTTTTTTCTGCGATCAAATTCTTCCCTCGCTTTCCCCAAGTACCAAGGTCCCTCTTCGTCATCACTGTACACATGCTGCTCCGGCTGGGCTTGATCAGGCGCAGTCTGCCGCGAACCTTCGTCTATTTCACGTACTTCTTCCTTTGGCTGAGAGGCTGCAATGCCCGAGATTAATATTATCACCGAAAAGTGGACCTTGAGTTACACGCACTGTCTTCATCGTCGTACCAGAGGTTCAACCCGTCCGTTCCGCCCAAGAGCGTATGCCATATACTACGCACGTATAGCTTTCCCAGAGACAAGATGATGGGGATGTACGCTTCAGAATTCGTTTCCAAGGCCAGATCGTAGTGGCGCTTAGCGAGATGAAAATCCTGTACAAGATGATTCAAGTCCGACTTCCAGACAATCTGATGGAGGTACGTACTCGGGGAACACCCACACCATTTTCGTACATCCAACCCAAATTCCACATGGCCAACGCACTCATTTGTGTGTCGGCAGCGGACTGATAATACCGAGCTGCTTTCTCGAACCGCACTGATTCAGAATATTCGGGAACTCCCAGTCCATGATAGTAATAGTCACCGACTTTGACCAATGCATCCACGTTCCTTTGTGCAGCAGCTCGGGTCCACTGTGTTAAAGCAAGATGTGCTGTATCGTTTGACGCTGTCATTGGAGAAAAACGTGTCAGTCGCAGGATACTCTTATCTGCAGTGACATCAGCCGCGTGAAAGATTATATCGTCGATAACACAAACCTTGGTCTAGGGCATATGCAAGGTTATTTTGCGCAATCTCAGAGCCCCTCTCGGCAGCAATCCACCACTTCAGCAAGGCGACCTCTTTGCCTCGATCAGTTCCGGAGAACCAGGCGGCCTCAGCATCCCGCAGTAAATCATCGTTCCAAACACCCCGCTCAGACACCAATTTGTGAAACGAAACTGCCATTGCACACGAGCTGGAGGCCACATTTTTAGGAATTCCAGGTGTTCTTGATTGTGCGGAATGTATTTGGCCAAGGTAGTAAAAAGCCTCAAAGGGAGATCCCAAACGAACCGCAGTCTCGAAGCATGTCGTCGCCAGGCTAAGCTCACCGCGACCTATGACCATGATTAATACCTGACTCCAAGTATGAAAGATTGTACCAGACCAAAATGATATTTCGCAATATTGACTTGCGCCTCTGCCAATTCTTGACCAACAGCTGCAGTGAAGAGTTGTGTCGCCTTCTTCAGGTCCGATTTGGTGCCTGGGACTAAAGCGTCTCTCCAAATGACTCCCAGGCCATTGAGGCATTCACGATCGGAATAATCTGCACCTCTCTCGAACCACATTCTAGCCATGGCGGGGTCCACTTTGACACCCTCGCCTCGAAGGTACATACGCCCCAGATAACCTGCGCTCGCAGAGGCGTATCCCACTGGTGCACCTTCATCTTTGATAGATGGTGCCGCTGTCCTGTGCTGAAGAGGATTGGGTGGATCACGGGGCCATACCTGTCGAACGATTTGCTCAAAGTAGTGTTTTGCGCGTACGTAGTCCCGGGTGATAGCTCCGACTCCTTCACTCCCAGAAGCTATACCGCCTGCGCTAGCATAGATGCTGCCTTGATAGTATATTTTGCCGAGTCTATAAGCGAAGTCCGTCTCACCACGATCAGCGTTGAACTAGCTATACTGTCAGTGTAAAAGTAGACAGGGAGCCACCGCGCTCACAAGGTAATAATCAATTATGTCCTCCCATGTCTCTCCAGAAGCACGGGAAATTCCAGCCCTTATGGCAGCCCGATTAGCGTTTGAACCAGTAGAAGCTACACTAGCTCCGGGACCATAGATGCCACCATCAAGATCAGAGAGTCTTGTGGGTGTCAGAGGTAGACTCAAACCACCAGGAGGGCCGGCGCGGAATTTGGTCATGGCTTGTTCAGAAGCATGCTCATACCAATCAACAGCTCGGTCGCAATCCTCCAACGTACCGATGCCACTCCAATACCGATATCCCAGTGCCATTTGTGCGCCCCTGTCTCCACCATTGGCTGCGAAGGTGTAATATAGCTGGGCCCTTGCTTGGTCAACAGGAACAATATTCTGATACCCCGTTGCATAGAAAAATGCCAAGAAGGCCTGGGAAGAGGCATTGCCGGTAAGAGATGCGTGTGTTGAGTATGAGTCGTATGCTAGCCTTGGATTAGATGGGAAGTGCGAGGTAGGAGGAAGCTAGAACATGATCAGAGAAGAGAAGAGAGAGTAAGCTGAGATCTGGGTAGCTCACGAGAGATATCTGGGCTAGGGTATATAGCGCATCCATGTTTCCCAGTTCGGCGGAATGCTGCAATAAGTCCACCACTTTGATTGCTTTTCGATGTATCTCCTCCTCTTTTCTCCGAGAACCTGGAAATGGGATTCCATCTCTGTCTCCGCCAAGTATACCATGAAATATTTGCTGTTGAATTCGGCCTAATATCCGGACAGCGCTACCTATCGGCCCTTGCCCTTGTAGATTCGGAAGAAATGAGGAGAATACGGATTTTGAATTGGAGTCGCGGGGTGTTGAGTGTAAGTGTTCGTATGGGGAAGGATGAGCCGCTAGTGCCGTGAGGGTATGTATAGCCTGTTTATAGGCCCTTATCGCTAATAATGTTACGGTCAAACAGGGCTAAAAACAAGAAACGTGAATCGCCGTTTACCTTCTGCAGCTGCCTGGCCGAGCTCTTGCGACGATGCTGACGCGCCCTAAAATAACTTGGAACAGAAGCCACAAAAACCGGAATACAGACTCACAGTAGCCTCAGAATCGACGCCGTCCACACCAGTAGTCACAGGATTAATATCTGTAGTTGATGTTGCCTCCTTCTGGTTGTTCGAGTCTTGGGCAGAGGCAGACACCGCAGCTAGTGCTACCAGACCGAACGCGAGCCAGGTAGCCTTTCTTGCCCGCTTCGTCGGTCGCGCCTTCATAGTATCCGGTAGTCACAAAGACAGTAACGTTAGTAGAGAAGAGCACAGGTGGGTATATGTGACTTCCTGGTGAGCGCGTAAGCCGTGAAAGAAAGAGGGGAGGACTCGGTGTTGAGCATTACACGTAGTTATCACGTGCCGTCAACACGCCATCATCTTATCAGATAACTTTGAAATTCAAATTACGTCGCGATACGATCGTGAGTAACGACCACGACCACGCCCGCCCGCCCCACAACTACTGCCCTGAGAAACGCATTCGACGTCATGCGTGAAGAATCCTCCCGGACTGCACTATTTCTGTTGTTTATCAAGACCGCCACTACCACATTATCCAACTCTTGTGAAATTCCATGGTGCTGAAGTATGTCTTGGTAATACTGTATGTGTGGACAGGTCGTAGCGTCAATCTAATGCACGTCTTATAGGAACCGTAGCTCGCTGTTGGATACGGCGTGTTGTCGGTCAAATCTTCATAGGCATGAGAAGTGACGCCGCTGATTCATTTGCATTCATTCATTCATTCCGGCAGATCCCTTCCCTTCCCTACCGACGCAGACCGGAAATGTATAGAGATTTCCGAGTCAGAAGATCTATACATTAACTTCAAGATGGTCGTACGCTTGGATGGGACGCGGTCTCTTCTTGTGGTACCCTAAAGCTTAGTCTACGCTTAAATCTGGCCGCTGGTGAAATCAACAATCCTTGTTCAAGCATTCGTTCATGTTATTGGTGCTAGTGCTACACCGTTTGGAGGCAGTTTTCCTCGGATAAACGTCAACCACTTTATATCTCTAGAATCGCCTGACCCCACAGTTCCTGAATGGCTTCATCTGGGCCCGGACAATCAACCAAGGTCGTCCCCGCAGTTCCGAGCTTTGTGTGTGTTTTCTCTCATCATGCTGCAACACGTATGTGTATCGCTCATTTGAGTACCGAAGTTTTCAAACTCTATGAATACACGATGTATCTCCCGAGATCTGGGGTCCGTCCCTCGCATAGGTTACATGCCTGTGCCTAAGTGTCTCAAATCCTTGAGTTGTACAGCTGTACGGGCCATGATGACTTCCGTGACGACGTGTGCCCACCAGCTGAGATTGATACATTACCAGTGCAATGTCCTCGTGTTTTGTGATATCGCACGTCTGCTCCTTTTGTCGCACCTCAGCCGCGTTCTGCCAAAGCAAGGCATCCTTACATGTGGGAATTGCCTAATCGCCAGGACTTCGGAAGAGCAATCAGCGAAAATCGTGTACCTCGGCAATACTCTGGAATGCTGCTGATAGGCAATGATGCATCCAGATCCGGACTGAGGGACTGCATGGCCTCTAGCTTTTTGCTTAAATGCGAACGCTGTTCGATGTTACGCTGTTGGCCCTCGACGGATCATTATGGCTTCTCACCAGGCGAATGACGCAGAGAAAGGCATTGCTGATCTCGTTCACTCACCGCCACCCTCAGCCTCTGCTTCAAAGACGAATGCTAGATTCTGTCTACTCTATCCTCCAAAGCCAGCTAATCCTGGCGACTCCCTTGTCAAGCCAAAGGCCCGTGTCCGACCAGCGAGAAAGGCCAACTTCTGGATAACTTTTCAGTTATGGTTCAACACGTATCGGTTCGAATAGTTCCTATTGTCCACGTAGCAGCCATCTCACTTGCATATTTCCAGGAAATTTTATACCTTTGTTGTCTCCATGAATACCATAGGATTAATTCTCGCGGCTACCAATACGTGGAAGTATCCTCGCGATTTCACAGGTGCTTTCATTCTAGGCAATCTCCTCACCGCCATTCTGATGCGAAACGAACTATTTGGGCGACTTCTATACCTTATCGTTAATACGCTGTTTGCAAAGGTCCGTTCGTCAATAACTTACCGAGGATCACTGCTCGTAGCTGACAGGTCGTCTAAAGTGGCCTCCCCTGCGGTTCCGCCTGGGATGTACATCAGTCTTACAACACCTAGGCGGTATTCATTCAGGATGTGCGACATCTGGATTTATGTGGTTGATATTTAGAGTAGTACTCATCTTCATCAACCATAAGGACAATCATGACGCGGTGTTGATCATGGGAGTCATAACAAATCTGGCGGTTGCAGTGTCTATTCTTTCTGCTTTCCCGTGGGTTCGAAATACTTATCATAAGTGAGTATTGTATCCTGGGCTTTTCTGCTTTGTATTCATTACCTTGCAGTGTCTTTGAACGGCACCACCGATTCGTTGGATGGTATGCGAACCACCATCATATTCCTTCTTAGAATCTAACATATGATATTTCTTAGGCTTGGCTTGCTATGCAGTGCGTTTATTTATCATGCGAAGTGGTTCTCAATTCATACTAGTTTTAGTCTGGGCGTTCGTTGTTCTTGGCGACAGCTACGATGCTACGACCCACACTTGGAGACCAAACGGCATTCATATAATTAGACAGCAACAGTTTTGGTTCGCATTTGGGATGACCGTGTTGTCAGTCTAATGCTTTCATCGTCATGTTATTCCCAAATTGAGCGATACCAACAGCATTATTATACCTTGGTTGACCGTCAGGGAAGTCAAAGTAGATGTTGAAATCGTAAGCCTTGTCACATCATGTAAGATTATCTCTCCTACTCTTTATAATTAGCCCTCGCCGAAGGTGGTCATTCTCCGGTTTGAGCGTGGAATGCAACAAGGATTGCTCGCCAGGATTTCGAGAGCATCCGTCATGGAGTACCATGCTTTCGGAATCATTTCGTGAGTAGGGTACATGCTCGTGTTTGTCTCCATTAACGCGCAAGTTTTAGGGAAGGGGTACACTCGAAGGAACATTTCCTGATCTGCGGTGTCCAAGGCGACTTCACTCGCGAGTTGGTCCATAATCCTCCCACCACCGTTTGGACACGGCAACTGAAAGTCGGTCGGAAATCGTCTTCCGAATTCGTTCAAACTGACCGTTCACTAGTTTGCCGGTGTGTCGAACACTTCCACGCTGTACAAACGCGGAATACGAGTTTGCACAGGAACAGGCCTAGGCGCTGCGTTATCCACATGCATCCAGGTGAGTTTGCTGTGATATTCGAAGTAGTAACGACTTCTCAACAGCGAGTTGTTAGAGCCCAGATTGGTGCGTAATGCGCATGTTATTCACGGTATATTGTTTGAGCTGGCAATAGGTACTTAATCTGGATCGGTTCTGATCAAGAGAAGACGTTCGGCCCTACTATCTCGGGTCTCATTCGTAAACATCTAGGTCCTGAGCGATCGACGCTCTGGGATTCAAAGGAACGTGGTATGTGATTATGGTTTTATCTCGCGTAGCCGCCAGTTGACATGTTAATAGGCGGTCGACCAGATGTCATGAAGTTGATCACGGAAGCCTACACAACGTGGGGTGCGGAGGTTGTTTTCATCACATCAAACTGGGGTGGAAATAAGGAAATGATGGAGGGCTGCAAGGCTGCAGGCATCCCTGCCTTTGTGCGTACAACATTCTTGCTTCGGGAAGGAGTACTGATGTTGGGGTTAGGGTACCCTTTGGGATTTCTAGATTCGTGATTTTTAGCGCGATGATTGGATCATAAATTATAGTATATGTACCTTGCGTGGTGCCGATTTTTATTTCTGATGCCGGTAACAGATTAGCTTGTTAGTCTGTCGACAGGCTCCGTATGAAAGTAAAAAGCTTATGGCCATAGACCCCATCGCCTTCGCTGCTGGACTGGACACACGCAATCATAGCCGCCCTGTCTCCTAACGCCGCCGATGCTATTATGGACCGGATGAACATCCATAATGCTTCATGTTTGGGATACGATGAGAGCAAGGACATTGCGTGATCAAAAAGCGAAACAAGATTCATCGATTGAAGGCTGGATGCGCCGGACTGCAACATACTAAAGCGCTGCACAAGGAGAAACAGGTAGTGCATTGCAGAGTAATCGGACACATGAAGATCAACCCAATGAAGAAGATTCAGATATTCTTCCTGCATGATGGCTTCCGCAGTAGGATCAGACGAGGTGGTAACTAAATCCATCATGCTTTGCATGCAGTAACTCCGATGGGTCCACGCATAGTAATTTCTGGGATACGATTCGCAACCTTGTGCAAGGGTTTGAAGTTCATCGCGAACAAAATCACACGGTAGCTGGGCATGGAGAAAAGACGGCGGATTTGGAGGATAGAGATACTCAAATATCCAACGTCGGTGAGCCCAAATCACGGATTGCTTGGCGCATTCGCGATTGCCCGAAATTATGGTGCCTATCAGCGCTAGCTCGTTGTTGGGATCTAGCTTTCCTGAGATAATGAGTCGTTTGCGCGTATTCAACGCGGTCTGGTGAGCGGAATTGGCTAACAGGATGGTGATGGAAGACGCGATCAAAGCATTATGATCTGGGGCCTGGCGAGCAGCAGTGAACATGGCCGTGGCCTTCAGATATAGCTTATATAGCATCTTCTGTGGGATGCCCAGGTGGCCTTCAGATAGAAGAAATGGAGGTTTGTTTCCGTCTGGGTCACTCGACGTCCATTCTTCGATTCCACCCGGGAGGATTTCAATGGATGCCCTGAGATACCATTAGCCATAGAATGCTGAGAAAAGAGGAACGTACGGCAAATCATGAAGTATCGTCGAGAGGGAGAATATCAGTCCTTCTGAGTCTGTCATGGTGGTCGGAGAGGAAGATTGTTTGCCAGCGCTTTTATTACAAGGTACCGGCTCTCCTTTCCTTTTATGTTTCGCGTTCACAGCCTATGTAAACTGAGGTTCTGTACATCGACATCCAAGTCTTCCCTTCCTATCAACAGATTGCGTCGCAATTATTTCAACACGCGTCAGATGGCTTTCCAAGCACCTCTCGATAGGGCTGCAGGTCCTCTAGTGTGGATCGACTGTGAAATGACCGGATTGGATCACAAAAAGGATAAGATTATCGAGATTGCCGTGCGTCGTTCTGCGATTCTCTTTCTGATCTCTCTCATCCTTTCTAAAGGTTCTGATCACAGATGGTAACCTACAGATTGTCGACGAGGGTATAGACTACGTCGTACGGACTGAAAAATCCATCCTCGATGGGTGAGTGCGGCAAAATGCATATACTAGATCACCTTCAAGGGCCCATCTCACAGAATGGACGGATGGTGCACCAAGACGCATGGCGAGGTATCGAGGTCGCGTCGCTATCGTTTCCAGGCTGACTGTGTGTCCAGTCAGGTCTGACACAGGCATGCTTAACGTCGCAGTGGACCCACGACATTGTCAGACAGAAAGTGCTGTCCTACATTCAAAAATGGGTGCCACACAACACAGGTGTACTCGCCGGCAGTTCTGTGCATGTAGACCGCCTGTTCCTCCTTGAACAAATGCCAGAAGTGGTCAATTGGCTTCGCTATCGGTGAGAAACTTCTGTTTTTCTACGAATCCTTTGGCTGATACATAATCTAGAATCATCGGTACGTTTGCTTCGGCATCATGTCTATTGAGGCTCTGATATTCAAGTGCGTGGCTGCAGATGTCTCATCTATTAAGGTAATCTTGCTCTTCCCTCTATGAAATTCTTTCATTCCACCTTTCGTACAGGAGCTTTCACATAGGTGGTACCCGAGCGTTAGGGACCGGCCGCACGAAGCAACTCACCGGTAGGTGCAAAATGTCCTAAACTTTCCCTGTACCGACTTTGTTGCAGTGCTTTGGATGATATCAAAAGTTCTATTGAAGGCATGTATCATTGAACTTGAAGTGATTACATGTTGTCTTATTCAATGCAGAGCTTAAGAGGTATCGAGCCCTCATCTTCAATCCATCTCCTGCACCGGAGGATCAGCCAAGTGCTTCGTCAGTTTCTAATAGACAATGGGGTTACTAGTATACATAAAAGAGTGGGGTATGGATGTAGTACGCAATACAATATTATGACAACGGCTCTTATGCGACCAAACCCTTTATCCTGCCTCTCACCACGACTCCTCCCAGAACCACTGACTTGACCTGGGTCGTCGAAACTCCTTTTTTCCAATCTTGAACCAAATCTTTAGCTTCAACAGGAAGGACCTTGTCATCTCGCGTCCCAACTGTGATATGTAGTCGATACTTGATATCCTCAGCCAGTTGCTCCAAAAATTCGGTTCCTTTCGGTCCGCCATCTCCCTCATCGACGACCTTCAATTCATCCACCGAAACTGCCATGATCCTGTCATTCCAAACGACGCTACCAAGCTTCAGCTCAAAAGTCGGAGGCACCCCCAACTGGTGAAGAGCCATGCACCGTTCCCAGAGGGCCGTCTCTGCCGGTAGCGCCTTCTGATGAACGATGGTCACATGCGGTCTCTTCGCCACCCGATCGCCAGCTTTGAGCTGCGTCCAGAATGCCTTGTCTGACAACTTGCTCTCAAGCGCCTCAGGGAGACTGACCTCTATCACCAACCCGAAATACCGTATAGGCGTACTCTTCGGCTGCTTTTTGTCCTCCGCCTTCTTGGTACCCGATTTGTTCAACTTCGGTTCATATCCCAGTGCTACTTGCAGTCCTTCATCGATTTTCTCCTGACTCGGCTGTTCCAATCCAAGGATCCTGACACATCCTTCTACTGCTCTCGCTACCGCCTGCTCCATAGTATCCTCGAGCTCCATGTTGATACATGCGTCCACTTCGCTCTCTGATAGTTCCTGGGTGTCATTAATGAATTGCCAGATGACCTCCTCGTGCGATTTCGTCTGGCTATTGCCGAGGAGACTCTGATGCTTCTCCCCACGCAGCAAGACTCGGTCACCACAAATACGATGGATCATTGAGGGTGGTTTTAGTGAAAGAGCCCAGCTCCAATTGAGAGCGACGAGACGGACGGGAGAAAACCGGGAAAGGGCCTCACGAAGACCATCACGATGCTGGAGTAAATGGTTGTTCTTGTCTGCTATGACAACATCATACTTGTTGAGCAAGGAAGTGACGTTCTTCAAGAATACTGGGGCGGCCCTTTTGGCACGGACATCGTCGCTTTGGGTGTGTCCAAATCCAAAGATGTGAGCCAGTGCAACGGCAATTGTTGTTTTGCCTAGCAAGCTTTACTAAGTATATTGATGTTGAATATGTCAAGTTGTACGTACCACATCCGGGGATCGCCACAGGAATAATGACAGTCTTTCCAAACTGTTTGGTAGTTGACGAAGCAGGCTGGGACTCTAGTTTGCCCTTGTTAGACCCCTTCCAGGCCAAGAACCGTTCTCGCGTAGCAATGATCCCTTTTCCCTTTCCAAACTGGTCAAACTGTTTTCTGTCGCGTTTGATTTCGTTTATGATCCAACGAACGTACTGCTTGGTTTCCGGTCGCCTCATCTTAGATATGGGTAGCGATTTTTCCGATAGTTCACTCTTTTGGCTCAGGAGCATCTTGGTGACTTCTCGCCAATCCCGATACATCATGTAAGGCTCGTCGAATTTGACTTTGAAAAAGAAGGTAGAACCAGCGGCGTATGGGGGAGCAGATCCCGGGCGATCGTTGTTGGGTAGTTCACGGATGTGTGTACGCACGACAAATCCCTCCACTGCTTGACCTTCCCAGTGACCCGCTTTTGAGATTGAGTCGGTGAATGTCCGTACCTCCTCTACGGAATTCAGAGTCGTTGAGAGTGTTTTGATAAAGCCCCATTCGTCCGCAAACGCGTCAACGACGTCCTGGGGCATCGTCTTGAATCTTTTGGTGGATTCGTTAATTCCATGAAGATGAAGACCGGTTAACTCTGGTGGATACGGCAAGACATGTTCTTCGAACGAGTCATCACAAAGCTGTAGGCACGTTCAGAGAAGCACATAGGTAATTATATCAAGGAGCGTACCTCTGCTACAGTGGTCCAGTTGCTATCCCACAGCCTCTTTGCAAGATCAGCCTCTGATCGGCCCTTTTGTGCAAGGTACTTGGTCAACCAGACCTCACCGGCCTCTGCATGACTTTTCTCGGAATTTCCGACCTGGCCGATAGAATGCTTGGACGTGATTAGAAGTTTCGAAGGAGTAAGTGCTGCGATGAAGATGATACAGCCGTTCGACTTGAGGGAAAGCAAGTACGGCTCCCTTGTATGTTTCTCCAAGGCATCCCACTGCAACCAGGTATAAGCCCAAGTCGTGAGAAGAAGTCAAGGATACGTACTGTTGTCCAAGGAACCTCCCCAATGTTGAAGAATTTGTCATAGCCCCTTGCGACGATCCGATACCTGTTTTCCGGGAGGTCGACTGAGAAGACGCCACGAACAAGAGAAGGAAATGGAGAAGGAACATCATAGTACTTGTATTCATTCATTTTCCAACTTCGAACTTTGATTGTTGGATCTGCCGGTGCATTATAGACGGTCGATTTTACGAGTTTCGGTTTATTTTTTGCCAGGGAGGCGAGGTCAGAGATGAGCTGGGAATCCTGGTCCTTGGCTTTGGGATTCTGGAATAGATCCTGAATACTCATGGTGCGACGACCGAAGAGGTTGATTCCCCTACGGGAGAGACGAGAAATCGAAGACAACAGTTTGACCGTGACTTTCCACGCAATATATAATATTGCTGGAGGAGTCAGAATCCATCAGATTGAGTCCAAAAATGTTAATTAAACGGCAATCGCGTGACGCGGTGCCGCGCAACATTCGGAGTCACTTTTCTGAGTTCCCAACAAATATTCTGTTTCATACTGATAACTCTGACTACGACTTTCAAGCTGGATAAAAGCCAAATATTATAAAAACGAACACGATTCGGTATTCGGCCCGTGTTCCGCTCTAAAAACCACGTGATGATAGCTTGTGAAAAAAATAATTTCGATTACTCGAATTTATTGCATTTTTCAACTTGAGTCATAGCCGTCATTTGGCTCGTCTTCCGCGACGATGAGCTTGCTACGATGCACATCGTCAGCGTACCGACATATACCTCGAATATCTCTCCGATCCTTGCACACTACCGCTACTCGTCTCGCTCTCAAAGCAACTAACCCTGTCCGTGCAGTAGCAGCCCCTGCAGTTGGAAACTATTCTCCCAACGATAACGGAAATGCATCCAGTTCCCCCTCAGAAATAGCACGAAAAATATCCGCCAGGGTTCTTCCCAAACTTCCCCGACCCAAAGTCCAGAAGGTGGTGGTGGTCGGTAGCGGAGGTTTAAGCATTGGACAGGCCGGTGAATTCGATTACTCTGGATCTCAAGCATTGAAGGCTCTCAGCGAGGAAGGCATAGACGCCGTCTTAATTAACCCTAACATTGCTACCTGGCAAACGTCCCACCAACTAGCGTCCGAAGTCTACTTTTTACCCATTACTGCCGACTATGTCGCCTACGTATTGGAAAAGGAGCAGCCAGATGGTATCCTTCTCACTTTCGGTGGTCAGAGCGCTCTCAACGTCGGTATTGCTTTGGACAAGATGGGCATTCTTGAACGACTTGGAGTTACAGTCTTAGGGACACCCATCCAAACACTTGAGGTGTCTGAGGATCGTGATCTTTTCGTACAGGCACTCAAGGGTAAATGAACCCTTCTTTTCTTCCTTCTGTAACACCAATACTGAACCCCCACCAGAGATTGATATTCCCGCGGCTCAATCAACGGCTGTTTCCTCTGTTAATGCAGCTCTTTCGGCAGCAGAAACAATTGGCTATCCCGTCATTTTACGGTCTGCGTTTACTCTCGGTGGTCTCGGATCTGGTTTTGCTAACAACCCGGACGAATTACGTGATCTATCTGCCAAGAGTCTCAGTTTGAGTCCTCAGGTATTGATTGAACGCAGTATGAGAGGCTGGAAAGAACTCGAATATGAGGTTGTTCGTGATGGGGCAGATGTACGTTAGGTTCACTAGTTCATGCCACTCGCTTACCTACTAATCGAGTCAGAACACGATCATCTGCTGTAACATGGAAAACTTCGACCCTCTAGGAACACACACCGGAGATTCGATCGTCGTTGCTCCCTCACAGACCCTACCTGATGATGAATACCACATGCTTCGGAGTGCAGCCCTCAAGGTTATCCGTCATCTTGGCGTCGTGGGTGAATGTAATATCCAATATGCTCTCAATCCGACATCCCGAGAGTACTGCGTTATTGAAGTTAATGCGAGGTGAGATTCGCGCCTATCAAAACTCATATTTGGCTAACATTGCGTTCTTCAGATTGAGTCGTTCAAGGTACTTCTGATTCGTCGCTGTGTAAACCACCCCTGACGTGAACTCAGTGCTTTGGCATCCAAAGCAACTGGTTATCCCCTTGCTTACACAGCCGCAAAGATCGCTCTTGGTTATACGCTCCCAGAACTTCCCAACGCAGTCACCAAAACGACCACGGCTTGCTTCGAACCGTCCCTGGACTACATTGTCACGAAGATCCCGAAGTGGGATTTGGCTAAATTCTCGTCTCAGGTCAATAGGGAGGTTGGATCAGCCATGAAGTCGGTTGGTGAAGTCATGGCTATTGGTCGCACCTTCGAGGAAAGTTTGCAAAAGGCCATCAGACAAGTCGACCCGCGGTGGAAAGGTTTCGAAGTGTACATCTCTCCCGAGAATTTGGATGAGGCCTTGTCGAAACCCACAGACATGAGGCTATTTGTTATTGCATATGCCATGTACAATAAAGGATATACCGTTGACCAGCTCCATGACTTGACCAAGATTGACAAGGTGCGTATCATTCTCAGACATCTGACTTATACTAAATTTGATGCAATAGTGGTTCCTCCATAAGATCGACAACATCGTCCAAACGCACCATGCACTGAAAGCGGCTGCATCGATTGAATCTATTGACCATGACCTCATGACTCGGGCCAAACGCATGGGCTTCTCAGATTCTCAGATTGCGGACTTGGTCTCATCTACGGAAGACGTCGTTCGAAGTGCTAGGAAATCTCTTGGGATCACACCCTTCGTGAAACGGATTGACACTCTTGCTGCCGAGTTTCCCGCCAACACCAACTATCTTTACACAACATACAATGCCTCGGAACATGACATCGACTTTGATGAGCACGGAACCATGGTTTTGGGCAGTGGCGTTTATCGAATCGGCAGCAGTGTCGAGTTTGATTGGTGTGCCGTCACATGTGCCAGGAAACTGAGGGACATGGGCAAAAAGACGGTCATGATCAACTACAATCCTGAGACTGTCTCGACAGATTTCGATGAAGCTGATAGGCTGTATTTTGAAGAGCTTGGATATGAACGTGTCATGGATATTTACGAGCTTGAGCACGCTCAGGGTGTGGTCGTCAGCGTCGGTGGTAAGTTTACGATTAACTTTGCACATACCAGTGCTGACCCATCTCCTAGGCCAACTTCCGCAGAACATTGCTTTGCGACTCAAACAAAATGGCGTCAATGTTCTTGGAACGGATCCAGAGCAAATTGACAACGCGGAAGATCGTCATAAGTTCTCCTCTGTACTTGACAGTATTGACGTTGATCAGCCCGATTGGACTGAAGCTACTTCCTTGGAAGCTGCCAAGACCTTCGCGGCAAAGGTTGAGTATGATTATCTCGTTCTTTCCGATTGAGAGTGCTCGTTAATGTTGCTTTAGGTACCCTGTCCTTATTCGTCCTTCATACGTGTTGTCCGGTGCCGCAATGAACGTGGTCTACGAGGAGGCGGCTCTTGAGTACAACCTCTCTGCTGCAGCTTCGGTGTCCCCTCTTCATCCTGTCGTTATCACCAAATTTATCGATGATGCTCAGGAAATTGACGTTGATGCAGTTGCCCACCAGGGTAAACTTCTGGTCCACGCCATTTCCGAGCACGTCGAGAACGCCGGTGTTCACTCGGGTGACGCGACTCTCGTTCTTCCTCCCTTCTCTCTTACGGAAAAGGATTTGGCTCGCTTGAAGACAATCGCTGAAAAGGTCGCACAAGCCTTCCAGATCTCTGGACCATTCAACATGCAGATTATCAGAAAATCGGCCGATTCACCCGATGAGGAAGCAACACTTAAAGTTATTGAATGCAACCTACGGGCTTCTCGCTCTTTCCCCTTCGTATCCAAAGTTCTCGGTCACAATTTCATCGACACGGCTACCACTGCCATTGTTGGCGAGAATGTTCCTGAACCAGTGGATCTTATGAAAGAAAAGCGCGACTATACTTCTATCAAGGTTGCCCAATTCTCCTGGACTCGATTGGGTGGTGCCGATCCTTTCCTCGGTGTCGGTAAGTAACCTTTTCTCGTGCTAAATACGCTTTCAATTGAATTCGTCGATGTAGAAATGGCGAGTACAGGCGAAGTCGCAAGTTTCGGGAAGGATGTTCATGAAGCATATTGGGCATCCCTACTCAGTACAACAGGGTTCAAAGTTCCCAAGGCCGGATCAGGAGTCCTCATCGGAGGAGATACAACCCGTCCAGAGATGACCACTGTCGCTAAGCAATTGCTTGACCTCGGCTTCAAACTCTATTGCTCTTCACCTGCGGTGGAAGAATTCCTCAATGATATTCCATACGTCACGGCCAAACGTATATTCTTCCCTACCAAAGACAAGCGAAAACTGAGGGAGGTCTTCGATGAATACGAAATTCAATGTGTCATCAATCTGGCTAAGTCTCGAGGACTGACTTTCACTGATGAAGACTACGTAGCTCGCCGGTAAGTAGTTACATAATTATCAAGGTCTCTAGCTAATCGACCTCCAGAAATGCTGTTGACTTTGGATTGCCCTTGCTGAACAATGCTCGCACTGCTCAGCTTTTCGTCGAAAGCTTAGCAAGAAAGATACCAACTGGTGGCTTAAGGAGTTACACGGAAGGACGGATACCCAGTGAAGTCAAATCTTGGCGCGAGTTCGTTGGAAAACGAGCATGATTGCTCAATACCTTGATCTTCAAGGTACATCAAAAGGAACATCGAAGTTCCATGTATTTTACACCGTAGATCTCGTTTTATCTTTAATCTGTATATACACTGACGCTCAAGCTATACGAGCCAAATCCTCAGACGTGCATAACTGACCCAGATCCAGCTCTTGTCGTTCCTTGCCAGCTCGTGAGTAGTCAGTGTGATCCACTTCGCGATCGAATGCGAATTTTTTCGTCACTGCCGGTTCCATCTTTCCTTCAAGCACATCTGCAACGAGTCGACCAATCACAGGAAGAAACTACGGAGGCGTCCGTCAGTCAGTTTGTGTTTAGTGAATAATCGTTGAACTAGCCTTATAGGCATGTCCATTGCCTGCGGTTGCGAAAATCAAAGCACTGTCTTTTGGATGAGAGCCGATTACCCAATCTCCATCCTGAGTGTCTGTATACCAGCATAGTCGGGTGCGAAGTAGCGGTTTGTTGGCGAGCTCAGGAAACACTTCCTTGAATCGAGTTCTGAGTTCATTGAGATCGGCCTTTGGAATACGAAGTCCATCTTCCCCATCAGAGATAACTGTACGAGGTGTTGATATTGTGTCTTTGATATGTGTGTACCCGCGGGAGTGGATAGCCATTTTTACGATATTCTCTGCACTGGGCTATCAAAACATTAATTTTTCTGTCAAAGAATGAGTGCACGACACTTACTGGGAAACAGTAAAATCCTGAATCGAAGTCTAGCACCACAGGGATATCTCGATAGGTTTCAGCCTCCTCTGGTGTAAGTTGGACCATCGTAACACATTGACTAAGACACAGTGCTCTGGGGTCGGGATGCTGATTGACGTTAATTTGGGACCCACTCACCCTGTAGCCACGAATTTATCCTGGAGATTAAGCGCAGGAAAAGTGGAAGGTGTCCAAGCTCCAGTGGCCACGATAGTATACTTGGACCTGAAGGAAGATCCATCCTTGCATTGTACGCCTACGGTCGTATCGTCCTCCCTTAAGAGCTGGCTAACAGTCTTGCCAGGAAGAACCTTTCCTCCCAGTTGGATAACCTTTGCAGTCAAAACCGACACACCATTCGCTGCATGAGCCCATCCGCCATCTAAGTTTAGGTATCCAGTGATCTTATCAAAGGACCCTACTTTGACGCCATCTGGGAAGATACCTCGAATAGCATCGGCGTTCTCTAGTCTTTTCAAACGCAGGCCAAGTGCTACATCGCTTTTATACGATTGCTCGGTGTAGGAATTTGCGGAACCAAGAACAAGCACCCCCGATCTAAATCGAAGTCATAAGTGGATTCTTTGAGTAGAGAACATGATAGATTGATTACTCTTGATAACTGTCTCCAAATAGTTCTCGGTTCTTCCACGACTGAATGGCATCATGAGCCAACTTTGCATAAAAAGGGTCATCGTAGGATGTTCGCACAACTGTGATCAAGTTAATTTGAGGATCGGGAATAGCTGGAAAAGTTTCTTACTCCTATTGAAGTCATTACTCGTTCCATCGGCCGGGGGTAACGTCTCCGCTCTTTCAAGAACGGTTACGTCGGTAAATCCTCTGGTCAAGAGGTGATATGCCGTGGAGATGCCAAAGACACCCGCGCCGATAATTAAGACACTGTCGTTTACCTGCGCCATGTTATCGAGGTATGATACAAAGCTCAGGATATTCTATCAGCCGTGACCCGAGTTTCCGGTTCGCTGCTGATAGGGTGTTCCGTACATTCCGTTTTCTGTCTGTGGGATCCAATTTCATCGTTCGCTGAGCGAGAACACGCATGGATTTGTCATGTAAGTCCTTCTCTTCCAGAAGAGTGGACAAAGGTCGAGGATAACCCGATTAGAGAAACTCTTGGAGATTTGATTGGTCGGATGAACTTGGCCCCTATACGCGTTCATTGACGCGCCACGAGCTTGAGCGTCGTGTATAGTCCCCAGGTTGGGCTTTTAAGGATGCTTCAAGGTCTTCAGTTTCACGTGGCGGACGAATTACACTCTTAAGGCTCGGATTAGATATATGGCAGACTAAAGAGCATCCTGACGGGTCGGGCAAGAAGGGCCACTTCCAGAAGACGCGACAACGAAAACTGTGGATCAAATTGAGGAGGGATGACAAACTCCAAGACTTTACCAGCGTCTGGGCTCCTTCGTAGGGGACTCTTGCGAGATATGCCTATGTGCGAGACAGGTCCTCTCGGAGGGTGGGCATGTAGTGGTTTCCGCTACATTCGCTGGTACATCGCCGCTTGGAATGAACTTGGGGGGCAATGATTGTTGATAGTATTGAAGCAAATCTTTTCAAACCACATCCCTGAGCGTGGATTTTTGGGTGCAGAATTATTCAGACCCGCAGTTTTGACGGCCATAAAAGAAGGAAGGAAAGGCATGAATATAACAAGCGACGTAATATCTGTGCACTGGTTTTATGATGGGACAGTATTCACCAACCTTGCACCAATGTGGAACGTTTGAAGGTACCTGCCGGCCTACCGGTCCCGCAGTGCGTGTACGCACGCTACAACTTACGGTACGGTCTGGTCCAGGGCGTATCGTGCTTAGAATCATGGAAAAACATTGCGTGTGAGGCTGTGTACTCAGCGGTAGAAATCCTTACCTTACACTTGGACCTAGCTTGCTTGTTAGCTGAGAGAGCTGGCATTTGGTTTGGGTTGATACTATGGGCGTATAATTAATTGGGGACTCGCTAATTCACCGACCGCCAAAAACCAGGGTACTTGTTCTCGGAACCACGGATCCACCCGCAGGAGGATCCCGTGTGATATTTAGCACAGGTTGCAACAAAGAAAGCCAAGACGGAAACAGTTCCGAGTCGCAGTGCGCTGATGAGTCATGGCGCAGACAACCAATGGGGGACGTTGAACAACAAGAACAATTAGCCCTGATTCCATCTATGGTCATTCGCGCACCGCCGATCGCTATATATGGTTTTTCCACACCTCGTTGTCTTTGACGAGTTCCTGACTGGCCTGGAGGGCCCTCGGGCTGTGCAACCCTTCCTGCGATAAAATTTAGGGCCCAATCACTAAGACTGCGCCGCTTTTGTCATTTCATTTACGAAGAAATATTAGCCACTGGACAGTCACAATGCGGCCGACTACTACAAGGGGATTTGTGGACTTTATCCCGGTCCAATAAATAACTGCTGTTCTTAGAAATTGTTCCTACCCTAGCCCACTCTTTGACACTCACTCGCTTGCATCTACTCTGCACACACGGCGCTTCGACTCTAGCTAGTTTAGTGCCCACCACAGTCCCTACACAAGTTCGCCTTGATCACTTCGATCTCAGTCTCTCAACTTATCCTCTCGTCTCCTCTCAACTCCACCAACCTCAATCAAAATGTTCTCCGTCGTCACTCTTATCGTCGCCTTTTTTGTGTGCCTCCAATCCTTCGTTCTTTCTGCGCCCATTCCTTTGCAAGGGGTCCAGAAACGCGAAACTGGCGAGGTGAGCTTCTGGTCTCCTGATGAAGTTCTCGTCAATTTAATGTTCCTTCAATAGGCCACCTACTTCTATCGTCAGTACCGCTGAGTTATTATTTTTCACTGTTTGATCGGATACTCTATTTTGTCTTTTAGTTGGTATTGGCAATTGCGGTGAAAACGATACCGGCAAAGACAGTGAATTTATTGTTGCTCTAGACTCCACTACCTACGGCAGCGGCGAATATTGTAACACCGTGCGTACTTTTTCTGATTCATCAAGTTAACGGATTGATTAAAATTTATTATAGTATGTCTCCATTACAGACACTACTACTGGAGAAACCCAGAAAGGTCTTGTAAGAGACTCATGCCCTTCGTGCGCCGTGGGCAGTATTGGTATGCCTTTCTTTTGTCTGCCTTTGTAAATCTTCTTACCGACGTTTATGTAGACATGTCAGCTGGTCTTTTCACGGCCTTGCACGGCAGCACCGACGCTGGCGTCTTCGCAATTTCCTGGGAATTTGTGTCCGATGACTCAAGCTCATAAATAGCTGACTCTTTCATGTCGTCCTATACCCCATCATTTTCATACTCGTAAAAGTTTTTAATTGTCACCGGCAGGAAGAAATCTGGCATTTGTTTTCTGTTTATATCGTTTATGGACTGCTTTAGGAGCATCTTGTTAGTTGCGCCCTAATCCTACTTCCAATCAGTTTGATCTCTACTGTCCTTTATTGCGAAAGTAACCTTCCCATTGTTATTGTTATTTGTTCAGTCTGAATCATCATGGCACTTTGATTGAAGCGGAATTCCAAAAGGGGCCAGCGCCCACTGTGCAGCTCGGACGTTTTTGTCCTCCTACAATGTGCAGCCCGACATTCCCATGGCCAGAGCAGATTGGGCGATGGACGGTTTGATGTCTTCGCTCATTGTCTTCGGTCACATTGTCATTATTCAGCCACTAGCAACTGTATCCAAAGACAACTTCAGTGTTGGACAACAATAAGGGCTAACTCCCATGCCACCTTTACGTGCCTTGTATAAAACAGAGCCATCGAGCATTTCACTTGCACAACACTCCCACATTTGATTCCGCGGAACCAAATACCTACTGATTCAACGATGTACCATTCAGACCGAAATTACCAGCATCGCCCGCCACACCAGTCTCGCCAACTTACTCAGTCCTCCCGTCCACAAACTCCATCGCGCTCACATCACTCCCACCCACAAAAGAAAATCTTCCCAATTCTGAATCTTCCAATGGAGCTCTTCCTCATGATTATCGCTTACGCTGCGTCTCCAGTGTTCGATGGTAAAGACGTCACTGTGGTGAGACCATCGTACAGCGCAGCTATAGCATTAGCGCGTGTGTCCTATTTGATGTACCAACACACGATGACGTATCTCCTACACACTGTCGTACTCAACTCCGAAGTAGATCTCGCGTTGTTCGTGCGTACCGTTCGCTACCAGCACCAGCGTCAAGTCCCACGACGCCTGAGACTCGATTACCCATCCCTGGTTCGACGATTCTGGTGCTCCGAGTCGTATGAAGCTATCATCGACCGGAACGATTATATCGATTATTCCTCCCTGTACCAAGTCATCTCCCGTGCAGAGTCCATCGGCATGCCCTTTTATGGGACGCATTTGCTGTACAATGGCCTTGCTAGCGACGGTGCCAATCCGGGCAAGGATTGGACGTGCCAACGCGTAACCTTTGAGGGACGGTTCATAAGGTGGAAGCCGATAACGTCCTCCTACGAAGGGGCTACGTTCTTGAAGAGGATCACCCATCTGTCCATGTGGGTACCCTATCACAATCTGTCTTCTATTTCTCCTCAAGAATACCCGGTCGCTGGATGGGTAAAGGACATCCCATTTCACATGATGACCAACCTTCGACAATTCTCTTTTCCGCTTTTGATAGATAGAAGGCGGCATGAGGGGCCAAGGAGCATTGGATACCCAACGATGGTTGTGTACCACGCGCCCTATGGAGAGGTATTCAATCCCGTCGCATTTAAGGACTGGGCCACGAGTGCAGATTTCCAAAAGTACGGATGGCAAGTGAAGCTCCAGAAAATGCCCCACATATCGCCGTCTGAACCCGGTGCTTGGACTGCTGGCTACGTTTTGGACGAGACTGAACGGGTTTGGAAGGAAGTCAACCAGATGCTAGAAGGAAGACGTGGAGAACGTATGGATCAATTTGATAGATAATACTCCAAACGCCGTGGATGGTTCCTGGCGAAAGTAAGAATATATATGTTGTTATTATAACTATGTGTGGGAGAAGCTGCCCAACGGTAAAATGTTTGTTGTACAGTATAGCGTGCGTTGAAAACATTGTGCGGACAGATGCGGAATATGTAGATGAAAGAAACCTAAGCAGATACACAACATGAGCAAGGAGAACGATAGGCGTAGTAAAATGCAATAACGTGTCAGATGAGATAGCTTGGGGAAAATGGGCACTGTTAAGAATTGAGGTTTTGTAGCTTCATCCACTCTTTGTCGTTCGCGTTGAAATCGACACCTTTCTGCTTCCACCACTGCCTTGCGTTTTCTCCACCTCCAATAGCATCTTCCAAGGCCTCCTCGATATCACACATGCGATACTGGATGGGAAGACCCGACTTGTCCCACCACTCTAAAACCTCGGGTCTGTTGTGACGTGTGGCCCCTGTTAGCGCGTCTTGGTCGAATATTAACGGCAAGCCGCTTCCAAGCCACCACTCCAGCACTTCGACCTTTCCATGACAACTGGCATGTTGGAGGGCGTGTCGGTCGTATTTGGGATCCAGCTGGGATGTGGCCCACCATTCCAGGACCTCCACATGCCCAGCCGTACTGGCCATATCCATTACTCGACCGATCTTGAGAGGCAGCTCATGACGCTCATACTGCTCTTTCCACCACTGAAGGACCGCAATCTGATTCTTTGAACTCGCGTACTCCAGTGCGGCCTCGGTATATTCCATGCGATGACCGCAATGCATCCACCAGTCCAAGGAAGCAATTTGTCCGTTTCGAGATGCCCCGTCAATGGCGTCTGCAATGAACCCCGGTTTGGGTGGGGGTACGAGATCAGGGTGGTGTTCGAAGCCGTGCTTCCACCAGGAAAGGATGTTGATTCGCCCATGACGTGATGCTTTGACCGGGATGAGGTCACCTTTGAAGATGGAGAGAAAAATGTCATGGTGATGAGACAGGAAAAATTCGAGGACATGGACATAGCCAAATCGCACCGCCAGGTCTGCACCAATCTTGGTTGGCGGATTAACAGTGGGGTCGACGGCCCGGATGAGAGGAAGAGAACCGGTTATCATGGCGTGGTCGGTGCACGACGCTCGAGACCACTCCAGCGGCCGTGGAATGGATGTAGGGACTCCGACAGCTCTGGAAAGCTCCCAGTCGCCGACATGGTCCATGATGTCGGCCAAAATCTCTACTGGAAGATCTGGTATCCCGGACGGACGATGCCTTTTCGGTGGATGGGGGAATAACAGAGACGCTGAGCTGGGCGACGAGGTTATAGTGCCAGAGGCATTTGGAAAGTGGTACAGGTGGAAATCGTGGTTTGTGAGTCGAGAAGCGAGCTCATCGTCAGAGCCAGAGGTGGGCAGATTTCGTAGCTTCAGGAAAAGAACAAGTTCTGGATGGGTGAGTCTGCGGTAAGCCTGATGTACTGTGTTCAGAGGCGATTCTACGGTCTGCAAAAAGATAATTAGAGGATAACAAAAGATATACGAATCATTGCTGGCGCACCGCCATAAGATTCTTCAAATACTACACAGAGACAAAAACGAAGAGACAAGAAACAAGGCAAACTCCACATGTAGAAATATTACGTAATCAAAACAGCCGTCAATCCTCCAGCAATCATGCCTTTCTCCTCCCTTCTAGAATTCCTTCATCTTAAGAATTTTTAAAATAAAATTTCAGTAAGATGCAAGAGCCAGCTCGCCCACCTAGGTCATGATGCGCAATTTCGACATGTGCATCACAAGCTCTTCAAATGCTTCCAAGTCTACTTCAACGTATTTTTCTTCTTCATCTGCCCCCCCTGGAAAAACGGCATGGAGGTACAGTGGCGTAGTGGCATTCAGTAGCCCAAATTTGCTTTTGATGTATATGAATGCGTTCTGCAGTACGGTCACGATGGAGTCGAAGAAAGAGACAGCAGGTTCGAATACTTACGCGACCAGTCATGCTCGCCATCTTTTTCTTCCCGAATGCCATCGTCCGATTCCCAAATGTAACCATGATGGGCGCCCCCTGCGTATTCGTACTCGATGCTGCCACGAATGCCTGGAGGCATTGGCCCACCCCTGCTGCAAACTCATTGTTGGATGCTACCAGCAGTTCCGCCATTTCTCGGACAACCATCGTGATGATGTAGGATGATGGAGATGCTACGGGCCTTGGCTTCGAGTTGTTCCTCAGTCAAGTGATGATTTATCGCTGATTAGAAGGGTCATTCAATATCGTGTCCATTTTTGGGTCGATCCTCACCACCCAAGGCGCCACCTCCGGCTTGGCTGGCCTTTTTCGACCGCTATTCTATTCACTTCGTATCTCTCTGATTTCGTAAAACTGATGCAAGGACACGGTGTATAATTTTTTGACATCGCTAGCAAGAATTATATCGACAATGTACTAACTTGTGCCATCATGCCATTATGCAATACGGGAATCCTGCGGTATACCTAGGGACACATACTATAAGAAGACTATTCACGAGGGGACGAGTACGCACCGATATAATCAAGGAACCGATTCAAATTGACACGGTTGTCTGTATCGCTCTCCAGCTTATAGTCATGGAGCAATTCTTGAACCCTTTTCGCTACACGACGTCAGCACTCACCGTAGAATCAGCCAAATGCCGCTTACAATCATAGGCGAACAATGAAGTTAGATCTGCCGGATAGATTTTACTGCGTTCCCCATCTTTCTTTAGCAACGGCTCAAGTTTGTCATTCATATGTTCTAATGTAATCGCCGCATTGGCAATACGCGCTTTCCTGTTACCTGGTATCAGGGTTGTACTATCAAGATTTCGCAGAACTCACGAATTTGTCAACGAAATTTTGACCTCGGATAAGCTTTCTTCGGTTTCTTGTTTTTGCTTGGCTAAAGGAACAGCAATATATTTTGCAATCTGCTTGTCAACCTGGGTCTTAGCCTCCTCCTCGATTGTGCCCTTGATCTCGCTTGTGATATGGGGCCTGTGGAACGATGAGATTTTCGGACAATCCCCACAAGGGCGCCGTACCTTAGCGAGTCCAAAATTTCTTTGCTGAGCTCTTCATGTACCCTGTTCTTGACTTTATCAACTTCGTCCCTTTCCCGTGCACCGTTGGCCTTTACTTCCGCGCGTAATTCTTCAATTTCTTTCAAGATGCCTTCCTATACGAGTTATTGTCATCAGGAGAGATCCGACATATCTGCTGGTGTTATTCGACGCACGATACTCGGTGATACTTCATTCACTTTGCCTAATCCTGTGGCGAAATTATCTAATGATATACCGCTGAGTAAGAGGGGAGATTGAGTGCTTTCCGTCTAATACAAGAAATGAATTGAACACACGTCGCCTTCGTTTTCTCGGCCAACTCGTTGACCGCAATCTTGATAGAGACAGGTTGCGATTGCATGATTGATAAAGATGAAGAGAGATCAAAGCGAAGCCGTCTTGTCTGGGCTCTTTAGGCTTTGTACTCAACCTCAAGGCGACCATGAGGCAATCTCGGCGCTTAAGTACTTCTTTGGCATCCTTGTGTATCAAAAAGGCAATCGAGAGCGCTAGCTGCTCACTGAATTGCTTTTTATTATAACCTACGTTCCCATCTCAGGGATAAGATCTTTTCCTATCCCACGTACGAGATAATCTCTAATGTTCGTCAAAGCACGCACTTCCATTTTCCGTTGTGTGTCTCTCGTTTCTGTACCCATATGAGGTAGGAGCGTGATATTTGGGAATTCCAGAATGCGGGGATTGACGTGGGGTTCGTTGGGTAAAACGTCAAGACCGACAGAACCCAGCTGGACATATGATAAGGAAGTAGATATGGGAGTTATTGTGAAAACACGTACATGGCCGTCCTCTAAAGCACGAATCAAAGCATCTGGATATGTCTTCAGCGTCGCAATTTCGTTTTAAGATCTGTGAATATCGTACCTTCATCAATTACTCCTCCACGAGCCGTGTTGACGATGATCGATCCCCTCTTCATTGTTCTAATCCATTTCTCTCCCACGAGGCCTGTAGTGCTGGCGTTGAGAGGGATACTAATGCTCAAAACATCGGCTTGCTTGAGCATCTCTTCTACATCCTCAAAGTATTCGAAGTACTCCGGAGCACCCTCCACTTTGCGTCTATTATGATATATGACACGCATGGGGAACGCATGCACAAGCTCAGCAATACGCAGCCCGATACCACCAAGTCCCAGAATAGCCAGTGTCTTCCCCGTGAGGTCATGCGATACAGCGGAGCTTCCAGCAGGCTTCCACTTCAGATCACGCAAAGAACGTTCTGCGTTGGAGAATTGCCGCATTGCAGAAATAATCAGGTACAGAGCTGTCGTAGCTGTGGCGTCGTCCACTGCGGCTGGCGTGTTGGAGAGGTAGATGCCTGGCAACCATTTTAAGCTAACCAAGAATAACACGATCAGTATTCAGACGTTACCCTTGGCCTTGAGAGCCTCGACGTCTACTGAATCATACCCTGCGCTATTCGTCGCTACCCATTTGAGACTCGGAGGGAGATGATCGATGAGCTCCTTGTCAAAACGTCTAAGGACTGGCATATAAGATCTGAAGATGGCAACAATATCGCTGTATTTCCCGCCCGGAGAGAGTTCCTTGATGAAACTAGAATTATCAATGCTTTTGTCTAAAATCTTTGGAAAGGTCACAAATTGTATTGTGGGATTAAATGGTTGAGTCTAACCGTAACATCAGCAATACCATCGAATAGTTCCTTTGCTTCCTCGTGAGCCCATTTAATCTCTACATTTCCGGGAGTCAATTGTTAGCAACTCCTGGCTGAAAGATAGGGAAACTCACCGCCGAGAAGAACCTTAGGTAGTGTCATAGCAGCGTCTAGACCAACACCTACGTCAGTGTCGAGTGCGGGGTATTAAGTATCGCTCGGCGGAGTGATCCTGGGTCGTTGATATATGTACCTTGTTGATAAGCAATCCAAAAATATTTCCAATTGTATTCTGAGTGCTCGGGCCGGCTTACCTCGCCGCGGCAAAAACATTCTGCGTATCATTGCAAGATACGGTTTGTAGACGACCGAAAATTGGCATGGATGGCATGACAAAGCGCTGGGTTCCGGCGACGTCCTTGGGTATCCGTAACCATTCCGCCATCGTAGTACATTCTCATATCCGGCATCAAACCTATTCGATCTATGCCTCCATATTCAAGCTGGAAAATCATGATGAGCAAGGGGAATCTCTATGATACTGGGTTGTCACATACATGTCAACCTTCCAGAGCACGAATCATAGCACCTTCCGGTGATCCCATGAGTCTTCGAGCTATCTTTTTATACTGTTTCAGAGAATCGCATCTGTACTGTGAACCATCCATAATGGTATCCTTCTTCATCGTCATAAGCCTTCAAGAACACCCTCGGTATTCTTTGTTCAGAGGTATACTGACGTCTAGAAGGTCAGCTGTTTTCAGCATCTTGACATCATCGAAATACCACCCTGCATCAAACATCACAAACGACGCATATAGGAAAAGCTTGAATGAGTTTGGTAAGATGCAAGCCAATGTACCCAATCTTAGTCCCAGGATGGCGATGGTGTTTCCATAAGGTCGCGGAACAGCTGCGGTCCCGGCCAGTTTCTACTCAAGGGCAAGAACGTTCCGCCACAGAGCACTCAGGTGGTGATAATCAAGTATAGAGCTCTAGTCGCCTTAGCGTCATCCACAACTGGGGGCATATCGGAGAGACGGGTACCAGGCGTTACTTGAGTAGAGTTAGCAACGACTGGCCGAGTAACCTTTCGCTTGGAGAATCTGAACGTCAACCATTGGAACCGACTGATGCGATCTTTTTCATACTCAGGGGAGGAAGGAAGAGTATCAATGAGTTCTTATTCTACCAATGTGTGAAATATATCTGTAGATACACACGGCTTCGTTGTATCTTCCACCACGTGAGAGCGACATGGTTGGGTGGAAGGTTACTTAGGAGAATACAGTTGCTGTAAGTTTGTCTGAGTCATCAGGAAGATTACTTCGAAAACGCGCTAAATAATTCTCCGGTTGTGTCCAAGGAATAGACCCTATTGTAGACCGTCAACAATCTAGATCAGACATGTGTGCGAGGCCCCCGTACCGCATATGAGGACTTTCGGCGTCCATCGCTGATTTCATTCTAAGTTGGCATCTTTACAATGTGAAATATCGCTGTAAGAGGGTAAACGGAAGCGGACAAGCGCATTGAAAGGGTTGCCCTTGATGTCAAAAAGACGGAGGACAAATAGAATCTGAGCCAGTGATTAGGAGAGGTCATATGTCCGTGTTTCTCACGAGAGAAGTAGTACAGGTTCGCGAGTCGCTGTAGCAACTTGTACGTATATCAAACTACAATGAAATAATCTAAATGAATATCAAGTCAAATGCTCCGTGGCTGAAACGTTACACGCACTTGTGAAAAAAGTTTTGACACGCTTCTGACGTTTTTACATGCTTGCTGCACATTATATCCCCACGTAGTGTTCAGTAATCCATTTTCATGGTACGCTATAAGATACCTGAACAAAATGTCAATAACGCTAGAAGAAATGAGACGCCTAACCTACTTCAAACACGTTTCTTCCTTGAAGTCGCTATATAACTTTTTGTTGGACTTGCGCTATCCAGTAAAAGTTAGTAATATTCACGTCAATAGATATTCGATGGCCGACCTCATTCTTGCGGATAGCCTCTTCGTACGCATGGTTTTGGTGAATCAGGAAATGATCTGCTAGGACGTAGAAGGAGATTCCGGAAAGATACATTTCGTACAAGCAGGCAGCCTTGTTACCACCGTATCCGATGAAACGCTCGTCGCACCTGCGTAAACAGCATGAAATCAGAACTTCGTATTACTCAGGGTATGAATGAGAGAACCAGGGAGGGCCGTCAGCCTTGAATATCACATAAGGCTCATATGCGGATTGGTACCCTGTCACCTGGTATACTTCTCCAGGGGAAGCGGCGTAAAATCTTTTATAGTCAGTGCTATTATGTCCCGGTGTCCAAGAAGCGTGGAACATGTCAATTTGTTTCGTTTCGACAAGACCTTTGAGTGCCTGCAGGTTGGAAATAAGATTGTAAAACAAAACGTGCCAACCGGATAACTGACCTCTTTCGTTTTAGGAAAAGTCGAATAATCCGCGCCTTCCTCGTGTGTAGTGTATTCAAACGCAGGGATCACGAGTGCTGTGCGTCCTTCTCTCAGTTTTTCCATGATGGGTTTGCTATTTCTGATAGCTGTACGAAAGTCTGTACAGAGGTAAAAGTCGATGTCGAGCATCATAACGAAATCTGTGCGAGCAAAGAGGCGCGCGATGTTTCTCCAAGTATTGAACTGGCGGTCAAAGAAGTCGACAACCAAGTGTACATCGACGAAACGTGACATTTGTGGTGACGACGTGTAGAGTGTTTCAAGGGAACCAAGAAGGTCAAGAATGTGAGTCGTGTCATTATTAACGTGTATTGTCACTGAGATGGGACCTACAGGAGACAATGTAGCTGCAATGGTGTGGGCGCGCAACAAATTCCACACCTCTGTATCTCTCGACTAAGCGCGCAAAGACTTGGAATCTATTGCTCGTGATGATCGTCGTGATTGTGATGTCCTCTCGATCGAAGTGACCCGAAGCTCGATAAAAGAAGGGAACAATTTTGCTGGGGTGAAGAGAGCTGGAAAAAGCTTTGGTGAGGAAAAGGTCTTCATCCACTGCATAGGTGTGAGCCGGACGGTCCGAAATCGTGCCAGATGTTTTCCACGACAGAGACGTCTTGTCCGGTGATTCCAAGAACAGAGTCCAGTTTTTGAATCGCGGCTGTATAGTAATCGTCTCTTCCGTACCGTCAAGAAAGGTCCAAGAAACTGCTGAAGAAACGCGATGTTGAAGAGGGTCGATTACGAAGTATATCGTCGTGTAGAAAACGGCGGCCACAGTGTAGAAAAAGAGAAGTATCTGTAAGAGCTCAAAGAGTCGATAAAACGCGTTTCTAAAGGACATCCTGAAGGGCAGATGGTGATTGCTGGTCAAGGTGTATACTGCATGAAATAAATTAAATAAATAATGACAGGCCCTTGACTAAACCACGGGCGCCAGTAGCGGCAGCATCGTCGACGAACTCTACATGAGCAAATGTATGCCCCTGCGCAGAAAGATGGTTCAAGACCATGTTCCTGTATCCCTCCACACCGACAAGCGACCCTCCAAAGCAGATGACGGCTTCCTGTGCTCTGACGAGGCGCGGCGCAGCGTCACTTCTCTCGCCCAGCAGAACAGCAATCTGGGAGGCAAGAACATTTGAACAGGTCTGAAGAACGTCGATGGCAAGGGCATCGTGGTCCTCAAAAGCACACTTGAATACAAGGGGCGCGAGGGACGACAGGCGCTTCTCTCGAGGCATGAGACGGTGAGCTGCAGCGTCGGGCGATGCCACAGGAGGTACGTGAATCTCTGTCAAGAGGTCCAGGACGCCCTTGACGCCGAACAACTCCAGTATTCGTTGCTTGAGGATGCTCTCCCTGGCAGGTGTACTCAGAACAGACGCGCTGTCGTGCTCAATCAAGAGCCGGCGCACTGTCTCCCTTCCAACATGAAAGCCGCCACCTTCGTCACCCAGAATCCATCCCCATCCACCAATCCTGCCCAACTCCTCTAGTTGGCCCTCAGCTGTCTCTCGGAACGTCACCACATTCGACCCAGTACCACCGATAACCGTGACGGCGTACGACACATCAGGATGCATACGGATAGGTGCGGCAAGGAGATACGTATCATTGGCTACCATGAGCCTTGGGCCCAGCGGGATACCAAGCAGAGTTGAAAGGGCAGGAGAGATGGCATCTACGGCGGCCGGCGAGTCTATTCCGGATATTCCAAACCATGCTGCTGCAAAGGGACTGGGCGAAACCGGTAACGATACCGGCTCTACAGAGGGGCCCTTGAGAGCGTCTGTCACGGCTGTACGAATAGCAGCAATAACTGCTTCCAGAGAATGATAGGCAAAATTAGATGGTCCTCCAGGTGCGCGCCCCACGGTCTCTCCAGAAGCATCGCATATCACTGCCGACGTCTTCGAGCCGCCGCAATCGCAGCAGAGATACAAGGACATGGTGGTCGACTGTTAACTGGTATCTTGGGCTCATCTCGAGCAGTCTAGTCTGCAGACAAGGACGTTTACCAAGCAGGACTAATACGGCAGTTATCGATATCGATATTGCCATATGGTCGACTGTTAATGGAATCCCTCTCTCTGCACTCCGCAAGGCACCTGGCACTCTTGCAAATCTGGGGTAATTTGGAAAAATGCGTCGGCAAACCTCTCCACGATCGTTCCGAAACCACATATCCGTCAGGTCCGATGCTGAATAGAGGGGCCGTGATCACTTTGCAAATTCCCTACCATTTTCGCCTCTTTTTGCCCGCTTCTCCATATCTCCTGTTCGAAATTCTGCATCTTTTCTCTTCCGTCACGGCCCTCCAGGAAGGTATCACATTGCCCGATCACGAAGCATTGGATGATCGAGATACCGTATTGAGTTGGCTCCTGTAGCTGCGGGTCCGGAAGCAATATCACATTCCACGAAATTCGATTTGAGACTCTAAAGGGGTAGTAGTCATTCAGTTTATAAGCCTGGAATTTACCTACTGTTCCCCTGCCGCGTCTTTTTTACCTGGGACAGTCACTCCTTTACCAATTTTCTCTCATGTCGGTTGACGTTGGCTTCAAGACCGAACACCCGTGGGCATATACGGATCCATTCTAGTACATCCACTCAGTCCTCTGTGCTTTTGACAGGTTCAAACCACTGGACGTCACCAGAGGCGACCTCATTCTTGGCTCCGTTGTCTTTGGCTTCTTCGTATGTCTATTGCAAGGATCTCCTCGAACATCCCTGTTGACGGATTTCGCTGGAATAGTTTGGCTTTGCTATCAACGTAGCATGGAGCGCAATACGGGAGACTAAGCGGGCTAGAAGGGTGCGACTAAATCCACCACCTCTTCATCTCATATTCACCTCTACCCTCAGTTTTCCGCGTATATCTTCATGATCTGGCTTGAAATTGCTGCGTAAGTGCTTTTTCCTTTTAATTTGCTTATATGAAAACCACTCATCAACGTCATTCAGCGATCTTGGTTTTGCCGTGCGTGTTCAATTAAGCAGCAACCCTTAAAATTTGCTAAAACTAAGTGTAATTCAGATCACTGCATGGGGCTACCTGTACGTTTTTTCATGTCAATGATCATCTTCTGTCGCTGACTTGCGTTTCAGCTCAGGACACTTCCCCCCTGGTATCGGCGTCTTCCTAATGGTCATCATCTGCTGGATATGTCAAGTACGCCACCAACTTTCTATAGCCAATTTGCAACGCACAAGCTGACTTTTACTCAGGTTCAATGCCTCATGTTGATTATTGTAAACCGGCTTTGTATTTTGTATTCCGAGCCGAGGCAAAGAGTGCGTCTTTTACATCGGAATCCTTACTCTCGCTAACTTTTCTCTCAGCTGTTTCTCAAAGCACTTGTTGCAGGAACCGTCGGCTGCGTCTCTATCGCCACTGGTTGTATATGTGAGTACGGTCAACTCTCGTATGTGGCTGCATCTCATCGTTTTCAGGGATTCCGGCACAGCTACAGATCAGCGCGAGATACATCTGGGTACGTTCCGCGTAAGATATAGACACGCTTGTGCTGATAGATCTATCCAGCTCAACCATTGGTGGGATCGTGTTGAGAAGAGTATCTATCTACGTATGTCATTTATCTCTTGCCTTCGTCGAATTTTTGACTGATAAAAGTCGTGTAGTTTTGGATTTGTCCCTCAACCTCCTGTTTATCCGGATGGTAAAAACGCGACTGGTCCAACACGGCCTGAAAAAGTATGACAAAGTCATGCGGTGCGTCGTCCTAGCCTTCTTTATATGTGGGACGAAACTCACACTAGGCATTAGGTTCAATGAATACATCATCATCGTTTCCATTGGTATGGACGTACTACTTTTAGGAACGACGTTCCTTAGAAACACGTTTGTATACTGTCAAGTGAGTGCGTCGGGGCCTCTTAATACCCCTCGCTAACATCTACCTAGTTCCACCCCGTGGTATATATCGTAAAGCTCCAGATTGAGATGACTATGTCTCGTATGTTTCTTCTTGACATCTTCACCCAAAAACGATTCTCACACCCATCAAGGTCTCTTGATTAAGGTCGCTCGGTCGACCGGTATCAACGTGTATAACGAAGAAAAAGGTGGAATCACATCCGACAGTCTCAGCGGAAACAAAACGACAAATCATGGCGGGGTGTACGTATTCAGGGTTTCTTCAAAATTCCGACTGACTGCTTTTTCAGTGCCGTTCAGATTCAGACACAAGTATTCACTCATGCTGAGGGGCCAGATGAATACGGTATGTACCCACTTTTCGTCAGATATACGTGTTCTCATAACGTCGTGCAGAGCTGGATAGACGGGACGTCAAAGACCAGACACTGCAATTGCAAGAGGCCGAATCCGTCAACTCCAGCGGCGAAATCATCAAAGTCTCACCAGTTTAGATGCCTTAATAGAACTAATGTTATTCAATACCCCAGATATACTTTTCTTGCGGGGGTATATGTAATTTACACCCTTTCCGCTGTAGTACGCACACACCTTTCAGGATACATTCTGACCTTAATCATATCGACCTGTGAAGATAGTAATTGAAGGCGGGTGCTCAACGGTTCCCCCCGACCTAAACGAATCTGAATAAGCCTTCCTGTTACACGAAGATACAAAGAGACTCTCTGAAGCCAACATGCCGCACACGCACAGTGGTCGGCCCGACCTACCGGTCCTGCCCTCAAGTTTGAGATTTATAAGAAATTTAACCCTGAAAATTTCTTTCTTCGTGCGGCGACACGGCCATGTCGTTTCCCTATGTTGCTCATGACTGCTCATTCCATTCGCATGGTTTTATCAGGCGGTCGTTCGAGTGTCAGGCCGTGTTCTGAGCGATCGGACGTCTTAGCACCCAATATCGTCTCTTCCTTTTCAGCGGGAGAGGGGATGGGTCGGTGGTTCCGTACATTCACCTACCTAGTCCATAATAATACCAATAATGTTTTCTTACTTCATGCTCAGAGAAAGGGAAATTTTTTAAATCTAAACGTTGGAAAAGAAAAGATCATAAGACAAGGGCGTCCACCGACTTTCATCGAGTGCGTGTATGTGAGAATTTCCATTGATAATAAGTGACTTTGTAGATGGCAGCGTTACACCCGTTCGTCCCTCCATTTGCCCATGCCTCACTCACTCTCTGCGATGAGTGCTACGATCATTCTGAAAACGACTCTCAGCGGTTGTCATCACACGAGCGAACGGACGAACCGGTAGAGGTAGTAGAAGAACGATAACAGGTAGAACCCAAGCTTGATGAAGCTCTCTTTTTTGTGTCCTGAGAGAGACCTGAATATTTCTGTAGCATCGTACATGTGATTTTTGTTTCGTATCCTGAAACACGACGTTGAGCGGCAAGAGATAGAGAAAGCGAGGAGAACTGACTTGTTTGCATTGAAGACCACCAATGGCAAGTTCAAGAGGAACGCGGTCCATTGTCCAGAGAGCAAGAAAAGCAGGGTCAAAAATGCGTGAGCGATGTTTTCAGGAAGGACAAACTGTTGGGGCGATAAGACAAGGTGGGAGACTGTAAAGCGTACAACACGTACTTGATTAAGCTTGTTACAAAGATCTATGGGATTTATGTAGTCGCATTCGAGGTCCGAGAACATGATAATCTTGGAAGGCAATAGTATCAGTAAGGATAGACCGACTCATGGCCAGGACGCAGACTCACGAAGAACACCATGCAGAACAACAGTCCGGCAGCCATGAGGACTGCGAAAAGGAACAACCAGCCTGCATACCCGGACACCGCAGGAAAACGTGAAATTTGACGGCACAGTGCATGTCAACGATATCGGATAATGGCAGAGAAAGAGTGTCGAGAAAGAACAGTCAGTGCTGGGCTTGGATACAGGGCTGGGAAGTGGCCGGTAATGAGATATGCTTACCTGCTCCACCCATTCTGCACGTTGCCTCGTAAGATAGTCTTTAAAAGTGTCGTAACTTGGAGTGAAAGCCTGCATGTAATGACACAAAAAAATCAGCCAAAATGAAGAAGAGACGACTGCACGGAATACTGACAGAGAGCAGAAGGGAAGGGAAAAGCAAGATGGTGGTGAATTGCGTAGGCTAACGAAGGCAACGTCACGATCGTGCAGGGTGGTGACAAAACGTGACCATCATTTTCTTTGATTTCAAGTTGCCTTCCAAGTTCTTACTATAACAATTATACGTATTTACAGAGCTCGTGCGACTATGAAAGTATAGATACAAGTCATTATATAAAGCAGAGGAAGTATATCTTAAGCGTGGGCAAACCGACGAATACGACTCGCGGTGGCTGAAAATACATCATTGTGAATTCAACCGTTGCTGTCAGTCGGTCATCAACAGGCACGTTTACCCACCCTAATTCTCACCGAACTGGGTACACCTCGATTGCCTCAATTCAATGAGCTGTGAATAGGCTATACCGAACAACGTGCCGAGTAAGAAGCTATATTACTGGATCAGCGGTTACCGAAGCCAAGACTAGTGGGAAGGCTGGTGCTCGTCAACTTATTGAAAAAGGTTCGCTTGCCAAGGCTTGCTCTTGGGAGAACACTTGATCACCTTCGATAATGACTTCAACTGTGATACGAAAACTGCATATTGAAATAACCGTACCTGCAGAAAGCTATTGCTCTTATCGCACGGCATACACATGCGTTTGTCTTTTCTGACGCTCCAATCGTTGATGACTATCCATAATCGAAGATGGGGTTGCCTGATCTCAAGGGCAGTACTGGACAAATCAGAAAGGTGAAAGACCCTTGAAAATAAGACCGACTGACGAGAGGAATCTCTCATAGCGCTCAAATACGCACAAGAGGCTTTTGGTTTCAAGAACTTGAAGCTTATGGTCACGCTCTTGATAAGGGACACTGGATACGAGATCAGTCGCAGTAATAGACAATATCACAGAAGCAACGCACCAATGATCTGAAAATTCAAGCAAAACATGTTGTATCAACAGGTAGAGATACAGGAAATGATCCTAAAACCTCTGGCTTGGGACAAGATAATGGCGCGCCGATACGAGGTGTAATAGCATAAATTACAGGAAGGAAATAGAGTTGGGAGATGAAGCTGAAGAGGCCAGGGGATTCATCAAGACACCGACATAAATGAGTTCGCAGTTCGAAGATAAGTGATGATGGCACGCGGTCAGTCGAGATCCATCTTCTTGTTCCCGCCGTTCCCAGGCCGCCTACCACCGCCACCACGTCTTCCTCGTCCACCTCGTCCACCACGGCCACCTCGCCATGGTGTTTGTGTATAGTCCCTTGGATCAGCACCGGGCGGAGCAAGAAGAACTTGCGCGCGGGGATCCTTCAATATGGCATCTGACCTCATTTTTCTGATGGCAAAATAAGATAAGGAAGAAAAAAAGGTAAAAACGACATACGAGCCATTCTCATTCTCCGAGTCCATTAAAACATCCACGCTACCCTCCTTCATCACAAGCCCCATACCATCCGAGCTAGCCAGTCTCCCGAACAGTGATGGTCCTTTGTGCAAGCCTACAATCACGACGGACAGCGTCTTACCATCAGCCTGCTGCTTGTCAAATTTGGCAACGGCAGCTTTGGCGGACGATGGATCTTTGAATGTGAGACGAATGACCACCTCTGGGGAGGCAGCGATGACCTTGGACTCTGTTATCGCGCCACAGCGCTTAAAGATTGCAACCACGTCCTCTGCCGTCGTTCCCTTCACAAGACCCGTGACCTCAACGACATTGTTCTGGCTGGCCCCTTTTATGGACAATTCCGAAGAGGAGATGCCTGCTGCCTTTTCGACAAATTTTCTCGCGGGTCCGAAGTTGACTCGAGGCGCTACAGGCTGGACGCCGAGCCGTGCTGAGAGATTGTTTTCTGATTCGTACATATCGTGACCCCACTGGCTGTCAACGTCTGCCTTGGGAGGCCTGCTCTGTTACGAAGAGGTTGGAACAGTGATTGTCGAGTAAAGTGAAACGACGAACATATGGGGTTGAAGATCGACTTGAGTGGATACTCTTTGAACGAATAACACCGGTGGTAGGAGGTCCCCCCATGCGCTCAAGTAGCGAAGCCATTGATGAAAGAGACGGAGTAGGGAGTGAGCAAACGGTGGTGGTCGAAGACGAAGAGGACAGTGGCGGTGCAAAGTCCATTTAGGCGCTGCTACCATCAAGCCTTTTACAGCAACAGGTAGATGTGACCATTGACGACCCGTCGCTGACTGTTGCACGAAGGAAATATAGCGACAACTGTGTCCGGATTTCTCTCGTAGTCTGAATTGCAAAGGGCTCATTGTACAAGCGCCAAGGTCGGATAGTCCGATTCGCAACGTCAACTTGCTGACTGAACAGAAGATAATAGCACAGCAATTCCCCCCCCCTCCCCCCTAATGCAACAAACTTAACTCGACTATTTCACCAGCAATTTGCGAACGCAAAGGTTCTAATTAGATCAGTGTACCTTCGCGTTTCAATGTAGACTTGCTTTGGTTAGGTTCGGATACTTGATGGGTGATAGTTATCGCCGTTGTGGACCTTCCGGTAAACTCTCTACCCATTTACCGGTGCTGATTCACACTCAACCGCATGCTGTCAGATCTTTCCCCGCGATCCCAAAGTGGGGAAATAAAATCCAAAGCGTGCACAATGTCCGTATAACATTATAGATCGTCACTCTGTGGGCACAAGGCACCTGCGATTTACTCGCATTTTTGCAGAGGTACCGAATTCCAAGTTCAAACGCGACTTGAAAAGTTTGAGATCCATCGGCAGTATGTAACCCCGCCTCCAGTTCTCGTGATACGTATAAAAGAAAATCTTCTTAGACTTCGACGTCTCTTGTTTCCCCTCCTTGTCATTCATTCCACCATGTCCGCAAAAATCTACACCTCTCCCGACCCCTCTGTGCCTATCGTGAGCCGCTCCATATTCACCCATCTCCTGGCCAAGGATGGCGACCTGGTGGGAGGTCACCCAGCTAGCTTACCGGCGTTCGTGGATTCCGCGTCGGGAACAACAATAACGCGTGCTCAGCTCAGGTCTCTTGCTCTTTCTCTTGGTTACGCCCTACAGAATCATCCAAGGATCGGCGCGAAGCGGGGTGATACTGTCCTCATTTACTCCCCGAATTCTCTAGCATGGCCTGTCGCTGTCTTCGGTTGTACGTACAAATGTTCCGTTTCTTATCGTCGAACCTTATTCGTGCCCTTAGCTATATCTGCTGGCCTACGGACCACCTTTGCGAACAACGCATACACGAGCCGTGAATTGGCTCACCAGTACACCGATAGTCGTGCCAGCTATGTCTTCACAACTGAGGAGGGCTTGCCAACGGTCAGGGAAATGTTCAAGGCTATTGGTGTCGGAAGCGAAGGCGACAAGATCCTCTTATTCAGTAACAGCTTGTCCTGGGCCGGCGGTCCCGACGCTCCGAGAAGCCCTCGCACTGCAGGCTTGTTACGTATAGATGATTTACTGTCCCTAGGGCAGTTAAAGGAGGAAGAAAAGTTTCAAGGTGACCTTGCTCAAGAGACTGTTCTTTTGTGCTATAGCTCAGTAAGTGACTAGTCGACATGGTAGACTAGATTTTAACAGTCATCATTCAGGGAACTACTGGTAAACCCAAGGTATTATTCAAACTGCATCCTACATGATTCATGGTTCAATGAAGCTCTCTATCCTTGCATAGGGAGTTGAAGTAAGTCCGCTTCCACCCTACTAGACCCTAAGTGACCTGCGCTCCAAGACAAAACACCAAAATCTGACATCTGTGGTTGATATGGCCAACTTCTGCCTAAGTTACATCGCTGGAGAGCCAATACTGGGTGTTCTTCCTTTCTATCACATATACGGTACGTCTGTTCATCATCTCCAACACTGGTTTATTCACCACGCGCACAGGTGCCGTCAAGTTACTATTGTTCCCCCTCAGATGCGGCAGCCCATGCATCATCCAACCACGCTTCGATCCTGTACAGTTCTGCGCCAACATCGAACGGTACAAAATCAAACTCGCATTGATTGTCCCGCCGATCATGGTCGTCTTTGCCAGACATCCGGGTACGCCGACGTCTTCTCGCGGCGTCTCTTGCTGACACCCGCCAAACCTATTAGCTGTTGAACAATACGACTTGACATCCCTCAAAGTGCTAATTTCAGGTGCCGCGCCTCTGGGAGCGGTATTGACGAAACAAGTACGTCCATATGTAGGACATTTTTCTAATGAAGATAATGTTCGACGCAGGTCAACGATCGACTTCGTGCGAGGAAGGTCAACTGTGCCATTGTGCAAGGCTATGGTCTGACGGAGACTTCTCCTATGTCGCATCTTCTGCCACCGCAAGACGCCGAGAGGAAGATGGGGAGCATTGGCACTCTCTTGCCGAATCTCGAAGCCCGACTGGTCGATGAAAGTGTGGACGCGGCGGAGGGCCAACCAGGCGAACTCTGGATCCGGGGGCCTACCATCATGAAGGTCAGCATAGTACCCTCGTCTAGCCGGGAAAATCTAACTAATGTCGTGTAGGGTTATTTGAACAATGTCGAGGCGACCAAAGAGGCTATAACGCCGGATGGATGGTTCATGACCGGCGATATTGCTATTCGTGATAAAGACGGTTTCTATTTTATAGTGGATAGACGGAAAGAACTTATCAAGTACAAGGTGAGTTTAGTATCTGTCTCCCAAATACTAGCTGAATAACACTTCCAAGGGTTTCCAAGGCAAGTGCAACGGTGAATAGGACGGGCATTCGTGAACTGATTTCCTTCAGTTCCTCCGGCTGAGCTGGAAAGTATACTGCTAAGTCATCCTGATATCGCAGACGCAGCCGTAGTTGGTGTATATGACCCAGAAGAGGCAACGGAACTACCGAGGTGTGTTCTTTCTCCAATTTCAGTTGTACAATTCTGAAGCAACTGATTAGAGCTTACGTTGTTCATGCTAAACCTCAAAAAATAAGTACCGACATCGAGAAGCATGCATTCACGCGGGTCGTATCTTCATGGATACAGACCAAAGTAGCGAAACACAAATTCTTGCGTGGTGGTAGGTCTTGTCGTATCTTTTCAACATCTGTATTCACACCCATCCTAGGTGTCGTCGTTATTGATGTTGTACCCAAGAGGTAAGCACTAGGATAACATGAATCTGCCGATGCTAACACATGCTTCAGTGCGGCTGGAAAAATCCTTCGTCGAGAACTACGTGACCGTGCAAAGGCTGAAGTAGGGAAGAAGCTCGCCAAGGCAAAGTTGTGATATTATACCAAAGGATGGAAGAGGCGAAGCACGAGGTTATATCATAGGACGCAAGACTGTTTTCATTGCACAACCGTCCAGTACATACACTACATTTTACAGCTTAGACAATAGATCTAGAAGAACTTGGTCAGCAGAAAGCACTTGCATTGAATCAGAGAAGAGGATCAGGGGTGTCAAATTCTGGAGCCCGCCCCCGCCAACGTAGACGAGGTATACACCATGAAGAAATTCAAAAGATATTTTTTGAAGCATCATAAAAGAGAAGCAAAATGAAAGAAAACTCACCGACTATTCCCCACCATTTCCACCATGAACGAAGAAACGAATTCTTCAGAGGAAAAAAATTGAGAGGTCCTATGCCGAACGAGAGTGAGCCCCATTGTGTTGAAGACCCCGAGAAGGGCTACAATCGTATAACTGTGTCTATGAGCAACAAAGCGTCTGCACCTTCAGCAGGCCACCGAGCGATACACACGCTCATATCTTCGCGTATGAACACCTTGACCGGATAGCCTGCCGTCAGAGAGACAGCAGAGCGGTCGAGAGGGAGCCACAAGCCAAAGGGCCGAGCAAAGCCATTCTCGCCGTCCTCGTCCAGTACCATCGTGCTTGGAGACGGTCGCTTTCCGTTAGTTGAAGGAGGACATACTCTGCATCTCCGGGGACTTTCCCCACAGCGGAATATGAAAGCCAGAGCTCTCTGTACGGAAGCTGCGACGACGATTCTTCGGACGGCAAAGGTATCGAACAGGACAAAGAAGAAAAACGGAATTTATTTACCGTATTTGGAGCTCCGATTGAAACCAGGGTCACACACGGCCGGAGACTCGCGCTTACAGCTCCGAACTCTGATGTCGTCCACGCATGAACAGCCTACCCAACAGCCCCAGCGGGTCAGAAAGCCTGCATTTTCGGACTGGCCAACAATAAAGATACTCACACCTCCACAAGGTGAGTTCGTTACCGTCATTTCATGAAATATCCTAACAAAGACGCCATTCACAGGACGCTTCTCTCCCAAAACCGACGAGTGGTGTATAACGTATTGCACGCAGACGGTCAAGGGCCGTTTCAACAGCCAGGAACCTTCGTGCCGGTCTTTGTGTATTCGGAGGATATTTGCCCATGAAGTCCGGAATATTGTATCGTTCCGACGGCATCAGGATGTCGATGAGGAGGGCAAAGCGAAGTACCCTCTGCCTGCTGAGGGCCAGCCCGTCAATATGCCTCGATATCTCGGTGGGAAGGGGTCCACAGACACGAATGATGAACCGACGCCGCAGCCTGAACGGAGCAGGGGGACCAAGTACTGGGACGAGGGGTGGTATCTGTGGACGAGCTCCAGCCATATATCCTCGGTGGAGAAGATACAAATGATGAAGTATGACCTAAGGGGCCAGGTCGGGAGAGAGCACTACAAGGAGCAGAGGAAGGCGACTTGGCAGGAGTACCAGCAGTTCATAGAACGCAATGCGCAGCCGGTGCACTCTCCACTACCTGACGGCGAGCATAACAAGTGGTGGGGAGCCATCGTTCCGCCCCCTCCAATTCCAGATACATCGTGAGCATCTCTTTCGTCCCAGTTTCCGTCGTTCTAATTTCTGGCTAGATCACATTCTTTGCTTATACCATTACCACCGCAGTTGCCCCCAGCTTGGGATGGTATGAGCAAACTGCTGCAGCCGACACGGCGCGTATTGACGATCTTCCGAGACAGTCTCGTCGCTGGGGAGCATTTAACATTTGCAGGGATGGTGTGGCGGAAAGCATGGACAAAGGAGCCTTATTTTCTTGTTCGACGGACGTTGGATACTGCGCGTGATATGTGGAAAGGAGCTGGCAAGGATGACAACGATGATGAGAATGATAGCACACATTAGTATGATGTATTCTGAGTATAATAATAGAAGATACTATTCTATACGCAGTACCACTCCACACAGCTCGGAAAAGTCGAAATATCTAAGGAGTAAGTCTCGGTCAACACTGGACATACGCGTATTGATAATTATACGGCACAGATATAAAAATATCGAATAAGGAGAAATCTATAGTGTTGTCCACGAAACCCGAGCTCGAGGGTCTCAGTCATATACGCGTCCCGCTCTCCAGAAGAACAATTGCCGCAATAGCCGAATGCACAAGTCCAGCTTGCACAGCATCAGAACGCATTTCCAGTTTGAAACTAGATGACTCTCGAGTGACTTTAGCTAGCGTCGTAGAAGACATATCACCACCAAGGCACATCTGGGGTAAATCAGAATCGGCAATGTCATCAACAATGTATGAGACACGTACGCGAATCCCAGTTTGATCTGGCATCCAGATATAGTCACTACCGCCGACGTGCATAATTCGGTATCTATAATCGGTTTAGATAACGAGAGCCGGCAAGTAGGAATGGTTGGTCTCACCTACGATCGGGCGACAGGGTGAGGAAGGTGCTGGCGGCTTGCTTGGGTACAGAACCGCGAATCTCTACCTGACTGCCGCCAGATTTCCATTCGATCAGCCCAAATTTCTGTCCACTAGCAGTCTTGAGAACAGTGTACCCAGGCAGATTCGAGTCAGCTGTAACGTAGAACTGAGGATCATTGTTGGGTCCAAGCACGACACAGTTGGTGATGGAAGGGTTGAGAGCGGTGAAGTAGAAGGTGTGTAGCCTCGGAGCATTAGAGGAAGAAGTATCATTCCAGGGAAGTGCACCGTAGATTGAAGGGGGGATTTCAGAAGACAAGCCGCTGGGAAGAGTGCCCCATACGTTGTAAGGATTCTGCATCGTAGAATTTAGATGTCGAAGTGAAGGAAAGGATTGCTTGAGATGGGCTGTTTGAGAAAAGAAGAGCAAAGACCTTGAGTTTATATGTTCTGAAAAATTGATAGTTTTTACATTCTCGGAAGGCATTGGTAGGGACAATCAGCGCTCGAGTTGGTCCTCTCCGTTGCTCCCGACTCAACCAAGTTCCAGAAGAGACACCGTGACGAGACGGTGACCGTCTCCGCAAGGAACGCCGAGGGTACACAGACACCATCAAGAGCTTCAACCAACTGAAAGGAGGAGAGGTTTTGCATCCATATCCCACGGAGACGCGAGCGGGTCGGCGCCAATCATCCCATAAACGAATCAATTTCAAAAAAGAGGCAATCCTTGTGATGCCATGGAATCTGTAGTCCACAACGGGAGTTTGCGCCGCTGACGCAGTGGGGGCACTGTAAAAAAAATGTTTAGCTATTGTTTTTATATCCGTTTGAAGGGGTTCTGTTGAAAAGCTGGGGCGATCTCTTGATATCCTGCTCCCGAGACGAGGTGCATCAAAGATTTTTGCAAGGAGACGTAGCGTCACTAGCGACCCGGGTAGACACGGCGAATCGATTTAATGTTTTGTGCTTCGAAATGGTCGCGAGGTATCATCTGGCTTCTCGGCTAGAGAATGATCCCAGCAGAAGCCCGAGAAATGCCATAATTCTTCGCCCTCGAAAGTCCTCAGAGTACGTGCCCGAAGTCTTGTCGAAGTCCCGTCGAAGTCCCGAGACGGAAGTGACATGGTGTGAATTTTCTTTCCTCTGCGGTACCGGCAACTTGCCGGTAACTAACCCGATGATCCCGCATCAAAAATAAATCACCGCTAGTAGTCTCGTAAACCCACGGTCCGTATGGAAATGAGTCCTTCAATAGATATAGACACCGCCAGCCCATGAATGTCGAGCCTGCAAGATAATTAAAAGAATATTTCTTGCCAACTAGATCGAAATTCATCGAATGACACATTCATAAATCTTTCAAGTTCACTAACTCGAGTTACTGGCCCCCACGATTGTCGCAGAGAAGTAGTACCAGGTCATCGAACTCTGCGTTTTTTTGTTTCATCGTCTGGGAAGGTCCAAGGAGTCTGATGTTGAATGGATAAATTTCGAGGTAATCACAGGCCAAGCCAAATCACAGGACGAAATTCACCGAGACCTCAGGCTGATATATGATTATCCAGACTTGGCTGAATTCCAGTTGGACTGCGCTCGACGGAGGATTCACCGGTCCGAGGGATTGTATCTGTGCACTTCGTTGGTACCTTCGGGAAACATTAAGACCGTCTAAAGCGTCCGCAAGTTAGGTCACAAAGAGCCGAAGTACAGGCACAGTACACAGAACGAATGTCAATCACTCAACATCTCCTCTGGATGTGATAGAAGCTATCAATGGCATCTAAAAGCCCTTCTCGACTTTACCTTCGACTCCGGGAATCATGGCGATGGTAGATGATTCCCCGTTGGGTTTCGGCGGAGAAAAGCACTCTGACTCGTCTAAAACTTCAGCAAGTAGGTACCGGGGTTCTAGAATTCCGTGTGAAAGCAAGTTCAGATCGAGTAGTATTGGATGGACGCATAAGAGAAAGACTATGACTCAACTCCATCCAATGCACGCACGGATACCACTGGCGAACGTGAACCTATAAAATATGAGAATGAAGGGGATTATGTCTCTTCAAGCATGGCTCACGGGGTCGCGTAGAGACACACTGAAAGTTGATACATCGTTCATCAAGCCACTAATATGAAGGTCCGGACATCAACCCTCCAAAACGTCGGCATTTCTATTATGAAGTGATCTTGTCAATAAAGAAGTGATCGGCCTTGCTATACCGGTCATAGGAAGCAATGGAGGCAATGATATTTGGGCCTTTCGGTATAGGTCTGTCACGGAGAACCTTTCAAGAGGCTGTGATGATGCAGTTCGAAAGACGTATGATATCGTCGCATTCTGCTTAATTGAACATGTTGGACACCGTTGGATGGAATCGGAGAGCTTCCTGTGGCTGGGATTGAGCTAAGTCCGCCAGTGCGCTAGAACAAGACTATACACCAACCTTAACGATAACAGCAAAATACGGCATCAAAACGACTCTGAGCCCGAGAATTCCGCTTCTCCATGGACGCCGGCTGGTCTGACCTTCCGTTCCTGCACGCATATCTCCCATGCAAACTCCGCTCCAACAGAGTCCAAGTACAGAGAGCAGCTGTTGTTTCATGTCCAGCAGTGATGATTGCACTACAGGCGCGAAACGGCGGCTTCACTGGAAAGAACGTGCACTTAACCACATCTGGGCATACAACTCTTCATCAGTGAGGCGGTTCTCTATGCCGCCCGAATTGTTTGCCTTGAATGAAAATTCTCTGCCGAGAAGTCCTCGATGTCGGGACTTCACGATTTACCTAACGAATTCATTATGTCGCGCTTGGTATTCTCCATAAGCAGATTGACGCTTTCGGAAGCGGCCAGCTCCTTTAGCGATACCTACACCGAAGGTTGGTGAAGCGTGCAGGCTCGGGGACAGATGTATGTCCTGACATCCATCGGAAAAGAGGACAAAGCGTAGCCCCAAAGCTATAAGCGCAGATTCAGTTAACAAACTGGCGGCCCCCGAAACATGATGTCACTAAAGGTTATCCAATGCCTTCGCTATCTCGTTACCTCTATTTCCCTACTGGAGATCAAAATGGTAGTTGAAGGCATACAGTCATGCAGCATCAGACAACGAAACAACAAAAGAATGAAGATCCGGAATCACCTTCGCCAATCGCATCCAGGGTAGCTCACAATATACACGTTGCGATGTCAACGACCGACTCCCGCTTTTCCGACGATGAGATGGGAGCTCGCCACTTTTTGGCTATCGGTTATATTGGGTTGGAAGTGGTATCATCAAGGGAGGGAAATCGTTACCTGTACGCAGATATTGAAAACCAGTACAAGCGCTCAGAATCTGGCCATGCCGAAATCTGATCTTTCGATAGTGTTTACAGTTTTCGGCTAGGCGAGAAAAATCCGCATTTCGAACGGAGGGATATAGGCCCTACAGTTGCACCGCCAATTCCATTTCCAGACAAGGTTGGGGAAATTTCGCGTCGCATAGGGTCGCTCGGAAAATTGGACACTGATGCTACACAGATGTGGATATGTGGATGGCCTTGGGGATCGTAAATCATGAATGTGCGATAGGCCGTCGTGAAGTATACATCACACATCAGCCCTAGCAGAATTATCTGTACATACCAAAAAAGATACGCGATACCGTGGTACGGTGCCAACCTGAAAGATGGGATTCAGTTTATGTAAAGAGCAATCCGAAACGTACCATCCTTGTGCAATAAATACGGGATAAAGACCCGGGCCATCGTTATCATAGTAGTTCTCCTCAGGCAGTCAAGCTCGTTGTGTCTGTAGTTGAAACGATGACATGCCGAAGCGCAGTCCAAGCTCGGGTTCAGTGCTTTACCGATTATGTAATCACCTCGTATTTTCAGTGCCAAGTCGTTTTGCCGACACCAGAAGGAAAGAATAGTCCATAATCCTCGCGCAACGTGAGCCGTGGAAGATGATGAAGAGACTGGTGGTAGAATCCATGCTGAAGGTGTCAACAGTGATTGGGTTCCACTGCAAGCGCTGCGAATACGACTCCGAGACACCCATGGTCGCGGGATAAAATAGAGTACATGGCTGCTCTGCCTGAACATTCTCATCTTACACAGGGTTATATTGAGCTCACAGACGAAGATAAGGACCATCTCGAACCGTCATGACTGCTAGCTGCAGTAGATTCCTTATCCTAGGGGGGAAAATGATTGAGAATAACCGTACGCAGGCCATTGGAACTGCGGTACCTGGAGTCAGGGCTGAGCGACGAGCGCTGAATCTTCCGTTACATGTATAGATGCAATGAATTAAACGAATATCGCAGTTTTTCTTAGGTAGATGACGCTTGTGACAAGCGCTATAGAAACCCAGAGCTGCTCGTACATGTGGACTATTCCGTGATGCCATATGCCATAAATCATTGAATATGGTTCCTATGAATGTCCACACTATTCAAAGAATGGAGGAATACATTCTGAGGGCGAGATCTGGTTCGAGGTAAAAAGGCTGGAGGCTAATGTCCATATGCTCAGGAACTCCAGAGCAATAAGATATCAAGACGAAGAAATTTTTGATAACGCATAAGAGCAGGGGATCCGATGGGGCACTTTACAGCAGTTCAAAGGAGGTGGAGACGGGACGGAACAGAGTCGGCAGTCGTGTGGAGAAAGAGAAGAATATACATCCGGTTTCGGACCGGACCCACTCCTTTGCCGGACCGGCGGCATTTCGCGGCACCCCGTGAAATGCTAAAACAGTGACTGGCTCGATCATTACACTAGCATTCCTCCCTCCACACCCTCCACGATGCCTGATGCAGTAATATCCGGCAAGGAAGTCGCCCAGCACAACTCACGCGAGAGTTGCTGGATAATAGTCCACGGTAGGATGCATATCTCTATCAGTAACGGGCACTCATTCTCAACAAGGCAAGGTCTACGACGTCACCGAATTTTTGAATGGTGTGTAAACCGTGGTATCTGAATGTATGGTGTGACTGATTAATTAGGACAGATCATCCTGGTGAGAATCCATGAGTGTTCGCCTTGGGCGTGGTACTCAGCGTGCGCACCAACAGGTGGCAGCAAAATAATCCTCAAATATGCAGGGAAGGATGCTACGTGAGCTCAGAGATTCGTGATGCTGCCACCTTTCTGACGTGGCACAGGGCGGAATATGAGCCAATTCATCCTCCCGACGCCATCACCACTAACCTACCACCAGAGAAGCAGTTAGTCCCCCCTTCATCCGGTTCGGCCATCATCATTGAGCCATTATTAGCCTAGGAACAGTGGAAGCTGGAACGGTCCAGAAAGTTGAGGTTAAGATCACTGAAGAGGAGAAGGCTCGTTTGGAGCGCTTCGAGCTGAGGCCGCCTCTGTCTGAAGTTTTGAACTTGCATGATTTCGAGGCACGCAACATATATCCTCCGCTGTTCTGAAGCTCACCATTCAACAGTATATTGCAAAATTGGTCATGCCCGAGAAAGCCTGGGCGTACTATTCATCCGCCGCAGATGACGAGATAACACACCGAGAAAATCATGCTGCTTATCATAGGTACGATTTAGCGTGTTCATATCGATAGATCGCTTACCACACATTTAGAATATGGTTCCGGCCGCGAATCTTGCGAGATGTCACACAAGTCGACTGGTCAACAACGATATTGGGACATAAATCCAGCATGCCGGTTTACATAGTATGTTTATTTGGTCCACTTCGTGCGCCGGCTTGTCCCTGATGCAAGCATCTTTGCAGTCGGCGACTGCCCTCGGAAAGTTAGGCCATCCTGATGGCGAGCTAAACTTGACGAGGGCTGCTGCAAAGCATGGTATCATCCAGATGATCCCGACGCTTGCATCATGTTCTTTCGATGAGATTATGGATTGCGCGAAGCCTGGTCAAGTACAGTTTTTCCAGTTGTGCGTAGTTTTATTATCAGGGTTGTTGTTTATTGACATTATATCGTGTAGGTATGTTAACAAAGACCGGAATATTACGAAGCGAATCGTTCAGCACGCGGAGGACCGAGGAATCAAAGGTCTTTTTATCACAGTCGACGCGCCACAGCTTGGTCGTCGGGAAAAGGTGAGTCGTTGACACCGTTACAGGCTTCTAGCTGACGTTTTAATGCAGGATATGAGGATGAAATTTGAAGCTGAAGATCCCTCTGAAGTCGCCAAGGCTGGTGCAGATGGCGTAGATAGGTCCCAGGGTGCCGCACGCGCAATCAGCGTAAGAATTGTCTTTCCCCAAGCTAGCTATCTCTCATGCAACGCAGTCGTTTATTGATCCAGGCTTGTGTTGGAACGACATCAAATGGTTCAAGAGTATCACTTCAAGTATGTTCGATGTCTTCAGTTCGTTTCTTCATCCTAACAAACGATCTCAGTGCCTCTCATCCTGAAGGGCGTACAGTGCTGGGAGGACGCGATGGAGGCTTACGACTACGGGCTGGCTGGTGTCGTTCTCTCAAACCATGGTGGTCGTCAACTTGACTTCTCCCGGTCAGGGGTTGAGGTTCTCGCTGAGGTCGTGGAGAATTTGAAGAAGAGACGCGGCTTGTCCTTCCCCAACGACAAGTTCCAGTTATTCATCGATGGAGGTGTACGCCGTGCTACTGACGTACTTAAGGCGGTCGCTCTTGGTGCAACGGCTGGTAAGCCTTCTTCAGTTACCAGTGACGTGTTCTTATGAGTGCTATCAGTTGGCATTGGCCGGCCGTTCCTTTACGCATTCTCGACTTACGGGGAGGATGGTGTCAGCAAGGCACTGCAAATATTGAACGTATGAGGTATCTGAAGTACTGATTGACCTTGGACTGACATCATTATGTTAGGATGAGTTTGAGATGAACATGCGCCTCCTTGGAGCACCGACGCTCAGGAATGTCGTTCCCGAGATGGTAGATATCTCAAATCTTCGGTCACACACAGTCTCTGTGCCAGATGATAGACTATTTGCTGGAAATTGTGAGTGCTCGTTCCCGTATTGGACTCCCAACATAATGACTCTGTTGTAGACCAAAGCTTAGAAACTGCTAAGCTCAAGGTTGCCAGCATGAAATCTAGGCTCTGAATTACTAGAATACCCTTATTATTTTTTTGTATAAACTCTGAGGCTGTCGAATTTGTTGATTATACTTGAGTGTTTACAAATAAATAGATGACGTCGTTCCGCGCGTCCACTATGATGCCCGCCATGAAGTCAGGCCGTCTTTGGCGTCACTTGTCCAGGTCGCCTAACTTAATGGTATTCTATCTTCGCATGTCTCCAAAACGACAGCACCTCGTACATAGCAGTTCTTCAAGTGCCTCACGTTCGTTCTCGCCGCAGCCGAAGCGGTTCAAGTCGTCGACTGCTGGCTCCGGGTCCGAGTCTCCAACGGTGTCCGTAAACCCACTACGCGTCCACATCATCGAGGCCAAGCTCAAGGTCAAGGAAATAGCAGAACTTCGTTCGATACTGGAGAATGGGGAAGTCTTCGGTGACACAGACTCGGGCCAGTTCCAGTTGGTGTACGAGGCAGACGCGAAGGATGCGGACGTCATAGTCACTGCAGTGAAAATGAAGAAACGGTTGGAACGACATATTGACTGGGATCTCGCAGTGAGTTGTCGTTGCACAGGCTGCGACGCATTGGCTGAGCGGTGAAGCAAAGGTGCAAAAATTTGTTATCACGCCAGACTGGCTACGGGATTGCGCCAAAGAGCATGAAGTCTTACCGTATGACAGTTATATTGCAGTTCGCTCGTTGCAGTCTTCGACCCATGCTGCGGAAGGCTCTTCGACTAGCGCCGAACACGAGGAGGATAGCCAGAAAATTGACTACCGGAGTCCAAACTCGTGTCGGCGACTTTCACCTTTAGTGTGTCCGAATCAAGAGCTAGCTGAGAAGCTGGATATACTGCGTCACTCAAGAGAGCTGGACGGGAAAGCCATGAACACCTTGGCATATGAGAGGGCTATCGCTGTGGGTCACAATTTCGTCTGCCATCCGGAACGGTAATGATAACTGCGGAGCGACAGACAATCAAATGTGAGATATGTTGGTGGTATCTTTGCGTTTGAATAACTGAAGACGGCGCATACAGCATATCCATTTGTGATAACTGAAAACCTCCTCAAGACCGATGTATCGAATTTGTCACATATGGGCTTAAAAACCGTTGCAAAAGTAGGGTGCTTCGTCTGTACTTTTGTACATTGTCTCAAGACTTGGACCTTTAGATCAAGGAATACCTACGGTCGGGGACGATAAGCGAGGCTGGTGTGTTACTTTCCGGGTATATCTGTCGCGCGCTATAACAAACTGTAGAATCTATCCTCGAAGATCCAAGGTATCAAGTCCTAACGCTCTTCACGTCGGTATACGGAATAGGACCGGCCTACGCTCGGCACATGTACGACGTCGAAGGTCTTCGGACTATCAAGGATCTGGAGTTTCATTATGAGAACTTGGAACGTTCTGCTTCAACTTCGGAAGCAGGCGCTTCTAAGCAGAAATCCTCCTATGTGACTCTTACCACCACTTCGGAGAAGACGCGTGTGCCACCATTAACGTCTCCAGAAGCTGTACGACTTCACGAAGAGTTAAATGCTCCGATTCTCCGAGATGAAACGGAGAGAATGCATGCTGTTGTCATGGACGAGTTAGGACATCTGCAGCCCGGTTGTTCCGGCACCATCACTGGGAGGTAAGACAAGACAAACGGACCGAGAGCATCTGAAGACATACTTATATCTAGTTATCGCCGTGGCAAGGAGAGTAGCAGTGACGCTGATATTGTCATCACTCACGAGAACTTGAAAATCGCTGGGAACCAAGTGAAAAGCCTCTGTGAACAGTTGGTTCACAGGCTCTACAGTCGTGGTATGCCAATATATGTTCCGTCCGTCCGGATATTAACTCGTCTTTGTGTTAATCAGGCATTATTACCCACCTTATGGGTGCGTCTTGTTTCCGATTGGTTTCAACCCCGTTGAGATTCCTCGTATGAAGGCTTATCAAATTTCGGCGACACTTCCTCACGAACAACAGAGCGGGGTTCCCTTTACAAAGTGATGTCAGTGTTCATGCTGCCGTCCGACGGATCAAGCACCAGGCTGCATCGAAGGCTTGATTTAATCTTCACAACACCTGAATTGTATTGGACAGCTGTAGTAGGCTGGTATGTTCATTCTTCCAGTAAAGCTTTCTTTTGTCTCATTACATGTTAGGACTGGGTCGAAAATGTTCGAAAGGGATCTGCGGTTGTGGGCAAAGGAACGGTGCGCGTTACATTCTTATTATCGCATCAGCATACTCACGAACTATCGATGATAGCGGGTTCAAATTTGACAGCTCCGGCATGTAAGTAAATTCGTTTATATGCCCGTGGATTAGCATTGAGAATACTCCACAGAGTGCGTCGACAGGATTCCCATCCTTACTTTCCAAACAGCGAAGCAGAGGTCTTCGAGCTTTTGGGTTTACCTTGGATTGAACCTACGATGCGTAATGCCGATATTTGATCACGATAGCCTGAGGGTCGGCGTTGTGACTGGTTTCTTCATCTTTTTAAGGTGTCTTCGGACTGTCGTTGGAGTGTATCAATATATCTCCTCTCGTCTCAAGTTAGCAATGTCATTAGCGGACGCATGTTTGCTGGTAGAGACCGATCCGGTGGGGATGCGATGATGTAACAGGCTGCTCAACGGTTCCTACGATATTGCGGGACCAAAGGCCATCGATCCGATTATTTTACTAAGGCATAGGTTGATGTATTTGGACCAACAGCAGGCTTAACTGCCAACGACATGATCTTTGAACGACCTACCGGCACGAGGTAATCGTCATTATTGGCTCTCGATTGGAGTTGAGAGTTATATCCTTAATATATGCCAGATTTCTTTTAGATGGAAGTATGGCCATGAGGCAACCATGTTCACCAATGGGGCAAAGTAAGTATTAACCTGAACAACCAAACAGCGCGTCTGAGGCGTGGGAAAACTTCCCTCATCCTTGTACTTCATGGTTGGCCACCTTTTTTCCGTCTCCAAACAGAAGAGTACAAAGTCCCTTGTACCATTTTCTGCTATTAGCTTGAAGTGATATCAAATACGCCGAAGGCTATGTTCCCTCTGCTTGACGACCTTGTCCCGGGTGTCTGGGTAACCGACAAGCTACTCCTGCTCACTGAGACCTTGTACTTGGTCACCTCGCGTCTACCCATAAAATGCACAGATGATGAACTGAAGAACTCGACGGTACTCACCTACCAACCCTCCACTCCCTGATCACCATGCCGAGCACTCAAATGGACTTGCGCGACAAACGTCCCAGTTCGTTCTCTGCGGCGAGAAGGCTCGGACGACCTCAGCCGAGACCTGTCAAAGACACTCGGAAGAATGCCTTGCAAGCTCTGAAGGTGTTCGTCCAGGACAATGTGTTCCTCTTCTGCCAGTCGCCCGAGGAACTCACCAAGGATCGTCTCGAAGTGCGAAACGAGGAGTGGAAGACGTGTCAGTTGAACGGAACCCCCCCACGCATGGATCTCCCAAGCAACGAGTACTATCCCTTTCTCCCTTGACAGTATGCTACTGACGGAGTCGAGTTCTCTAGATACGTTCAAGTGGAATTCTATTCTCAGCTAAACATGCTCTACCACCAAATGGAGCCTGACATCGACACGATGTTCCGGCTGGACGAGTATGGAGGATTGGACCTCCGTGCTTTGCGCTGGAATTGGGGCTTGCAGACTTGCGTCGTATGGCATCACTTCCCTCGCTTCATGATCGTAGCTCATTGCATCTGAATAGCCCATCCATCCCTCACGGTGGGATCTCGAGGACCCCGCTGATAGAGATTGGCTTAGTCCTCTCGCTCTTACCAACCTTTGCGAGCGTGGGAGAAGGATCAAGTTCACTGGTAACTTTCCCTTCTCCTACGTCCCATGCAATCCTTTCTCATAAATGTTGGCAGAACCTCTTGTTTCCAAATCAACGATGCGACAACGCCAACTTCGTGCCTCTTACAGGGCCTTCCGCTGCTTCTCTGACCTCTTCCTTTGCTATTTCATCTCTCGCCTTGACCAACACACGCCTTTGGTCAAATGGCATCGCGCCTGCCAGAAGATCTCTACAAAAAAGCTGGAAGAAATCGAGACCACGTTGCTTGGGTTCTTTGTTGTGCTCACTATCGGATCGATTCTCTACTACCATCAAGTCGACTTGTGGGCCCTCCTTGTGTGGTTCAAAAACATTGTATTGTGTATCTTTCCCTATGTTAAATGACTGTATGTACCCTATGCTTCTATGATATATGTCTCTATGCCATCTTAATCTACTATCGTACTCGTACAAATTATGAGAACTGTTGATTCCCGAATTTCCAATTTCTGATTAGATTGCTACCAGGCACACGAGTGTACCGGTCCGAAATACCGATTATGAACTCGGGGTTCACGCTGCTTCGATGATAGAATGTATTCATCCATACATCGCTGCCTGAATTTTCCCATCGGAAATGGACCCAGCGCTAAGCTGCTTCTAAGATAGGACATAGCCGCCAGCAAATTTTCGCCAAATGAAATTCTGTCCTGTTCCCCTGATCATTTAAAATTGAATTAACCTTGTCGGAACTCCGGGGGATTGACCGCCACCAAAATGAATGCTCACATGCCTCTGGCCCTCTTGCTCGCTGACCGAGAGGGTCGTGCGACAGGGAAGCGAAAGGAGGGATGAATGACGTCATCATCGGGCTAAATTAGAGCGAGCGCTTAGTCGCTCCGGTTCACCACCCCAGCCATGGGAGCATCGCTCCTGAAGTAGGACCTGCAACAGCATAGAAACAGCCAAGTATCGACTCAGTTTTGCCTCAATGGACGAACTGTCTTGGGCACATGATCCTTCAAACGTTCAAGTATTAACCGCAACTTCAATCACGAAGTAATGATCATTATTTTCGGCCTGAAACTGATACAAGGGTGCATACATGCGATTGGGCTACAGGGTGGAATCCGGGGAAGATGACTCATGTCACGGGCGTGACGAAATGAGATCGCCTTAAAAGTTTAGAGTTCCCTATTTATTCTGCTTTACTCCTCTACTACCGGCCCCACGCTCAGCTACCACTTTTTTCCTTGCCTCCCCTTCTGATCCAATGGCTGAGGTCCAACCTGCTCTGGGATTCGTCAATCCCCCCAATTATGTCTTTCCTCATCATCGCCTATCTCGTGTGCTTCGGGATCCACAAAAAACGCCAATAGTGCTGGTAGCGTGTGGATCCTTCAGCCCTGTGACCTACTTGCATCTACGCATGTTCGAAATGGCCAAGGACTACGTCCGACAGAACACCGAGTTCGAAATCGTTGGAGGTTATCTTAGTCCGGTCAGCGATATGTACAAGAAGCCAGGCTTACTCAGTGCGCAGCACAGGTGAGCGCTTATTTCCCCTTTGGCCCCAAGCTCCGTATTTTCTTCTGCGCGCCATGTGCGTCGAGCAAATGGTTTCGTCTCTGTCAGGTCCGTCGTTCCGGACCCGTGCCGGTTAATTGTCCCGGCAAGATGTCGTGCTTTCCAAGCAATTTTGATAACGAACATCGCCAACCGAGAATATTCAGCTGATGACTTCTTCTGCAGAATTGCAATGTGTTCTCTTGCTGCTGAAGATACCTCGTCATGGCTCATGATAGATTCCTGGGAGGCTGTTCAAACATACCAACGGACCGCCGTTGTCCTTGATCATTTTGATCACGAGATAAACACCGTTCTAGGCGGGGTACAGACAGCAGACGGCGAACAGCGTAATGTTCGGGTAATGCTCTTGGCTGGCTCAGACCTCATTGGAACGATGTCTGAACCCGGGGTCTGGAGCTACCAAGATGTAAGACGTCACTCACCTTCGTCGTGCATTTTCTCAACTTTCCCCCCCAGCTTGACCATATTCTGGGACGATATGGGTGTCTCATCGTCGAACGCGCTGGGTCAGATATGGATCAAGCAACGGATAGTCTGGCGCGCTGGCGTCACAACATCTATCTGATCTCCCAGCTAATCCAGAACGACGTCTCGAGTACCAAGGTACGCTGGCCTATCGGGTCTATACTCTGATTGCTCAATGCTATACCAGGTTCGATTATTCATCCGCCGGGGTCTATCGGTGCGGTATCTCCTGCCAACACCCGTTGTAGACTACATCGAACAGCATGGGCTATACCAGGAGGACAGTGCGTCGGCGTCCTCGCCCACGATAGGTGAAAAAGGCAAGGAGCGTGACCAGGCGGGAGGACCGAAGGAGATCTGTACATAGATCCTTCTCCACACTTGGTACCATCACGAGGAGCGTCGCGTGCGGGGAAATAGGAGGCAAGTTAAGCTATTTCCCATGGGTAATGATTTGACTACTGACGGAGTTCCTTCTTCCTTTTCAACAGGGGATATCCAATTGTTCTGTGTAACCAATTATATAACCACGGGGAAGATCAGGAAACGAAGTCCGTTAGGTGTACAATTTGTATGATCACTTGGCTGTTGACCCTTTTCCGAGGAGAAGATATCACTACTGCTTTATTTAACGTGTATTTCTGGGTGAGGAGGTGAAGAAAAGCAGGTGTTATTTATCCGATATCTAGGAACAAGGACAGACAGGCTCGAAAGCTCGGGAGGTGAAGTTGGTTCGATTGATGGGTGATACCTACAAAGGAGAAGAAGTGGCTTTTAAATCGATATAAGACACAGATGTTGTTTCCCGAAAATATAGAACGTACTAGATAGTGAGTATTCAAAGCTTAAAGATGTTTTGTAAGGCAAGTGTCACCTGGGGCGGACCGCGTACTTGGCAGAAGCCGCCGCTTGTCTTAATGTCAACTCTAGGTAGTAGACTCTAGCCTGCGATTCTCAACCTGTTCACTCCTCAGACACGACGTCTTGCCTTTGGAAAGCTAAAGGGCCTTACATGCAAGGGCACACCCTAGGTAAGTACCCAGGGAAATCTGTAATATGCACTGACTCTCTCGGTGACGGACGGTAGTCGAGGGAAATGGGTTCCTGGCCTAGGGAAACGATAATACACTGACGAATTCAATCATGATCCGAACTTTTGTGAGTTGGGCTCCTCTGAACAGAGACTGGTTCAATTACTATGGCAGATTGACTTTCTGCAACGCCACATCGAATGTTGCATGCTTGACAATATTACTTGTGCTAGGCCTTCATTCGGAGCCGCTCCTTGTCAGGGTATATGCTAGAAACTTTGATCAACTTGCTTCTTCGAGTTCTCTTACCAAGCATATTTCGTCTTCCCGAAACCTAAAGCTACGTTCACTGTGTCTTCGTCATCCTCAGTCACCTGAAAATAAGCATGTATGATCTACGTCATTGTCCCTTCTGCTGGTTCGCTATGCCCTATTCCTGGATGCTACCGTTACCTGGAACTATATTACCTATCACCATTAATATCCTTGATAGACCAAAGCAACCCTGACGTAGTGCACGTCGCATCAGGTATGGGCAAGGACCTTGTTCGCATAAGGACTCTTCATAGCCTCCAAGCCATCCGCCAACGCTAATAACGAAGCTCCGAACAATTTTAAGTTGTGCTGAAGGCCAATTGGAATCCGAAACATTCTGACCGGAACTATTGTAGCCTATACGCTGGAATGAGTTTTCCTCCTTCTTGGGGATACTTCATATTCTACAGCACTCTACTATGTTCCTTCGAGGTAAGGGTTTGCTCTTTTCGCCAATGCATTCGTTTAATTTTGGAGATTTGAGATAAGACTTGATATACGAGTAGTCCACCCCATCCGTATTTAATTATCGTCCCCTATCTTAGAGACTATGTGAGGCTCTTCGCTCGTAATGGTATTCGTCATCTCGACGTGATGATATCAGATGCTACAGAGTTTACACATTCATCTCGTCAAAGTACGAACACCATCAAGTTTGGAAAATTTACGACTATCCGAAGTCGTGTGTCCTATGGCCATTTCGGCTTGTCATTGACGGTGCAGATTTGTTGACCCATGTGCACCATCTTTGCTATGTTCAGCCCTATCTTTGCATACACTCTAAGAGTTCTTGATGGGAAAGGCGGTCTTGAACGGTAATCCTGGGTCTCTGTTTTCAGACTGGCTGTTACTTCGACGTTCGGAGTGATGAACCAGGTTTGAAATTCTTGATGCAGATCCCGCAATCGTGCTTTGGGGTTCCATTATAGTTGTATCACAGATTTTACTGGCAGGAGCGATTTCCTCATTGCCGAATCGATGGACCTTGCGGTGCAATTGAAGACTTTCCGGAGAAACTCAGAACCGGTTTCGTTTTAGCAGTGGCACTGAGTTCTGGAGGGATCGTTGCAGCCGCCGTTCATTGGCTAGCACGCTTTCCGAACTACGTTCTAGGCATGTGTACAACGAGTTACTTCTTCAGTTGCCTGCCTGGATTGTATATTTCTCGTTCCAGCACAAGGCGACATTGCAGACATGCTGCAAAGCCAGAGTATTCATATAATCGCTGTACTTGTTGGGTTGCTTCATTTTTGAGCACAGTAATACAGGGCAGGGATCATCATCTCATCTGCGTCTCGGGCGAGTACCATGATGTGCAATATACATTCCAGCCGGAGATGTAACGCCGGGCACTCCTGATGATAGCAAGGAGGCCATATAACGACAGTAGAAAGGCTCAAAGATCTCGGGAACTATCAAGCCGGCTCGACGAGGGCGCGAATAAAAGAGAATTATCGATTGTCATGTGGACGGGGAACATTCAACTGATTTCATTGGCCGATGTGCCTCGCTGTTACGATGCCAGTCTAGGCAGCGTTTGCCAGAGAAGGAGTTAGAAGGAAACTACCCTAGCAAATTTTATAGAAGGCTTTGTTGACATCTCTGGATGAGGCGGGCCGGCGCTATAATGGAGGAAATTTGGCGTTCGGCAAACGCCGAGATGATTTGAACACCGGTTACGACGTGCCCCCGCCTCGATTTCTGCTTTTTCCGGTATTCCTAGACGCGACAATCGTCCTCGGAACCACCTCTGGCAGCTCAGGGCGAACTGGCAGATATTCTCGGTAGAAATTGACCCATAGTAGCGGGCAACTAGGCCTTAACTCGGTCTTGTAGGGGCAAGTTGGCTATTAAGCGTCGCTAACACGTGTATACCGAGCCTGGAGTATTCATTTCGCAGCCCACCTACCATGCGATGCTTCGAGCGTTCCGTCTTGGACTTCTACTAGGACCGGGTACTGCATATACCGACCTTTGAAGAGTAACCGAAACCGGTGGATGCCTAACAGAACGTCGATATACGGCTTTAGGTGCGGCTCGTCCCTACAAAGATGTTGGGTCGAAGGTTTCAACATCACATTGTACGAGAGTGTTACGTATATGTCAGAGTTCCGCGGAAAGGGAGGAAGACGTCGAAGTCCTGTATAGCAAGTAAGCTTCTTCGTTTTGATTTCAGAGTATACTAGACGCAAGATATCTTTCTCAACAGGACGTCCAGGTATCCAACGAAACACCTGAGCTCTGGCCCAACATACTGAGAAATGGGCGTTGAGCGCCTGGAATTGTGATCAGCACTACGGTGCTCACCTCCGCGAATGCACCTTTCCTGCGATGGTTTCCTTCTATCTACAATCGGATGCCCTTCCAACATCTCGGTTGTCCTTCTGTCCTTCCGGCTTCTAAATCACCGCATGCTTGGTCAGTTCTGTAGAGATATTAAAGCATCAAGAAACGGCTTTGAGGTCCTCCATCTTCTTGCATCACCATAATGTCCATCTCGTCCTCCAGAGCCTCTGCTGAACATGCGACAATACTGAAACCCCCTTCGTTGTCGTCTGACGTCGAAGTCGCGGCTAACAACGGTGGCAGCGAGCAAGTTGATGCGTCGTTTGAACGCCAAACGATGTATGTTACTCTTAACATCCATTCTGTACGCTGTGTTCAAACATTTTCAGGCGTCGGGTCGATTTGCGGTTATTACCCGTACTTGGAACTCTTTACGCACTAGCTCTTATAGATAGGTCCAACATGGGCGTGGCGCGTCTTGCGGGTATGGGCAAAGCTCTTGTACGTGTACATGAATGCTTTTGATAACCGTTGATGATTACTTATGATCTGCAGGAATTAAATGTTGGGGCACGCTACAGCATCGTATCGTGCATCTATTTTATCCCTTACATCCTTCTGTTCGTCCTCGCTTCTTCTGACGTGTTGATATCCATCTAAACGCTAAATTTTATAGTGAACTTCCGAGCAACATGTGCCTTCGTGCAATTGGAGCCCGTAATCTCCTGACAGGTACTGTTATTGCCTGGGGTGCTGTACAGATTGGGATGGGATTTGTTCCTTCTTGGGGATACTTGGCACTCTGCCGGACCCTTCTAGGCGTCTTCGAGGTAAAGCCATTGCTATTAATTGTACATTTGTCTCACTTCGGTAACTCATCCCTGCATTAGGCGGGATTTTTCCCGGCATTGGTGTTCATCGTGACTACCTGGTAAGCCGGTCAATCATGCTGATTGTGTTTGACCTCGTATTCATCGGTGCTAGGTATAAACGCCATGAAGTTCAGAAGAAGTATAAGTGCCCCTGTCATGGATGCTATTACTGCTTTGCTGAGTTTGCTGATCTAGATTAGCTGGGTTATATATGACGTCCATTCTCGCCGGTGGATTCAGTGCTATTTTAGCATACGCTCTGAGTCTTCTTGATGGCAAAGGAGGCCTTGGCGGGTGGTCCTGGATCTTTGTGAGTTATGGGTTGATGCTGAAGACAGTATAATTGGATTGATTCCTGCGAATGTTCTTAGATCATCGAAGGGATGGTCACCGTTATCTTTGGGATCGCATCGCGGCTGTACATCCCCGACTTTCCCGACAGGAACGACTTCCTTACGGCGGAACAGACTGCCCTGGTATTGCAGCGCGTTGAGGAAGACCGCGGTGATTCATTGCCTGATTCATTGAAGGGAAAGGTGTTACTGCATCTCAGTGATTGGAAGGTCTGGGTGTATGGTCAGTATCTGGTCACCGGTCTCTGATATCACTTATTCATGGCAACACAGCCGTAATGTATCTATGTATAACGGTCCCGGCGTATGCAGTTGGGTTCGTCATCTGGTCCCTTTCGGCTTTCATTTATGATCTCTTGACTGACAATATTAATCAAAGATATTTTGTCACTCTGATTTTGAGCGGGATGGGATGGAATTTGGAGATGTCCCTTTTGCTTGTAAGCTCCGGTTTATCAGGTTCATCACCTTGCTAATGGATTTGTCTTCTGCGCGGAATGAAAAGAGTGCTCCTCCGTACATTTTCGCGGTAAGTAATTGGGCAGGTTTCAAAGTGAATGTACTGAGTTTTCACCTACAGGCTGTCAGCATCTTCTTCTTCGCGTGGTTGTCTGACAAATATCACATGAGAGCTTTGTTCCTTACTATACAAATGCTGATGACCATAATCGGATTGGTCTTGACAGCGTACACTAGCCTCCCTGGCTGGCGTTATACTGGTGAGTCCGACGATCAACTTGTTCTTGTATCCTGCATCTATTCTTTCACAACAGGCATATTTTTGGCTAACGCAGGCTCTGCGGGATGTATTCCTGGGATTCTGGCCTATGTATGTCTTCTCCACGCACTCCGATGTTAATACTTATTTCTATGATTAGGCATCGAACAACATCATCTCACACTCAAAGCGGGCTGTTACTACGGCGATCACAGTCAGCTTCGGCGGAATAGCTGGGATCATTGCAACTACTATCTATCGTCAACAAGATTTCCCGCGATACATTCCGGGGATCATTGCAACGATCTCCCTACAGGTCCTCGCATTAATCCTGCTAGGTATCATGACGGTACACTTCTGGTATGAGAATAAGAAGGTGAAATTGGGGGGAGACAGTCGGGTCGGAGTCTTTTTATACACGTTATAACTATCTTGGGGTCTTGTGTGGATAGAGAAGGAAGCGTGCTTTACTATTTATCCTGAACTTTATATATTACTTCTCGGAACATTTTCCTTGAAGAGTTGCCTGCCTTCGTCCAAATAAGCTCCAACCGCGCATGCAACGGTAGTCGGTGCATGGATCCGATCTGCTAGGATCTAGCTGCACTTCAATTCTTATTTCCTACTTGAGACGACCCTTTGTTTGTTAAGATGGGCGGAACAAGCCCTTACTAGAATGCAACAGCTTTTATGGGGCGCCCGGGCTACTAGCTTCGGACTGGAATAGTTACGTGGAGAGGTAGCGCTCGCAATTGTTCCGCGGCTAGGAAGTAGACGGGAGAGCGACGTCTGCTTGCGCCACCGGTACCGGTGTCCTATAACTCTGAACTGTTTGAAGTATCACCTTCAGACAGGTTTCTGGTGCATCTAGGATCTGCGGAACGGCGGGGATAGGATATTCAATCCGTTTCGGGGATGTGAATAGCGGCTAGTATGTACTATGTGAACTAGGGGGGACACTACAGCTCGAAACTGCATCGTGTAGATAAAATCAAGAATCGTTTTCTATAAAAAGTATTCCTCCCTTCATCCCTGCAAAGTTTTTAAGACAGTCAAATTGATTTACTTACTTGTATGTAACGGGGTGAAGGAGTAACGCGGAGGCTGGGAAACGGCGTGGTCCTTCCGTCTGTTTGGCTTTGTGCATGATCAACGACCGATGTTTGTTAGTAGCCTTGGCGAGCCGCATTACGGACCCTGACTGAACTTCTACCTGTGTATACAGTCGACAAAAAGTTTGTCGGTCCACACTGTATCAACTTCCTTTGAAACAAGCCGCACTTCGTCAATTCATCGTTGCTCCGAGGCCAGCAAAGACCTCGGCAAAAGATGCCGCGTATCGTACCCCTCGGTTTCCGTCGTTTTTTCTATTTTTTGCCCGAGAATCATACAGATTCTGATGGTGGTTAGCAGTCATGTTTTACTCTATTGCGTCCACTGAGGACTGTCCAAGGATCGTTGTTACTCGGGTGCCGAGCAGCTTCCAATTGAAATCCGACGATGGCTTCTTGATTCAATAGTAAGCTTACCTATCTATCTTCTCTGAGGGCTAAAATCCAAGGGGCCGGTGCCTACTACTGAATTAATCCAGGAATCCAGAAATGAACGGAATGGAATTATACACTACCTCCGACGTCTGCTACTCGTTGATGCCGTACTACTGTCCCTGAAGTCTCTCAGGGTCCCTCTTCCACCCTACAGGCATTTTCATTGATATACGAGGACGATGGCTCTTTCCATCCCATTCCCCATCCCACTCCAACATGTCACCAGGTTCTACATACACTGCTTCTGTTGACTATACAGACTCACCCAAAGTGGACCTGTCACCTCGACCGGACTCGTTGGAAGCTGGGAAAGAGAAATTGGAGCATGTCATCGATCCCGTATTTGAGCGGAAGACCATGTATGTCGCGCAAATCATTGCACTGGAGTTTCATGTCTGAATCTGTTAATAGGCGATGGGTGGACATCCGAATGCTTCCACTTCTAGCTCTTCTATACTCCGTCGCCTTAGTTGACCGATTGAATATTAGTGTCGCTAGGACAGCCGGCATGGGCGAAGCATTGGTAAATACCCGCTGTTCTTGCGGGACGATTCTAATCTTTGTACTATAGGGACTTGATGTTGGATCTCGATACAGTATCGCGACGTGCATGTACTTTATTCCTTACGTGCTATTGTACGTTATAGTCTCTTATTTTTGCTGCACGCCCATAGCTAACTATTTTGATAGTCAAGTACCTGGGAATATCCTTCTTCGCAAGATTGGAGCGCGCGTCTTCCTCTCTTTTATTGTGACCGCATGGGGCGCGGTATGCTTATCAATCGGATTCGTCAAGACCTGGGAAGTTCTTACCGTTTTGCGCGTATTGTTGGGCGCTATGGAGGTGAAGATCACTCCGTCATTTCTATCTTTTGATCGGGCCTGACTCCGCGTAGGCCGGGCTCTTTCCTGCTCTCGTGTATATCATCTCAACTTGGTAAGACTCCCCTCATTACGTTCTGCATTATCCGGACCTAATTCTATCTCTTCTGGACCGTAGGTACACGCGTCACGAAGTCGCAAAGAGGTCTGTACCGTCTACACATCAAATGACAGTTACTTGACATGTTCTACAACTGCCAGGCTTGCTGCCTTCTACATGATCTCACTAACAATTGCCGGGTTTGCTCCTATTCTTGCCTACTGCATCAGTTTACTTGATGGAAAACGGGGTATAGCCGGTTGGTCATGGATCTTTGTGAGCATTCGTTGATTTCTCCTGTGATTTACCTCCGTTATTCATGCGGCGGCCACGCACTATCTTACAGATCATCGAGGGCGCACTTACAATATTCCTGGGCATCATCACGTTCCTTTATGTCCCTGATTTCCCGGACAAGAACCGGTTCTTGACCCCAGAGCAGACCGCAGTGGTTCTAAGGAGGATCGAAATCGACCGTGGAGATTCGGTGCCGGATGTCTTGACACCAGCTAAGATTTGGTTCCACCTGAAGGATTGGTCGATTTGGACTTACGGTATGCACAAACGGGACTCTTGGCGTTGGGTCCTGGCTGATTGGAGGTGCTAGGCATCATGCTGGCGTGTTCGACTGTGCCGTCGTACATGCTAGCTTACTTTATTTCCATTATCCTGGGTGGTATGGGCTACGGGAGAAGTATGTCCCTCCTTCTGGTAAGTCCTGCTTATTCAATAATCAAGTTCTCGATTGACTTGGGGGTTTCTAGAGCGCGCCCCCCTATGGTCCAGCGGTATGCTGACTTCCATCCCGGTCACCTGGGTTGTAACTTAAAAATATTCTCGCTAGTTCATCTCTGCGCTCTTCTTTGCATGGATATCGGACCGATACAAGCACCGGAGCTCCTACATCATCATCCAAGCATGCATTTGCATTGTCGGATGTTGCTTAACAGCGTTCTGTCAACCACATGCCTTGCGATACTTTGGTAGCCGCTCTCCCTTGTTCTCAACTTCCATTACTCAAGTCAAGTCACTAGGGACTTTCCTCATCAACATCGGAAGTGCGGGTGCCATACCATGTATCCTAGCGTATGGTGCCAATAATGTCGTGTCGCAGAGTAAACGGTACGTACTGATGAACCTTCTTCTCGACTTCCCTCCCCTCGATGCCCAAGCCGCTTATCATCATCCTCATTATCAGGTCGGTGCAAACTGCGTTGACTTCGGGCTGCGCAGGTATCGGCGGAATCATCGCCTCAACCGTATTTCGGGAGAAGGATTTTCCAAAATATGTCCCTGGTGGGTGTTCATTTTCCCTCACTCCAACGCTCTGATACTTATACACGAAAACTCCTAGGTCTGTGGGTGACAATCGGGACTCAAATTGTGCTCATTGGAACTGTACTGGCGACTGTGATACATTTCTCGAGGCTGAACAGGCTGATGAGAGAAGGCAAACTGAAAGAGCCGATCCAGGGTCAGCCAGGGTTCTACCATACATTGTGAGGGTGCGGGCGCACAGTGCACCCGTACGCGCAAACCAAGTAAACTAAAACATAAGCGACTCGAAACCACCGTTACTCAATTGACGTACCTATGTAATTATCAACTTTGTACCTGAAGCTATAGATTAACATTTAATGAACTTGATGTATTTTTTTCTGACTGGCAGCTGAAATGAGATAAGGGAAGGACTCGACTAGCTCTGTGCCTTCGTGCGCACGGTTGTCGCGGGTCTTTAGATGACCGGGACTTATCTAATATTAGAACCTCCTTGTTTTGGGGCTGTACGCATGCCGGTGGAGATGCTGTTACATATTGCAGTTGGCTATACTCGGAAGCGGAATAGTCAATATGAGCCACTTTTCGAAAATGAAGGGCATCGGCCTGCACAACTTCTAATCGATAGTGATAGAAATGGCAGAGAAGCCGAGGGAGCAAGCGAGATTTACCAAAATCGCAGTTCATCACTTGCTGCATGCATGGGAAGATCCATAGATATGAAATCGGAAGAGTCTCGATAGGCTGCATCGCACACACGCCGTTCCCAGGTAAGTATGTAAACATATAAAGCGACAGAAAGTGGAGATGTACATGATAATAATGCTGACTTCGTCATCGGGGCCGTGACCTGTTTACTCAGCTAAAAGGGATTCACGAGCTCTTCTACATGAATTCAAGGGATTAATTATGCACCATCCGTCGAGGCGTCAAATTCAAAAGCGGTGCACTAGCTTCGATCTAGTTACATGTTCTTGGCAATCAACCTCGGTCACTAAAAAGTCTTTGAAGACGCCTTCTGCCATCCTTTTTCTTATGAAATGTTGCGGTTACATCTCACTCCTGATAAGCAGTTATTTTGGGCGAACCAAACCGGTGAAAATAGGCAGATAACATATGAATCTCGACCCACGCGTTTACCACAGCGAAATGAGTCGGGATTCCCTTTACCAACGGATTTTGCTGTGGTCAAATGACCGTGTCAGGGCTTTTGTGTCTATTCCTCTGGAGTTATGACCAGCGCGACTGAGTCACCTGCCAGGAGTGTCCTCGACATCTCTGTATGCTCACATCAGTCAAATTTTGACAAAAAAGCGTCCGTCACGCACATGATCCATACTTGAACCGCTGCTCGAACGTAGGCGGATTTACCATACTTGCACCTCCGGGGTCAGCAGAGTGCTGAATCAGTTCTCTGTCATGAATGCACGAGGAACTCCGACGTTTGAAACGCCTTTGGATGAGAGGGAAGGATAATTGGTTGCACCGAGAAAGATTTTAGATCCAAAGAGACTATTCCAGAGGAAGGGTTAACCCTGGATCGGCTTTTGCAGCAATATGAAGTTCGATATTCCGAAGCCTCTTCGAACACTCAGGTTAGCGACCAAACTGATGTCGTTTCAACACAATGTCATTTTTCGAGTGGAATATTGTCTAGATGCGCTGCCCTCGATCAGAAGAAGGCTCCAAATTTGAGTTATAAGAGGCAGATGCTCCAGCACACGGTTTCTGTGATTCGACCTGTGTGTGAGAAAAGGATCGCGGGATAGCGAATGTGATTTTATTGGAGCCTACCTGTGGTCATTCGCGGGCGGCATTCGCGCTGTCGCCCGATATCATTGCAGATAGCCCAGTTTTAGGCGCCAGTGGCGTTGTATTGAAAGTAGCATTCAACAGCACATAATTGAATGAGATCATATCCGAGAATTCATCATACTGGAATAGTACGGTATGGCCATCCTGTTAAGATCCACCGTCGCTAAAACAAAAGTGCCTTGGGAGAAAATTTTGTTATGATACAGGGCGTACATTTGTACTTCTTTCTGCCTGTTCAGCAAATGATCGGGCTATCGCGCCAGTGGATTTCGTTGTTATATCTGGTGTGTGCATAGATATCGGGGCTTGTTAGACCAAGGAACGCGATGCAAGCAAATTTTGGAATCAAGAAGGGCCATTTCACGGAGGCTCGACAAACAAGGATGACGGTATTGGAGCTCGATCGTTGTTCTCTTTTCCTACTGGTAGCCCATGATGCATGTGATGGAAGATAGATGATATGAACAAGCCTAGGTCCTGCGGGAGTCTGGAGAAAGTTTATTGGCATTCGCAAGTGATAATCGGATGGGAAGGCTGTGCAGAAAAAGGTTACATAGTCACATAAAATTCGCGTCAATAACGCGCCATGGCCACGTGAGCATGTCACGGTCTCCTCATTTTTGACAGATAGCCTTGCTCTTTCTCCTAGGTCGCGTTCAAAAATATTTCTGGGCTGTCAGCTGGTGTCAATTTCACAAGGTAGAAAAAGTTTTCACCGATTCAAGATTGCGCGCAGATATAGATATCTCTTGGCTTCCACTAAGGATAACCTTGGGTATAGAGCGGATTCGATGGCGAATCCATAGATTTCTCTGGAGAAAACAAGGAGTAGTTCGGCAGGACAATCAACGAGCGAACGAACCGATCGCACTAATTGCTATCCCAACGTACATAAGAGGATTATTCTTTTACACACTCTGGCGAAAATTTTCATCAGTTCACCGGTGGCTCGGACAAAACGCGGAAGGAATCATATGAACGACTCACCGGGTCTTGCCAACGTGGTCGGGTGATATAGGTATCGGGCCTTAGTGCTAGTGAATGGGCGCGATGGTAAGTATAGACTCGCACCAGTTGAACTGGTTCTGAGCCAGGAAGTTCCTAATCGATAAGAGGAGGGGGAGGGGGAAGGAAGCTTAAAGGCGATTTCATGGAAATCGTGCTTCGACCCTGCATCGGTTCATGACGCATGGTATCACGGGTGAGAGATGCTATGTAGATAAGGCTCGAGATCAGAATGATATCATTGTACTTGTTGCTACCCTTTGATAAAGTTATAGTCAATTGTCACTGCCCGTTGTCGGTATGCAGAGGAAAATATATAAATCGGTGTGAGCTTGGCTATGTAGGAATGGCTCTGCATCTCTGGTAGTATATCGGTTAGTACACGCGCCTGTCACAGCGTGGACAGGGAGATATTGTTTCGCGCGAAAGCTGGGTTCGACTCCCAGCCAGAGAGTGGCTTCATGCAATGCACGCCTTTTTTGCAAAGGAGTTTCAGCTTCAAGCCCCAAGACTCACTGCTCAGTCCTGACTCCTCGGCACTCAAAACTTGAGACTACGACTTGAGTGTTTTGCTGCCTGCGGAAATGACAGAACAATTATGATATCTACTCAGATCCTAGTCGAATAACCCTGGGCTCTACCGAGTCCCAATGCCAGTGTCCATTAAGCTAGGTACTGACACTTTGATTCCGCGGCCCTGTACCTGAGTCTGGGTATGGGGAAAAAGAGATATTCCATGTCATGTAAAACTGGTACAATGCAGGTAGAAGACAGGTAGAACAGAGAAGGCCAAGGCCGCGTACGGCGTTTGTCGGTGGGGCCAGGGCGCGTCGAAATCATTTTGAGAAGATGCAATCTAATCGGTACGGTGATCCACGGACATTGTATTCGTGGTTACTATACAAGACAACATTATGTACTTGGAATTGAAACATGATATTGAATCACTAAACAAAAGATGATCAGTGAGGCTGGGGTTGGATGATGCGCCTTGTCTTGGTGCCATGGTGCAGCAGCACTAGCAGCAGGATAGAAATCGGAGGAGATAAACGATAAAAAAAAGCTGAGACCGACAATACACCCTCGAGGAGAACTTCGTGTATGGATTATTTCTTAAAATGTGCAAGTGAGAGGTGGAAGCGGAGAGTCGTCGGTGGAGGAACCGGTTCGGTTCGTGGCCGTGTTCGGGATCAGAGGATGCCCAATTCGGAGGTAACTCGCAGTTAACGCCGAGCCGCTCAGATACAAAAAGGGCCAATGCAGTGGGTGCCTCTTTTCCACAAGTCCCCAATCTTACGCACTTGTGGTATGGAATCCTGGGATTACTACCCTTCCCCGTCGTCGTCTTCCTCGTCGAGCTCGCCCTCTCCCATGTTCAAGACTGCCAATCCTGAGCCGTCCACCATCACCTGCCTCCCTACACACCAGGTCTTCGACTTTCCTCTACCTTCGCCGTCGCCTCCGCCGGCATCACTCTCCCAGATAGAGGAAACGACGGCGACAGATACGCCAGTATCGAATAAACGGATGTCGCCCTCACCTCATTCAGTGACCGCAAAGCGGCCCAGAGAGCGCATGACAACGAGGGACTTCGTCCCGCCGGACGTGTCCGGTCTCTCGAAACGAGAAGCACGGCTGGTGAAGAACAGGGCGGCAGCATTCCTTAGTCGACAACGGAAACGAGAAGAATTCGAGGCCATGGAAATGTGAGTAAATTTTTCATTATTCCTTTAGTACTAGGCAGGTAGCTGACAGGATGTATGCAGTCGGGTAGCCGAGCTCGAACTTGAAAACGCGCGTTTGCAGGCATTGGCAGGAGGTGCATCACCGCCGTCACCGTCACCGTCGATGTCGACCTCGTCCGAGATCGACGACCTGCGCGCCCAGCTCGCTGAGGCCCAGGCGCTTCTGCAATCGTCGCCCCAACCAGAAGCCATCAAGGCCGAACCCACTGAAACGCCGCTTCCCTCCTCATCTTCATCCAAGTCCGCCTTAATGGCCCTTCTATGCGCCCTGCCACTTCTGCAGTCGCTCCCTATCTCACCTTCTCCCGTTGCAACGACATCACCGTCGTCCACCGCCCTTGACGTCTCCTTCGACGCGCAGACGGTCCCGAATGGCGCCATTCGGGTCCGTATACACGACCCTCAGCCGTCCTCCCCTGCGCCTGCTTACCCGACGTACGACGATCCATTCTTTGGAATGGGCCTCGACATGGGATTCGAGAACGATTTTCTTTCCCCTGTCACGGTTCCGACGACAACGTCGGCTTCTCCATCCCGTCGCGTACGCATCGCTCTTCGGAGCACCGAACAAGCCGAGGGCGGCGAGTGGGAGGTCCAGCTGTGCTAACCTCCGAGTCCGACGGTATAGGTGTTTGAGCGCTCTCGCCGTTTTGCTACTAAATTTTATTTCTCCTTGTTAACGTTATGTCTGTACATGCCTCTCGCAAAAAGTAACATATTATGTCCATTGCTCTCTGTATATCTAGTACCATAGGATCCCAATCTAGTTTGTCTCTTTGTTTTGCATTCATTTTCAAACACGGACTATAGAAATCTCCTGTTTTTTTCTGCATCCATCAATGATCATTCCCACCCCTTCCCGGCCTTAAACATCGCCCTTTGCTGATTTGACCAAGGTCGAATTGTACTTGAGATATATTGCTTTGCGGCGTGTTACTTGACAATGAGAGAAGTCCATTCATACAAGTCTCGTCACAGGGACGATCCGGTCGTGCGTGCATGGCATGATGGCATACCGCACGCACGAGAGCCAACTTGGCAGCATTGGCAGTTTTCTGATGTCCCCACTGCTGAGTGGGAACTTCAACTCGGCAGCACGTTTTAATTGGTGGCTCTGATGGTCCCACTTGCGGTCGGTTCTGATATACAGATCTGTTCATCCGGCTATCCACTTATCTCACCACCGCAGCGCGTGAATCGGCCCGCTACAGGTCCCGACGCGCACGCGCCTGCAACAGACTGGCCTAGGAACCAGTTGCACGTTCACTACGGCAAAAATTTTCCCGAAGTTCGCTTTGGACTTGTGCAAATTCATCATCATATCATTTCGGGTTCCATTCGGCCTATTGATTGATGATATCATGCCCTCGCCGTCGAACTTCTGCTCTTACGGTATTCAAATATAACACCTGCACGGTCTTGGTTACAAGAAAATATCAAAGCGAGCTGTGGGTGGATCTTTCAATTGTCGGCCGTTAGGTCAGGTGCACGGGACGTCGGCTAGTCCTCCTGTGCCTCCCCTAGCTCCCCAGTTCAAATTGACCAAGGTACAATAGGCTCGGAGGAACTTGCAAGTGACGTCAGTCCGTACAAGTCCCATTGAGAATCCACCTCCCATCGCCGCCGAGGTTCTTCTCCTTGTCAGAACAATGTATATCCACCGACCGACCTTCCTTCTTTCCATTGTTCTGTGTCACATTGGCAGAGAAGAATGAAACAGATGCAAGTTCAACCCCAGCAGCGGCCGACCACCTGCTCGATACCCGACATCTTACCGATAGTCGCTGACATGAAACTGAAACTAACCGACACCCCGAGGACGACCCACGACTAAAGCGGGAACCAGAGTAAGAGATTGCAGGGACAAAGGGTGCAGAGTATCACAGAGTGAGAATAGACACTGAGAGTGAAGAGTGAGTTGGGGAGGGTGCCCCGCGGCCCTCACAACTTGGATTGAACAGATGAACAAGGCATCCAATCGCGCTTGACGTGAAAATCACAAGTCCCAACTTCCAGGCTCCCATCTCGATGAGGTCATACCGAACCAGCTCGTTTCGTCAAATACGTTAATTCGAACTGTCAATTGGAATTTGGAGCCGAGGGATGGCTTCAGTCGACGTCTAGAGACGAACGAAATGGGCAAAGTTGCAACGAAGAGAAGAGGATACAGTCCGCCACGGATTAGTGTCTTCGCAGCTTCGAACCCTTCTTGATGCGAGTACCTACTATAAACGCCCATATTTGCCTGTGTATTCCTTTCGGAGATGTGGTGATGTCGAGAATGCCATGGTATTGTGGCGATGAAATAGCGGTTCCTGAGATAAGATAAAACAGAGTGTACGCATGTCTTTGCGCGTCGGGAATGGACTGCGGGTAACAAGTGAATGTTATTCTGCGAGTAGGGCATGAGGTACCAAGAGGATAAGCTAAGCGGGAGAGCAGGGCCGTGGCATAAACTTGTGATGATAAGCGGATATTTGTTACGCATGGACCAACAGGCCGTACTCGAACCGGCGGGCCTTTGTCCAGCCCGTTATAATCGGATTTGATGATCCCCATAGCAGGTATCCATGCTTGAGATCTTGAAGGTTCAGTACCTAGAGGAGTAGCGCAGGCGGTGCAATTCAGCCTAGGCAGCGCCGCACAACGATGGCAGATGACGTTCTGTGCTGTAAGTATAAGCAATATTTTTACGAGCCCTTGGCGGAGGGACGTACGCGTCAGCTAAAACCGTCTCGAATTCCACATTTCATCTCTTTTACTTGCCGACCACACGTGCAGTGCATAAATGGGATAAGCAGCTGCCAGTGCGGAACAACGAAAATATAAGAGACAAGACTCGTAATAGAAGATCTGATAGAATCATCGAAGACGAACCCAAATGAGATGAAAGGCGGCACACCTTCAGAATGAGGGTGCATGTGTAAAAAGACTACCGCTTTCAACCCTCTACATTCTCTGTAGTTCAAGAAGCGATTTGAATACTGTTCTCTTTTGCGCTATGCGGACTTCCGCTAAAGAAACGAAAAGGAAAGCACTGCGCTTCGATGTACCCTCGAGATGTGCAAATCCACATGAGAATACTGACGAAGGTCTGATGACTGAAAGGCTATCACGGGAGCGCTGCAGTGATAATGTGTAGCGACATTCTTCCTCCATCCCAAGAACAAATAACAATGACACCGGTCTTACAGAGCCTATGAGTAAGATGATGGCGGTGGTACTGAATTGAAGGGCCCTAAAATTCCGGAAAATGATATAATGATGAGCCGTGGCTCAAGTGCGCACATGAAAAACATCTCGATGATGTGATGAAACCCGGAACGTTTGCATGCTTCAATCGCGCTGAGAACATGTGCCAAAGGGGTAGGTAACCTGCCGGTAGAGGGTCGACAACTCCTTAACACCGAGACCGATGAGACTTCAGGACAGAAGGGGATCTCCGATGTACACTAAGCCATGTATAAGAGACTAAATATTGGCTGAAATCAAAGACGACGTACCCTGCATTTCGAGACCCTCGTGACCTTCTTTCAACTCCCTTTCTCCCGCCACGATTATGAAATTGTAATGAGACGTTGTTCTTCAGAAATCTTGATGCATACTATGCACAAGTCATACCGATGTAATGATGTGACCGAGTACAGATCCAGGCGTCATGCTAGTAATACTGCATTTTCCTTAGAGTTCCATGGCACGGGTTGTCATACTTGAGTTATAGTTCAGAACTAGACACAACTAAGTCCAGAGACTACTTACCACACGGTCCTCCGCGACTCCTCCACGACTTTCCCAAACTGGTTTCCATCCCCGTGATTGTGCCATTGCCATTCATGAAGCGGGCCGGCCCACCGTGTAGGACTCATCCAAGTCATGTAGGACAACTATTCCGCCAGAATCTAAATATAGCTGATAAGCATGAATCAGAAATTATTAGGAATTTCTAACCGTGCCAGCACATCCCCAAGTAAAGATAAACTTGAAAGACACCACATTGTGGATGCCAGCAATAGACTCTACGCAAGTGGCAGACGACATGATTGACATATCACAGAGCTTTTCAGCCTAGAACATGATTAAGAACTAAAAATGACGAGCTACAGTGTCCACACCTGATCGATGTCGGGAAAGTCTGTTCCACCTCTCGACATCGACAACCCACTGTCGAGTCTCTTGGCAGCGGTCTGCGAAGCTATTAATCATCCTTCGTGTCATTTAATGCTGGAAAGCTTCTTGGCTGCTGGAAAAAAAGAGAGTTGCGGATCGGCTTCGCTGGCAGTACCACGTCAATGGTGACTGGTCATAGAAGGATGCTGGGTATGGAATGGTGCAGAACTAAGGCGACGATACCACAAGAGAGTACCGACTGCACAAAGATAGATTCGATATTTGCTGAGCGATACTGTCGCGAAAGCGAGGCTGGTCAGTGGGAGGGTCATGATGGTGACAGCGAGACATGGAATACCGGCTATTTTTTGGACGACCGAAAGTGGCACTGACATGGCCGGAAATAGCCGATCACTTGCTCGAGCAAATATTATTGCTGTACCATCAGCGGCAAATTTTGTGCTTATTATGACTGGGACGGCGACACTCGATTATCCGGATACTTGGCCTCTTTCGACGTAAAAGTGTCGCTATTCCGTAGCGACAACTTTCGCTTCTCGACGTACGCTACCGCTGGTCGTTAAATGAGCTGTCGGTCGTCTTCGATACTTCGGGACCGAATCATACGGTATAGACCAGGCAACAACAGGAAGGTGAGTATGACAGCCTATTGCCTATCATTTGATTTTGATTTTAGAATGGTTCTGAGGTCACTGCCTGTACTGTCCTGTACTGGCACGACGACTTGAACTTCATAGCAAATCATTAATCCCTTTGTGGAATCCGCTGCCGTTGCGATAATTTCTTCTTTCAGCATTCAGACCTTTGGTAACGCCCGCGTTCTGAACATCTGGCACCGTGATTTATCCGTTTGATTGCTGGATGATAAGGCCTACTCTGTTTTAGGTATCTGGAACTACTCAATTTTGCTGCTATTTGGGTCTCCATAGTCCTGGACGCCTGTGAGAACTCGTCTGCGATCTGAAGTACTAGCTGGCCTCAGTGTCCTTTGCCATGGTTGAACATACGCCTGATTTAAGGCTTTTCACAAGGGTGCCTTGGTCATTTCAAAAAACGACGATGTCCTTGTGCTCGTTGCGTGCTGCCGTTGGTCAAACAAATTGTGGTCGCCATATCAATTGTACTTTTGGGGATGCTGCCTGTGCAATTGGTCCAAAGTTACGCTATACTTCCACTTCCTCGCTTGTATTTTTATCATTTTGGCGCGGAAAATCTGTGTGGTCTCCGAGACTGTCAATTATCGGGTGGCCTTGTTCAATCAGCAGGGATGTGAGCAAGGTATAAAAGCCCAATTGGAAGGGTAATTGTTATCATTCAACGATGCTGCGCATTTCGTCCTTTCACTTCCTTCTCGTCTTTCTTTTACCTTTTTTACTCGCTGTCCTGAGTGCTCCCATTCCACGCTACAACTTATCTAAACGGGAAACGACTGGTGGAAAACTTGTCTTCTCCCACTTCATGGTGCGTTATAGCTCCTGATTCTGTTTTCTCAATGCTCACTAGTATTTCCACTCTTAACAGATTGGTATCGTCTCCAACAGAAACAACGCCTCCGACTACGATGCTGACATGCAGCGGGCGAAATCCTATGGTATCGACGCCTTTGCGCTGAATATCGGTACAGACGATTACACCGACGAACAGTTGGGGTATGCCTACGAATCTGCGGCTAACAATGACATGAAAGTCTTTCTTTCCTTCGACTTCAATTGGTGGGATCCATCCAATGCTTCCGGCGTTGGTTCCAAAATTGCGCAGTTTGCCTCCAAACCGGCACAACTTACTATCAACGGCAAGGTGTTTGTTTCGTCGTTTTCAGGTACAGCAGCTGTGCCCCACGTGTCATAATAGGCATTGAATACTTGTATTCTAGGTGATGGTTTAGACATTGCTACCGTACGCTCCACAGCAGGTCTGGACCTGTTTATGGCACCCAACTTTCACCCTGGAGAAGGCGACTTTTCCAATCTCGACGGTGCCCTCAACTGGATGGGCTGGCCCAATGATGGCAACAACAAGGCACCACAAGGAGGCGTAGATATAACTGTCGCTGATGGTGACAAAACCTACTTGACAACCATCGCCGACAAAAGTCTCATAGCTTGTGCGTTGTTTGTTCTCCCAAATCAACAGCTAATGATGTCATTTAATAGCGGCGTCGCCCTGGTTCTCCACCCACTTTGGCGCAGAAGTTGACTATAGCAAGAATTGGGTGTTCCCCGGTGATTTGCTCTGGTATCAACGCTGGAATGATATCCTCAAGTCGGGGTCGGAGTATGTTGAGATCGTAACATGGAACGATTATGGAGAGTCTCACTACGTCGCTCCGTTGTCATCTCCTCATACTGATGACGGCGGCTCGAAGTGGGTTAATGATATGTAAGTGTGGTTTAGATCAACCAATGCGTTGGTGTACCTAACTGCTTTCTTAGGCCTCATGACGGCTGGCTCGAAATGGCCAAACCTTTCATTTCTGCATACAAAGCTGGCTCTACCAGTGTTGCTGACTACATAAAAGACGACCAGCTCATCTACTGGTATCGTCCAACACCACGCGACATCGACTGCGACTCCACAGATACCACCATGGGACCTGCTAGCAACACCAGTGGGAACTACTTCAACGGCCGCCCAAACGGCTGGGACACTCTCGCCGACGAAGTATTTGTCGTCTCTCTCCTCACCGCCAACGGAACCGTCACCGTCAACTCCGGAGGCACAGAGTACAGCTATGACGCCCCGGCTGGCGCATCTGCATTCTCCGTTCCAATGGGCTTAGGTGCACAGGCTTTTGCACTCACACGGGACAGTAACGCCGTCGTCAACGGCACCAGTTTGAAGGAGATCGTCTCGGAGTGTGTATATGGGATCTACAACTTCAACGCCTACGTCGGGACTGTTCCAGCCGAAGATCCTGACTCACTTCAGGCAGATGGGCTGGCTGCGCTTACGAAAGGCCTTGCTGTTGCATGTGAGGCAACCTCGTCTTTGCCTGCTACCGCTCCCGCCACGGTGGCTGTTACTGCTACTGGGACACCCACGCCCGCTCCTACAGCCTCCGTTTAACGAAAGCGTGCCTGACGCATGTGTTTGATGAAACATATTCCCCATATTGTCTTATACCCTTCGTCTTCTCAATCTCCATCTCACCGTTTATCTTATTGTCTATCTAAAGCAATAGTTCGTTCTTTTTGTACACTTGCTCAAGTTGGCAGCGTGCTATTGCTGTACAATTAGATGTACTTGTATGTATTGACTACATACTGCGTGAAACAATTACAGGTTTTTCACACAGATTTCTGTTCCTAAAAGTATTGGCAAGGTAGTCATAGATCGAGATACTTCCATAGCATATTGGGAACTTTTTGTACCATGGCGTCGGTGAACGATAGAAGATCTAGAACCCAAAGATGATATAGATCCCCAAATTAGATACAGTATAACGGCATCCCTGGCGAGTTGTAATACTTTTGCGATAAAGACATTATCTTCCATGGGTATCGTTCTCGTCCTCAACATCGTCTATATATCCCCCTTCGCTTCTCTTCCTCTCTGTGTATAATATTATGAGATAAGTAAAGAGAACTCAGGAGCAAACTTACCGATACTCAAACATGACCTGTACACCTACAAACAGTCCTGCCACCGCACATGCAAGAAATTGAAGACCTGAAAAGTGTCAGTAGACGCAATGAACTCAGAAAGAAATTGGTACCTTCTTTTGTTCCAACCAACTGTTCTACAAAATAGCGCACCCCATCAGTACCAATAACGAACCCCACAAGGTTAGCAGCCATCATCATGAGAACGTTAAGCACAGCACCCAAGGCGCAAAGATGTCGATACCACGGGCGGTCACTAAACTGGAGGTACTATTGAGTGGCAAGGACATAGCCAGGACCTGTAAACGGCTCACCTTCTCAGTGCTAAAGACCCACCCTGCCACCATTTCTGGGATCAGAAAGATACTAATGAGCCATCCCCACGCTAATAGGCGGAAGGTGAGATCGTGCCAGAGTGCAACAAAGGTGAATATGAGGAGTGAATTGAGGAGTTGGCGATGGGAGCCCCCGAGGGGTATGTAGATGTATCGTACAATCCACAGGTTGAAGCTCCTGTGCCAGGCACGCCAGAATGCCAAGGCACTATAATTGTTGGCCATGCAGCGAACCATGTTTTCTGGGGGATCTATACCAGCCAGGAGGCTCCACAGGCGGAAGAAACGCCAGGGAATGAGAAGCTTAAGCCAGACATGGATGAGAGAGAAGAAAGAGAGGAGCGCGAGTTCGGAGGGGAGGTATGCGACATGTTCCCAAGGACGTGCATCTTTGATAGAAACGACGTACATGGTGTGAATGAGGACCTCCATAGTGAGAAGGGTGAAGACGAAACGGATGAAGTAAGGCTTAATCAAGGTGGTAGGGCGTTCTTCTTGTCTTTGAGTGAGGGGACGTGTTGGCTGCAGTTCTATCTGCGTCAGGAATTCGTTGAACGGAATTATTGGTCCGGCAATGTATAATGGAGCAAAAAGAGCGTAGGTGAGATACGCAGAGAAGGTGTATGCATGTGGTGGATGCGAATCTGATTTCGGGGTTATCGTCTAGGCAGTGTATGTCAAAAGAGGGAGTACATATGTCAGAAAACTCACTGCAGAATAATAATCCACGTTGAACGAAACGAGACGAAGCATAGTGATGTTGAAGGGGATGTACCAGCGCGGATAGATGCCTTCCCAGTCGTCTAACCATCCCAAAGTTGGTGACATGGAAGCATAGGAGTAACCTGAGAACCTGTCATTGGCAAACAACATGGCACCGTTGAATATCCAAGTTAAGGATGGATGCTGCGCTCTCAGGGCGTAATTAAGACTGAGGATTGCAAGGATTTTAAGAGTACTCGTTCCGTGCAATGCGGCATTGAAGACCAATGCAAAGATTAGATTGAGGCGCAAACGCGACTGTGCGGGAACGAAATACGTCAATAGGGTATGCATTCCTGCGACTGCAGCTAGGATAGGGACATTGTTTCGAAACGAGCGATACTGAGCGTCCCAGTTGTCAACCGGCCAGCCGAAAAGCCAACCACGGGAGAGTCTATCTGAGAAGAGATGGTAAGCCGGATGGGTAGGAAGGCTTATCCGAATGACGACCCAGGCCATCCATGGCACGGCCAGCGCGATAATGAGGAGGTATATTCTGAATTCCGGTGTGCTCCATCGGGAGAGAGTCGTTGACGGCGCCTTTTTCTTCGTTGGTATAGGCACTGTCAAGGAAGTAATGTTAAAGGAGGGTGATGGTTTGTGTCTAACCATGGGTGGAAAGGGTAGCATTGCTACATCGTGTTGAAAAAATTCAAATTTAGGCAAGTTTGACGGTAGTTCTCACGGCCCGGACCGGTACCACCTAGCCAATGACTTTCGCTGACATTCACAAGTGTATCCAAACAGTATGTATCAACTGCATTCAAATAGTATAAATGCTATTCTTGGACCGATACAGTGTTGCATCCAAACAGTCCGAGTTTCAATGGTTCTGTTATGCTGTCCCTGATCGTCTACACATTCCCCAGGCCGCTGAGCCTCCAGGCACTCATTCTATTCAGCTTGTAAGCGTCCAATTTTAATTCAGAGAAAGTAGGAATACTCGCCTTTTGACCAAACTAATTCTGGTCAGAAGCCAGAACGTCCAATATGCCACGGCCGCTACAAATGAGCTTGGTGAAATGAGAAGACCTGTCAGATATGCGATTGTCTTCGTTGTCCGGATCGTATTCAGTGCGCGCGAACGCCTCGACCTTCCCCATTCTTCCAACTCCCGGCATTTCTCCTTCTGATCCAGAACGCCCTTCGTCAGCACCGTACCCATTAGAATTGCATCTCGAAGGCCAAGGTTCATTCCTTGTCCTCCCATAGGCGAATGTGTATGTGCCGCATCACCGATGACAATCACCGTACCTCCAAGGGAACCATCTTCATTATGAATATGTTTAACGAACTGCTCGGCAACCGCAGAACTCAGTTTGTATCGCGTTGACCAAACCGTCTTGGTGACGCGTATGGGTTGGCAGTTCACAGTCGAGTCAGAGGAAAGATGAGGAGGTCCCTGCATGTCGATGTGTTCCTGGATGTAGGATAGAGGCGGATTGGAAGGCGGTGGTCCAGAAGATCGGGGAACATTGAAAATGATTTTCACGACGTCGTCCTCTTGACTGGTAACGGGATCACATTGTGGTGGCATTGGAATCGTCAAGAATACGCCGGCAGGTGAGATGTTGCCGGTAATGTAACTTTTAGATATGTGGACATCCTTTGAGGGAGAAAATACGACATCGGCGATGACAAGCTGGGCTACAGAGTCTTGGACGGCTATGCTATCTGGTTCAGTATATGAGATCCCTGCGAGCCGGCGTACCTGCGACTGCATCAATACATTTTGCTCCTGTACATATCATATTCAAGCTACTCACAGCTGACTGCTTTCCATCGGCACCAATGACATAGCGAGCTCTAATGACTTCTCCGGTTTCGAAAGATACTTCCAAACCGTGATGCCCCTTGCAACTCTTCATAGCTACAACGCGAAGAGGACGTACGACCTGCACGCCGAGCTCGCGGAGTTTAGCATTGAGGACCGCTTCGACGCTGTATTGAGGTACAAATAAAACGTAAGGAAAGCGAGTATAAGGTGTTAACTCCTCCATCTCAGCAATGGCAAAGCTGGCAGTGTTCTTTTTGAACATCATCCCTTTGCCTATAATACCTTTTGAAATAATGGGGCCTGCGCATCCTATAGTGTCAAGGGCCTGTATTTGAGTAAGTCTGTTGTGGTTAGTCGATCGACGAAACGGAGTCACCTCCAGGGTGGCTGCGTGGACAGCGATAGCTCTCGAAGAATTCTGTCCGTCAAGGATGGCGTCGACTATCATGAAGTCTTTGATCCCTTGTTGAGCGAGTGAAATGGCAGCAGCGAGACCCGTTGGGCCTGCACCGATGATAAGCACAGAAGTCTCCGAAGGTAACATGGACGCAGCAAGGACCAGATAGAAAAGTTCTTCAGCTACATCTTTACAAGATTACAGCCTGACTTTTGTAGCATATCAGTTGCTCCTGCCTTGCCGTTCTACCGAGAATGCATACCCCATCGCAACCGCTGCGGCTACTCCGCAAGCCCTGAGTTCTACAGAGCCAAGATGGCAACTTCGCAGACAGTCAGGTGAAGTTGAACAGAGACCGTTGCAGAGACTAGTCCGTGACTAGACTGAAAACACGTCGATGTGCTAGAAATTCTGGTTCCTCATCTCTGCAAGATGACTCAGGAAATCTCTATTATTACGTAGAGACAAACGGAAGGACGGAGTATGATGTGAATAGCTGACGTTGTGGATGACGCAACCCGAGTCGATTTTTCCGTAGCCCGAACTCGGTCGGCATTCTGTTTCTTGACCGATTCAGTACCGGCCCGTGTTGCCGAACCCGGCTCTTCCAAGCAAAACAACAAAACAGATTTCCTTTGCTTTTCACAAATTTCAAGTCCTTCCAGTCCAGGTACGAAATATATCTAACCACTTGTTGGCATCGATTAAAACCACTCTTTAGATACTATCTTGAAATTCATACTCTGAAATTTTCACTGACGCGCTGGTGACCTACGGACAGCTATGTCGCCGTGTCGAATGATGTTGTGCCCCTCGTTCTCTGAAGAACACGTCATTTGTGGAGGTCTCTCGCAGCTTTGTCTTCTCCGGAGTTTTGGAGTTCTTTCCAATATGCAATCCTGATACAAGCATGGCTCGGCCACTCAAATAGCTGTCTGCTCCCCTTTAGAGTCGATATCAGGACACATCCTCCCTCTTACGCCGAAGTTGCTCGACTCCTACGCCTACGGGCTCCACGTCTACTCGACAGGAACGTATGCATCTCTTTCTTCCAGGGTCAATCTCATCTCATCCCCGAGAGCTGACTTTTGATATGGTTCGTGGTTCAGAGGCTCAATACATTCCTATTCTCTAATGACGTTCCACTTAAAAGGTTTACATGAGGACTTCGCTCGTCTTGGGGAGCATGGGTCTCTTCGGCTTGAGTGAGGTCGCCTTGCTTAACGCGCCATGGAAGCATGTGTTGCATCTCAAGCTGGACACCTGCGTAACAGCGGAAAGGCATATGTCACCCTCAACAAGTGTCCTAACCTCTGACTTGAGCAGATTTTCACGGCGTATGAACGGTGACGGAAATACCACAAATCTCCCGGTAACTACTCCTCAACACCTCACCTCACTTTCTCTCTACACCATCAATCTCGTCACCGTTCATGAATCCCTCAGGCTTGCCCGTTTCTTCTCTTCTTTGCTTTGTCGAATCTGCGAAAAGTGATGTTCACCTGCAGATTTACAGGTCAAGTTACATGGCGTCAGAGCACATTTATGTCTCTGCTCCTATGGGCTTCGTGCCCCACCGAACGGCTCCACGGGGAAAGTACAGGAATCTCGGAGAGTAGCCTCTAACAACGCTTAGAAGTTATGTTTGCTTCCCTTAGGCGCCTTCTACGACTCAGACAATAAAGTCTGCGTGCCAGACAAGGTCATTGGTTTGATGGAAGGGACACTTTGTCCACGATTGGGGAACTCTTTTCTGCACTGCGTGTCACGGTCCTCTGACGGTGCATTGGCAATGGTGATTGATGATTGATTCACGAAGGAAGTCATTATAGAAGTTTAGGTGGTGCCCAGTTCTAGGAGAAGACTGTGGTCATGCACTTGGAGCGAACATGGGAGTGAAACCACCAGTGACGGCGGTTGCATGGATTTACCTCTAAGTTTATAAAAATCGAAGGCTATTCCACTTTTCGTCTGATTGTAAGCAAATCAATCCTTTCTAATGAAAGCTGATACTTGCAGCCACATCGGAAATAGTTATGTGTCGTCGGGGGGTGTACTTACCTACCCGCCTTTACAAGTCGGCCACAGACTGAATTGGTTGTCGAGGATGATATTCGCGAGACCTGTGACTGGTCCCCATATAAACAAGCGGCATTGATAGATTGCCTACATAGGGACCGGTCACAGATCTAGCGAACCACCTCGAAAGTTGTCCGCTAGGAACACTCTTCGTCAAGTACGTCAGCATCGACCCTCAAATGCTGGACCGACTGAAGAAGTTTAATATAGATTATTACAACGAACTCTCACCATTTGGATGAACCTTAATCGAAACCGGCGTTCAGTTATCGTTGAACCCTAGTGGAAGACATGCCCGGTAACTTCTCAGGAACAAATCACAGTTCCTTGCAAGCCAACATGCCTAGTTCACGTGGTTACCAGGAGACGCATATTTCTGGCCTCGCTCTTCACTGGTCACGGATGGGAGCCACTTTAAATCGATAGGGTTCCTTAACGACAGTCCAGCGAAGAATTAGAAAAAAAAACAAGTTCTGCAATTCGCCCGAGCTTGCCAACACTTCTTCCTGCGATTCTTGCATAAGTTTAAAAAGTTGTCGTGCTTGGTCCACGTTAGCTATCACTTGCCACTGTGATGCTGGAAGATCCGGAAGCCTTCGGTGTCTGTTCCTACTTCTCCCGCTGTCCGGCAATTGTGCTTTCAGATAATGTGTGAAGATGTACCTTGTGGAAGATAGAGACGAAGAGCTAGTTTAAATCATCACCTTAATTATTTAAATAAATTTACCGGCAATAACTTCAGGAAATGTTTTGTCCTTTCAATTTGACACTGATTTCCGGAATTACGCTCCGCACGCGTTGGTGTTATTTGGTGGTGCAAACACGAGGATCCAGCATGTCGTCCTTGTCCCATACGATAATGGGCAGTCTCCGTATCTGTTGACCATCTACCACCACCATCGACACACATGAATAAGCGTTCTCAGTCCCGAGCGCCGTCGCCGACGCCCACAGCATTCTCAGGCATCTCCAACTATCGCACAGAGTCCTATCGACCGATTAGAGAGAAAACCGTTCCCGCAGTGCCGACAATCGACTATCGACTCATATCAAAGACGCATTTTGATGAGCTGAGCAAATATCTGGCCGTTTATCTATCTAAAGGTGCGGACGACGCCCAGTAGGTCGAAGGACTGTCCGATACTGACGTTCTGCAGCCCCACCCAATTCTCGGTCAACAGCAAGGCAAAAGCTCACCCGACTCACTATCCAGCAGTTTCACGAACTATCGACTGATGTGTATGATGAATTGGTCCGTAGGAAGGGTGATACAGAAGGTAGAGGAACTGTCGACATGTCTCCTGTGGCTCTCATCGATATTTTTTGTTGATAGTGCCCTTCTTACCTGTTCGAGAGGAATTTCATCCTAAAAGGAATCAAGCTAGACAGAAACTAGCTACTCTACCCACCCCCAGGTTTGAAGATCTATCCAGTGATGTCTATTTCGAGTTGGCCCGGCGGTACCCAGAATTCAAGGAAGATGTGCGTGCACTCAATTTATTATCTCATTCATTCTATTCCATATCCACGGGGAAGCTTGGACCAAAGGAATGGCTGATATCGTTGGCTTTTGACGGACATCTTGGAAGTCCTTGGTGGTTGTAGACAAGGCAGCCTGCCACAACGACGTCGCATGTTGGTGATGCCTTGCATGCAAATAGTCCTTCACGCCTTGGCATCGTATTCGCTTGGATTCCGAAAAGTGCATCCGAAGAAGCCGGGGCTTGTCGTCATCTTCTCCACGTCGTATACTGTGTCCGGAACATCTGTCTTTCCAAGTATCTTGGATAAACAAGAATCGTTCTTGCAGTACATCCCTCACCCTTTTGAACGACTCCAAGTGGTATTGGATGTGCCTTCAACACGTCCTCCTGTTCTACAAATCAAGGAGAGGCGGAAGCTCCCGACTTTTTGATGTTATTTTCTGTCTCAAGCGGTACGATGCCATAAAATAGGAACTATTCTAACAAGCTTCCCCGGGGACATGGATGGAATCGGCGCTACCATGGCACATTGAACTTACTAGCATTGAACAGCCTTCTGGACGAGGATCTCCTGGATCTAATTACGATGACTATCCTGCTCCAGATTTTCCAGCCAACTCTCCCCCTCGTACAAGCAACTCAAGAACATCGGGACGCGTTTCTGCAGATCGCCCAATCGATACCGGCTATAGCTCTGGTATTTCAATGCGTCGACCATCTGAGGATAGGCGTCGGCCCAGTGAAGATATGTTTGCGGGCCGAACAAGTGATGATAACAACTATACCAGCATGCCATCGGTTTCGTCTCGACGAAAGCCTTCGCAGGATACGACAAGACGGTCTGATGAAAGAGACCGAGAACGAGAATACCCACTTCGACGCTCTGATGAGAGAGATCGAGACCGCGAATACCCCCTTCGACGATCAGAGGAACGAGAGCGGGAACGAGAATATCCTATTCGCCGACCCAGTGCTCCCAGTGTAAGTGGGACCAGCGATAGCACGGCGAATCCCGCACAAAGCGCGACGGCTACCAGTGGTATGATCATTCCCAACAAAAGCACTATGGAGGAAGAATACATCGAGGTACCATACGGCCGGGATGCCCGGGAGAGCAGCAGTACGATGGTGGATGATAGAGATCGGAGTCGGAATGCGAGTCAAGATGTTACCTTTATGGGTGGGGTGGTGGATGAGCCTGACAGCGCCAGCGATTATCCGCTAAGCCCGCGTAGTCCCGTAGGACTTAGTGCGCTCAGCGCGAGATTGAAAGGAGTCGAAGACGAGGATGATGAGGTCGCCGCTGGGAGAAGTGGAGAGGACTACTTTGACAAGGTGTCTTATGGGAGGACATCTGCAAATTCTGACCGTTCCGCGGGTGGAATAACCTCTCGCCTCGCAGGAGGTAGGACAAGCGTATCAGACGATAACGAGAAGATGCGACGAGATTATGAATACAAAATCGCCACGATGCAGACCCAAATTACAAATATGCAACGCGACCTTGATGACTCCGAACAACGAGAACGCAGGTGGGAGGAAGGGGAGGCGCGTGTACGTCAGATGGAAGAAGAGTTGCAGGTATTCCGTCGGGTGAGCTACCAGCCTTCTTTTCTAGCTGTAACAGTCATTTACGGTTACGTTTAGCGTGCCGAGGAGCAATCGACTGTCATGCGTGCTCTTCAGAAGGAGCTTGATGAGTTGCGCGAGGTTCGACAAAGAGAGAAGGAGCGAGAAGCGAGAAGGGCGCAAGCGGATGAAGACGAGCTCCAAATTCTGCGTGATCGATGTGAACTTCTTGAGCAAGAGCGCGAAGGAGGGGTATGTTTATATTCTGTTCTGCACGCCACTCGTCTGATCCGCCAATTCTAGGCTGATCCTGAAACTATCGAGCAACTAAACTCGGACATGCAAGGATTGTTACGCGAGCTCGAAGACTTGTCCCGCCGCAATGACGAGCTCATGACGGCTAAAGACTCTGATCTGGTAGTTATGCGTGACCTGGACGCTCAGCTAAAGGAATATAAACGCAAGTACGAACAAGCCAAAACAGAACTGCGGAGTGTTAAAGGTTAGTTCATTGCAGCTATGTATGAAAGTGGTCTAATTTCAAGCATTGGTTCAGCTACTTCTCAACTGTACACTCAGGCGCCTAAATTAAACAATCTGGAGGATCAACTACCCGTTTCGAGCGACGGAGGAGTTATGGATATCCATATTACGGCCTTCCTTTCAGGTATTGATGGACTGCTTACTGCCGCGCGCTCCAATGCCCCCACGCGAGTCCTCACACCGATGAAATCCGTTGTAAATGCCGTAACTTCCATTATTGACGACGTCCGAGCCTATGAACGGCGCCCTCCAAGAGACCGTTCTGATGTTGACCTCGATACTCTACGATCATTACGTGAACGAGCAGATGCCACTCTAGGAAACCTTGTTGCAGCATCGAAGACGCACGCAACGAGTTCCGGCATGTCGCCAGTCAGCTTGTTGGACGCCGCTGCCAGTCACGTCTCGGCTACCATCACTGATATCAGCAAGACCATCTGCGTACGAAAAGCTACGAAGGCTGAACAGGAGTTTTCTACTGCGCCTTACGTCCCCAGTGGGAGTGCGACCAACGGCTTTTCACCTTCGCTGCGGTCGGTTGCAGAGAAAGAGGGACATTATCGTAAAGCAAGTTCTTCATCCAATGCGGAACGAGGACCTCGTTTTACTGAGTCTCCTGCCTCCCAATCGCGGCCGAGTCTAGATACCCGGCAGAGGACGCCTTCAGACAACTCTAGCTCTGAAAACACAAACTCCCCACCTCCGATATTCGATAGACAACCAGGAAATGGTGTTGGAAGCGATGATTCCACGACAGGTGACGTAGTAGAAGATAACTGGGCTGAGCTTAAGGTATTTTGGGTTTCTTCTCCCGCGACGTTATGGGTCATAGCTGATCACTTTTACAGCCGTATCTCGAAGCGCAAACTACGGCAGTTATTGACACAATCCAAAGTGTTTTGTCGAGCGTTCGTAGTCCAACGCCTTCGAACAATTTAAACGAAAACTTGACACAGATCATAACGATTGTGTCAAGCATCGTCGCGGTGTGTAACGATAACTTACCTCCGGCGCATTATAAACAAGGGACTCAGCTACTTGCTGATTTGACGGAGCATGCGAACAAGTTGAGTGAGGTACAGAGTGCGGAAGTTACGAAAGAGTCGAGGCAGATCATGGCGAGATCAAGCTTCGCGGTTGCTAATGCAATGAGGACCCTTTCGAAGCTGTGATTATATTCACGGATACCTTTCGCCGTATGATTCCAATATCCAGTTTTGCTTTATCGATTGTCGTTAATTTGGTTTCACTTGCATTGGGATTTTTGTAGGCACTTGTGATATCAGGCCGGTTATCAGAACTCAGTTTCAATATTGTATGTCGACATCGTATAATGTAGCTTTCAAATGACATCAACATTTCACCTTACCCTCGTAGTCCGGTTTATCTTATATTTGGCCGAAATGGACAGATGATGGATAGGTGGATATCGGATCAGGGCAAAATCAAATCTGGACCTGCTCTATTCGAATTACCACCATCACCGACTGAAATGGATATCGAGCAGCGAGTTTCTGTCTTGTTTTGAACTATCTAAGCAACTACTGACATTCGCTTAAAGATTCCGCAAAGCTGGCTATCAGGCAATTGATCGCATTTGCGATTATCATTATTCGTTGCGGAATAAACCGGTAGTAGCTAAGGTCCATCCTGGTTATCTCAAACCTCTGGTACCCCGTGAGTGACGAAAAGTTCTCATACTTATTACGATTTAGACCATTAACAAGACGTACCTATTCAGCGGCTCCTCCCGAGACTGGAGAGGATTTCCAGACCATTGCTGATGACTATGAAAGACTCATCGTACCGGGTATGCTCGCTTCGTTTGCTGCTTTGTTCCGATCGATCTGATAAGTAATCGTAGGTCTCACGCATTGGCAGCACCCTTCATTTTTTGCATATTTTCCAACGGCATGCACATTTGAAGGTATTCTCGGTGACCTATATTCATCCAGCGTCAGTAATCCTGGCTTCAACGTGAGCATTGTTCTATGCTTGTGATCGTATATTCCAACTTTGCGAATCGTTTTAGTGGGCTTCTAGCCCTGCATGTAGTGAATTAGAGGTAATTGTCATGGATTGGGCTGCGAAGCTTCTTGGACTCGCGCCTAGCTTCATGAATGAATCCGGAATTGGCGGTGGAGCGATCCAGTCGTCTGCATCGGACTCGGCAATGATTGCGATTGTCGCCGCGCGCGCGTCCTACCAACGAGAGTATCCGGACACAAAGCTTGAGGAACTTGTCATTTATACAACGTCTCAGACCCACTCTCTTGGCGTAAAGGCCGGAATGGTTCTAGGATTGTCTGTGCATATATTAGATGTCAAGGCCGAGGACAACTATTCCTTGCGAGGTGACACTCTCAGGTCTGCCTTGGAAGAAGACACGAAGAGTGGTAAAAAGCCCTTTGTTTTGAGTAGCTCGCCCCGATGTCTCAATGGTTCTGTGACCGCTAACATTCTGCATCAGTTGCTACTGTAGGAACTACATCTTCAGGCGCGATCGACAATCTTCCTGAGATTAAACAAGTTGGTCAGTCTATGAAACGTAAACACGGAAAGACATGCTTCTTATATGAACAGCCAAGGATTATCCTTATCTTCGTGTGCACGTCGACGCTGCATGGGCCGGTGTCGCATTTAGTTGTCCAGAGTATAGAGAAATCGGCTACCTGGATGAAATCAACGAGTTCGCCGACTCTTTTTGTACCAATTTTCACAAGGTTTGTTTAAGCTTGCCCCATACGCACCGTCCTAATCGGTTCTACACTTTAGTGGGGGCTCGTGAATTTTGATGCTTCCACATTGTGGGTTAAGAATCGGAAATTCCTTACTGAGGCGTTGGATATAACTCCTCCATTTCTGAGAACGAAGCAAGGGGATGCCGGTCAGATTTGCCAGTTCTCTTCGCTTACAGTGAATGTTGAGTTCTAACACACAGACACCGCTATTGATTACCGAAACTGGCATTTAGGACTTGGTCGAAGATTCCGGTCCTTGAAAGTTTGGTTCGTCTTGCGCAGTTTTGGTGTTCAGGGTTTCCAGCAGCATATCCGAAAGGTTGATTTTTCTCTTCTTTGTATTATACAAGCTTGCATACTACTCACTTCTGATAGTCAATCGGTCTTAATGATCTCTTCGTCAGTTTAGTAAAAGGATCCGATGTCATCAAAATTGTCACTCCGCCATCTTTCGGACTGACTGTATTTCGATTGGAACCCCCTTCTCAACAGAAGCAGACAATGGAGTCCTTGAACACACTTAACACGACATTTTTCAGCCGTATATCGGCTCGCGACGATATCTATCTCACAAAGACTCTTCTGAATGGGGTAGTTTGTGTACGTTTCGCTGTTGGCGCAGCACTGACGAGCGAGAGAGACATACGAAATGCTTTCGCCACCATTTCCGAGGAAGCCACTTGGGCTGTCGATGCGTGGGATGAGCAGTCGGAGAAATCTATGTAATAATGCCGGGCTTTGTTATTACACGAAAATCATATTGAAACCACCGCCAAGGATGCAAACTGCTCTAGATCACCTGAGCTCGATAATTAAGATTCAGCTTGACTGTTTCTAAACTCAGTGGCAAAAGCTGGAACATATAACACGATGACATCACGCACAATTGGCTTGATTGCTCAAGGCCTCGGACTTCAAGGCGAGAGAGTAAGTCTTGTCACATATGTAACTCTCAAGAGTAGGTACGGTGTACTATCCAAGAGATGCACGAATTCCGATACCAGAGCCCTCTGGCGGAATAGGAAGTTCACCCGTCCTATCAGAAGTAAATTCACGATATCTGCATTAAAAATCCAAACATCAATACTCCGCCTGACATTCCTGTCACAACGATACGTACATTCGATCTAGTTTTAGGCGTTCGTCTAGCGGGACAGAAGGCCGCGTAGTCTTGAGGACAGTGACGAAGTGCTCTGGTTTTATAACATGTTGCTATAGCAGGCCGTCTAAGCCAGATTTCAAGTGTCAGATCCAAGCGACGGACCTTGGGCAAGCTGCTAGCACTCTTTTCATCTTTTACTATCATTTTATTGGTTTGACAGGATGCTTGAATTTGCTGCAGCTATACACTGAAATTCAGCTTGCCCGCCGTAAGATATTTCGCGAGCACTCACCCGTTTCTGAAGTGCAGTCTTTTCTGCCTTGCTACTTACCGCCTTGTCTTTAGATCCACCAAAAGTCATGTATTCGATAGGCGTCTCGTCTTCGCGAGATGAATTACCACCACTAATGTTCATAGATATGGTTGAATGGACAACCTCTAGGTTGGCATTATAAACCAATGCTTGAAGATCCGCACCCGAGAATCCTTCCGTGGCATGTGCAATTTCGTCAAGGTCGACAGTCGGAGCTAAGGTCACTTTCCGAGTGACAGCCTTCAATATCTGAGTGCATTGACTGAGTTAGCAGTGCGAAGGGAATGTCCTAACATATTCTTACATCCTTGCGTTCATCGAAATCGGGCATGTCACATAGAAGTGACTTGTCTAGGCGACCGGGGCGTAGCAGGGCCGAGTCGATGAGATCAGGGCGACTAGGAATTCAGACATCATCGATTCGCATGCATTACAGCAACAAAGATGAGTATACCTGGTGGCAGCTAAGACGTATACTCCATCCAGGCCTTCCGCGCCGTCCATTTGTGTAAGCATCTGGTTCACAACGCGATCTGTTACACCAGTGCTGTCGTGACCTCTACGCCATCGAGTTAGCAAGACACAAGATACTATAAACGAACCATCACACCTTTTGGGAGCGATGGAATCAAACTCGTCAAAAAAGAGGACACATGGCTTCGCAGCGCTGGCTCGTTCAAATAGATCTCGGACCTATAGTAATTCGATGAGGAGATCACTGCAATTCGAAGAAAAAACGGACAGTTTTCTCGCTGGCACCGATGTATTTGTTAAGGACTTCAGGACCCTTGACGCTGATGAAGTTGAGACAGCATTCCTTCGCTACGGCTGACGCTAACAAAGTCTTGCCGCATCCAGGATAGCCGTATAGAAGTAGACTAATGGGCCAAGATTAGGCTAGAAGCGATGACTACGTTTAGAAATACGCACCCAGATCGCAAACGTAGGGGAGATTGCGCAAATATGGGACCGTACTTTGTAGGCCATTCGAGTGTCTCCCGAAGGATCCGTTTTGTTTCATTCAGTCCTAACAAAAGTATCAGCTCCAGAAAAAAACAGCTATTGAAGTCATCTCACCTCCGACATCAGACCATGTAATATTTGACTTTTGGGTTTTTACATCGCGAAGAGATAGGGGAACAAAGTCAACTTGAGCAGCATCGAAATCTAGTTGCGTAAGAAGAGCCTGTAATCGTTGTTTACTTGGCAGACTGCATGAAAATGGCCACTTACCGGTTTCTCTTCCATGGCGACCTTGATAGCAGATTGATGTACAGCACGAGCTACTAAATCTTGCAAGTCCGTAGCGGAATAGCCTTCTGTTTGTGTTGCGATGTATGTGTAATTCAAGGGTGTGGCAGGATCTTCTCGCATACCTTCTGCGAGCTCGAGACGATCCTTGACTATTTGGCTAAGGATCTATTGAAGATATCAACATCTAGCAGGGAACTCTGCGAAAATGATACTGACGTCTCTACGAGCGTCCTTATTTGGGGCCTTGACATGAACGATCTCGCTAAAGATATGCTTGCTATTCAAGAGGGGGTGAAGGGCACTGGCCGAAGGAGCCGTGGCAATCAGAACCATGCATCGGGAATTCGGAGAGGCGGATCGAGCGGATGATGAGTAGAGATATACGAATAACTCTACCAGCTGACGAGTTCGGAATGAGTCGGTATGCTATTGAAAAGTATCAGCTATGATTCCAGCTCACTGTAAATAAGCTACCTCTTCTTCTGCCTTCAATAAATGCTCTATGTTGTCCAAAATCAAGACAGATGGCTTATGCCAAGCCGCTTTGTCAAACCAATATTTGAAAAGAGCCTTTGCCATGCTGACGGGCTTGTCCGCATAGGGTGTGACATCAACGTAGTGGACATCTGAACAAAACTGTGGGCATGAGGTAGCTATGAAGCAAGGTAGACGCACAAGCAAAAGTCTTTGGATTCTCTTGCAACTGCTTCGAGACAGCTTTAACAATTGATGTTTTGCCGGCCCCAGGTCTGCCCGTTACAAGGAGAGAAGACACTAAGTGGGAAAAAAAATCGGTAATGAGTCAATAGTCAATATACAGATATCGCACCTCCACGGACAGAAGTCTTTGTTGAATGTAAAACCATCGTTCGCATACAAAACTCTGTACATCGAGTCAATATATCATCTACGCCAGCCAAGAAATTAGTGGAGGGCCTAGAACAGGATGATCAGCAACATTCGCGTCGATTGCTGATAAACATACAGTGGAGCCTTAACCGTGGAAGTCGACGCATTGTCAGACGGTATGCGTAAGGGTGAGGAGCGCGTATCCACAGAGACACTGATAATAATGGGAACATGCACAACAACCTGGAGTATCACTCAAATTTACCTGACAAGGTCCCATTCCTCTATATCGTCTACAGCGGTCGGCAAGACAATATGGCCATTCGGTACACCTTCAGATCGGCCCAAATATATTGTGCCCGGCTGCACGGTAGTCGATTCCTTCTCCCCAGGCTTGAGGACTCGCGGGACAGGATCTGGAGTTACACTTGAAGTAATGCTGGAGGATGGATCGGTGGGTGGTGGAAGACGCTCTGCACGAGCTTTAACATGGGTGTCATTCTCGGCGGAATTGAAAGTTCTTGTGAGCTTGGCAAAGGTGATTGGGGAGACAAACCCTAGTAGCTCGGAACCGGTATAGACGGCTCGAGGTCGAGTAAGAATACGGGATGGTATCACCCGGAGACAATGAGACTGTACCGAAGGCGGAGGAGACTGGATCTTTCCTTTGGGGTCATCCGTAGTTGACTTGTTGCTTGGTTTCTCGGGTTTGAGTTGTTGGCGACTGTGCAGTTTGGGCGCAATGCTGACTTCGGTGTTGGTTGTCAGCAGAAGCGCCTTGCCTTTATTCGTGGGATCCAATGACGCTACAGGGCATTCAGTAAGACCGGGAAAAGTGTTCTGTGCAGTCTGACGTACCCACAGTAAGACGTACTCTCGTTCTTCCCAATACCCAAACATCTATTTCTTGTCCGACGTTGGCAACACGAACTTGGGATAATAGTGTTGATTCTACGTGCGAAGCATGAAGTTCCTGTCCAGACAATAAAAACCTGCGTGAAGACGGTGGCCTGAGAAGCCTACAATGATCTCCCAGTCATCAGCGGAGACTGGTTCAGTCCCCACGGACTTTGCGTAAGGCAGGTCATGCAGTAATCCAATCTCTACCTGTCGGATATTTTAACTGAGGAAAAGACAAGAGGGGCCTATGTGCACGCACAAGATCCCCTTGCAAGAAACCTAATGCCTGTGCATATTGAGGGTCTATTTCAATAGTTCCAAGGCTGTCTCCATCGACCGAGTTGATGTTTGCAAGGGACGAAGCGGATGCCATGCCTGTCCATCCTACATAGGCCTCTTTCTTCCCTCTTTCCGGACGGTTCTCCGAAGGCACGAGAGAGAGGTGTATTGCGAGTCCTTGTGGACGCTGTAACGAGAATCAGAGGCATAATGATAATCCTGGAGGTAGTACGCACGACACTGCGTTCCACCAGAGGGCCATAAAGAGAAATAGGCAGATTCACCAAGGACGAACGGAGCGATACGAAATGGATGCGAGCATGTCGAGGCATTGTTTACACGTCGCGGTAGTGGAAGGGCTGTGGATCATGAAACCGAGGTGTCTGGTCATGGTCGGCAACAGTGAACTCGGGGTCTTCAAATGCACGGGCGACGGGCCGAGTAGCCGTGAATGGAAGTGGACAAAGGTCTATTTCTTCACCAGATTCAAACTTCACTCGCGGCGGATTGTTTGAAAAGAGAACATTATTATCAAGATTATAGTGTATATGTGCTCTAAGCATTCCTCCAACCTCCCCACTCTCATGATATCCAACTATGCGAAGAAGATAATGATCTCGTTTCGGGAGGACGAAAATGTTTACGCCTCTACTTATTTCGAGGCGGAGCGTCGGCTCTGGTAATGGCGGGCATGGCCGATGAAAACATCCAACGGTGTGATGCTTGGTGGTTTATCCCACAGTGATCTCCTCTGGAATAGAGTCTAATCCAGACAAGCGTTGGCGGTGCCGCATATGCCTGGGCCGACGTGACGATTTTTTCACAGGTGACGGCAAAGGGGTCGAATATATGAGCTGAGGATTATAGGATGACCGCAACGGTGCTGAGGAGTAGAGAATAAAGGGTTCTTCCTCATCAGGGTGGATATATGGCACTGGGTAGTCAGGTGAACTGGAACGGATGGGATCTTCTGGGATTGTGAAGAGATTGGGATGGTGGACATATGGTTCCCTGTGAACCTCGGGAAGGGTAACGCTTCCCCACAGCGACTGCTTCTGCTCCTGCTGACCTCGCACCCAGTCTTCCACACGCTTTTGTCCCTTTCCCTGCCTGATGAAATGGTGCCTAGCATTGCGCTGCGAAGGCGATTCTATGAATCTGAGCTGACGTCCAGCAGTAGTGTATGAAGGCGATGAAACGGCAACTGTAGTATCGATCATGGTGAAGACGTTGGCAACAATAAGAAAGGTTTCGAGCGGCCTTTAAAGATGGATGACAGAGAGCGCCGTAGCAGATCGCAGTTCGGAAACCCCATTCTCCCCTTTATATGACTGCGGCAAAGGTGAATCGACTAATTGGAATTTGCGGATTACAGCTTACCGATAAATTCCCGCCGTCTGCGCGTCAGCTGCGCCGTAAGACATCTAGAATTTACCCCTCTACGACTGATGACATTAGTAATTCTTGATTAATAACGTGAAATTCAGGAAGTTTCCCATTCCATCCAGTAAAATTGTCGAAGCCGAACCCAGAGTACTGTTTTTAAATAGCATTGTTGACTCGAAATAAAACCTCTTCAGCTAGCTAAGTAATCACCAGTATGTCATTTACGCTCGGGGTCACCGTACGTCTAAGTTATCTCGGCCAGTGCGGTTTCGTTGTAAGGCGTGTTCACTAGGCAGGTTGCCAACATTTGGAATAATCATTCTGCCTATTCGAGGGGTTTCAAGCAGGGGCCATTACGGAAGCTTAGTATGAATCCGTATGAATCACCTAGGGCGAGAATTGTTATAATCCAGATGGTATACGCATTAGACGGCTCACCGACAACACGTTACTTTTACTACGAGTTGGGGTCAAGACGAGGTTTACACTTTTTTTGGATGTCGTGGAAGTCTAGTGTTCTCAGAGAGATCTAGGTGCACAGACCAGCCGCAGGTTTTAACAGAAACGATTTGATCATAGCAAGGAGCAACGAATGTTGCATTACATGGAGTACATCATTTCTTCCTCCCGCCGCCAGATTTACCTTTCCCAAACGACTTGCCTTCGAAGCCAGGTCGAGCTTTTATCTTTCCCTTAACATTACCTTTCTTCCGCTCATTCCGCATTGCTATGTTGTCATTCCTCTTTTTCTGCTTCGCAGCCATAGAAGCAGTAACTTGCTCCTTCCGCTCATCCCTGAAAAAAATAGCATGAGTTTTGTGTTCCTGTGGACGACAGAACACGTACCAAGCCTTCTTGTTCTTCACTTTCTCCTTCTCCTTCCGTTTAGCCGCCTTCTTCAGACGCCCTTCATCATCCTTCAATTTGACCCCTTCCAAACGCGCTTCGGCTTTCTCGAACTTGTCCTTTTCCTCAATTGCCTTCCTTTTGTCTTCGGGTAAAGCGGCGAGACGTTCTTTGCGAGCCTCAAGCTGCTCTAAGGCCTGGGTAGGGTCGGCAGACGTTTTTAAATGCGAGCCTTTCTTTGAAGAAGTGCCTGCAATGGTGGAGAACGCGACGTTGGTAAAGTTGGCTTGAGGACCGCGAGATGGATGCTTTCTAGAGGATGAAACTTCATCCGGGACAAGCAATTGAGTCTGTGCATTGTCAACATCCCATTCGTAGGCACAAATTTATCGAGACTAGCCTTTGCGATATTTCCCTGTGTTCGCGTATCCTTTTTCTCTTTGTCTTTGCCTTTCTTTCCCCTCATTTCTTCTTCACGCTTAATCCTCTCCTTCGTTTCTTTCCGACGGCGCTCCCGCATAGCAGCGCGTTGTCGTCTACGCTCCTCCAGAAGCTCGTCTCTATCACCAGCCTCTCCTCCATGTCCGCCTCTCCTAACCTCCGCCATCTTGTAATGCAGCTTCTGCCGCAGAGCCATGATTCCATTGGACTGGGGCATTGGAACGATATCTGTAGTCGGAGTTTCTGTATCTTCATCTTCATTTTTCGAGTCGTCTCCCAAATCAATGTCAACGTCCATCATACCCTCGCTAGAGTCTGCATCCCCATCTGACGGGGGGTCCACGGCTTTACGTTTGCCCTTAGATGTTGACGATTGCTTGGCTCGCTCATTTTGAATATCTATGACAGTTTTGTTGTTGTCAGGATCGAGCTGGCGAAACGAGTGAGTTTTTTTGAGATATCACAAATAGCAAGGACGTACCTTTTCACGCCTTGCCTTTTTGGAAGCCTCCTTTATAAGTTGCTTAGGCGCCTTTTGTTTCTTACTATGCTTTTGGTACTTGGATGCGACCTAGATAGTAGGTTATGTACAGAGTCGCCTGTGATTTGTTAAAAATCCGACCTGCTCGTCATTGTCTTGGACAAGGTAATGCTTTGCAGGAATATGCTTCAGCAACAGCTCAAATGTCGCGTTGTGCCGTTCCAAGGACGCCTGGAGATCTGGAAGAGGCGTAGGCATGACCGTCAAGAGAAACGAAATTTTGGACCTACAATTACATAAGCCCATCGATCCTTCACTAAGAACCATCATCTGCAATATGACTTTCCAGACACCGGCCAAGGCCATTTTATCGCAGGAGCAGCTTCAGGCTTTCCAGACTTCAAAGACTTACAATTCAATTATTTCCTACATCGAAGCGCTGAACGAGACAGTTGTCGGTGTAAAGCTAACTGATGATTGTGAGGCATCTCCAGTGCGTGAGCGCATTCTTGGGGTCTGACGAGCTCTAATGTATGAACAGGGCATTGAATCTATATTGGAGGTCCTCGAAACCGTCGAATCTATTGCAAAGGATACTCCTCCAGTTGAAAATTCTGCATCTCGGTTTGGTAACCCTGCGTTTAGGACATTCTATGACAAAGTCACAGAGGTGCGTAGCAATATATGTTACTCTGTATGTTGTCTTTGACCTTCAATAGGCCTCGACGACATTGCATACCAAGATTAAAGGAGTCCCACAGGAGGCCGTGCCGGAAGTGTCTGTGTATTTCAACGAGGCCTGGGGTAGTCGCACTCGGATAGATTACGGGAGTGGCATGGAGCTTAACTTTTTGTGTTGGCTGTGAGTTATTTACTTCTTTTTTATCATTCTACTGAAGGCCACTTGTTTAGGATATGCCTTGAACGTCTCGGCGTCATACACGAAGTCGATCATAGAGCCTTGGTGATCAAGGTCTTTTGGAGGTACGTTAACTCTCGACTGCTGGCTGCTCTATTCACCTCTTCTTAGATATATCGAAGTAATGCGGGTCCTACAGTCGACATATTGGCTAGAACCAGCCGGTTCTCATGGCGTGTGGGGACTGGATGATTACCACTTCCTACCATTCCTATTTGGATCTGCTCAACTTCGAGGTACGGTCTTAATACACTATTACAGCTCCTGCTCACGACCACCAGGCCACAAATATATTCGACCAAAAGCTATTCATGACCCAGAAATCGTCGATGAATATTCGAAACATTATATCTATTTCGCTTGCATCCAATTCATCAACTCGGTTCGTCTTACCAATGTTGTTCGGGCTCCTTTTCGATTTCTCATGATACTTCAACAGATAAAGACCGCATCGCTCAGGTGGCACTCTCCCATGCTAGACGATATTTCAGCTGTGCGTACATCACCATTTGGTCCAGCACCTATCTCACACACTCTTTAGGTCAAGACATGGGACAAAGTCAATTCCGGGATGTTGAAGATGTATCGGGCAGAGGTCCTGAACAAGCTACCTGTAATGCAGCACTTTCTTTTCGGCTCCATACTGCCTTATGAAGGGCCCCCGCCTCCTACGGGTGCGAAGATAGACGAGCAGCATGGTCATGTTCATGGTGATACAGACGCTGCTGGTCAGCGTGAAGTTGGCTGGGGCGATTGCTGTGGTATCCCTGTTCCTTCGGTGTTCGCTGCCGCTCAAGCTGAGAAAGACCATCAACCTGGGTTGAGGCTAGCTGGTCCTGGTATCAGACCAGTGCCGTTTGATTGACTTTTCCCACTCGTATGTATTCCTTTTATTTATGTATAATATCATGTAAAAATTTTCAGATCGTCAACATCTGACGTTATCTTTATTGAATTGATTCCAACATTTTCAGCATTGTTTTCTCAGCTTAAAGAGCCGTGCCTTAGCATGAACTATATGTTGCGACCATTTTTCTGCTCTTTCCCATCCCCTCAATACCAGGGAATCTTTTTCCGAGCCACGCTGTTCTCTTGGGAAGAATTTTGAGTCCACATGAGCTTCTAAGCGGCCCGTTCTGCTCATGGGAATCGCCACGAGCATGGGGTGGAGATGCAAGGCCGCTCACATGCGCTCGAGCTACGCCTCTGCTCGCTCCGGCATGATGCGCAAATCCATTGTTTATAACATGGCGTGATGACTGCTACCTCAAGATGTTTTGTCTTGTTGCTGTTTTACTGCTATTTACTTCCCTTTCATATGGTGGGGCTGCCGTCTTCGAGCCCGAACGTATTTGGAAAAGGCAGAGTTCCAGCCAGATCACTACTGTTGATCTTTCGACGAACCTGGGAACCCCATTACACTTGGCATCTGGTACCCGGAAAATTTATTGTATGGCCAGTGCTAACGTCTGGTTGAATCATTCAGGTTTTATCTATGGTATTCCCGACACTCCCAATCAAATTCCCGACCATTTCTACACGGGTTGGTTCTTTTCGGCTTCAATCTACTTTCAGAGCTTCACCCAGATCTAGAAATGGGATTCAACTATGCGAGGGCCGGAGGAGCTCAAGTGCTTTCTCCAGGACGAGGATGGATTTTTGGAGAGTACCCTGTAAGTGTGATACAGCATCAGTCGAGATGGATAGTATCCTGTAATATGTTTCTAGGGTCGATTCGCATCTGTCTTGTCGAACTACCAGACTACGCGAAAATATGGGGCCGAATTCATCTTCTTACTCCATGATCTATGGGGTGCAGACGGAACTCAAGGTTCTTCGGCCTCGTATCCTGGTGACAACGGAAACTGGACGGACTTTGATAATTATCTGACCCAACTCATCTCGGATATTCGAGCAAATAACATGACTCCCGGACTCAAGATGGATATATGGAACGAGCCGGACCTGACAATATTCTGGAATAGACGTGCGTGTGCAATTCTGTCAGAACGCGCTCTCCGTGGCTACCCACTAACTATTATGTTCTCCAAAAGCCCAGAGCCAATGGCTGGCTATGTGGGATCGAACATACGGTCGTTTTAGGTGAGGATGTCATTCTGAAAAGTAGAGTTACATACGTTGACTCGAGCAAACTGCAAGATCCGAACTACCATCTGTTCCACTCTTTGGCCCGACTTTAGCTGGTGCACCAAGCACATCAAATACATGGTGAAATATTTTCCTGAGCATTTTTTCATCGTCCTTAAGCTTCATCTGATCAGGTGGACCAACTTCTTCCAGCAAGTCGCGAGCAGCAGAGCAATTCCAGATGCATATGTTTGGCATCTTGAAGGAAGCGTATGTCACTTGCAGCCTTGGAATGTTGCATTCTCATACACTCGTATATCCCTCAGACCTCGGATGTGAATGATGATCTTCAAACGAACATTCCCATTTTAAATCAACTATTAAGCCAATTCGGCCTTCCTCAGAAGCAAATAATCATCAACGAATATGGGGTTTTCGCGGAGCAAAATCCTTGCGGAGCAGCGTGGTGGATCGCACGTCTGGAACGCTACAACGTTCCTGGTTTGCGGGGCAACTGGCTCTCCACAACTCAGTTACACGACTTCTTGGCGAGTCTCCTCGGAAAGACTAATGTCAACGATGCGACAGGTACTGGGTACTGGCCCAATGGAGGTCGGTCTTCTTGCACCCGATTCCTCCTCCTCCTCCTGACTTGTTTACTCGTAGAGTGGCAGGTGTACAAATATTACAATACGAATATGACAGGGCACCGAGTGTCTAGCTTGGGGTCAATCGATAGATTGGCTGACTCGTATGCTGTGGTAGGGTCTGATAGGGTACGAATCTTAGTGGGGAACCGCCAGAGGACCGGTAAGTTCATTACATGCGTGACTTTACCGAACCTTCGACGAACATACATGTACAGGGACTTGGCAGTTGACTATCAATAACCTTGCGTCGGTTGGTCTGCCTCAATCCGGGACCCTTCCCGTAAATACTTTCCAGTTCTCGTTTACGGGAGGACATTTTGGTCAGGTCGGCGATCCGACGGATCTGGGATGGGTTAATCATGTGTATTCCGGGAATTCTGTATCTTTCCCCATTTTCCAGACCGATACGCAAACGACTTGGGCTTTCGAATTCGAAATTTGATGGTGCAGTAGTGTGCTGCTCACTGCGAGATTGTTATGCGGAAAGGACGCCTTTGTTTTATCTCTATAGGCAAGAAAGATTCGGGACGTCAAGGGTGTAGTTGTTGTTAATCTTTTTGAATCATGGGTGCCGATCATGAGTGCATGCTAATATTCGTCAGGAAGGAAAAATGGTCTATCATTCAACACCCTCGGATCTGGGCCTTGCATGTGGGCCTGGATCGTTCACGAGTTTGCCTCTGCATAGCGGTGAGATCTCACCGCAGCATGCTCTGATTCGAAGTTCGCGCTATGTGGCACTCATGGCTGACACACTGAACATATTCAATCGGCCCTCAAGTGAAATGAACTCCTAGCGTATCCTTCTTTAATCTATCCACATTACCCTTGATAACTATGCAGAGATGGCAACGTAACAGGCAACTTCCTTCGACTAACTCTATTGTATACCGGGTACCTATATATCGTCTTCCTTCGGTAGGTGTGATTCGCTCCTATTTCATAGAGTTGGTGTACTATACCAACTAACGGTTGACTGAGGCGGCGGTCTCTCAGAAGGACGCTATCCTTGAAGCTGTGGGCCGCTCGATACCCTCTTGAGAAACGCGGATACGGGTACACAATGTGATAGAACTGCCTTACGAGATGCTGCCAAAAAATACCCCGTAGTCAAAGAGAAGTTTCGTAACACTGGGGCCTGGATGATCCAACTATAAGGTGTAGGATATACGTACGAAATCGTACACAGCTGGAACTAGAAAAACCCTGAGGCCTAAGTAAGTAAACCGAGAGTGATAGTATCCTGTTGACTTACTTCCATTAGAAGGGCCATTGATTAGAGAATTTTTAACTTGGAACTACCCCTGGGGATAAGGGTGACTTCTCTTAGTCCTTGACTGATATGATGGATACCAAAATGTCGTTCGCGGACAATCAACGCGAATTCTTTGGAGAGGTTTCACGTTCAAAGAAAAATAATCATAGAGTTTCAGCGCGTACTTTCTTGATAAGGAATAAGTTTCGAGTCAAGTTTCAACCAGTTGGTGGAGGCTCCAGGTAGAAAGGTTTAGCACTTCCAAGTGAGCCAACAAAATGACGGTGTTGGATAAGAAGAAGAACCATCATCGTTCCGCGCGTACTGTTACTTGTTCCGACAGGCGGCAGCCTGACAGTACTTCTGACACTCTGGCTAAGTGACAAAAAGGGAAATGAATCTACAGAGGCAGATTCGCCAGTGCGCGTTAATGATTCGGAACAGGAGATGCATGTCGAACATAGTAGGATGCCCAACAACAACAGGGCGAAGGCCTGTATAGCAGGCTCTGCAACGACGCGTTGGTTCGCGTCGGTCACGGATACATCACGTGAACATTATATTGCGTGCTGTTGAGGTGAAATGGCGTAGGATGGCGTGCTAGCACAAGTAGATAAATGCTTCGGCGGGAATTGAAAACGCTTTCTCTCTTTCCTTGACTTCCCCCACTCGTTACCACTTGGCAAGAACCTATTCCGCCTTTCTGGTGGAAACGGGGAAGGACTGGATGCTGATTTCCTCGTTGGTACCGAGACCCTTAGACAGCACCAGACACACCGACAGCCTTACAGTCAAGTATCAATGGAACCCAGAGCACTATCCGAACGCGTAGGTCTACGCATACTGTCAAGGCGCTGATCTACTTCTGTATCTTCGGGGATCTATCCGATATGGCATGTCATCTCAAGGCGATGTTCACAATGTTTACGACGTACATCACGGCTTCAATATCCATGGAGGAGAAATGGGGCAAGCCTACGCCTACGCCGTGCATAACTCCTATATGCCTCGTGTAGCACCCGGCCTTCTGCCCTATCAGGTGCCTTCTCGATAAGGCTTCGTGTCCGCTCAAACGGCTGGTTTTGCTGTCCTTTGACTCACGAGACAAGACCGAACGGCTAGATGTCCATCTCTATTCAATTCTTCGATGCTTGGTGTTCGGGGTACGCTCAGGTCTCAGCTTCTCATTCGAACTCCGGGTCTATTGTCCAAATGTACGGATACGGTCTCTCGATAGATCCGGCTCATATCGGAATTCTTTTTGGGGGGAGGATAGGCACCTAATTACAACAAATAGAGTCGTGTGTACGTGTTATCGCCAGCGTGGTGCCTCTATATAATCCCCCTTTTTTCTCTCCTTCATATCAGCTCATTAGCCTGAAAATCCGTCCACCACTTGCAATGTTCGCTTCTCTTGCCAAATTTCTACCTCTTGATCATATTCACCACTCCCAAAGATCCGCAGAGTCGGAGACTTCGTCTGATGACTCAAGGCCGTCTACATCGTCTTCGTTTTCTGCCAGCTCGTTGACATATCCTGACGATGGCACCATACCATGGCCCAAATCGTGGGTATATCTCTGCACCGCAGACGCCACTGGGGATGTCTTGAGACGTATCCTTGCTCAGAGCGTGGGCGCAGGTCCCTTTGGGGTATGTATAAGCGATATTGTCGAACGATCCATCGTCCAAGGTTGGAGCGAACAGACCTGCGGCAACATCCAGTACTTTGCTACCACCGGTGATGCCGTCGGTCCTGCTCATTCCAGGGTCAGTTTCACCGCTCTTATGCTGAGCCGTCATCATTGCTAACATCATTGCCTCCACCAGGAGTTCTCTTCAGTTCGTGCAGATCACCTTAATGCCTTTGCTGTCGCCTCGTTTCGCCTCATCATATCCTTTGCGTCGCCTAACAACTCCTATACCATCTCTGTCGTGGAACGCCCTGCCGTGGTCTTTCCTCCGGTTTCGTTCACATTGCCCTTGATATCCTCCTCCGAAGTCTCTGGACGACGGGTCGATTTAACAGAGAATATCCCCACGTTGAATGAATGGAAAACTCTTTGGTCTGCCTGGGATCTTGTAACTCTCAAGATGATCCCCCAAGAGATGTTACTTCAAAAGCCTATCGATTTAAGACACAAGTGTTTATTTTACATCGGACATATTCCCACGTAAGTTGTGTTGCACCAGTCATCCGCCGCTTGACTGATTTGTTGCCAAGCTTCTTGGATATGCTCCTCTCCAAGGCAATTGGTGGTTCAGCTACCGAACCCGCCTACTTTTGGAATATATTTGAAGTGCGCTTTTATCTCTTGTCGAGTTACTGGAACTCATTCATAACTCTAGAGAGGTATTGATCCGCACGTCGATGACCCCGAATATTGCCACGTATGCCCCTCTTTCCCGGCCTACAACTTATTCTGATTATAGAGGTGTTGTAGAATCATTCTGAAGTTCCGGAAGTCGACGAAGACTGGCCAAGCTTGGAAACTATCGTGGGATTCCGTGACGGCGTACGTGCGCGACTCACCCAACTGTATGAAGACATCGAAAGTGGCAAACAAGAGTTGACGCGAAATATCGCAAGAACGCTTGTTATGACCCTCGAACACGAAGGTTTCCATGTCGAAGTGGGTCTTTATTGATATCCATTGTATCCTTTTATTCATATGGCCTACTCGCACTATCTAGACTTTACTCTACATGCTCATCCAGCGAGCTGGAACAGGTACCCTTCCACCCCCAGGCTTCATGGTCCCTCCATGGGGGGCCCTTGCGGAACAGTGGAAGAATACGCCTTTACCTGCTACGCCTACCGTGATCATTGAATCAGCTCCACTAACTATAGGCCACAATGATTCCGAGGCTGACGACACTATCGCCGAATTCGAGTATAAAATTTCAGGCCACGAATTTGGATGGGACAATGAAAGTCCCCTTCGAGTTGTGCATGTCAATTCATTTAAGGCGGACTGGAGGCCGATCACCAACGGAGAGTTCATGGACTTTTGGCAGGGAGAAGGTAAGAATGCCGTCTCTCTTCCGAAGAGTTGGGAGATGGTCGGAGATGAAGTTATGGTGAGCTCCCATTTCACGATTCTTCGTACGATGGGGTTTAAACCTTAACTATAGGTCAAGACTATGTATGGTCCCGTCCCAATGGAATATGCTCAACATTGGCCTGTACTCACTTCTTATGACGACCTCACTTCTTTTGCCCACGCTAAAGGGGGACGGTTGCCTACTGAGCCTGAGTTGAGACTGTTACTTGACATATACGACGTTGGTCACGAGGGTGGAGCTAATGTTGGATTCAGAAATTGGCACCCAGTATCGTAAGTGAACTTTTTCCCCCTCCACATGCAACATATTCTTATCGTGATTTGTAGGGCGACAATGGGGCTCGGGGAGAGCGGGAAAGGTTCGAACGGAGGTGTATGGGAATGGACGTCGACCATTCTCGAGGATCATGACGGGCTTGTTCCTACCAAGCTATTTCCAGGGTTGGTCTTATTTGTGGCATGAAGATAAATGTGTGATTGACTATGGGTGCCAGATATACAAACGACTTTTTTGACGCGAAACATCAGGTTGTGGTATGTGATTCCTGATCCATGTTCGACACCTTAGCGCTTAACACATGACTCAGCTTGGGGCATCGTATGCCACAATTCCTCGTTTATGCCGTCGTACAGTGCGCAACTTTTATCAGCATAACTATCCTTATGCCTGGGTAGCTGGACGGGTGGTTTACGACATTTGAATACCACTTCTATTCTCCGTTTTTAATTAGTTGACGATGTTCCGTTCATGTAAGTGTATCAATGCCCGTGCTACAAATAAGAGCTGCCTACGCTGCGATAAGTTTAAGGTCACAGATTTTGCCGGTTACGTCCCTGTACTCACTCATCATCCCGGTACAAAGAATAAAGTTGCAGTTCAAGTCTCGATGGAACGAAATTGTATCTGAATTTCCATTTGCCGCCCGATAAACTCTGCTCATCTCCGGGTGGTAAGTATTACAACCGATCGGGTCGCCCTAAGAGTGTAGAGGCAGGTTGTCAATGTCATAGACACTGTTTGATAGTAATAAATTTATGAGAGTTTACGCTTCCTAAACATCACTTCGGCCTTCGTATTGGGCAGTTGCGACTGTCCGAACCAAATTGATGGTGGGACCTGACCAGGCTTTTCCATCTGTACGTCGTAATTAAGAAGAACGCGTGACATCAGGGTTTTCAGTTCGTTGACTGCAAAGAAGCGGCCAGGGCTACATGCTGTTGAGCTTCGGCTATTATGCATTCATACTTAACGCTTACCAGGCTGTGCGTCCGATGCCGAAAAGAATATAGTCAAGCCTGGGGGTAACCATCTGATGGTGGATGCTTTCTCCGTCTTTTTCCCTCATCTCAGAAAACCTCCAGGGCTTGAACTCATAAGGGTCTTCATAGTTATTCTGTGATCCACGTAAGAGAGAGTTACGATGGCCATTATTCAACGTACCAGGTCGAGATGAGTGGCAGCCGCAGCAACAGATACGTGGGCACCAGCAGGGACTACGGACCCGTCTGAAAAAACAAAGTCTTTCCGAACTGCACGCCCCATTCCCACTATCTTCATGATAAGTTTGATTCATGCACGAGGTGTAATTGATCCTTACATGCGCCTACTCCATATATTCTCTCCGTCTCTTGGAGAAAGCTATCCATCTTTCGCATTTTCCCCATTGCCTGCTTCGTCCAGCCATCGGTCTCGATGACAGCCTCAAACTCTTCTCGAAGAGGTCCAGCGCACTCGGGATGTGCAGCCAGGCCATATAATGCATTAGTAAATGCCTAGTACAAGGACGAATAGATGGTTCCGAGTTGCAGGCAAGCGCTGTACATACCATTGATGTCGTGTGGATAGCAGCAAAATTTAAAGCAAGTACACGGCTGGTTAAGTCCCGGACGGTGCGTCTTTCCCCTTCATCAGCCAAATCAATAAGCCATGAGAGAAGGTCATTCTGTACATCGAATGAATGGATGGTTCCTTTTGACAATCAAATGCGTACAGGTTTTCCGGGCCAGTCTTTTCCATGTCTATTCTCCTTCTCTAGTCGGTCCTTTATGATCGGGCCTAAGTGCTTCTCGGCCTTGCGCATGCTGCGAGATATAGGCGTAAAGAATTTGGCGACGAAACTATATACAACACCGTCAGCTCGTGTAAGGTCTACCATCCCGAAACTTACGGTTTTAAGAATTCCGGGAAGAGATTGATTGCATGAGCAGATGATACGACTTTGATGGTATGTTCAATGTTGAGCGCTCTGTATTCAGGGTTTCGACCTTGAGGGGAGTAAAAACGCCAATAAGCGACCAATAAGAGAATGCGGGTAACTAACAGAGCGGAAGACCAACGAACATTCGGTTCGTGGTCCTGCAAACAATCTGCAAGATAGACGAGTAAGCGTGAACCTTTATCCATTCTGGAAAAAAGTGAGAACAGAAAGATATGTAGGAGGCCGAAAACATGCCTTCCGTCTCTGGTATCTCGTCCTTAAATGAAACTTCAATCTCATCACGAACGGCTGGAAAGCAAGCTGAAATATTGCGTGTCAGCGCACTTCGCACGACGTCGACATGATAGGGATCGTGGTGAATATTGCTTCCCAGGGTGTAAAACGTTTGCAGTGTCTGCAAAAAGGAAAAGTTGTGAATATTCGCATGACACATGATGTCAATTTGTCATTCACGTTCTCTACTTCGTCCATGAACGAAAGGTGATCGGGAAGGGCTTTCCTCATGTCATCGATTTGCTGGTTGCCGCTCACTACTACCATCCAACGATCGATGAGAGGTACCTTGAAGGTGGACCCGCGGTACTGAGGATGTAAGAGGTTAGCCTATAAGATGATAAATGCAACCTGAATGCAACCTTGCTATATCCCTCTTGAATGATTTCCCTTCCATGGAACATAAATCTGTAAGCCCCCAACCAGGACGATACGAACCCAGATGGGCCGACGCTTGGGATCGATTTCAGCTGGCATTGGATGATAAACAAACGTTTCCAGTCTCTGAGGCTCGGTCCTACCTTCGTAAAAGTCTGGTATGCATGCCACACTTTGACGAGACAGACCAAAAAAAGGGCGCAAACAAGACTGCTGAGCCAGAACGCCATATTACCCCGCCAGCGAACCGTAGTAAAGCGAAGGTGCAAAAGAGGAAGAAATTGATGAGCCACTTGTTCCGTATGCAACCTCTATGAACGATAAACGGCTTGAAGCTGCCACATGTTCACCTGACAACAGCCTGAGAAGAATATCTTCGAATAAGGTGAGTAACGACTGGTCTTATTCCCATCCACTGTTCATCCGAATCACCGAGTCTGTGAAAGCGAGAATATTGAAGCAAGCGATAGTGACATTTAGGCCGTGGGTGTGTAAGTGAACATATGGCAGTCGCGCAATTAATTTACTTTGTGGGCCTGTCCTGTCCCACCCTCCTGAGATCAAAGGGTCGAATTGGTTAAGTGCTTCTCCCGGATTGGTAGGAATTTGCCGAATGGCAAAAACTGTCAAGTCGTCGTTGAACGACTGCTTCTTGCGTACGATAGTCGCGCTGGGTAATGAAGCCGGCATAGCTTTAGCTCCCCTGTCCAGATCGTCGGCTTGGTAGTTCTAGGACACAGCGCGAAGAACAAACGAAGGGAAATAGCCCGCTTCTGATCCACGAGCTCTCGGCGGAATTGGTGTTGAAGGAATCAAGAAAGGACAAATCGGAGAGGATGGTAGCAAGAGAATATTTCGGTATTAACCTGGCCCCAGAAATTTCTGCTAAAACATATGCTCACAAGCTCTGGAATTCTGTAGGCAAGACCGTGACCGTTGAGAGTGTCATGGTATAGGTTTGTGGTCCGACGAATGCGATTAAGATCCGAGAGATTCAAATTGAAGCTCCGCTCACAATTTCTCACGACAAACTTTCGTTCGCCGAAGTGCCCGTTCAATCAGTATTGTGGAATTTCAGGGTTTTCTTGTAGAATGTATGCAGATGACGATTATCGGTTTAACCGGGGCGTGAAATTCGGCAGCTGCCTTTTGCCTTCTGTGGCTGGATACCACCCAAATCAATGTTGCAGCTACTATGGCCATCTGCCGTATCGAACTGCAAATAGCTCATCTCTCCCAAATCCTTATCTTTCAACGCTAAATGCCAATCATTACCGCTCTCGATTTCCTTTCGATCAAATTCGATTACCTCGTAATAGGTGGAGGAACGGCAGGACTTGTCGTTGCGGCTCGGTAAGCGCGTCGATCGCCTCGTGGGTTGAAAGTTTGGAGTAATTTATCGGCTACAGGTTGTCTGAAAATCCGGACTATGTTGTGGGAGTCATCGAAGCAGGGGAGTATCATGAACATGACGATCTGGTTAATATTCCTGGTACGCACACCACAAATCAGGACGCGAATCGATAATGATGGCGATTCCCAGGAGTGATGGGCAGGGCTCTGCACAATCCCAAGTATGACTGGGGCTTCCATACTATCCCTCAAAAGTTCGTCAACAACAGGCAGCTGTCCCAGTCTAGAGGGAAAGGGCTTGGTGGATCTTCTCTTGTAAGTCATTCACCTTGAAGTTAACTTGAAAGTAGTTGCAATTTATTTTAAACGCTCTCCAGTTGAACTTCTTCGCTTCCGTTCGTCCGTCAAAGGAAGAGTTAGATGCTATAGAGAGTCTAGGAAACCCTGGATGGAACTGGGAAAATATTCTTCACTACATGAAGAAGGTGAGACCATTGTTGAGATCTGCATCCTTACTTCTGACACCTGTTCGCTCTTACTTTCCAGAGTGAACACCTGGAGATTCCTACGTTAACAGATCAAGAAGCCAAAACATATTCCGTCGTCCCGGATCCTGTGTTGCATGGGACTGAAGGTGAGTCACTCGTTTCATCTTGATTCGGCCCTTACTTGCTCGCAGGTCCCATCGCCAAATCTTTCCCGCCTCACGTTACTAAGATCCACACCCAGCTACTTGATACTCTCGAGTCTTTAGGCATCCCACGTAACCCGGACAACGTGAGTCACTCAATTCTATCACCCCTTGCACCTCACTTCAAATCACCTTTAGAGTAGTGGCCATCCGGTGGGATCCCTCCTTTTCCCTACTTCGGTTGAAGCAAAGACTGCAACTCGTTCCTACTCGGCGTCTGCTTACTACGCTCCAAATGCAAAGCGGCCTAACTTGTTGATTTTGACGGGTGCTCATGCAACCAAGGTTGATCTTACAGAGACACAGAGTGGTAATTATCAGGCCACCAGCGTATCCTTCAAGGTGAAAGATGGTTCGACCGGAACTGTTCATGCATCTAAGGAAATCATTCTGTCAGCTGGTATCGTTGTCCTTATCATGTCCCTTCTCACTTCCTCATCCATTTTTCAGGTTCTTTCCAGACCCCTCAGCTCCTAGAGTTATCGGGAATAGGACAGGAGCCGCTTCTTCAATCATTTGGGATCGAGTGTTTGATTGACCTACCGGGAGTCGGCGAGAACCTTCGTGAGTCCGCTCTTTCTTGGGAAATTTAACGAACGTGGGTCTAAGCTCGTGCATCCAGAGGATCATGCTTTAACACCCGTCATCGTGGAAGTAGATGAAGACGTGGAAACCTTGGAAGTTCTTTCTGATCCAACGAAATTGAAGGAGCACGAGGACCTTTAGTACGTTATCCTCCAATCCTTCCAAACAAACGTTTCTTGATAACGGCCCCTTCCTAGTAAAATCCAAAAAGGCATCTTCGCCGGTATTCCGTCCGCCACTTTCGCATTTTTCCCTGCCGAAAGTATAGCCACTGTCGATGAAGTTGAAACATGGACCTCCAGGGCGACCCTGGAGAGTGGGAGAGGCACGTTAGACCACCTCGATCCCAGCGTCAGAGAAGGAATCAAGAAACAATTTGAATTACTGGCTGGTTGGATCAAAGATCCGACCCAGCCCATAGCTCAGTAGGTACCAAGTACCCTGTCAACGAACAGTGTTCACTAATACCCGACTTCTCAGAATTTTGACTATCAACGGTCATATGCCGATTCCCGGAATGACCATCAACCGTCAAAAGCGCTACCTTACCCTTCTCTGTGCCTACACCCATCCATTCCACCGAGGAAGCGTCCACATTACATCGACCGACCCTCTCGTTCTACCTTCAATCGAACAGAACTACTTATCGAATCCGAATGATCTTGACGTCCTCGTGAAAATTCTCACATTTGTTGCAAAAAAAATGTGCCGAACCTCTCCCATTAAAGACACTATTAAGTCAACTGTTGTACCGCCATTTGTTGATGAGGGTGATGATGAGGCTTTGCGGGAATATATTCGGAACACTTTAACGACGGTTCATCACCCCGCTGGTACGGCTTCAATGACTCCCCGCAGTAATGGCGGTGTGGTGGACAGTAATCTCCTGGTTTATGGAACGTCGAATTTGAGAATCGTAGGTGACCTAAGTCTTGGAAATGTGCTTTTTGAAACTCATTCTTTAGGTCGATTGTTCTGTCATACCCTTGGTATGTGATGAGCTTCTATGCTTCAGATGCATCACAAGACTGACAACCATCTCAGCAACTATCATCCAATATCCAAACGCTGGCCTATGCCATCGGAGAAAAGGTCCGTGTCTATGTTTACATATTATACAGTGATAATCATACAGAGCCGTACTTCAGGCAGCGGATAGAATCAAAGGTCAGTAAAGTCTAGTAGTATGCACCGTACTACGACGCGTCGAGAAATAATCTCCACATTCCGAACATGATGTTGGCTATAAACCCTATCACAAGGCCAACTTGCATCGGGCGCCTATATGATACTTAGATGAGTGCTAGCGAGAGAAGAAGGTGACCTACGAAAAGATGACACTATCTGGAGGTTCGTACTCAGTACCGTCTTCCCAGAACACAGGTGGGTGTGCCTTGCGAATAAAGAACAGAGGTATTATGGGAAAGAAGAAGCCCGCAACGAGACCTTGCATGATGGACGGATTGTGTCCCCCCGACTGAGACAGAGACGCTGTTCCAGCGTTATCCATAGAATCAATCCATTGCTCTTCAAGCGCACGGGCATGTTCGTCATCTTTCCGAGACCGATAAGCAGGAAATAAGATGCACGGGCAAGAAATACAGCTCACATTCTTCTTCTGTATCAAAGTGTTCGTCGTCCATGAAACTCGACGACGTGTGAAATTGGCGACGGAAGTTGGCAATGTCTTCCTCAGAGAATCCTACGGATGCAAGTCTGTCGAAACCTCTTGCTGGTTGTAGTTGTGCCGCCTAGAGAAATTGAATCGAGGGATATATTATTTGACTTGAGACTGACCTGGACATTACCATCATCGCTGTCTCCTTCAGGATCAGTCTTGCCGCCAACAGAACAATGCAGCCACGTCGTCGATGGCCTAGCAACCTCATCCGAATCCCCCTCGCTTGCTGTAGCCCGCTTCTGCCGATCTTCCAGAGATTCGAGCCATGACAGCAGAAAGGTTCCGTTGGTGAGGAGACGGCCGGAATGGATGAGTCTGAGCTTCCTGTCCTTCAGTTCGGTCCTCTCAGCACGAATCTAATATCGATGAATAAATGAATTGCAGAAATATTGAGCTGCGCACCGTTCGTTTTACGTCTCGGACCGCATCCTGCTTGCTGATGGAGAAAGTAAGGTCGGGTATTCCTTCAGTGAAACGAATAACGAGCGCGCGCTCTGGATGAGGATCCGGCTCTACGGGTTCTACGGCTCGTCGCTTTCCCTTGGCCTTTTCACTGAGCATGTTTTTGGAAAGGGTAAGGTAACGCTGCGGTCAGCAAGCGGCGTTCGGCCCAAATCAGGAACACACCCGGTGACATACCATTTTGATCCCAAACTTCCATCCCAAACTGGCCATGAACTTCGCTGCGTGAAGTGGCAAAACGATGCGCCAAGAAATGCCAAAGAAATATCCTACAACCGTCATTAGCATTAGCTGTCAGCTTGGAAGACTGATATATTGTAATTTCTAGGACATATTTCTCGAACGTCCTGTTCACTTCAGTCCACCTCCGAATGCCTACCGGCGTCTTACTGGGAGGCTCCATGCGATTCTGCGGAACCATCTCAGTACCTTACACACATGAACGTTCGTGGACCATATGGACCGTTGTTCTCGCAATTGATATCCTCAGGTAAATTTATTGTAAATGTTCTCAAGTGATGTTCTTATCAGATACTGCGAAGCCTGTGATTGCAGGGCGAAACATGCATATTTAAGAGAATGTATCAGAGTCTTTTCCCTGTGGGATCGACTGCAATGCTCGTTGACACCAGGGTTTCTCTACTCCTCGCCGCTGTCTTTCTGGGCGTCCACGGCACACCCGCCCCATCGAAGCTGTTCAAACGCGATGCGATACCCAGTTATGTTTTGACCTATGCCCCTTACACATACTTGTACTCTGGTGAAACTTACTGGTCCTCCGATATATCCGTTCATCTCCAACATACCACTCCCGAAGTATACTTTGATCAGTCAGTATTCGACAGAATTCGCTGAAATATTTTGGACAGGTTGATTTTACGTCTCTCGGATTCCAAGCAACACTTCAAACCCTCGATAGTGTCACGACAGACGCGTATCTCACGTCTAACGATAATGTCGAGACCAACCCCGCGTGGTTGCTGTCCACATCTAACAAGCCTAACTCTTCCGGCTATAGTGCTGCTCCCGCCACCATCATTTGCGTGGAAAAAGATGGAGGCATCGTTGATGCTTTCTATTTCTACTTTTACTCCTTCAATCGAGGTACACCTTTGATCGAGTCCCTGATTTTGAAACCTGACAACGTACTACCTAGGAAACACGGTATTAGGTATTCGTTTTGGTAAGGCGCGCGTCACCTACTGGTACATACGCCCGCTGACAGGCACGCGCAGGTAATCATGTCGGTGACTGGGAGCACACAATGGTCCGTTTCGTCAACGGTTCGCCCCAATACGTCTACCTATCCGCTCACTCCGGCGGTACGTCCTACACTTACAACGCTCTCGGCTCTCAGAACGGCCGTGCCGTCACCTACGTCGCTACCGGGACGCACGCAAACTATGCTACGACCGGAGAGCAGGATTACTCTCTTCCCTTCGGTCTCCTGCACGACACCACCGATGCAGGCTTCTTCTGGGACGTCACGAAGAACTACCGGGGGTTCTGGTACGACGTCACCTCTGGCGACTTTAGCAGCGCTGGGGGCGTCGATGTGGGTGGTAGTGAGCAGGGCGCCGAAGGTGTCAGCTGGCTCGATTGGTTGGGTCTTTGGGGAGACGAGCAGTACCCCGACAGTGACAGTAGACAATACTGTATATTCGGGGAGTGTCACTATGTTAGCGGACCCACAGGTACAAATCAGCATGTTGCAAGTTTCAGATCTAACCTCTTTCTATCTAACAGGACCCCTCGCCAAGCACCTCGACCGAACCGATGTCTGTCCTGACGCTGGTGACTGTGATATCCAAACATCTATCTCCTCTCGCAGCATTGAAATCAGAGCTGGTGGTGCCGACGGAACAGTATATGATGAGTACGCCGAAGAGTTTGCCAACTTCAAGGCTGAGGTGGAGAGCAGCAAGGCTAATTATACCTTTTAACGTCTCTTGTTATCTTCGAAGGGTTCAAACGAGAAAAAAACTATTTATCCCAGTCACACAGTTGTTCTTAGCAGTGGATTCGCTGCACTGTCGTCGCGGCCCCACCGAAAGATGTCTCAAAGCACTTCACGTCTGACTACGGACCGAATTCAGGAAGCATCTCAGCGTTTCTCATTGCTATCATCGGAGAAAGTCCAACACAAAGAAATTCTTCAAAATAATGTATTGTGATGAGATAAAGAGCAAATGTAACATCATATACCCTATGCGCCAAATTCGTGCTGCTCGTTACATCAAGCATCCACTAAATAGCTCCTGCACAGACGCCGCCAGCTGGCCATGGTCCAGCTCACCCTCGCCGGAATCCATCCAATTAAAATCAAAGTTCCCCTGGCTAGTGTCCAGCTGATTCTGGATCAGAGGCTTCATAGATTCCATGAACTCCGTTAAATCGAGTCCCTCCGGGGCAAACGTAGTGCTATCTCCATAATCCACATTAGTGAACATGTCGAACACGTCCATATCTTCGCTGGGTTGTTGGTCCTGCCAGATAGGAACAACACCCCCGTTTTCATCTGGTGCTAGTTCCATAGGTAAAGGAGCCGCTCCTTTGGGTGTAGAAGGGAGGGGTCGGCTCTCTATGTCTGTATCCTCATCATCCTCGTCCCCGTCCCCACCCTCAGCATCCGAAGTGGCTATAGGGATCTCACGATCGCTGTCATCATCCACATCCTCGAGAGGGCTACTGGGCTGTAGTGGTGACGAGGGTGGAAGACCTTGCCAAAACTGCTTCGTATCGCTGGGAACAGGCTCGTGTTCTGTATCGGGTGCGGCATCACTGTCAGGCAAAGAGCTCGTGGGGTGAGAGTTGAACTCTTCGAATGCGCTCTCAAGTTCTTCACTCAGGTCGTTATTCTTGGAAGAGTGCTGGCCCTTCGCACCATATGACGGTGATGTCGAGGGGCTCACAAGAGGACTCTTCCAAGAATCGGCGAGTGGGGTAAAGAGAGATGAACTAAAGGGCGTTGATGGGGCGTCGACAGAGTTCCTCCTTGGAGGTGTGCACGGGGGTGCCATATCCTGGCTAGGAGGCGGAGTCTGTGACCTCGGGCGTGTTAGAAGGCTAGCCACAGAACCAACCGTGCTGGCCGCCGGCAACACAAAATCAGTGCTGACAGCGGTGATAGGCCGAAGAGGAGAGGACGACTTCACATCCGAAGTAGCGGTCGGGGCGTCATTCTCTGCATTTTCACGGGGCTGTCGACCTTGCGGCCTACCAGTTCTACGTCTTTCTCGTTCCAATCGCCTCTTTTCTTCACGCTCCGCCTCTTTCTTGTCTTCTGCCTCCTTCAACGCGCGTCGGGCATCTTCAGAAAGTCTCGGCCGCATGGCGGTATCTGTACGAGCCCAATCTGGCACTACATACTTTCGACGTGCAGTTGATTGTGTGCCATCTCTAACTGGGGAGGATGCAGCGATCTTCGGTGCCTGAGGTGAATCGGGAATGAATATAGGACGCCCTCTGGAGCCACCAGGTTCTGCGTAAGAAAGCCGTGGTCGTGGAGGGGATGAAAACGGAATCATGTTATGGGACGGCCGTCGATGTCGCTCGGACTGTGACTCCCGATCCTCCATGAACTCATCCAGCGTGCGTTTCCTCGAAATAGAACCTCCATTAGCTTCAATCGTATTTGGAGTGGGCCTTGAATTCTCGTCCGTATGTATATGTCCGCCAAGACTTGCTCGCTGTGAGACCGCTGAAGTCTGCGATGGCTTTGAGTCCTTTACGTCTTGACCAACGCGTCTTCTGAAAGGAGACGGATTGACGTTTTCCTTGTCTATAACGACAGCATCATCATCAGAAGGAATTCGGTGATTAGAAGGTTGCAATGGGGCCATTCTACCAGGCTCGGGTGGAGGTGCCACTTGCCACGCTGTCACAAGGTCTTGTAGGGCTTGGACTAATGCGGGATTATTGTCAATGCCCTTGCCCGAGTCAATGGCGTTTATTGTAGCGAGTAAGGCAGCGTTCTGAGTGCTATTTGCAGGAGCGGACGCTAACTGGGAAAAAATATCGGTGAGAGAAGGTATCTGCGGTACTGCACTAGGGCCGGGAAGCGGTTCAGACACTGTGCGCTTGAAAAGGGTGGTACGAGTATATAACGGTTGATCTGGGAATTGATTCCGTCTTTTTGTCTTTTTCTTCTTCGTAACGGACGAAGAAGAAGCGGTCGAAGGACCAGGAGTCGGTGCTGTAGACACAGGAATCGCCGGCGGTGTTGGGATGTTAAGAGTCAAGGTAGGCTTAGCGGTACTGTTTGATACCGTGGTACCTGTATTCAGAGTGGGGGGAAACGTAGAGGCAGTTGCCGGGGTCGAAAATGCCCTGGCGAATGTAGCAGAATTTGAAGGCTTTTTCTTTGGTGGGCCAATATATACTGAGGAAGATCTGTAGATCCTCTCCGATTCAGGTAGCGATTGCAGTGTATCAGCATTCTTCGTCAATCTAGGCTTCTTGGGTCGGTTCAAAATAGCAGCAATGGTAGCTGCAGTGTCGACCTCTGGCTGCTTGCCTATCGCGACTTAGATTCCTGGAACAGAGAAGGAAGACGCAAGGAACGTACCCTGTGCTTTAGCACTCTTGTTATTCCAAGACTGAATGGCGGCAGGAAATGATGCCTTCTCTATGCGTGTGGTCTGACCAAGACTCAATGGAATGAGGAGCCTCAAAAGATAATGTAGCTCACTTCACGTAGAGCAAACACGACCTCAAGGGCCTCCTGCCCAGACCCGTTTCTAGTCAACGTGCCATTGACAAGTGCTTCCTCACCCTCTGCTGCGAGTGCCCATGACATCAAACCTAGTCCCACTGCGACACCCCGGACTTGCTCTTCAGTCACCTTGGATCCCTCGGCATCGCTAGGAATGTTGACTGGCCCAGGTGCGCTTTCCGACTCGAGGGGGTCGAGAACATATACCGAGAAGTCGCGAGTATCACTCTGTAAGAGTTCCGGACTGGTAGTGCAGATGGTTTCAATACAGGACTTGAGGGAAACGCTCGCGTATCCGATGCCACCTGAATGATGTCCATCGGTCGGCCGTAGAAGAGAAACGGGAACGGGGCAGAGTGAGCGTGCAAGGATATACTGAGGAGAATTGTTGACAGTGTATAGGACTCGCAAGACGCGTTTCTCCATGAGTTTCGACGCAAAGTGAAAGAATAGAGGTACACAACAGCGACAATGGCTGCTGGAGGATGACGGAAGCAGATGTCTTCGACGACGTCGCCCGGTCGAAGATCAACAGTCACTGCTTGTGACGGCAGTGACACCATAATCACGTGGTCGTTCCGTGCGGCGCGTCGCGTCATATCGTGTCTTTCAGCTTATTTTATCGAACTCAAATCATCTTCGTCACTTGGTAGATGTATTGCCATTTTAAAACACATTATAATCGCGCCAGGAGCTACACTTCGAAATGAATCGCTATCGAAGTCCTTCTTTCCACTTCATCCGGGAGCCTAACAAGCGACCTCGACAAGGACATCGTACATTTCCCTGAATTCTGATCCCGGATAGAAGGTGCGATGTTTGCTGAGCATTCGCTCTCATTGGAAGTCGTCTGTACCATCCTTGATGGTTTCGGTCCACAGTTACATCCAGGTAGGCATATTTCAGGCGAATGACCTGAGTCGACTTCAGAAGTAGGTTGTGCAACGCTTTCCCCAGAAGAGAAACAAGGGAAGAGAAATAGAGACAGTCGATACAGAACGTAGCACATAGGAAATGGGGAAGGTGTTGAATCGATGTCCCGTTGCCAGACACCAGGATCGAAAAAGCAGGCCGTCATTACTGCAACGAAACCAAGACAGAGCGCGTATCCAGCAACTAAAAGAGAGTGAGATAAGAAGACGCTGTAATGCCGAAAAGTATGTTCACATACTCATAGCACTGTTGGTGATTATCAGGATTTGAAGGGCAAGAAGGGCTCGTAGAAGGACCTCATTTTTACTTCCCAGCTCAACGTCTAGGATGAAGAGAGATAGGACTAGAGTCCACGCGTGAGCGAGAGCATAACGTCCTTTGATGTCAAGACGTACTCATAGAGAATGGGAGTAATAATACTACTGTGGCGAAATCCAAGGCGACCACTTGAGACTTTCTGAACAAGACTTGATGATGCGCCCTTCGCAAGGTTGAGTTTGTCCGTCGTCAGTGACTCTGGGAAAACGCTCACGAAGCAAACGTTTGTAGCAAAGTGATGGCTTCTACCGATATTATCAAAATAACCCCGCTTCTATGATCAAAGGCGGTTTGGAGGAAAACAGAAAGACTGATGCAGGCGCAAGCAATAAGAGACATAACACCTGTCGGTTACGTTAGGTCGACAAATCGTCGAGTCGAGTATCTACGTACCAAGAAGAAGTCGCCGAAATGTTGCAAAGCGCATGGTATACTTGAGTCAAAAGGAACGTATAGTAGTGTGCGTATAGCGTGCGTGAAGGGAGAAGCGAAGGTGGTGGACCGTAGTGAAATATCCAACAACGGTAAATGCCGCTTTCGGCCCGTCGAGAAGCGGCGCTCAGGGCTTGGGTCTGTCTCGAACCGCCACCAAAATTAAAACCGATGCCAGTGTTGATGCTGCACCATTCTACTTCATCAACAACTACTCGGCAAATGGACAACCCCGGCATAACAATACTCGTACTCAAGTAAAATCACAGGCTCTAAGAATTGTTGAAACGTTGATCTCAGGGAACAAGTTCGACCTCGCACTACACAGCCTCGAACCACAGTGATATCGGTGAGATAATTGCCCAGCTGTGAAATCAAGATCAAGATCAGGAATGCAAACGGTTCCGAGAATACAGTGTACTGCCTTCGAATCATCACGATGATGATATACCTGCACTTTCTCATACTGTGATGCTAGTTTCACTATAAAAATCATCCATTCCATCTGTTCGCGCTCAACTGTTACATACTCGCCATGAGGAACTTCCCATCTGTAGGGGCTTCTGTTCGAGTCAGTGATCTACTCGATGATTATATATTATGGACCAGCTGCTTGACCCCCCCAGGACCTCAGAATCTCACCTTCTCCTTGGCTTCTACTCAGTATGGCGCTTCTTCTATTGTACGTCCAATAACGCCCTTCTATGACTAGTCAGGGTGCTGATCGCTTCTCTTCTAGTTCTGTTCAGTTTTTGCTCCTCCTCTTACAATGCTCAGCCGGGGACGCTAGTCCTACGTGAGCGCTTATCGTATCCATCTCATTGACATCTCTTCTCTCACACGACATAGTTCTTCTACTGTAATAGCCAGTCCTACTGCATCTTCATCTTCGGACTCAGACTCTCGACGCCTAAAATTTATCATCATCGGTCTCTTCTGTGGTGCCTCCGTGCTCTCTTTGGTCGTTGCCATCCTCCTCTCAATATTTTGCCGAGAACGCAAGCGCGGTGTATCTAACGAAGAGGATACCATGATGGCGAACAAGATTTTGGATAAATGGGAAGGGGTGCACAGATTCAAAAGGCCCGGAAAAGATGTCCCGGACCACGTCTGAGGACACATTGTAGCAGTAAGCCGTTGAAGAAACTTCTGGCATCCTCATCGTATGGTGCTTCTAGTACAGGAACTAGCCGCCTGGTTTCCGATTTTGAGGAGCTCCACTCCATCTTTCTTTGAGATTTGATCCCGCTCCGTGCTCGTCGTGCTTGCATATTCGCTACCTATTCATGCGCGGCCGACGCGCTTCTTTTCTGTTGACCCCTCGTTCTTGGCGCTACAGAGGTCAATTTCGTATTTTTCATGTGCCTGTCTTCCCTGGCTCATATATATACCTTGTAGTCTCCTGCTCGTATACATTCTTCAGCTTAAGTCTCAGTGCTATGCTACTTCTGCTGTGGGTTCAACACCTTCCTTCTGTTTCTGTTCAGGATGCTAACCGCTATGCTGGTAGTTCTTTTCAAGTTGTGCTTCTTCTGTCTTAATGCTCAGCACAAGGTGTTGAGGTGCTTGACACCATCACTAGGTGGGAGCCTAATCTTATTTCTTTTGTTTTACGATTCTCCTCACCTGCGCGTATTAACCTAGTTCATCGATCGCAACTGCCCCTCCCTCAACATCTTTACCTTCAGATTGCCGACGCAGATTCCTTATTATCAGCATATTCTGTGCTGCTGCGGTACTCATCCAGGTTGTCGCCATTACCCTTCATTTACTTTGTCGAGCACGCAAACTTGACATGGAGAATGAGATCGTAAAAAATGGCCAAAATCTGGATGAAGGGAAATGTGTCAAAGGTTAAATCAGTTTGGGATGATATCTATGAGTCTGTGTAGTTTTCGGAGCCTCATCCACCGTGATCTTCATGTAGGCAACCTTCACTATCTTCGCCGAGCACGAACACGTATATATGCATAGCTTGAGTGTACGAGATTTTGTTTCACATAGTAATCTCGTTGAAGCACGGTAGCATTCGGCCTTGAATTATCACACATATTACAATACTAAGAATGGACTGGAATCCTCGACTGTCAGGACATTGAGTGCGATACTACCCATCCACTGGTCGCACCCATGTATCATTTTGATACGTATACCCTCCGCCTGGCAACACAAGAGATCGGTTGGATCCACCCTCCCAGACAGGTGGAGTAGTCTCCCACTTGGTGAGGTACTTGTATTCGAATGCCTCATTCGCGTTGACCTGTAGAGTCACTATGCGGGCATGGTAAGCATGCGTTACCCTAGTAGAATGGAGTCTGTCCGCACCGCTCCAGATCGGACTGTTGACCGGCGACAATAGAATAGCCTTGTCTGCTGACCAGCTTCCTAAGGCTTCGTTCGGCCCCGACAGGTAGACCATCACTAACATAGGTTCAAGCTTCGCACTATACGTTGCAGAAAAAAAGACCTGCCTCCCCGGTACGCATCCAGATGCAGGTAGAAGTCAACTGTGACTAGACCGGTCGGATCCCAGCCACCAGTCTGTCTGGAACAAGAGAGAGATACTTCGTGAGCACCCCAAGGGTTTGCACTGCTTCCATTACGTGCGCGAAAAGCAGTCAACGCAGCTACGTCGCTCCACGAATAAGGGTTCTGACCAAACCCGCCCCCGTAGCCTGACAGTCTGCTGTACTCTTCGGTAAGTACGCCATCAGAAGGTGTAGCTTTGGCGGCAACCGAGATAAAACCTTCGGCGTAGTTGCGAATGCCATTGGTCATGGATATGTAAGAGGCGCTGGAAGTAGAATAGGTTCCTACTTCCGCGTTATCTGAAAAACGTCTGAAGAAAGGAAGTGACAACGGTGTAATTGACAACGAAGACTGCATTTTCCAGACATTGAGAGCGTCATAAAGCTGCTCAGAAACGGCGAACGTAGTAAGATACCAAGGCTACAAATGCATAAACGAAAGGTATGAAAACAGAAAAGAACTCGCGTACGTTGCCGCCTATATATTTGTCTTCAGGATATCGACCAATGGCCGTCGCATTGTTTTTTGGGACGCCAAAGTTTGTCTGAAACACATTGAAGGAATCTATATAGGCATGTACGTTTGCGAGGGCTCGATCAGAACATGGCTGGAATGTTATTGGATCACACCCAGCCGAGGGATCAAAGGTATGAATGCTTGCTAAAACTGTGCTTCCATCGAGACCTCTCCGGCCGCTACCAGTATTCGCAGTCATGTATTCATTAGTATTCCAATAGGACTACCAGTAGAAAATAAGCAGGTTATTTCACAAACACAATTTGATCACTGACCTGCATGAAACACAGTAGACTTTCTGCCTGGTTCGTATACGAATCACTGATTGACGTATCTCCAATAGCCGTGCCCAACGCAGTTCCTTGGCGCAAGGCCCGGTGCTGAACTGTTGAAGTCCAATACGGCGACGACAGAACCTCTCCCCATATATCATATGTCGTCTTGTTCCAATTAGACGAGGTGTAATCCAGATCAAGCTTAATGCTGGGCCAGAGAACATTTTCGACGTACGAGATATTCTTCTGGGACAGGTGGTAATTAGCCCAAGCGACCATGGATATCGCACGGACTGCAGGTCCATCTTTCGTCGAGTGTCAGATACATTTTCATCGGGAAACAATGGAGAACCACTAACCACGCCGTGGACGTCCTATTTCACCCAGGAAGGCCGTCTTATTCACGTAGAATTTTGGTTCTCCAAGTCTGTCTAATGGAGGGCTGCCTGAAGGATTAGGGATTTGCTGAATTTCTATTTGGGCTTTGACGATGTCTTCGATCTGGGACTGCAATGATGTGTCGGGCCCTCCAGATACGAACCTAGTGCAAGAGTCAGCGTCGTTGGATCGGAGGGACTCATGACAACGTACTCATCGACCAGATATCTCAAAACTAGCGATGAATCTAGAGTCCAGGTGTAAAAGAGATCAGGGTCAGCCGACGCAATAACAACGCCAGGCGCTGTATCCCGAGCATTTGTGCCAGACGACCCGATGTTTGATAAGAGATTTGATTTAGCAATCGGGTTTTCAAACGTGACATAGGCGTCGGGGTCTAGAGGAACCTGAGTCAAGCCAGCAGTGACTAGAAAGCCCACAACGAGGAAGGCAAGGAGCGTCATGCTGAGTGACAGAGCGAGATGGGGACAAAGACAGCTTTTGTACGAAAGAAGGGACACTTGACTGCATGGCCGAATACTGTTTGAGCATAAACTCACGAGGTCTTCGGATAGAAGTGTCCACTTCTACTCTACGGGCACGTGTTATAGCCCATAGATGTGATCGAGGACTACTAATCACCGACGTCTTATTTAATTGATTTAGAGTGCGACTCGACAAAAGGAATCGGAGTGACGTTGTAAGCAGCATAGCCAGTGCGATCATCAGCATTATATACGTACTTACCTTCCATTCGAACGGTACTGATGTTCTATGGCCAGTCATAAGCTCCATGAATACGTCAGAGATCACCTTTTCGCAGGTTTATTGGACATTGGCTGTAATTTTGAACTGTGGCTTTTCGACTTCCTAAGAACTGTATGGCTGGATGTGTGTAACGGGGTGCCCTGTGAATTGACTCTGTTTCAGTCCGGCTGTAGTACAAGTGGTAATAGTCACGTTTGCGGGTGTGTGTAGAAGCAGATAGAAGTCGAATTTTGGTTAGGCTCAATGCGGTAGAAGGCGATTAGATACAACCGATAACTTAGTACAATGGTCGTCCGACTTCCAGTCATAATCATAGATGATATCGATCCTTGATGAGGTCCGCTGCTCTCTCCGCGATCATGTACACAGGAGCCTGAATGTGGCATTCAGGAAGACTCGGCTGCATGAATATCGTCAGTTCTAGAATCAGAGCATGGAAGGTGGTTGCACATACGAAAACTGACGCGTCAACTATCCTAATGCCATCAGCACCTTTCAGCAGCAGTTCTTGGTCAACAACTCCCCATTTCGCATTTTTAGGCGACATCCGCGCTGTTCCGGCAGGGTGGTTGATGTTCGGTCCAAAGGCCCTCACGTACTCCAATTTGGCATCGTCAGTAGTGGCGTTCCGCAGGTCACCGTATGCATCTAACACAAACCCATTCCATGGCGTCGAAGCTAAAAAATCTTGGGTGTCGTTGATGATTTGCACCATCGCGTACTGGTCGAACGCGCTTGTCAGGAAAGCTGGATCGATAAGCGGGTCGTCAAAAGGATCGGTGGAGTTGATAGTCACGTATCCTTCTGAAAGACTATCTAAGAAGGGAAACCGAATGTGACTTTCTAGGAGGACTCACCAGAGAGCGGCGTGACAACGCCAGCCAAAACAGTAAGAAAGTTTCCAATTTCGGGTTGAGGCAAAGGTCCGAATTGAGCAAAGCCGTCCTGGGCGGAAATAAACGGAGGTGAATGAATGAATTGGTATAGAACTTACGATGAAAATCATTTCTAAATGCCCCGCACCTGGACCTGAAGATGGGTCGTCGAAAGATTCAAAAATCGAAGCATTATTTGGGAGCCGAATGAAAGCTTGCGTATTGCCTGGTGAATCAACGAAAAGTCCTTGACGTGTTTTCTCCCAATGTTCTAATTCCTCCGCAAACAAGGTGCTGTTTCGTAAATACTTGTCGAAAGTGCTATTCGAGTTGACCGTGTAATAAACGGCGACAGCAGGGTGATCCATGAGGTGTTGTCCGACATCTGACAGATCAAGGAGGGGCGAAATGCCAAGAGTCTTCAAATCCCTCCTGGGGCCTATTCCAGAGAGCAAGAGGAGTTGAGGGGTGCCGATGACGCCGGCGCAAAGTAATATTTCTTTCCGGGCAGTGATCTGTATGGGCGCATCTGCAAGCAACGGTTACTAGAACTAAGGAAATTAGTGTTGTTCTTCCTACCATCGCTGCTCTGAGCCACCTGTATTGCTCGAAATTCTGGTTTACTCCAACCTCCGGCACCTGTCTGAACTAATTTTGTGACATGGGTGTTTATGAGGATATCGAGGTTATCCCTTTCTTGGCATGGATTCAGATAAGCGGTTGCAGCACTGCTACGCTGACCGCCACCAACAGAAGATTGCATGTAGCCTGGAAAATACCGATGAGTACATAATGCTTACAGGGCAGAAAGAGACCTTCGGACTCACTGACTCCCACGAAGCGACCAGCATTTAGGTCCACAGTATATGGGAACCGACCGCCAAGCTTCTTGCTGGTATCAACAACACGCTCATCAAGCTCTGTTGGGAAACCTCCCACGCTGACTTGAACAGGACCATTCCCATGGACGGAAGGATCTTCCCGGCATGTAGTATCATGGCCGTCGGCGGGGTTTACAAGACGCGACGACTGGAAAATACAAAACATATCGTCATAGGCCGTGGGTTTACACGTTAAAGACGCCTACCTTGAGCCAATACTTTTCCATCGCCTCTTTAGACCAACCGTGATCAGCCGTGATCCGTGCCCAGCTGTCCCATAGATCATCTGCTCCTCGGTTCCAAGTTAGAAGATCTTAAATACAATAAATCATGGGAAAATTAGAGAATTTGGAGAGAGCACTGACTAACAGTGCTACTTCCCCCCAACACATAACCCCTGGTCAAACCGAGCGTCCGGTTGTTATAACCTTCCTGTGGCACCGTCGTGTAATTCCAGTCAACCAGTGTATTTGAAAGCGATACTCCAAGGAATGGCGCCATGGTTTCCACGATCCCTTCGTTGCTGCGGGGTGTATAGCCAACATATGTTTCCATTTAGATAACACATACCTCCCACCAGCCTCAACAGCGAGAATTTTGACATCCGGATTTTCGCTCAGTCGAGCAGACAGAACACTGCCTGCAGTACCGGCTGTCCAAGAAAATGTGTGTTAAAAACCGGACATAATGGCGGCATCTACGCACCTCCGATCACGATGAAATCGTACTCTGTCTGCACAAGCTCTGCAGGCGAGAGGAGAATTTTTGCTGAAGCTAAGGAATTCACCAGGAACACGAAGAAGAAGAAATTTCTAGCATGTGAACACATAGTGGTTCCCAGGAAAGAGACGCGACTAGCCAGGCCCCTAGAGATTTGACTTTTAAACGCGTCCAGGTTCGTTAGGGATGACGACGAGGGCCATCACTGGCAGGAACCAGGGTCACTAGCGATAACTTTGAGCAGATTCTGGCAAAACCGTCGACGTTTGATCTACCTCGTTGTGAGAAGTTCGGCCAAGTCTGCCACGGTACTTGATCCAGGCGTTTTCGAATCATATGCCCGAAATGTTAGCTCAAGCTAATCGCCCTCTTTGATCACTCAAGGCATCCTTGAGGCGACGTCAAATGTCAACTTGCCCCTTGAAGATGGAGTTGTGCCGAAATTCGGATTACAGATGACGAATCCCAGTTAATCCCCGACGACCCCCCGTCGACCCAGCTGCGACAGGATGCTACGCGCGTCTACAGTACGTTCTTGATGTTACCGCTGCATGAGCGCGTTGTGGTGTAAATGACCCGGTTCGGCAAAAGCCGACCAAGCTCGAGATCCGACCACCAGCAACTCTAGGCTTCTATCTGCGTGTAATCAATCACCTCTAGAACGCGTCGGTAGTATTAGCCATTCGTGTCTGCAGACTCAAGAGGCAATGATCAGGTGTGCTCTACCTCTGTCCGTCTCTTCGTTCTGATATACTTACCTTGTGGTCAGGAAATCGATGACTTGCCTACTTGGACGCTCCAAGGCCGTTCAAATCGTTATATCACTATTATTAACCCTATCATTCTGCTTGTTTTGCTTCCAGGGAATCGGCAGGCCTTTGCCGAATGAAGCTCCTACCGTCGATTCAGCCCTCCTTGCCTTTAAACATGTTCTTGCCAGCGCTATTCCAGATTATCTGTCCCCACCGAATGTCAAGAATGGCAACTTAATTAACGAGTTACAAGAGTCTCTTTTTTGCGGACTTAAAACTGGAGCACAGATGAGAGTCGAAGCAATGGAACACGTACGCCAATTATCGCCGTTGAACTGTGCTTTCACTTCGCTTACAATGGAAGATCTCTGCACACTGCACATTGCCAAACGAATTACCTTCGTCGGTCCAGAGCTCACCTACCATCTCCATCTCTTGTGGCTCCACGCTCTGTCCTCTTACGAACACCGATCACACCCGTGCCGAGGACAAGAATTCTGTACTTTTCATCATATATGCCAGCTTCCTTTCAACGGAACCGGCAGAGTCGAGAAAGCAATTGACAGCCGGGATCAGCGCTTTCAGAAGTCACCCAGTGGCCGCGAGTTGATTGGGTCCGGATCTTCGATTGTGCGCTATATCATGTCGACCTCGCTCTATCTGTCTTCAAACAAAAGCGACGCGAGGTACACGCTACCCTATGTCAACCCTCTCAATGGGGTCCGAATCCGCGACACGTTCTGGTTGCGTCAAGCTCGGAAAGCTGATGTTATCCTGATGAACCGTGGACCTATCCCTGCCCCAGCTTGGACATACGACGGAACTCCTTACGGCAACTGGTCATACATTGATTGTCTCCACTTGAATGAATCTGCTCCTGTTGGTTTCACAACTCGTCTGGACACTCGTGTTCGAATTCTGAATGCCGCCCTTCACGCCACGCTCACCCAATTTCTACCGGAACTACATCGGACGCTCAGGACTATCCACACAGATCAGGACATCCGACGGAGGCGTAATCTCTGGATCTGGCACGGGAGCGTGCAATGCAATGAAGACTTTGCGGCAAACGATCCCTGGTCTTTATATCATGATGCTCAAGGTTCAAACATTCTTTGTATGATTCATATAGTTATTTACAACTCACACAGTATACATGCACAATTACATCCTACCCAAAATCCTCCCTCACTACGGAATCCTCTTCCTCCCTTTGCCGAGCGTGGGCTCTGTCGAATGTTGGAAGCTCAGTCCAGATACGCCTCTTGGAGGCTCCATCGAGCGTGACTTCTTCAGCCGCTTAGGCCACATTTTTCGTATGAAACGACGGGAGGTGACGAAGAAGGATTTCCACCCGGTATGATCACTTCTTTTTCTTTTGTTTCTTTCCATTCTTCGTAGTAGTGGGCTTGTTCGTGTTTTTCTCTCGTTTCCTCATGAATTCTCCTTTATTCAATGCATCCTTTGCCACTTCTGATATCCTTCGCCACCGCTCTGATCCCAACTGCACACCGCCATACCATCTTGAAACCACAACGACAACATCTTCGCACCGTGATAGTTCCAACAGGCGTGCCAGATGATCCCCAGCTCCACTCTCGCCGCCATCTTGCTGTCCGAGCGAAAGTGGAGAAGAAGACACGCGGTAAGCGTACATGCAGTGGGTTGCCCGTTTCAACTGGGGCAGACTCGTGAGATGGTCTATAAATACAGGCAACAGTTCTGCATCTCGAATCTCGGTAGCATGTGCAAGGAAGGTCGATTTGTGGACGGTGATTCTTTCCGACGCGTAAATAGGGCAAGGCCATCTTGACGTGTCTGGTCAGCTGCCGGGTTACTCCTCGCTTTTACGTTGATGTTGGTATTTCTGCTCACCTCCATTATCTCCACTGGCGAATCGTGCTTGATTTGGGAGCATCCTTGACTGGATGGGGCGTAGGGATGCGATAAGGTATTTTCTCATCAAATGGAGCCGTGATGGAAGACGATTGAAGAGTACCGTGACCGGACCGCAAGATCCGGCCAAATTTACTCTGCGCTACCTTGCATTCTCAGACGCATGCACGTTGTACATCGAGGGCCAATTGTGTGATCCGGGAAAATCACAGGTTTCTTTGTTACCTCTATACAGGTTGTGCCAGGCTAGAAGCATGTGGGTTCATGAGGTCCACTTCGGCAGACCCGGAAATGCCGACTCGAGACAGTATATAATCCCATAAATACCCGCCACCTAGGTCTCCGTCTCACTCACCACCGCCATCATGCGTCTGTTCATCTGCAGCTCTGATCTTGACTTTGTTTAACTGACTTCGCGATATAGGTCTGATCATTCGTGAAGATCTGTCCGCCGTCGGCGACTACATCGCTAATTACATCTGCAAACGGTACGCCTACAACTGTCGGCCAGTAGACAAACTGTCCCTTACATATACTTTCAGTATCAACAATTTTTCACCGACGCCTGAAAAGCCCTTCGTCCTTGGGTTACCTACCGGATCATCCCCAATCCCCACTTACAAAGCACTCATCCAACTCGTCAAAGACGGAAAACTATCGTTCGTCATGTTTTATACGCTCCTTCCCCCAGTGTCTCATCAGCTTGATAGCTTCAAAAATGTCGTAACGTTCAATATGGACGAATACGTCGGGCTCCCGCGCAATCACTCCGAGTCTTACCATACGTTCATGTTCCGAGAGTTCTTTTCACATGGTATGTCGGTTCAAATGCTGATCGTAAAGTGGTAATAACGTCATCGACAGTGGATATACTCCCGGATAATGTGCACATCCTGGACGGCAATGCCATTGACCTTATCGCCGAATGCAAAGCGTACGAAGAGAAGATCAAATCATTTGGAGGGATAGAGCTTTTCTTGGGTGGTATCGGAGAGGACGGGCATATAGCTTTCAATGTACGCAGGCGAAATCTAGTCTTCATGACATTGTCTCACTTCTTTTCTGCAGGAACCAGGCTCTTCTCTCACTTCGAGAACCCGTATCAAGACTCTCGCGTATGACACGATTCTCGCCAATGCGCGTTTCTTCAACAATGACATCGACTCTGTTCCTCGTATGGCATTGACTGTCGGTGTGGCGACCGTTATGGACGCAAGAGAGATCGTGGTGGTGGTTACAGGGCAGAGGAAGGCTCTGGCGTTGAGCAAGGCGATTGGTGAGTCCACTATTTAATCGCTCTAGCCTAAGACTGATTTTGCGCCGCAGAGGAGGGTGTCAACCATCTGTGGACTCTCTCTGCTCTTCAGCTCCATCCTTGGGCACTTATTGTTGTCGATGAGGATGCCACAGCTGGTCTGTTATCCCGCCTATCCGAGAGCAAAAGGAGTCCTGACTACTTTTAAACAGAGTTGCATGTCAAAACCGTAAAGTATTTCAAGTCTATCGAACGCGTACAGGACGAAGTCGAGGAGCATCAAGCCAGGCTTAAGGCGAAGGGTATCGTCGAGCAGGTTGGAAGCATGGATTAGATCATTATATATGAATTTAATATGCACGAGTTGTTTACGCGCGTTAAGATAGTACTAAGACTTTACAAAGAATGTATCACGTAGAGCTTTTTGTTTAGATCCATTGAATGTGTATTTTCATAGAGTAATAAATCAGGTTTTGTAATGTGTATCTTCGTTCCAGAGCCTTTTGACTAGGCACTGTGATGGAGTAGCCTGGACATACTTGATGCGGACCCACGATTGACAATATCATTCCTTCAAGTTTCCTAACAGACAGCGGCAAAATAAATACGACTCTAAAAATGTACAATGGTATGTAGGGTCCTGAGAGAGTGAACCTGAAAGTACTACGATTGATCATACATGGAAATATAGAAAAAGGTGGGTGAAAACCTTCGATTGACGAAGCCTATTCGACATATGGAGGCAACAGATCGAAGTGGCAGCGGATTCAGACAGGTGATTACTACTGGAAGTACGAACCTCAGAGTATTTAGCCTGTGTCGCAGCCTGCTGGCGACGGGCTACAGCATGGAAGTCATAAGGTTCGTCTGTTTGAGAGGTCGTAGGCTGTGCTTCCGAAGATGCAGTCTCGATGAATGGATACTTGTAGAATGGATTGTACATCAGACACCTAACGACGGAGTACAGATATTTGCTCAATGTACAGTACAGAATCTCGTCGAGCTGGTACTGCGTCATTTCCCGAGTATCGTCTACGTAGAAATGCCGCGATTGTGGAGATAAGGACAGCTCCTGCAACTGAAGAAAGCGTCAGGGTTCCGGAGGCGTCCTTCAGTAACGATTTTGTACGCACATGCACCCGCAATCACACCAATGAGTCTGGCATAGTTGATTACACAAACTTGTTCACCATTGGTAAATGTCGAACTCGAACTAGATTCGATTATGTTCGACTTGAAGTAGTGCTTTTCCAGTGGTGCTCACCTAGACTCGGCTGGTCTGCAATCCTGAAAAACTGGGGCCTCGAGTTAGCTCGGAAGCTTTGAAAATAGAGGGGAATACGCACAAGATGCCATTCTTTCACTTTATCGGCGCTCTTGGATGAGAGAAGTGAGGTTGCTATTGCATGTGCGGGTCTTTATATCGATGATACTCATCTACAGTTACCTCCCTGTCTGGTGCCTTTTCCCAGTCCTGCCATATACATGACAAGCTGCATCAAAGGGCTGCATCTTAACACCACTGTAACACAGAAACAGATGTCGATACAAGCCTATGGACCGGAAGGAAGGACTGTCTGTGTGCACAAAGTGGTGTCGCTGGTCGATTTAACTTTGGCGAAAAAAGTTGGAGTCGTGTCCTATCCAACCGACGCAATGACAGAAGCCTGTCCTACGTGCAGAGACTGATTTTGCGCTTCGTCTTGCTTCCACTCCGAGTCCAGAACCATGCCGTACAGACTCTGAACCTGAGCTACCGTCCACGAAGCTCCCAAACCTATTCTCTTGTCATTTGAAAGCTTCACGAAGAACAGATGCACCTTTTCGGGTCATGACAAAGGATACGCGTCCAGAGAAACACAAAACGCTCACACGGGGGCTCGTATCTCATTTCTGAGCGGGTCATCTATAGAAATTCAGCGCACGTTCGTCTGTGATACGCACCAGCATTCGTATCTTAGACATACATATCTGCAGGCACACGACACATGGTCGAAGTCACTAGCATCAAGCTAAGCTTCTTGATGAGATAACACAATTGAATGGCATCCTTTTCTGATGGGCAGCGGCAGCACAGGATATGACTAGAAATGTACAATGATATGAGAGAAAGAGAGAGGGGGTAGAAAGCAATATGACTATCGAAGCAGAAACTGGGAGGAGACATAATGAAAAGGCAGATGAATCCCTTCGACGAATAGGACCGAGCTATCACCGGTGTCTATTCGGTATATGGAGGCGGTCGCGGCTCGCTTGAAGAGGTACTGGATTCAGATAACTGATTGGAAGTACGTGAGTATCTAGCCAGCGCCGCAGCCTGCTGGCGACGGGCTTCAGCATGGGCGTCATAAGGATCGTCTGCCTGTGAGGTCGCACGCTGTACTTCTGAAGACACAGGAGGAGATACAGTTTCAACGACGAGATACCTGCGGAATGGGTTATTTGATTGAAGAGGGGTCGGCGTAGGGAAGGTATCATCCGATTGGACCACTGGCTGCTGACGGGAATGATGGGCTATAGCATGGGAATTATGGGGATCACCTGCCAGTGGCTGAAAGCTCGTATGCCGTGCTTCTGAAGACGTAGAGGGTGCTTCTGGAGCCGAAGGAGGGGACATGGTCCCGGTGGACCTGTGATGTCTGTGGAGTCGATTACCTGATTGAACAGGTGCTGGTGAGGGGAAGGCGTTGTTCGGTCGGACTACTGGCTGGTGATGGGGACAATGGACTGCAGATTTAGGTGTGGTCTTGAAAAAATCACCAATCGCCGCTGACGAAGAGCTTGAGGCACGCCGTGCGTGTGGAGATGCAGGAGGGGATGCAGTGATGTAGAATTGATTGTTTGATCGAACAGGTCCTGCCAGTGGTGGAGGAAAGGCATTGTTCGGATAAATTGCTGGCTGCTGGTAGGTGTAAACTGGAGGGGGAGCCATTAGCTGTGGCGATGACCAGGGTGACGGTGCTGGTCCGGGTACTTGGGCGAGGACAGTATTATTTGCTGGGGATCGTCCCCGACAGCACTTAAGTGCAACTATGATTGCTAGAATTACGACTAAAGAGAATGGTAAGATTCCGGGACCTCCTTCAGTGATAAATCTGTACTCACATCCTATAATCACACCAACGAGTCTGGGAGCGTTGATCACACAATTTTCACCATTGGAACTATATATGCATGTTCAGATTGAAATTTTGATATTGCTCTTGCGGAAGTGTCGTACTCACCTACTGCTGGCGGAATCGCAAGTCTGAAAAACTTAAAAAACTTCGGGTTAGCATCAGATAGCTGATAGCATTGGGGGATTACGCACAAGAACTCATTCCTTCACCTCATCAGCGCTCTGGGAAGGGTGAGAACTATTCTATATGTGGGTTTATATACCGATGACGTGCACCGAAACACCGTTGATGGTTTGGTTTGGTTTTGGTACCGGCGCAAGGTCCCTATAAGGAACGGCCGGGCCCACAGCCCTGACATGGCAAGCCATGCGCTGTGGCCACAAAGACTCATGCCGCTGTAATCACACTGTTGAGTGCGTCTCACGGGTTAGAGTATCTTTGTGTGGTTCAACATACATGTATGCAATTTGGGTTTCCGCTTTTTTCATCTACAGACGTACAGAGCCGCAAGGCAAAAATAGGTCACAGGCGCCCAGAATTATGTATGCATTACAATTTCGAGACCCAGCACTGAAAGATAGGACGTAGCGCTGAAAGGTAGGAAGTAGTTACGACGTAGCTAACCAGTACGAAGCAGTGGAACCTAATCAAACACTCGAAGTACATCATGAAAGTACATCATGAACGTACTTAGTAAACCGACAGAGGACCTCACTATGCTCGGTATCAGAAAATAAATGCACGACGTGGGACGCGGATGGTGCTGAGTGCAACAGGACCAAGAAATCGGCCAGTGCATGTGCGAAGATGTCGTGGAAAATTGAGCACGCAATTCCTGGACACTGTGGGAAGCATCACAGTACCATAGGGGGTCAAGCTCGTCCTTGACATCGACTGCATCGTGTGTTGCTTGCAGGAACGAGCTGAGCAGTCGTAGGGTCGAGAGCGGAAGGGGACGCCTTACGCTTCGATTTTCGCTTCAGGATGGGAGAGGATGCGTTAGGGAGCATGCCAGACGATCACAGTCGGGAATACGGCAAGAGAACACACTTGGGTACCAAGTTCAATGGCAACGTCCTCCACTTCATCCGCATTATCATGCTGGCTGTCCGGGACGGCGTTGGTGTCAGGCAGTTTGGGCAGATTCTTCAGAGGGTTTAGGTACGTATCGCCTGGGCTGCCGTTCTCTGCAGTAGTGGTAGTAGTATCCATGTGGGCGAGAGAGTGTGAGGGAGCAGGAAAGGAGTATATCTTATAGTACCGACGGAGGGGATGCTATGTGAACGAGACATCGATGATATTGTTGTTGGGATTGCTATTGCTGACCAACGCTAGCAAAAGACAAGACAATGCTGCGACAAAACAAACAATGATATACAATGTCGCAATGTACGTGCACGGACCAAGTGAGGGTGTTGAGGGACGGTAAGAACGCTACGTGGATAAGTAATACATGGGACAGCAAGCGTGCTACAAACCGTTGGGGAATGCAAGCCATAACGGAAGGAAACCTCTGATCCGGATAAACAAAAAGAAGAAAGGACTCCGTCGCGGCACCGAAGCGGCGGCAGGACGTCCTCTCATCGCTAGAAACCGAACAGGAGAAAGGACTCCGTCGCGGCGCCGAAGCGGCGGCTGGACGTCCTCCCATCGCGAGGAGCACAAAAGACGAGAAAGGACCCCGTCGCGGCGCCGAAGCGGCGGCTGGGCGTCCTCCCATCGCAAGAAACGAGACGCACGAAAGGACTCCGTCGCGGCACCGAAGTGGCGGCTGGACGTCCTCCCATCGCGAGGAGCACAAGAAACGAGAAAGGACCCCGTCGCGGCGCCGAAGCGGCGGCTGGGCGTCCATCCCTCGCAAGGAACGGGACACGAGCTAGGTGGTACAAATCTGGAGTGGGTGTGATGGACGTTGCTGTGAGGGTATGGCATGGGCGCTCGAACTCCATGATGGTGGTGGTGGTGCCTGGTCGATGCATGGTATACTATTCTCATACTCACCCATTTCCGCAGCCTGAGATCGAGGGAGGAGTCCGGCATCCGACTCAATCCGACTAAAGGTTTTTCTTGCTGCGAATTGCATACAATTGAAGGGACATACCTTCGGCTTCCCATTCTCCTTCATGGGGGTAAGACGACTGCTTTGCAGTGAGCTGTGGAGTGATTTATCTTATCTTATCTTATTATGTAATGTTCTAATGTTTATTATTATTTTTAAATCTTTTACCCCGCATGAAGCCGCAGACTGGCATAAATTGTAGTACGTTCAGACTCAGAGGGCATGTTCAAGTTGCCTTGTTTTCCAACACATGTTTAAAAGTATGACAAGTAATCAATTATTTTCTTGTTTCTGCCCTTCGCCGTGCGCCCCACAAGCTTTGGGCCGTTCGTTCCTCACGTCCGTCGTCAACGCTTGTGATTGGCCAAGTTAAGAGAAGAAAAGAAGAAGAATTGCACTCGCCAGATCGCGGTGCCACCCCAATTGTTTGGCCAGGCTCTGTTAGCCAAGCCACGCGATCTCTGCGAGCGTATTCTGTGCTCGTGTATTTTTACTAGGGGAACCCGGAATCCACACAAGATGCCATTCTAGCACTTTACCGGCGGTCTGGGAAGGTGCTGCATCAAAGAGCATCTTAACATCACTATGACAAAAAAACAGATGTTCATCTGTGATACGCACCAAAAATCGTATCTTATAGACATATCTGCAGGCACACAACACATGGTTGAACATCTAGCACCAAGCTAAGCTGGATGAGATAACACAATTGTATGACATCCCTTTTTGATGGACAACGGCGGCACATGATACCACTATAAATGTACAATGGTACGAAGGACTCACGAGAGAAAGAGAGAAAGCAATACGACTATCCAAGCAAAAACTAGGAGAAGGAGACATAATGAAAAGGTAGATGAACCCTTTCGATGAACAGAACCGAGATATTACCGATGTCTATTCGGTATATGGAGGTGGTCGCGGCTCACTTGAAGAGGCACCAGGTCCAGACAGCTGATTGCTGTCGGAAGTACGAGAGTATTTAGCCAGCGCCGCAGCCTGCTGGCGACGGGCCACAGCATGGGTGTCATAAGGATCAGAGTCTGCTTGAGAGGTCTCAAGCTGTGCTTCTGAAGACACCGGAGGGGATACAGTTTCAGCGACTAGATACCTGCGGAATGGGTTATTTGATTGAACAGCCGCCGGTGTAGGAAAGGTATTATCCGATTGGACTGCTGGCTGCTGGCGGGAATGATGGGCTATGGCATGAGAATTATGAGGATCACCTGCTGCCAATGGCTGAAAGTTCGTACGCTGTGCTTCTGGGGACGCGGAGAGTGCTTCTGGAGCCGCAGGAGGGGATGCGGTCCCAGTGAATGAATGTCTGTGGAGTCGATTATCTGATTGTATGGGCGCTGGTGAGGGAAATACGTTGTTTGGTTGGACTACTGGCTGCTGACGGGGATGATGGGCTGCATGATAGAACTTATAAGGATCATCAGCCATTGACCAAGAGCCTGAGGTACGCCGTACGTCTGGAGACGCAGGAGGCGATACAGTAATGTGAAATTGATTATTTGATTGAACAGGTCCTGCCAGTGGTGGGGAAAAGGCATTGTTTGGATAAATTGCTGGCTGCTGGTAGGCGTGAACTGGAGGGGGAGGGGGAGGAATCAGTTGTGTCGATGGCCAAGGTGCCGGTGCTGGCTCGCCGGGTATTTGGGCGAGGATCATGTCATTTCTTGAGGATCGTCTCCGAAGACACTTCGCAATCGCAAGGACGACTGCAAGTCCCACGACTGAAGAGAAGGGTAAGAATTCGGGGACCTCCTTCAGTGACGAAGTTGTACCCACCTCCCATAATCACACCGACGAGTCTGGGAACGTTGATCTCACAGTGTTCACCATTGGTGCTAGTAGATGTCAAACTCGAACTATATTGACGGTTAAATTTAAGTTTCAATATTGTTCTTGCGGAAGTATCGTACTCACCTACTGGCTGAATCGCAATTCTGAAAAACTTGAGAAATACTTTGAGTTAGCCTCAGACAGCTAACAATATTGGGGGAATCACGCACAGTTCATTTCTTCAGCGCTCTTGGAAGGGCTATAGTTGTTCTATATGTGGGTCTATATGCCAATGATAAGGATCTACATCGTAATGCCATTGATGGTATACTGTTCTCATACCCACCCATTTCCGCATAATGAGACCGAGCGAAGAGTCCGGCATTCGGCTCAATCCGACCAGAGGTTTTTCTTGCTGCGAGTCGCGTACAATTAAAGGGACATACTCTTGGTCGTAAAGAGAATTTTACAATAAGGTGAGGGGACAAAGACAGAAAGTACAGAGAGATCGGACCGTGCGGCGACCACGTGAGATGGGTTTGGTTGTCAACAGCTTCCAACAAAAAAAAATTGTGCCCCTACTCGACCGTGACGATGACAGAGACACTTGTCCAATCGACTGTTCTAGGGAAGCGAAAGTGCCGTCCGACAACAGATTTTGTTCTTCTTCTTGCTTCCAGTCCAGAACCGGGCCATACAGATTCGGAATATAAGTTGGCGTCAAACAAATCCGACATTATTTCCAAGCCTATACTAGTCAATGGAGAACTAGTCAGCTACACGAAGAAAAGATATAGATGCACATTTGATGGTTGCGACAAGGGGTATACGAAACCCTCGCGTCTGGAGGAACACGAACGCTCGCATACGGGGCAGGTCCGTCTTTCAGTTCTGAGCGCGTTATCCATGCACTGAAATTCGAGTTCAGCGTCCGTTCGTCTGTGATACATGTAATAAATCGTATCTTAGAGAGACCCATCTGCAAGCCCATACTCGAAGCCACCTACCTGAATCTTCAAGACTTTTGGCATGCGAACTACCAAATTGCGGGAAGAGGTTTTGGACTAGTCAGCATCTCCGTGCACATATGACTTGGCATAACGGCGCTAAGAAGTTTACCGTGAGTACGCTTTGTATCTTCTTGAGCAATCTGATAACCGTAATCAGTGTTCTGAACCGGGCTGCGGTGAAGCATTCATGAAGCACCATCATTTGAGGACGCACATCTGTACTGTACATGCACTTCCTGGAACGAAGCCGTTTGAATGCACCCACCAAGGCTGTACGAAGTCTTTTGATACCAAGCAGCATCTACATACCCATAGCAAGGTTCATGATGGTCAGTCTCTTGTAAAGTTTACCATGCTTCCTGCCTGAATCCCTCCGTAGACAAACGGTACACCTGTGTACATCAGAATTGCCTCGCCGCTCCAGGTCAATCGCCTACATATTATCCTACGTGGTCTTCTTTGCAACACCATATTCGCACTGCACATCCTCCAACCTGTGCCCATCCCTCCTGCAACGGCAAAACATTTTCTACTCAGAAGGGCTTGAGAGCACATGAGAAACTCCACCTGGAGTGGGACGCCGAAGCTGAATTGGATGCAGAAGAACCTCCTCGCAAGAGGCGACGCGGTGGAGAGCTTGGCCGGGACTGGAAATGTGAGGTCGAGCATTGTGGAAAAGACTTCAAATCCGTATGTATCTGCTTTCTAGAGTACACAAGGCCATACCTGACTCCCCGTCCTAGAAAAAGGCTCTAATGACACATCATAACGTCACCCACCTTTGCAGAAGAGATCACGTTTGTCCGCATGACGACTGCAAGCGCACCTTTGGATATAAGCACCTCCTTCAGCGCCACTTGGCCAAAGTACATGCCACCTCTGATGAGGAGTCTCTCTCGGAACGCGAAGAGTCGTCTTCGTCATCAGAAGAAGAGACGGCCGAATTTGATATCGATGTCCTTACAGGCAACTTTTACAAGCAGCAGGCGAAGAAGAAATTGGACACGTCTCCAAATATGCTTCCATGTCCTTACCCTCGAATGCAGGAGGTCGGTTTACCGTGTAACGCTACTCTGGGTACAGAAAATTGCGACTATGTGTTCAGCCGAGCTTATGACCTCCGGAGGCATCTCGCGTCGGCGCATAGGATTTCGATTGAGAAGGAAGAAGTCGACGCTTGGGTGAAGAAGACGAAGAAGGGCAAGTTGGGTGCCTGATGTTAATCGAATTTAGTACGATTTAGATACACACATCATCACATTTATAAGTTAGACACGGCGATTCAACTTTGGCGCGTACCGTACTGACATACGGGCTAGTACACCTATATCACTCATTAATTACATCCCATTTCGCCGTCTGACACGGCTTACCAACACGGATGCTATCACCTCCATATATGCACAAAGAGGAAAGCCTGATATATAAGTGCGTGTGTGCGATGTAAGCTGCTAAAAAAGCTGAACACCCCGACTGAGGCGTCGCGTTCTCGGTTTCGGTCCGATTCTCCGGACCTGTTTCATGTGATAACCGAATGGTCTCATTTCTCCCTTTCCCTCTTACCATACCGTAAGCCGACTTGGGTATGGTTCGCGTTCCGTTCATCAGCCGCCTATCTCTGCTAGAGTATACCGCCCTTGTTCTCGGTTTTCTATTCCTTACTCTCGAGAATCTCCTTCGTCTGATCATCCTTTTCCTTCCAAAACCCGTCATAAATTGGTTCTACCGGCGTTCGCGAGCACTTTTCAAGTACACGGCCGGACCTCCCAAAGGCAAGACTCCGGAGAAGAAAGCTTCAGATCGCATTCTCCATGCCAGAGATTTCTGGGAGCTTTGCGATATTTACGGGTATACACCAGAGGAACATGTCGTGTTGACCAAGGACGGATACCTGCTCGGCCTCCATCGTCTGCCTTCGAAAGCGGGACAACAAAATGCGAGACCGGGAACGAGCACAGGAAGGCCCGTTGTGTATCTTCATCATGGTCTCCTGATGAACAGCGAGGTCTGGGTTTGTCTCACTGACGCCGAACGCTGTCTTCCATTCACTCTCGTCGAGAATGGTTACGACGTTTGGCTAGGCAACAATCGGTGAGTATTTCCGTCACTCTAATAGGTGTGTTACTCAGTCATATCCAGAGGCAACAAATACTCCAAGAAATCAATACACCATAATCCGAACTCCACAAAGTTTTGGGATTTCAGGTATGCATCTTCTCCTTGTACCGACGACCTTGCTCATTCGCTCACAGTATCGATGACTTCGCCTGGCATGACATTCCTGATTCCATACATTATATTCTGGATATCACCAAGTCCTCAAAGCTTAGTTACATCGGCTTCAGTCAAGGCACTGCACAGGCATTCGCTGCTCTCAGTATACACCCCCAGCTAAACGAAAAAATTAACGTTTTCATCGCTCTTGCGCCCGCTGTCAGCCCCGCTGGCCTTGCACAACCCATTGTAGATGGTCTCATGAAAGCTTCGTATGTCAGAGTTCACGCATGGCTTCTTCTGACCTTATTCACGTTTCCGCAGGCCAACCCTCGTCTACCTGTTCTTCGGCCGTAAATCTATCCTCTCCTCAGCAACAATGTGGCAAGCTATTCTTTATCCTCCAATATTTGCCTCCGTGATCGACACGTCGCTCGTCATCTTATTCAACTGGCGTAGTCACAACATCTCGCAATACCAGAAGATATGTGCCTATGCCCATCTGTACTCTTTCGCCTCTGTCAAGGCTGTCGTGCACTGGTTCCAGATCATGCGGACCGGTGCATTCCTGATGTATGACGACGATCTGTCAAGTATGTCGCCAGTGACGAGGACAACAATGCGCACGTACAGACCCGCAAGATTTCCTACGAAGAATATTGTGACTCCCATTGTGCTGCTGTATGGTGACCAGGACAGTTTGGTTGATGTTGACGCCATGGTGCAACAGCTACCGAAGCATGTCATTGTTAAGAAGCTGGAGGGATATGAGCATCTGGACATTTTATGGGGAAAGGATGTTCATAAAGATGTGATTCCCCGTGTACTGGAGACATTGAAAGCTTATCAAGCGCCCCAGAAGAAGGATAGTAACAGGCTTAATGGCACATCATACGAGTAGATGTACGTGTTTGTTTTCGTATCTTTATAAGCTCCTGTACTCCGTAATAGCATAATTATCGACGATGTATCATGTTAGCATCTGCGAGACAACTTTTATCTAATCAGTTTGAAAATAACGTTGCAATCCATTCAAATGGTCCGACAAATTGGGCATGTATGAATTGCAAGAAAGTCCAGATGATATAACCATTTTCATGCCTTCGGGGTTTTGAATAGACTCCAAAGAACTTTGACTACGAGGCCTAATTGGAACATATCAGTCGAAGGGGCAAGAAGTACTCTAGAGTGCCAAAGCGCCGATCCGGCTTGGGCATCCTGTTGTCTGCGTCAAAGACTGCATACACCGATTCAAATGCGTCGAGCTTACATTGAGAGCTACGGCATAGAGCTTCTTCATATACCAACGAATCCATGAACCTTTAGCTAATGTCTCTCCAGCGACAGGGATTGTAGTTGGATAAGCATAATCTGAGAAACACAAATCAGCTATGAGAATGACAGGTGAACTGTGTGCTTACCGCCTGTTTTCGTTGCATGCCTAGTGACCGTCGTAACTGCTCAAAATTTATCCACTTAGTAGTATATAAAGATCGGAACTCACCAAAGTGGGGCAATCTTGGCTGCGTGCATGTCAAAGTATCTCTTGGAAAACCCCCGGGGAATCACGGTCAAGTTTTGGAGCAGTGTGTTTAGACAAAGAGCACCGAAGAAAGCTTTCGTACAGCCCTGTCTATTATGACCACTGTCAATATGAAAGGACGGAGCTGCTTTAATAGACGTACCCATATATGGGATTAACTCTCATAACACTATCACCAAGAGCTATCCAGTTAGAAGGCAGATTCACCGCCTTCTCGTATCTGATATAACTTGAACCAGCTATTATATAAATTAACCATCCAAGTCTTCGCTGAAATCGAGAAAAAATCTTACGAAAAGCAAGTCGGCTACAGGTCATAGTATCCTCCACTTCCTTCAACGCGTCCAACATATCAAAGAATGTCGGGGGAATCGGCTTTTGAGTAACCAGACTGCGAGCGCAAGCCTTGATTTCCTCGAGGGTTGTCGGAAGCTCACATTCTCCCCAAGCTAAGAAGGCGACTTGGACTGGACAGCGTTAGTTTAGACTCTGGGAGAGTCACAAAGTGCGCTGCTTACGGAAATTTCTGTCCACGCGCTGGGAATACATAACACGATGGTCCTTGGTGGAGTCCGTGAAGAGGCAGTAAATCACTCCGCATTCATCGTATGGCACCGGAAGGCCTGGTAGTCTCCTCCCAAGTTCGGGAGGGACGCTGAATTGGAGCGTTGAATAGTGAAGCTTTTGGTCGTAGCTGATCTTCAATTTGTCGAGGGGAAGCTCGTTCTTGTTATATTTATCAGCAAACCCGTACCCTTCCCGTCCCAGCCACTTGATGCTTGCTGCTGCTGGGCCCGTACAATCTTGGACATAAATTTGAGCGCCGTTGTTTTTTTGACTCGTTACGATATCAGTCTTACCAACGACGAGGGTGGCAGGTATGGTTATGGTGCCCTCGGGTGTTCGTACTGTCACTGATTCGAGGAACTGAGGGTCGACTCCATCTTGAGAAACGCCAGTAACTGTGCCAGTGATTTGGCGAATATTCTTATAGTTGCCGCCGAGAACGAGACGGCGTATGAGCGTTTCAAGTCCAGCACGACCAGCGTATGTGGTCTTGGGAAGCGAACCGCCATACTCAGCCGTCGGGGCCTGAATAGGGTTACCAGACACGAAAATACGAGCCGCATTGGGGCCAATCCTTCATATGAAACAGTCAACACTGTAAACGCAGACAGACTAAAGACTACACTTACCTTATACCGGATGCTCTACATTCTTCATCAAGATCGAGGAACAGTTTAGACAGAACGATGTACCCCATCGCTAGCAGGACTGCAGGATAGATGTCATCCTTGAAATGAGAGGGTACAAGGGTATCTGATCTTACTGTGCAAAGAATTGTACTGCATGACACGAGACCGTTTGCTTTCCTGGTTCTTTGAATCAGGGCGATGAGGATGCGGATCATTCAGCCACGCCTCTGGCTCGACAATAACGACTTGTTCAAAATGATCATGGCATACACGTGCTGCCGTAAGACCCCCGATACTTGAAAAACAAGATCAGCTAAGAACATTACAGAGGGATTCAGAATTGCCGACTACATACCTCCCACCACAGATAACAGCAGTGCCTTTTATTTTTCCCGCTGCAAGTCTGGCACCCAAATTATCGGCATCCAACAGGCATGTTTGCTCTCGAAGCACTTTGCGCCGAAAGGCGCGTCCGACGGACAGAAGGACGAAATATAAGCCCAAAGCACTTATGGGGAACCATAGTAAACCCATGAGCAGGGCGAGAATATATCCTAAGGTGTAAAAGGTGAGCTAATTTATACATTTAGTGGTCGTTGCTTCCTCGGACAGAGAGTGAAGTTTCTGCGAGCAGTATGTTTTTGGTAACTGGTTATGCGTAAGCCGGTGAAGCCACCGTAAGTTCGCATTTCTACAACCAAAGTTGGCGAGGCGTTATCCGGTCAACCGTATAAGCGCGTCAATGGGCAGTAATCATATTTTACGAGGGAAGTGCGCCATGGTAGATGGGGTGATTGATAGGATCTAGAGCTGCTACGGAGGTTGCCAAGTTGAAGTTCAGCAATCAGCATTTCTAAGAAAACGATGAAAAGTGAGTCAAAGTGCGCCGAAGAGAAGACTATTCACGGCGCCGGTATAAGTGTGTACCATGAGTTGAATATTCAATACGACGTTGCCAGGTAGACCTAAAGTTTCCCTAGTAGTAGGAACCTAGGATCCAATCGACTTCTAGTGTACTCGTCCAAGGAGGTTGCAGCATTGAATATGCAGTGTTCCGTTTTAACCGTTCGAACGTGCGTTGGCAGCAACTGAGCAAGCAGAGAAGGATCCCGGCGACTACATTCGGAGCCCGGCCCGGTATCCGTGTTCTCTTTCTGCACCATCATGGCCCTCAGCCTAAGCAGAGCCTGTTTCCGAACCCGCCTCCACCGCACCTTTGCCACAAACTTCCCACGTCCACCCCCGCCACCCACAGCACCTCCTCATGTCGAAATGTTCTCCGACACCTCCCGGCCTCGTCCTTTCCGCGAGCTCCCGCGCATAAAGGTATGGCAAAATCAACAAATATCGCTCTTGCTGATCTATGCAGAGACGCTGGCCTGCTATCCTGGCACTAAGCGTAGTCGGCGTCGCAGCATGGGGCGTCTTTTATAGTTACGCGACGAACCAACAAAAGATCTCGAGTTCGGTGTTCAAACAGGTTTTAAGGACGGCGAGGGAGGACGGGGGCTTACGGGGCGTCCTAGGAGAGGCGTTGAGGCCTCAGCCAGAGTGGTGGCTTAACGGGGAGCCGAGGGTTCTGGGGGCGGTGAGTTGCAATCTCAGGTTTTTGAAGGAGTGCTCATTGAAATTTGCAGATCAATATCTTACAAGGGCATGTGGACCTAAGCTTCAGGATCCGAGGCTCAAAAGGTGCGTTGTGTCTATATCCTCTGCCTTTTAATTTCCTGCTTCATTGCCGCTTAGGTTCTGGTACGGTCTATTTTACCAGTGTTAGGAGAGAGAAGGGCATCCCGTACGAAATCTGTGCGTTTTCATCCAGTTTGGGTTTTAGTCGCTCTGACTTTCACCATGAAAGTGCGATTCAAAGTTATAGCTGATGATGGAACCGTTGTCAACGTGGACTCTAGCAAGGCCTAAAATATATAATAAGGTGCCCTTTTTCAATTCCTCTCGGTAGACCATTTGATGACTGTCTTGTAGACGCCTACTATACTTTTCCTCATATAATGCCGAGAGTAAAGGCTTTACATAAAACATTCCAAGTTTCTCTGCGAGATAGTCGGCTATGTTCGATGACTTCAGTCGCCAAGCCGTGATCTGTCTTCTCAGAATCAGCCGGGAGGACCAGCATATCTCATCTCATCATTACCGCACGGTGCCTTCAGGCGCGCCGGACGCAAGGATACAGGTAACAGCCCTATGAAACCCAAACCTCGCTACCCTCTACTTATTCCCCAAGCTGAGCTCACCGCGACCGCTGCCAGAGATACTCTATGCCATTGTAGAACTTGAAGATCTTAGACGGGAAACTCGGAATCATTACCGACCCTCCAGGACGTGCACTAACCACCATGGTAGATAGGAACGGCATAAAAGATTTTTCAGAACGAATGTGCCCACTTCGCGACCGTGGCAATTACCTTCTGACTCTGTACCAGCTTCTCCAGGAACTCGACATCACCAAGTTAGGCATATACAGGCGCGCAAGATCAGGTTTGTCACGCACGATTCTTATCAATATCTTACGCCTAGTCCGCTCTAGTGCTTGCAGTGAGGCTCTGCATCTTGGGTTCTGGTGACTCGACCACCATTTTGCAGAAACGGCATTTGCGGTGCTTTCGCTCAGATCCCGGTCTTCCACATTTTCTCCATCGCAACCTCGATTGCCAGCATATGGCTCAAAAGGAGTATCCACGTCTGAGCTTTACGATGGTCCTTAATTTCGCGAAGGTAGTGATGAAGGGTGAATGACATCGTCCTCGGGCATTTTTTCTTCATGGGTTCCTTACGACCATGAAGCAGGTACAACTTATTGCTACCATCGACTGGTTGCTGCTGCCATCGTTCTATGCATTTAAAAACCGTCTTTGAGTACTGGTCAACGTAGTCTGGCGTTATAGACCACGGGTCTAGTTCAGATTTGCAGATAATCATCGCACTAAGTATGATAAATCCGCGGAGATTTGCTGACCCACGTGTGGGCTTGATACCGATTGTTGATGGTCAGGGTGGTACGAATTTCATTGCACTAACTTCGTCCTATGCTGAAACAAATTACTAACCCCTGCGTTAAATGCATAACGAATCTTCAACTTGAGTACGTACTCTTTGCTTCCAAGATGGGCTTAAAGGTCAGCTATAAAAGGGTCATGTACTTGTTTCATACCATACTGATAAGGGAATGTTATGGCTTGTTCGTATAGCCGTTAAACCCAGATGATGGCAGATTCTGGAGGATCCCACTTGGCCGATATCACCACGGCATTCTATGATGAGAAATCTATCTTTATGGTCAGCTTCTCGAGCTGGCCATTCGATCCTGTACAACCGTTCCCATCGGTTCCTCGAAGTCCACCGACTGATTCTGTTACTTGAGATAGTGAGGAGATGAGACAGTGTACGTGTTGTATGTGTGTTGATTTGGCCTCAAGATACAGATACAAGGATGCTCAAAACTTTCACCGTGCGTGATTTGTTTAAAAGTCTATTGCTTGGGGGCTGGCCTAGCTTGGTAACCGCTGTATAATAACGTTGTTTTCTCTATCCAGGCACCTCTTCATAACGGTACGCCACAAGTTCCTTCCTTCCTTGGAACCAAGACCAGCGGCGTTGATCCTAATTTATGTGGGTGAATTTCGGGTCCCCGTGCTGTTTTTACATATCGACTTTCCGGGTGTCCTAAAGCCAAGGCCAGAACGAATCTATATGTCCTAGGACGTCTATAATGCCTTGCGCGTCTCGTTTTGGTGGAAGTATACAGTTGCTTTCACTTCCATGCGCCTCGTCCGGCTCACCGCATACGAACGAGTGTCTAGGTCCGCTCTACTGCAAAATCAGGTACCCGTTGTTATTCACTAGTTGTCGGCGATCACGACTGGCCAGCCTGTTCATTGAGACACGAAACCCGTTTGATGAACACAGAAGTGTGAATGGACAGAATGCCCTGCGATAAATGGGCTCTCGGTCTCCGCTTGGGGCCTCCTAATCGCGAAACCCGTCCGATTAGTCGCGTTAATTGTAATTATGCGTACACATGCTGTGAACGTAATGCGGTTACTTTATTGTCACTCAGACGCGAGTTTTGTCCTTTTCGAATGAGATACGGTTGCGGTTTAGCCTTTAACTGTATCTACGAAACGCGAATATTCGCGGAGTTGAATTATGTGCCCTCGTTTCGCTGGTCAATGTGAACCAGTTCGTAGACGGAACTGCACTTTGTGAAGGAGCAATTGAGCGGGAAGCCGAAGGAACACGCTTGAGTATTACGTGTATGGCCTTAGTCAGCAGTTCGGACCGTGCTCATCAAGGGTGTGGTCGTTGGCTTTACTCCGCGACCAGAAAACGAACTGGACGTCGAACAATGCGATACGGTCGCGCTCGAACGAACCACTGATCCTTCGAGAACAACTTTCCCGTTTACTGCCCCCAGCTCGGATCGGAGAAACCTCTCTCCGCCGCCATGAATGTCCGCGATTTGATCCACGACTCAGGTCCTTACCAGCCTTATCCACGTACTAGATCTACTACGGACGAATCAGAGACAAGACCAGTCAGCCTTTTTCTTTCCTTCTCTTCCACGCTTATCTCTTCAAGGTCACGTCCCCGTTAGATGCAATGTTGTCTCTGGGTCCTTCGCGCGCTTCGTCGCCTTCCACGCCTCCAGTACAGAACTACTCCAGAAAAGCGAGTATAGTGCTCATTGGCATGAGAGGCGGTGCGTATTCTGAAATTTTTACGTCTGATTCGGTCTCAAAGTCGGTCAGTGGGCAAGACTACTTTAGGGACCATCGCCGCCAAGGCTCTTGCCTGGGAACTTCTAGACACGGACACCATCTTTGAAAAGCAAAACATGCCAATTGCACAGTACATACCAACATATGGCTGGGATGCTTTTCGCAAGACCGAGTCCAATATCCTTGCTGAAATTCTGCGCCTGCATCCCGTCGACAAGGTCATCGCTTGTGGTGGTGGTGTCGTCGAGCTAGAGGCCAACCGTGCTATGCTCCAAAAATTCAGGCAAACAGGTCCCGTTATACACGTCTTGCGCGAGAAGGAAGCCGTCCTTAACTATCTCCGCCAATCCACCCATTTTCCGCCATACATCCATGAAACTTCGAGAGAGGCCTGGGACCGAAGGGAAAAGTACTTTCGTCAGTGTTGCTCCTTTGAATTTGTCTCGCTTACGGTCCCCATCCCGCCGGCCCCCGAGGGCTCGAAAGAGACGGTCACGCCTGACCAGACCTTTGCTCTCAAACCCGTGGAAGAGGAGTTTTTCCGACTTTTGCGGTTTATCCATGGTGTGGATTGTAATAAGGTCCCCTTGACACCTCGTGGTCGCCGCTCATACTTCCTCGCTCTCACATACGAAGATATCAGGGATGCGATTAACGATCTGGAGGAGATCTCTTTGGGCATAGACCTATGGGAAGTCCGCGCCGACCTTCTTCTCTCGCAGGACCCTACTTTTATTGCATATCAAATTGCAACTCTGCGCCGACATTCTCCACTCCCTATTATATTCACACTCCGTACACTCAAGCAGGGCGGCAAATACCCTGACGTTGGCACGAAGGATGCCCCTCAAAACCATTTGAGCATTCTCTTCCATGCCCTCAGCCTTGGCGTCGAGTATATAGACTTGGAGATGGTCCTCCCAGATTCTATATTTTCTCATATCGTGGAGCATAAGGGAAATACTAGCGTCCTTGTTTCGTATCAAGATTGGAAAGGGAGCCTTGTCTGGACTAGTCCACAGACTCGGCAACTGTACGATAAAATGGTCTCTAGGGGCGCAGACATCGTTAAAATTGCGAGTACAGCGAAGGTGTTCGAGGACAACATGAGTCTGAGGAAGTTTGTTGCCACCGTTGAAAGGAATCCTATCCCGTTACTTGCCGTCAACATGGGGCCCGAAGTAAGTCTTTCATCGGTTCGTTCCAAGTATGAAAATAATTACTCTTTTCTAGGGCAAGATATCCCGAGTACTCAATACCGTCTTTTCTCCCATGTCACATCCCAAGCTTCCTCGAGCGGCAGCACCCGGTCAAATTTCATTTAAAGATGCACAATCCCTTCTATATTTGATTGGCCTGCTACCCCAGAAGAAGTACTACGTTTTTGGCTGTCCTATTGCCCATTCTATGTCGCCCACCATACACAATACCGCCTTTTCTACGCTGGGACTCCCGCACACGTACGAACTAAAAGAGACGACATCAACGAAAGAGCTTGATGAGACTATGAAGTCGTCCAGCTTTGGCGGTGCAAGTGTGACCATACCCTTCAAAGTCGAGATTATGCCTTATTTGCAACATATATCGCGGCATGCAAGAATCATTGGAGCTGTCAATACCATCACGCCCCTCGGACCCGGTGTCCTCGGTGGTGATAATACAGACTGGCGAGCAATCAAAATATGCCTGCTCCGTTCACTCACACCCGCAAATGTTGTCACTTCAAGCACGACTGCTCTCATCCTTGGTGCTGGCGGTACGTCCCGAGCGGCCCTCTATGCACTCCACCAGATAGGTGTCATCAACATCTTCATTTACAACCGCACACGACCTCGAGCCGAACTGCTAGCAGAGGAGTTCTGCAAGCTCGATCCGCTGATGAAGATTAAGGTGCTGGATAGGCTGGACGTTCCCCTCCCGATTCATCCGCTACCGACGATGATCGTGTCCACGATTCCAGCAACGTCAATTAGGGATGCGGAGCTTATTGACGTCGGGCTGAGGGAGGAGCATTTGAGTGATCTTGGTGGGGTGGCGATTGAGTTGGCGTATGAGAGGAGGATTACAAAGTTGCTGGCGTTGGCGCAGGAGAAGAGGGATAAAGGGATCGCTTGGGCGGTCGTGGAGGGTATCGAGCTGCTCTTGGAGCAGGGGTATGAGCAGGTTAAAATATGGACTGGGAGACGGGCGCCGAGGACGAAGGTGAAGCAAAGGGTGATGGAGGAGTATGAGAAGGGGAAACGTACGATGTCGTAACATATTCATTTCTTGCTTTTTATACCGTTTTGTAGCATTATTCCACATTCGTATTTTCGACTTGTAACTCTCCATTTGTATTAACACTGCATTATTTAATATTTTGTAATTATGGATGGTGTCCATAAGGTTGTGAGTAAATGTACATAGTCCTATAAAATAACAACGTAGTACTTGACTAAATTTTGAATCCTATACCTCCAATGACCTCGCAACGCGAGGCGAAGTTGACTTACGAGAACGGGTCGCGTACCCAAACAAGAAGCACACAGCATCCACCACCCGTCGAATCATAAGAACAAACCAAAACCCCACCAGCGACCGACAAACTGAACGAAGGACCCTGATCCTCCAGGGCAACGGCAGTTCCCTGTACTCCGGACCATACTCATCCACAAAACTCTCCGGCAGCCCTTCCCAGCGATCGTAATCCTCGTAATGCTCCCGATTCGCAGGCGTAAACCCCACCAAATCGTCTAGACGCACGTCCAGGCCGTGTCCCCGGGCAACGTCCGGCTTGGACGACATATCTTGGAAGAACCGGAAGGCCTCGGGGGCGGTGAAGCGTTTGAGCTTGTCCCGGGTGATCATGCGATCCAAGAGGGGCGCGAGCATCGGGAGAACTGGTGTGAGGTGCTGAGGGGAAGATGGGTTCAGTAGATATTTGAGATTGGGGGTAGGGGGATATCTTACCTGGAATTGAGCACAAAGGATATATCCCATGGCTTCTACGTCGTATGCGAAGGGGTCGTACCGATATTCGCCCTGGGATAAATCTCGTTGAACAGAAGTTTGCCGAGCCATGCGGCGAGGTAGCAAGCGGTTGGATGAATCCGGGTCGAACTGTATCGCAAACTCAAAATCCGCCAGAGCTGGTACGAGCTTCCCGGCGTGCTGGAGGTCCCGACGAGCCTCATTCATGGCTGGCAATTTTGGGTTTATGATGTGATTGGCGACGATGTTGTCTAGGTCTAGGTTCTGAGGGAATATATGATGGGGATTTGAAATGATTATTATGGCAGAAGGCTTACTCGATGAACGATATTGTTCTCGTGCAGAAAGGCCAATCCCTAGAGGACATTTAGCTCCAAAAGGACGTCGGGAGATGGTGCGAGCATACCTTTAGCAGGAAATGTATGAAGGTAAGATTGCTACGCAATGTGCATTCCCAAGAAGAGGCACGTCCCCATCTGGCACAACCAGGATATGAGATGGAGCTAATTTTGCGGAACGCGCATGCATACCGAGGCATAACCACAAAACAATATTCGTCCAATTCCAAGAACTCGAAGATTGGTATGATGCCCTCGAAGAAGCTGGTTTCATCTTGCTTCCGATGTAGATATCTGTAAATATCTAGTTGAGGGCTTTCCGTCTTGACAGCCCGTATGAAAACATGTCGGGCTTCAGAATCTTGCGCGTAGAAAACTCGACCCTGCCGATAAACCATGAGGGGACGCTAGTAGGGATGAAGTGAGGATCACATTTCTCATTTTTGGAATGCCGAATAAGTAATCTCCTTTAGCTCTTGGGCCGTTAGTGTATGCGTAGGGAAACGGCTCGTCAGAAGTCTGATCCACTTGATCGAAGTCCATAGATGGCACGAGAAACCCAGAAGACGTTCCTTTCACCACCAAAGGATGGTAGAGGAAGTACCCTTTATCTTCGAACCATTGACGCACGCGCGGGGAGAGCCACCACTCCCGTAGAGAGCCAGCACTATTCTCGAAGAGATCTGAGCTGATCTACAAAGCTGTCAGAAATAAGGATATTGAAGTAAGAAGCGGAAGTTGGTACCAATGGAGCCTTTAACTCTGATTCACAACTTGAAGAAGACATGGCAGAAAACTGGGGGCCTGTATGCAATCTAGCTGCATTTTCAGAGTTATCGCGGAGCGAGGTACCGGAAGGTTTGTCCAAGATCGCAGTAGGCGCGCTGCGCCGCCGTCACTGCGCTCCGGAAAGACTGGACTTCCTTCCTTAGAAGGTATGGAGACGAGAGTTAGCCATGAACCATTGAGACGTCGTCATCCTAATTGTATCAAGGTTTCGTAGATGACTGCCGCTCCAGAACAAACGGGAACCTTCATCTATAGAATATTTCAGCATTGTCGTAGAAGATATATATAAATGAGCGATAGGCTCACCATTTCAAATTATATTTTATCGAGAAGAGATGGTACCTCACACAGCATGCTTCGGGCCATCGGCGTTCTGCGCTTCTTCGTTCTGGCTGAAGCTTTCATTTTTTGGCACGAAGAGCGCTCGTCTAAGTCAGGTATCGTTTACTACCGCCATGTGGTTTGTAAAGCATCCCGAGCTGAGTCATTCTGTAGGTCGGCAACCGTAGTGTGTTGGGCTTGGATGAGTTTTGAACAGAAGTGACGACTCGGATACTACACTTCCGTTCTAGGAGTCGCTTGGGCGTGTGTGCTCTGCCGCGACGCAATCGAGGAGGATTTCAGGTCAAATTCGCTATAAAACATGTAAAGTTACCATGACTCGGATGTGGCAGAAGAATATTTTGTACAGATCTAGCCAAAAGTCGAGTCAATCAATATTATTCAACGACATAGGGAGTATACAAGGAAAAAAAGATCCTCGTCGAACCATAGTATACTTCACTTCCAATTCCGAACGAATGCAAGCACAAAGCTAGTGGTGTGTCGGTGTTAAATAACATTCAATACTAGTGGTTCGAATTGAATCTGGAATTGGAGCAGGTGATGACGTCACTACTCCTTTCCTGGATCCAACCACCATCGTTGGCTATAACCACAATTCTTCCTGCCATATAATAAATCTGCACAGGTGCCAAAAGCGGAAGGCAAAGTCTGCCCCTCAAAACTCTGTAGAGCTGGTGTTGTCGACAAGGGTAAAATGAACATAGAGAGGCGGGACGCAGTAGCGGTGACCGAACAATTGGATCTTACGGCACTCCTCGAACAATCCGATACTCTTCAGAGCGAAACCGTCGGTGAAAACCATCGGAACCTAGAACTGGGTCGCAAGATGGCCAGGTATGCCGTTGGACCCATGCCAATCGAGGAATTCATCGACTTCATACCTGAATGCTCTCAACGACCTGATAACATGATGCCGAACAGTCGGCGCGCATTCAGCAAAGTCCCAAAGCGTGGAGATATCAATTTCAAAGATGAACGTTCGCTCTATGATCCGGTTGTACGTACTGCCTGCCTTTCTCTTTCTGCGTATAGTGATTATTGCACTATACAGAACAAGGCCTTCAATGCCACACGAAGAAACTCTCAAAGTACTGAGATGGCCCGTTGTCCTGGCATTACCTTTTACAACACTTCCGCCCGACCGAAACCTGGAAAATGCTCGAACAAGGTTGGCGCTAGTGGATACGCTCAAGAACATCTCAAGTTTGTGCAAGACCCTGGAACTTTGGCTATCGTCTCTCACCCGAGCTACTGGCAGCTTTTCTGGGAGGCAAAAAGAATAGACTTTGTCGGCGACAGCGGAATTTTGTTCGAACACATTACGGACGAGAGGACTAAAAAACACGCTATTGCTGATTTTGGCCAGACATCTTCCTATGCCGCACAGATGTGCGCGAACCAGTATCGAGATTTTGCTTTCTCAATATCATTGACTGATGAGACTGCGCGACTACTCCGATGGGACCGCTCTGGTGTTATTTTCTCTGAGGCTACCCATTATCGAGGGAATCCCAAGCCCATGTGTCGGTTCCTTTGGCGTTTTGGGAATGCCAACTCATCGCAGCGTGGAGCGGACACATCTGTACACAAGCGCATCACGGAAGCTGAGGAGTCGCTCTTTCGGGATACTGTGAAGGCACACGTCAAACTGCAGCTAGGATTGACTAATGAGAAAGAGGTGGATAAAGCAGCGGACAAACATTATGAACCTGGACAGGTTTGTATCGTAGAGGTGTCCATACATCGAGAATCGGAAGACCAGTCACAAGCATCGTCATCGGAATATCGAACTCGAGGGCAGACACAAGCCCAAGCAGCGACCCGAAAATTCCTGGTGTCTCGACCAGTAGTCTCACCGCGCTCGCTGGCCTCACGCTCTACTCGTGGGTATTGGGCCGTTGATGTACAGACGAAAAATATTGTTTTCTTGAAGGACTGCTGGCGTACAGATGCCGAAGCGGTAGATATGGAAGGTTCGACGCTCCAAAATCTTCGAGCACACGGTGTCGAGGTAGGGGTGCCAACGGTTGTTTGCCATGGCGATGTCTATGTCGGAGATGCAAGTCGGTAATTTCATTGACGCAGTTTAGACCATTTCTCATCCTTGTACCAGTATCCTCAACGTTGACGTCTGAGTACTCAGAGAATGAATGGAATATGGCTTCAGAGCCATACGACATTACGGGACGGATCCATTACAGAATGGTTACTGCCGAGGTGGGACATGCGCTGCAGGAGACCTTTGCTGGGACACGGGAGCTTATCAAAGGCTGCCAGGAAGTAATCCATGGTATGTCACTGTTGTCCCTCTTCTCTGTATGTAAAGACTTAGGTTCTACTCAGTATTGTTCAATGCCTCAACAAAGGCAAACCTCATCCATCGAGACATTTCATCAACCAATATCATTCTTGTCGCTGATGAAACAAACAGCTTTGGGAGCCGAGCAGCTTATGTCATTGACTGGGAATTTGCTGTATCATTGAACCAAGAAGGAAGTCATTGGGATCGGTGGAGAACGGTGCGAAAGAAAAAAATTTATTGTCCGGCATAACAACTCATTTTGTGAGACATATAGGGCACAGTTGCCTTCATGTGCATGAATGCTCTATCGGTGATACACCCACCTGACCCCCCAACACCGTACAGGCGTTTCTTTGGCCATGATGTGGAATCCCTCATCTATGTTGCACTATATTGCGGATTGTACCGTCTGCCCTGGAACACTTACTCAGAGGATAAGCACAAGTTTTTTCTGAGAACTTTGTTTGACTTTGCACAAGGCAGATTCGCGAAAGTAACACTTATGATGGAATTTGAGGTTTCAAACTGGCTGTCAGTTTTTCCAGAATCGGAGCTTCGCAAGTGGCTCATAGCAGCTCTGAAGCTTATCCCTATGTGGTATCCCACCCCTGCATCTCTTCCTTCTCCTGAGGCTATCCTTGCCAAATTTTCGGCCACTGTCGAAGTGGACCCTGCAACACTGGATGAACTCGACGCTGTCCCTCGCGAGATGCCGACTATCCAGGGTCTTCCAACCACCAGTTCTACTACTCGCTCCTCATCACCAAATTCCACAGATTTTCCGAATGGATATTACAGGTTACGCAAGCGTGTAGTTGAACTGTCTCCATCTGCAGGCGCACCGAAGCGTAGGCGAGGGCGAGGTCAGGTGGTCGGCTCTACCACTGATACTGCTGGAGGGAACATTGGTGGGAGAGCGCGAGGCCAGGCGCTAGGCAGCTCCACCTTCAATGCTGTTGGAGTAAGAACACACGGAAGAAAGCGACCAGGCAATGAATCAGATGAAAAGGAAGGTCAAAAGGGGGTCAAACATCGCAAGAAAAGAAGAAAGTAGTACTAGGAATATAGATTGCTATTATACTACCTTGAAAATTGTTGCCAGGTTTTAGTACAAACATAACAACAAATGTACTTGATGATGAGATGATTCATGAACAGAGTTGTGCGCCAACCTCGTCTGTACACTGCCACTGCCGGCGGCTAAACACGATCGTTACGCCCGTGACCGTGACAAAAAAAACTCAATGCAGGTCTTCCATCCTCTCCGGTGCCGGGTCCTCGCGCGTCCACTCATTCTCAGTCGCTCACTAACCACCCAACCAAAACCTAAACCTCCCATTACAGAGCTCATCAAGGCCGACATCGCCGATGCTCAAACGCGCGGAATCCTCCAAGCCCCACCGCCCGGCTCAGGCCCACTCAAATCGCTGATACACACTTCGATGGAGCTCCTCAAATTCTACTTTCGCGGAGGGCGGGAGATATTCCGGCGGCAGAGGAGCCTAGTAGAGACCCCTGCGACGCGAAGGGAATGGCGGATGCTGAGGACGCAGAAGACGGACGTGTTGAAGGTGGTACCGTTTCTGATCACGGCGGTGCTCCTGGAGGAGCTGATACCGGTGATGGTACTGTACGCGCCCGCGATGTTGCCGTCGACGTGTATCCTCCCTGGGCAGCTGAGACGGATACGGGACAAGAAGGTGCAGAAGGCCCGGGAGGCGCTCCCAATGCTCCGGGCTGCGCATGAATACCTCGAAGTATCCAAGGAGGGTCCATTCCCATTTAGGAAAGAGGATCTCGACGATGAGGAGGTGGACATGGACTCGTTGGTGGAGGAGGCCAAGACGCGTGCCCGGTTCTGGACGGATGGTGACCGCCGGCGGGCCGTGTACAGTTTGTACGGGCTCTCCCGCGTCGGCATACAGCTCTGGCCATGGGTTCGCGTCGGCTGGCATATGGATTTCCTGCAGAGTGACGATGCGTGGCTGGCGAAGGAGGGTGTCCAGGCTCTTACCGACGATGAGGTCAGGGAGGCCGTCGTCGAGCGGGGCCTTGGCTTCGTGCAGGAGGCAGAGGCTAGAAAGTTGCTACAATGGTGGCTCGGTGAAGTCAGTGATAGCGATAGGAATGCCAGGCTGAGGGCATCCGTAGCATTTGCTGCACTGTATAAATAGTAGACAAATAATATTGATACATACAATGTCAATTTTACACACTTCATCCTATCTCTATCTTACGCTTAATTCTCAGACACGTTCATCTTTCAGCAACGAGAACGTTGTTAGTTGATGAGATGCCTTTATGGAGAAGACTCACCTTTGTCGGTACTGAATAGAACAAGTCGGTACACAAAGAAATGAGGAGCGCTGGTGACAGACATCGGAACAGCCATGGACAAGCTCACGCGTAGCACATAGCCCACATCAGAGCAACTAACTCTCCGAAGCGTGATTCCAAGGAGACTTTTGAGTACGTTGGCGTCAGAGCTGGAATAAGAATGAAAGATTCTATAACTCGGGCTTGAATCCGAGGAAAATAATAGTCCCCATGCCGGAGCGCCAGCCATTCTGTGTTTACCTATCCGATATTGGGATGTCAGCAGTTCTTCAGGAAGGCAATCTCTTTGGTTTATACATCGACAGCCTAGTATCCTCGAGTAGGACGAGAAGCCAGGAAGCACGGTGAAACCATCGACCAGATACTAGGAATTGTCGAGAGGCAGGTACACGTCCCAGAACAACGTCTAATCATCCACGCTGCGAGGCCCTCATCGTCAACTCGTTAGAAATCTGCCAGATGTCGGAGTCCTGGAGATGTTCTTCAATATCATCGTATCGATTCGGCGCAGAAGGCATCCCAATATCAACTCGGTAAATTCATCCGATAGGCACGAGTTCAACAGTATGCTAAACTAATTTGCGACAGAATTGTTGGTTTGCTTAGCTCTGGGTGTTGAGCACGACCTAGTCCCATAATATGTAGTTGCTGGTTGAATGGAAAGGACCAGTCTCGGTGGCAGTGCATTTCTACCCGTCGGCAGTGGCTGTACCTTGGGACTTGACTTGGAACCACAAACTTTACGTTTCGTCGACACGGGCTGTATTCACTGAATCCCTCCCCAGAGCTCCACACCGCTTTGCTTCTCACTGTGTCATACTCGAGCAATATTCATCAGCACCCTAAGCAGGAATTTGGCCCTGAAAATCCATGTATCTCCTGCAGAACATTTCTGCTGGCTTGATAGCAAACCTGGTCAGTGTATAGCTGCGTCTTGCCCTCTGTCAGGATGCAGGAAGATGCGCAGCAAAGGAAAGGATAAATATATGATATATCAGCATCGTCTCGGCGCGCGTGTGCATCGGGTGAAGGGCGGAATTCCGTTAACTTCGGGATCATTTACGAGAGGGTCAGTGCTTGTTTGCACGTTCTCAAAAGTTAGGTCACAGTTTGGAAGCTGAAAACTTTGGTGTCCAGGATTTAGATGCACCACATGATGGACCTCCTGTTCATTATCTTCACAGGACTCTTCCAAGTTGCTTTTCCTGCGACGTTACATACCGCGTTCAGGAGATTCAATCTTGACGCAGCAGCATAAGCGGAGATGGGAAGGAGTAAATCTATTGAAGATCTTCTGGGCAGCTCTACCGGTATAGAGTGCTCTGATAAAGAGTCTTTCAATGCTGGATGTGAAGGCTAGTGACGAACACGGGACTCTCTCGAGAGCCCTGGATCTGAAGCTAAAGCTCAAACAAGGAATTCAACATTCTTCATGTAACTGTGCAAGAACCATCCTTTCCTCGCGCTTTCGGATTGAATAGGCCGCATCACTTAGCTGTTCTATTACGAATCATACGAAGTCGAGGTTTGCTCCTGGCTTGTATTCTGACACCTTTCATGTATCTGGTTCCTCGTCCTCAGGCTCTTCAAAGGGTGGGTGGTGTGGTCACGGGAATGTCCTTATGCTTCGCCCTTCATGTAATTCCGCTCATACACCCTTTCCCTCGCTTCCGCTAAGTTTGCTGCTACCTGGAGCCCCTCCCTCCCCCAGTCTTGACTCACGCATCGTCTTCGAAATACCGCTGCTCCTGGAATATACCAACAGTCTACATGCCGGAGGAGACTGTCCCAATCGCTATACATTGTTCCGACTGGACCCTGTGGCGAGGTGGTCAATACGTAGCAAGAGCTTGATCTTGTCATAACGTTTCCGATGCAGAAGCAAGACGCCAAGGACCGGCGAATGAAAATTCCTATCTCCCCATTTGTTGAGGTGCCAGACCGTGATTGATGATCAGGGAGCGCAATGAGGGAGGTGGGAGAAATACGACCAAGGACAGAACGAGAGATCTCAATCCAACATGGAGTAGCATGACTATTGGAGCCAGCAGAGTAATGTCCATGAATTTACAGGACTATGAAGACAGAGCCAGGATGATACCCCGGTAAGCAAGGTTCAAGAATCTTTACATCAATTCATTTCCACAATATGCCCTCGGGACGCCGTTCTACATCCTCAGTGACAATGTGCATGCGCGGTGACTTCGCAGGCTGCAACATACTTTTCAGTGCCAATTTCAATCTCCATCTGACAGCCGGAATGTGTGAGACATACAAAAGTGACGACCTGAGTGCGAGTATACAACCATCCAACAATTGGAGTTTCCCTCAGCGAGCCTGCCATCCTCTGTATCTTTTTCGTCGAGCTTGACCAACCCGTTCTTTATTCACCACTATGGTCGGTAGTTCCTTATCTCGCTGTGTTCCACAATGTTGAAACGAACCTCTAGAGCGAAAAGTTCTCCAAGTATGTGGTTTACAAGCCCAGCGGCGGTGACACCATGGTCAAATCTGGTCGATCCACCATCTATTATTCTCAAGGCGACCAAGCCTTCTACGCCTCCATCGATACCTACCTCGTCGACACTACGTGGGTGTCGAAGATGTCCTGGGAGAACAACACCGCAGCGGCGCAGACGTACTCCCTCCAGTATACGACCGAGCTCAAAGTCACCAAAGGTACCGAGGTCACCAACTCTGTCGGGATCGGAGCCGAATTCAAGGGCATGTCGATGAGCATGGACAGCCAGACCAAGACGTTCACGACGTATGAGACTACGGATACTCAGACTAAGACGATCACGCTGAGCGTCCCTCCGAAGTCGACGTTGACGTTCTATCAGAGGAAGTATCGGTTCAGGGATACGATGTTCTTTGTTTTGGATGCGTGGGGCGAGGAGTGGAATGCTGGATCCCCGGGAGGATACGACATCACTAGGAAGGAATGTCAGGTGGAGATTATGAGCGAGGATTATCTGACTACGGACACGCCGTTGGTGGATTCCGCCACGGGCACCATGGTTGTGAAGAGTGTTTCGAGGGCTGACGTCGAGAGTCGCAGGAAGACACGAAAGCGTGAGAACCTCACTGAGAGGGCGAAGAAGGAGCTTTCGAAGATGGGTGTCTAAAGGTAAGTTCGAATATTTCATCCGCAATTAAATATTGCTGATAATTTTCCACAGATGGGTCAACGAGCACTCGTATCAAGCCCATGTAACCTTGTTTGCTGTTACCTTTTCTATCTCGCTATTACTATGTTTCAATCTTTGCGCATGAAAAACCAAAATAAAAATGTACCTTTCACTTCATTTCCATATATAACATGATCCTTGTGTTGTTTACTGCCGATACGAACCCGAAGCCCATATCTCTGTACCGGCAGAGGGTAGCCTCCCTTGAATCGTGTCACTGACAAGGCCTTGTAAGAAAAAATGTCTCCATATCCACCATCAATGTTTTTGCCTAGTTTCATGCTCCTCTTCACGCACCATTTTACTGTCCTATTTTCTTCTGTTCTGTACTCTCCACCTTCTAGTCATGTAATGGCGCGAGTCTGATTTTACGACCTCTGGGGTACTCAAACGCTCAGAACTGGTTCTATTCACTGCTCCTCCTGTTGTCCAGGTACCTGCCAGCATCGGTGAATGGTTGAGTCTAGTCACTGAAGTTACTAGAGGCAGACATCCGTACGGAGAGAATCCGAAGAGTTGAAGCAGCATTTTGATAGCAATTAGACGTCGACACTCAATACTCATGGGTCGTTAAGGGGGAGGCAATTTTCATGGCGAAAGGAAGAGATGGTTGGAAGCCTTCAGCGATTGGATGACGGAAATCAAAGAGAAGTTGTACATGTAATGAGGAGAAGAAGATGCATGCTAAAAGGGATATTTGACTCGGGCGAATCGCAGGAAGAAGCAGTAGAGGGAATTGTTCATCCTCCGAGACAAGCGTATGAGATTGAAATGACAAAAGTGGTGATAGGTAGCTCGAATATTCGCACTAATGTCGAAGAGATCACGTCGTAAGTTGCCAGGTGAAACTCAAAAGCCTGTAGTAGCCAAAGAGGAGTTGAGAAAGTTCTTTTGTCTACTCATCGAGTGGAAGACACACGTCGTCTCTTTACCTAGTTGTAAGTGAAATGCGAATGAGAGCCGCCGGTCTGTTCAGAGAAGATAACTGCAGGTGATAAAGTCGTTTTCCTGAGTTGTGCGTGATGTATAATTTGTAATCGTACGCAATGGTCCAGATCATCATGGCTTCACGGTAGTATGCCTCATTACTGAGTGTCCGTACAGCTTGATGATCCGTGGAGATGGTCCTCGAAGTTCAAACTTAAGAAGAGTAAAAATTGCAGTTCCAAGTCGTCGGACGAGCCTGCGTCAGCTTGGCTGACTAAGTTAATCACACCTGGCTCTGCCCACCAACCTCCACGACACAAGTACTCGTCATCGACAACGTTTGACTCGTTGACCTAGAATCTGTACCAACAAAAGAATATCTCCTCATTTCAAGGGTCACTGTTGTACGAATGGACGCCACCTTTTGGGGGCATGCTCTGAGCTCAAACTCAACTCATTCCCTTACATCGTGCCAAGACTGCTATCGAGTTCCTCAAGAGCAAGGTGCCTGTATTGGGAAGTGAAAGTGCGAGAAAAGATCTATCACCAGCGCCTACCGGATGTCACGTACACGATAGCGGATTTGGAGATGCTGTATATACTATACGCCTAACGCCATCTCGCCGCTTCTTCATTTTGAATCGATGAGCATCCGTATCAAGTGAACATCGTCAACCTACCATCTTTCTCCTATCCGATTGTCGGGTTCCGATTTTTCTGCCGAAAACTCAAAAAAATTGTCGACTCCAAAAAAACCTTTAAATCTCTTTTTCATTCGTAACACCTCCCTATTTTGTTTACCGCCAATACACATGTCATCGCAAGGCCAATACCTATGCCGATGCCGAGACCGGACGGCAGCCTATTTTCAATCGCCGTAAGAAACCCAAGACCCCTTCATGCTTCCCCCGCACCCTCAAATACACACTCTTTCAATCCATATTCGTCTTGCCCAGAGTTCAAGTGACCCTTCTTATGTAACGTGAATCGGATGCTGTCTTCACATTCCTCATTGACGAGCACAGGTACCGACATCCAAGAGCGACTCGTATCTCTCCCTGATATCTTCATGTATAGAATGGGAGAGGTGCATGCTGTGGCGCGCACATCCTGCGTTCATTCATGCCTACAGAGGTCGCCGTGCATGGACTTGCAGACACGCTTCCCGTTCCTGTTCTCTTACGTTGGGAGAGTCGTTCTCCCGTGGTGGAGCGCATGTCTCCGTCCAGGAACTTGCATTATTCAAAATCGCAGAGCTGTATGAATAGAGGTAGAAAGAAGGAAGTTTTTCAGGGAGCACGGGATGCACGATTGCTTCTTGGTACTGGACATGGGACTCTTCGAAGGTCCCTAAGTCGTGAGCTTGACGCTCAGACAAGGATTCAACGTACTCCGCAGAAAACTTGATCTTCTCCTGGCGCTCTCCGATTGAATAGGCCTCACCATTCAACTACGTTCTATTACGCGCTCCTTACTTGTATTCTGCCAACCTTTCATACAAAAGACAGTCACGGGCTTGTTCTTGTGCTTCGCTATTCAAAGCTTCACATACATTCGTGCAGTCTTTCTTCCCAAGCTCGTTGCTATCTGAGGCTGTCTCAATTGACGACCATGCCGTGATCCCAAGTACAACTGCTCATGCCTGAGGAGACTGCGCAGTGGGGACGGTGTTGCTCAAGTGGTCAGTGCTTCGCAAGAGCGCAAAATCTAATTTTAACATTTACGATACAGAAGCGATGTCAAGGAACTTGCAAAAGAAAGTCCCAATATCACCATTTGTTTGAATGCTGAATTATGACAGCGCGAGGGTGAAAGGAAAACGACAAAGGACAGACACTCGGCTCCCAATCTGACATGCTACTGAAGCTGGTAGGGGGAGGGGGCTAAGGAGGACAGACGCCGGTATGCAAGGCTCTAAAATCTTCACGTCAATACATTTCCATAACATGCGCTCAGGACACCGTTCTACTTCCTCAATAGCAATGTGCATCCGCGGTGACTTGGCAAGCTGCAATAATATACCTTTCAATGCCAGTTTCAATCTCCATCTGACAGCCGGAATGTATGAAAGGTATAAAAGCGACAACCCAACTGTCGGAGCTTCCTTTAACGAGCCAACCATTCTTTGAAATATCTTTTGTCCAACTTGATTAACTTGCTCTTCATTCGCTATCATGGTCAGCAGTTTATTATCTCACTGTAGTCTACGATGTTGAAGCGGACCTCTAGAGCGAAAGGTTCTCCAAGTATGTGGTTTACAAACCCAGCGGTGGTGACACTATGGTCAAATCTGGTCGATCCACCATCTACTATTCTCAAGGCGACCAAACCTTCTATGCCTCTATCGATACCTACCTTGTCGACACTACGTGGGTGTCGAAGATGTCCTGGGAGAACAACACCGCAGCGGCGCAGACGTACTCCCTCCAGTATATGACCGAGCTCGAAGTCACCCAAGGCATCGAGGCCACCAACTCTGTCAGCATCGGTGCCGAATTCAAGGGTATGTCGATGAGTATGGACAACCAGACCAAGACGTTCACGATGTACGAGACTACGGACACTCAGACAAAGACGATCACGCTGAGCGTCCCTCCGAAGTCGAAGTTGACGTTCTATCAGAGGAAGTATCGGTTCAGGGATACGATGTTCTTCGTCTTGGACGCATGGAACGAAGAGTGGAATGCTGGATCCCCGGGAGGATATGACATCACGAGGAAGGAATGTCAGGTGGAGATTATGAGCGACGATTATTTGACTACGGCCACACCGTTGGCGGATTCCGCCACGGGGACGATGGAGGTGAAGAGTGTTGCGAGAACAGATAGCGAGGATCTCAGGAAGACGCGAAAGCGCGAGAACCTTACTCAGAGGGCAAAGGACGAGCTTTCGGAGATGGGCGTTTAAAGGTAAATCTTGGTATTTCATTCATTATTGTAGCTGATATGTCTCCACAGGGAGTTAGCGAATATTTGTCTCAAGCGATTCAATAAGGTTTTGAATTTTGTCGGTTTTTTTTGCTCTTATCTTCTTTTTCTTGCGCGCCAGGACGACTAAAACAAAAAAAAATTAAATGTACTTGTACCTTTTTCTCATTCATACTGGCTCCTCCAATCGGTTTGTTCGTGTGGAATGTTTCAGCGTCTAACTTGAGAAATCCCGAGTGATAATGGGAAACGTCGTACGGATCACCAATTGGACAAACTTCAGGTAGGGTACACTTAAATGACTGGAAAAACCTTGTGATCTGGGGATTCATGAAGAATAAAAGTGCAGTTACGGAGCAGGCTCAGAGAGAACAACCGCCGCCGGGGTGTTGGCGTTCTTACCGGCAGATAAGGAATGGCCTGACGTGACGGATGCACGAAGGCTCATACCGTTATCGAGTGTGTCGCGCAGAGTGGAGACTCATTGTGCGGTACTCTGAAGACAACCTGACACTGGCAGCTGATGATTGAGTCCGGACCTGGGATCGCAACTGCGTTTACCGGCGCTCGATAATACCGAAATTATGGTCCTGAAATGACTTTAGGACAAGATGCGTGGAATGGGGTGGGGAATATGACGTGCGAATGCGCGTGTGAGGGGCAGGGCGGAGCGGACACGGGAAGAACGCAGAGGGGGAGAAGGCGGGCGAGGATAAATGGCTTGGTGCTCCCTGAGGAAATGCAAGTCGTTCATGAGAGTGGGCACAGATACGAAGGAACAGGCCTGACGAGCGTGAGTAGCCAACAAGAATGATACTGTGCTAGTGGCGGACGGGAGATCCAATCTCGTACGGTTCCTGTTTGTAAAACACACGACGACGAGTACAAGCGCGCACGATCTGGTGTTAACTTAGGCATCGGCTTCAGTCCTTAGTGAATCACAACCGTTCATAATGTGTCGAGGAAGGGAAATGTCGTTGAAAAACCTGCTTCGAAGATCTACACATATTCAGTTGCACGAAGAAGGTCAGGCAAATTGATTCTTGGCGGCGGGATCCGACCCCCACGGAAAACGCAACGGTCAGAAATGATCGCACTGTGGAAAGAGAAAAGTAGCTTGATTTGGGGGATGAGAAGGCAATGGTGACAACGGCGTCGTGGAAGGCGATATCGTCGACGATCATGGCAAGAAGATTGGCACTGTACTAAAGAGGAAGGCAAAAAGATTGGCGTGCTGACTAAGCGAGTACTGACTCCTTTATAACTGGACGGTGACTAGAGCGTATACCCCCTGCTCTGCTGGCATGTCGTCTACGCTCCCACCTGCACTCTGCAAGCGCAGCTGCCACCGAACGAACTTTTTCCCCACAACCAGTGCTGTATATGCATTAGATTCATGTATGTTATTCAGGATGCACAATTTTGATTTTAAGTATCAAGTACAACTCTGTTAAGTAAGAAAATCCGCATCAGGTCAAGGTCTTTGCAAATGAATGTGACAAAGGGAAAGAATCAGGGACTCGGCAACTACCGCTACTTCCCGATTCTTTCCGAAGTATGAGGAAACGATAGAGGGTTCATAGAGGGTTTATCTCAGAACGTAACTGGTCGTGAGTAGCGCCAAACTGTTTGGACAGGGGCTTTACTCGGGGTTTGCTTACAAATTTTTTGGTGATTGGCGATCAATCGGCACTCAACAGCTTCTTTGCCGTTTGGTTGCCGCTGTGGCTGAGACCTCTTTTGTTCCGATATCTCCCTATTGGCTCACCAATATGCTGACCTACTTGATGCATCTTGTCTCTATGTTTGCAAACCGCAACCCATACTCTGTGTACAGAGACGTGGTGGTACTGGCTCATGGCCAGCCCAGTAGCAACAGTTCACTTCAGTAGGTTTGTAAAGGGATTTTTGAACTGCATCTTCATGTTTGTTTGATGATTTTGTATGCTGTCCACAATTGTTGCTTGGCTTTTATTTTCATATTGTTGTCTTTGCAAGGGGGTACCAGAATTATGGCCCAGCACACCGGGTAGGTAGGTAGGTCCAGCCAGATGTCATGATAAAAAAAAGTTGTCCCCCCCTATTTGGGCCTAAAACCAAGGTTTTGAGGGCACATTTTGGATAAGTCTTGATGCAAAATATACTAAAGTACATTCTATTTACCTTTGAGAACATAATACAACAACTGGTTATCCAGACATCCTCACTGAAGCTTGTCAATGTTTACTGCATTATGATGATGTCATATGCTTTGATGAGTCAATCCTCATGATGTCATGCACTTTAATGATCTAATTTTGAAGTCTGAGTCCAATGGGACACAGATTGTGCCGAAAACATCAAAATATCCATTATGCAGGTACCTTTGCACAGAAAATGAACCAAAATGTGCAAAAATAGAGCTATATTAGGCAATATGACATCATAATGGTCATGTGAAGGTAGTTAGGTCCACCACTGATGCATGAAAATAATTAATTGATCCACTGTCTTTTTTTTTTTTTTTTGATTTCAGGATCCCCTTGTGTCTTTGACCTTCCAGCAAGAACATACTGAGATTAGATTCTTGAGGTTGTGCAAAATATGAGCTGGCAGCATAGCCACTGAGTGAGCTTTTTGCATAACCACTTTATCAAGATATTTTAATCTAGCTTGAATAAGTAGGCATTCCAGTTCGTGGTCCAAAGGAAAAGAATTGGAGACCTGGCAACTGCTGCTACTGGTGGATAGTTACACTGCCCTCAACCTGCCACCTATGTGACACAGTTTTCCATCAACAACTTTTGACTCCAAGTTGTTCACCTGGAATCTGTGTGAACAAAATTATATCTCCTCACTTCAAATGTTTCTGCTACATGAAAGGATGCCATCCTGCAGGCCCCAGAGGCTTCTCTGAGCTCATTTTCTGCTGTCTGCAACATCCCAAGACTACTGCACCCTGCTATCAAGTGTCTCAAGAACAAGGTACCTGCATTTGGAGGTGGAGATGCTAGAGAACATCTACCACTAGCATCTAATGGATGTTGCATACACAATGGTGGATTTGGAGCTATATGCCCAACGCTATCTCACCATATATTAGTGGAGTGCATGTTTTCATCCAAGGGTCTGACATTGCATGCTGTATTCAAGATCTCAGGGCAGTATAAATGGTGGTAGGAAGAAGGAGATGCTGCTCTGTCATCAAAGAGAGCTCATGTGCAGCCAGGGGGGATGCGGTATTGGGTGCTGCATTGACACACACAACTCAGAGACTGGTTCTCTCTGGATCATGTCAAATGAGGTATTCAACATTCTTCATGCACTGCATCTTTTCATTGAATAGAACTCACTGTTCAGTGCTCCCTCTATTACAAAATATATGGGGACCTGACCTGCATCCTGTGAATGCTGTTCCTCATCTGTCAACTGTTACGATTTATTTCACTTTTTTCCTTTTTCTAGTCCTATCTCATCTTATTGCATCTCATCAGCATCATCATGCTTATGCATTAGCGCCTCATCATCACTGATATTGTTATGATTTATTCACTTTTTTCCTTTTTCTAGTCTTATCATATCTTATTGGTGTCATTGCGCTTATGCACCATCGCCACCTCATCACTGATATCAACTTCGACAAAACTTTCATGATGGACAACGCATGATATTGCGTGCTCATTGCCTGACTAGCATGCCTCTTGCTTCGACAAAACTTTCGTACCTATTAATAGTAGCAACGCTTTAGTATTTAAGTAGTTATGATTTACTGTACAACCTCAGCTTTGAGCTAAGGTTTACCTACACATAAATCTTACTTGTCTGCTCGCTTGCCGAGAGCCTCTCTGTAAGCGCCTCTTTCATCACCTCGAGTCATCCGAGGCATTGGCCAAGTGATTGTCCGAATGCGAGACAGCTTACCAATTGCCTGACTATGAGTCACATGGAAGTCAGCCCTAACAATTAGCTCGAAGCTTCCCTCACCCTTCCACGATGCCAGATGCAGGAAGGATTCCATATGCCCTTACAACAAACCCCCGACATTTCCGAAGGAACAACGAGTACCCTTGCCGTGATCCTTTTCACAATAGCAGGAGTAATAGGAACTACAACCGCAGTTGCGACTATCTACTACAGAAACAGAGAGTGGTTTGAACGCCATGGAATTACATTGCAAAGAGGATGATTAATCTACCCACCCCTGACACTCCCCTGCTTTTACAACCCTCCCTACAATGTTCTGACGTACCCTATAAGCTATGCCATCTATGGACAGGAGTCCTACCAGATGCCCCCAGAGTCGCTGACCTGGGACCTTCAGGGTCCCTTCCCCAATCTCTATGAACGAAGAGGAAGAATGCCAAGCCCAGTGGCTGGCCCTTCTGGAACCCAGCACTCCTCTGAGGATGCCAGAAGTACTTCCTCTTACGAGGGAAGTATTGAGGAGCTCATTAGAGCCTATCATGGAGTTGGAACAGAACCCCTGGAGGATGCCAGGAGAGAACTGGAGCGAAGCCTCCAACAGGTACCTACAACTGAGGGCACCCAGCCCTGACCAGATAGCGAGACCCTCCCTCAGGCGACCCTACGGGTCGTCAATCCTGACGAACCCCCTGAGACCCCCAACTCCACCTCACTTGATTCGTCAGAGAGACGAAGAGCGACTTCAGAATATGATTCAGAGGAGAGCTGAAGGAGGGCTCACCTACCAGGACTCTTGAGACTTCACCACCCCTACCGAACTCAGACCATGCTCGACACACCTGTGTCGACAATTGTACTCTCCTCCTCCGATCCCGATTCCCCCACCCCCGAGTCCCCCGAACCTTATACTCTTCGAGAAAGAGGAGAAGAGACCCCGTTTGCCAGCCCCACCCCCTCCAGCTCAACATCCACCCCGGCCTCGCTCGACCGCCATGACCCAGGGTTCTATAATGAGCTCTGGCGATGATGCCTACGAATCCGCTACATCAGGCAGCCTTCGTACCAGTGAAGAAGAAGGGTTGGAAAATCCCCACTCGCATACAGCATTCGACAATGCAAGGAGGACCCAGATGCACCCCCCCGAGATCCTAGGAGTGAGCGACGACTCGCTCTACGAGAGCTTGAAAGTAGTCCCTTCCACTTGAGGACTCCAGACAGAGCCTGGCCATCCCTCTCCCTATCCCAGCGAATGGCCCACAGAACCTACCGGTCCCAGGCCTGGGCCCTTCAAAGGGCAGACTATCTACGAAGAGGAGGAGCGGACAAGACACAGGAGGAGCATTGACACCGCTTCAGCCTTGTCCCCAATGAAGAGCTATGGTGGTACGAGCTCAATTATGGCCCCATACCAGGGGTACATATACCTGACCTATGAGCAAGGACCGAGCAGGAGGAGCGAGTCCTCAACCGGCAATTGGCAGCTATACTCACTACCTGGAGAAGAGATGAGGCCGACCGCGCTGAGCTATCCTGAGTATGGGTGGCCCAGGCCAATGCCAGACTCGCCGCTGACAGACTGGAGACGCCAGAACTGGCCCTGGAAAGGAACGAGTAGGCTATTTGTGAGTGCAGGAGAGGAAGGACCAACTGACATCCTGGTCGACCCTCCAATCGACTCCGAAGTTGAATGACAACAACAAGAAGAAGAAGCAGCAGAGACCAGAAGGCAAGAACACCAGGAACAACAAGTGGCCTTCCCGGGGCTCATCAATGATCTGGCAAAAGCACTGTTGGAAGCAAGAAGCTTCGCACTCGCCAACAGCCTACCTCTCCCCCCTGAACTAGAAGATCCCAACAGGTGTCGAGGATGCCCAGCTGCCCCGGCTCCCAAACAATGGGGGAGCCCGACTCATCGAACCGACAGGTGGTCAATTCCAAGGCCACCACCCAAGAACAACCCCCCCGACCTGCCAGACTGGCCATCAGGGGATGCAGACGAACAGGCTCCCTGGCTACAGGTGAAGCCAACCTTAATCCGACTCCCCACCGACTTTGAAGGGAAAGGGGATGATATTCACTGATTTACAGGAGCTTGTGAGGAATACTTCTCAATATTCCGAGCATACTACCCCACCCACGCCAACAAGATCCTCTTCATCACTTCTCTCTTCGGCAAGAGACCCCAAGGATGGTGGTCCCAGTACCGCCTTCAGTTCTGAAGTGACACTGAAGGATGATACCGATACTGCTCATGGGATGACTTTAAAGCCACCCTCCAAGTTGAGTACAGTGATCCTGCCCTCCAAGAAGTCATGGAAAAGCGGATGAACGACCTCTGCATGACCGGCACAGCAGCCGAATACTTCCGCAAGTTGGAAGAATTGGCCTGCCAAGCTGATCAACTCTGTGACCTGGGACCCTGAGGCACCCTAGTCCGAGCTGTCCGATGAGGCATACCCACCTCCTACACTGACTCCATTGCCGACTTAGGAGTCATGATCCCCTCAACATATGTGGAGTGGAAGCAACACATATGCAGCATCTACAATAAGAAGGCCCGAAAGCAGGCCTTCAACCAGATCGGCCACTATGACAAGTCGCCCAAGGACAAACCCGCCAGTAATACCTCTAAAGGTACTACTGGCATGACAAGTTCCTCGGCCGACAAATCAGCCAGCAAAGGGTCGTCGTCAGGAGGATGGACCACTTATGGAGGAGCCAGGGAACCGATGGATATAGACCGCCTCCGAAAGGAGGGCAGGTGCTTCAACTGCGGAGGAAAGGGGCATCTAGGGAAGGATTGCAAGAAGCTGAAATGGCCCAGAGACCCGAAGAGTGGGCGATACACGATGGCCCAACTTTGCATGATGTTGACGGAAGCCGAGGAGCACGATAAGGAGGAACATGGGCACAGTCACGAGGAGAAGGTCGAGGAGAAGATGCTCTCAACATCGAAAGTCGAGGAGGTAAAAGGCAAGGCTGAGAAGTGAGTGATTCCACTTCCTCGGCCCAATCCTCCTCTCTGGGTGGTCGGTCATCGGGTCCTGCTGTGCGGACTTTACCTGATTGTAATACATTTTTACGTACATCGCTGTTATCTGAGCATTCAAATATACCTGCCTTGATTGCTTCCCCCAAGACCACCCTAAAAGAATCACAACCCATTCGAGCTCCACCCGAAAAAATCTATAAAATCCCTCAGAAGCAAAGTGAGACTCATCCCTCTCCTTCGCTAACACTCTCCATCCCAGAACTCCTCACCCTCCAGGACCTTCAGACTTGATGGGGGCCAGAGTTCATCCGAACAATGTCGGGGATCTCCCAGTCCCTAGGGGCGAAGGAGGTGCTCCCCAAACTGGCCGAGCCCATCGTCGCTGAACGGAAACATCAAGACAAAGGCGGAGATACGAGACCAATGCCTGCTGACGCTGTCCGCAACGATTTGCCATGCACTCGAGGACTGTCACAGAAACACGGCCCCCTCTCTCCCCGCCTGGAAGAAGAAACGAGGGATCGTGCCCCCCGTCTGTCTCCTGAAAACGTTACACCAGTCGAGATGGCACCTCCCTCATCCCCAACCCTGGAAGAAGATGTCACAAGAAAGGATAGGGACATGGGACAGGTGCTGAAGGACCCAGAAGGAGCATGGGAGCACAGTCCATGCGACAAGAACGCGATGCTCACGGCCCCTTCCATCCCAGATAGACCTTCCGGTCAATCCTGGAGCAACCCGCTCCCCAAACCCCCAATTCCTGATGAAGCAGCTGGCAGCAGACAATCCTTGGGGAAGGAGCATGCCCCAGCCAAGGAGACTCCTTGAAGGCCCCCGACCGTCGAAGGATCAAGTGGGACTCCAACCTCAGATGCGTGAGGTTCACGGGTCCAGAAGACCACCCTCATTGAAATCCCCGACGAGGAAGATGACACTGCCTTCAAGATGGCACAAGATCAAGAACGAGTCAAGCGGGAAAAGAAAGGGACCAAGGGGCTTCTCCCCTCGTTCCAGGAGCAAGAGAAGCAGGAAGAAGAACCGTTGAGGGCGAGGCGTTCCAAATACAGTCCAGTAAGTGTTTCCACCCCGAAGTCCACCTGGTTCAAGCTGTTTTTCATGGACTGGACCCTTCAGGCCATCAGGGAAGCATGCATGGATTCGGAGGCTTTCGCCTCGCTCCATCTCTGGGCCTATAAGGAAAAGGTCAACGAGATCGACGATGAACTCCTCGCCTCATTGAGGGAGGAGGGAGAATGCGCACGAGAAGAACTCTACGAATTAAGCCAACCAATTTGATATCAATGACGAGTGTCCACCAAAGGCATCTGAGAGCTTTTCCTTGATGTACAGCTTGAGACCTTAGAGAACCATCAAGTCCTCAAGGCTCAGGCCCTAGTCGATAGCGGATGCACCGGGAGTACCATAAGCGAAAGCTATGTCAAAAAATATGGACTCATCACTCGACCTGCCCCTGCTCCGATTTCCGTGTACAATGCGGACGGAACTCACAACAAAGCAGGAGTAATTACTGAATTCGTGGAAGTACGGATGACCATAGGAGGTCACTCAGAAAGGATTGACTTCGCCGTTACCAATATCGGCAAAGGCGATATCTTTCTCGGTCATGACTGGCTTCTCCGCCACAACCCTGTCATCAACTGGGCCACCGGTAAAATTATCTTCGCCCGGTGTTAGTGTCAGAAGAACCCATTCCCATTACCGGATGCCGACCCAGAAGATCCATGGGACGAAGAGTTAGAAGAGGGTGAAACCATCCTAATGGTTGACCTCCAAGAGGAGCTGGAAATTCGTGCCGTACACCACGCGAATGACCTAGCGGCTAAAGCAAATGAAGGAAAGGCAAAAAGATCCTTTGAAGAAATGGTTCCACCTTAATATTGCGAATTCCAAGACCTTTTCTCCAAGGAGAACTTCGACGAGCTACCTGATCGCAAACCCTGGGATCATGCGATCGAGCTGATCCCCAACGCCAAATCCACACTTGACTGCAAGGTATATCTGCTCAATCAACATGAACAGGAAGAGCTAGATAAATTCCTTGACGAAAACTTGGAGTCGGGATGGATCCGCCCATCCAAATCTCCCTTTGCATTCCTCTTCTTCTTCGTTAAAAAGAAGGATGGCTCCCTCTGACCTGTCCAAGATTATCGGAAGCTTAATGAGATGACTATCAAGAATCGCTATCCACTTCCCTTAATCTCAGAACTGATGGACAAACTCCATGGCACCAAATACTTTACCAAGTTGGACGTCTGCTGGGGCTACAACAATGTACGGATCAAGCAAGGGGACGAGGCCAAGGCAGCCTTTCGAACCAACCATGGCCTATTTGAACCCACCGTCATGTTCTTCAGCCTGACCAGCTCGCCAGCTACCTTCCAGTGGATGATGAACGACATCTTCCATGACCTCATAATGGAAGGGAAGGTCACCATCTACCTCGATGACATTTTAATCTTTTCCAAGGACCTGCAAGAGCACCGACGAATCGTCAAACGGGTCCTACAACGCCTATGGGAACACAAACTATTCTTGAAGGCAGAAAAGTGCAAATTTGAAGTCCTAGAAACCGAATACCTCAGTGTCATCATAAGTGAGAGATCGGTACAAATGGACCCCATCAAGGTCAAGGGCATTACAGAGTGGCCTACCCCTACCAAGAAGAAGGAACTACAATCCTTCCTGGGTTTTACAAACTTTTATCGAAAGTTCATAAAAGACTACTCCAAAATTGTCTGTCCAATGACCCAACTGACTGGCAATGCCCCTTGGACATGGGGAACAGCCCAGAACGAGGCCTTCCAATGTCAAAAGAAGCAAATGGCCGAGGATGTGGTCCTGGCGCTACCAAAGGAGAAAGGAAAATTCCGAGTAGAGGCCGATTCCAGTGAAGGAGTGATCGGCGCTGTCCTTAGTCAAGAACAGGATGGGAAATGGAGGCCAGTGGCCTTCCTTTCCAAAGAATTGACTGTCACCGAGCGGAATTATGAGATATATGACAAGGAACTCTTAGCTATCATGCTCACCCTGGAGGAATGGAGGCACTATCTCATGGGAGCCACCGAGGACTTCGAAATTTGGATGGATCACCAAAACCTCCAATACTTCCAACAACCCCAGAAGCTGAACCGTCATCAAGCTCGGTGGGTCACTGAGCTTGCCGAATATCACTTCTCCCTCCATCACAAGCCAGGAGCCTCAAACCAAAAAGCTGACCTCCTCAGTCGTCGGGATGATCACGACCAAGGCAAAAAGGACAATGATGATGTTGTAGTCCTACAGCCCGAACATTTCTGTGCAATGATCATGCCAACGACCAATGAAACCCACCAGAAAATCAAAGATGTGACCAGAAATCATGACAGCTGGGACCAGGGGATCACTAACTCACTTGATCATGAACGAAGTATTTCAGAAAAGGAGGGACTCCTCTATTATGACAGATGAGTCTACGTTCCCCGAAATGACAAGCTCAGGGGGGAGATCATTGTCTCTCACCACAACCATATTACCGCAGGACATCTGGGAATCGAAAAGACCAAGGAACTCGTACAAAGAGAGTTCTGGTGGCCAAAGCTCAAACAAACGGTCGAGAAGTACATCAAGGCATGCGAAGCCTGTCAACAAACAAAGACAGACACCCACCCAAAGGCCGCCCCTCTTCACCCTAACGAGGTCCCCTCTGAGCCATGGACCCACATATCCATGGACATGATCACCGGATTACCCAAATCTAATGGCTACAATGCTATTTTAGTAGTCGTTGACAGATTCTCCAAGGAGATTGTCCCAATCGCTTGCAACATGGAACTCACGTCCGAAGGATGGGCCAAACTGTTACGCGACCATATCTACGCTCGGCACAGAATGCCCAAGACTGTAATCTCAGACCGAGGACCCCAATTCATCTCGAAGTTCATGGCTGAACTCCTCTGCTTACTCGATATCACCCTGAATGCATCCACCCCCTTCCACCCCCAGACAGATGGACAGACCAAATGCGCAAACCAGGAGATCAACAAATACCTGCGCATTTTCATCAATCACCGACAGACCGACTGGAGCAAATGGCTTGCATTGGCAGTGTTTGCCCACAATAATCGGATCCATTTGGCCACAGGCCAGATGCCCTTTTTCACCAATTATGGAGTAAACCCCCGAGTCCTACCGGACTCTATCCAGACAAACGCCTTCACCAATCCTTCGGCCAAGGAATTTGCGGAAAATATGCAAGAAGTACACCATCAAGCTAAAAAGGCACTAGAGGAAGCTGTGGGTAATATGAAAGCCCAATACGACAAGAAGAAAAGGGAGGCTGTCGATTATGCCATCAGAGATCGTGTATGGCTCGACGCCACCAACCTTCGTTTACCACGCCCCAAGAAAAAACTCGACGACAAACGTGTCAGCCCATTCCTGATCTTGGAAAAGACCGGCGCGTCTGCCTACAAGCTGAAACTTCCTCTGCATTGGAAGATCCACCCACACTTTAATGAAAAGCTGCTAACTCCCTATGTACCACCGGCCTTCCCTAACCAGGAACAGCCACCTCCACCCCCACCAGACCTCATTGAAGATGAGGAAGAATATGAAGTCGAAGAAGTTCTGGACTCTTGCACATGTCGAGTCCATGGCAAAAAGGGACAAAAATCACAACTTGTAACCGACTACCTCGTCAAATGGAAAGGATGGACTCAAGAACACAACTCATGGGTATGGGAGGACGACATGGCTAATGCCCAAGAAGCCATTCAGGACTATGAGGACAGCATTTCCAAGACACGAGCTGTCGTGACCGCTCAAAAAGTCATTGACCACTTGGAAAAGACAGTCAAGCGAATAGTCGATCGTGACTATCGCGAAAATCAAGCTACAGGAGGATGGAGCATGTTCTACCAAGTAGAACGGACAGATGGCAAAAAATTCTGGATCAAAGAACCCGACCGAGAAGTCTGGAAAAAATTCATCAATGACTACTGGGAAAGGGAGAGCGAAAAGGAAGTAAAAAATTGCATACTTTGTGACCAAGAAGAAGAGGATGACAAACCATGGGAAGTGGATATAAGGGCAGTCAGGACGACTGCCTTAACGAGAGGGTAATGTTATGATTTATTCACTTTTTTCCTTTTTCTAGTCTTATCATATCTTATCAGTGTTATCGCACTTACACACCATCGCCACCTCATCACTGATATCAACTTCGACAAAACTTTCATGATGGACAACACATGATATTGTGTGCTCATCGCCTGACTAGCATGCCTCTTGCTTCAACAAAACTTTCGTACCTATTAATAGTAGCAACGCTTTAGTATTTAAGTAGTTATGATTTACTGTACAACCTCAGCTTTGAGCTAAGGTTTACCTACACATAAATCTTACTTGTCTGCTTGCTTGCCGAGAGCCTATCCTGTAAGCGCCTCTCCCACCATCTTGAGATTCCCCATGGTATCATCAGAGTGATTGTCCAAACGCGAGACAGCTCAGCGATTACCTTATCTTGAGTCACATGAGAGTTGGGCCCTAACAATTAGCTCGAAGCTTCCCTCACCCTTCCATGACACTAGATGCAGGAAGGATCTCATATGCCATTCCAACAAAACCCCGACATTGACCAAGAAACGACAAACACGATTGCTATAAGCCTTTTCACGGCAGCAGCAATCATTGGAACCATGACAGGAGCTGCCGTTATTTACTATCAAAACAGAGAGTGGTTTGAACACCACAGATTAACCCCCAGAAGAGGAACATTAACCTACCCACCCCCGACACTCCCCCACTTCTATATTCCCCCTTACAATGTTCCACTGCAACCCTTCCCAACCAACTACCCCATCTATGAGTGGGAGATCTACAGGACGCCCCCAGAGTCAGAGAACGACAGGGACATTTCGTCCTCTGAGTCTGACATCAGAAGATGAGGACAGAGAAGCCCCAGCCCCATCGCTGGACCCTCTGGAACCTGGCACTCCTCTGACAATGAGAGGAGTACTCCCTCTATCGAGGGAGACATCACAGACCTCATTAGAGCCTACCATGGAATTGAAACGAAACCCCTGGAGGATGCCAGGAGAGAATTGGAGTGAAGCCTCTGCCAGGTATCTACAACCGAGGCCCCTCAGCTCTGGCCTGATAGTGCAACCCCTCCCAAGACGACCCTACGAGTTGTCAATCCTACAGAACCCCCCTCCTATCCCCCCTCACCAGATTCAGAGGCGAGTGCAAGAAGAGCTCACCTACCGGGTGACCCTAGAATCCACCAGCCGTTCCGCACTTAGACCACCTTCGACACTCCTACATCGACAGCTGTACACTCCTCCACCACCTCCTCCGAGTCTCCCAAACCTGATTGACCTTGAAGAGGAATTAGAGGTGGAAGCACTCCTATCCCCTCGATCATCATCAGGACTGACTCATCCTCTGACCCAGACTCACTCAACTCTGAGAACCTGGGATTCTATGCAGAGCTCTGATGATGACACTTATTTATCCGCTTCATCGGGCAGCCAAGCTATCAGCAAAGAAGGAGAGCTGGAGAATCTCCACTTGCATTCCAGGCATGCCAGAGAGACGAGGACCCGAATGAGCCCCCTCAGGATTCTAGAACCGAGCAACGAATGGCCCAAAGGGAGCTCGAGAGTAACCCCTTCTACTTGGGAACTCCAGATCAAGCCTGGCCCATGCTCTCCATCTCCCAGAGAATGGGTCTCGGAGCCTATCGAGCCCAGGCTTGGGAGCTACGAAGGGCAGACTACCTGACAAGAGGAGGAGATGATGAGACCATGGAGGAGCACTGAAACCACCATAACCTCCTCATCAACGAGGAGTTATGGTGGCATGAGCTCAACTACGGACCAGTACCTGGAGTATACAACTCAGGACTACGACTAAGGACAGAGGAGGAGGAACAAACCCTCAACCAACAGCTGGCGACTCTACTTGCCACCTGGAGAAGAGATGAGGGTCAGAGAATTGAAGCAACAAGGGCATAAGTGGCCCAGGCCAATGCCCGACTTGCTGCTGATCAAATAGAGGCACCAGAACCACCCCTGGAGGGGGATGAGTAGGCTATTCACCAGCTCAGGGGAGGTGGGACCCAGTGACCAGATGGAGACAGAGGCTGAGGAACGATGATGAGAGGCAGAGGAGGCAGAGGCCAGAAGGCAACAACATCAAGTGGATAAAGACGCCTTCCCCGACCTCACAACTGGCCTAATAGCTCAACTAGAAAGAGCCAGAGCATTTGCGCTCACCAACAATTTGCCCCTCCCAAAAGAACTCCAAGACACTCCCGAGGAACCCTGAGGCCATCCTGTCCAACCACCTGCAAGGAGGTATGGGAGCCCAACCCACCGAACAGATCGATGGTCAGTGCCCCGACCCCCCCCAAGATACAACCCCCCAGACCCCCCTTACTGGCCCTCCAGAGACGCCAGCGAACAAGACCCCTGGCTGAAGGTAAAGCCAACCCTGATCTGCCTCCCTGCTGACTTTGAAGAAAAGAGCAATGACATCCACCACTTCATGGGGGCCTGTGAGGACTACTTCGCCGTCTTCAAGGCCTACTATCCCACCCACACCAATAAAATCTTATTCGCGGTCTCCCTTTTCAGCAAGAAACCACAGGACTGGTGGTCTCAATACCGATATCAGTTTTGGAGCAGAACAGAGGAATGATACAGATATTTCTCCTGGAACAACTTTAAGGCCACTCTTAAAATTGAGTATAGGGATCCTGCCCTCCAAGAAGTCATGGAGCGGCGAATGAACGAACTCAAGATGACCGGAACGGCGGCCGAGTACTTCCAATGTCTCGAGGAGCTGGCCCGACAAGCTGACCAACTCACTGACCTCAGACCCTGAAGTGCAATCGTCTGAGCAGTCTGATGAGGAGTCCCCACCTCCTATACTGACTCCATCACCAACCTCGGAGTCATGATCCCCTCCATGTATGCCAAATGGAAGCGACAAATCTGTAACATATACGACGAAAAGGCCTGAAAGGAAGCCTTCAACAAGATTGGATACATTGATCGACCAAAGAATCAAAGTGCTGGTAGCTCCCAAAAGGGGACTACCAGCGCGACAAGTTCCTCAGCCAATAAACCCACCAGCAAAGGATCATCAAGTGGGGGATGGACCACTTACGGAGGCACCAGGGAACCAATGGACATAGACTGCCTCAAGAAGGAAGGGAGATGCTTCAACTGCAGAGGAAAGGGGCATCTAGGAAAAGATTGCAAGAAGCTGAAGTGGCCTAGAGACCCAAAAAGTAGGCAATACATGATGGCTCAACTTTGTGCAATGCTTACAGAAGCAGAGGAACATGACAAGGAAGAGAAGGGACACAGTCACGAGAAGGTCAAGGAGAAGACGCTCTCAACATCGAAAGTCGAGGAGGTAAAAGGCAAGGCCAAGAAGTGAGTGATTCCACTTCCTCGGCCCAATCCTTCTCTCTGGGTGGTCGGTCATTGGGTCCTGCTGTGTAGACTTTACCCAATTGTAATACATTTTTACATACGTCTACAACTATTTCAGCGCATTCAAATATACCTGCCTTCACCGCTTCTCCTGAGACCACCCGAAAAGAATCACAACCAAATCAGACTCTGCCCAAAAAAGCATATAAGAACCCTGGAGACCCCAGCAACACTCATCCCCCTCCTTCTTCACTAACACTCTCAGTCCCAGAACTCCTCATGCTTCAAGACCTTCAACACCAATGGGGGCCAGAGTTCATCCGAACAATATTGGGGATCTCCAAGTCTTTGACAAAAGAGGTTCTCCCCAAACTGGTCGAGCCCTCCAAGGAAGAAGATAGCCGCTCAAAAGGCCCACCCCTTTCCCGAGTCACAAGAAAGGATAGGGACATGGGACAGGCACCGAAGGACCCAGAAGTAATATGGAAGCACAGTTCATGTGACAAGAATGCGATGTCCACGACTTCTTTTGTCCTTAATGGGCCTTCTGGTCACTCCTGGAGCGACCCGCTCCCCAAACCCCCAAATCCTGACAAAACAGCCAGCAGCAGACAATCTCCAGGGAAGGAGCATGCCCCAACTGGAGAGACTCCTTGAAGGCCCCCGACCATCAAAGGATCAAGAAGGACCTTCCAGAAGGAAGAAGTGTCAGATGCGTGACATCCTGGGGGAAGAAAGACCACCATGCAAGAGGTGGCCAATGAAGAAGATGACACGTCATTCAAAATGTCCCGAGCCAAGGTGCAAAAGGAGAAGGAAGAAGAACCAATTGAGGTGAGGCATTCCGAGTCAACCCCAGTGAGTGTTTCCTCCCTGAAGTCCACCTGGTTCAAGCTGTTTGGCACGGACTGGACCCTTCGGGCTGTCAGGGAAGCATGCACAGACTCAGAAGCCCTAGCTGCACTTCACCTCTGGGCCCACAAGAAGAAGGTCAATGAAATTGATGACCAACTCCTCCAAGCAGTAAGACAGGAAGGAGACCGAGCCAGGGAATGGCTGTATAAACTAAGCCAACCTATCCACTATCAACGATGAGTGTCCACTAAGGGCATCTGGGAGTTGTTCCTTGACTTCCAACTTGAGACCCTAGAAAACTGCCAAACTCTCAAAGCCCAGGCCCTAGTTGACAGCAGGTGCACCAGGAGTATAATCAACAAGGCTTATGTCAAGAAACATGGCCTCATCACCCGACCAGCCCCCACTCCTATTTCTGTCTACAACACCAATGGCACCCGAAATAAGGCTGGAGAAATCACCGAATTTGTCGAAGTAAGGATGACCATGGGAGGGCATAGTGAGCGCATTGACTTCGCTGTTACCAACCTTGGCAAGGGCGATATTTTCCTAGGACATGACTGGCTTCTTCGCCATAATCCTGTCATCAATTGGGCCTCTGGTGTTAGGGCCGACTCTCACGTGACTTGAAGTCAGGTGATTGCTAAGCTGTCTCGTGTTCAGACAATCACTTTTGCAATGCCTCGGATGATCTCGAGGTGATGAGGGAGGCACTTACTGGAGAAGCTCTCGGCAAGCAAGCAGACAAGTAAAGTTTATGTATAGGTAAACCTTAGCTCGAAGCTGAGGTTGTACAGTAAATTGTAGCTACTTAAATACTAAAGCGTAGGTACTAATAATAGCTACAAAAGTTTTGTCAAAGTTGAGAGGCGTGCTGGTCGGACAATGAGCATGCAATATCATGTGTTGTCCATCATGAAAGTTTTGTTAAAGTTGATATCGGTGATGGTGAGGTGATAATGCATAAGCGTGATGACACCGATAAGATGTGATAAGACTGAGATAAGGAAAAAAGTTAATAAATTGTAACATTACCCTCTCATTAAGGCAGATGTCCTGACTGCCCTAGGGCTCCTCTACTGGCTGTTCTTGTGCTTTGGCATATTCTTTCCTCCAATAGTTGTCAATATAATCCCTCCAGTGTTTGTTGTTGGGAGAGGGATTTTCGACCCAAAAGGTCCTTCCGTCCTTCCTGAGTATTTGGTAGGAGATGATGTTGTCGACATAACGATGGTCGAGTATTTCTTTTATGGTTTTTTCAGATCTGTTGATGATTTTATGGGCGGTCATGACAGCTCTGGTTTCAGAAATGCTATCTTTGTAGTCTCGGATGGCTTCTTGTGCATTGGCCATGTCGTCTTCTCATACCCAGGAGTTGTGTTCCCAGGTCCACCCTTTCCACGTTACGAAGTAGTCTGTGACGAGGCGCGATTTTTGTCCTTTCTTGCCACGGACTCAGCGAGTTCTCGAGTCTAGGACTTCCTCGATTTCGTATTCTTCCTCATCTTTGATGAGGTCTGGTGGTGGCGGAGGGGGTTGTTCTTGGTTAGGAAATGCCGGTGGTACATATAGTGTTAGAAGTTTCTCGTTGAACCGGGGGTGAATCTTCCAGTGTGGTGGAAGTTTGAGTTTGTAGGCAGAAGCACCGGCTTTTTCCAGGACCAGGAAGGGGCCTATGTGCTTGTCATCGAGTTTCTTCTTGGGGCGGGGAAGATGAAGGTTAGTAGAGTCTAGCCATACGCGGTCTCCAATGGCATAGTCTACTGCGTTTCTTTTCTTTTTGTCGTATTGGGCTTTCATCTTGCCCACAGCTTCCTCTAGAGCCTCTTTGGCTTGGCGGTGTACTTCTTGCATGTTTTCGGCAAATGACTTGGTGGAGGGGTTAGTGAACGCAGTCATCTTGATGGAGTCAGGTAGAACACGGGGATTAGTTCCATAGTTAGTGAAGAAGGGGGTTTGTCCAGTGGCAGAGTGAATTCGATTGTTATGGGCGAACGCTGCTAATGCAAGTCATTCGCTCCAGTCAGTCTGTCGGTGATTGATGAAAAGATGGAGGTATTTGTTTATTTCCTGGTTGGCCCACTCAGTTTGTCCGTCAGTCTGGGGGTGGAAGGCTGTGGACGTGTTTGGAGTGATGTCGAGGAGTTTGAGAAGTTCCATCATGAACTTGGAAACGAACTGGGGGCCTTGGTCCGAGATCACTGTTCTCAGCATTCCATGACGGGCATATATGTGATCGCATAATAGTTTTGCCCATCCTTCTGACGTTAACTCAACGTTGCAGGCAATTGGGATGATTTCCTTCGAGAACCGGTTGACTACTACCAGGATGGCATCGTAGCTGTTGGATTCCGGTAATCCAGTGATCATGTTGACTGATATATGAGTCCATGGCTCTGACGGGACTTCATTGGGATGAAGGGGGGTGGCCTTGGGTTGAGTGTTGGTCTTTGTGCGCTGACAGGCTTCGCATGCCTTGACATATTTTTCGACTGTCTGCTTGAGTTTTGGCCACCAGAACTCTCTTTGGACGAGTTCTTTGGTCTTCTCAATTCCTGGGTGACCAGCGGTGATGTGGTCATGATGGGCGGCAATGATTTCTCCACGTAGCTTGTCGTTGCAGGGAACATATATCTGTCCATCATAGTATAACAGCCCTTCCTTTTCGGAGATGCCTTGCTCATGATCAAGAGAGTTGGCGATTCCTTGGTCCCACTGCTCGTGATTTCTGGTCACGTCCTTAACTTGTTGGTGCATCTCACTTGTCGTTGGCATGATCATTGCCTGGAAATGTTCGGGTTGTAGGACTACCACATCATCGTTGTCCTTCTTTCCTTGATCGTGGTCATCTTGTCGGCTGAGTAAATCGGCCTTTCGATTAGAGGCACCCGGCTTGTGATGCAAGGTGAAGTGGTACTCTGCCAGCTCTGTCACCCACCGGGCTTGTCGGCGGTTGAGCTTCTGTGGCTGTTGGAAGTATTGAAGATTCTGGTGGTTGGTCCAGATCTCGAATCCTCCGCTGCTCCCATGAGGTAATGTCTCCAGTCTTCCAGAGCGAGCATGATGGCGAGGAGTTCCTTGTCGTAGATCTCATAGTTGTGCTTGGTGGCAGTCAATGCTTTAGAGAGGAAGGCAACTGGCCTCCACTTCCCATCCTGTTCTTGACTAAGGACTGCGCCAATTGCTCCATTGCTTGTTACGATTTATTGACTTTTTTCATTTTTCTAGTCTTATCTCATCTTATCGGCATAATCATGCTTATGCATAATCTCCACCGTATCACCACCAAGAGCTTCGATAAATCTTTCATGATGGACAACGCATGATATTGCGTGCTCGTCGCCCGACTTGCACGCCTTTCGACTTCGACAAAACTTTCGTAGCTAATAATAGGACTCACACTTTAGCATTTAAGTAGCTGCGATTTCACTGTACAACCTCAGCTTCGAGCTAAGGTTTATCACTACCCAAATCTTACTTGTTACTCACTCGCTGAGAGCATCTAATTAGTTCGCGCCTCTTTCATCACCTCGGGTCATCCGCGGCATTGATTAAGTGATTGTCCGAACGCGAGACAGCTTATCAATTGCCCAACTTCGAGTCACGTGAACGTTGGCCCTAACAATTAGCTCGAAGCTTCCCTTCACCCTTCCACGACGCCAGACGCAGGAAGGAATCCATGCCATTACAACAAACCCCCGACATCGACGAAATTACCAGAAACACGGCCATAGGAGCCTTTGTAGGAGCAGCGGCATTCGTAGGACTTGTCATTTTCGCTGCAGTTATATATTTCAAAAACAGAGACTGGTTCCAACGACACGGACTAGGACCCAGAAGACAACTCGTATACCCTCCACCCACCCTTCCCCGATTCTACATTCCACCTTATCCACAGGATGGTCAAGTTCAGCCCATTTTCACGACATACGAGCCCTACAGAAGGGACCAGTACTACATGCCCCCAGTCTCGCCGCATAGGCAGGACAGGTCAGGAGCCCCCAGTCCAGAGTCGGATGCCGGGGTCTATCATGGAAGAGGAAGAAGAAGTCCAAGCCCCATCGCTGGACCTTCCGGAACTAGGCAGTCCTCTAGGACAGCATCTCGCTCTCCCTCTGTCGAGAGAGACATCACAGAACTTATCCGAGCCTACGTCGGGCCCGGAACTATCGAGTATGACGAGGCAGAGTCGGTTAGAAGCAGTACAAACGTACTTCCAGCCGAGAACACTGAGCCTGCTCCCCCTAGCTCATCCCCTCCCCGTTCGACCCTCCGAGTTGCAAACCCTTCTCTGTCTACAACAAGCAGCTCCGTCATTGCAACATGTATCGAGGCCTTCTACCACCAGAGGGATGTCCCACAGATCCACCGCAACCCAATCCACGACCTCGGCTGGACCCCCTCCAGCACACCTACGGCGTCAGCTGTACGGTCCACGTCCTCTCCCGCCGATTCCTCAGACTCTAATACCAGACTCCCCCGCCCCGAGCAGCCAAGGGAGCAACGAAGCAGCTCAGATAATGAGCCCCGGAATGACAGCGAGTCGCCAGTACGCGCCAACGCTGACGACCTCAGGAGAGGAAGACTTCAGATCCGCGAGATCGGGAGACCTTCCTACTTCCGACAAAGAAGAGCTTGGGAGACAGAGAACGCCTTCCGACTTCGACGACTGGAAGAGGACCCAGAGCAACAGCCCAGAGACCTCAGAGATGAGAGAAGAATGGCGAGAAGAGAGCTCGAGAGCAATCCATTCTACTTGGGAGCTCCAGCCCGAGCTTGGACCTCCCTTACCATACAGCAGAGAATCGCCCTGGGACCCTATCGCACCCAGGCCTGGGCCCTTAGAAGAGAGGACTACGTCAATCGAGGAGGAATTGACGAGTCCCTTGACGAACATCGGCGGCGACTACACCTCTTCCCAACAGAGGAGCTCCACCGCCACGAGCAGGACTACGGCCTCACTCCTGGGGTCTATATACGAGGTCTACGACCAAGGACCGACAAGGAGGAACGAACCCTCCAGGGAAGATTGGAGGATATACTCCGAACCTGGAGGGCAGATGAGCATGAACGAGAGCACCTGGCCTTCGTATGAATGGCCCAGGCCAATGCCAGACGAACCGCCCAGAGAATGGTGGAGGAACGGCAATCCATGGAAAGGTAAGAGCAGGCTGTTCGCGGGCTCCGATCCAGCAGGGCCCAGCGAGCCAATGGAAACAGAGGATGAGCGACGAGTACGCGAAGCACAGGAAGCCGAGGCAAGAAGACAACAGTTCCAGGCCGATAAGGATGCCTTCCCCGACCTCACGGCAGGCCTAGTAGCCCAACTAGAAAGAGCCAGAGCGTTTGCCCTTGCCCACAACCTACCAATCCCAAAAGAGCTCCAGGACATACCCGACCAGCCTCAGCCCCAACCCCGAGGCCGCCCTGCTGCACCAGCACCTAGATGGTACAGGAGTCCCACACACCGAACCGACAGATGGTCAGTCCCGTGCCCGCCCCCTCAATATGATCCCCCCGACCCGCCATATTGGCCTTCAGGTCACAGCGAAGAACAAGACCCCTGGCTCCAGGTAAAACCAACCCTAGTACGATTACCTGCCGACTTCCAGGGGAAAAGCAGCGATATCAACCGCTTCACTGGGGCTTGTGAAGACTATTTCTCCATCTTCAAAGCCTATTACCCCACCCACGCAAATAAAATCTTATTTGCAGTATCCCTCTTCGGCGAGAAGCCCCAAGGCTGGTGGTCGCAATACCGCTACCAGTTCTGGAGTAACGATGAAGAACGATACCGATATTTCTCGTGGAGCGACTTCAAGGCTGCCCTCAAAGTCGAATACGGAGATCCGGCCCTCCAAGAAGTCATGGAGCGCTGAATGAACGAACTCAAAATGACGGGGACGGTGTCTGAATATTTCAGACGCCTTGAAGAACTGGCCCAACAAGCTGACCAGCTCACCGACCTCAGACCCCGCAGTGCCATCGTCCGGGCAGTCCGCCGGGGGGTACCTGAGTCATACACCGAGTCAATCGCAAACCTTGGCGTCATGATCCCTTCTACATACCCACAGTGGAAGCAACGTATTTGCAGCATATTCGACGAACGGGCCCGCAAGACGGCATTCGATAAAATCGGGTACGTCGACTGCCCAAAGAATCAATCTGCCGGAGGATCCAATAAAGGAACTTCCGGCGCGACAAGTTCCGGGGCCAACAAACCCGCCAGCAAGGGATCGTCGGGAGGATCCTGGACCACTTACGGAGGGGCCGGGGAGCTAATGGACATTGACTGTCTCTGAAAGGAAGGCCGGTGTTTCAACTGTGGAGGAAAAGGTCACATGGGAAAAGATTGTAAAAAGCCGAAGCGGCCACGAGACCCGAAAACTGGGCGCTACTCGTCGGTGCAGCTTTGCTCCATGTTGACCGAAGCCGAGGATTTGGAACAGGAACACGAGAAGGAGGTACACGGACACAGTCACGCTGAAAAGGTCGAGGAGAAGACGCCCTCGACAACGAAGATTGAGGAAGTAAAAGGCAAGGCCGAGAAGTGAGTGATTCCACTTCTTCGGCCCAGTCTTCCTCTCTGGGTGGTCGGTCATCGGGTCCTGCTGTGCGGACTTTGCCCGATTGTAATAGTTTGTTACGTACATCATTGTCATTTACGCATTCAAATATACCTGCCACATTTTCAGTCCCCCGAAACCACCCCAAAAGAATCACAAAATATTCAGACTCCGCCTAAAAAGGCATACATAATCCCCCAGAAGCGAAGCGAGATTCACCCCCCTCCTTCGCTTACACTTTCTGTCCCAGAGTTCCTCACCCTCCAAGACCTTCAGACTCGATGGGGACCGGAGTTCATCCGAACTATGTCAGGGATCTCCCAGTCCTTAGGGATGAAGGAGGTGCTCCCTGAACCGGCCGAGCCCATCGTCACTGAAAAGGCACCTCAAGACGGAGGCGGGAGTATGAGGTCGATGCCTATCGACCATGTCCCCAATGATTCGCCTTGCGCTCAGGGACCATCGAAGATACACGACCCCCTCTCCTCCCGCCTGGCAGAAGAAATGAAAGGTTGTGGCCCTTGTCATTCTCTTGGAGATGTCACGCCGATCGAGACGGCACCCCTTTCGTCCACGACCCGAATGGAAGAAGTTGTCGCAAGCAAGGGCAGGGATCCGGGACAGGCACCTAAGGACCTGACGCTAGACAGGGGGTATGGCTCATGTGACAAGAACGTGACGTACACGACCCCCTTGATTCGTCTTGACGAGTCCTTCGGTCACTCCAGGGGCGACCCGTTCCCCAAACCCTGAGCCCTGATGAAGACACTGGCTGCGGGCAATCTCTGGGGAAGGAGCATGCCCCAACCAGGGAGACCCCTCGAAGGCCCCCGACCCACGAAGGATCAAGCGGGACTCCAGCCTCGGATGCGCGAGGCTCACAGGTCTGGAAGACCACCCTCGTTGAAATCCCCGACGAGGAGGACGACACTGCCTTCAAGATGGCCAGGGATCAAGAACGAGCCAAGCGGGAAAAGGAAGCGACCAAGGGGCTTCTCCCCTCGTCCCCGGAGCAAGAGAAGCAGGAAGAAGAAGCGCTGAGGGCGAGGCGATCTGAATCAGTACCCATGAGTGTTTCCTCCCCGAAGACCACCTGGTTCAAGCCATTTGGCGTGGATTGGACCCTTCGGGCTGTCAGGGAAGCATGCACAGATTTGGAGGCTTTCGCATCACTCCATCTCTGGGCCCATAAGGAGAAGGTCAATGAGATCGACGACCAACTCTTAAGTTCCCTACGAAAGGGCGGCGAACAGGCACGGGAAGAGCTCTACGAGCTGGGAAAACCAATTCGATATCAACGACGAGTGAGCACAAAGGGTGTCCGAGAATTATTCCTCGATGTCCAACTCGAAACATTAGAACATCGCCAAACCCTCAAAGCCCAGGCATTGGTTGACAGTGGATGTACGGGGAGCATGATAAATGAAGCCTACGTCAAGAAGCATGGCCTCATCACCAGACCCACCCCCTCCCCTATTTCAGTATACAATGCTGACGGGACACGCAACAAGGCGGGGGTAATCACGGAATTCGTAGAGGTTAGGATGATGATAGGGGGCCACAGTGAAAGAATCGACTTTGCTGTCACCAACATTGGCAAAGGCGATATCTTCCTCGGACACGACTGGTTACTCCGTCATAATCCGGTCACCAATTGGGCCACCGGCAAGATCATTTTCACCTGGTGTCAATGCCAGAGGAACCCATTCCCCCTACCAGATGCGGACCCCGACGATCCCTGGGATGAGGAGCTGGAGGAGGGCGAAACCATACTCATGGTCGATCTTCAAGAGGAACTAGAAATCCACGCAGTGCACCATGCGAACGATCTAGCCGCCAAAGCCGCCGAAGGAAAAGCCAAAAAGACCTTCGAAGAAATGGTCCCGCCTCAATATCGCGAATTTGAGGACCTATTCTCTAAAGAGAACTTCGACGAGCTACCCGAGCGGAAACCCTGGGACCATGCCATCGAACTAATCCCCAACGCTAAATCGACCCTCGACTGTAAGGTCTACCCGCTAAATCGCCATGAACAGGAGGAACTCGACAAATTCCTTGATGAAAACCTTGAGTCAGGACACATTCGACCATCCAAGTCGCCCTTCGCCTCACCCTTCTTCTTCGTAAAGAAGAAGGACAGCTCCCTCCGACCTGTTCAGGACTATCGGAAACTGAACGAAATGACAATCAAAAACCGATACCCCCTCCCACTCATCTCAGAACTTATGGATAAGCTCCGCGGTGCCAGATACTTCACGAAGTTAGACGTTCGCTGGGGGTACAACAATGTCAGAATCAAGCAGGGAGACGAGGCCAAAGCTGCCTTCCGTACAAACCGTGGACTGTTCGAACCAACGGTTATGTTCTTCGGACTCACCAACTCTCCGGCCACCTTCCAGTGGATGATGAACGATATCTTCCACGACCTCATTATGGAAGGGAAGGTCACCATCTATTTGGACGACATCCTGATCTTCTCAAAGGACCTTCAAGAACATCGCTGGATCGTCAAGTGGGTGCTCCAACGACTCAGAGAGCACAAGTTATTCCTCAAGGCTGAGAAATGTGAATTCGAGGTACTCGAGACCGAGTATCTCAGTGTCATAATCAGTGAAGGATCAGTGCGAATGGACCCGATCAAGGTCAAGGGGATTACGGAGTGGCCCACACCCACCAAAAAGAAGGAGTTACAATCCTTCTTAGGCTTTATGAATTTCTATCGGAAGTTCATAAAGGACTACTCCAAGATTGTACGACCAATGACTCAACTCACCGGCAACGCCCCCTGGACCTGGGGAGCTGCTCAAAACGAAGCCTTCCAACGCCTCAAGAAGCAAATGGCCGAAGATGTGGTATTGGCGTTCCCCACGGACAAAGGAAAATTCAGGGTGGAAGCTGACTCCAGCGAGGGAGCGATAGGAGCCGTCCTCAGCCAAGAACAGGATGGGAAATGGAGACCAGTGGCCTTCCTCTCCAAAGCATTAACTGTGACAGAGCGAAATTACGAGATATACGACAAGGAACTCCTCGCGATCATGCTCGCCCTGGAGGAGTGGAGACATTACCTCATGGGTGCATTCGAGGATGTAGAGATCTGGACTGATCACCAAAATCTACAGTATTTCCGACAACCTCAGAAGTTGAATCGCCGGCAAGCCCGATGGGTCACCGAACTGGCCGAATATCATTTCACGCTGCATCACAAACCTGGTGTGTCCAATCGCAAGGCCGACCTACTGAGCAGGAGGGATGATCATGACCAAGGAAAGAAAGACAACGATGACGTCGTCGTCCTCCAACCAGAACATTTCCGGGCAATGATCATGCCCACAACAAGTGAAACTCACCAACGAATCAAGGACGTTACTCGCAGTCACGACAAATGGGATCAAGGAATCCAAGGCTCCCTCGATCACGAACGAGGCATTTCCGAAAAGGAGGGATTGTTGTATTACGATGGGCAGATATACGTTCCCCGCGACGACAAGCTGCGTGGAGAAATTATTGCTGCCCACCACGACCATATCACAGCCGGACATCCAGGAATCGAGAAGACCAAAGAACTCGTCCAAAGAGAGTTCTGGTGGCCAAAACTGAAGCAGATGGTAGAGAAGTACATTAAAGCATGCGAGGCCTGTCAACGGACAAAAACGGACACACACCCAAAGGCCGCCCCCCTACATCCCAATGAAATCCCATCGGAACCCTGGAGCCACATATCTGTCGACATGATTACTGGACTCCCAGAATCCAATGGCTATGACGCCATCCTCGTAATCGTTGACAGGTTCTCCAAGGAAATCATTCCTATTGCCTGCAACGTTGAACTCACCTCCGAAGGATGGGCCAAATTACTTCGCGACCACGTCTACGCCAAGCATGGTATGCCCAAAACTGTTATCTCTGACCGAGGACCGCAATTCGTATCCAAGTTCATGACAGAACTCCTCAAACTCCTTGACATCACACCCAATGCATCCACTGCTTTCCATCCCCAGACCAATGGCCAGACCGAACGAGCAAATCAGGAGATCAACAAATATCTCCGTCTCTTTATCAACCACCGGCAGACAGACTGGAGTGAATGGCTCGCTATGGCAGCATTCGCTCACAACAACTGTATCCATTCGTCTACGGGACAAACTCCCTTCTTCACTAACTACGGACTGAATCCCCGAGTCCTACCAGACTCCATCAAGACGACCGCCTTTACCAATCCATCAGCCAAGTCATTCGCGGAAAACATGCAGGAAGTACACCATCAAGCCAAAGAGGCTCTAGAGGAAGCAGCAGGCAAGATGAAGGCCCAATACGACAAAAAGAAGAGGAATGCTGTCGACTACACCATTGGAGACCGAGTATGGCTCGACTCCACAAACCTTCACCTACCCCGCCCAAAAAAGAAACTCGACGACAAGCGCGTTGGCCCATTCTTAATCCTTGAAAAGACCGGCGCCTCTGCCTATAAACTCAAACTTCCCCCGCACTGGAAGATCCATCCACGATTTAACGAAAAGCTCCTAACGCCATATGTACCGCCGGCATTCCCCAACCAAGAACAGCCACCAGCACCACCACCAGACCTCATCGAAGACGAGGAAGAATACGAAATCGAAGAAGTCCTAGACTCTTGTACACGTCGAGTCCGCAGCAAGAAAGGTCAAAAATCTCGCCTAGTAACGGACTACTTCGTCAAGTGGAAGGGTTGGACCCAAGAGCATAATTCATGGGTACGAGAAGACGACATGGCTAACGCCCAAGAAGCCATACAAGACTATGAAAACAGTCTCTCCGAAACACAAGCAGTTGTAACCGCACGCAAGGTCATCGACAGATCGGAAAAGACCATCAAACGAATAGTGGATCGCTCGTATCGCGAAAACACCAGCACAGGGGGATGGAGCATGTTCTATCAAGTGGAACGCACCGATGGAAAGAAATTCTGGATTGAGGAGCCAGATCGCGAGGTTTGGAAAACCTTTATCGACGACTACTGGCACAGGGAAAGCGAGAAGGAAGTTACGAACTGCATCCAATGCGACCAAGAAGAAGAAGACGACAAACCCTGGGAGGAAGACATAGGGCAGTTGGGATGACTGCCTTAACGAGAGGGTAATGTTATGATTTATTGACTTTTTTCATTTTTCTAGTCTTATCTCATCTTATCGGCATAATCATGCTTATGCATAATCTCCACCGTATCACCACCAAGAGCTTCGATAAATCTTTCATGATGGACAACGCATGATATTGCATGCTCGTCGCCCGACTTGCACGCCTTTCGACTTCGACAAAACTTTCGTAGCTAATAATAGGACTCACACTTTAGCATTTAAGTAGCTGCGATTTCACTGTACAACCTCAGCTTCGAGCTAAGGTTTATCACTACCCAAATCTTACTTGTTACTCACTCGCTGAGAGCATCTAATTAGTTCGCGCCTCTTTCATCACCTCGGGTCATCCGCGGCATTGATTAAGTGATTGTCCGAACGCAAGACAGCTTATCAATTGCCTGACTTCAAGTCACATGAACGTCGGCCCTAACATTGCTGGAGTCGGCCTCTACTCGGAATCTCCCACCCTCTTTGGGGAGTGCCAATACTACATCTTCGGCCATTTGTTTCTTCAGCCGTTGGAAGGCCTCATTTTGGGCCATTTCCCAGGTCGAAGGGGCATTCCCAGTGAGTTGGGTCATCGGGCATACTATTTTGGAGTAGTCCTTTATGAATTTCCAGTAGAAATTTGTAAAGCCCAAGAAGGATTGTAGCTTCTTTTTCTTGGTGAGCATGGGCCACTCGGTAATGCCTTTGACCTTTATAGGGTCCATTCGGATGGAGCCTTCACTGATGATGATGCTAAGGTACTCGGTTTCCAATACTTCGAATTCATACTTCTTGGCTTTTAGGAATAGTTTATGTTCCCATAGGCATTGAAGTACCCTCTTGACAATTTGCCAGTGTTCTTGAAGGTCCTTGGAGAAGATCAAGATGTCGTCCAGATAAATGGTCACCTTCCCTTCATGAATCAGGTCATGGAAGATGTCATTCATCATCCATTGGAAGGTTGCTGGTGAGTTGGTTAGGCCGAAGAACATGACGGTCGGTTCGAAGAGGCCATGGTTCGTTTGGAAAGCCGCTTTGGCCTCATCTCCTTGTTTGATTCTCATGTTATTGTAACCCCACTGGACGTCCAGTTTGGTGAAGTACTTGGCCTTGCGGAGTTTGTCCATGAGCTTGGAGATGAGGGGTAGTGGGTATCAGTTTTTGATGGTCATCTCGTTGAGCTTCTGATAGTCTTGGACTGGGCGGAGGGAGCCATCCTTCTTCTTAACGAAGAAGAATGGGGAAGCGAAGGGTGACTTGGATGGTCTTATATGGCCGGACTCGAGGTTCTCGTTGAGGAACTTGTCGAGCTCCTCTTGTTTATGGTGATTCAAAGGGTAGACCTTGCAGTCGAGAGTTGATTTGGCATTCGGGATCAGCTCGATTGCGTGGTCCCATGGCTTTTGCTCTGGTAAATCGTCGAAGTTTTCTTTGGAGAACAGGTCATGGAATTCACGATATTGAGGCAGGACCATTTCTTCGAAGGTCTTCTTGGCTTTCCCTTCAGCAGCCTTGGCAGCTAGGTCATTGGCATGATGCACCATGCAGATCTCTAACTCTTCCCGAAGGTCGATCATCAGAATGGTCTCACCTTCCTCTAACTCCTCATCCCAGGGATCTTCCGGGTCGGCATCTGGTAGCAGGAACGGGTTTCTTCAACACTGGCATCAGGCAAAGATGATCTTGCTGGTTGCCCAGTTGATGACTGGGTTATGCCGGAGAAGCCAGTCATGTCCGAGGAAGATATCACCCTTGCCGATATTGGTGACGGCGAAGTTAATTCTCTCAGAGTGGCCTCCTACGGTCATTCGCACTTCTACGAATTCAGTGATTTCCCCTACTTTATTGCGTGTTCCATCGGCATTGTACACAGAGATTGGGGCAGGCGTGGGCTGGGTAAGGAGTCTGCTTCTTAATGTAGTTCTCACTTATGGTACTCCCGGTGCACCTGCTGTCGACTAAGGCCTGGGCCTTGAGGATTTGGTGATTCTCCAATGTTTCGAGTTGAACATCGAGGAAAAGTTCTCGGACACCTTTAGTGGACATTCGGTGTTGGTATTGAATTGGTTGGCTCAGTTCATAGAGCTGTTCCCATGCTTGTTCTCCTCCCTTCCTTAATGAGGCGAGGAGTCCGAGATCAATCTCATTGATCTTCTCCTTGTGAGCCCAGAGGTGGAGCAAAGCGAAGGCTTCTGAATCCGTGCATGCTTTCTTGATGGCCCAAAGGGTCCAGTCTGCACCAAACGGCTTGAACCAGGTGGACTTCAGGGGGGAAACACTCACTAGGGTTGACTTGGAATGCCTCGCCTTGACCAGTTCTTCTTCCTTCTTCTCTTGCTCCTGGGTGAATGAGGGGAGAAGCCCCTTAGTCCCTTTCTTTTCCCACTTGACTCATTCTCGTTCTTGCATCATCTTGAAGGCGGTATCGTCCTCCTTGTCAGGGATTTCAACAAGGGTGGTCTTCTGGACCCATGAGCATCGTGCATCCAATGCTGGAGTCCTGCTTGATCCGTCGACAGTCAGGGGCCTTCGAGGAGTCTCCTTGGTTGGGGCATGCTTCTTCCTCAAGGATCGTCTGCAGCTGGCTGTTTCGTCAGGAATCGGGAGTTTGGGGAGCAGGTTGCTCTGGGAGTGACCGGAAGGTCCATTGGAGACAGAAGGGGTCATGGGCATCGTGTTCTTGTCGCATGAACTGTACTCCCATGCTCCTCCTGGGTCCTTCGGCACCTGTCCTGTGTCCCTATCCTTTCTTGAGGGACTGCCTTCTTCCTGGGTCATGGACGAAAGGGGCACCTTCTCGATTGGCATAGTATCCCTGAGAGAATGACAAGGGCTGCGACCTTTTATTTCTTCTTCCAGGCAGAGAGAGAGGGGGTTGTGTATCAGCAACTGCCCTTGAGCGCGAGGCGAATTGTTGCAGGTAGAGTCGCTCGGCATTGACCCCGTGTCCCTGCCTTTGTCTTGAGGTTCTTGTTCAGCGACGACAGGCTCGACCGGTTCAGGAAGTACCTCCTTCATCCCTAAGGACTGGGAGATCCCCGACATTGTTTGGATGAACTCCGGTCCCCATCATGTCTGAAGGTCCTGGAGGGTGAGGAGTTCTGGGACAGAAAGTGTAAGCGAGGGAGGGGGATGAGGCTTGTCTCGCTTCTGAGGGATTTTATATGTTCTTTCAGGCGGAGCCTGAATGGGGTGTGATTCTTTTCAGGTGGTCTTGGGGGAAGTAATCAAAGCAGGTATATTCGAATGCACCAAGACAGTTGTAGATGTACATAAATTTATATTACAACTGAGTAAAGTCCACACAGTGGGACCTGATGACCGACCACCCAGAGAGGAGGATTGGGCCGAGGAAGTGGAATCACTCACTTCTTGGCCTCGCCTTTTACCTCCTTGACCTTCAACGTTGAGGGCGTCTTCTCCTCAACCTTCTCGTGACTATGTCCATGCTCCTCGGCTTCTGTAAGCATCGCACAAAGTTGGGCCGAGGTATATCGCCTGCTCTTCGGGTCTCTTGGCCACTTTGGCTTCTTGCAATCCTTCCCCATGTGTCCTTTTCCTCCGCAGTTGAAGCACCGACCCTCCTTCTTGAGGCAGTCAATGTCCATTGGTTTTCTGGCTCCTCCATATGTAGTCCACCCTGAACCCGACGATCCTTTGCTGGCCAGTTTGTCGGCCGAGGAACTTGTCATGCTGGTATTACCTTTAGAGGTATTACTGGTGGGTTTGTCCTTGGTCGACTTGTCATAGTGGCCGATGCAGTCGAAGGCCTGTTTTTGGGCCTTTTCATCATAGATGCTGCAGATGCACTGTTTCCACTCTGCATAGGTCAAGGGTATCATGACTCCTAAGTCAGCGATAGAGTCGGTATAGGAGGCAGGTACCCCTCTTCAGACAGCTCGTACTAGGGCACCTTGGGGCCCCAGGTCACGGAGCTGGTTGGCTTGGCAGGCCAATTCTTCCAACTTGCGGAAGTATTCAGCTGCCATGCCAGTCATTCTAAGGTCATTCATCTGTTTCTCCATTACTTCTTGGAGGGCGGGATCTCCATATTCAATTTGCAGGGCGGCCTTGAAGTCGTCCCAGGAGCAGTACCGATATCGTCCTTCAGTGTCACTTCAGAACTGAAGGCGATATTGGGACCACCATCCCTGGGGCCTTTTGCTGAAGAGGGAGGTGGCGAATAGGATTTTGTTGGCGTGGGTAGGGTAGTATGCTCTGAAAATCAAGAAGTACTCCTCACAGGCTCCAGTGAATCGGTGAATGTCGTCACCCTTCCCTTCAAAGTCTGCGGGGAGTCAGATTAGGGTGGGCTTTACCTGCAACCAGGGAGCCTGTTCATCTGCTTCCCTGGAGGGCCAATCTAGCGGGTCAGGGGGGTTGTTCTTGGGGGGGGAGGGGTCGGGGGACTGACCATTGATCAGTTTGATGGGTTGGGCTCCCATATCTTCTGGGAGCTGAGGCAGCAGGGCGTTCTCAATGCCTGTTGGGGTCTTCTAATTTGGGGAGGAGTGGCAGTCCATTGGTGAGTGCGAAGCTTCTTGCTTCCAATAGTTTCTAGGCCAAGTCAGCCCTGGGAAAGCTGCTTGCTTGTCTCGGTGCACCTGCCTCCTGGCTTCTGCCTCTGCCTCTTTTTGTTGTCATTGTTCTACTTCGGGGTCGACATCAATGTCACTCGGCCCCGCTTGTCCTGAGCCAGCAAAGAGCCTACTCGTCCCCCTCCAGGACTGGTTCTGGCACCTCCAGTTGGTCGGCGGCAAGTCAGGCATTGGCCTGGGCCACCCGTATTTGGGATAGGTTGGCATGTTGGGCCTCATCCCTTCTCCAGGTGGCGAGTATATTTGCCAGCTGCTGGTTGAGGACTCGCTCCTCAAGCTCGGTCCTTGCTCGTAGTTCTGGAACATATACCCCCAGGATGGGGCCATAATTGAGCTCATACCACCATAGCTCCTCATTGGCCTGGAGGTCGAATCGGTGTCTATGCTCCTCCTGGGTCTCGTCGACTCCTCCTCTTCGTAAATAGTCTGCTCTCTGAAGGGCCCAGGCCTGGGACCGGTAGGTTCCATGGGCCATTCGCTGGGATAAGGAGAGGGATGGCCAGGCTCTATCTGGAGTCCTCAAGTAGAAGGGACTGCTCTCGACGAGCAAGTTGTCGCTCGATGGTGGGATCTCAAGAAGGCTCATCTGGGTCCTCCTCTCTCTGTCATGTGCAGAATGCGAGCGGTGATTCCCCTGCTCTTCTTCGTCGCTGATAGCTAGGTTGCCCAATGTAGTGAATTCATTAGGTGTCGTCACCTGAGCTCTGCATAGAACCCTGGGTCATTGCGGTTGAGCAAGGCTGGGGTAGATGGTGAACTGGTTCTAGGGGAGTTGGTGAAAGGAGTCTCTCCACCTCCAGTTCTTCTTCGAAGTCTATTAGGTTTGGGGGAGTCGGGGGTGGGGGAATCAGGATCGGAGGAGGAGAGTACAATTGTTGACGTAGGTGTGTCGGATGTGGTCTGAGTTCTGTAGGGGCGGTGAAGTTGAGGGTCCCCTAGTAGGTGAGTCCTCCTTCTGCTCTCCTCTGAGTCGTATGACGACCTTCCTCTTCTTTTCTCTGATGAGTCCAATGAGGCAGCGTCGGAGGCCTCGGTTGGTTCATCAGGATTGACAACCCATAGGGTCGCCTGAGGGAGGGTCTCACTATCTGGTCGGGGCTGGCTGATCTCGGTCATAGGTACCTGGCAGAGGCTTCGCTCCAATTCTCTCCTGGCATCCTCCAGGGGTTCGGTTCCAATTCCATGATAGGCTCTAATGAGCTCCTTGATACTTCCCTCGAAAGAGGGAGTACTTCTGGCATCCTCAGAGGAGTGCTGGGTTCCGGAAGGGCCAGCCACTGGGCTGGGGTATGTCAGAACATTGTAAGGGGGAATATAAAATTGAGGGAGAGTCGGAGGTGGGTAGATCAGGCATCCTCTTCTGAAGGTAATTCCATGGTTTTCAAACCACTCTCGGTTTCTGTAATAGATGGTAGCAGCTGCAGTTGTTGTTCCGATTACTCCTGCTACTGTAAAGAAGATTACAGCAAGGGTACTTGTTGTTTTGGGGCTGATGTCAGGGGTTTGTTGTGGGGGCATATGGGATCCTTCCTGCATCTGGCATCGTGGAAGGGTGAGAGAAGCTTTGAGCTAATTGTTAGGGCTGACTCTCATGTGACTCAAAGTCAGGTGACTGCTAAGCTGTCTTGTGTTTGGACAATCACTTTTGCAATGCCTCAGATGATCTCAAGGTGATGAGGAAGGCACTTACTGGAGAAGCTCTCAGCAAGCAAGCAGACAAGTAAAGTTTATGTATAGGTAAACCTTAGCTCGAAGCTGAGGTTGTACAGTAAATCATAGCTACTTAAATACTAAAGCATAGGTACTAATAATAGCTACAAAAGTTTTGTCAAAGTTGAGAGGCGTGCTGGTCGGACAATGAGCATGCAATATCATGCATTGTCCATCATAAAAGTTTTGTCGAAGTTGATATCGGTGATGGTGAGGTGATAATGCATAAGCGTGATGACACCGATAAGATGTGATAAGACTGAGATAAGGAAAAAAGTTAATAAATTGTAACATCTGGCAAGATCATCTTCACCTGGTGTCAATGCCAAAAGAACCTGTTCCCACTCCCCGATGCTGACCCTGAAGATCCCTGGGATGAAGAGCTGGAAGAAGGCAAGACGATCCTCATGGTTGACCTCTGAGAAGAGCTAGAAATTCGTGCCGTACACCACACGAATGATCTGGCTGCCAAAGCAAATGAAGGAAAGGCAAAGAAGACCTTTGAAGAGATGGTCCCGTCTCAGTATCACAAATTCCATGACCTCTTCTCCAAAGAGAACTTCAATGAGATACCAGAGTGAAAGCCTTGGGACCATGCAATTGAGCTAACCCCAATGCTAAAGCTACTCTTGACTGTAAAGTCTATCCACTCAACCGACACAAACAGGAAGAGCTCGACAAGTTCCTTGATGAAAATCTGGAATCAGGATGAATCCGACCCTCCAAGTCCCCCTTTACCTCCCCCTTCTTCTTCATCAAAAAGAAGGACGGCTCTTTTCAACCAGTACAAGACTACCAAAAATTGAATGAGATGATCATCAAAAATCGATACCCACTCCCTCTCATTTCGGAACTCATGGACAAGCTCCACGGTGCAAAGTACTTCACCAAGTTAGACATTCACTGGGGCTATAACAATGTTAGAATCAAACAAGGAGATGAAGCCAAGGTGGCGTTCCGAACTAACTGAGGACTCTTCGAACTCACGGTCATGTTCTTCGGTCTAACCAACTCACCCACGACCTTCCAGTGGATGATGAACGACATCTTCCACGACCTCATCCATGAGAGGAAGATAACCATCTATTTGGATGACATCCTGATCTTCTCAAAGGACCTCCAGGAGCACCATCAGATCGTCAAACATGTACTTCAATGACTAAGAGAGTACAAGCTCTTTCTCAAAGCTGAGAAGTGCGAGTTTGAAGTATTAGAGACTGAATACCTCAGGGTCATCATCAGTGAAGGCTTGGTCTGCATGGATCTAGTCAAGGTCAGGGGCATCATGGAGTGGCCTATGCCTACCAAAAAGAAGGAATTGCAATCCTTCTTGGGCTTCACGAATTTCTATCAGAAATTCATCAAAGACTATTCCAAGATCATATGCCCCATGACCCAACTCACCAGCAATGCCCCATGGACCTGGGGAATGGCCCAAAATAAGGCCTTCCAGCGACTGAAAAAACAGATGGCCGAGGACGTAGTACTGGCACTCCCGAAGAAAAATGGGAAGTTCCAAGTAGAGGCTGATTCCAGTGAAGGAGCAATTGGTGCAGTCCTTAGTCAAGAACAGAACAGGAAATGGAGGCCAGTTGCCTTCCTCTCCAAGGCCCTGATGGTCACTGAACGAAACTACAAGATATACAACAAGGAACTCCTAGCAATCATGCTCGTGCTAGAAGAGTGGAGGCACTATCTCATGGGCATGGCCAAAGATTTCGAGATCTGGATGGACCACCAGAACCTGCAATACTTCCACCAACCTCAAAAGCTGAATCGTCGACAGGCCCAATGGGTCATAGAACTCACAGAATACCACTTCACCCTACACCACAACCAGGCACCTCCAACCAAAAGGCTGACCTACTCAGTCGTCGAGATGATCATGACCAGGGCAAACAGGACAATGATGACATTGTCGTTCTTCAACCTGAACATTTCCAGGCCATGATCATGCCCACAACCTCCAAAACACATCAACAAATCAAGGATGCTACCTGCATGCATGACAAATGGGACCAAGGGATCCGAAACTCCCTCAACCATGAGCGAGGCATCTTGGAAAGGGAAGGACTCTTATATTATGACAGACGCATTTATGTTCTCCGTGATGACAAACTACATGGCAAAATCATTGTGTCCCACCATGATCATATCACCATGGGACACCCTGGGATAGAGAAGACCAAAGAGCTCATTCAGAGGGAGTATTGGTGGCTAAAGCTGAAACAAACAATAGAGAAATACGTCAAGGCATGCGAATCATGCCAACGAACAAAGACGGACACTCATCCCAAGGCCGCACCTCTCCACCCTAACAAAGTCCCATCAGAGCTGTGGAGTCATATATCTGTGAACATGATTACCGGACTCCCTGAATCCAATGGTTATGATGCCATCCTAGTAATCGTCGACAGGTTTTCAAAAGAAGTTATCCCTATTGCCTGCAACATCAAACTCACTTCAGAAGGATGGGCCAAACTCCTGTGCAACCACGTCTATGCACACCATGGGATGCCCAAAACAGTGATCTCTGACAGAGGGCCACAATTTGTCTCTAAGTTTATGACAGAACTCCTCAAACTTCTCGACATCATCCTGAATGCTTCCACCACCTTTCACCCCCCAAACAGACAGCCAAATGGAATGGGCCAATCAGGAAATCAACAAATACCTGCGAATCTTCATTAACCACTGACAGACCGACTGGAGTGAATGGCTCACCCTGGCCACATTCGCTCATAACAATCACATTCATTCAGCCACCGGTCAGACCCCATTCTTCACCAATTATGGAACCAATCCCCATGTCCTGCCTGACTCTATCAAAACCACCACGTTCACCAACCCATCAGCAAAGTCCTTCACTGAAAGTATGCAGGAAGTACACCGTCAAGCTAAAGAAGCACTAAAGGAAGCTGCAGGCAAAATGAAGGCCCAATACGATAAAAAGAGGAGGGATGCCATCAACTATGCCATCGGAGATTGCGTATGGCTTGACGCCACCAACCTTCATTTGCCATGCCCCAAGAAAAAACTTGATGACAAACATGTTGGCCCATTCCTCATCCTAGAGAAGGCCAGCGCATCAGCCTACAAGCCAAAACTTCCCCCTCACTGGAAGATTCACCCTCGCTTTAACAAGAAGCTGTTAACCCCATATGTTCCCCCTGTGTTCCCTAACCAGGAACAACCCCCACCACCACCACCTGACCTCGTCGAGGACAAGGAGGAATATGAAATTGAAGAAGTCCTAGACTCATGTACCCATTGAGTCCATGGAAAGAAGGGACAGAAATCACAAATCATAACCGACTACTTCGTCAAATGGAAAGGATGGACCCGGGAACACAATTCTTGGGTACGAGAAGATGACATGGCCAACACGCAAGAGGCCATAGAAGACTATGAGAACAGTATTTCAGAAACACGAACCATCGTAACCACCCATAAGGTTGTTGACAGATCCGACAAGATGTTAAAAGAAATACTAGACCATCGCTATATCGATGAAGTCATCTCATACCGAGTACTCAGGAAAGATGGAAGAACATTTTGGATCGAAAATCCCTGCCCAAATGACAAGCATTGGAGGGATTACATCGATGACTACTGGAGAAAAGAGTATGCGAAGACACAAGAGGAACCACTGAGTGAACCCTAGGGCAGTCAGGACGTCTGCCTTAACAAGAGGGTAATGTTACGATTTATTTCACTTTTTTCCTTTTTCTAGTCCTATGTCATCTTATCGCATCTCATCAGCATCATCATGCTTATGCATTATCGCCTCATCATCACCGATATCAACTTCGACAAAACTTTCTTGATGGACCACACATGATATTGCATGCTCGTTGCCTGACCAGCATGCCCCCCAACTTTGATAAAACTTCATACCTATTAATAACACCTACGCTTTAGTATTTAAGTAGATACATCTCACTGTACAACCTCAGCTTCGAGCTAAGGTTTAACACCACATAAATCTTACTTGTCTGCTCGCTTGCCGAGAGCCTATCCTGTAAGCACCTCTCCCACCACCTCGAGATTCCCCATGGTATCTGTTAGGGCTGACCTTCACATGACTCGAAGTCAGGCAATTGCTAAGCTGTCTCGCATTCGGACAATCACTTGGGCAACACCTCGGATGATCTCGAGGTGGTGAAAGGGGCACTTACTGGATAGGCTCTCAGCAAGCGAGCAGACAAGTAAAGTTTATATGTGGTTAAACCTTAGCTTGAAGCTGAGGTTGTACAGTGAAATTGTAGTTACTTAAATACTGAAGAGTAAGTACTATTAATAGGTACGAAAGTTTTGTCAAAGCTGGGGGGCATGCTAGTCAGGTGACGAGCATGCAATATCATGTGTTGTCCATCATGAAAGTTTTGTCAAAGTTGATATTGGTGATGGTGCATAAGCGTGATGACACCAATAAGATGCGATAAGGCTGAGATAAGGAAAAAAGTTAATAAATCGTAACATTACCCTCTCGTTAAGGCAGTCGTCCTGACTGCCCTAGGGTTTGCTTGGTGGCTCCTCTTGTGCCTTTGCATACTCCTTCCTCCAATAGTCGTCGATGTAGTCTCTCCAATGTTTGTCATTTGGGAAGGGATTTTTGACCCAAAAGGTCCTTCTGTCTTTTCTGAGTACCTGGTAGGAGATGATGTTGTTGACATAGCGATGGTCCAGTATTTCTTTTAATGTCTTTTCTGATCTGTCGATGACTTTGCGTGCAGTTATGACAGCTCTTGTTTTGGAGATACTGTTCTCGTAGTCTTGGATGGCTTCTTGGGCATTAGCCATATCGTCTTCTCAGACCCATGAATTATGTTCCTGGGTCCAACCTTTCCACTTTATGAAGTAATCCATGACGAGCCACGATATTTGTCCTTTCTTGGCATGGACGCAGCGGGTTCTCGAGTCTAGGACTTCCTCGATTTCGTATTCCTCCTCATCTTTGATGAGGTCTGGTGGTGGGGCAGGGGGTTGCTCTTGATTAGGAAACACCAGTGGTACATATGGCATTAGAAGTTTTTCATTGAATCAGGGGTGGATCTTCCAGTGTGGTGGAAGTTTAAGTTTGTAGGCAGAAGCGCCGGCTTTTTCCAGGATGAGGAAGGGGCCTATGCACTTGTCATCGAGTTTCTTCTTGGGGCGGGGAAGATGAAGGTTAGTAGAGTCTAGCCATATGCGGTCTCCGATGGCATAGTCTACTGCGTTTCTTTTCTTTTTGTCATATTGAGCTTTCATCTTGCCCGCTGTCTCCTCTAGAGCCTCTTTGGCTTGGCGGTGTACTTCTTGCATGTTTTCAGCAAACAACTTGGTGGAGGGGTTAGTGAACGTGGCCGTTTTGATGGAGTCAGGTAGGACACGGGGGTTTACTCTGTAGTTGGTAAAGAAGGGGGTCTGACCCGTGGCGGAATGGATTTGGTTGTTATGTGCAAATGCTGCTAGTGCGAGCCATTCGCTCTAGTCGGTCTGTCGATGGTTGATGAAGAGACAGAGATATTTATGAATCTCCTGATTCGCTTGTTCCATTTGACCATCGGTCTGGAGGTGAAAGGTGGTTGACGCATTCAGTGTGATGGCAAGAAGGCGGAGTAGTTCAGTCATGAACTTGGAGACGAATTGTGGTCCTTGATCAGAGATCACAGTCTTTGGCATCCCATGGCAGGCATACACATGGTCTCGTAACAACTTGGCCCATCCTTCGGATGTTAGTTTGACGTTACAGGCAATTGGGATAATTTCTTTGGAGAATCGGTCGACCACTACCAGGATGGTGTCATAGCCATTGGATTCCAGTAATCCCATGATCATGTCGACCAATATGTGCATCCAGGGTTCGGAGGGGATCTCATTCGGATGAAGAGAGGTGGCCTTTGGTTGAGTGTCGGTTTTCATGCATTGGCAGGCTTCACATGCCTTAATGTACTTCTCAACTGTTTGTTTGAGCTTTGGCCACCAGTACTCTCTTTGTATGAGCTCCTTTGTTTTTTCTATTCCCAGGTGTCCAGCTGTGATATGGTCATGGTGAGCAGCTATGATCTCCCCTCGTAGTTTGTTGTCCTGTGGAATGTATATCTGTCCATCATAGTACAATAGCCCTTCCTTCTCGGAGATGCCTCGTTCATGGTCAAGGGAGTTACTGATCCCCTGGTCCCATTTGTCATGGTTGCAAGTTACATCCTTGACTCATTGGTGAGTCTCACTCATGGTGGGCATGATCATCGCCTGGAAGTGTTCTGGTTGGAGGATGACAACATCATTGTTGTCCTTTTTTCCTTGGTTGTGATCATCCCTCTGACTCAACAAGTTGGCCTTGTGATTGGAAGCACTGGGCTTGTGATGTAGCATGAAGTGATATTCGGCGAGTTCAGTGACCCATCGGGCTTGTTGACGATTTAACTTCTGGGGTTGATGGAAGTACTGCAAGTTTTGGTGATCGGTCCAAATCTCGAAATCCTCCACTGCACCCATGAGGTAGTGCCTCCACTCTTCTAGCACAAGCATAATGGCCAGGAGCTCTTTATCGTATATTTTGTAATTCCGCTCGGTGACGGTGAGCGCTTTAGATAAAAATGCGACTGGTCTCCACCTCCTGTCCTGTTCTTGACTGAGGATGGCACCAATTGCTCCTTCGCTAGAGTCAGCCTCTACTCAGAATCTCCCCTTTTCCTTGGGAAGGGCAAGCACCACATCCTCAGCCATCTGCTTCTTCAGGCGTTGGAAGGCCTCGTTTTGAGCTGTGCCCCATGTCCATGGTGCATTGCCGGTAAGCTGGGTCATCGGGCACATGATCTTGGAGTAGTCCTTAATGAACTTTCGGTAAAAGTTTGTGAAGCCCAAAAAGGATTGTAGTTCCTTCTTCTTGGTAGGCATGGGCCACTCCATTATCCCTTTGACTTTGATGGGATCCATTCGGATGGATCCTTCACTGATGATCACGCCGAGGTATTTGGTCTCCAGTACCTCGAACTCGCACTTTTTGGCTTTGAGGAACAATTTGTGTTCCCTTAAGCGCTGTAGGACCCGCCTGACTATCCGTCAGTGTTCCTGCAGGTCCTTAGAAAAGATTAAGATATCGTCGAGATAGATGGTGACCTTTCCCTCCATGATGAGATCATGGAAGATGTCATTCATCATCCACTGGAAGGTTGCTGGCAAATTGGTCAGGCCGAAGAACATGACAGTCAGTTCAAAGAGGCCACGGTTGGTCCAGAAGGCTGCCTTGGCTTCATCCCCTTGTTTGATCCGTACATTGTTGTAGCCCCAACGGACATCCAGTTTGGTGAAGTACTTCGCACCGCAGAGCTTGTCCATGAGTTCTGAGATGAGGGGTAGTGGGTATCAATTTTTGATTGTCATCTCGTTGAGCTTTCGATAGTCTTGTATGGGTCGAAGAGATCCATCCTTCTTTTTGACAAAGAAGAAGGGCGATGCGAAGGGAGATTTGGATGGGCAGATTCGTCCCGACTCCAGGTTTTCATCGAGGAACTTGTCAAGCTCTTCCTGTTTGTGTCGGTTAAGCGGATAGACCTTGCAGTTGAGCATAGACTTGGCGTTGGGAATTAGTTCAATGGCATGGTCCCAGGGTTTATGCTCAGGCAACTCGTCAAAGTTCTCCTTAGAGAATAGGTCCTCAAATTTGCGATATTGGGGGGGAACCATTTCTTCAAAAGTTTTCCTGGTCTTCCCCTTGTTGGCTTTGGCTGCTAGGTCATTGGCATGGTGTACCACATGGATTTCCAATTCTTCTCGTAAGTCAACCATGAGAATGGTTTTGCCCTCCTCCAGCTCCTTGTCCCAGGGGTCATCTGGATCAGCATCGGGCAGGGGGAATGGGTTCCTTTGACATTGGCACTGGGTGAAGATGATCTTGCCTGTGGCCCAATTGATGACCGGGTTGTGATGGAGGAGCCAGTCATGTCTGAGGAAGATATCCCCTTTGCTGATGTTGGTGACAGCAAAGTCGATTCTTTCAGAGTGGCCTCCAATAGTCATTTGTACTTCTACGAACTCAGTGATTTCCCCTGCCTTGTTGCACGTCCCGTCGGCATTGTACATGGAGATTGGGGCCAGCGTGGGCCAGGTGATGAGTCCATACTTCTTTACGTAGTTTTTACTTATGGTACTCCCAGTGCATCCGCTGTCAACTAAGGCCTGAGCCTTGAGGGTTTGGTGATTTTCTAGTGTCTCGAGCTGTACATCGAGGAACAGCTCCCGGATGCCTTTAGTGGACATTCGGTGTTGGTATTGAATTGGTTGGCTTAATTCGTAGAGCTTTTCCCATGCCCGTTCTCCTTCCTTCCTCAGTGAGATGAGAAGTTCGTCATCGATCTCGTTGACCTTTTCCTTGTGGGCCCAGAGATGGCACCTGTTTCCACTTGAATACCTGGTTAGCTCTGGTTATAACCAGTTCTATAGAAAACACCTAGCAGGGATATAACCCATTGGTTATATCCAGTCTAAACCCCAAACCGTTTTACACTCACACCCAGCCAATACAGCAAAACCCGGCACCATTGCCAGCTGGCATGTAGGGCAAAAATTCCCAAAATAGCAATTCAGCCAAATTTTTTGGCAGAATGATGTATTGGGTGGTGCAGGTCATTGTAGCCTGAATTCCCACTGCCCCGCTTGCTCTACTGGCTCAAAAAAAATAATACATACCCTACATATCATGCCGACCCACTGCGCAAGATGACCCTGACCAGCGGGCACCAAAAAAAGCTGGATTAGAGCTGTCCCAATTGGATTACCCTTTTGTTTTGCTTGACAATGTTTTACAAAATAGACATCACAACAGTATTCAAACCCGGGACCTCACAACGACAACGTCAGACAGACAGTATACCAACTGCTCCAAAGAGCCTTAACAATAATGTATATTAATGTAAACATATTGTGTAAATACATAAAAATTTGGGGAAAAAAAAAAGCCTGTCATTGAGCGGGGTGTCGGGCAGCATGTGCATATTGGGCACAGCTGCCAATGGTGACGTTCGGCACGGAGACAGGTCCTCCATCAAATGAGAACATCGTCTCAGGCCTTGGAGACCATATTCCGCCAGTGGGCGGCGATAATGGCAGGGGGCGGGGTTTGACCACGGTGCCATAGCAGGCAGATGGAATGGGACCAAACAGTCCTCACCATTGCATTCACCGTTGTCGAAAATGGGGGTGGTGAGGCTTTGAAGGTGTTTGGATCCCTGTAGTGGGCGCTACAGGTTGGGAAGGGTGGGATTCGGGACAGTGGGCAGGCGGCAGGCCATGGCAGGGTCAGAAGAGAAAAAAAAGCACATAGCCGTGTTCCCCCACTCAAAGAGTGGGAGATGCATGGACTTGGGGTATGTGGGCATCTTGGGTGGGGCGAGGGAGGTCGATGTTGGGTGGGGATGGGGGTGACAGTGGCGGGGGCTGTAGTGGGGCAGTACAGGAGCTGTTGGGCACGTTCTGCCTGTCGTTTGGACATCCATCAATGCCCCAGTCATCATGTCATACGCGGTGCTGTAGGAGGTGCTGCACGTCAGAAAGGGCAGGCATCGGGATGGTGGGTGGGTGGCGGGTGACAGCGGGGTTGGTAGGCAGAACAATATCCATAGCTGTGTTCCCCCACTCAAAGAGTGGGAGATACACGGACGTGGAGTGCATAGGCATCCTGGGTGGGGCAGGAGAGGGTGACGTTGGGCAGGGATGGGGGTGCCAGCAGCGGAGGCTGTAGTGGGGCCGCACGAGAGTTGTTGAGCGCATTCAGTCTGCACATGCATCGTCCATCGATGCCCAAAGGGGCTCGTCCATTGCTGTTGTCGTTGGCAGCCGTCGCTGTCTAGATGTTGGGGGTGACCTGTTCATACCATCCCTTCCTCCCAGCATCCCCCTCGGGCCCCTCATTCCTTCATGCTGCATTCCAGTACACCTCCGTACATGTCCACCAATTCTCCAGTCCCCTACCCATCCCTGCGGTTGTCGTTGTTGTCTGGTAGGGCATCATTGTCATTGTCCTCGGTTGTGGCTCTTGTGGTTGCTGTTCCCAGGTGGAAAAAGGACCTAAAAAGATTAATAAGCACAGAAAATACGATGACATACCTTTCTATACCTGTTGTATGGTTGTTGGGTGAGGTGGAGGGTCGTCGTCATCGTCGAGGTGGCAGTAAAAGGTCAAAAAAGATAACCCACAGCCACCTGATCACCATTCGGTTGGCCAGTCCGCCTCGATCGAGCAGCGGAAACCATGCTCGGTATTCATCCGCTGCTCAATGTAGGCCATCCGACATGTCGTCAACTATCGGAATACATTGATGTTGGTAGTTATAATATATTTATGAATATTTATGTCGATCTGGCCACATTGGGGCCATGTATGTTCAATATAATGAAAATTTCTCTGTATTTTGTCCATTCTCATCTGTAGTTTGCCCTCCATGCACTATCCTACTCTCTCAGACAGTACAAAAGAAGCTGTACAGTAAATATAATATATAATACTACTTCTCTAGCCCTTCCGATCCACACCGATATGCCACTACATGCATACATTCCATGTAGTATTGTTGACCACACCTAATATACACTGTATCACTCATTTTTATTGCAACTTTTTCTTTGGACTTTTACTTATATTGGTATTACCAGATATTTATTGAACTGGACACTAAGAAAATTAAACTGTGTATTATTCTAATGTATTTCTAAAATTCAAGATACTTTGCAGCACTGGGAAAGGTGAAGTTGGCCTATGCTGAACAATTTATTGCATGAGTATGGAATCGGCACAAACATCCGCTTGGTCCGGCAATGTCCAAAAAATCATCGAAATTGTTTTTCTTTTTAAATACTACAGAACTCGGACACTTCACTGACTTGAAAAATCATATATATATACAATACATATCAATATGATATTTCTGGACTTCATGGAGCCATGTACTTGCAAAATTCATACTATTTCAATGATGATTTTTAAAATTTTCCTTCCTACCATATTGGGAATGCTATAATCCCACAGTAAGTGCATCCTGATTCACTGTGACACATCCAGCCAAAACAATTTCCGTATGTGTGGGGAGGAGCCATGGAATGAATGATATATTTTTTTTGAGTATGTCCTTTTTTTTTCAGGGCTAATTGACCAGTGGAAAGTCTATCAAAACATAAATATATGACATGAGGTCCTATTTTCTCATTTGGGGTGTGGCAGTGTTCTGAAAATGTGTCATTGAATGTGGAGCCATTTTAGGATCATTCAAGTACCAATTCATGAAAAAAATTCAGCACTACACGCTAAATTATTTTTTTCAGCTTTTAGCTGAAATGACTATTATGGTGGTGGCAGTGCTGTCTTGTGGCTGTGGTTATAACCCACCAGATGACAATCTATAGCCTGGAGATGGAGTGAGGCGAAAGCTTCTGAATCCATGTGTGCTTCTCTGATGGCCCAAAGGGTCCAGTCCATGCCAAACGGCTTGAACCAGGTGGACTTCAGGGTAGAAACACTCACTGGACTTGATTCGGAACGCCTTGCCTCCAACAGTTCTTCTTCCTTCTTCGCTTGCGCCTTGGCTTGTGACATCTTGAATGCTGTATCGTCTTCTTCATCAGGGACCTCGACCATAGTGGTATTCCAGACCCGTGAGCATTGTGCATCCAATGCTGGAGTCCCGCTTGATCCTTCGGTGATTGGGGGCCTTTGAGGGGTCTCCTCAGCTGGGGCATGCTCCTTCTCTGAGGATTGCCCACTGCCAGCTACTTCATCAGGAATCGGGGGTTTGGGGAGCGGGTCGCTCCTGGAGTGGCCAGAAGGCCCATCAAGACGGACGGAGGACGTCGTGGACGTCATGTTCTTGTCGCATAAACCGTACTTCCACATTACTTCCAGGTCCTTTGGCGCCTGTCCCGTGTCCCTATCCTTTCTTGAGCAACTATCTTCTTCCTTCGGGGTCGTGGACAAAAGGGGCACTGTCTCGATCGGCATGACATCTCCGAGAGAACGACAAGGGCTGCAACCTTTCGTTTCTTCTTCCAGGCAGGGGGAGAGGGGGTCATGTATCTGCGACGGTCCTCGAGCGCGAGGCATATCGTTGCGGACAAGGTCAGCAGGCATTGACCTCATACCCCCGCCTCCGTCTTGAGGTTCTTGTTCAGCGTCGACAGGCTTGGCCAGTTCGGGGAGCACCTCCTTCGTCCCTAAGGACTGGGAGATCCCTGACATTGTTCGGATGAACTCTGGCCCCCATCGAGTCTGAAGGTCCCAAAGGGTGAGGAGTTCTGGGACAGAAAGTGTAAGCGAAGGAGGGGGATGAGTCTTGTTTCGCTTCTGGGGAATTATATATGCCTTTTCAGGCAGAGTTTGAATGTTTTGTGATTCTTTTGGAGTGGTCTCAGGGGGAGTGATCAAGGCAGGTATATTCAAATATGTAGATAACAATGACATACATAAAAATGTATTACAATCGGATGAAGTCCGCACAGCAGGACCCGATGACCGACCACCCAGAGAGGAGGATTGGGCCGAGAAAGTGGAATCACTCACTTCTCGGCCTCGCCTTTTACCTCCTCGACCTTAGATGTCGAGGGCATCTTCTCCTCGACCTTCTCATGCAAATGTCTATGCTCCTCCTTGTCATGCTCTTCTGCTTCTGTAAGCATGCTGCGAAGTTGGGCCATTGTATATCGCCCACTTTTCGGGTCTCTAGGCCGTTTCGGCTTCTTGCAATCCTTCCCTAGGTGCCCCTTCCCTCCACAGTTGAAGCACCTGCCCTCCTTCTTGAGGCAGTCTATATCCATTGGTTCCCCGGCTCCTCCATATGTGGTCTATCCCGAACCCGACGATCCCTTGCTGGTCAGTTTGTTGGCCGAGAAACTTGTCGTGCCAGTATTACCTTTAGAGATATTACCAGCGGGTTTGTCCTTGGTTGACTTATCGTAGTGGCCAATTTGGTCGAAGGCCTGCTTTCGGGCCTTTTTGTCATAGATGCTGCATATGTGTTGCTTCCATTCTGCATATGTGGAAGGGATCATGACTCCCAAGTCGGCGATGGAGTCAGTATAGGAGGCGAGTACTCCTCTTCATACGGCTCATACCAAGGCACCTCGGGGTCCTAGGTCACGGAGTTGATCGGCTTGGCAGGCCAACTCTCAGCCATGGCAGTCAATATCATGTATCAAATAGTGTCAATTGACAGAAAGCTGATATAGATCCAGACTGTCAATTGATTGGTCACTTAAATAAAGTATCTCTGTCACTGTGACTAGAGTAGGACATTGTCACACCCTTCCCTTTGATGGCTGTTGCACTGTCACCCCTCTTCTCTGCTCACTGTCAGCCTCCCTCCCTCTCACTGTTGTGCACTTTTTTCCTTTTTAGGAAATTTGCTTCTTATGCCTCCAGAATACTTGTGGGCCTTATTCCTGCCCTTCCGCTCACTGTTTAGGTCTGAAATTAGATATATAGGGTCTTCTAAAAATATATAATGAGTTAGTAAGCTGACCCCACCTCTCCCATGCCCCTGGATGCTGGATTCGAAATGGGAAGACTGGATGTAGTGTGGCAGTGCAGCCAATTGATGGGATCAGCCATCAATATCAGTCTATTTTTGGAAATATTTCGGATTGGAATGGTTTCTGGGTACTGGATGAGCCACAGAATGGTACTAGGATATGTATAAATATAACTAACATTGAATTGAGCCTTCTGGTGATGTATGGGAGCCCTAGAGAAGGGATAAAACAGGTAAAATAATGAAAAATAGCGAAAATAGGTGAAAAAATTGCATTTGTGGGGTGCTGCATGCATTGGATTGCTTTGAAAACTTTACCAATGTGTTCCGCGACCTTGAAAACCTCTAAACGATACTTGGTTACATTTGTGGGGCTTCAGAATTGATCTAAAATAGTGAAACATAGCAAAAATTGGAGGGAAATCGTGTTTGGGGGGTGCTACATGCATCGGATCGCTTTGAAACGTTTACCAATGGATTCGGCGACCTTAAAAGCCCCTAAACGGCCCCTGGTCATATTTGTGGGAACTCAGTATCGATGATCAAATTGATATTACAGTTTATGGGGAGCACATCTCAGAACTTGCATTTCCAGGCATCGGAAAACTTCGGAGTTATTTCCAGTAGGTTTGTAGACCTTGAAAACCCCCAGAACAGCCCAGGATCACAATCAGGATCTTCAAAATACGAAGTAAAAAGGGTGAAACTGAAATTTTGCGAAATATCATATAGCGCACATTTCTGAATGTTGGGGAGGATAATACTGGTACTAGATATATGATATATATTCTATAATTCTGTGTGAAACATCCCAGGATGATGCGAAATGTATTGACAGAGATATAAGCAGATCTTTCTAAAAATGAGGAGAAGCACATTCCAGATCTCAATGTTCCGGTCATCCTATGGGTCAGGGACTATCAGATTCGGATTCCTTGACCAAAAAAACAGTAGGGCTACCCATCATCCATGGGGTTCATGTGTCTAAACTCCGAAGTAAAGAGTGTGCTTTACTTATGCACAAAGATATACTGCTGTATATGGATTGCCTACTAGTAAAAAATGAGCCCTAGGGATGATAGATCACTCTAATGTTTTTTGGGTCAAGGAATCCGAATCTGATAGTCCCTGACCCATAGGATGACCGGAACATTGAGATCTGGAATGTGCTTCTCCTCATTTTTAGAAAGATCTGCTTATATCTCTGTCAATACATTTCGCATCATCCTGGGATGTTTCACACAGAATTATAGAATATATATCATATATCTAGTACCAGTATTATCCTCCCCAACATTCAGAAATGTGCGCTATATGATATTTCGCAAAATTTCAGTTTCACCCTTTTTACTTCGTATTTTGAAGATCCTGATTGTGATCCTGGGCTGTTCTGGGGGTTTTCAAGGTCTACAAACCTACTGGAAATAACTCCGAAGTTTTCCGATGCCTGGAAATGCAAGTTCTGAGATGTGCTCCCCATAAACTGTAATATCAATTTGATCATCGATACTGAGTTCCCACAAATATGACCAGGGGCCGTTTAGGGGCTTTTAAGGTCGCCGAATCCATTGGTAAACGTTTCAAAGCGATCCGATGCATGTAGCACCCCCCAAACACGATTTCCCTCCAATTTTTGCTATGTTTCACTATTTTAGATCAATTCTGAAGCCCCACAAATGTAACCAAGTATCGTTTAGAGGTTTTCAAGGTCGCGGAACACATTGGTAAAGTTTTCAAAGCAATCCAATGCATGCAGCACCCCACAAATGCAATTTTTTCACCTATTTTCGCTATTTTTCATTATTTTACCTGTTTTATCCCTTCTCTAGGGCTCCCATACATCACCAGAAGGCTCAATTCAATGTTAGTTATATTTATACATATCCTAGTACCATTCTGTGGCTCATCCAGTACCCAGAAACCATTCCAATCCGAAATATTTCCAAAAATAGACTGATATTGATGGCTGATCCCATCAATTGGCTGCACTGCCACACTACATCCAGTCTTCCCATTTCGAATCCAGCATCCAGGGGCATGGGAGAGGTGGGGTCAGCTTACTAACTCATTATATATTTTTAGAAGACCCTATATATCTAATTTCAGACCTAAACAGTGAGCGGAAGGGCGGGAATAAGGCCCACAAGTATTCTGGAGGCATAAGAAGCAAATTTCCTAAAAAGGAAAAAAATGCGCAACAGTGAGAGGGAGGGAGGCTGACAGTGAGCAGAAAAGAGGGGTGGCAGTGCAACAGCTATCAAAGGGAAGGGTGTGACAATGTCCTACTCTAGTCACAGTGACAGAGATACTTTATTTAAGTGACCAGTCAATTGACAGTCTGGATCTATATCAGCTTTCTGTCAATTGACACCATTTGATGTATCAAACTGCCTGCTACAGGTGCAACTCTTCCAGCTTGCAGAAGTACTCGGCTGCTGTGCCTGTCATCCTTAGGTCGTTCATCCGCTTCTCCATTACCTCCTGGAGGGTGGGGTCCCCATACTCGACCTGTAGGGCAGCTTTAAAGTCATCCCATAAGCAGTACTGGTATCATCCTTCTGTGTCGCTTCAGAACTGAAGGTGGTACTGGGACCACCAGCCTTGGGGTCTTTTGCCGAACAAAGAGGTTGCGAATAAGATTTTGTTGGCATGCGTTGGGTAATAGGGTCGGAATATGGAGAAGTACTCCTCGCAGGCCCCAGTGAAGTGGTGAATGTCATCTCCCTTCCCTTCGAAGTCTGCAGGGAGGCGGATCAGGGTCAGTTTCACCTGTAACCAGGGAGCTCATTCATCCGCTTCCCCGAAGGGCCCATCTGGGGGTTCCGGGGGGTTGTCCTTGGGCAGTGGCCTTGGGACTGACCACCTGTCAGTTCAGTGAGTGGGGCTTCCCCATCGTTTTAGGGCCGGGGTGGTGGGTTGTCCTCAGCGTCTGTTGGGGTCTTCTAATTCGGGGGAGAGGGGCAGGCCGTTGGCAAGCGCAAAGCTCCTTGCCTGGAGCAGTTTCTGGGCTAGGTCATTGACCAGCTCCGGGAAGGATGCTTGCTGGTTGTGGTGTTCTTGCCTTCTGGCCTCTGCCTCTTCTTCGTCCTTTCGTCTTTGTTCTATTTCAGGGTTGACATTGATGTCGGTCGGCCCTGCCTCTCCTGATCCTGCGAAGAGTCTACTCGTCCCCTTTGAGGGCCGGTTCTGGTGCCTCCAATCGATTGGCGGCGAGTCAGGCATTGGCCTGGGCCAATCATACTTGGGAGAGGTGGGCTCGTTGGGCCTCATCCCTTCTCCAGATGGCGAGTATATTTGCCAATTGCTGGTTGAGGACTTGCTCCTCCAGCTCCGTTCTTGCTTGTAGGTTAGGGACATGTACTCCTGGAATGGGGCCGTAGTTAAGCTTGTACCACTATAGTTCTGTGTTTGAGAAAAGACTATGTCGATTCCTGTGTTCCTCCTGGGTTTCGTCCACTCCTCCTCTTCGTAGATAGTCTGCCCTTCAAAGGGCCCAGGCCTGGGACCTGTAGATCCTGTGGGCCATTCGCTGGGATAGGGAGAGGGACAGCCAGGCTCTGTCTGGAGTTCCCAGGTGGAAGGGGCTGCTCTTGATCTCTTGTAGAGCAAGGCGTCACTCGCTCCTGAAATCTTGAGAGGACTCATCCGGGTCCTCCTCACATTGTCGAATGCTGTATGCGAGCGGGGATTCACCAGCTCTTCTTCTTCGCTGATAGCTAGGTCACCCGATGTAGCGGATTCATAGGCGTCGTCGCCTGAGCTCTGCATAGAACCCTGGGTCATGGCGGTCGAGCGAGGGCAGAGTGGAGGGCGAGCTGGTTCGAGGGGAGTTGGCGAAAGGAGTCTCTCCACCTCTAGTTCTTCTTGAAAGTCTATTAGGTTTGAGGGACTCAGGGGCAGGAGAATCAGGATTGGAGGAGGAGAGTACAATTGTCGACGCAGGTGTGTTGAACATGGTCTGGGCTCGGTAGAGGCGGTGAAGTCTAGAGGGCCCTAGTAGGTGAGCCCTTCTTCTGCTTTCCTCTGAATCGTAGTCTAATCTAGCTCTTCTTCTCTCTGACGAATCCAATGAGGCAGCGTTGGAGGCCTCGGAGGGTTCATCAGGATTGACAACTCGTAGGGTCGTCTGGGGGAGAGTCTCGCTATCTGGTCTGGGCTGGCTGTCCTCGGTTGGAGGTATCTGGTGGAGGCTTTGCTTCAGCTCTCTCCTGGCATCCTCCAGGGGTTCTGTTCCAATTCCATGGTAGGCTCTAATGAGCTCCTCGATACTTCCCTTGAAAGAGAAAGTACTTCTGGCATCCTCAGAGGAGTGCCGGGTTCCAGAAGGGCCAGCCACTGGGCTGGGTGTTCTTCCTCTTCTTCTGAGGTTGGCGAAGGGGCTCTGAATGTCCTGGGTCGGTGACTCTGGGAGCATCTCGTAGGACTCCTGTCCATAGATGGGGTAGTGCATGGGGTACGTCGGAACATTGTAGGGGGGAATGTAATATTGAGGGAGGGTCAGCGGTGGATAGACTAGTTGTCCCCTTCTGAAGGTAATTCCGTGGTGTTCGAACCACTCTCTGTTTTGGTAATAGATGGTAGCGGCTGCAGTTGTTGTTCCAACTACTCCTGCTATCATGAAAAGGATCACAGCAAGGGTACTCGTTGTTTCTGAGAAAATGTCGGGAGTTTGTTGTAAGGGCATACAGAATCCTTCCTGCGTCTAGCGTCATGGAAGGGTGAGGGAAGCTTCAAGCTAATTGTTAGGGCCGACCTTCATGTGACTCGAAGTCGGGCAATTGCTAAGCTGTCTCACGTTCGGACAATCACTTGGGCAACACCTTGGATGATCTCGAGGTGGTGAAAGGGGCGCTTACTGGATAGGCTCTCGGCAAGCAAGCAGACAAGTAAAGTTTATATGTGGTTAAACCTTAGCTCAAAGCTGAGGTTGTACAGTGAAATTGTAGTTACTTAAATACTGAAGAGTAAGTACTATTAATAGGTACGAAAGTTTTGTCAAAGCTGGGGGGTGTGCTAGTCAGGTGACAAGCATGCAATATCATGCATTGTCCATCATGAAAGTTTTGTCGAAGTTGATATCGGTGATGGTGCATAAGTGTGATGACACTGATAAGATGCGATAAGGCTGAGATAAGGAAAAAAGTTAATAAATCGTAACAGTATCATCAGAGTGATTGTCCGAACATAAGACAGCTCAGCGATTACTTTATCTTGAGTCATGTGAGAGTCAGGCCCTAACATCAACATGCACAAACACATTCATACAGGGCCCTTTCTCTTGGTTCCTCTGAGTTCACCATTACACAGAGTCATCCTGACTCACAAGCTTCATGCCTAAATACTATCACTTCTCCTGAAAACAGTCAACAGTCACTCAAAATCTGCATGCCTGAGGAGACTATCCGATTGTTATACTGTCAATGGTCAGGAATGCTTGATCTTGTTGTAATGTTTATGATGCAGGGGCAAGATGCCAGGGAATTGGCAAATGAAAGTACCAATCTCCCCATTTGTTAAGGTATTGAATGATGTTAAACGAGCATGGTGACTGAGGAAAAGGAATATGTCCATGAATGGAACAAGTGACCACCATTTGGCAGGACTTTTTGAACTAGCAGGGTAATGCCAATGAGTTGAGAGGACTCTGAGGGTATAGCCAGGACAACACTCTGGTAAGTGAGGCTCAATAATCCTTAGATGTTGACGAGATGCCCTGAGGGCACAGTTTTACTACCTTGGTGCCATTGAACATCTGCAGTGACTTGGCAAGGTGCAAGGTCCCTTTCAGTGCAGCTTCAACCTCCATCTGACAGCTGGGATGCATGAAATGTATAAAAGCGATGACCTAATCGCAAGTGTTCACCATTCCACAGTTGGAGTTTCTCTCAGTAAGCCAGCCATTCTCTGTATCTTTTTCATCAAGCTTGACCAACCCACTCTTCATTCATGATCATGGTTGGTAGTTCATTATCTCACTGAGGTCCACAATGTTGAAATGGTCTTCTAGAGCATTGATGCCTTTTCCAAGCCCAGTGGCTGTGCCACCATGGTCAAGTCTGGTCATTGAAGAGGCTGGCTGTGGGCACTTGTGGAATAGCACATGGAACAGTGTTATATACACACTAAACCTCACACTCACTCACACAACTACTCAATCTACAATCACCCTTGAAAGTGCGATGGGAGGAATGAGATTATATCAACTCTGTGACTACTAGTGCTTCAAATCTAGTAAAGCTCCTTATTATCTTGATGCTATACAGCATTTACTCTTTTCCAATTGATCCTAAACCTAGGAACTTTTACAAGAAGGCATTACTTTGAGGCACAACCTTCTAGGCGAATGATAATATTCAAAATACAAAAGGACACTGGTCCTACAACAGAACGGAACATGATACAAGTCAAAATGACACTGAGCTCGCTCTTCTAACCACTCAGCTAAGCACTGACTTAGTGAGCTCACTACACATCAGTGTGTAGAGTTATCCAAAACTGACTCAAATGACGATATCAACCACAGACACTTCAACAGATCTTGGATTCGGAACAGAAACAGATTCAGAACAGAACAGAAGTGGATTTCAGAAACAGATTTCAGAACTTCCACTTCAATTCATACTCTCAAAAGACTCAACAATGCTCAGATGGAACAGAACAGCAACACTGATTCTTATTCACTTGGAACTTAAGCACACAAGTCAGGTTCTGAATATATCTCTATTCTTCTAGGTGAGCTCGCAGGTTTATATATGACACTTGAAGCTACAAACTAATCCTTTGCCACAGTGCTCACTTTCCACATGCACACTGTAACTTGGGGGTTCAAAACTTATATACTACTCTATGATACTGACTATTTATACTAGAATAAGTTACTGATTACAAATGTCACGCTAATACCCAGGTAAAACAGACTCCTATGCACACAGCCCACCACTGCCACAGTTCTTACTTGGCTACTGACTTGGAGTTTCTTCATATAGTATTGTTTCTATAGTGAGCTTGCTTAACTAGTAGTGAGCGCTCGCTATTTGCAAGTCCGAGGACATATCAGAGTGACAGCTGATGGCCATTCCAGGTCTAGCCTCACCATTGGGTTATTGTTTCTCTCTAGAAGGGAATCTTGCATGCACTGAGCTCTCAGGTTGACATGGCAATGTATACAAATTACTCAGCACTTTGGTATTTGGCCGACACTGCTAATCAATCCATGTGTCCAATTTATCATTTATCTTATCTTGCACACAAGGTTCAGACCGGCTTCTCAGGTACAGTACATCATTTTAATTTAATGAGCGCACTGTTTTCATTAAGTGCAATCATATAGTTCTTCAATTTAAAGAGTAGAGCTCACTGCATAGACTCAACTGTCAGTGCTAAGACAGGGGTTTTTGGTCTTTCTGCCAAGCATGCTCATCAGGTACATGCTATGACTAAGTCCCTGGTTTATTCTGTCACATCAAATGTCACTTTACTGTTTATTTGTCTCATCACATTGTATTTTATTATGTATGTGCTGACATATTAGCTCCACTTGCTGTCTATATAAGTCACATTGTCTAATCCCTTAGATTGCAAAATTACATGAGTAGATTGTCTGCAGTCACAACATCGTGTTACCATCTATGATTTCCCATGTGATGAGTCCTTCTTCACTTCCATCAATACCTACCTCATCAACACTATGTGGGTGCCAAAAATGTCCTGGGAGAACAACACCTCCATCAAGCAAATGTACTCCCTCCAGTATACCACCAGGCTCAAAGTCACCAAAGGCACTGAGGTCACCAACTCTGTCAGGATTGCAGCCAAATTCAAAGGCCTGTCCATGAGCATAGATGGCCAGATCAAGACATTCACAACATACAAGACTACAAGGACTCTGACCAGGACGATCACCCTGAGCATCCCTCCCAAGTTGACATTGACATTCTATCAGAGGAAGTATTGGTTCAAGGATATGATGTTCTTCATCTTGAATGTGTGGGGCTATGATTGGAATGTTGGACCCCTGGGGGGATATGGTTTGATGAAGAAGGAGTGTGAAGTGGAGATTATGAGCAAGGACTATCTGGTCATGGACATGCTGTTGTCTGATTCTGCCACGGGCACAATAGAGGTGGTGAGTGTTTCAAAAGCAAATAGTGAGACCACCAGGCAGACATGAAAGGGTGAAGAAATTACTGAGAGGGCAAAGACCAAGCTTCTGAAGATAGGTGTATAAAGGTAAATCCAGATACTTCATTCATTATTATGGCTGATATAAATTCATAGGGGTGTCAATGAGCATCTGTCTGAGATTCTGCAAATGCCTTATTTGGGCATATAAACCAATAAAGTGCCGACTCTCCAGTAGTAATGTCAAATAAGGTCCATAAGGTATCACGTGATATTATAAGCACACTTATAATGGCTGCAAAATAATCTGAACCACAAGGTCTACCTAGATCATTTTTATTGGAGCTAAACGAGCACATTTAGAAGGTAATTCTGACCAAAAATCAAGGCCCTCAGACAACGCTAACACCTTATAATATGCCATAATCATATAATACTGGAGAGTTGACATAATAATGCTTATGCAGAATCTCCGACATCCGTATCACTATCGGGTTCCAATTTTTCTGCCGAAAACTAAAAAAAAAATTGTTGATTCTAAAGTAACCTTTAAACCTCTTTTTTCATTCGTAACATGCCCCTATTTTGTTTACCCGCAATACGCATGTCATCGCAAGGCCAATACCTATGCCGATGCCGAGACCGGACGGCAGCCTATTTTCAATCGCCGTAAGAAACCCAAGACCCCTTCATGCTTCCCCCGCACCCTCAAATACACACTCTTTCAATCCATATTCGTCTTGCCCAGAGTTCAAGTGACCCTTCTTATGTAACGTGAATCGGATGCTGTCTTCACATTCCTCATTGACGAGCACAGGTACCGACATTCAAGAGCGACTCGTATCTCTCCCTGATATCTTCATGTATAGAATGGGAGAGGTGCATGCTGTGGCGCGCACATCCTGCATTCATTCATACCTACAGAGGTCGCCGTGCATGGACTTGCAGACACGCTTCCCGTTCCTGTTCTCTTACGTTGGGAGAGTCGTTCTCCCGTGGTGGAGCGCATGTCTCCGTCCAGGAACTTGCATTATTCAAAATCGCAGAGCTGTATGAATAGAGGTGGAAAGAAGGAAGTTTTTCAGGGAGCACGGGATGCACGATTGCTTCTTGGTACTGGACATGGGACTCTTCGAAGGTCCCTAAGTCGTGAGCTTGACGCTCAGACAAGGATTCAACGTACTCTGCAGAAAACTTGATCTTCTCCTGGCGCTCTCCGATTGAATAGGCCTCACCATTCAACTACGTTCTATTACGCGCTCCTTACTTGTATTCTGCCAACCTTTCATACAAAAGACAGTCACGGGCTTGTTCTTGTGCTTCGCTATTCAAAGCTTCACATACATTCGTGCAGTCTTTCTTCCCAAGCTCGTTGCTATCTGAGGCTGTCTCAATTGACGACCATGCCGTGATCCCAAGTACAATTGCTCATGCCTGAGGAGACTGCGCAGTGGGGACGGTGTTGCTCAAGTGGTCAGTGCTTCGCAAGAGCGCAAAATCTAATTTTAACATTTACGATACAGAAGCGACGTCAAGGAACTTGCAAAAGAAAGTCCCAATGTCACCATTTGTTTGAATGCTGAATTATGACAGCGCGAGGGTGAAAGGAAAACGACAAAGGACAGACACTCGGCTCCCAATCTGACATGCTACTGAAGCTGGTAGGGGGAGGGGGCTAAGGAGGACAGACGCCGGTATGCAAGGCTCTAAAATCTTCACGTCAATACATTTCCATAACATGCGCTCAGGACACCGTTCTACTTCCTCAATAGCAATGTGCATCCGCGGTGACTTGGCAAGCTGCAATAATATACCTTTCAATGCCAGTTTCAATCTCCCTCTGACAGCCGGAATGTATGAAAGGTATAAAAGCGACAACCCAAGCGTCGGAGCTTCCTTTAACGAGCCAGCCATTCTTTGAAATATCTTTTGTCCAACTTGATTAACTTGCTCTTCATTCACTATCATGGTCAGCAGTTTATTATCTCACTATAGTCTACGATGTTGAAGCAGACCTCTAGAGCGAAAGGTTCTCCAAGTATGTGGTTTACAAGCCCAGTAGGGCTAACACGATAGTCCAATCTGGTCGATCCACCATCTATCATCGTCCTGGCGACGAGTCCTTCTACGCCTCCATCGATACCTACCTTGTCGACACTACGTGGGTGTCGAAGATGTCCTGGGAGAACAACACCGCAGCGCCGCAAACGTACTCCCTCCAGTATATGACGGAGCTCAAAGTCACCACAGGCACCGAGGTCACCAACTCTGTCAGCATCGGAGCCACTTTCAAGGGCCTGTCGATGAGCATGGACAGCCAGATCAAGACGTTCACGACGTACGAGACTACGGACAGTCAGACCAAGACGATCACGCTGACTGTCCCTGCCAAGTCGAAGTTGACGTTCTACCAGAGGAAGTATCGGTTCAGGGATACGATGTTCTTCGTCTTGGACGCATGGAACGAAGAGTGGAATGCTGGATCCCCGGGAGGATATAACATCACGAGGAAGGAATGTCAGGTGGAGATTATGAGCGAGGATTATCTGACTACGGACACGCCGTTGTTGGATTCCACCGCGGGGACGATGGAGGTGAAGAGTGTTCCAAGGGCTGATATCGAGAGTCGCAGGAAGACGCGAAAACGCGAGAACCTTACTCAGAGGGCGAAGAACGAGCTTTCGAAGATGGGCGTTTAAAGGTAAATCCTGGTATTTCATTCGTTATTGTAGCTGATATGTTCCCACAGGGAGTTAGCGAATATTCGTCTGAAGCGATTCAATAGTGTTTTAAATTTCGTTGGTTTTTTTTTTGCTGTTATCTTTTTCTTGCGCGCCAGGACGACTAAAAGAAAAAAAAAAAAATGTACTTGTACCTTTTTCTCATTCATACTGGCTCCTCCGGTCGGTTTGTTCGTGTGGAATGTTTCAGCGTTTAACTTGAGAAGTCCCGAGTGATAGTGGGAAACGTCGTACGGATCACTAATTGGACAAACTTCAGGTAGGTACACTTGAATGACTGGAAAACCCCTGTGATCTGGGGATTCATGAAGAATCAAAGTGACGAATGCGCGAAGGGTTATACCGTTATCGAATGTGTCGCGCGGAGTCGTCGTGGGTTACATTGAAGACAGCCTGATATTGGCAGCTGATGATGCAGTCTGGACTTGGGATCGCAACTGCGTTTACCGGCGCTCGATAATACCGAAATTGTGGTCCTGAAATGACTTTAGGACAAGATGCGTGGAATGGGCCGGGGAATATGACGTGCGAACGCGTGTGTGAGGGGCAGGGCGGAGCGGACGCGGGAAGAAAGCAGAAGAGGAGAAAGCGGGCGAGGATGAATGGCTTCATAATCTCGCACGGTTCCTGCTTGTAAAACACACAAGCGCCATGATCTGGTGTTACTCTTAGGCTTCGGCTTGAGTCCTCAGTGAAAGAGAATCACGACGGTTCACGTAGTTATCTTCCATCCAGGCGGTTTCTTGGTCAATCTCGGATGGAATTCGTTTGCGTGACGTACAGGGAGGTTGATTGGGAAAAAGGCAAATCGATGGAGGGAAGTGTCTTTGAAAAACCCGCTTCCGAGTCGAAGGGTTGTACATATTCAACTGCACGAAGAAGGTCAGGCGAATTGATTCTTGGCGGCGGGAGCCTCACACAAAATGCAACGGTCTGAAATTCTGAGTAGGACGGCGGTTTCAATTTTGATCAAGCATCGCGTTGACGAGGTTTCCTATCAGACCTTGACTACATCCCGGTCTTGAAGCTTCAGGGGTGTCACGGTAACCTATTCTTGACCTGCGTATGGGGGACGACCCGTCGTGGAATGGCAACGGTGACAACGGCGTCGTGGAAGGCCGACGATCATGGGAAGAAGATTGGCGCTGTACTAAAGAGGAAGGCGAAAAGATTGGCGCGCTGACTAAGCGAGTAATTCTGACTCCTTTATAGCTCGACGGTGAGGATACTCTGCTGGCATGTCGTCTACGCTTCCACCGGCGCTATGCAAGCCGCTCGACGTGCTGCTGATCGACAACTTTGACTCGTTCACGTGGAATCTGTACCAACAACTATGCCTGCTCGGTGCAGAGGTGACCGTCATCCGAAACGACGCCATCTCGCCCGAGCAGTTCCCAGAGCTGCAGCTGAAGTCGCTGATCATCTCTCCTGGGCCAGGACACCCCAAGACGGACTCTGGGATCTCAAGGGACGCTATCGAGTTTTTCAAGGGGAAAGTTCCGGTGCTGGGGGTGTGTATGGGACTGGAGTGTATGGTGGATGTGTTTGGCGGGGAGATTGCGTGCGTGCTCTTCTGTGTACTTGGATTTGGGCTGACTTTGGTGCAGCTACGCGGGGGAGATCATGCACGGCAAAGTGTCGCGGATCCTGCACGACGAGCGGGGGTGCTTCAAGGGGATCGCGCAGGGCATCAAGTCGACGCGGTACCACTCCCTCAGCGCCACACACACCACGCTCCCCGCCGAGCTCGCGATCACCGCCACCACGGACGACTCGGGCCTCATCATGGGCGTGCGGCACCGGCAGTACACGCTCGAAGCGGTGCAGTACCACCCCGAGAGCATCCTCAGCGAAGGCGGCGACGCCCTCGTGCGCAACTTTCTCGCCCTCCGCGGGGGCACGTGGGAGGAGAACCCCGAGAGCCGCGTGACGGACTCGTCGCTGCCGCCGTTCGAGGCCCGGGGCGGGGGGAAGAAGATCCCGTCGGTGCTCGACAAGATCTACCACCAGCTCCTGGCGGACGTGGCGCAGGCGCAGGCGGCACCGGGGTCGACGATGGCGGACTTGGAGACGCTGTATACGCTGGACATGGCCCCGCCGTTGACCCCGCTCCTCCCGCGGCTCGCGTCGCGTCAACCCTCTTCTAACAGGACTCTTGAAACTGGCAGCACAATACCAATGTCTCTAGAGGACTACGGGGACTGAGCCAGGATAACGCTCCGGTAAGCAAGACCCAATAATCCTAACGTCAATTCAAGTCAAGAAATTGATGTTCCCAGAACGCCTTAGTGACATTGTGCGTCCGTGGTGATCTGGCAAGCCCCAACATACCTTTCAGTGTCAATTCCAACCTCCATCTGACAGCCAGAATGTGTGAGACGTTTAAAAGTGACGACCTGAGCGCGAGTATACAACTGTCCAACAATTGGAGTTTCCCTCAGCGAGCCCGCTATCCTCTGTATCGTTTTCGTTCAGCTTGGCCAACCCACTCTTCATTCACGATCATGGTCTGTAGTTCATTATCTCGTTGTGGTCCACAATCCTGAAACGATTCCCTAGCCCGAAATGTTCTCCAAACCCAGTAGCGGCGATGCCCTGGTTAAGTCTGCTCGTTCTGCTTTTAAAACTTTTCGCACACAGAATCCCTCTTCGCCTCCATCGATACCTATCTCATCGACACTACGCGGGTGTCGAAATTGTCTTGGGAGAACGACACCTCCGCCGAGCAAACGTACTCCCTCCAGTATACGGCCGAACTCAAAGTCATCAAACTCTGTCGGGATCGGAGCTGAATTCAAGGGCCTGTCGCTGAGCATTAGTCGCGGGACCAAGACGATCTCCACGTACGAGACTACGGATACCCAGACCAAGACGATCTCGCTGAGTGTCTCTCCCAAGTCAACTCTAACGTTCTATCAGAAGAGGTACCGGTTCAAGATCACGATGTTCTTCATTTTGGATGCCTGGGGACAGGAGTGGAATGTTGGTCACAGGGTACATATGGCGTCGAGAGGAAGGAGTGTGGAGTGGAGATTATGAGCGAGGATTCCTGACCACGGACAGGGTGTTGGATTCCTTCACGGGCGCGATAGAGGTCGAGACTGTTTCAAAGGCCGATGATGTGGAAGCCAGGCATACGCGAAAGCACGAGGATCTTACTCAGTGGTCGAAAGATGCGCTTTCGAAAATAGGCATATAATGATAAATCCGGATATTTTCATTCATGGGCATAGCTGATATATTTCCAGAGGAGTCGACGAGCATCCATATCAAGCGAATGTTCTCAACAATCTGGTTGTTGTTATATTTTCTCTATTCCGTCTTTAAATTCCAATCTTAGTGCGCTGAAACCAAAAAACGATTGGGCTCTAAAAACAAACTTTCAACCTCCATTCGTAAGTTTACCACCAATACACATGTCGTCGTAAATGCATGTATCGGCACCAAGATTCGACGGCAGCACATTTTAAATCGTCATAAAAAACTTGAAGGCTCCTGCGCCTAAGTTCCCTTCTTGCCTCCGCAACCGCTGAAATAGGGCCGAGGTTTTGACGCCAAGCAGTGGGAAGAGGGCCTAGATTATTCACGAAAAGAGGAATCGAGGTATGCAAAAAGCGAGAAACAAGAGATATCTCAAAGCTGGTTAGAACATGCGACTCAATTAATGCTCGAAATTGAGCGGTTGATCAAAATACATTGTTCGTTTTTCAGATCCAACGTTTCAACTCCAAAGTACGCAACTTTACAAGTGTCGGCGTGTGTAGTCAACGATCGTGGTACTTGTTGGTAAGTACCGGCGCAAGTCCCCGTCCAGAACGGTCTGACCTGAATCTCGGTGGCTGTGCATTTATCTCCGCTAGCAGTGGCTGTACCTCGGGACTTGACTTGCTGTACTCACTGCATCCCTCCCCAGGGCTCCACATCGCTTTGCTTCTCATTGTGTCATACCCGAACAATGGTGATCAGCACTCTAAGCCGGAATTTCACCTTGAAGATCCATGTATCTCCCGCAGAACATTTCTGCCAGCTTGATAACAACCCTGGTCAGTGTATAGCTGCGTCCCACCCTCTGTCAGGATGCAGGAAGATGCGCAGCAAAGGAAAGGATAAGTGTATGATATATCAGCATCGTCTCGACGCGCATGTGCGTCGGGTGAAGGGCGGAATTCCGTTAGCTTCTGGATCATTTACGAGAGGGTCAGTGCTTGCTTGCACGTTCTCAAAAGCTAGGTCACAATTTGGAAGCTGAAAACGACGGTGTCCAGGATTTAGATGCACCACATGATGGACCTCCTGTTCATCATCTTCACAGGACTCTTGCAAGTTGCTTTTCCTGCGACGTTACATACCGCGTTCAGGAGACTCAATCTTAACGCAGCAGCATAAACGGAGGTGGGAAGAAGTAAATATATTGAAGATCTTCTAGGCAGCTCTACCGCTATAGAGTGCTCTGATAAAGAGTCTTTCAATGCTGGATGTGAAGGGTAATGACGAACACGGGACTCTCCCAAGAGCTCTGGATCTGAAGTTAAAGCTCAAACAAGGAATTCAACATTCTTCATGGTATTCCGCAAGAACCATCTTTTCCTCGCGCTTTCGGATTGAACAGGCCGCATCACTCAGCTGTCCCTCTGTTACGAATCATACGAAGTCGAGGTTCGCTTCTGACTTGTATCCTGAAACCTTTCATATATCTGGTTCCCTTTCTCTCGGTTCCGCTAAGTTTGCTGCTACCTGGAGCTGTCCCCAGTTCTTGACCCATGCATCGTCATCGAAATGCCACTGCTCCTGGAATATACCAACAGTCTACACGCCAGAGGAGACTGTCCCAATCGCTATACATTGTTCCGACTGGACCCTGTGGCGAGGTGGTCAATACGTAGCAAGAGCTTGATCTTGTCATAACGTTTCCGATGCAGAAGTAAGACGCCAATGACCGGCGAATGAAAGTCCTTATCTCCCCATTTGTTGAGGTGCCTGACCATGATTAATGATCAGGGAGCGCGATAAGGGAATACGACCGAGGACAGAACGAGAGATCTCAAGCCCACATGGAGTACTAGCATGACTATTGAAGCCAGCAGAGTAATGTCCACGAATCTACAGGACTATGAAGGCAGAGCCGGGATGATACCCCAGTAAGCAAGGTTCAAGAATCTTTACATCAATTAATTTCCACAATATGCCCTCGGGACGCCGTTCTACATCCTCAGTGACACTGTGCATCCGCGGTGACTTCGCAGGCTGCAACATACTTTTCAGTGCCAATTTCAATCTCCATCTGACAGCCGGAATGTGTGAGACGTATAAAAGTGACGACCTGAGTGCGAGTATACAACCATCCAACAATTGGAGTCTTCCTCAGCGAGCCTGCCATCCTCTGTATCTTTTTCGTCGAGCTTGACCAACCCGTTCTTCATTCACCATCATGGTCGGTAGTTCATCATCTTGTTATGTTCTACGATGTTGAAACGGACCTCTAGAGCGAAAAGTTCTCCAAGTATGTGGTTTACAAGCCCAGCGGCGGTGACACCATGGTCAAATCTGGTCGATCCACCATCTATAATCGTCCCGGCGATGAGGCCTTCTTCGCCTCTCTCGATACGTACCTCGTCGACACTACGTGGGTGTCCAAGATGTCCTGGGAGAACAACACCGCGGCGGCGCAAACGTACTCCCTCCAGTATACGACCGAGCTCAAAGTCACCAAAGGTACCGAGGTCACCAACTCTGTCGGGATCGGAGCCGAATTCAAGGGCATGTCGATGAGCATGGACAGCCAGACCAAGACGTTCACGACGTACGAGACTACGGATACTCAGACCAAGACGATCACGCTGAGCGTCCCTCCGAAGTCGACGTTGACGTTCTATCAGAGGAAGTATCGGTTCAGGGATACGATGTTCTTCGTCTTGGATGCGTGGGGCGAGGAGTGGAATGCTGGATCCCCGGGAGGATACGACATCACTAGGAAGGAATGTCAGGTGGAGATTATGAGCGAAGATTATCTGACTACTGACACGCCGTTGGTGGATTCCGCCACGGGCACCATGGTTGTGAAGCATGTTGCGAGGGCAGATAGCGAGAATTCCAGGAAGACGCGAAAGCGTGAGAACCTCACTGAGAGGGCGAAGAGCGAACTTTCGAAGATGGGTGTCTAAAGGTACATTCGAAAATTTCTTTCGCAATTAAACATTGCTGATAATTTTCCACAGATGAGAGAACGAGCACCCGTATCAAGCCAATGTACCCTTTTCTATCTCGCTGTTACTATACTTCAATCTTTGCGCATGAAAAACCAAAAAAAAGAAATTGTACCTTTTACTTCATTTCCATATATAACGTGATCCTTGTGTTGTTTACTGGCGATACGAATCCGAAGCCCATATCTCTGTACCGGCAGAGGGTAGCCTCCCTTGAATCGCGTCACCGACAAGGCCTTGTAAGAAAAAATGTCTCTATATCCACCATCAATGTTTTTGCCTAGTTTCATGCTCCTCTTCACGCACCGTTTCACTGTCCTATTTTCTTCCGTTCTGTATTCTCCACCTTCAAGTCATGTAATGGCGAGAGTCGATTTCACCGGACCTCTGGGGTACTCAAACGCTCAGGACTGGTTCTATTCACTGCTCCTGTTGTCCAAGTACATGCCAGCATCGGTGAATGGTTGAGTCTAGTCACTTAAGTTACTAGAGGCGGACATCTGTACGGAGAGAATCCGAAGAGTTGAAGCAGTGTTTTGATAGGAATTAGAGGTTGACCGAGCTGGACTCGCGACAAGGGAGGTGACCCGGACGTGATTTATGTCGAGTGGTCCAACGAAGGCGTCGTCTACGGGAAGCCTTTGGCTGAAAGTTGAGTAGTAAATTGTGTCGACTAGACAGATTAAGGAGATGTGCAAAGGCGAATTCTGTATAAATTTCGTGATCGACTGGCGTCATTGAGTGTGGTCTTGTCCTCGGAGAATGGGCAAGAGAGTATTGGAGGGCTCCACGTCGTCCTCGATGGGTACAGCCGTATAATGCACGGTTCAAAATGCCGCCTCAATCTTGCCAAGATCGATGAGCGACCGAGGAATATCCAACGCGTACGCTTTCTCTGCGGCTGCAGCTATTTCGGGGATCAGGGCACGCAGGCAAAACACTGAACGTACGACCAACTGCAGCGAGAGCGAAGAGAAACAACTTGAAATACCGGATATTCACTGTGTGTGGAATGGAAATCGGTGACAGGAATTAACTAGTTGCGGAGTGGTGAGGAACAGGTGTGATGAGCGTGGGTAGTCAACAAGAAGGATATGGGGTAGTGATGGACGGGAGATCCAATCTCGTACGGATCCTGCTTGTATAGCACACGAGCGCCATGATCTGGTGTCAATTCCAGGCCTCGGCTTGAGTCCTCAGTGAATCACGACCGTTCTTTGAAAACCCGCTTGTGCGTATATTCAGCTACACGAAGGCCGGGCGAGTTGTTTCTTGATGGCAGGACCCTCACGGAAAACGCAAATGATCGCACGGCGGAGAGAGGACTGATTTTGGGGATGAGAAGACGGTGACAACGGAGTCGTGGAAGGCCGACGATCATGGTGTGAAGATTGGCGCTGTACTAAAGGGGAATGCAAAAAGATTGGCGCGCTGACTAAGCGAGTAATTCTGACTCCTTTATAGCTCGACGGTGAGGACACTCTGCTGGCATGTCGTCTACGCTCCCACCGGCGCTATGCAAGCCGCTCGACGTGCTGCTGATCGACAACTTTGACTCGTTCACGTGGAATCTGTACCAACAACTATGTCTCCTCGGTGCAGAGGTGACTGTTATCCGAAACGACGCCATCTCGCCCGAGCAGTTCCCGGAGCTGCAGCTGAAGTCGCTGATCATCTCGCCTGGGCCAGGACACCCCAAGACGGACTCTGGGATCTCAAGGGACGCTATCGAGTTTTTCAAGGGGAAGGTTCCGGTGCTGGGGGTGTGTATGGGACTGGAGTGCATGGTGGATGTGTTTGGCGGGGAGATTGCGTGCGTGCTCTGTTGTGTACTTGGGTTTGGACTGACTTTGGTGCAGCTACGCGGGGGAGATCATGCACGGCAAAGTGTCGCGGATCCTGCACGACGAGCGGGGGTGCTTCAAGGGGATCGCCCAGGGCATCAAGTCGACGCGGTACCACTCCCTCAGCGCCGCACACACCACGCTCCCCGCCGAGCTCGCGATCACCGCCACCACGGACGACTCGGGCATCATCATGGGCGTGCGACACCGGCAGTACACGCTCGAAGCGGTGCAGTACCACCCCGAGAGCATCCTCAGCGAAGGCGGCGACGCCCTCGTGCGCAACTTTCTCGCCCTCCGCGGTGGCACGTGGGAGGAGAACCCCGAGAGCCGCGTGACGGACTCGTCGCTGCCGCCGTTCGAGGCCAGGGGCGGGGGGAAGAAGATCCCGTCGGTGCTCGACAAGATCTACCACCAGCGCCTGGCGGACGTGGCGCAGGCGCAGGCGATGCCGGGGTCGACGATGGCGGACTTGGAGACGCTGTATGCGCTGGACGTGGCCCCGCCGCTGATCCCGCTCCTCCCGCGGCTCGCGTCGCGTCCGGCGGTGTTCGCCGAGGTGAAGCGCGCGTCGCCGAGCAAGGGCCCGATTGCGCCGACGATCTCCCCCGCGAGCCAGGCGCTGACGTACGCGTTGGCGGGCGCGCATGTCGTCTCCGTCCTCACGGAGCCCAAGTGGTTCCTCGGCAGTCTCCAGGATATGCTCCATGCAAGGCTGAGCGTGGCGACGCTCCCTGGCAGGCCTGCGATCCTGCGCAAGGACTTTATATTCAGCCGCTACCAGGTGCTCGAGTCGCGCATCTGGGGCGCGGACACCATCCTGCTCATCGTCGGCCTCCTGCCCGAGGTCGCGCTGCGTGATCTGTACGCGTACAGTCTCGAGCTCGGCATGGAGCCGCTCGTCGAGGTCAACAATGCCCGCGAGATGGACCTCGCCCTCAGCCTCCCCGCCAAAGTCATCGGCGTCAATAACCGCAACCTGCACGACTTTCGCGTCGACATGGACACCACGACCAGGCTCGTCGACATGGCCAAGGGCAAGGATGTCGTCCTGTGTGCGCTCAGCGGGATCACGAGTGCCGCCGATGTGAGCCGGTATACGAGCCAGGGCGTGGACGGCGTCCTCATTGGCGAGACCCTGATGCGCGCCAAGGACCCCGCCGCGTTCATCCGCCAGCTCTTACCTGCGCCCCCGTCCCCGTCGGCCGAGCCCTCCGCACCTCTCGTAAAAATATGCGGCGTCCGCACCAAGGACGAGGCTCTTGCCATTGCCGACGCCGGCGCCGACATGCTCGGCCTCATGTTCGTCGCGTCCTCCAAGCGGCACGTCCCCCTCGACACCGCCCGCGACATCTGCGCGTCCATCCGCGCCCTGCGCTTCTCCCGCCCGCCGCCTCCCTCTCCCCCTGCGCTGGACACCGCCCCGTGGTTCGCCGCCCATGCCGCCCGCCTCTCCGCCTTCCCCCTCGTCATCGGCGTCTTCCAGAACCAGTCCCTCGCCGAGATCCTGCATGCCGTGAGCGCGTGCCAGCTCGACGCGGTCCAGCTGCATGGCTCTGAGCCCGTCGAGTGGGCCCGCCAGATCCCTGTCCCCGTCATCAAGGCTTTCCACGCCGAGGAGGGCATCACCCGTGCGGGCTACCACCATTTTGTCCTCCTCGATAGCTTGAGGGACGATGGGAGCGGCGTGAGCGGGGGGAGTGGCAAGGTCGTGGATTGGGAGTTTGCGAAGAGGGTCAAGGGACCGATCATACTGGCTGGGGGGCTGACGCCGGAGAATGTAGCTGACGCCGTGGAGAGGGTGCGTCCGTGGGCTGTGGATGTGAGTGGGGGGGTCGAGAACGAGGGTGGCCAGGGCAAGGATTTGGACAAGGTTAAGCTGTTTGTGAGGTCTGCGAAGGGGTTGCTTTAGATGAGCTTGTATTCAAAGAATTAATTTATATTCTCAGTAAATTAATGCGCACGTCTGGGATCGTTTACTTTAAGTATTACCTTCATTTCAGGACCCTTTGAATAAAAAAGCGGTTTTCTCTATTGTGAGCGAGGAAACGCCTTTTCGAAACTTGTCTTATTGCCATATTGTGAGAGCCCATACTCACGCCCTGTCCACTGTGTTTTGGATACGTTGCCTTGAACGACGTAGCTAAGCCTACAAGGACCCGCTTGAATGTCCTTTAATGCCAATGAGAATTTCTCTCGTCGGGGTGGGCCTCTGACTTGTTTACTTTTTGCCTAGCGTGAATGTCCCTTACGGCATGCCCGAGACAATTCTTCGTAAGGCCGACTCCTTCATCAGGAAAGTTGGTTTTGGCGCCATAGTGGGAGAACACCTATGTAGGACGAAATTAGTATATCACACTCTCAGCTAACCAAACTTCTATATAACAATCACATACTCAAACCACCTCTGATAGCGATATAGTCCCATAGTCCCATAGACGATAAGCGATTGACAGCCGCACCAAATCGTTTTCAGAATGCTACGACACAACGTCACCACACTTAGTGATCATCAATCAACGGTATTAAAATGAACCGCATGGCGAAGGTCTATGCCCAGGATTCCTTCCTAACAACAAGATTCCATTCACCACTATTGCCTTAGTGCTTGTGCCAGTAAGTCTTATCTTGAGTCTTCGTTTGCACCATTTGATCAATATTGAAATAGATTGAATGCACCATCATTGACGAGTAGAAAACCGGAAAATACAAGATGGTCAAGTTTTTCACAGAGAATTATGGCCAGAAGGAGGGTGACAGCGCCGTTTATATGGAGCATCTCAATGGTTTAAGGGGGTGGGAAGCTTGTGAATGGAAAGTGAGTAACATACTGGGTTCTCACTATGGTGTTACAATGTTCTTCACAGACAGCATGCTGGTGTCGTCGATGATGTATCAACTGCAGGCTCGGATACTTCTGGTTCAGGCCCTAGATTTATGTTTAGGGCAGAATATTTCGCTCGGGATATTTATGTTGTGTATAGACACCATGGTAACTCCTTCTGTATGATATACATGTACCTCGCATCCAATAAAGAATAACATTTTGATTCTCTTTTGACGTGCGCTGAAAGCGGATATTGTGACTACTCAATTGAGCGAGGAATACTCTGACTAATTGTTCAGGAGAGCTTGTGGCCTGGACCCTGATCACATAGCGCCATAGCACCATAGTACGTATAGACTGCGTCTATGATAGCAAATTTTTACTATATACCTCTTATAAGTAAGACCCTCCCTATCCCGGATATATGACTCTGGCCGCTATATAGTACTGTATAGTGGAGGTAAACTTTCCTGATGTTTCAGATTCCCAAACCGACCCCAGGCTCTCATTCCGATACGCGCGTGGCATCTGTTCCTCCCCGGAGATTGAGATTCTCTCCTCCATAAATTGATATGGTGCACGTCGCAGGGATAATTCTTTGTTCGATCGTGTATCTGTCAGATCCAAATTGATTAAAATGGGGGTGAGATTGATCAACGCCCAATTAACTTTCGTATCACGCGTCCGAGTCGAAAATTATATGTTGTACGAGACTCGGCGCCAGAAGTGTTCCGTATTCTGATGGTTTCGTCGTCGACAATATGGGAAGGCAAAGACGGAAGGATTCGCTGCGAAGAATACCGGGTGAACTTACAGTAGCTTGAGCTCTAGGTAGGTATTCAAGTTTAAGGGAAGACAACATGATCGGTAGCGGCGTGGCTGAACGTGACCAGGCGCTTCCTTCTGAATCGGGCATATGGCCGAAGTAAGTTTCGCTCCGTCGTGTAAGGGCCGCAACGCTTCACTTCTCAATGCATGTCCCGCGCCTGCTTGCCCCTGAAGCCGGAAAACCTTACTGGACGCCGCTCCAGTACTGTGGACCTCATCCCTTTTTTTTGCCCTCCGACAGCGAGTGGGACTCTACGTTTCTGAGGGACGTATGACTGTCGACATGCATGTTCCGTCGTCTGGTCTGTGGACCTACCCTTTCTTTGTTGAATCCTTGTTTCAGTATAGACTTACAGATAATTCACTGCTGAGCACTTTTTTCTGCCTTGACGCCATGACGCTCCGTCCCATCATTCGTATCTAGAATGCGAATCTTCGATGATCGTTCCGCTGTGGACCTAGCATGCGGGACCTGTCACCTTTCTTAGTAGCTCCAATGTGGGACACAGCAAGAGTTTCATTTCTGGATCGTTCTCGTCTTCTAAACTCTAGTATAGCCCGTGTCACGGTTTCACCAACTGGCATACGTAGTGCAACTTTTATTTTCGTCCTTTTCTCTCTCGATCCTACGGCACCCTGTCTGGGACGGCTTTCGTCAAGTAGGCTGCTTCGACCTCGACGCGCGCTGGGAACGTCTCTTTCGTCTCACTCGCGATCCTCGATAAGGTCTTTCATCCTGGTACATGTACAAGGCACTCTCACATTCCGACAGGGAGCATCCATCTGTGCTACGAGGTACAACCAGTACCAACTGCGGACAACACCCTTCAAGTTCATCTTTTTGACATACACTGACAGCACTCTCCGACCATTTCCACAGTTCACATCTTTGCCCTTTCCTTGTGTCGAATGCGACTGACGCCTTACCTGGGCCCCGAGGTAATTCATTGTACCTAAGTACGGGCAGATTTCCGAAACGACCTGAATTCATTCCAATACGGAAATCATCAATTGTCAATGATTTTCTCTCTGGTTTTCTATCAGAATTGCGCAGCCTCAGTGTTGTGTAGCATCTTTTGAACGGTGTCCGTCCCAGTATGCGTACGGAGATCATTCGACTAGTATATATGGGATTAAACTGATTGGCAGAGTCGCAGTTTACAGGCGTCTATCGTTTATCTTCTCTGGCCCTTACAGAATTTCTGGTAATTCCCCCGGGACCAATCACAACAACCCAGCAAGAGGTGACTGCGCGAGCCTCTCGCTGAGTCTTGACATTCCTGCTTCACTACCGACTTCATGTCTGGTTCGACATAGTTCCAATTTCTACGTCCACGATTGCGTTTTTTTTTTGCTTTTTTTGCTATGACCACGGTCGTCGGGAACCCCGGAGCAGCGCAGAAGTTGTTCAGAGTTCAGAGCTTCATCAAGCTGCCTGACACCCGCTTAGAGCATCCCAGGACACTCTTTCTTTCTGGCCGTGACAAATGGAGAAGTCGGTTGCGCGTCGTGCAGCTCTGGTAGACGTGCTTCGAAAGAAATGGAGTTCGTCACTCCTAAGCTCCCTTTGTCTTCTCTCGCAACTAATAGATTACAGGATGCTGAATATCATCCCGAGGTGCTCTGTACAAGCTCACGATCACTTCGGACAACGTATCGAGCACCACTCACTTGTCGAGGGAGGCGAATCTTACCATGGAGCTTGACCAAGGGATATTCCGCGTTCGTGCGGAGTATACATCCGTTTGACCATCTCTGAGGACCAGTCGGGTGTTTATACCTACGTCGATCCCGAGTGGATTGAGGTGTCGACCTGCAAGACTGCCTCTGACCTGCCTGTATATCGATTTCTGGCAATGAAATTCAACTGGTGTGTATTCACGAGTTCTCGGGCCCGGCAATGGGCAATCCAAGCGATCTTTCCAACGTGGTCAGTAGTCCACGCTATAATCGATACCAGCCCAGTTAGTCGATTCAATTCCCCGTCATGATAGGACCAATCCTTCCTCCGTGGCATCCAGCCAACCGACGAAGGGGGACACCGGCGGCGTCCTTCGAGACTATCGTCCCGGGTATGCTCAGATACGAGTTCTTTTCCTGGATGCCTGACTGAATCATGCGTGTCAGGCCGCTATTCTGGACGTGCGACCCATTTCGACATGGTCATCCACAGCCAAGGAACGATATGCCGACACTTCACATGATACCAGGCCAGATTTTCTTTGACCAGTATTTGATCTCCAACGTCGAGGCTACTTCTCCATATAACACCAATGTCATTGAGATTACGACCAACTCCGATGACCAGGTGTTCGTGTTAGGTTTCGCGTCTACAATTCTTGAGTACTTCTACTTTGGTGGTGACATCTTAGATGGTTTGCTCCTGTAAGTGCTCTCTCATATCAAGTTTCCATAGAACGAATTCCGGCGCATTTTGGTGATCCTTCTTCTCTCATGAACGCCTCAATATCCCACCAAACAGTATGGTAAGTAACTTAAATGGAACACGCGTGAGCACTACTTATTCTTTAGAGGATTCCATCCGGCTCACCCGGGCCGGGGTTTTCCATCGAGTTGGTCCTTGCTTTTCTCTCCAGTTCCTCGCGGTGCTAGTTTCCAGCGCCTATACCTCCTTACAAAACCTTCCTTGGCGTTTTCAAAGTTAATGCGTTTTACATTCACGACGCGACTTGCACGACGATAGCGCATCGCGGTAGAAGGCTGAAGCAGACGACGTCGAAACCTAGCGCCATATTCTTAGACGGATTAGGGGTTGATCTAAACAGCTTTCGGATCCGCAGTGGCCAGGGGAAGAGAAATCCTTGTGGAAAACCGTCTCCCTGGTTTGACCCGAGGCGCTAGCCAATACTGAGCTGATTCTTTGTTATCTGTCCGGTAACAGGCTTGGGAATGTACTATATGTGGAATAGTCTATTTTGATTGACGAGGCATCGTGACCCTCGGTGCGAAAGGGCGCGTCGTATGTGACTTTGGACTTTACTCGCATATTTAGGACCAGTATCTGATTCTTGCTCAGTCCGTCTGTAGAAACCGCATAATCGCTACCTTCAACAAACTCTGTCAGTGGAACTCAAGAACCTGGAACCGGACAGCTTCAAATCCGTCTCCCATGTCGAAGCGTTTATCAGACACCACCGTTACATACCCAACTTCTGCTTCCCATTATCTCGGTGAGGCATGTCTCTCTTGCAGGAACTAATCCTTCTTCCCTTCCATCCGCTATACGATACCTCTAATTCGGCGCAATACCCGCTACTGGGTGCTTACGGTGCCTCCCACGTAGACTCTGCCCGCCGACATGGGCCACGACAATGCATGAAAACATCTCACGACGGCACACCGATACTCCCGATACTGACCCTGGTTGGCGGTATCGTTCAGGTGTCGAATGGTCTGCCAAGATTACCGCTCGTGTGTGGGCAAAGTGTTATCTGCGACGTGCTATTGGATGGGCCATCTCAGGTTTCTTTCACATCCTGTATGAGGGACACGTATAAATGGTGGACAGAGCGAGTCTTCACTGCAGTCATCGACACAACATGGCTTTTGCACCTCTTCTTGCATTTCTCTTTGCTCTTGCCATCGTACGCCAGTCTGACGGTATTGCACAGCCTTCTCTTATGTGCAACGTCACTAATCCGCCTTGACTAGCCGCCCTCACGAAGCGAGTGGCATGCGCTGATGGTATTCACACCGTCACAAATGAGGCCTGCTGCGTCCTGTTCCCCATCATTGACGACATCCAGGAAAATCTGTTTGATGGAGGAGTATGTGGAGAAGAGGTCGGTATTCTTCTAGGTCTTCAACGAGTATTCACTGCTGATGAGTGGCACCAATCCTAGGTACACGAGTCACTTCGTTTGACCTTCCACGACGCAATTGCGTGGTCTGATTTTACTGACGTGTGAGTTTCACCTCCCTTTATGAATGAAAGCTCATGTCTTGCATAGTGGAGGCGGAGCCGATGGATCCATCATCACCTTCTCCGATATTGAAACGGCCTTCCACGCAAACGACGGTGTCGGTAGGTTATAATGATCATACTAGCTCTTTGACTAGTATTAACGAATATCATCTAGACGAAATAGTGGAAGCACAGAAACCTTTTATTGCTCGCCACAACATCACTGCAGGAGATTTGTACGTACGGCATTTCATAGATTTCGGACTTTGACACTCATAATTCTCCCAGCATCCAGCTGGCTGGCGCCGTTGGGTTGACCAATTGTCCAGGCGCTCCACAGCTGGACTTCTTGTTCGGACGTCCCGCAGCCATTGAGCCTGCACAAGATAAACTCGTCCCAGAGCCTTTTGATTCAGTCACAGACATCATTGCCAGATTTACCGATGCTGGGGTGACGACACCTCAACTCATCGCTCTTCTATCTTCGTACGGCATTACTTCCTTCTCTCTTCGCAACACTTCGGTCTGATATCCCGCTCTAGACACACCGTCGCTGCCGCTGACAAGGTAGATGTTACGGTAGGTCTCATTCATGTCCATTTTGTCTTCCTTAACTCAACAAAACAATTTTCGCAGATTCCGGGGTGTGTATCTTGTAGCGTCCTTAGCTTCATTTTTGACTTAATTTCCTTTAGCACTCCTTTCGACTCCACTCCGGGGATCTTCGACACCCAAATCTTCATAGAAGTCCAACTGAAGGGTACTTTGTTCCCCGGGTACTGCTTGTCCTTTGCTTTTCCTCTGGCGGACTGGTTGACAACATTCGGACAGGACCGACGATAACCAGGGTGAAGTTGAGTCGCCTCTGGCTGGAGAGATGCGACTGGAATCAGACGCTTCAGTAAGCCCCAGCAGTATGTTACATATCATTGACTGCTCACTGCGATCTCCCAAGTTGGCCCGGGGTTTGTCTGCGTTTTGATCGATGTGTGAATCCAATTACAGCTTTCCGCAGATTCGAGAACGGCCTGCATCTGGCAGTCTTTCGCCGGTGCGTGCTCTTGTATTTCTTAGTGAGAACAGTCTTTTGATGACACTTTCCCCAGATGACCTAGCATTGATGCAGTCCGAATTCAAGTCCGCCATGATCAAACTTTCTACTCTCGGACAAGATTTGACGCAGATGGTGGATTGTTCGGAAGTCATCCCAGTACCTCTGGCAGCTTCTTTGCATGGCGCACACTTGCCCGCCGGACTGAGTATGGCTGACATTGAACAAGCGGTGAGTCACTTCGTGATCTTTACGAGCATATATTCATTTGCTGTCAGTGTGCCACTGCTCCGTTCCCCACTCTTACGGCTGATCCTGGCCCTGCCACCAGTGTCGCTCCAGTGTAAGAGGCCTCTTTAATTCTTACCAAGACGTGTGTTTGTTTGCTGATCTCCTTGACTTGAATAGCCCACCTTCCTAAATCAACTACCCATATGAGCAGAGAATTTTTGTTTCCTGCCAACTTGATGTACGACAATCGCGACTGTATCTGATCCGGGAACTGTGTACTTAGTAAGAAGCCTGATTATCTTGTTTTGATTCTGTTATGTCGATATGATCTTCACAATTCAAATTTTTTGATGTGCACCTCGAGTCGATTAGACTGAAAGTCCTCTCCTACAAATCTCCTCAACACACTTGCTGCCGTTGCAATCCTGTACATGCGGCACGGAATCTACGCATATGATGTTTAAGATTAAAATGGGATATGGAAAATGTATCCTACAGTTTCGTGCTCCTTTGAACAGCCGAATGAAAATTGGGTTTCATTATCCTGACCGCGGAGACGCCTTGTTCATTCTGTTCTGAAAAGAGTATGGAAAGTGTCTCATCTTTCAACTCGTCCATGAGTGCTTCAAATGGAAGTTCGCTGTCCTTGACCACTCCCACATGTCCATCTCCATTGTAAAGGAGGCGTGGCCATCGTCTTTTCAAGCTGGGTAGTTTATAAGTGATCCATCACTTATCCCCTCAGCCCAACTCAAAATTGAAATCGAGGGTCGAGTGAAAGCCTTCAGAGGGAACCTTCCCTATTTTATGTGTCGGAAGGGCTGACGGTCATCTCGCATAGTGATTTCAGACTTGCATACTACAGATCTTTTAATTTGCTGGACTGAACACGCGAAGAAGGCTTAGTGGACGATTTTGAAATTCTCAGGCTCGATGCATCATGAATTCCCAGCGCTCTAGTACCCACTTCGGATGAAGGACTGCTCTTCTTCTGCTGCGATCGACCCCAGAATAAAATGCTCCGACTAGCCGTAAATAGCGGTTTCCCCTTTCAAAAGTGGAGTCTCGTGCTAGAAAATGGATCGTTTCACTCACGCGAAGTCCGCTCATTTTTTTGGATACTAGTTCTTTTGCATGAAACAACACTTGACCGTATGAGGCGCGTCAGTTTGTTCATCCTTGTCCCGTCCTATCGTCGAATGCGACTTGGAATCACTGGTTGACTGGTGTGGAAAGAGGTAGTCTGAACAAAGGCTATGACTTCGTTCTGTAAAAATGGGGCATGCAAAACGTATCCTGTAGTCCAGTGCTCCTTTCGGATACGCCGAATGAAAACTGGGTCTCTTTGACCGCCGGGGGGCCTTTTTCAAACCTTTCTTTTTCCGTTTCAGCACTCTCTCATCATCTTTCAACTTGCCATGAACACTTCAATTGAGGTATCGTTTTCCCATATCAGCTCCTTTGGTGGACTGTTAGTTTTTCACTTGGATGTCCCTTACTCGGGCATGCAACATGCCCGAAGTAATTCATTGTAGCAGATTCCGAAACGATCTCTCATTCCGATACGCGGATGTAAGGGGCGCAGTGGCATCTGTTCCTCCCTGAAGATTGAGATTCTCTCCTCCGCATGTTTAGAAACCTAAGATCTAATTGACGATGCAGGAATAAATCTCCGTTCAATCGTGTGTCTGTCAGATTGAAATTGATTAAAATTGTGGCTGAAATTGATCAATACTTAACCAACTTTTCTATCACACGTCGAATATAAAGTGAACGGGACTCAGTGCCAGGAGAGTTACGTATTCTGATGGTTTCATCTTCAACAATTGCTCGAAAAAAAGAACAGAAGGGATTCTCTGCGAATCATACCCGGTCAACCGGTGAGGAAACGATAGAAAATTTTCGAGACATCGCGACAGGAACCCGCCGGCAGTGGCTGTGCCTAGTTTGACCGGGCGCTTGTTTTGAGCCTCCATTGGGCATATGGCCGAAGTAATTCATTGTCGTACATTCCGCTCCGTGTAAGGGGCGCGGCTTCATTTCTTACTAAATATGTCCCGCCTTAATTCTGTGCCTCTGAATCCGGAATATCTTGAACCTTATTATTATTACTGGACGCCGCTCCAGTACTTTGGACCTTATGTTTTTTTTTGCCCTCTGACAGCGGGACCCAACATTCTGTTTCTCCGAGATGTAGAAACTCTCCAAGCACCTAGCGGACAGATAATTCGGGAGTACATTCATTTCTATAAAGGGACGTGGTAGCCGTCAACATGTACGTACGTTCCACCGCCTGGTCCGCGGACCCACCCCTTCTTCGTTGAGTCCTTGTTTCATTATAGACTTACAGATAATTAACTACTGAACACGTTTATTTACCCTAACACTCTGACGTTACTTCCCATCATTGGTATCATGTTTGAGTCTTGAGATTACGAATCTTCAACGAACGATCCGTCTAGCATGCTGGAACTTTCTCAGCAACTCCACCGTGGGACAGAGCAAGGATTTTTTCTGGATCGTTCTTTTCGTCTAAACTCCAGGGTAGCCCGACTGGCATACGCAGTGCAACTTTATTTTCGTGTCTCTTTTCCAAGGCACCCAGTTTGGGGCGTGTTTCGTCAAGTAAGGCCTCGACACACGCCGGGAAAGTCTCTTTCGTCTCACTCGTGATCCTCGATAAGGTCTTTCATTCTGCTACGTGTAAGGGGCACTCTCACATTCTGACTTTGTTTCTCAGAGATACCTATCTGTGCTCCGAGGTACAGCCACCGCCGGCGGCACCCTTCTTCATCTTTTCGACACCCACGAACAGTGCCTACCCGCCGCCGCCGCCGCCTCATCATCAATACAACTGGCAGTCTCGAAATATTGATGCTCTTCCTTCCGTAACGTGAGCAATGTCTTGATTAGGACTTGTATCTTCCATCATATTTACCTTGTCTTTGAAAAACCAACGAACGAGGATCAGTGAAGTCTAGCCCCGTCCGTTACAGTTGGTATGGTTCGTAGCGGAAATTAAGTTCAAGTCTCATTCTGAATCGTCCTTCTCTTTGTTCGGAGCGTTTGTGAGTTGCGGCGTTGTATCTGGCCTCTCACAAATGATAACGCGCTTCTTACATGGTGGCTCTGGACTCAATGCTCGCTGGTTCTCTATTACCCTCACCCTAGCCTGGCGTGTCCTTCCATTCGTGGTGCTAGAAGCTCACGGCTCGCTTCTTCTTCTCCGACAGCACGCTCTACGAAACCTTCACGAGTGCCTTGTTAACTAGCAGCCAAAGTGATATCCGTCTATCTCCTGATACCTAGAGAAGATCCTAGTGGGTGTCGAGGCTCGAAAAGGTCCTAGAAGGGTTACGAGCGGTACGTCTCATCGGAGGGACAGAGGGGTATGAAATTGGGTAGACAAGGGTGAGAATCTGGACCTCGCCTTCGAGGTTCTCCTAAAGCATACATACCCATCGTCGAGGGGGCCGGTGATCAAGACTCCAATTCTGCGGGTTAGAAAAGAGCCCGTGGTTCTTGGAACAGAAGGAAATATCTTGGTCCTTGCCTTCGTCTTTCTGATCGGTGTTTAGGGAACGAGGACAAAGTAACGGGGATTGGGAGCTGTGTGGACATAATCGCTTTCCCATTGAATATACCCTTCCGAATGGTGACGGCGTACTGTTGTAATGAATCACAAGGTCTTTGGATGCCGCGTTTCTACCAGTCTTCTGATTGGCAGGTTTGGTGTACATGTCATGGTAAGTAATCACACAGGTGCGAGTGCGACTAATTATCTCTGTCCCGGTCTGATGGGCGGACTCAGATTCGGTGTTTAAACGTGAATGTTTCATCGTACGTAGCGTCTCCCTTCGCTGGATACAATTGAGTAGTTCTTCTGATGAGGTGTTGGAGCGGTAGCATTCGCACCTGGTTACGCACAGACATCCTTCTATCACTACTGGCAGTGGATTGAAGCACTTAGATGGTGCGGCATCTTGAGGGTCCCCAGACGAAGAAATCGGTAAGTAATTACCGGCGGCTTGGACCTTGGTGGAAAACTTTCTGATCGCGCGTTCGGTGTTCATGTCATGGCTAGGGTCAAGACATATAATTGTGATTGGCGGTTTCCGTCAACCTTCATGTCAACGGTCACAGGAATTCACTGCTTATTCTTTTCCCGGTTTGATGAGCGGGTGTTCTGCACCGGTGTTCATTTCGCGGTGGACTTGGTTTCGAAATGGCACCTTGCTCAGAGGGAAGCAAAGTTCAGCCGACCATATCGATGCGGTTAGCCTTCTAATGACAGATATTCGGCTTCACAGGCGCACGAAACACTCCGGTAGTACCGGTGCGACACCGTCGCTGAAGCTTTCCCTTTCGCTTGTGTATTCCCCCCCCTGAAACCGGACCGGCGCACTGTATTGTTAGGCGCAGTGGGCGGTGATAGTTACTCTCTCTTTCTCCTTTTGATTGAAGGTACTTATTGGTAAGACATAGCGAATGTCGTTTCTTGGTTCATGATATACTTCACAATTTTTTTTTACATTTTTTCTGATTGGCGGGGACACTTGGTGCTTGTGCTTGGACTCCAAGAACAAATTTAGATTATCATTTGTCGTCTATCTGGTTGGGTTTTGCGGGGATGTATTGAATCTACTTCCAAGTCGTCTTCGTTTGTTGAGGCGTCTGACTTCTCTTGCTCGAGGTCGCCGGACACTTATGCTAAGGAATCACAAGGTCTTTACGGTACCGGTTGCATAGCCTATACAAAAGGTTGTCAAAATAGATACTCTTGTTTATTCTAAGTGATGCTCCTCTGTTGTGATTGGACGAATTCATGACTAAAGTTCGGAGCTGAGGAACGCACACTGGTTTAGTGGGTTCGATTATAAGTAAACGTCATGGAGACTTCTGGCCGATATATTTCTTTCTGATACCGGGTTTCATGAACTGTCGGTGTTCAAAAACCTCATGTAATGAACAGGTATTCTTAATCTTTTCTCCTTTTGATTGAGTGTTTTCGACCATTTCACGCGGTAAGATTGGGGAGTCACGGGAACGTCTTCTAATGCCTTGGCCTTTCCTCGTTGAGTCAGTCCTATTGGTGGATTAGGAATTGGGGATCATCTTGGTTCGAAAGGATAGGTTCGCCTTCGCATCCGTGAAGAGACAAAGTTTTAACCGTAGGTCGTCTATAATTACTCCAGCACATGCAGACATAGATCTATTCCTGGGGTATACCGTGTGCTTGTCTATGGGATTATCAACATGCTTGTGATTCTAGCTTGCGTCGTTTCTTCTCCTTCTTCTCTCGCTTGCGCTCTTCCTTACTCAGCTTTACCTCAGATCCGTTTTCGGGGCCGCTGACTTCAAGTTCCTCCTTCGCCTCTTTCCGCTTTTTCTTCTCGGATTTCTTGTTAGCCAATTCAGCAGCGTCGGGGGTCAGACCGACATCTCCCTCCTGCTCCTGCTCCTTTCTCTTTTTCGCCTCCTTCCGCTTTTTCTTCTCCGCCTTCTTGTCATCATGACCTTCTGACTCCATCTCCATTTTGCGAACCCCCTTGTTATCCCCATCTTGTTCATCCTGTTTGTCCTTCCGCTTCTTTTCCTTGACGGTGCGCATGGACTTTGACTCCGCCTCTCCATCACCATCGAGAGGCGTTGATGAGAGCGTTGATGTTGATGTGGCGGCGAGGAATGAAGAAGATATCAATGAGGAGAATTTCGACATGCCAATGCCAATGCGGTGTGGGGCATCATCACCGTCGGAGGTAGGTCGAATGTTGAATGATCCGATGCCCCCACGAGGGACGTCATTGTCGTCGGTCCGGCTCGACGATTCAAGTTCTGCAGGGGTGGTCTTACCAGACTGTGAGGTAAGTAGCCATGCTCTAGATGAACCTGATCCAATTCCTCCACGAGACGCTTCCTCCTCATTATCGGTCCGTTCTGCGGGTGTAGATTTTCCAGACTTCGAGAGTAAGCGTTCTTTGAAGTAATCCGCTACGCTTTTGGTGGAAACCGTCAGCGTTTCCAGGGTTGGTAGTTCCTCTCTTTCCACTGGGGTTGAAGATTGGGGCGTAGCAGACTGAGATATCCCAAGAATCTCAGACATGGCTGCATCGCAGGTGGCCGCGCGGTTTTTGGCTGCGATAGCCCGGGCACGGTGACTAGGATAACGTGAATAATTATGTTAATAAAACATAACTCAAATAAGACGTACGCTGGATGGCGAGGAAGAATACGCTGAGTTGGAGGCTTCGCGGCAGGGACGACGGGCTCCTCTATTGAATCAGCAGGCTCTGATTCATGCGTTTTCGTTTTCTTCGTCTTCTTCTTCTTGCCCTCTTCGTCGCCCTTCTCCTCTCGCTTCCTCTTTTTATCTTTCTTTTCCTTCTTCTTCGTTTCTTTCTCGTCGGCATCACCATCCTCTGCGATCTTGGTCTCTGAAATAAATTGTCCACCCAGCGCAAACTGCTCTTCAACAACCTGAGCGCCTCCCTGTGCAGCATTAAGTCTCATTAAGACATTTTCAAAGTCCTTATTCTGCTTCCACGCAATGCCATTGGGGTCTTTCTGGTGGGCGGCACCAATACCCATCATGTCGAGTTTCTGCGACACCTTGATATGGGATGTCCGACCCTCTCCTGACACACCAAGGCCCTCTGAAGAGGACCAGCCAAATTTGGAGAGATAAGCAGCGCCGAATTTTGAGGCATCTCAAGGGGGAATGGGAAGGAAACGAGTAAGATTGAGGCGCAGGCGACATGGCTGGACAACATACCGTCCGCCCAAGACAGATTCCGTGGGTCAGCAGAAATCCGTTGTTTAACTTTGCGCCCTGATAGACCCATGGTCGTGTGCTGAAGAAGAAACTATATTGACCTAAATCGAAACAGTGATGAAAGAAGGATCGACGCTCAAAAATTTCGGATGCTGAGATAAGCAAAGACGTGTTGAGCGCGGAAGAATTTCAAATTACACTGCACGCTCATAGATCCCGCCATCAACGCGTGGATCCGACTATTATTATGCATGTCTTCCAAGTTCCGATGCGTTCGAATTCGCGTCCTGGAAGATGGACGTCTTGGGCATGCTCACAGAAACTTATCCCCAGCATCTATCAAAAGGCGATGCGAGGCGTTTCCCCCATTGAATACAGATATTCAGGACAAACTTTCTAGAACATGTGGCACTCGCAAACGGGGCTGAGGCCTATAATGACAATATTCCTTAGCGGAAAAGCCGATTAAAGTCGAGGCTGCCAGACAGTCTTCGCTTGTTCGCTGTATGTGGCTCAGGGATACCACTGGAACGTCTATCCTAATTGATTTTTTGCGACATATTTCATCCATACCGTCCAGCCGTGCGGCGTCGACTGGCTTACGTCGCGGGATTGCCTCGTTACAGCACTAACCTGATGGTCACCACGTATGAGGTGATACGCATCCAACTTTGGAAACTTTAGGCGCGCTTAGCGTCCGCAGGGTGAATGGTATTTTGCAGTCATTGGACGCATCTGTAATGTTCCAAGTCTGCACGCATCCAGACAGTCGATAGTCTCGTGTTTCAGCAACAGGCAAGTGCATGTTGATTGACCTTATTGTTCACCCGGAATGAAGTGTGTCCCACGACCCGCAATTAAATAAACTAGATATTCTCTTCTTAGAATGGAGAAAATTGTTCTTGTGTCAGTCGATGTCACTGTCTGTTTCGAGCGTCACACATTGCATGGATCCACATCGCCGGCCACTGATGGTATTGACTGCAATCACCCGCGGAAGACCTCCGGTGCCCAAGCTGCAGATCCGTGCATCCTGGGCACTGCGCTTGGTCCGTGCTGCGGTTTCCAAAAATGAACATCTCAATTCCATCTGTCCCGTGGAAATGTGAGAAGGGTCCCTTGACAATGAACAGAACACGGCTTCAATCGTGATCGAGACATGTTGCCGAAATTTCAACCAAATATATGCCGTGAGATCAGGGTCGCGGTGAGTCACTATTGGCTCCGTTTATTTTGGCGTTTGGCTTCTTATTGTTTTTCGCCCTCAAGTAATCCCCGTCATGTATAAGAACATTCGCAGAATGAGCGTCATTAGCGGGCGTCCCATTTCCTGCATCCCTTCCCCACGGTCTCTTTCACTTTATAACGTGAGATCTCTTCCCCTTTCCTTTCAACTCAACTCAGTATCCCTACAGGACAACCATGACCCGAGTACCCGTTGAGCTGTATCGCTGCATCGTCGAATGCGTTACCGATCGCAAGACCCTCCTCTCTCTCCTCCTCACCAATCAAGTGCTTCACGATGAAGCCGAGCGTGTGCTCTACCGTGATGTTAGCAACATCTTCGACATCGAGTCCTACACATTACTCCTCCAACGCTTCATCTCATGCCCTCGCGTCGCCCGCCTTGTACGGTGCTTTCACTTCCTCATGCGTTCTCACATCGCTGAGGACCACACGTGCTGGAAGCTTCTGCCGATTGCTCTCCGCGCTCTCACGAACCTCAAAATGCTCGTCTTTAGATCCATAGGCGGCTCTTTGGAGGCGTACATCCCCAGCGATTGTGCATGCCAGTTGGAATACCTCGACTGGCAGTGTACTTCCGAGAGCAAAGGATCGGAGCTGTCACATTTCCTCCCCACCCAGCATCGCCTTAGGACCATTCAGAATTTACAATGGCGTTCCGACTATGAGGTCCCGCCTCCGACCTCACTTCCCGCCCTGTCGACGCTCAGTGGAAACTATGATGCAATCAAAGCACTCCTTCCCGGGAGGACTGTTACAAGTTTGCACTGGATCTCTGATGTGAAGGATGTGCGGTCTCCCGACGTTTCAGAGTTGGTGGAGCCGTTAGGCAATCTGGAGACGTTCCGGTTGGGCGGGCATCATGAGCGTCCATCTTTGGCCCTCCTGGCGGATCATCTCTCCAATGTGAAGGTGTTGGAATTGTTCGGCGTTAAGGTTCGTCATCGATGCTATTGTATCCATTTACCATATCTGATCAATGCTGTTATCATAGCCTGGAGACCTTGAATGTATTGACAAACTCCCGCACCTCGAGGAGCTCAAGGTGTCGACGCAATGGGGTTCTTCCGCCGATGGTCCCATTTCTCCAAGAGACGCTCGGACTGTCGTGTCGAAGCTCTTTGACGCCACACCAACTCTGCGGTATGTGGACATTGCCCAGCCTGTGTACTGGCCCATCCCTGCGTTTTGTCAAGCATATGACCGCTGGTGGAGGGACTCGTCGAAGCCTGTGACCGTCCAGCACTTCGCTTTCTGATTATGCTCCATGTTCATATTACTCTTTCACTTTCGTTCTTCGTTATACGTCACGTCTACATTATTAATCCTCATTGCAAGCACGCCCTTGTCACAAAAGTTCAGCCTACTCAGATCTATATAACTCATGCATGGTACTCTCCTCTTTATAGTTATAATTATTCCAGTCGCACTCCTGAAATTGTATCTCACAACCAACATACGTAGTCGTCACACCTAAATAATTCCATATGCATTATCTGCTATCGATGCCAATGCTCATTTCGCCTTCCATTGTTCTACCGAAAGAGATGGAGGCATGACGCGACGGAGGAGAAACACAACGTGATGGCGCAGTTCACGAGGTCTGTGTTCCCCAATAGGCAAGTCGACCCCCGAGTACCCTTGCTTTCACGGGCGACACCGCTTTTCACGGCGGCCCGCCGGTATCCAGCCTACGCCTGAACTCTTTCACAGAAAGATACATGCGACCTTCTGGTATCCCTCTTAAGGTTTCCCTGTGGCGTCGCAAGACTCTAGAATGTGTATGTTACGTGTGTAGAATGGGATCCCAGCACTGGATCCGTAAGTGCTTTGCTACTGCGTATGGACTCCATTGATTCCCGTGGTGAGGTGAGGTGAGTGTTTACTTCAATTGTACATCATCCAGCGGCGAACATTGGCGACGGCACTAGTGCGTACATGGCACCCGGAAGGCCGTTGCTTGAAACGCAGGGTGGATTTGCCGGTTGCCTTGCTTCCGAGGATCTCTTCCATGCCGCCTCCAAGGAAAATCCTACCCTATGCAGCCCTCTAGTGACCCTAATCCCGTCGTTTCGTTTTGTTTACATGCAGGGACCCCCACATTGGGCACGGTCAGCGTTCAAATTCCACCTTACTGTCATGACCACAAAACCCAATCTGAATCTCTGCGTTGATGCGTTCATAGGGTCCCCACCAATACGATGACTCGATTTCAAATGTTATTTGAACCATTCACCGGGGTTTACCCTTTCTTGTTTGGGTCTCTCGGGCGGTATGTACCCATTAATGCTCATCGCTTGACTTTTACTCACACTCTTGCCTCATGCCGCATCCCAGTACGTGACATGCTGGGAGGTGTCTGCTAATTCTATTGGTCCGCCATTTCTCCGTCACCGCCCTCGTTCCTGCCGCCCGAGGACTTCGAAACTGGGAAAAACATATTCGCGACTGCTTTGCATGCGGTGACCTCGTGTTGATCAATCACTACAAACGTCTAAGGGGATTCCGACTCTGTGACTCTTACGTTGTAATTTCCCGCCTCAGACATATCAGCAACTTTCTTGCTCATTGTCCTTGGAACTCTACAAGGTTTATATTGACGCTCCGTCTTAAGTCATCGTTACTGATCATTACCAGATGAACTTTGTCTCCCCTCACTGAAACAAACGGGTATCGCAAGTCCATTGTTGATGTGATCATTGTCAAAGGACAGATCGCCCTTAAAACCTTGCAAAGCCACGGAGAGCGTCACCCTGTCGTACCTTGCAAATGGGAAGCATATGTTTGCGGCGGCCTCGTGGTTGCATGTGCTGGGCATGCGTTGACAAAAAAAAACCACTCCCCGGGCTGAAATTCACTGCCAGTCACAAGTTTCGCGTACTTTCACCTTCATCCGACGAGCACCTTCGAAATCACGGGAGACAGCCTCGTCACTCACTGCCCAGCCTCGAGCCTCGAAATTTACACCCGATCTGTTCCATGCAAACGTTCCACTCCACGCGCTGGCATACCCGGAATCTTACGTTGAGGCTCCACCGCCGTAAACGTCGACGGTTTACTGCACCGTACTTTTTCACCCGCGAAGGTTCTCGTTCTACATTGGGTTTCACGGTCTTCCGCAGACCATGTCGAAGTTCCTACGGACGTCGCAAGCCACAGTGATGATTCCGTCTAAAGGACAGATCGTCCTTGTCAAGCCGTCTTCTGTCTTGGTACCTGTGCGCGCGACGGCCTCGTGGGTTACATTCATGACTTTATAGTCTTGGGAACCTTTCTCCGCCTTTTCTCTGCTACACGTCATCGTACTTTCACGTCTTTAAGTTCGGTCTCGAATGTCCGTCCCCACAAATCGCCCTGTGGGGGAGGCGCCTCTGTCTATGGGCCTAGGTCCCCGTCCCGCACATGCTCTGAGCGCCCCAATCACGCACGGATCCAAACGACAGCGACTATGGGGGGTTTGTACGCTCGAGGGGAAGAGGGCAGTAGAACGGTGACAACTTGTCATCCGACACCCCGCGCTTAAGAAACCACCCTCGTTTCTGTCGTCGAGCCTGGTGTTACTGTTTACTCGATTCTCTGTCAGACCGTGGTGGAATCGATTAACCCTACTTGGAGCGTCTCGGGTGTAGAACGTCGTTCCTTTCTCATTCAAGGTCATTCAATACATTCCTTTATCAGGTTGAACAGAAAGTAGAAGTCAGCAAAGCAGCTGGTATACACTCTTGTTACAAACAAATCCCGTATATGAACCAAACTATAGACTATGGCGCCAAAGGGGCACCGATAATAAGCAAATTGAGTAGGCGTGCGTGAAAAACTATAAGGATGAGGTAATGTAAAGTACCTAGCTGTACACCCTCATCCAGTTGCAAGTATAAATAGTGATAAGCATCGGGGCCTCTCTTGTATTATAACCCATCAAGGATCGCTGCACCAAATCTCCAATTTTCCTTCTGGTTTCCCCTTTGAACTCTCTCGCGCAGTCTCTATGGCAAGGTCATAATCGCTCTCATCTCTCATTGTCACCTTGCCCCCGTCCTCGTCTTTGAACTTCATATTCAAAGCTTTCCCGAACTTGACAGTGATCTTGCTCATGAACTCGTCGAAGGAGGTCTCGGGCGATAAAGCCATACCGCGCACTTCGTCCTCGTAGTGAAGCTAGCTCAAAATATTAGCAACAGACTAAACAAGTTGGTTCCTACCTCACCTTGACTCTGATCTTGACTAGCTCGAACGGACCATCCTCGTACTCTCCACTTCCGTAACCTTCCTCCTCATCCTCGTACGAACTCTGTGCTCGGCTGATCGCCTGCCGGGACGTACCGCGTCTAGTGAGTTTCCTACGCATGGTTCCTCCGCCGAACGAGCTCGGCGCGTAATTGCTTGCTGGGGCACTTCGCGAGGTAGATCGGGCGAGGACGGGAGGATAATTGGGGTTAGCGTTCTTGTTGGCCCATGCGGCGACACGATCGGGTGGCATAGTAGGTAGAGGAGCAGGGGGCTCGGAGGTATAGGCATCGAGGTAACCGTCATAAAATTCCGTTAGTCGGGGAGCCTGGGACCGAGAGGGGGAAGATGCTACAACTGCGGTCAACTACGAGGGTTACGATGGCTATTTATAGTGCACATACTCTTGGTCGGCGGCTCTGGGGGAGGAGGCGACGGCGAGACAGGGTTGGATGACACACCTGGCTTGCGCACGCTGAGACCGCGTACGGGGCCGCCGATGGCGCCTATACCTGCATTAGGCGACGGACGAGTGGCGACGATAGCGGTGTCGCTTCTGACTATAGGCGGAGCAGAGCTTGGACCAGAAGGCGACGACGGTTCTCGCGCAGTTGATAGGACGTTGAGCGTAGTCTTTGATCGTGCCAGGGAAGCTCGAGGTTCGTCGTCAGGTTCTGGATACATAATTAGCGGAGGTTTTAGATAACTAAGGTTGGCATACTGGGCAGGAGTGAGACGGTCGGTGGTGCTGTGAAACTGCGAATCAGAGACGGTTCGGCCTCAGGACTCCGTGTGTTTGAACGGGAAATGTAGACACCGGATGGCGATATGCCTTGTTTGAGTAGTGTCACACCGGTAAACGTGGTGTAGGCATCACCGGGGTCGCTAGCTGCGATTAATTTCTGCAGAACATATGAGCCGATGAAAGGCGGTTGCTAGCTGGACGACATACCGCTTTGCCCATGTAGTCCTTGGTAATCGCGTTCTTCAGCTTCTTCTCGGACGGACGATACAAGACCCCAACCGGCTGCCAGGAATAAGGTTCACTCTAAGATGGAAAAACACAGGAAGACTCACAATACTGAAGACAGTGTACCCGTCACCACGGTCCCGGATTGCATCGTCAATGACATTATGTTCGTCAGTCACCTTGTCGCGCCTCGCCTCTTGCATATCCGCCAACCCAGGATCTAAACGGCCCATGTAGATCTGCGACAGGCCCTTGTTGAAGAGGACTTCAGCGGCATAAAGACGGAAATTGAGCCCCAGCTGTTCATAGTTGCTGTAAAGATGGTCAGTGGGTGGCATAAGGTCCAAAACGCGACGCACATGGCCTGGTTTCCCCTCAGATACAAAAGGGCCTCTTCAAAGTCCTTGTATGCGAGATCGTAACGGGTGAGGAGAAAGTTGGACACGCCGCATTGGAAGTAGCTGGGTCGGGACCGTAAGAAAACAAAAAGAGAGGCTTATCAGATTAGACGTACGCCACAGCAAGATACCCATCCATCGTGGTAGCCTCATTGAACCGTTCAACGGCCGCTTCATGCTCGCCAAGGGTCGCATATATCAAGCCCATATTCGTCTGAATCTTGGACGAATCACCGATCCGCTGTCAAAATTGATAAATTACCGGTAAGGATCTCATCCCAAGCGGCAATTAAAAACGCACAGAAAACAGATCAAGGGACTTTTCGAAATCCTCTTCGTCGTAAGCCTTGAGCGCCGCGGCCCAAGTTTCGAGTTCGGCTTTGAGAGACATGATGATGTGTGCGTTCCCGACGCAATAAAAGAGTGGAAAAATCTAACGGAAAAAAAGGAATGAAAGAAAGAAGAAAGAAAAGAGTGAGAATGGGTGGCCCCGATCGACAGGAGGAGGGAAAGACGAACTGGGGAGGGGAAACAAGGGCCTATATATCTAGGTGTGGATATATCTGGACTAGTCTGATCGTGATCTTGTTGTCATGGAGTGTCCTTTTCCAGCATCATCCGCGTTGCCAAACAATCATCTTCCAGTCCCGCCCAGACAAGACCAGAGGTTCAGAAAATGGGCCTAAAATCAACAGCCAAGTAGACCTTTCCCCCAACTAGGAGGAGCTCCTCTCCTAGTTTTTGACTCGGAAGACAGTACCAGTATATATATAAATCCTAGGCAACAGTGCGAGGAGGCTGTCAGGGTGTCTCCACGCCGCTACTCTGGAGTCACGGTTCTAACCCTTCTGGCACCGCCACCTACTCTTCCTATCTGTCTTGATGACCGTTGCATCGACCAAAGCGTTCCCATCTGTCGGTGCTCACTTAACTTTCCGACCATCGACCCCCACAAGCGCGGCGGTTTTACACAAAGCGCATGTTTTTCGTACACCCCGGCTCTTATCAAAAAAAAGCATACGGAAGGCGTGGGTACAGCACCCCCCACATTGATTCAATCATTCATCGACATCACTCAGTCGTTATCCCCTTTTCACGTCGTAGGGAGTATACGCCAGTTTCCCCAACTGCTCCGTGTCGCAATGGTTACCCACTGCCAGCATTAATACAACGCCTCGTAGACAGGTACTGATGAACCGAACCCACAACTTGAATTCTCACACACCCAACCGCCAAGCCAAAAATTGCGTGTGAGAGCAGGAGATATAATATAGAAATGCGCGGTGTAATATAAGAATACAATGTCCCATCCATACAAAGCAATCAGTACCCTGACGGTCTCGCATCCGACTTGGACGTATCGTACGCCCGTATCAGCTTCGCCTGGTCCTGCTTGCCCCCCGTCTCCGTCTGGCTGAAAGCAAACCCACGATTGCGCCGCATTCGTTGGACAGCTCGGACTTTCTTGATGGCCTTTTGGAATCTTTGGGCGGTATCTCAGTAAGCAGGACAGATTTAAACCGGAACCTCGGTACTCACTGCTCCTGCCGTGGTCGATAATCGGGTATGTTGTACTTTTGGAGTTCTTGAGCAATGTGATAGGACAGCGGCGCATATGTTCGTCGATAACTAAGATAGACCATTAGACCCATGTCCATCCAATGACAGATATATGACGACTCACTATTTCCATGCCAGATCACGGCTGAGACAGAATATAGGCACCAAGATAAGCATAAAGTAAAAGACCCCGTTTGTCCATAAATAGGGGACTATGCCAGCATACTCGGTGGAAAATCCTATGATTGGAGCAAGGAAGGCGTAGAGGGGAAGGAAGACCATGGTGAACGCAAAGGATCCGGGAATGGCCGCCACCGTGTACTTGGTCCATATGCTGCAGAACATGTTAATTAACAGGTACCATAACCATGGAACAAGCCGGACTTACTCTGAAATCAAGGCAGCTTTTCCAAGAACCGTCAGAAGCACGGCCAGGTACAGCGTTGTTCCCCAGAACCAATGTCCACTATCGAGACCGCTGGTCTGCTTGAGGTCTCCCCAGAAAAGGATGACAGAGAAGCCGAATAGGATCTGCACTCCCGGTGAGCAGAACCAAAGCGGATGAAAACATGCAACGCACAAAGCTATGATACAGCGCATTCACAAACCACATCCAGAACGCTTTCTTCGTAAAGAACTCGTTCTGTTGTCCGAGTACATATAGTTGCGGGTATCGATCTAGGATTCGTGCCGACACGAACTGGTCGAACACACCAATAACGAGCGGAGGCAGAAGAGTGAAAACAACGTTATACAACGACAATGTCCATGATTCGTAGGCGATTTGTCCGGAGAAATTATTAAAGAACGAATACTGGGTCACACAGGGGATTAGATTAGAGAACGAGGGTCATAACCGTGAGACGAACCCAAAACTGCGTCATGTAGAGCACGATATTCTTATAAAAAGAATCTGTCCACGCCTACATCAGTCCAAGAAGAGACTTTAGGGGACGAAATAATTACACAGAATGAGCTTCGATAAGCGCCGGTAGCTCCATGCACCGTGAACAAGGAGCAACTTTTTCAGGTATCGGAACTGCGAAATGGCTACATCCGCGGAACGAGCAGCTTGCAAACCCTAAAACACGTTCATTGGTACTCGGCGAATGCACAAAAATACACTCACCTCCACGCCGGAAATACCTACGCCAACGTGTGCAGCCTGAATCATACTCACGTCATTCGCACCGTCCCCAATGGCGAGCAAGATTGACTTTTGGTTCTTCTTGACAAGCTTGACAACTAGCGCTTTTTGCAAAGGCGATACGCGACCTGCGGAGAAGAGTTTACCAAACAATCATCTGCGGTACCGCAGTTACTCACAGCATATGACGGCTTTACACATGATAGCCAGCTCCAAGAATATCTTTGACATAGATTTATCCAGAGCAAAGCCCAGGCTTTTCCCGTCTATTCAAAACTGAGCACCTAGGAAACAAAAACAGCGAGCTGGTGGTTCACCAATGATCAGCGCCAAATCTTCAAGCTCTCCAGTACTCCGTTGATTCTTGATGGCACTCAAACGTTTACTCAGGAACTCTTGAGTATCATGCGCATTCTCCTCGTTCACGATGACCTAAAACGATGTTTCATGATTGAGGGCTATCATAACCGTGCGACAGCGCGTACCAGATTCATCGATTCTGCAATCAGTCTGCATGACATCCCGATATTGATGGCCGTCTCTTGACGATCGCCTGTCAGTACCCAAACCTGCAGTGCGTACAGTATTGAGTTGGGTATCTATGGTAAGAAAAAAAAGACGTACCTTGATACCAGCCATCTGCAGCGTATGGATAGTATCTGGAACACCATCCTGGAGCTTGTCTTCTATAGCAGTAGCACCTAACAGGAACAGGTCTTTCTCAATGAGTTCTGCGGCCTGATCAAGGGCCTCCCCACGCCCATTGATAGTCGCAGCCGCCTGATCATAGATAGTCGACCATTGACGGTATTCCTGCTCTGGTATATCACGGAAGGCAATACAGAGTGTCCGAAGTCCGTCAGTGGCGTAATCCTATATTAATCGTGTAAAAAGACTTCAGATCAGTTGCGCAGCAGACATACCTCGAGGTGTGCCAAGGTCTTCTCCGTGTACGGTTGATTCTTGCTCAGACGCTCCAAAATGACAGTATCGGCACCTTTGCAGTATATCTTGATCTTGCCGTTGGGCATCCGGACAACTGTTGACATTCGTTTGCGCGTTGAGTTGAACTCGCAAACATTGAGGATCTCGAACTCGAGTGATCGTCCCTGGATATTCACAAATACGGATTTCGGCTTCCGGGTCTTAATGAAGAAGCATTAATAAAGTCAAAAGTTTAATGATGTTCACGTACGTGGAATTGATACCCCAGAAGCTCAGCTCCAGCGACCAAGGCTGCTTCGTCAGGACTACTTGCCTGGTAAATCGTCTTGCCGTCTTTAATCTCAGGGATGACCGTATGGCAGACTGCCAAGAGTGTCAAAAACTCTCTGACTACCTCCTTTTCTTGTGCCGCAGAGGTACCAGTTGAGCTTCCGTCTGCGAAAGGATTTGTAGACTCCTCTAAAAGAGCTCGCATCTCCGCAAACGTCTTCCAGCCGTCCTTGCCGTCCTCGCCTTCCCGTTTGTTCTCATCAACCACATCTGCATAAGCCACTCCGGCTATACTGCAGCATCGGAACTCCATCTCGTTACATGTCAGTGTACCCGTTTTATCGCTGAATACATACTCGATCTGGCCTAATTCTTCAACCAATGAGGAGGTTCGGCAGAGAGCTGGGGTATCCGTTTTCGCGTAATACATGTCTAGATCAGAGTTGATGAGTTGAGCTTGTTGAAATTTGACGACCTCCATGGTGACGATGAGAGATATCGGGATTAGGTTGTTATAGAGAATAATGAATGTGAGAATGTCTAGAGTTTTATTCAGTGCCTGGGTAACGGTAATGGGCATAGGCAAACCTTCGATGAAATTCTTAGCTGTACAGATATTCGGTAAGCTTTGAGGAAATTATGATGAGATATCTCGCACCTCTTCCACTTATTGACAACGCCTCGAATAGGTACCACTGCTGATTGGAAAAGAACCATGCCCGTATGCTACTTCCTATGGTCGATCCTATTGATAGAAGCAGGAGGATAATGAACAAGAACACGATCTGTACATTGACCTGCCGTTCCACGGCTGTTCTCTTAATGGGGGCCGCACTTCCATCACAATTAACTCTTCGCTGCTATGAATTAGATATTCTCACTCACGTAGCATTCCGCATCAGTTTCGTCTCATGACCAGTGAACACGCATAAACCGTACACCCATGGGGTGTTACGCAACTGAGCACCTCGTAGAAGTACCTGGTCGGGTCCGAGAGGTACCTGCTTCGGTGTACCGGCACTGGTGATAAGGTCCAACGTTCCTTCGTAGGTATACAGAGAGTTGTTAGGATGTTCGGACCGGAGGGAACCGTGTAGAGATAGAACGAGGGGAGGTGCCGTTAATGAGGAAGTGTGCAGAGAGGCTTGCTTAATTTTCAGATTAGTTTCACTGATGGGTTCTTTGAATCAACAGCTCTGACATTTAAACGAGGAGAGCGTACCCATCAAGATTGGAAGTCTCAATATAGCACAATCCTTCCGGTTCGCTGGAACTGAGGAGAAGCATATCGGCCGGAATAAAATCGTCGCTTTCCATCCGCACCACATCACCGACACGAATGTCCTTCCACTTCTGCTCCACAAATGTCCCTTGAGGCTCCAGAACCTTTGCCTTGCGTGAATTGAGCTCAGAGTCTGATTGATGTCGTTTCTAGGTACACAGTCAATTTGCAGACAGATGTAGTGACTGAAGGAGGCGCACCAAATCCTCTTGAACTTCCTTGAAAGCGGAAGCTAGTAACACCACTCCCAGGGGAACAATAGTCGTATAAGGATTGGTTGGGGAAACGTCTGGTATTTGCTGTATGCAAGCTGTGAACAGAAAGAACATGTTGGCGTATTTCGAGAATTGCTCTGAATAAGCCGAATGAATGAAAACACACGCTCCGGAGTCTCTGAAACTCACCAAACAGAAACTTGGGGAGGAAGGTCGCAAGATTGTACTTGCTGGTGGAAACGAAATTCGAGGAAAATTCGACATTTGCAGCGCTGTTGTTGAGTACGACAATTCTCTCCCCGGTCAACTGTTTCTCCTTCTTCCACGGCCATTTCCACTGCCGTTTGGTCTTTGCCCTAGGCTCTTTCTTCTTCGACTTAATTGACGAGCCATTAAATGAATCCGAGCCACCGAACGGTGACTGATTCGAAGGGTGAAAATCATCATCGTCAAAGTTCCAGCCCTGTGGAACACCGTCTCCTCCTTTGGAGTTGCCTGTGCCAGCCGGCGGCGCAGCAGAACGTGCTAATGGTAGACCACTCTCCTGTGATTGCATGGGCATTGGTCGACTGTAGGTGGACTCGAGGTCGTCGTCATCGTCGAAAAACGGATCCATGAGTTGCGGATTTGAAGGAGAATTGGTATAGGGAGATGTTGAGGAAGATGGAGGGTAGCCATTATTCGTGGGCTGGTACTGTCGAGTAGCCGGATTCGCCTGTGAGACCAGGCGTAAAAAGTCGTCGCTCATCGTCGAGCTCGTAGTACGGAAGGTGGTATATTTCGGGGTCGTTGAAGGCTCACAGCCGAAAATTAAATAAATAACTAATATGACAGAAATGGATAAGCCCCTATCGCGACATTGGCACCGATCTGACGCATTACGATTCATTAACTTTTGTAGAAGAAAATACTGACGTTGACTCGGAGTTGCATCAGGATCGCCCACTGAAACGATGATTCGCATGAAATAAATGATTTCCTTTCCTCGACATTGGTCAAGGAGTACTTTCCTCCGAGGCATGATACAAATGGTGGCTGTATAAATAAAGCTGTCTATGCCTTTATTCAGAAACCTACGTAATGGTGAAGAAAGACTGCTGATTTTCAAAACTTGCATCCTTGTACGAGCGCTCAGCTGTGTATGTCGAATGACATCGCTTCTACCATCCCATCACCACCGGAAGACTTCTTGGACGACTGCGCTTTACGTGCCACTGCCCGGTGCCCGTAATCGACTGCGCATCCCCCTGCCGAACTTACGGGCCTTCCACACAGCCAGCGTCTCTCGCTTCGGTAAGAGAAAGGGCTACGCTCTCGTATTCTCTGTCTATGCAGCCATATTGTTAATCATCTACGTGCTGCTGCCTCCGTTCGGTGTCGCGCCCACGCTCGTGTACAGGCGGGAGGATCTGAAGCGGATATGGAAGTGGGAAATAGAGAGTGGTCATTATCCAACGAGGCACCCTAGTAAGTAGCAAAAATGACATCGACCCGGATCGCCGTTCTTATTAGCGTTAGTCCCCAAGGAACTAGGCCTTGGCTCTGTTGACAATCCCGCCTTGCCCGTAAACGACCCAGGGCACGGCATCGGTCCGAAGAGATTTTACTTGAATGTCGAAGCAACGCCTCCGGACGTGGCATACGCGCCAAGGCCGATTCCAGGCAGCGTGGCCGACTTGGATGTCCTCATGCAGCATTGTGATGTCTCGGGCAACCGGGTGAGTGACCAAGTACGGCTTGCCCACATTAGCCAACTGACAGTGTACTTAGTACGTTCGCGACTGCCTCGAAGTGCTTCGCGTCGGCGCTGGTCTCGACGACGACGACCGTGTGCGCCAGCCTGTCCCCGACGGGTGGAAATATCTCTTCGTCGAGGACAGTGTCATTCCGTCAATTCCCACTCGAACTGTTCGCTCTCTGTTTTCATCTCCCAAGGACACACGAGACGCGGACAGACTCTTGGACGCCAAATTCATAAAAAAACTCAACGCCGAATGGGAACCATCGCCTATATCTCTGCCTCCAACGCAGAAACATCACGTTTATTCTTCTATCGACGGCCCCTGCGACCCCAATGATCCCCGTATTTTCCACATGTACTGGACAGGCCCATTCACAGACAAACCTTACTTCGCCATCATTTCATTCCTCTTCACCCAAAACCTCGGTCTTCATGAACCAGACTACGAAGACGAACGCCACTTCTGCAGACCCCAACTATGGTTATGGATCAACCCTGTCCCCGCTGCAGCTCGGCCCTCCCTACACGCCCACACCGACATGATCAAGGAACTGCAATCGAACCCCTGGTCAGCGCCTTTCTTCCATCCTCGATTTTCTCGTGCCATACAGTTCAAATTTTGGAACACGACAGAACAGCTCGATAGCCTTCCCGAGCTCAAAGACGACTGGAGACACGTCGGGAGCGTATTCAAATCCCATGGCAAGTCGTATTCGAGCGGCAGCAAAGCCGCCCACCGAGCCGGCTCCTCATCGTCCTCGTCCTACGACCGACTTTCGGTCATCATGTCCGACTTGGTCCGGTTTGTACTGTGCCAGCGCTTTGGGGGCATCTACTTGGACGTGGACATACTCTTTCTGCGTGACTGGGAAGAGCTATGGGGATGGAAAGGTTCGTTCTCCTACCGCTGGGCCTTCCATGAACGGTACAACACCGCTGTTCTTCGATTGAACAAAGGATCAGCCTTGGGGACCTTCCTACTACGGACCGCTCTGAAAAACGAGTTGGACTTTCATCCGATTCCTGCATCGAATTATGTCAAGCATGGAAAGTTGGATGCCCTGCTGTACCGTGCACCTGGAGCTTTGTTCGACCCTGCGTGGATGAACGCAGATGGATATCAACGAGATAGGCCTCCACAACCATACTTCAAGAGGTGCCCAGTGCTTTCAACTTGGATGTCACTTTGCAAATTCATGTCTTGCCCTCACAGGTTTACTGACTTTTTCGATACACCCTCGCCTGCCCGCGCCTCACCACAAGCCCTGGGCTTTGACAGCTTCTTCAAAGGCGCATTCGCGTACCATTTCCACAATTCTTGGTTGGTTTCCCCCTCTCACTCGCTCTTAACAATCAGCTCTAACCCGATTGATAGGTGGAAACCCGTGGACCCAGGACAGAATTGGCCCAATCTCGGACAGTTTGGGAACATCACGACGGTGCTTGCTGAGTTCCCTGATCCGGAGCGAGATTTGAGCTGGTCGACTGTTCTAAAGAGGACGTTTGAGGCGTATATTAGGGGGGAGAGGCCGAATATGTATGGTGAATGGATACAGTGGTAATCGGTGGACTTCTTTGTGTCATGGACTGATAAGTATTGTATTGACATGTTTTAATGTGCGTGATGGTTCATTCATGTCCATACAGATCACAGACTCCAGCTCTCGCCATACAACCTTTTCTATAATAATTTTCTTCACAATATTCGCTGCTAGGGCTGATTACTTTTCAGGATAGACAAAGGTATTCTGAAAATGTCATGATTTTTTCTTTATCTTTGCATGCCGCAAAAACAGGATACGGAAAACGCACGGAAAACCTGGCCCTATTTGGTTACCTTTGGTCTGAGTCCATCTGACTGTGGGAAACACGTATTCCATTCCTTTTTTCGAGCTCGTTTCCTTAGCTTAAAAGAGTGTAAATGATCTCGCCTCTTGACCTGTTTTTCTGAACTCGCTTTTGCCATTAGAAGATCAAATGAAATGTTGCAACATTCTGAGGCCTCGTCTTCCGATCGGAGACACATCGGCCTAGCAGTGAATTTGCTCTCACACCATGCTATCTGCTGGTACATACTGAATATTGGATTGGGTCATTGATCAGAACAGCATTTGGGCGCGTGCAGCTGGTTGTTTGCATTCATTCTATTAGTATCAACCCACCATCTCCATAATAATGGAATCTGGTTTCAATGACTTACAGTTGAACCCAAACGGCGTCGGGGACTTGTCTTCAAACTCAGTGGTCTACCGATTGGTGGTGGGGACTCGGGGATATCTGGAAGGGTGCGTACGGGGACCAGTGGGTGGCCATAAAGACAGTGAGAATTTATCCAACGAGTGTCGCTGAAGCCCACAAGGTAATTCACCCTTCCCGTTCTCAATATTTTGGTTTGACGCAGACTTAATAGCTGGTACGCCAAGGGGATCCAGGCTTGGACTACGATACACAAATACAGCTGTTGATGCCTTTATTCAGAAACTACGCAATGTCAAAGATACGCTGACTGTTCAAGCGTTCGTGTCCTTGCACGAACACTCAGCTTTGTGTGTCGAATGGCGTCGTTTTTATCATCCCGTCACTACCGGAAGATTTCTTGGACGATTGCGCTTCATGTGCCACTCCCTGGCACCCATAATCGATTACGCATCCCCCTGCCGAACCTACGGGCCTTCCACGTAGCCAGCGTCTCTCGCTACGGCAAGCGAAAGGGCTACGCTCTCGTATTCTCTGTCTATGCAGCCATATTGTTAATCATCTACGCCCTGCTGCCTCTATTCGGTGTCGCGCCCACGCTCGTGTACAGGCGGGAGGATCTGAAGCGGATATGAAAGTGGGAAATAGAGAGTGGTCATTATCCAACGAGGCACCCTAGTAAGTAGCAAAGTAACATCGACCTGGGTCCCTTTTTTATTGGCATTAGTCCCCAAGGAACTAGGCCTTGGCCCTGTTGACAATCCCGCCTTGCCCATGAACGAGTCAGACGATTCGGGGCACGGCACCTATCCAAAGAGATTTTACTTGAATGTCGAAGCAAAGCCTCCGGACGTGGCATACGCTCCAAGGCCGATTCCAGGCAGTGTTGCAGACTTGGACGTCCTCATGCAGCACTGCGATGTCTCGGACAACCGGGTGAGTGACTACGACTTCTCTTGCCCGCATCAGCCAAGTGACAACGTACTTAGTATGTTCGTGACTGCCTCGAAGTGCTTAGCGTAGGCGCTGGTCTTGACAAGGACGGCCGTGTGCGCCGGCCTGTCCCCGACGGGTGGAAATATCTCTTCGTCGAGGACAGTGTCATTCCGTCAATTCCCACTCGAACTGTTCGCTCTCTGTTTTCATCTCCCAAGGACACACGAGACGCGGACAGACTCTTGGACGCCAAATTCATAAAAAAACTCAACGCCGAATGGGAACCATCGCCTATATCTCTGCCTCCAACGCAGAAACATCACGTTTATTCTTCTATCGACGGCCCCTGCGACCCCAATGATCCCCGTATTTTCCACACGTACTGGACGGGCCCGTTCACAGACAAACCTTACTTCGCCATCATTTCATTCCTCTTCACCCAAAACCTCGGTCTTCATGAACCAGACTACGAAGACGAACGCCACTTCTGCAGACCCCAACTATGGTTATGGATCAACCCTGACTCCGCTGCCGCACAGCCCTCCCAAAATGTCCGCTCCGACATAATCAAGGAGCTGCAAGGGAACCACTGATCATCGCCCTTCTTCCATCCCCGATTCTCTCGTGCCATACAGTTCAAATTCTGGAACACGACAGAACAGCTCGACAGCCTTCCCGAGCTCAAACTGGAGAAACGTCGGGAGCGTATTCAAATCCCATGGCAAGCCGTATTCGAGCGACCGAGCCGCCTCCTCCTCGTCCTCGTCTTACGACCGACTTTCAGTCATCATGTCCGACATGGCCCGCTTTATACTGTGCCAGCGCTTTGGGGGCATCTACTTGGACGTGGACATACTCTTTCTGCGTGACTGGGAAGAGCCGTGGGGATGGAAAGTTCCTTCTCCTACCCCTGGGCCTTCCATGAACGATACAACACTGCCGTCCTTCGATTGAACAAAGGATCAGCCTTGGGGACCTTCCTACTACGGACCGCTCTGAAAAACGAGTTGGACTTTCATCCGATTCCTGCGTCGAATTATGTCAAGCATGGAAAGTTGGATGCCCTGCTGTACCGTGCACCTGGAGCTTTGTTCGACCCTGCGTGGATGAACGCAGATGGATATCAACGAGGTAGGCCTCCACAACCATACTTCAAGAGGTGCCCAGTGCTTTCAACTTGGATGTCACTTTGCAAATTCATGTCTTGCCCTCACAAGTTTACTGACTTTTTCGATACACCCTCGCCTGCCCGCGCCTCACCACAAGCCCTGGGCTTTGACAGCTTCTTCAAAGGTGCATTTGCGTACCATTACCACAACTCTTGGTTCGTTTCACCCCTCTTGCAACCACCAATGTATTTACTTAACTTAATTGATAGGTGGAAACCTGTGGACCCAGGACAGAATTGGCCCAATCTCGGACAGTTTGGGAACATCACGACGGTGCTTGCTGAGTTCTCTGATCCTGAGCAAGATTTGAGCTGGTCGACTGTTCTGAAGAGGACGTTTGAAGCGTACATTAGGGGGGAGAGGCCGAATATGTCTGGCGAATGGATACTCCCGTAATCGGTGGATTTCTTTGTACAATGGACTTTTGTATTAGTATATCAGTGCGTCCCGTCCATATAATAACTAACACACCGTAGAAGACGGAACAGTCTTGTGCTATAAATCGTCGACTCTGATATTCATTTGCAGAACAGTAAGATATTCTTTATGACAGGGTGTCACGAAAACGGTTTCCTTGAACGCCCCTCCCAAGTCGTTCTGTCAGAGGAAATGACGATTCAGAGACGCAGTGTTCTTCATCTTAGATGCGTCCGGTGTAGTGTCATGAGGATGGAGTGAGAAGTAGATTAGAAGCTAGAATTATCCGACTATGTCCAGGACATGCTGGAAGTTGCGAGGACTGAAAAAGTCACCAAGATAGTCGACGCGAAAGTATTAGAATCCTATAGTCTGCCACGTTCGACTCAAATCTTGCCTTCAATACTTGGGCCGAATACATAAGGACCGCTGGGTAACCTTAACAGCAGATCAAGTACATCTCAGACTGGCAGCAATTAACAAAATGCGAAAAAGCGTTGTTCAATTAGCTGCGATGATAAAACATACCACTGGACCTCATACTACGATCAACTCATGATTATTGCTTTCTGATAGTAAAGTAACGTACAACAAGGATTTCCGCTACAATCGGTTTCACTTGGGAGTATAAATCAAACTTACTAATTTAGATCCCGTATCTTGGATTCACTACCTCCTTGCACCGATATGGGTGCCCGCCAACTCCCGCTCCAGCTCTTCACTGGGATCATCCATGACAGGCGTAGGCGGTCTGTTCGCTTGAGGGGGAGCGGTAAAGCCAGAGGTCGTCCCCTCCTGTCCTTGCATGGGAGAGTTCATGATCTCATCCCGCGACGGAAGAGGAAGGCTTTTTGATATCAATGAGACTCCATCATTGACGGCAAGGCAATAGAAATATTACCTGTCCTGCCGGCGAATTTGACCCGCTGCCCTAGCTTGTGCACGAACTTCAACACGGAAAGAGTTTACTTCGTCGATGATCAATTTCTTCATTCCATCGATGCTGTCCTCTTCTTCGAATCCGAAATCGAACTTCTGCGGGTGCAGAGATATGTTCAGTAGTTGACATACGGAACTGGAGAGACAGGCGTACTGAATCACAAACGGGCTCATCAGCCGGGTCATGCCATACTTGGAGGTAAGGATGGTTTAGCGCCTCCTCGCAACTTATTCGCTTCGCTGGATCAAAGCACAGCATGCCCGAGAGCAAGTCAATAGCGAGGGGATTGGCATGAGGGAACAGCGTCGAGAAAGGTACCCGCGGCTTAATAGGAAGAGATCGGATATAATCTTGGGCCTTCAAAACATTCAGTTACAAGTAGTATGTCCTTGGTTTTGAAAAAAACTTACACGGGGAGATCCGACACGGCGAAGCGTGTCCTCAGATGGCGTTCCAAGGTAATGAAGAATCTGGTTAAGTTGATCAACATAACTAGAAGACGGGTGAGATCGAGTTTCAGACGTGAAACAAAGATCGTTACGAACTCGCGACCCTTGAAAATGGGCTTGCCGCCCAACAGTTCAGCCAAAATACAGCCTACAGACCAAACATCAATAGCAGTGGTCTAGAAGTACTTTAAATTAGAAACGACACTGAAAAGGGAAGGGACACACGTAGTTGGCGAAGCTCAGCATGATCTCTGGGGCTCGGTACCATCTAGTCGCAACATATTCTGTCATGAAACCTTGATTTCCGGCAGCCTTCGATGTCCCTCCTCCGGGAGTATAACCTCTGGCGAGCCCAAAGTCGCAAATTTTGAGTTCACAGTCAGCGTTGACCAAGAGGTTTCCAGGTTTAAGATCGCGGTGCAAGACATTGGCGGAATGAATATACTTCAGCCCGCAGAGGGTCTGATAAAGGAAAGACTGGAAGTGAGCATCCGTGAGGGGTTGCCCGGATCGAATCTGTACGACAGTCGATATCATATTCGGTCAGCAGATGACCGATACTCACAATGGCGTGCAAATCGGCCTCCATCAGCTCTTCCTAGAGAGGCAGATATTAGAGAAAGATCTCCATTGAGGAGCGCTCACTTACGTAGAGATACACTTCATCGAAATTGCCATTGGGTTGAAATACAATGTCCATATCGTACAAGCAGGTGATCTGCTTGGGATATGAGCGATGCAATAATGGTCAGGATTCTGAGGACAGACATTCTTGTGTCCTCGGAAGTGATGCAGCAGCCTAAATATTATCAACCAAGGGTAGGCAACAAAATGCAACCAGATATACATACCTGATTTCTCTCAGACATCGCTTTGTCAAAATACGCTTTGGAAAGAACACCAGAGATCAGCTACCGTCGTGAACAGCAGAATCAAGATGTACCTTCGTATTGATATTGGTGATTTTCTTAATGGCGCAGCCCTCGCCTGATCTACGATGTCTCGCAGCGACCACACACCCATAAGCGCCTTGGCCGAGTTCCTTGACAAATTGGTACTCAGAATCGACGATGAAAGTCGAATTGAGTGCGGTAAAGGTGTGTCTCTGCATGGTGGCCGCTGAACAAAGTCCTGGGAGGGTGGGAATATATACAAGATGGTGGTAAAAGTGAAAGCTGTATATGACAGAGATCAAGGAATCTGTTTGGCAATGCTGATGAGCACCGCCACTTTGCGATCGGTATCATAGGGGCTAAAGGACGCGGTATGTTTTGAGGGTGGATATTTATTGACGTACAATAAATGTCATGAATCGCTACTCGGGACGCTGTAATTGTTCATGAAAATCGTGCTAGAAGCAATCCAAAGGCCATTGACCCATAAGAAAGTTACCTGTACAAGCTAGAGTAAGTCTAAGATAGACATGTGATGGCCTTTCTATGCGTACCATCGTATAATGTATCCATATTGGTCGTCTTAAGCTTGATTTGAGATTGCAACCAACCACCGTTCTCCGCTATCTGCATGTAGAGTCTCACAAGATTAAAAATAAAGCCTTCGTGTTAATTCACAGCATAACATAAGCATTACCAGAGAGTATACATATAATCTACAACTTCGACGTCTCAGGAATGGGGATTGAATGCGCCTCGATGAAGGCTACAGACTCTTCCAATAATTTATCTTTCACGCCGTCTTCTGTCTCATTAGAGAGCTCGTGGAATGCACCCTGAAATCGCTTCAGCATCAAAATCTTGGAAAGCAAAGCAGGAAGATCCGTAACATACGGGATATGATACATATTTCTTATCCTCCGTGCTGACTGCGTCAAAGAATGCTCGACTTGCCTTCGGACTCGTGATCTAAAGTAATGTTAACTCCGCCACCGCAACGTAAGTTTGCAAACTAGACAAACCCTGTCGTCTGTCCCATGAAACATGATCAACTAACAATAATGATCAAAAAAGATGGCCAACAGGATGTCGAATAAAGACGTACAGGAAGCTTCTTGGGCCAATTATGGCAACGTGATTTCAGAAGGTCCTCGCCCTGTCATGATGCAATTCAATAATCAGCCGACAATATTTATGAACTGTCAAAGTCAAGAACCATACATGATCGAGCATATCCATCAGACCAAGAAGACTTCCCGAGGGTTTTACAAGAGGATCCTTCACATAGGCAGCGCCGACAGAAGTGTCGCGAGACAATTCCTAAGGGGACGGCCGGTAAGTAATGTAGAAGAGTCGAGACCTTAACTTGACCCACGTCAGGAGCTAGATCCGCGGGGAAGAGAACATAGGGAGTCAGGAAAGCCAATTTGCTGAGACTCCAACGTAGGAGCTTGTTGACAGGAAAGGTCTGCTCGACCATAGGACTCGTAGCTATTACGCCAGACAGAGACGCAATCGTAGAAGCATAAGGAGAAGTCCTTCCTTCGGTAGGGAACCCCAAGACTTCTCCACCGCCCTATCTCAAAGGTGAATTCTAAGCCGCCGCAGAAAGTGACGATGACGACGCACCATAGACTGCCCCATGAGGAACACTGGTACTCCAGGAAGCTCCTTTTGCACATGTTGAATAGCCCAAGCAACGTCCTCCATCTCGTTGACCCAGTTCGTTCTAGCGTACGAGCTGTCTTTACTCTTGTGCTCCTTGTCCAGCGCAGTCCTCCCGAAGCCTCGCTGGTCATAGGTGAAGACAGAGACACCACGCTCTGCAAATTGAGAGTGTAGCTCAGTGTACCGACTGCAGTGTTCGCCAAAGCCATGAACGAAGACAATGACGGCCGTGGGGCTGTCGGCCTTGAAATAACGCGTAAAAAAGTTGGTAGAATGGGGACCTTGGATCCAGGATTCATTCAACGTCGACGCCATGGGTGTGTGGAATTACTCGTCGTTGCCGCAATTTCCAGTTTTATGAATACCCGACTCGATTGGGTATCCGAGGCCCCTACCCGTCGTTAGCCGGCGTGTGATAGATTGAATGGAACCTGACACAGCCCAAGCTAGCTGAGAATATCGGCCATTCAGCCGGCACCGAATCACTTACCCATGCCAGCTTTCTTCTGCTATTCTTGCATTATTACTCCAATTTCGCGATGGTAGTACGGAAAGAGGTGCGGCGTTGCTTAGTCACTGGAGTACACGTCATGTGCATGAACGAGAAGTCAAGGTATTAGGAAATTTATCTGAAGAACTTCGTACGATATCCATCCAAGGTAATAAACAGTCGAAGTCCAAGAAATCTAGTAACCACCAGCGCCAGGAGCAGCATCACCTTCCCTCCTCAACCTCAGCAAAACTTCCTTGAACCGCGTCAGATCCGTCGTTCCAGGGCCAGCCCTTGCAATGGTCTTGCTTTGCGAATTTTGAAGTTCAATGATATCGCAGATGCGCTCCCAAGTCGTGCCCTTGGACAGAGACTCAGTCAAAGACTGACGATATTCCTGCTCTTGTTCCCTGTGTCCAATAATCAGTATACAAGTGTTCTTGGCAGGTTTATATCACTAACTTGTTCTCCGAGATAGTAACCTCCTTCTTCGCATTGTATTTTTCGTAAAATTCATCAATGGCTCCCTCCGCTCGACTGATAGTCTCTTGACGGCGGGCCTTGGAAGCTTCGTCACGAGCCGCGATCTCTTCAGCTTGACGGGCGCGCCATTCCCTACAGACGTGTCAGCAAGAGAAAGCAACGGAGCAACAGATATCCCCTACTTGATCACTTCTGGTTCATCCTCATCGATGGTTTGGGTGAGGATGGGTGTTGAGGAGTACGCAGAGGGTTGTGGACGAGGCGCAAACGTCGCGCCGAACGTCGGTGTTTGCTGCAGAGGTGGTGAAGTCTATGAGGTACAGTCAGTCGCCGTATTCTTGGAGGCGAGTCGTTCAACGCACCGGGCCAACATCAATGTCAGGGAACTCGGTCTCGAACTTTTCAATCTCATCGTCACCAGTAACCTTCACCGACGACTCCTTTTCAAAAACTGGAGGTGGGCTGTTGAAGTCGTCGAAGGAGAAACCAGAGTTGCCCATGGGAGGCGCAGGAGCCAGCTGTGCTGGAACAGGGATGTCACCCTCGCCGTCCAGTGAAATGTCAGGGAAGGCAGATGCAGCGCGGTCGAAGTCGATATCATCGTTGGGAGCTGTACATTCCATTATTAGAGAATAGCATAATTCGAGAGGTAGGGCGTACAAGAAAATAAGTCGGCCATGGCTGTCGACGTTGAAGGAAAGGTGGAAGGCCGTGGGAATTACAGGCTTGCACATGCCGCTCAATATACCGGGCCTGCTCGTCCCTCTGCAACTGTTCTGGTATCCCCGGGTCATAGTACCTTCCCTTATCGTGAAAGGCGCGCCATTTTGTCATTCATACTTTCAGGCGAAATTGAGACATTTGTCGCAGAAAAGACATACGCCAGCTCGACTTTCCGGCACTGAAAAGGGCTGGATATCGCGGCGCCATATTCGACAAGGATAACTGCCTTGTAATATTCATTTTCTTTAACCGCTGTTTATTCTTACGCCTTTTATAGACTCTCCCTCACAAAGATGAGCTAGTGCCTGAGTTAAAGGTGCGCATTTTAGCAAAATTCGTTGGACTTGTTTTAACTACTTTGTCTCAGTGCGCCTGGCAAGAATGTCGAGACACTTTTGGCGAAGGCAACGTTATCGTCGTCAGCAACTCTGCTGGAACTCATCTGGACGCAGGCGGGATACAGGTTTGCCGCACGCCCTACCACTTCGTTTCTGGATTAACATTACAATAAAACTACAGGCTGAATCGGTGTCTTATCATCTGAACGTGCCAGTTCTGATTCACACAACAATGAAGCCCTCTTATTCATGCATTTCTGCGATCCGAAAATACTACTCCTCGCTGCCCAGCCCAGTCGAAGACAAGGATTTAATCCTAGTTGGAGATCGATTATTCACCGATGTTGTCCTTGCTAATCGCATTCGATCCTGGAAGGGATGGCGGTCATTTTTGGGACTGGATCGCGAACCCCCTTCTGCCAAGGGTGGACCGCTTGCTGTGTGGACTACAGGAGTCTGGCAGAAGGAGGCGACAGTTCTGAGGTGGTCGGAGAAACAGATGTTGGCTCTGGTTCAGCGGTGGTCTCGTCCAGGAATAGAGACGCAGCTGGATGTGGGGTCATTTATTCAAAAAACCCCAAAGCAGGAGAAAGAAGTAAAGGACAGTGGGTTTGAGAAAATATTCACAAAATTCATATGGAGGTACGTGTTGTTGGTTTGTTCTTGAGATCGATGACCTTCACGTATACGTATAGGAGGGCTTGAACTTGAGTACTAGCACTGTCTTAAGTATCTAGGGCAGTTCGAAACGATCGTACTTTCCATCATCGTTAGGAGGTGCTCTCTCGTTCGTTTCAGCAGCCCAAACCGACTTTACAATAAGTATTCCTTGAATCACCCGAGCTGTTGGGTGCGGCTGCCTCAAAATGGGCCTACTACGCAGTACGTGTCTTGTCCTTGGTTCTTCTACTCTTGTCTCCGGTCACTAGAAGATCTTAAGATGCTTCGGCAATCTCCACGCTTCTCTTCTTCGACGCCTTTTTCCCCTTCCGTTCTTATGTTTCGTAATATACGGGGTCAAAATTACTTCCGCTAACAAGCGCCCCCACATCTCCTCGTTCATATAAGTATCCCTTCGCTCCTATCCGTCTTTCTCCAGTGATATATTCTGCAAATTGTGGGGGCCGGACCCGCGCTGTTCTTGATTGAGCTTGATAGCGCCGCCTTTTTCTGTCACGCTCGTTCAGATTCGTAAGTGTCCTTGGTATCTTCTGTACTAGGTCATAACATCTCAGCATCTTCAAAGATTTCCACCGTAGGTGCCATGCACTACGTCACAACAATTACCAATTACCATTGTGCGTCGTTTATATCTGAGTGCTCTTACCTCCCGTAACCAATTTGACCTACAGCCGATTCCCCACTCACTACTCCAGATCCATCTTTATCTGAGAACAAACCAACAGGTCATCGTCCAAAGTCTTTGGCCTTAACAACAGCACCTGATGAGCAGCAACGACCACTTCAGCCCGAATTTCGACCTTACGGACGAGGAGGGGCCGGTCGACGTCCTAGGGTGAAGCCCAACAAGAGCGAGCTCGATCCAAAAGCCAAACCTAAATTTCCTACCTTCAAGTTTCCAGTCAAGTGGCGGCCTAAGGTCCCTGCTTCAGAACAGGCGTCTCCTGCAGGTCCCGGTTTTTATGACGGCCCCTGGTGTGGCCCGTCACAATCTGCTCCTTCGCTCCCGTCCCCCTCCTCTCTTTGCACGCCTAGCCCTATGTTTACACAGCGGGACTTATTTCTTGCCAGCCTCTGGAAGAAAAACTCGAAGAAGACGAGGGCGTCCAACGCCGATTCGTTGTCTGTCCCTTGTTCAACGTGCTCGACCTTTTCGGAGCGTTCATCGTCAGCCTCAGGCTCGTCAAGAGCTTCCTTGTCGCGTCCCGAGGAGGGCGACGATTCCGCGAGTGAGGTGTACACGGAACCATCTAAAACCCCTTCCTCTGCGCCTCATAGTCTGGAGGAGGTGACCATTTGTCAGACGGACACCAGTGCAGGATCTGAATCTACAGGTTTGGAAGGAGGTTTGCCTACGACTGAGATTACTATTGTTGGGATGGATGACAAGTGTGATGTGTTAGACGCTATGAGGAAGCTGCGTATGAAGTGATATACTGTGGCAACTACAAGTACTTGATAGAAGGGATCTTTGATAGGTTCGATACCGACCTACCTGTCACATGCTAGATTCCATTTGATTTGATCCTAAACCTTCCTTTAAGCACGCAGTCGGAACTCTGCCCGGAACCCGCCCGGTTCCGGGAAGTGTGGTCATATTTGTCTGCGACGCTCTTAACTTGGACGTTCAATGCAGCTACACTGGCACGATGAGACGGTTCAGACCTCCCGACGTTTCTTCCCTTATAACCAGTACCTTCAATGCAACTGCTACCCCTTCCGACCCTCGCAGCGTATATGTCATCGATCAGGCAGAGTATCAAGACAAATATAGACGCCTTTTCCGGCCATTGGTGAGGCTTAGCTCTGTCGCCACTGTGTTCTCCTTGACGGACCGGCCTGAAAGGGAAAAGATTGGCAAACAGGAACAGGCTCCAGCAGCCATCCTCTGCGAGCGTTGGCGAACCGAGAGGGAGCCTTAGCAATGGAGAAATTCCGTCTGTCCGATGTTGCCCAACAGGCACGGAACAGGACAGACATGGCGATGTACAAAAATGACGCCCACGAGCACTTGGGTAATATGTATAGGTATAATGCCGCTGCTGCCCACTCTATCTTTACTGGTGCATTTGCTTGTATTTTTCTTCCGCTCCGGCTGTTAAACTTTTGCCACAGAAAACAACGAAAAGGTGGTCTTCTTTCAATTGTACCGGACAATTGTATTGAAATTGACATAGACTGTCCCATTTTCGTATGATCTACATCGCCTCCACGCCCAAGAAGCTGCTTTCTTCGCAGAGCGCATCATTAAAGACGCGATAGCACACCGTGATCCATACGTATGGCTTATATGTGGTATTAATTCTTTACCTGTTGGGTCTCCTCTCTCTGACGGGATTCTTTCAGGACGCGAGTCTCACGTCAGGATTGGGCTTAAGGGTAGATCTGTAATGACCGCGATAGAGGAGCTGCTTCAAAAGTAATGTGCTGTGCATTCCACGCCCTTTTTCGACTAACAAAAACTCATAGGAAGGCGCTGAAGTGGGAGACGGGAAACGGTGGATTTAAAGTCATACTGGATAGCCCATCGACCTCTCCTCCTGACGAATCCAATACATCCGGATATTCTAGTGCACCTCCCTCAACTAAACCATCCAAAACTCACCCTACTCCTGCGGCAACTTAGTCTGCACTACAAAGATACTTCCGCAAGTAATTGCATTTCTCTTCTCGGTTCTTCGCGTATTAACGCTAAAGGATAGACGAAAATTGCCGAGTGGGACAAACAATTAGCTGTCTCTGGTGATAGACAACCAGGGTAAGACTTCGAGTAAAAATGGGCCCGAAAATAGCCTGAATTGCTTAATGATCCCGCTGTTTAGATAGTCGCCTCAGATATTGCACAACGCTAGATGCCTAGATGCATCTACTACGTCGCCGAGTCCTCTAGCGTCGCCAGCAACGCGTACAAGCCCTCTATTATAATCAGTTGGCGACCTTGTTGTAGCAGAAATGGTCAAATATAAATCTGACATCGCAGAGCAGTCACCTACTCATCAAAAGATTGTCCGCAGCCATCACGTTCATCGGTTCTATCCCAGCCCCCAGCGCGCGCCGCATCTTCGCCTCCCCCTTTCCCATAGGAATAGCGATGTTGAGCGTGCCAGAGTATGCATCCTGGGCACCTACGGTAGCACCAATATCCTATATCAGCATCTCTGCCGTCAAGAAACAGATTGTCCCAGTGATCTAATCTCATAGCTGCCCCCGTTTGAAGTGCGTCAAAGACAGAGCTGTCCGATGGACTCCAAGTACGTAGACGGGAAAGATCTCGATCATCGTACAGTGGAGAATTGCACAGCTAGGTAGAGACTAGGACAAGACCAGTGTACGTAGACATGTCCGATGCAACTTCGTTGATATGTGACGACAGTTTCTAATACAAGATTGGTATTCTTGTATGAGACAATTTCCTTCTGCATATACATAATTAATCAGCGCTGTAGCTTGGGGCGGAGATATCATGAGGGAAACATACTAGGCAGCCAGCTGTTTTCTAGGCCCATGGCGCGTTGCAGCAATATCTTGACTTTGGTAAAGAGACTATTGGAAGGCGGCAAAGCATGGTTTCCATATTGGCTGGTTTTGTAAATAGGCTTTGGATAGGACGCTCGCTTGCACCAGGAAGCATACCGTAGATGATTGTGAACATGAAAGAGCCACAATCAAACACTAATATATCTAACACACCATTTCGTATTCCTCCATACACAGCGGCCACGCGGTATCGATTTCCTAGTCTGTCCCGCGTAATGTCCCAATGACTGACTTTGTTTGGGTCATGAACTCCAAGAAGTCTATTAATCAGATAAATTGGAGGGAGGGGGAGGGGCGTGGTAGATACTCCCGCTCCTCTTGAGTCAGAGACGATATTCGGACAATATTAGTGATTATAGTGATGTCAAAATCACACGTATCAGTTGGAACGAAAATGCCAGGAATTCATTCACAAATTCATTGATCTAGTGAGCATCTGATGCGTAATGATGACAGACAAACACCTATACATCTATACATCTATCATGGTCTCTTCCTCTTTTCCCCGCTGTGAGTGCCCCTCATAGAATCCTGCTTGAAGGAGGTACGATGGCTACTGCCAGTGACCCTCTCCTTCGCCTTCCCATTCTTCCGTCGCACTTTGGACGGCGGTTCTTCGTCATCGGTCAAGCTTTCTGTTCCTTCTAATTCATCAGAAACATAGGCTTGGTCATCGTCTCGATCGCCGTCGTCGGTGGTCTCTCGATAGACGGGCGCTTGTGCTGGACGAGTAGTGATGATAGGTTTGTCGGGGAACAGTGACTGCGTATCGCCACTGTATGCTTCCTTCGCAGCGGCTTCAAAGGAAGCCAACAGACGGCCAAGTGGCTCTGTACCATAGACCTCTTTAAACTGCTCGTGCTGGGGAAAGCCCTTAAGATTTTCCACCTCTACGTAGTGTTCCACCAGGAGATCCTGGATAGAAAGGAGCGCTTCAACGACAGACTTGTATTCCTTAGGAAGAGCTTTCACTGCCTCATCCTTGCGCTGATCAAATATAAAGAAATGGCACCGCTGGGTACTACCCTCAAGACGGTGTGGAAAGAAAGCATTGAACAATATGCGTTGGTCGAGACATAGAGCGAGTTGAGCCTTGGAATATTTTGCCGGCACCGTAGAGAACAGTGCGTGGAACCCAATCCAGAAAAGAGATTCGACATCGTGGAGATAGTTGTGTAAAAAGGGTATTGAAGCACGATTCTTCAACGTATTTCTATTAAAGAAAAGGTAGGCGGCATCTTGAACTTCAACAGCCATATAGACAGGCGTTCCCTATCGCAGGTTTAGCATGGTGAAAGAACAGGGCCATCTACACGCACTGTTTTGGGATCATTCACCGGACCATTAGATAGAAATCTCTTCGCGTATTCAAGGTCAGATATCTTGCCCATTCCATCATCACATAGGATGATATTGCCTGAAGAGATATCTCGATGAACATAATGTCCCATGTAGAGGTGATGAAGGCCTAGGAAGTGGCGTCAGCAATGTTGCACAAAATCCTCCAACTTGATCACCTTTGAATGCATCACTGAGTGCCTTAAATACGACACGGGGCTGCCGAATGTCACTGAGGGGCTTCCCAATATCTGCAAACACGACCCGAACATGCTTCCTGCCGTTGTACGGACGCGGCGGCTGGGGTTTATTATCTGCATCGGGATTTGCAAGGCTGGCTCCTGTGGGCGTAGAGATAGTGGATCCAGGCATAATTCGGGATTCATTGACAGTCTCAGGCGTATAGAGCGCCAAATTATCCATGATCTCCAAAGGCCCGCGCACGAACACCGGCATGTCGTCGTTGCAACCTTGAGACGTCTTCACCACCTCGCATGCCAGAATCTTCATGAAATACTTTTCTCGGTACCCATTGCCGATCTCTGGATGGTTCTTCTCAATACTATCAAATATCTCCTGTTGAATTTCGTGTTCCGTTTGCGCGTTGGAAGGTATCCAGACATCTTTGAGTGCACACAGCGGGTGGCCCTTTTCTTTGATCTTGCAAACGGTCCATACTCGGGTCGCACGAGACAGAAGACCACTGGCCCGAAATGAGCTGAGACATTTCACAGTTCGGTACGTCTTGCCATCTATGCGGTATTCATATTGAATGGCGTGTTCAGAAGGATTTTCAGCCAGGGGGTAGGCGACACGGCTGACAGACATGTCGTAGCCAAGCTCTTCTGGCGTCGCAAAGGATAGAGAAAGCACATAATGGATCAGATGGGTGTAGTCCTAGGGGTTTCATCAGCTACAGATCTATGAAAAGGCATTGATAGTAACCTTTAAGAAGTCGAAGGGCTCCGACACCAGGAGAATTGCTCGTGAGAAGAACCAGAATCGAGCGGTCCTATTCTCGATCGTCGTTCCGAACATGAAACGACGAGTAGGATCGGCGTACATGGTCTGAGATGCGTTCCCAACCAATTTTTCGAAATCCTATCTTACAGGTTAGGTGGAGGACACAGATAGTAAAAGTCGGGAACCCTACATCATTCTGGTCCTTTGGTGTATCGTCTTTCTTGTATTCTTCTAGGGCCGGTCGATCGCAAGCCAGTTTGTGCTACCATTCGGTTAGAAGGAGCTAAATAGACGCAAGTGAAGCGAACTCACGCCACTCTTCTTGATCAGGTCCGGAAGCTCGATGGACGTAGTAGACGTCGCATGTTCGACATAATCGGGACGTCTGGATTGGAGCAATCTGTAGTGCCCATCGGACTTGAAGCCACCGTTTCGTGCTTCGGAAAGACTCGGTTCGTTAGGCCTGCACTCCATAACCGTTGTAGGTTTTGGACCTCCATAAATCACTTCCTGAGCGGTATTGACGATATCTGCGGCGATAGTCGCCATATACTTGAAAGTTTCGTCTTCCGAAGACCCACTGTCTTTGGGATCATTAGGAAAGTCCGCCCATTGTAGTCCCTCTTCATCGTCAAATTTCTTCAGTACCTTGTTTTCCTGGAGAGCTTCGGTGATTTTCGCCAGGTTTTTTCGGTAGATTGAAGAAGGAAGAATGTTCCTCTCGTAGTACTCGAGAGAGACTTGTGGAACGTCTTTGATATCTTTCACCACGTCGACTCTATGGTCGGCCATCGTGCCACTCGCATGCGATCGACTTTCGGTACGGCGCTCCTTTCGAGGCGTTCCCTGCACGCTCTGCAGATGTTTGTTGGTGATTCCGCGCGCTGTGTTCGTCGGGTGGCTGGCCTCCCCCGTATTGGACTCGATACCTGCAGGAGGCGACGGCGAGCGAGGTGGCTCAAGAGCGTGGCTGTCCATAGCAGAAGATGAGTGACAGAGACCCAGAGAAATGTCCGATACGTACAGTCTTTATAGACGTGGCCAGAATACTCAAATTCAGCGTTGCGGTCTTTGTTTTCCGCGGGAGAAGATGTTGATTGTGCCACCGCACGTGATCGAGGCCATTGCGGGAGTTCAATTTGTCCAATCTCGGCCTCTGGCTTATTCGACAAAATGATCTTTATTGTTCTGAACAATGTATTTCACTTTAGCTTTGTTAAAAACACCTCTTTCTTCGCCCGCACAAACAGCACAGAGAAACCGGCATTTTTTCATCGTGTTTAAAGTTGAGACCGCTTTGTAACGCCTAGGGTCACTGCTAAGATGGTGTACTTATAAAGAAAAGTCAACATTAGTAGGTGGAAAAACCTGCAGCCTACGGTCGCCTGAGTTGCCGAAGTCGAGCTTCATGGTTACCGGCTTTGCCAGCGGATTTCAAACGATCTTGATCTTGACTCTGCGGCGGTGCCATACTACACGAGTCACTTTCATCTCTATGTTATCTATTCTTGGCGTTTTCCTTGTATCTTCATCGCCTTTGTTAGTCACCTATTAGGTAGTCCCGTACTTGCTAAAGAAGGAATATCCACTACCCCTGCCTCCTTGTCAAATACGATAGCATTTCTTCAGTCGGACCTACATAGTCGTCTTGGTACGTAGCGATGAGAATCGGCAACAGTTCGAAATCACAAATTCGGTTGCATACCATCGAGGATCGCAAAGAACTATACATCTACAACGCCCCCCAGGACCTCTTCCTCTTTTTCCTGCGCTGTGAATTCTTTGCACGGAAGGAACCCTCTGTATATAGGTATGTTACTGCGACTGCTGACCTTTAAAAAAGACAATTTGGACAGTGGAACTGTTGCGGCTGATGTTTAGCAGAAGAATTTGACCCTTTCATCGTACTATTCTCTCTGATGATCCGAACTTGCGTATCTTGTTTGTACATCACTGTCCGTTATCATTTGTATCTTTGAATTGTCTTTGAATGTACAGTTAGTATGATTCATTTTCTAAGGCGAGAGATTCAACGACGTAGTGCCCCCCCCTCCCTTTAAGCTTTTAGCAGTATCGGTTCGACCTATACGCAACCTACACGTGTGGTACTCACGATTCGGATGTTGAGACTTGAGTGTGGGCAGGAAATCATCTACTTAAGCACCCTGAAAATTAGCTATGAACCGGTCCGAGGTCAAGCCACTTAGCGGTACCGTATGCGTGCTTACGCTCTCATCAGCTTGAAGGTTGGCATAATTTAACGGTGAACTCTGATCCTGGAGTAAGTATACAACTAGCCGTGGCTACTAAAGAAAGGAGTGGAGTACTTCAAAGCAATGCAGTTGTAGTATACTTACTCAGTTGCAGGGAAATTCTTTAGGATGACAAGATGAAGGTTTGATGAAAGTAGTAGACTCGGGCCGCCAGTAACCGGGTCGGTGGATGACGTGGGGTCCATTCCGAGCGGCCGAAAGCCGAAAAATTCCTACCTTGTTCCTACCGTGCTCCCGCCAACTTGAACGCGACGTGTAGCGACGCCCAGCGACCTGGCTTCTACACCGAGTCTCGTCATTCTCTATCCTGAGCCAGGAAAGCGGACCGAGCGACTGGCCAAGCAACTAGGCGGTTTCGGGTTTGGACTTGGGAGATGATTGTTGGTGGTTCACTGCGTCTCCTGTCGTCGACAAAACTATTTGGACGGCAGTTCACGACCTTTCGAAAGAATTCTAGTTTTCTCTCGTCACAGCAGAGAATATTACGATGTCGCGCTTTTTCGACTCGGCAAGCTTCAGAACCTTCCCAGCCAAAACCACAGTCGCCAATAATATCCCGTGTACTACCCTCGTCCTTTGCGAACTCCCAGTCATCGTCCTCATTCCGTAAAATCGTGGCCTTGGCGAAGCCTGAGCGCAAACCACTTACGATCGCCGTGGGCCTATTGCTGGTGTCATCATCGGTGTCCATGTCGATTCCATTCACGGTTGGAAAGCTCATCGATTTCTTCTCTACATTAAATCCAGTATGTGGCTGTAAAATGCGGACTGTACCACCTTACTAATATTTACCAGCAAATCCCATTGGGTTTGTCTACATGGCAAGCTTCTGGGCTGCTCGTATTGTTATTCACTGCAGGCGCCACGGCCAATGCGTTTAGGGCAATGCTCATGAGGATTTCCGGTAGGTTAGGCCTAACACGTCTCGTACGCGTCTCTAATACTGGTCGGGCAGGTCAGCGCATCGTTGCGAGACTTCGAGAACAGATGTATGCAGCGTCTGTCCGTCAAGAAGTTGAATTCATAGAGAAAAGTGAAGGCGATGTCATCAGCCGGCTCAGTGTTGACACCAGTGTTGTTGGAGAAAGGTCAGTCCGCTTTCTTTTGATCTAGTATCTTTTCTTAATTTTTGCAAAGCGTAACCCAGAACCTGTCCGATGGACTTCGGGCCGTGATCATGTCGTCGGTCGGGTGTAAGCCTTTTCGTTGTAACTATTCGACATCTAAAAGCCTCATCTATCAAGAACAGTGGCTGCAATGTTTTATATCTCCCCAACTCTCACTATGCTAATGCTGGTCATTGTTCCACCCGTATCTTTGGGTGTGGTACGTTTCTGACCTCCAAGCTTTGTCAAAATGATATTGAATGATAGAAAAGGTGTTCTATGGCCGGTACCTGAAAAAGCTGTCGTTGAGGACGCAGGAAGCGATGGGAGAAATGACTAAGGTTGCAACGGAGTCATTGCCTGCCCTTCGTACCGTTCAGGCCTTCAATGCACAAAATCAGGAACGAGAGAAGTTTCATGAAAAAGTCATGAAAGTGCTCGACCTAGCCCAGAAAGAGGCTATTGCTAGTGGTATTTTCTTTGGCAGTACCGGTTGGAGTGGTAACATCACACTTCTTGGACTACTTGGTTATGGTGCGCTGGTTCTTACGCACTTAAAATTTGGGAGTAAATGACCTCTTCGCGCCTAGGTGGGACATTAGTAGCACGTGGTGAAATTTCCGTAGGAGATTTGACGAGCTTGCTTCTATATACGGTCTACGTTGGGAATGGATTGCAGATGATAACGTGCACCAGATTTCCCCTCTATTTTTAAACGCCTCACTAATAATCCCCTGTAGGACTTTCTTCGTATGTGCATTTTCATATATTCACAACGCATATCTGGACCTACTTTCAGTCATCTATCATGCGTGGTATTGGGGCAGGAACTCGCATCTTCGATTTACTTGATAGAAAGCCCGCGATTCCTCCAGACGCCGGTATCACGTTGGATCACGCTCGGCGTGGGATAGTGAAGTTTGAAAACATTCGTTTCGAGTATCCCAGTCGTCAAGGTGTTGAGATCCTAAAAGACCTCAATTTCGAAATCGGGATTGGTGAAAGTGTCGCAGTTGTGTATGTTTCCTTTTGTGTATCTTGACATGTCGTTTAATCCCTGAATTTCAGCGGAAGGAGTGGAAGTGGAAAGACATCCATTCATTCCTTGCTTTTGCGATATTATGATCCAGTGAGCGGTAAAGTCACCTTTGATGGGCAAGGTGCGAGATGCTTGTTTTTTCCCGGAATAAGGTCTCATGAGTATACAGATATCCGTGAGTTCTCAGTCGATTCTTGGCGTGGCATTATCGGGGTTGTGCCGCAAGATCCCATTCTATTCACGGGGACCATCGCATCGAATATAGCCTATGGGAATTCCACGGCTACTCGGGAGCAAATTGAGCATGCAGCAAGAGAGGCTAATTGTGAGTTCGTATGGGGCATGCCAAAAGGATTTGACACTGAGAGTGAGTGCATACCTGTGTGCCTGACCATGAAAATCTTTACCGTATGTCCACACAGTTGGTCGAATGAGTTTGAGCGGTGGACAACGGCAACGACTTGCGATTGCAAGAGCTTTACTGAAAAAACCGGCTATCCTTGCCCTGGATGAGGCAACAAGTTCTTTGGACGCCACTTCAGAGCATAGGGTAATTGCGCTTCACGATGCGTGAAATTAGTTTCAATAACATGGTCATCTAGGTAAATGATGCGGTCGACAAAATCCTACGATCTCGACAGACTACGTGTCTATTTGTAGCACATAGATTGTCGACGATTGCTCGAGCAGAGCGAATAGTCGTTCTTGAAGGTGTGTACCACTAAAAGACGTTGCCGTTCCGGAAGCTAATTGTAATCTAGACGGTCGCATAGTGGAGTCGGGATCTTACCGTGATCTAGTGCGTTTTTATCTCTCCGGTTCTAATCCACGTGTTAAATCCACGTTTGCCTCAGGTCAATCGCGAGCACTCCAAGTTCCGGGATTTAATGGCAGCTCAGTTAGATGCCGCTTCTAAGCAAGCGCCATGGAATCAACCCCCGTCCTTTGCAGAGGCACCTGACGCCGCAGAAGCACGACAAGCGTCCTGAGCGTTTAATCTGACGTACGTACATAATAGAATATTATCTTTAAGCACCTGTATCAACAAACCCCCAATCTATATATCTATAGTAGACCCATATAAAGATATTTCTTACTCTTAGAGCTAGAAGAAAACTAAAAAGCGACCTAAAGGCATTAGGATTCCTTTCTGGATGCCACTTCTTAACACGTTGCTGACGCGTGTTGCCTTTATAGTCCCACAGTCCCACAGTCCTTGATCCCCATCTCAATAAGAGGCACCATCGCAATGGAACAGCTGAACACTCCTGTCTCGTCGACCTCCACTTACCAGACATTTTTACCGCCCCCTGAAATTATGGCAGCGAGGAATGCTTTTACGGCCATTCAGAACGCTACGACAACTCTGGATGTAACATCGATTTATTACTTTATTGGATCTCTTCGTGCTGATTTTCCTCTCAGGATGTGTTGGACAAGATGATTGATTATAATTACCATGTAGGTATACTAGGAAGCAAAACTGAGCTTGCCAACGACATCGAAACGTGCGACTACCACTTTGCTATACCTCCGTGCTTGCCCACTTACTACTTACCCGATGCAGAATGACCAAAGACATCGCTGACCAGGACAAAGATCACGAGAAGGCCTTACTCGAAATAAAGTGTGAGTATTACGGATCTTGCAAGCGATCCGTTTTCAACGTCACACACCAGTGTTACTCGACGATTTCCTCGACAATCGAGTGATCAATGCTCTAAAGGCCCAGGGTAAGAGTTCCGTGCCTTACCCCTTGGAACATTTACTCAAAGTTCCTGGCATGTGAATCATGACTGTCCCTGCACAGTGGAGGAAGACATCAATAAAGAGATCGATCATCTCGTCGAAATCCATGTGAAGGAACGCTTGGAGCAACGTCATATTCCCGAGGCCGTCAAAACTGAGGTACAGAAATGCAAGAGTGACTTAGAGCGGGAGCATCGGCGTCTCCATAATTCGTATGTTTGATTCAATTTATCGGTTATCACCCGCTTTTCAAACCCGGAACTGGCCCTAGAGAGAGCAAACGCGCCAACTCGCTTCTGCGCCAGCGAGACGGCAACGTGCTGCTGAATACAATATACGCAGACGATGGGAACGGCGATGTCAGCAAAAACTTTCCTCGCACGCTCCAAGATCTTTTCGACCTGGACGGTACGTCCTATCAACGCCACTGGCTTAAGAAAAGGTACTAACGGAATACACCCGAATGATAGCTACGAAGTGTAAGAGCCTAGCAACCGAATATAAGCTACCTGGCGTCTCCGAATCACGGGAGAAAAATCTGAATTTACTACTGCGTTTCTTCGGCATCGCGTACCAAATGGTACGATAGACGGACGAGCATATTCCCTGTCTCCCATTGACATGTAGCATTTAGGTTAGAACTGGCGACGAGAAATACAGACGAACTGGCGTAGTATTTTAAGCTGAAAGGTGTATACAGTCATAGTACAAACAACAAATACAAATAATATCCCTATACTCTTACTTCACTTTCTTCGGCCTCGGCGGCCGCTTTCAAGTTGCCGAGTATTTGATAACAGGGAGTGAAGTCTCCATAGATGAAGTATTGGCTGGCTTGCTCTTCCTGTTCGCAGTCAGAGTCTGGCATCTCGAAACGCAGAAGAGACCTACCTCGGGGCTTTTATGAAGTATGGCGAAAGCATTCATGCTGCATTTTTCGCCGTTGATGAAGGCATAATCGACGGTACTGGCAGCCATAATGCGATCGGAAAGGACTTTCACTACATGCCGTTCGTAAGTCCAGTTACATGTCGACTTATAAACATGAAAGCAGCGTACAGTCAGTCACCCTGATAATAAATGATAGGCACTTTGTTTGGACAAGATTGTGGAGTCGAGAACGTACTTGTGGGTTATACTTGTACAGGCGCCGCCTAGTAACAGTCCAAATACAGAGAAGAGGGATTCCCGACCCTTCATTGGCGGGAGGTTGGTGAAGTGGAAAAGAACGTCTTCCTTTAGGTATGTTGACGTGAACTTGGAAAGGTCAAGTGTACCCATTAAATGGTAGAACTATAAGAATGCATGTTAGCGTCAGAAGTAAACAGATGATTGTGTGCTCACATCCTCTATCCATTTCTCGGCGTCTTTGTACTGGGATTCAGATACTGGTGAGGGGGTGGACATGTTGGTAGCGAGGTAGAGAGTAATAGGTCGTGTTAACCCAAACTGAAATTCTTAAATACTCCCAAGACCGGGGATAGATGCGTAACGGACCATGTATTCACATCAGATGTTCCCGGAAATCTTTGAGGGCCCATCATCATGGGACTCGAGAAGCGAAAAATCGAATAGCAACTGTAAAGATAACGGGCTGTCAGCAAGCTGATGATCGCGCCACAAGCGTGCTTTCAATTACCCTGCAACGTTTCAGGATGGTGTTGCCTTGTGTTTTCGTCGGTACTTGTGTGCATCTGAGGTTTCCAGGGTAAATCTTGAGCTCGGTGTCGCCGTCTAGATGCCATTCAAGTTTTAGAAGAACAGTCGGCGATACGTACGACTCACCAAGAGCCGCCGGTCTTCCAAACCTTCGATGGCAGTCATGATAAACGTATAATCTCCGTCAAGTTCAGAAGAGCAAAATATGGATGGTATCTTTGGGCTGCAATATTATAAGATTGTGAGACTAGTGTTGTCGCGACTCCGAGTCGGCTTAAAGTCGCTTGAGCCGGTAAGCCGAGTCTGAGTCTTGGTTGGCTCAGACTCATTCTAGGCTAAAGCTCAAATAGGAGCCGGCTAAAGCCGGGCTTGAGTCGCTTTAGCTCGAATGACAGTGATATAGATGTAAATAAGCTTACAAAATGTATCTATGCCCATGAAATCATATAACAGAACAACTCAGGTTTGAGCCTTATAAAATACCGAGATCAAGCCTATATTTTCCAGGTATCGATTCTGAACGTTTTACAAATCATCTCGCCTCGTGAAGAGCATCTTAACCTAGAAACTCCCTTTTTGGATCATTTGAGCTCAAGCCGACTTGGGCCGAAGTCTAATTTAGCCGATATAACAGACACAAGCCGACTCCGCTCGAGGCAATTATCAAAGTCGGCATAAGCTTAGCCGAGCTGGGTTAGCCGAGTCGCGGCAACACTAGTGAGGAACCTGGGTCAAGTTACTGAAGTTCGCGCTAAAATTATATTGTTTGTACCCCGGGCGCTTTCCAGTATTAGAATCTAGTCTGTCCTTACCGCAGTTTGTGCGAATCATTTGACCGGCCACATTCGATCAGGTCGGATAATGTGCAGGACGGTTCCGCTGATACTGCGCTACCGAGACGTTGCTATGTACTCATATATGCAACCAGGAGTAGGTCCATAGTCGCGATGTCTGGAGACCGATTGATGTGTCTGTCAGAACTTGGAGAACTCCGCAAGGCTCTAAAATAGCAAGAAGCCAATTGCCGGTTCCTTTTAATGAGCTTGAAAACGGATACCTAGACCCGAGCTATGACTGGTAGAAAACTTGTGGCTCCAGAGATGTCGACGAAGCTCTGAAGTAACCTTCAATCTATGGACAGTATGCTCAGCCGTTATCGGTCTGTCGTCAATGTATGTTGGAGAAGTCCATTTGCCAGTCACAAGATTCGGTCGTTGCCCCATCGTGGGCAGTGAACAAGGAGCACAGAGTTTGAGGTGAGTGCAGAAAGTTGAACCCGTTGAAATCGTGACGTTAGCACGTGTCTGTGTCGTCCGCTGCCGGACCGGATGCCGGTAAGCATCCTTACCAATCCTCGTTATCACAATGTACTGCTAGTTCTCTTTCCACTATCATCTCTTATCATACCCTGTCTATATCATTTGAGCAGAATGGCCCATGCGTCAGTACTCTATCTGCTCGAGACTGGAATTTCCTGATTTTGCACTACAGGCACGTCAATTTTCTCGGAGGATCTCCGTTGAATCGACTCTCTTGGTTGCGGTCTTCTCAAGATTTCTTGAATGCAATAGTAGCATTGCCGCAGACCCGCTGGGTTCTCTTTAACGCAGGATTTCCCCTTGTAGGGCAGCGTGACGGTGTTCCGTACCTAGCCTACCTGAGCACCGAAGAGGTAAAGCCCGTACTGGGATCGGAGCCATTTTTTGGACAGGGAAAGGAGATCGGGGCATATCTGCAAGCAGATGAAGTAATATCGCATACCGAGGCAGCGCGTCATTTGAATAGCCCTGTCGTTTTTCTCGGTCTACACGAAGATCACAGCAGGACTGGCGCGTTGCCTTCATCGGACTTCGCCGACGCCCAAGCCGCCGTGAAAAACATTGAAGGAACCGCATATTTCTCTTTGGATGTCACGAGTCTGGATAAATCTCCTGAAGAACTGGAAGCTTTCTTGCAAAGCACAGAGACTGCGAGCAATGGCGTGAAATTGTCGTTTTCTGAACCGCGTTCTGTCATGAACAAGCTGGACCTCTTCACGTCTGGGATCTTCGCCGAAGCAAGATCCATGGTAGACTGGAACGAGAGAAATAAGGTCAGTGAGTTTGATTCCGGTAATCAGGCGATTCTCATTGGTCCCTTATGATGATAGTTCTGTCCCGGATGTGGTTCTCCGTTATATTCGATGTGGGGAGGCTGGAAATTAGCCTGTTTGACCTTGCTTCCTTGGGCACCTAAGACGAATAAAAAGCCATGCATCACGGCGTATGTAGACAACTTATTCAACATGAATCTGAACGTATCACTCAAGTGATCACTACAGAAAAGGCTTGCACAATTACACGCATCCACGCAGTGACCCCGTGGTCATTATGATTGCTGTTGATGAAACTGGAGATAGGATCTTGCTGGGCAGAAATGTTGGTGGCATGTTTTCCTTTGTCAGAATTCATATTCATCTCTTTCTTAATAAGAAAAAATTTCCTGGGAAGTTTTATTCTGCTTTGGCTGGTTTCGTTGAGCCCGGGGAGTCTTTTGAAGACGCCGTTTTAAGAGAAATGTGGGAGGAGGCTGGCGTCAAAGTCTGGGATGTCCAATATCACTCTGGCCAGCCATGGGTAAGCCTACCTTACTGCTTATATGGTATCTTGTCACTGACTTTGCTCCTCTAGCCATATCCTGCGAGTTTGATGGTTGGATTCTATGCCAGAGCGGACGCTTCAGCGCCCATCAGAGTGGATCTTGATAACGAGCTGGAAGGTATTATACAGGACCTGGGTTTGGAGCTCTTGCTGATATTTCTTAGATGCGCAATGGTATGATCGTTCACAAATCCTATCCATCATCAATCACCCCGATGGAACAAATCTTTCGCCTAAGACTTTCAACGATGAATATGACGGGAAGACCGCGGGCACTGATCTGCGTTCCAAACCGATAGATGCCCCTCCATTCAGAGTACCTCCAACGACCGCCATTGCTGGGGTGTTGATACGTGACTGGGCTGAAGGAAAGATCGGATTCGGTGTAGACAAGAAAGGCAAGTTGTAGCTTTTCATCTTAGTACTCTACTTCTTTGTTTGAAATATAGCACAACATACGCTGTTAAAGACAACAATTAGGTGTGAACTTCTGTTTCCTTCAACATCATCGATGTCCGAGATTACCAACCTGCTCGCCTTTGATAATGCAACGCGATCGCACCATTCAAAACTATATGGAGGATTAATGCTTCGTCCATGGATCCACTTTATCCCTTGTCGCAAGTACTTCCAGGTAGATCATGCTCTATTATCTTATTATCTTCCTGGGGCTATTCTACTGTGCCGCTCGGTCTTGCTCGATATGGCAAACTTCTCATTTACTCAAAAGCACGCCGATTGCTTCCACGTCTCGTACTCTTCTGATGCCAAGCCAACATCGTCAACGGATACGTAAGTATGCAAGAGATCACTGACTTCGCCGCACTCGGGAACCCTATTAAGAAGCAAGAGCTCGGATATCTCAGCCATATACCACGCTAAATCCCTCTTATTCAGCAGTTTCATACTTTGTCCGGGCAACACATCCCCGGGAACATCGCCCGTCAGCCCAATGGGCCCAGCTCGCGCTCATTGCTGCATGGATACATGACCGGGCTACCGGAATGACGTTTGTGTTTTGGAACAGAACTTGCTCAGCAGTCAACCAATATCTCGCGACTGGGACGAGGACCGGTACTGCGATGATGGGTCACAAATATCTGAGTCGGGGCTAGATCTCGACGTCTCTCTCACAATGCACTGGCTTGCCCCAATTCTTGGGATGGAAACACATGTTACGGATATCTTAGGGCTTCACGGGTGTGTACAAAGCAAAAGACCGGGAGCCGAAGGGGAAGGAAACCTTTTGGTGGTCAAAAAGCGTCAAGGTTCATGCGATATGTCGGAGTGTAACCATCTGTAGCACATGGCGTTGATGAGAACAGGTGAGAAGAGCGAGTTCCCCGCTCGGCGATTATGATATTCGCATTTACTTATGTAGATTCATGTATAGGTGTCAGGTTGATGCGCAGTCGCAGCATTCGACAATCAAAGTCAAGTTATCGACCATGGATTCCTTGTCAACACGCACTGTCTCTGTTCACGGAGTCCTTCACTTTTTTTCAGCAACGGGCTCTATCCGACAATTGTGTATCCTTCGCGTCTGGATATCCGTAAAGTCTTATGTTACCACTACATTTGCCCCACTAGAAATTTGGGGACGAACCACAGATAAACTCAGAATTTCTAAGTCATTCATGTCCATACGCTAATAAAAGAGGCCTGAGGTTATTCACAGTCACGGTCCGATTCGATTAAGGAACATGGACGTCGAGAGAGGTGCTGGAGGGTCACATCTTGGTTGGCTCTCGTCGGGTGTCTCGGCGACTTGCACCCTCACTACCATATAAGGATGACTTAGGTGGTCCAATAAGTTCTGGTCAGTTTCACATCTGATGGTACAGGGTCGTGAGAGAAAGAGCCCTTCCGATAGAACTGCAACTCAACACCTCTCAGCGCCCAGCATCGCCCTTGCGGTGTAAGCCTCCTAAACATATATTTCAATTGCGGAGGTACTATAGGTAATTTCGACCATGGCCACTATTCTCGGTACTTGCGTCGCTTTTATCGCCGTAGTCGTATCCACCCTCTTCTTCCTGTATCACCGACGCAACGCACAAGCAAGAGCCCTCAATGAGCCACCTCTTCTTCCATATTGGATTCCTTTTGTGGGGCATGCGTTGTGGTACAGACGGAGGTCCAATGAGGTGTATCTCGCTGCGAGGTACGTCGAGCTACTCTTAGGGACTATGACACTTATTTAGCGCATCGCAGAATGTTTTCTCCGGATTCACGTCCTGTATCAATAACGCTAATGGGACAGCGTATATACGTCCGTTTACTCTAATCTAAGCAACCGAGCTTCTGATGGATTGGCTTCTGTAGATCGTCACAGCAAGCAAAGATGTTTCAGCAGTGTATCGTGCGAAAAGCCTCTCGTTTAACGACCTCATCCTCTGGGGTTTGGGCGCCGTATTCAACATCTCACAGAAAGGTCGAGATGTGATCGCATACAAACCCGTGGAAGACTACGGTTCTTCTTTACTGGAGAATAGCCATTGGTTCTATCGCGACGCCCTGAAGGAGGGGATAGCTTTAAACGAGTTTACCACTTCTTTCCTCAATTGTCTGCACGTGGAGCTCGCCAAAGAGGATGCCAAGATCGACGCGTCTCCGAAAGGGCTGAAAATCCGCCTGCGCGACTGGGCCAGAACGATTCTAGGCACGGCGTCCACAATTGCAATGATGGGTCCACAAATACTGGAGGAAGAGCCTGACCTTCTCAAGTATAATTGGCAATTCGATCAGGACCAAGTTTCGTTTACAATCGGTCTCCCGCGATTTCTGATTCGAAAACAATGCGCGAACAGAGAGAAGCTTATTCGTGCATTTGAGAAGGTGTATAAGGACAGAGAGATGAAGCAGCATAATGCTATATGGTGGATACCCGGGCGTCAAAGGATGCTGACTGAGGCAGGGATGACATCTGATTATGATGTGGGTGCTTCGACACTCCCGGTATGGAATGGGTACGTGTCCGAGTACGTCAGTCGTTGGCAGGCAAACTCATCAGACTTTAGGCTTCAAGTCAACTCCAACCCTGCCGCCTTTTGGCTTCTTCTGCATATTGTAACGATCCCTGGGCTTGCAGATCGCATTCGCAAGTCAATTACTCTGGCATTCGACAGCGAGGGGAAAGTCACCAACCTAGATCTTATGGTGAACGACCCACTTTTACGTTCAACATATAACGAGACACTTCGCCTATATTCAACTTCGGTCTCTGTTCGAGTTGTGACCGAAGACACCATCATTTCTGGTTTTACTTTCCGTAAAGGAGGTGTCGTTATGTGTCCAGTTCGCCCACACCATTGGGATGCAGACATTTGGGGCCCGGACGTCGAGGAGTTTGTCCCAGACAGGTTCATTCGAGAATCTGCAAATGGCCTGATTAAGGGGGATGCAAAGCTGACTCGGCCATTCGGAGGAGGGACAAGCCTCTGTCCTGGTCGGTTCTTTGCTTCGAACGAGATCATCTCATTCGTCGGAGCTATTCTATTGAAGTACGATATTCGTTTGGAGACTGAGGAAAGTATTCCTCGACCTAATCTGAACGCCCCATCTCTCGCCTTTTCTGCTCCGATGAATGATGTGGAGGTCATTATAACGAAAAGAAGTGAGCATTGAAGATCTTTTTCTATGTATGTACTTGTGATACGCGACTCGAATGTATTATGTTTTTAGCAATTCGTATATATCAGAAACATTTCTGTTCAGTGTTCAACGCCAATTGCGGTGGCGTTTCCGCTGCGTCTCAATTCTCAACAAATGCGGTCCTTGCATAACCAAGGACATAGTTCTATCAGTCCTGTCACCGCTCGTTTGCTCGGCCGTGAATTGTTTCAAAAGGAAATGTCAGATTGTAAATTTTAATCGTTAGCAAGATCTTAGGAATTGAGCGTATCGGATGATTAAATCCGTTTTACTTCAGATGATTCTGCCGGTCTGACTTGGTATCCTGGCTTGGTACCGGTACTTTAAATTGTGTGACCAGAGGAGGCAGACCGATCCCGGGGGTATTTTCATGTGCACCACAATTATCCATGCATGCTGACGCTGAGGCCCTTTCCCTTTGGATCATGTTCAACGACGCTTAGTTGGCCCGGGTGGCAGGTTGCGTTACCGCTCGGCGGCTCGGCACTGACCCGCCGCAAACTACTCGATCTGGAAGGAATCGGTAGATCAAGAAACTGACCACCATTGGCAAGTTGTGGACGTTGAAGACTCCTTCATGTAGGCCGTTCTGTGCTCACTTGCTCTTGTGATCATGTTTCCACTTCTTCTCTTTCAGGTGGAATACTGCAGGGAATGAATACTTTCCCAGGCCGTCAGCTTATACACCTGGGCCTTGAAAGTTGACGATCGCGCCTGTCGAGGCGGAGCGCCAAACACGGCCTAAATAAAATTCCTGACATGGTTCAGGAGTAACGAGTGCGTCGTGCTGCGTGCGCGGTACTTTGACCATGCCCACCACCGTCGATATCTGTGTCGCCATCCTCGTCGTCGGCGTAGGCGCAATCTTCGCACTTCACCACCGGCGCAATGCTCTGGCGCAAGCGCTCAATGAGCCTCCTATTCTTCCCTATCTGATACCTTTTGTGGGCCATGCCCTGTCGTACCGTCGAAGGTCTATCGAAGTATACAATGCAGCGAGGCTCGTTACTATTTTTTTTCATCCCTTTGAGGCCTCCTCGTTGAACCCGTTACAGAATGTTTTCTCCAGATGCACGACCAGTCTCCTTGACATTGATGGGGAAGCGAGTATATGTCCGTATGTCTATTCATCGGAATTGACATTACCTGACTATACCACATCTTCAGATCGTCACTGCGAGTAAAGATGTATCGGCCGTATATCGTGCGAAGAGCCTCTCGTTCAGTCCTCTCGTTCTCTACGGCCTCGGCGCCGTGTTTGACATCTCTAAAGAGGGCAGAGATAGGATCGCATATGAACACAATGGACCCCATTCCTCTTTGCTGGACAGTGTTCATCCATTCTACCGAGGCACTCTGAAGGAGGGACCAGCTTTAAACGAGCTTATCACCTCCTTTCTTGAATGTCTCAGCATAGAACTCGTCAAAGAGGACGCGAAAATCAACGCGTCCCCAGAGGGAATGAAGGTCCCGCTGCGCGACTGGGCCAGAACTGTACTAGGCACCGCGTCGACCGTCGTCATGATGGGTCCGCAAATACTGGAAGAAGAACCCAACCTTCTCGATTACAACTGGCAGTTCACTTCAGATTTTTTCACATTCGTTATAGGCCTTCCTGGCTTTGTGATGAGAAAGCAGAATGCAAACAGGGAAAAGCTCCTTGGAGCATTTGAAAGAGTTTACCGGGATAGCGAGACGAAACAAAAGGACGCCATCTGGTGGGTAGGCAGAATCCAAAAGATGTTGGTTGAGGCAGGCACGACGTCCCCCCGTGACATTGCTGCTGGAACATTCAGCATATGGAACGCGTAAGTGCCTATTAATCTCTAATATCGTCGAAATTTATTGACACCTTTTTTATGACAGGCTACAGGCGAACTCCAATCCTGTATCCTTTTGGCTTCTTCTGCAGATAGCGACAATTCCCGGACTTGCGTATCGCATTCGCAAGTCGATTACTACTGCGTTTGATAGCAACGGAAAAGTCATCGATGTAGAGCTTCTAGTCAACGACCCCCTCCTCCGTTCGACTTTCAACGAAACTCTCCGAATATACTCCTGTTCGATGTCTACCCGGCTTGTGATGGAAGACACCATCATATCTGATTATACCTTCCGCAAAGGCGCCGTGGTCAAGTGCCCCATCCGTCCACATCACTGGGATCCAGAAATTTGGGGACCAGACGTCGAGGAGTTCGTTCCGGATAGGTTTATCCGAGATCCTGGGAATGGGCCCATGAGGGGTGACGCGAAACTCGTTCGACCGTTCGGTGGTGGGGCGTCCCTCTGTCCTGGTCGATTCTTTGCCTCATACGAGGTTCTTTCCTTCGTTGGAGCCCTCTTGTTCAAGTACGATATTAAGTTGGCGGAAGGTGCAAGGATACCTCAGCCCAATCTGAACGCCCCCACTCTTGGCATATCTTCTCCTATCAATGATGTCGAGGTGGTTATTACCAAGAGAAGAGAGTGAAGGGCGCGTGGATGTATATATTTATTCTAGATAAGTGATACCGCAGATGGATAGAAACATAATGATATACCCACCGTTGACCCACCGTAGTAGTTTTTATCATACCCAAATTATGTGCGGTCTTTGCCAGGAGAAGGGATGAAACTAAAACGAGCCCCCTTGGCATTTCGAAGTATAAGGGGTATAAGTAACGGTCAAACCGGCAACAATCGCAAAATCAATATATCCCAATCCCACAGGTTATGCCTAGCGACTCAGATTCCAACTGTTGTGCCGATTTTCGGTGGCCTTACCCCACCCACCGCAATGGTACTTATTAGTACAAGGCTATAGTTGAAGCCCATCGACGTACGCCCCTGCTCGTGGGGACAGTGATCTCTTTACGAAGATCCAAGTATCTCTTATCTATCTATCATCTTCTGTTGAAGTACGTCAAACTGGCGAAATAGATCTTCCTATGTTCGATATCCCACGCGTGCTGTGAAGTTATTACCACAAAACGATACTGATTAGACCGAAGCACTCGATACTGCACACGATGCATTTGCTAGATGGTATCATATAATGTAAACGATTAATCATTAACCGAATGGATGGATATATGCTCGTGTCTAGAATCCTAATTGTACACCTATAGTTACATTGATGGCATATACTGAAGATGCCTAATAGACTGTCGAGTCTTGAAGACGCCAACGACCTAAAGGTCCCCACCACCACATCGACTGACGACGAACGACCGCTTCAGGCCGTATTATTTCTGAGGGAAGGGTATCCGGATGATTCCGCTCCTCCGATTCGTCATGACTATCTTCCCCGACCGATGTTATATCGGTTTGGCATGAAGCAGTCTCATTTTGGTCCTGCTGGGAATCTCGTGTGGGATACCTGTCAAGTTCTTTCGCACTTCTACGCTGCCCAGTTCTTCCTGATCTCCAAGCAAAGCTGCCCAAGCCCCAGCCCGTGTGAGTTGAGCGAGGGGCACCTGCCTCCTCAAGCTCTCGGATTCGATCTGCGCGTTCGATGGCTTGTTGTCGAGTGGCAGCGACGTGTGCTTGCCGAAGTAGTGCATACCAGCGGTGGATTGCCGCTGGAAGAATGCGAGGAAGAGTTGTGGTAGACGTAAATGAAGTAGTAGACGATGAAGCGACATGATGATCTTCGGAGAGAGACCGACCTGCGTCCGGCGACGTTGAACGAGAATCGGTAGCATGCGGCACTGAGCGGCGACGGGCTGTTGTTGAAGTCAACTCGACTCCTTCTTGTCGAACGGTAAAAGCACCCGTAACGCCACGCCATACGAGTTGCGCGCGTTCTCGGGTACCTTTGCGAGGCTCCTTTGTGGCCCGTTTTCTTTTCTCCCGTCTCCCTTCTCTCCGTTCTGGAAGATCGTAATTCGTCCCAGTTCCGGCACCAACCCACCACCACCATCCTAGGAAGCTTTGCCACAGCACAACTGCCCACATTAGTCCTGGAAGCCAGACGTACTCTTCCTCCCTCGGTATGTACAGAAAATTAAGAGCGGTGCTAACGAGGGCCAATGCAAGAGCAGCACAACCAAAGGCCGCGGTACCGCCATCCGTACGCCAAGCCTGTTTACGATTCACGAGTACACCCCAGACGAAAAGAGCTACTGTGAACAGGAGAGACAGTGTCGCATTGCAGACATTTCGAATACCAGTGGCGACATCTTTTACAGTAAGATTGCCCGATATCGGTGTGAGCTGCATCACGGCAGCCATTACGGCCAAAGGTACTATAAATTATGAGCGGACTATCAATGAGATAGGATGATTGTACCGCACTCAATAGAGAAAAGATAAGTCTTCCTTCCAGTCGAGAAGGGTACAGAAGCGTCAGGAATTGTATATGAGTTATCTGGAAACCTTATTACAGAGAAATATTCGTATATAGAGTAAATAAGCGCACCTGAATAAGTCCAGACGTCGTAGCATTCATGATTAACCAGGTCGCTAGCTCGGCCGTGGTCCATACAGTCGATGAGCCTGATGTGGTTGTATCCATCGGGGGTACATTGACAGCAATATATGACAGCATGTAAGGCCACTTTTGACTTTCTTCCAGTGTTGCAGAGAGTACAACATGCAGCGTAGCGATGAGGGATATAAGGAGGGTGGTGACACCGGACATTTGCAAGACATAGTTGACGGGTGCTAACGGCCAATGGTACTGGGCCGTAAATATGAGATGAATAAATAGAACGGCGACCAGGGTCAAGACGATCCCCGTGAGTAGAATTTGAATGGGGAGTGAGCGAGCGTATGCCGGTCGATAATGCAGGTATGGATCAGAATCCAACCTGTCAACAAGTTGAATTATACATATGTACCAGAAAGAAACACAGAATGAACATACCCTTGTATCTCTCCATCAGCAACGACAGCGTGTAAAACGATGGACAGGAAGGCGGCTACCTTCAGTAGCATGGCCATTACAGTCGAAGAAGCATTCCACATCTACAATGTTTGCCTTCCACGATACGAGCAAACAAGCGCCCACGCCTCACTGATCCGATTTGTGTGTTATTGCAAATACGTTTTAGCCTTGGCAGACGCATAAGCCACGTTACGCCAATCGTAACCGTTGCATTGTTAAGTCGATATCATTCTCAGTTGACGTAGTTGATGGCCTGTACGAAGCTAGAACAATGACTATATCTCAATACAGCATCAGCCTACCCAATGAGCAAGATGCACTCGTCATCTTTCTGTTGTATCACACCATCCAAGTAGTAGACACGTAACCCGAACATCAGCCATGATTCGACCGAGTAGACTTGAATATAATGTATTACGACAATTCAGCCGCTCGTGATCATAACTACTAACGCTAAAGAATCAGTGGTTCATCCGTGATACCGCCTCCTCAAGCATATTTTAATTATCCCCCAAAGAAGCTCTGATTGACCGAAATTCTGCCATTATGAAAACTCACTGGGCCAGCCAGAGAAATACAGATTTGGTTCGACGATTCTCTGTTCGTTACCACAACTTCGTAGTATTCGTCTCCAAGTCAAGTTATACAGAGGAGACCTTGATGATTTAATGTAGTGCGTAAAGATGTCAAGAGCAGCGAGACCCTATGATGCAAATATGTTCCGATGCGTAGATATCCGCATGTCGGTCAAATAGACGAGTGAATCCCGTTTATTGTATTCACGCCCTTTAGGGCGTATGTATATAGACGCAGAACTTTCAACTGAGGACTCGACGATTAACCTCGGCCAACTCGGTTGGAGTCCGAAACTCGGCCCGTATATCCGACTTCCTTCCGAGTTGGGCAGGCGTCTGGATACTCTCTTCACCCACACAAATCAAGCACTCTTAGGATACGGCAAGTTCTCTGCACATACTCGGATAACGCAAGAATCATGGACACCAACTTATCCTTCTATGCTTTGATATCGTCGAGTATTGAATAGTGGCGAAACTTGGTTCCAAGATTCTCCCTCAGGCTGCTACTCGCGGCAAATCTGCTTTGCTCAAGGATATAAGTCGTAGCTACTATGCGACGTAGAAAGCCTTCACTCCATCTTTGGTGACTTCAAGACCAATCATGCTTTCGTCTTCTCTGCTGGTTCTCTCTGCCTTGGCTGCTGTCGCAAGTTGTCAAACGCTGTCCGGTCAGTACGATTGCACCACCAGCGGCGAGTATTCCCTTTGTCAGAACTTGTGGGGTAAAAGTAAGTTATATAGATATATTTGGCCGGCCAACGCTAAAAAGAGGATACAGGCAGCGGTGTCGGATCCCAAACGTCAACGCTGATCAGTACAAGCGGAAATAACATTTCCTAGACGACTACCTAGAACTAGCAGAATAACCCCAATAATGTCAAAAGTTGTACGTATGCCGCTATTTTGAAGAAGACGAGTTCGCCGTTGACGGGTGATGGAAGATGCGAATGTCCTGTCGGCGACGAGCAAGGGCAAGCAAGTGCGTCGAAGTTAGTATAGTGACAACCCATCTGATCAATATGCTAGTTGGCTGCAATCACCCATGCCCCCACTACTTGGAACTGGACCTACCTCAGCGAATCAAGCGGTATTCGTGCCGATGTCTCGTAAGCTGTGTAAATATCGGCGTTATGCCGTTTTGATCATGCGGGGGAACAGCTACGATATCTGGTTCGGAGTAGCACCAAGTGGCACTGCGGCGTCTACTTCATCTTCATACGAGATGTGAGTGTCGATTTTACCATTGCTTGACCTTCTCATCTTTTCGTATAGAATGATATGGTTGTCGGGTCTTGGAGGGTGAGCCGCTTATTACTCTGACTAAAATGTCTCTTCTGAGGCTCTATCACTAGCATCCAGCCCGTCGGTTCTCAGATCACTTCCAATACAGCCGTCGGCGGACACACCTGGAACGTTTGGAGGGGACCTAACACGAACTGGCAGGTCATCTCCTTCGTGGCCACCTCGGAAATCCGTGACTTCAATGCGGACTTGAAAGATTTCTTCAGTAAGTCGACTGATATCTCTGTATTTTTACGACTGTACTGAAACAGAGGCTAGACTATCTCGTTGCGCAGCAAGGAGTTCCTTCGACACAAGTAGGTCTTACGTTTTCCCGGTTTATGGCAGGTTGTTGATCTTCCATACAGTACGTCCAGGCAATCCAATCAGGAACTGAGCCGTTCACTGGCAGCGCCCAACTAATGACCACCAGTTATTCCGTCTCCCTTTCCTAAGCCAGAGATTAAACATGTACATGCCGTACTAGTGCATCAGTCAAATACGAAATAAGGTTCCCGGAAGATTTTCATAAGGAACGTGCAATATTTACGTAGTCACCTGAATGATCGCTGCTAGTTGTTCATGGGGCTTCGATTTCTCCAACCTGTCAACTGAGCCCACGAACCATGCCAGTTTCCCACATTCTCCTTTTCCGTGTTCATTACCGTCGTCCAGCGTTGCAGGTAATATAATGTCAGCTCCTATACGCCATCAATTATATCGACTCACTACTCCTCTTCCAGCATGAAGCCCCACCACAGACCGTTCGCCCTCTACCGCGAGATCTCCATTGTCTCCCTGGTGCTTCTGTTCATTGCTTTCCTGCTTCTGCTCCTCGTCGGTATCTCTTTGACTATTATCAAAGCCGTATACCTCATCCGGGTCTATTCAACGGCTACGAGTGACGAGCCGGTGACAAGCATTGCAACAGAGCTGCGGTTCGGAGTGTGGGGCGTGTGTGCAACAAGGTGAGCATTGTATCAGAATTTCTGGTCCCGGTCTAAGATGAAATTTCCAGTGCATTAAATCCACCATCTTGGTGGACGAACGATGGAGAGTGTTTTGGTCCAAAGCTTGGTTATGATATACCTTCATCAATAACCTCACTCGTGAACGTGGATGCAAGTGTCGTCAAGGTCGCATTGAAAGGTCTCCTGGTTGTCCTCATCCTTCACCTCGTTGCAGCGGGACTGTCCCTTGCCGCGCTCATCCCAGCTATGTGTCTCGGATCGCACGCGCTAGCCATCGTGGCCCTCGTAATCTCAATTATTACGGCACTTTTGGGGACCATCGTATTTGGGGTAGATCTAGCTTTGGTCTTGACACTCAAGAACCAGCTGCCAAGCTTGTCAAGTCAGATCGACCTTGGGGTTGATTTTGGTAACGGAATTTGGATGGTCCTTGTCGCTGTGGTTTTGACATGGGTTGCTGTGATAATGCTGTCTGCCAGAGCGTGCTACTGCTGCGGAGTTCGTAGGTAGGCGTCTGATGTTCTCGTCCATTCCCGACCATCGTTGCTGATCTGGTGATTCTAGGAAATTTCCCAAGTTTTAATGATCTGACTTGCCAAAGCTCTTACGACTATCATGACTTATACCCTAACGATTCTCATCAATGGAAACCATGTAGCATATATTGAAGGTTAGAGTGAAATGTGAAGAGACTACGGCAGCACCAACACTGCAACCCATACTTCCTGAGAGTCGCTCTCGTGGTTTGTAGGTTTCGTGGCCTCCTCCGTCTCGTTACTCTCAGCAACTACACTCTCCTTCCTCCGATCAAGTCTGACATCAACAATTTTGACCGCCTGACCCTCCACCTCGCCTTCTCCCATATTATTGATCAATTTCCTGTGATCAATGACCCTGATCGTCGGGAGCTTGACATACCCACACTCAACGGGTATGAGATTCCAAAGTATCTTCTCCTCAGCCCCAGGCAAGAGAACAGGTAACCTTCCACTGCGTAACCCAGCAACGACAAATCCGTCAGAAGGGTCGGGCTCCACATGGACGGTACAACTCGCTGATCGCGTAGGATGGTTATTCCGTATCGTCAAAGTTAATGGGAGACCTTCATGTAATCGGGCCACAGGAGATATTTGAAGGAGCCCAATCAAGCCATCTGTGGGTGGTCGCAACGAAGGAAGTTGGAATACACTCGTTGAAGTTGACCCTCTCGTCCCGTCGTTGTGTATCCTACAGAATCATTATTAGGCCCGATCGATTGGCGAACGTGCGTACCTGCGCCACTGGACCAGATAGGTACCTGGTCCAGGAATAGTCTGCTGGGCGTCTCCTTGCAGGCTTATCCGACATGAACCCGAAAGCTCATCACCCGGAACGTATTCTAAGGCCATGGTCAGATTGAACCAAAATAGGAAGACGCTGGCAAACCTGTGGAGAAATCCTCTTCATCGTACATATCAGTCGAAGCTTCCAAAACTTTTGCAGCGTCATTATTCTGCAAAGCACATTAAATCAGGCATGCGACTAGCATCTTTTTGAACCGTACCTGCCTCTCAAGCATAACTTTCTGTAACTCCAGGGCCCACGGTCCCGCACACTCCAATCTGAGAGTCACAAAAGCCTCTCCAGCTTCACCTTCATCCCACAAGTCTTCTTCGAACCTTCTCAAATCTGCCAGCCCTAACCGTTCGGCTAAAGGACGTCTATACGTGACATCATATGCGACATTCAGCGCTTTGACAGTAGGTACTGTTAACGTCTGTAGAATTTCCGACACGTCTTCCGTTTCCGACCTGGACAAATCCTCGTTCGAATCGTATCTCAAGATTACCCTTGACTGGATGGATATATCAATCATCCTATCTCCAGCTCCACCTGTGTTGGACAGATTCAAGGTCTTGATCGAGCTCACGCCTGGCACAAGAATGCCAAAAGAGATGCCCTTGATGAGGCCAGAAGATCGCTCGTCATCAAGAGTTATTGAATTGACTGTACAATGCTGTCAGTTGCAACTCAAATTCAAATTACATGCATGCATACCTGCATCGTCGACCTCTGTAGGCTGCAGAAGTATATCCATCGTGACCTCCAGCTCTCTATTATCGGCATTCGTAACCTCGATGACGATGGGATACACTTCGTCGATACATGCAGGTGCGTGGTGCGTTAGCGATAACAAAACATTGTGGGGACGATGACGAACACTAAATGAACATGTCAACAATAATCGACAGATAGTATAAATTACAAGCTCACGTCACAGAAGATGAGTCGTCGCGTTTAACATCGATGAATTTCAGAGGCTTCAGCGAGGCCAGCCATTTACTCGTGGGTAGGGTCAAGTGTCTATAGCTGCACGGATCCATTGGTATCTGGATATTCCAGGAACCCTCAACCAACGTCAAGAGAAGTTCCTCGATCTGACGTATATTCAACACATTAACGTCGTGTGACGGGCAGGGCAACTGACCTTCAGCGTTGTTGGGACCTCCGATGAGAACGTTCCAGATAATATCAGGGTTGAATCCTGCTTCCATCGTAAATTCGTTGTCCGTATAGAGGGCACACCCTCCGCGTCTGTCTTGGAAATGTGTCCCAGGTGAACATGAGTGACTTTGGATGAGTCATCTGCTTCCGTATCTGAATGCCGAAGAACTACTACTGGCAGAGTATTGTCTGAAAATCGAATAGACAAGGACATGAAAGGGAGGTCGGATATTGCCACATCAGAAGGCGCAGTGATTGAGACTTGGAACGCAGCGAGTTGTCCGACCTTTACCTCAGGAGTCCAGAAAACCACATTAGAATCAACTGGTAGAAATTTAAGTGTTTGACATGTTTCAAAAAGGTCGGAGGAAAAGACGAACATATTGGCTGTGTACCCGTAAGGTTGACGATGAGCGGCTCGTCTGGTGATGAGGGCACTGTGCTCTATTCCCCAATGAGCATGCAAGTGACACTAAGATTTTGGTACTAGGACTGACCTTTAGAACTGCAAGCAAATCTTCCTGAAGTATTCCAGGTTCGTCTGCCTCCTCAACGCCTGCATCAAAATAACAGTTTGGAAGGGAGAAGAGAGCAAAGTCAAGGAAGCAGCTCACCGTGCCCTAACATTTCAATGAGCAGCCGTATGCTCAACTCTACATCACCGAGTTGCTGAACGCAAGCGTACCACGTCGTTAGCAGCGGCCTTAACATGGGATCCCAATTCTCGCGACGGTACGTCTTCGCGATTCGCTCAAAGAACCTGCTTGACCTTCAACCAGAACTCACTGTGACCGACGCTGATTCCACGTACCGGATCGCCATGTCAAACTTGCCAGAGTCAAAATACGTTTGACCGATACGGTATGCGATCCAGAGAGTTAGCCGGGCTTGACTTTGTCCTGGAGAGCTCGGGGTATATTTCTTGAACAGCTCATATGACTTGGTGTACAGCTGGGTACCGAGACATCGTCAGGACGGCGTCAAGATGATAGGAGAACATCCCACCTCAAGTATAATAACGAGATGGTCGACTTTCTTCTCGTTCGCAAAACCCGGGGAATTGGACATGCCCTGTTGGGTTGGTCATCATCCAGTCACGAACCTTGAATAAAAACAAATACCCACCTCGACGTCAAGTGCTATGAGGAAACGTTCTCGTCTCATTTCCGTGCATCTAGCAGCCATGTAATAATAGAACCCCGGGTGCTGCAATGCATGGCTCGGATTCAATCCCAAAGATCGCAAAGCATCTGTTTCTAATGCGGGAGTAGACCCTCGAGAGCCGGATGGATTCTGTGCGGCAGAAGAATAGAGCGCGGTATTGTAAGCAGCAGGGCGATGAGAGGGAAGAGAGAGCGTTGTGTGTGTGCCCTGCTCCAATAGTTCTGCGAGGATACGGTATCTTAAAAGCGTATAAGAAAAGTTTACGCGCCGTATCGGATCAAAGAAACTTACTGTCGAGTCACCCAGCTCCAATACTCGAAGGTCTCCTCACCAATTCCCCATCCCCGTGATAGGTCGCCAAACTTTCTGATATGAGTAGTATGGTGGGACAAGGCTAGGGAGTGTTCGTTATTATACAGGTACAACTTCGTTATCTAGAGACCTCGTGAGTTAAATCGTTCTAGGGTAACAGAGATGATGACTGACGGACTTTGATATTAATGCAGTCAGCGAGCACTTTAGCTTCAGCCCATCGTTTAGTACGAGGCGGAAGAATTGATATGGAGCCGAACATCACAGCAAGAACCTCGTATGCGTCTTGATAATGCCTGTAAACTCATGAGACTGGAATTTTGGCGAAACCGGATGTCCTACTTGAGTGCGACTTCATCTTCCCCTCTGAACTCGGCGAAGCAGGCCATCTTGTATTCGTACCTAACAGTCCACCCTTCCGGCCGCAGAGGACGTATGGTTCCAGTATGTCCGACAGGGCTCAGAGGATTTGAATACGATGATACGGCTTGGGTGTGACGGTTCCGTTTGCGCCTGACGCGCTTGGAATGTGAGGTATAGTATTCCACTGCCGGTTCGTACAATGCTTGCTGGAGACTGAGCTATACATTGAATGATAAACACCATGTAGAAAAGCGAGGCTTACCTCTGTACAAAGTCACCCAATTCCGACGAACTTACTGGACTCAGAACAAACAGTGCAGCCCTAGCATCGAGGCCGCTTTGTTTCCGTATGAATGTTAATCTAGCATCCAGCGCAGGATCATCTTTACGCTGATGAGAAGGGATACAAAAATAAGAGCCAATAGTCACACACCTAGCATCCTTCTGCTTGCCATGAGAACCACAGTAAGCTTCATATTGCGCTCATTAGTAGATTTTTTCCGCGACGCAATATACGAAGCCAGCTCTCCATCCCGTTTCCGCTCTTCCTGCTCCCTATCCTTCTCGCGATCAGGATCAGGTCCGTCCAAAGGCGACCGAGGATTGTGTAACGGAAATTCGAATAAGCGCAAGAACAGCACGAATACCGAAGGTACAAGAGTTGTATGTTTTCGAATCCAGATAGGAGCAATAAGTCCGTCAGGATACAAAGGAGAGGAAGGCGTCAGTGGAGAGAGAGGAGAATGATGCTGCGAGTCGTCCTGGAGTCCGATTTTCCGGGGAGGAAATCGAATATCCTTGTCAACCAGGAGTACTTGAAATGACTTGGTCTTGTCGGGCTGCCAGATGGATACTTTGCGCTGGGAGAGCAAGGCATCGCGAAGGCGAGCAGTGAGAAGGGCGAAGGGATCCTGGTATTGGCTCGCATCGGCGGGATTTGGAGATTGAGGAGGAGGGGCATCGAGGCCGGCCACGAACATGACCGGCGCCAGCTGAACCAAAAGTTCAGCAGGATAGGAATTCATCGAGATTGTTTATGTCGACGAAATAGGCATGGTCATCGTCGTAAATTGACAAGCGTGGAATCGGCATGCAATCAAATTACCGGGTCAATGCTCTTCGACTTCGGACCACGTACATATTGTACTCAACTCCGTCTCGATTTCCTTAGCAACGATATACGTTTTCAATATATCATGACACCAGCAGGGCCCCGATATTATTGCAACCAAAATACAAGATTTTCGGAAATACATCGGCTTCTTCGTCGACTGACAGAAATTCCTTCCTTCCTCCGCCCTTGTTCTCATTCAGGACTTTCCTTTCAAACATCAACGTTTCATCCTCTTCGAGAAGAAGAGCTCCCATAATGCACCACTATAAAAGCGAAAACGTATTCACTGTAAGTATCAGAAAACCCGTTTTCACTTCCTGCACTAGAGCTGAGCTTAACTGTCCTTAACGTCCTCCGTTCATAATGATCTCATTCCGCGTATTTTTCCTTCTTTTTGTCGCATCCGTGCTGTCATTCGGTAAGTAACAGTAGTTGGATTAGGTTGCCTTGGGCACTTACCGATTTCCTGTTCCGTAGCTATAACGGCGTGTGCGTCACCAGCACCCATTGATGGGCTGCAGCCATACGTTGTTACGAAAAACCAACTCGGACTCGGAAACGGAAATAACACTATAGCTGTGAGTGTCTTATTACTCGGACGATATTCCATGGGTCTGACGTTCTGTTCAGGTGTCCGAAACAAATTCTGCAGAGGTGTTTGGCCAGTCATGGACAGCCATTATTTTCGTTGTAGCTGCAGCTGTTTGGAACATCCAATTCGCATGAGCTGAGGATTATGGGGCTATGCAATGAACGCTTAACTTATATATTATATGTAATATATATCATACACTCCTAGATGGACTTGACCGTAATGCAAGAGGCACAAACAACCTAACTGTTCTGTTTTGACCGATATCTTCAAGGCAATTTATTGAGGTTGTCACCAGCCAGCACATACATTGTAATCGTCGAATGTTCAACTTGAGAGACGAAATCTTCCTTCCTCAATCCCAGCGGGACAAAATTCCTTGAACCGTGATCTACGAGGGGGTAAACTATACGCGACCATCGCTCCGTAAGGATCTCATCATATTGTTAGAAGCACCGAGTAGAAGGCATACACAAACGCGTCAAAAATGTCGCCGTACGATCCGGTGGTGAATAGACTGCGTTGTCGAATGACGAGTGTCCACAACATTACCCAGGAGATAACGAAAACTCCTGTAGTAGAAGGGGCTGCGGCTGCTCTTGCCCCGTCGTATGGCATCGTCCGACGCTTGCAAAAGAGTCTGTAGGTTCATCAACACATTGACAGTGAGAGTCGTCCCCAAGGCCGCAGCGACTTCGCATGCACGCTCAGTGATTCGGAATTACAACTGTGGTTCGGGTCCGGAGTCCGAGATCATGAGCGCGCGGAAGAGGCGGTAGTGAATAACGCCGCTACGCGCCCCAGAGCACACTGAGGATGAGGGTGGTGTGATTGAGACAGACGGTCATAGTGATGCTAGTGGGCATGATGTTGCGATGATGGTTCAAGTGCATGCAGCACTTACGTCGAAGTAGTATGCCGCTGGGTTACAGCTTAAGTAGGGAAATTACGTGGCAAAAAGAACACCCACAGAATAAATATTTCCTGGCTTTACAACATGAGCGATCTTCAGCATTACAGACGAAAGGAATAACGAGCACAGTTTAGAGTTCCTAAGCTTGTGCATGATATTTGAACGATATCAGTACGACGGATAAAACATCTTCACAGTAGCACGGAGAAGATGAGAAGTGCTGCTGTGTCATCTTCTTCTCGAATTTTCGGGTTAGGCCGGCACGCTTACATAACCAGATAAAAAAATTTGATCAAGCCGGTATTGCGTTTCTCATCCTTCCAACATTATGTTCACCGCTGCTCGTTCTCTTCGCTCCTCTGTCTGCAGGACCGGCCATTATGCCGTATGCATCTACATTCTATGTCTCTTTTAAGACTTATCATTTCTTAGGGAATCCCCCGGGCCATGATTGCGCGGAATATGAATTCCAAAGTCAACGGTACGCAAAACTTGTCCTAGTTCAAGACCCGTGCAGCTCAACAAACCTTCTTTAGGTCCCGTTGTCGGTATTGACTTGGGAACGACAAATTCCTGCGTTTCCGTGATGGAGGGTAAAGAGTCGCGGGTGATTGAGAATGCTGAGGGTGCTCGGACGACACCTTCCGTTGTCGCTTTCACAAAACACGGCGAGCGTCTTGTCGGTCTCCCTGCCAAGCGTCAGGCTGTTGTCAACTCCACAAATACGGTATTCGCGTTTAAGCGGCTGATCGGGCGTCAGTTCAAGGACAAGGAGGTTCAGGATGACATGAAGCATTGGTGAGCGAAAACTTCATTCTACGGTACTATATACTCAAGCCTTTTCGTTAGGCCCTTCACCGTGGTAGCCAAGTCCGATGGACGTCCGGCTGTGGAGGTCGAAAATGGTGGTCAAAAGCAGCGCTTCGTGAGTGCTGTCTTGTCGCTGTGTATCTGCCGACCTGATTTTTTCCATCCAGTCTGCTGAGGAGCTGTCGTCAATGGTCTTGTCTAAAATGCGCGAAACTGCACAACAGTACCTCAACAAAAATGTCAAGTACGTTTTGTGTCCAGTGTCTCATACTCATACTTCTGACACTTTGACGATAGCCATGCCGTTGTCACTGTCCCTGCCTACTTCAACGATGCCCAACGGCAGGCTACCAAAGACGCAGGTCAGATCGCTGGATTAGACGTTCTTCGAGTCATCAACGAGCCTACTGCTGCTGCCCTGGCATACGGTTTGGACCGTGGCGAATCATCTGTCATTGCCGTCTATGATCTCGGAGGAGGTACCTTCGATATCTCCATCTTGGAAAAGCAAGGAGGTGTCTTTGAGGTCAAGTCAACAAACGGTGACACTCACTTGGGTGGTGAAGACTTTGATATCCTCCTCGTTGATCACATCTTGAAGGAGTTCAAGAAGGAGTCTGGAATTGACCTCAACGGTGACCGGATGGCTATCCAGCGTATTCGTGAGGCTGCGGAGAAGGCGAAGATCGAGCTGTCATCAACAACACAAACGGAGATCAACTTGCCCTTCATCACTGCCGACGCTTCAGGCCCCAAGCACATCAACACCAAGCTATTGAGGTCGCAGTTCGAGAGCTTGGTCGCCCCCTTGGTTCAACGGACTGTGGAGCCCTGTAAGAAGGCGCTCAACGATGCTGGTGTCAAGGTCACCGAGATCAACGAAGTCATCCTTGTTGGTGGTATGACCCGCATGCCTCGCGTCGGGGAGACTGTCAAATCCGTCTTCGGTCGAGAGCCCAGCAAGGGTGTCAACCCTGATGAGGCTGTTGCCAAGGGTGCTGCCATCCAAGGTGGTGTCTTGGCTGGCAACGTTACCGACATTCTGCTTCTGGATGTCACTCCTCTCTCATTGGGTGCGTATAACAGCTTATGTCTGGTCGCCCTGTTCTCATATCCCCACTTCTCTAGGTATCGAGACTCTCGGTGGCATCATGACCAAGCTGATCAACCGTAACACCACGATCCCTGCCAAAAAGTCGCAAGTCTTCTCTACCGCTGCCGACGGCCAAACAGCCATCGAGGTCAAAATCTACCAGGGTGAACGTGAGCTTGTCCGGGACAATAAGCTCCTCGGTAACTTCAACCTTGTCGGCATTCCACCGGCTCCCAAGGGTATTCCTCAAATCGAGATTACCTTCGATATCGATGCCGGTTCGTAACACAATCTCCACCTGTCTTTGAGACTTGGCTGACATTCGCTGCAGATGGTATTGTCAACGTCTCTGCCAAGGACAAGGCTACCAACAAGGATCAGTCCATGACCATCGCCTCGTCTTCCGGTCTCAGCGACAAGGACATCGAGAAGATGGTCTCTGACGCCGAGCAATACGCCGAGTCCGACAAGGCCCGCAAGCACTTAATTGAGGAGGCCAACAAGGCCGACTCTGTTTGCGCCGACACCGAGAAGGGTAAGTATTTGGTAGCTAATTTTCGGCGGAGTCCTCAACCTTTTCGTAGCTATGAACGAGTTCAAGGACCAGATCGATAAGGCTGAACAGGAGAAGGTTGCTAAGCTCATCGCGGAGTTGCGGGAGCTCGCTGTCAAGGGACAGGCCGCTGACCCCTCTGTCGACGCTGAGGCTATTCGGGTGAAGATCAACGAGACACAGCAAGCGTCTCTGGGTCTCTTCAGCAAGGTGTGTACCTTTTATTCGCCCCCATTTCTAATGCTCACTTGTTCTCTCTGCAGGTCTACGAGAAGCGCAACGCTGAGGAGGAGAATGCTTCTTCGTCGTCTTCGTCTTCGTCTTCGGAACCAGAGCCTGAGAAGACTGAGAAGAAAGACTAAGCTTGATCTTCTCTCCCTCCCTTCCTTCCTTCCGTTATTTACAGACATCTTAGACGACAAAAGTATCTCGCTTACATTACTCTAGTGTTGCCTCTTGCTATTCGCCCCCCACTCAAATTTTATTGCTCGCATTACTCTTAGCTTTGGTATTACAGCCATGCACCGCATTGTACTTTATGAATACATATCATGACATTCATTCAGGATACGTAGACAAGCGCTGGTGTTGGGTACCGCGACCAATGTATTATTAGGACGAGCTATATGTATATCAACAGGATTCCCTATGCTGTGGTACGAGCACAGTTTATTACCGTTGGATTTTGTGGTTAATCTCACCGGTACGATACGTAGTCACACATATAAGAGGATGAGCCTTCAGGAATGAGTATAGTGGGTCTATCTATTCCATATACATATAGCTAGCACTATGGTTTGCGCAAGCCTTCCACAAGGTTAATGCACCTCAATCGTCTTCCACTTCTGTGTTGCTCAACATTTGGAGCCATCCAGACTACCGGTAATACCTCTGTGGCCCCATGCGTGAGGATACCGATGCGTATTAGCATTGTGCTGCGGACAGACTGTGATCGACTACTCGTTGACCGAGATGAATGGAGTGAGGATCGATAACCGGGAGGGACGATAGATGAGGGGGTCCCTAGGCACAGGACAAGTAATTTGTCCCTTTGAAAAGTCAAGGAGCAATAGATCGTCATGGCATGTGAGCACATTTGTTGGAATTGGACGATTCAAATGTTGCAGAGTGAGGCGGTCTGACCATTGGGTACGGCGTCGACGATAACTGCGCCGTGCCTGGGGAGAGACATAGCCATAGCAGGACCCAAGGGCAACGACATCAACGAAGCTACAGGCAATTCATTCCGCGATCTGTGAAAGAATTCAGAACTGAAAGTTCTGACTCTAACTCAGGTGTGAACGACATGGTTGAAGTTGCCAAAAATTGTGAAATAAAACAGGCGTGGGTCACGTCCGGATATTCAGTCATGGCATACTAGAGCTGTATGATGAGTTGTGGAAGCCTCTTCAAGGCCTAGGCATCATTCTGGAAGCGTCAACACTGCGTCGACCCTTTCGTGGATGATGCCATCCCTGCCGCCCTTGGCGTTACCAAGCTTTAGGGATATCGGGTTGAACGTGTGTCGGATTGACATTGTTTCGCTGAAGCGTTTGACTTCGGTATGATGTCGAACAGCTCCTCAATGAACTGATATCTGAGGATACCCGAACGTTCAACCAGAAGACTCGACTGAACCCGTATTGGAACTGATCGCAAGGTTCAAAAGAAATTTCAAAAAATAATAATATCATCTTAAGAGTTCAAGGTGAACATTGAAGTGTCTACTAGAATTTCAGTTATAATGAATAGGACACAGAACTAGAGACATACCTCACTACACTTCCGATGGATCGGCAAGTCCCTTCACCATTTTCCGCCCAACGAACCACCCAGCTACCAATCACTTCACCGTTCGAATCCATGGTTTCAGCCACCGTTTCCTCGCTTCCCGTGACTGGAATTGTAGGTCTCCGTTCGACCGGTAAAACAACTGATTTGGCAAGCTCCCATTTGGCGAACGGTCGGGACGTATCAATGATAAAATCGGGATCGTAGACCTGAACGTGTGGTTCAACTAATACAAGTCTGGCTGCATATTTTCGAAACGTACCCGGGTGATTCGTGGCTTCAGAGTAAGAGAATAGGTGGTCATCTCAATCTCGGGTACACCACCTGGATTTGGGGGCTCTAACCGGCGAAGAGTAGTCACGTACGGGTGGGTCACCCATCCGACGATTGCCGTACTCGCTGCTGATGTCGTGACCGCGATTGTCGCCAATGAAAGCCGAGCACTTGCTGGTAAATTGGACTCGATGACGAACATGAAGGGTGAAATAGTTGAGGTGAGCCCTAGAGTTGTCCAAGAGAAGAGCTTGAGCCGCCGGAAGGTGTTGCTCAGAGGCCCGTGGTATACATGCTGTTCCGATGGCTCGGTGGTAGAGAAAGATTTCTGAGAGGCCGTGGACGTTGCTGTCGACAGTGCTCGCCAACGTGTGGCAGCGCTGCAGGGACGCAGTAGAGAATGATGAAAAGCAGTAAAACGGCGACAGCCAAGTCGCAGGGCGGGAAGGGGCGACATGGTGGTTTGGGTCCAAGACGGCCGCTTACGCGCAAGCATTTTCGGCAGACAGCACCTGACTCTGACACATACTCCCATGGACGGCCCAATTTACTATTCGAAATCGGAATTCATTGAAACTGTGCGATAGTCTCTTTCTGGATTCGCGTACGAACCGACGTGTCGCCCTGTAGGACACTGGAAATAAGGTATCACGACGAGCGACAATCGCTGGGCCGCAAAATATTATCCTCGGAGGCAAAACGATCATCTCTAGCGGTGCTATCATACGCGGAGACCTGCGCAGGTCTGGGCCTGGTCATGCAGTTGTTATCTCGCTGGGTAGATATTGCTTGGTAGGAGAAGGCTGCGTGATGCGGTGAGATTTTCTTTCTTTTTTTCTCTATTCTTTCTAAAATTGTCCAGGCCACCGTACAAAACTTATCGCGGCGCCTTCAATTACTACCCTATGAAGATTGGAGACTATGTTCACATAGGCGCCAACACTGTCGTAGAAGCTGCAACCATAGGAAATCACGTCGAGATTGGGAAAAACTGTGTGATTGTACGCTCCGGCCTCTTACCTCTATCCTTTATCCTCAGCAAACTTAGGGAAAATTCACCATTATCAAAGACTGTGCAAAGGTCGCGGATAATACTATCGTTCCGGCCAACACAGTGATCCCGGCTATGGCTCTGTTTTCTGGATCTCCTGGTACCTCACTCCGCCTGCCAAAGTTATCGTCCTTACGCCCTCTCTAGGTCGCTTTGTGGAAGACCTACCAGAATCCACACAAGAAATGATGGAGAATCAGACCAAGCAGTATTACACGCGCTTCCAGCCGTCAGACCAGAATCGGTGACTGTATATGTTCAGGTGAGGCTTATTCTACACATGTTTCTATGATGAGCATAATAGAAGTCAAGCACTGACCAACGTGATGTGCCTATTCTTTTCTGATTTTATGGGTGTTCTCTCATTATCTGATATGTGCTAACAATCTTCATATGTAGGTCGCTCACTAATTTACCCCTTGTAATTATCAGGATATCTTGGATCAATATGCACTCTGTACTTAATATACGTCTGTCGAGCTCTCTCAAAGGTCCAATTCCGACTTTGCATTGGTAGGCTCCATCTTCATCGTAAAACTTTCGCATCGCTCGGGCAGGGAAGGACATGTATGTCTCCTTTGGTGGCCTTCTGCATAAGCGCTGATGGATTCGCATAGCTCGCGTAATTTCATGAATTCTCCTTTAACGCGTTGTCTCACACGCCGACACGCTCGTGATATCATCGCGCAATTCGTTCACAATATGAACTAATTCCTACCGGTATAAATATCTCAGACGCATATAGGAGAGTCCTTACACATCTACTACAATGTCTTCACCTCAACGACTCGTCAAGGGCAACGAGAAGTATGCTGCGACGTTCAACAAGGGCGACTTACCTATGCCCCCGTCGAAGAAGCTCATCGTGGGTATGTTTAAGCTTCTTTTGGGCATTCATTATTATCAGCCTCACGGGTTGCGCTTTCCTAGTAACTTGTATGGACGCGCGACTCGAGTGAGTTGGCATTTCCTGGATGTATGCTACCATCCCATTAACTCTACCAGTCCCGCTGCGTCCCTCGGTATCGATCTTGGCGAAGCGCATATTATCCGCAACGCAGGGGGGAGAACGTATGTAACCCCGTATCTCACACCGGAAACCTGATCCTCAAATTCCCACAGCGAGGACGCGATCAGGAGTATCATTGTCTCCCAACGTCTCCTCGGAACACGAGAAATAGCCGTCTTTCATCACACCGATTGTGGAATGACCACTTTCACCACCCAGGACTTGCAAACCAAGGTCATCAACGAGGACGGACCCCAAGCGGCTAGCTTGGTCAACCAGATTGATTTTTTGGAGTTTTCCAAATTGGAAGAAAGTGTGAAGCATGACGTCAAGTACCTGCAGAGTCATCCCCTTGTGTTGAAGGATACCCCCATAACGGGGTGGATTTATCACGTTGAAAACGGAAAGGTGGGTACTATGAATTATCTCTGTCGGCGCTCTTTAATTTATCCGAAGATTACTCAAGTGGTGCAGTGACGCAGATTACACGTTGATTCGTTGTAGAATATGTTCAATAGTGACAACGCGTCGCTTTTTCTCTATACTTGCTGGAATGATAATGACTTTTCACCTCCCTTACACTACGGCAGTTTCATGGCATTATCTAACAGAACTTCAAGTGCAAATAGAGTCTGTCATATCTACGCATCTAATAACAGTCTAGAGTCTAAGAAACATATGTACTCGCCCAAGCCTCGTGCTTTAGCCATAACCCATACCCACTTTTCTTGACAATCAAACGCTCATCCGCAACCTCCTTGAGCAACCTCCATATGTCACTACCATCCACCCCCTCCTCCCCCGCCCACATCTGCGGGAACACAGTCACGACAAGCATCCTGAGACGCGACCGGTCCCTCAAAATGGACACAACCTCCTCCACAAAAGTCGCGTCATTCTCCTCATTGCCGTTAATCCGACGACAGAGTTGTAGATGGGTAAGTGCAGGGAGTGGACCAAACGACGATAGGATCTCGGAAGGGGAGTGCCATTGGTCACTGGGTTCACATATACGGAGATGTGTTATGGGCGCGACGCATGCGGGGCCGGCGGATGCGGAGGACGCGTCGAAACGCTGTATTGTGACGGCCGAAAGATTGTCACGACTTGGATCTGCGAGGATCGAAGCCAGAGACGACGGTTGATAGCCCGCCTTGAGTGAAAGAGATAATAGACCCTTGGACCGAGATATGATCTCCCATACGCGTCCCCATCCCTTTGCATCAAGGACCGCGTTCCCAGACACGGTAAAATGTCTGATGTGGGTAACCAAAGAAGGGTTTGACCTGGACGCCTGGTAGAGAAGGGACACGGGTCGAGTAGAGCTGAGGGAAACTGTGCGGTAGAGTATAGTGTTGAAGAGACAGGTTATGTCTTTGCATATTGTCGCAAGTGCATTGACTTTGGATTTTATTAGAGCAAGGGTAATGATATCAATGATAAGCTCAGCGGGGAGAGCCAGTAATGGAGATGAATGCCGGGCTACAAGAGATAGAGAGAAGGAGCGGAGTCGTCCTTGCTGGTGGCTTCTGGTCATGGTAAGCGTAGACATGGTGGCTGCTGGTTAAGCCGAGTCAAGCGGCGACTTTTATATCCCGTTATGTCATGACGCTGTTTTTTTTTTCCTCGGAACCAAATTGAGCCTCCTCCGAGTTGCGCCCGAGAGCGTGTCGGAGATTGCCGACATCGAGAGCCGGTTCTAGCCTAAAGACGGGCGTCCACCAATCGCTGCGTGGAGGCGTTATCGACACGTTGAGTAGACTGACAAACGAGTGCGAACACAGGACTGTGTTAAACTAAGACCGGCTATATATACGCCGGCCCGAGTTCACGATGAGCCAAAGGAATGTGGAGAAAGTTCGAACTCGACGACTTTGCTGCACCTAGAGCGAACGAGAATGATGGCACAGATGCCGATGTATTCGAAGAAGACAGACACAGTAATCGTTGCTCGAACCCCAAGGACTAGGCCAGTATGGCGTGGTATATGCGGGGGCAAGCGTAAGTCCATCGGAACTGCGAAACACTGTCGAAGTCGTTCTTTTGGATCCCGTGTTCAACGAGGCAACGTTCCAGGCCACAAATGCAAGCCAAGGTCCTACTAACGGCATGGGGCGAGGCAAGTAACAGATTCTTGAGGCGGGCGTGTTTGATAGCGAGAGAAAAGTGAAGGTCATGGTTAGAATTCAGGTCAGGGAAGCCGGGTGTCGGGCCGCTTCGATCTGCTCCTACTCCGTTGCTGAAAAAAGCAAACAGAAAGCAGTAGTTATTTGTTACGTATAACCTATGTCTATTTGGCTTCCCCTGGGAGTACCACTAGGAATTATCTACCCTGCCAGAGAGTTCAGAGTGGCAAGAACGCCCCGGGCCTTGGTTTCGGTAAATCCTGACTTACAGTAGACTTGGCGTAATTCATTGGACTAAACACAATTGATTCACGACACACGTAACATGAGGGAACAACGAGAGACTTGCGAGAGACTCGGAACTTCGTCATGGGATGAGTCAATAGATTAGTGAACCTACTTATTGGAACGAGAGGATGTAAGCAAGGTTACGGCGTGACAAAGAGCTATCAAAAAAGAATGGTGAGCTAATTCATAAGTGCTCATATTACATATTTACTGCTCGGCCTGATATAACTGTAGACTAAGGACTTTGCTAGGTCATTCAATATAGAAAAAAGAATCTGAAAGAGTAGATATTCCAAGTTATCATCAGTATGGATAATAGGCCCAGTATACATAAATATGATGCTACAGCGGTATCTAATACGACTGGGGGGCAGGATGGAAATATGATCTCTGCGGCCATACCTGAAGGGGAGCGGCTTATGCTACGGGGGAGGCAGAATGGCATGGCAACACTACAACTTGAACATTTTCGCGTCTAGACGGACACCATTTTTTGCCAAGAAGACCTTTGCCAGGTTACCCATGAGAGTAAACGTAGACCCAACGGTGCTAGCTTGGGCAGAGCTTGCCTGACGTTTGGCTTGTCTTGCAGCAATCCCTTGCATGATGATGGACAGCTGTAAGAAGGAAGATTATTTCAACTCTAGCGCTAGAAAATAACTGTTTATAGGACAACTTACCCGGAATAACATCCAGCTACGAACAAAGATTAGCTCCTTGATGGGACGCGGCTGCCTCATTAACCGGCAATATTCTCCTTCCAGTTCCTCGAAACTAATCGGGACGTCTTTCTGGTGTTCACCGCCAAAAGCTACCAGCAAATTATGCCTAGTGATGGGAATGTCAACAGGGTCCATTGCCCAAGGCTGGGACAAGTTTGCAAAATCCGCGAGCTAGTTTAATGACACACTCAGTCCAGGTGCCAAAAGAGTAATATCGATACCACATACGGGACTTCCAAGGGTACACAGCTCCCAGTCCAGGATACCAATGACGCGGTTCTCCGTAGGGTGGAAGATGAGATTGTCCATTTTGTAGTCTCCGTGTACAATTCGGAGACCAATTTTGGACTCGTCGGGGAGGTTGGCGTAGTACCATGCAATCATGTTGTCGAAGGAGGGTATGGGCCCGACGGGTATGCCCGTATCGACATCCTTAGTTGCAGCCTGGGCCTTGGAGACAGCAGAGAGGGATTTGAGTTGACGAGGGAAGTAGTCTGTCGAAGGACCAAAGTTCGAAAGACCAATTGCGGCGGGGTCGACACTGCTGAGTTTAGCCAGCGCTCGTACGGCACCAAGCCAGCTGAAGGTGAAGAGATATAAGAGAGAGGAGTTGAGAGAAGACGAAGACGCACCATTCCCTTCGATCTTCGGGATCTGAATCAGGCATCCGCGGATCGGTGAAGATTCGCCCGTCTACAAATTCCATCACATAGAAGGGCGTTCCAATTACAGACACGTCTTCGCACAGAATATATGGCTCCGGCACTGGGACGCGTTCCTCAGGACGAGTCGTCGGCTTGTTGTTGAATGTATGAAGGGCATGAAGCATCGTATATTCCCGCTCTACTTGGTGCGCAGTTTTCGACAACAACTGACCCGCGGGTTTCTTCCGGAGAACATATCGTTTTGAGCTGCGCCAGGTTAGCCTGCGTAAATGGTGGTGACACTGGAGCTATGCACCTGGCGTCGGTCAAGAAGTAGGTAGGATTGGACTTGTGGAGATGCATTCAGTGCAATGAATGATGCAGACAATGAAACGATACCTGTCCAAACTACAAACGAACATTAGGTCAAAGTTTCAAGCAGGCGTGTGACGCACCTTGAACTGCTTCACCTGCAGCGGCAAATGAATTTGAGGGACATTTCTCGCCAGATAACTCTCCAGTTTTGGGACATCGATATTTGCACGCACTTGCCCATATTCCCCACCGACCTTCTTCGGCGGTTTGCTAGAAGACATGAATGAGTACAGGAAGAAGAATATCAGATGGCAGCCGCTCCTCGGACCTTATGAGGCTTACCCCGGTTTCTTAGTAGCCGGGACCGACGCATGCGTGATTGATGGCGCCAAACCCATGAACCTACCGCTTCTAGAGTTCAGAAAATCAGCATACGGCCCTAATAGACAAGCAAAGGTTATTGCGAAGTGGTGATCGCTGATCAAGACGATGTCGATCTATTTGGTCGACAGCCAAATTGACGGTCCACCATTCAGCATAAACGCAAACAGTAACTCTATTATCAGTTGTACAACTACAACAAGTCGGAAGTAGGGAATTAAACTTGAAGATGAGTCTGTAAATCAGTGATGTAGACAGAAATCAGTGGCAGGTAGACTCGGCCCGGGAATTGCAAATTATTTTCTCTTCCGTGACCAGCACGATCCCTCATTATTTTCGTTCCATGTTGGCGCTTTGGTCGGCCAAGACGTGTCTGGTAGGGCGCTGGAGTGGTAGAAGGCATATGAATGAGAGAACAGGCGAGGACAATTTCCTTTGTTGCTCCGCCCGCAGGTCAGAGAACCTTGGTTAATCGCCTAAGATGGAACCATGGCATTGGCATACCCCAGCTCGTGGGAGATAACGGATCGATATATCGATATCGGCGTTCTCTTTCCTATGGGAAACGCGTCCCACCGGCCACCAACGAATCACAACCAAGCTGGGTTGTACCCACGACCTCTATCAGTGGGTGCGTTTGGCTTGAAGTTAGTTCACCTGTGTTGATTAACGTCCATGTTAGGTCTGTGTAGCCATTTGATATAATCTATCGATATCACAGTTGGCCATGCGTTTGCACCGTGTTTTGTATTGACTGCTAAGCGCTAGACCCTGAGAAGAAGTCAGCATATAGCGTACAACAACACGATGCATCAATTCTGGAGTGCCTATGTAAACCACTGAAAATTCGCAATCACTCTTCTCACGCTTTCCCTCTACCCTCTGCCCCAATGTCTGCAGAACTCGTAGGCGTCAAAAAACACGAAGTCTACTTTATCGAAGGAGGAGATGTATATTTCCTGGTGAGTTCTGGCTATCAAAAGGGTGTGCGTGTACTCACTAGGGCTTACCTAGGTGGAAGACTGTATGTTCTGTGTCCACCGACACTTTTTCGAGGGGGAATCCACCAAGTTTCGGCAGATGTTTGGTGGTCTGACGTCCCCTGGCAAGGAGCCCAGAGGTTCTTCCCTTGGTACTGCATTCAGATTGAGCGATATCACGGCAAAGGATTTTGCCCACTTCCTTTGGATCTTCTACCGTCAGTGAGTGCTACGCGCTGTCAACATTGAGAAGCAAGACTTATCCTTTCTGGTAGAAAACCTTCCGAGCACGATGCCTCTACAGATGTTTGGGTCACCATTCTTCGCACTGCGTGTAAATGGTCATTCCCTGATGTCAAGGCCCTAGCTATCAAAGAACTGGAGCGAAGGACGATCACTTTAGTCGACCCCATCGTCCTGCACCGAGATTACAAGGTCGATCCGAGCATCTCTGATCTGCTATATGCAAAACTCTGTTCGCGCGACGAACCTCTCTCCATCAAAGAGTCGGTGGGTCTGGGCATTGAGACCACTGTTCGCATTTTCCAGACCCGCGAGCGTCTCCGCTGCTCACTCGACGGATTGAAGACTCCGATGAAGAGTCCTCTACCAAATAGTGTCGACCTCGCGGATGTGATGCAAGTCATGGACGAGGTGTGGGGAGGTGATACGAAGTGTGTATCAGGTGAATGGGTTCAATTATTCTACTGTGACTTTACTTACTCATTTATTTGTTGTCGCCCATAGGACTGAGTGCCAATACCCAGCAACACCGCAGCGGAGCACCAACTAAACATAGATCTAGACTTACAGCAACTCCCGCTCATTCAATGCCAGATCCCTTTGCTTCATTGAAACGGAGCGCCAATCGTTGGGACAGGTGTTTGTTCAGTTCGAGCGATCCAGACTCCCCCGATGTTGTTGACCGTAAGGTCAGGGCTCTTCTGAACAAGCTCACAATAGAGAAATTCGACTCCCTCTCCGACCAAATCATCACATGGGCGAACAAGTCCGAGAAGGAAAACGACGGTCGAACTCTCATCCAGGTCATCAGACTCGTCTTTGAGAATGCCATTGATCAAGCTCTGTGGTCGGAGATGTATGCTCGTCTCTGCCGAAAAATGGTGGAGGAGATCAAAGATGATGTTTCCAAGAATGCTGAGGGCGAACCCGTTGTTGGCGGCCAGCTGGTCCGGAAGTACCTTCTGAACAGGTGTCAGGAGAATTTGGAGAGGGGTCGGGCGACGAAGGAAGCTATCGCTGCAACCACGGTTTCAAAGGCTATCGAGGATGAATCCGCTGCCGAGAAGAAAGGCGATGGAAAGGAGGAGATCGTGCTCTATTCTGAAGAATATTACGCCGCACAAAAAGCGAAACGTCAAAGCCTCGGTTTGGTCAAATTCATGGGTGAATTGTTCAAACTGCAGATGTTTACGGAGTGTATCATGCACGAATGTGTCAAGAATCTGTTTATGAATCGCGAGGGGAAGGATAAGAAGCTGCTTACGAATCACGAGGATATCGAGTCCCTTTGCGTGCTTTTGACTACTGCTGGGCAATTGATGGATACAACGAAGGCTCGCGCTCATATGGATGTCTACTTCTCGCGTATGAAGGAGCTTACGAAGAGCCCCAAAATTAGCTCACGTATGCAGTTCATGCTACAAGTAAGTTTCACGATTTCGGCGAGTTACTCTTATAATCAATCGTGACTAGGACATTCTCGAGCTGCGCGAACAGAAGTGGGTTAGCCGTAATGCTCCTACTGTGCCCACTACGATTGTTCAGATACACGAGACAGTAAGCATCTTTCAGTTTCGCTCTGAGCATCGCTATATTATTGCGTTTTCAAGCCTGCGAGGGAGAGAGCCGCCCAAGAGGAGACACATGAAGGCCGGAAGGCGAGGTCTCGCCGTGGACAACGCCGGGGCGGAGAACGATTGAAGTCTGGTCAGAACAGCAACAAGGGTGCTCCTAGCACCTCTGGTCCTCAGAGCAGCATCCACACTGGAAAGAAAGACAAACTAGGGTCTGCCCAACCAACAAATTCCTCGGAGCAGAACGTGCCTAATGCCAACTCTACTACAGAAACGACATCCAAAGGTAAAAATTTTCTTCCTGGCCCAGAGTCGTCGACCTGACCTTATTTGTTTTATTAGAGATGTCTAAACGCAAACTATTTTCTCCTGACCAAGCTAGCGCCGAACCTAAGCCTATCAATATGACGAGCAAAATCGCCAATAAGATCGAAAAGAACATCAAAAAATTCAGCACTGTTCGAAATCTTGATGAAGCAGAAGTTTACTTCACACAACTTCCTGTTAAGCATCACCCTCTTCTGGTTGAAAAGCTCGTTTCATTTGCCGTCAAGTCAGAGGCGGATGCGCAGCTTGTGGCCGAGCTCTTCTCTCGTGCCTCGACCAAGAATCTGTGTACGATTGCTGATTTCGAGAGCGGATTTGCTGGAGTGATCGAGCTGCTGGATGGCATTGTCATTGCTGCGCCGATGGCCTTCAAGCTGATGGCAACCATGATGAAGGGGCCAGCCTTTGATGACGAGCAACAGATATGCTTAGCTTTGAAGACGTCGAGTGCCAAACTTCTTGGATTTCTATGTTAGACTCACAGATTCTGTCTTGCATCTCGTACTATAATCGTTCCATACTTTGGCATATTATTTAATCTACGGTGCTTTCAGTGAATCCTTTGGTATCTACTTGTTTTTCCGCATGATCACGTACATAGCATATCTATTACTGCCATCGGAAACACTCACAATGATACTTGAAGAATGAACAATCCTTCATAGTTCGTATATGTGGACGTAACAGTTCCTTCGGTTATTTTGGACACTAATATACATTATAATTTTTGCCACAGGGCCCCACACATATTTTCGTGAGTGGAACTCCGCTTACACGAGAAGGTTCTTTTGCATAAATGTCAGTTCCCGCTGCAATCCCGATACCGTTGGACATTTGGTATTCAAAGAAGAGGAACTGCTCTGAATTAGCACTGATTGATTATCTCGGGTATATCACTCCAAGTTACATGAAGCTTGTAAGGAGGAAAGTGTATTTGAAGTGCAAATAGGGAGCGTATAGGATGCACATGTGTCAGGTCAGCAGGCGATGAACCGACACTTCTAGAGTTTAGAAAATTAGCATACGGCCCTGATCAATAAGCAAAGGTTATTGCGAAGTGGTGGTCGCTGATGAAGATGATGTCGATCGATTTGGTCGACAAATTAGACCAAATCGACGGTCTAACCCACCGCTCAGCATAAACGCGAACAGCAACTCTATTATCAGTTGTACAACTACAATAAGTCGGGAGTAATAGCAAATGTATACATCTATTACGCAGGGGACCGGGACCCCGACTCTGGCATCTTCTCTTGCGACGACGAGGGAGCAAACTTGGCAAACAACGACATCCTTCTCCGTGGACCCACACCCTTGTCATGTTCATGCCCCTTCTCCTTCTCCTTGTCTGGCGTCACCGTCAAAAAGTTCACCAACACCTGCCACAAATTATTGCCCGTAACGGAATGTTCCCCCGGAAACACCGCCTGGTCCGCAATCTTCGCCAGCCGCCTTGCTTCATCGGTATCTCGCCTCGAGACAATACTACTTGGCGGAGGCGTCTCCCCCGCATCAAGAGCCCAAGCCCAACTCCAGCTCCCTGACGCCTCCAGCAAGCCATCCTTGATCGGCTTGTCTCCCTCACTCTTCTCCTCGCTCTCCAAAGAATGCTGCAGAACGGCAATATTCCGGATCGTATCCTTCTTTGCCCGCTTGAGATTATCTATCCGGTGCTTTTCGATGGCCTTGACCGCATGAGAGAATTTCTTGTCAAACTTGGCCTGGCCTTCGATGAACCGCCGAGCGGCGAGCTCGGAAATGGCACCCATGAACTCGATGGGGACGTTCAGAGCATCAAGTTCAGATTCTGCCTCGAGTGGTCGGATGACGCCTTGGGTAGATACGCGTTCGCGGATCATAATGCCCTCCCAATCTGGATCGTCCTTGAAGGAAAAAAAGATAAAATTAGAAGACCCGGCGCCTAATAAGAACTGAACTTACAAAAGTTTCTGCGTAGACGGAAGGATCCCCGGCCATTCGTTCTCCTTCCCCAGGTGACGACGGTGAAGAGGCATGGCGATGAGGGAAACGCGGACCAGCTACATCGGTAGACGAGTTGTCCTGCTCGAGAAAATCACCGTTCCCATTCAGTTTGTCACCATTTGCATGCTCAGCAGACGGCAAAGCATGTGTTCCGTGATGCTTATTCCAGGCGTGAGACATTGATCGTTTCCGTATAGACTCCGAAAATGCTCGTCGCAGTGATTTCTTCTGCGGAGGAGCAGGGGACAAGCTTCTTTCACCTTCAGTCATCTCGGAAGGCGCAGATGACTGCGTCATTGAAGATGAATGAGACATGGGCTCTCGTTTTGGGGGGGACAGCAAGCCGGTTGTAGAATTGCGCGTAGGCGTGCGCGGAGGGCTCGGAATAGTAAACGATCCCTCGACGGGACTCTGGGGGGTTTGATTCATTCCGGTGACAGACTTGCAGAATGAAGCGATGGCACGGTAGCAATATTTTCCGGGGGTAGTAAATGAGAACAGAACAGGTAATGTGTGAGCTGCATCTAAACAAGGCTTTAGATAACGGCAATATCACTGCAGTCAAGCGTTCCTACCATCATAAACTTGTAGGTGTACGCGCGTAGCTTTGTACCGTGATTCAATACCTTTAAGTGGTGGATATGATTCCCGAATGTCCTCTCTAATGGGATATTTCTCTGGGTATGCTGCTTTATGAGCGCTAGCCAAGTCTGGGTAAGACGCAGAATAAACACGGAACAAGACAGCTCACGCGTAAATTATTTCGTCGCGTAAGACCTCTTTCTCACTGTCAATAAAAAACAGAGGCGGCAGTCCTCCCAAGTATGACATGGCTGGACTAACAAGAGGGTGGCCTAAAAGGCTATTCTGCGCATACATGTGTACTTGCTGATCGATCTTGAGCAAATCTCCCGACGCCGTAGTCATGTTGATCGTTTGGCTCCCTGAACCCAACGAAGGAAGGGGTGCCGTTGCACCGACATCCACAGGCATTCCGGAAGCTGAAGTACATCTAGGTCCCCCCAGGGTCGTCACTGACGCGTTGGGTTCATGCGTTTCCATCTTGAATGCCTGTCGTATACGGGAGCGAAGAGACGCGTGCACAATTCGTGTCATTTCCTGGGACGGGGGTGGCCACAACGCACTCGGCTTTTGGAGAGATAACCCATACTTAGGAATAATATCGGTGTCGGTATTGAGGTGAATGCTCGGAAAAGAATGCGTCAAACTAATGGATATTAGTACGAATCCAGAGTTCGATTTGATAATGGGACTTACTCGCACCAAGGTGATATCAAAACCCCACCTGCAGGCATAGGTAGTCCGGTATCCCGAATGACTTGAAGCAGCGCTAAAGATATGCCACCCCCTGCCGAATCTCCGGCGACAACTATGTGTGATGGCTTGACCGGACGATGCTGTGCATCCGGGGGAGGGTTTATTAAGTATAAATCTGCCAAGTGATTAGGACACAAGGATATGAAAGAGTGATGCAACCTACAGGCGGCTAACACGTCTTGAAGCGCGCAAGGGAACGGGTATTGGGGGGCTAAACGGTAATTTACGGCTGACAGATGATAAGAACCAACGAAGCAGGACTTTAAGTTCTGACCTCACCGAACACGCGACCATTAATTTTGCGAGCATGTCGCTGAATGCTGTATCTGTAGCACAATATAAGGACGGCCGTCTTTGATTAAAAGTGCATGCCTTACCTCTCTTGGTCTACACTTCCAAAATAGTATCCACCTATGTAAGAAGGAATCAGCATACACCTACAGAAGCGTGTCTATAATAACTCGCCACCATGCAAGTATAAAATACAACGCATTTCATCCATATCTTTGTCATACGTCGCTGATTCACCAGTCTCCTGCTCCGGGTCAGCGTCCGGTCTAGATTTCTGCTGCATCTTGTACCGCCGCTTGGCCTCCCGCCAGTCCTTCTTCGCGGTTATCCACTGACCATCAACGCTAAATTTAGATTAACGTAAGATCCTGAGAGCAATGAACAGAGAACACACCCACTGATAGTACCTCGCACCTGCCACCACTTTACACCGCCTACAACACGCCGTGCAGTTTCCTCACCACCTAGGGCTTGAACGAGATATGTGGCTGCCTCATCACAGCATGACATTGGAACTAAGACTCGCACAACGCGTACCCAGGGTGGAGACGGCGTTCGCGTGTTTCCAAAGCCTAGAATGAAGCCGGGATTGAAATGAATGCCACCCATTGGACCGGAGTAACCAACCTTGGACCTCCTCTACAGTATGGCTGATGTCCCTCGGTTTCAGCGAGCACGAAAGGGGCGTTGATTGACTCACTACGTTGCTATCTCCAAGAACATCTGCCGACATCATTTCAGCTGGTCCTTGGCGCGCAAGGAAAGGAGACAGCGTACCTTGATGATACTAAAGGCCTGGTCATACAAAAGCTCGTCGCGCCTCAGTTGGACCTCGGTCTTCTTCAGCGCGTCCTTGGTGATACGGTCAAAGTAATGCTTCACGAGTGTCTCGAGTAGTAGGGGCCCGACCCGGAGGCCTGCTTGGGCGGTGAGAATATTGACGGGCATGGCATCGGCAGAAAGGGAAACGGTGGTGGTGGTCGGAAGACAAGCAGGGAGACGATCATGAGCTGTAGCAGCGCATAATAAAACGCCGCCGGGTAAGAAATGGTCATCGGTCCTTGGTAAGATCCATTAAGCGATGACACAATGCTGTTCACGAGAGATCGTGGCTGTGCTTAGACGGAGGCAAAAAAAGCAAAGAACCAAATCGTTAAGCAGTATTCAAAACTGTAGGACGAGGTACAATAATTATAAGCGACGTATCACAGATGTCGATGAGTAGGTATCAGGATATCATTGGAGGAAAGCAAAAATTCGTGATTCAATCATTTGAATAAATAGAATGTCACGGTCTGACAAGGTAAAACCCAAGAAAAACATTTTCAACAGGCATGCATCCAATCGGTCTTGAAACAGTCTAAAGGAACGCCGATAGCAAGATAACGGGGATCATCGCCGCTCCTACAAATACAACGGTGCGCTGGGCATCGTTGGAACCTGACTCTCCGGTTGATGAGGCAGACGTCGACGTCGAAGTTCGACTCGCGCTAGAAGACGTAGAAGAAGAAGCCGTGCCATTGAGACGAATGGCGTTGCGCTGTAATTCCGGGTTAACTCAGTATGGAATATTGAACGTGGTGGGCATACCTCAAATCCTTCTAGTGTTTCTGAGCTGCTCTCGTTAACGTTAATCACACCCACGCCTCCTTGGCCACAGGTGTTGTAGTCGAAATACCAGAGTGTTTGGTTTTCAATTTCGGTGGTGATAGGGACCGTGAGGATGGTAATCGCGGTGCCATTGACAGTGTCGCGGAAGCTCGAATCAAACCCGTTGATAGTGTTGTTGGCCCCATTGGCTGGAATACATGGTGCATAGAAAAGAGATTGGGTAACGGTGTGATTTCCCTCTGTAACTAGGATATCTTCAGCACACAACGCGACCTTCAACTATAAAATAATTACGAACAGTTAAAAACGACGATATCATTGAGCTTTGCGGTCACGCTCTGCGGCTGGAATACTGCACTGGCATTATTTGTCGTGTTGTGACCTACAGTGACCACGATGTTCTCAGTAAGCACAGTGCGTGCAACAGCCAGCTGAAAGATGGGGATAAAACAACGCGTAGCAATGTGGCGAGAAAAACTTACAACGGAGATAAGCCCAACGAGGAAGGCACGCATACTGCACGTCGTCGGATTTTTGTAAAGAAAGAGACTGAAAAACAGAAAGGACAGAGCCACGGAAGCTGACGGACGCGACGCTGGGGCTTTTGGCTTGTGTGAAGGAGGGGGACGAGGAGAAGCTTGCTCACGGCAGCCAGCCTTTTCCCTGTCAGTATCCGCGCTCACGCTCTGATTGGGCGAGAACAATTACGATCACAGTAACGTACATGTACGTCGCTGATACCGCGTAACTTCACTTGCGGAGAATTTCAGAAGAATCAAATTAATTCTCCACCGGGCTAGAGCAGATACGACGGGGAGATTACTGGTGATTACTGTATCGGAAGACGGCATGATGGGCAGTCTGAGCTAGCTGGACAGTAACTTTGGGCAGCATGGCAATGAGTAGGTATGCATGAATGTTGCCCAGCTGGGGACGTCAATGAGGCTGGTTGGCTAGGAGACCAGCGTCGGTATCCTTCCACGAGCGGAGGTTGCCATCTAGAACGGGTTCCCGTGTACGCCGGTCCGACCTTGCTTGGGAAGAGGGGACGTAGAAGAGGAAGTCGATGACGTCGGATTATTTGTCTCCGATAAGCGACAACTGGCATTGTACCACGATAACGTGATTACCGTCGCCTCACCTTGGACCCCCACCACGAACATCTTTCTTCTCCTTGGTTTGAAAATTTCAGACTGTACAATTCCTTCCAGTTACCCTAATGATGCCTCCAGCCTGAGCGACCCCTATTGAAGAACTTAAACATACTTTTGACACCTGCAGCGTAGCGTCGGACGACTTTCTGATAATTTCGTCCAAGTCGACCGCGTGGGTATGCTACCAGAAGATAACGTGAACAACTTGGATGGCAGTAACCATCACTTGTTTGCAACGTCACGATGCCGTAGGAGGTTCCCTATCGACCGCTTTCCACGTCTTGGCCACGTATAAGACGGTATAACTCGTTGTCAAGGCAGAACCGGTATATTGTCAAAGAGTTGAAGTTTTGGCATTCTGCAGTCCCGAATATCGACTCTTGGTTCGGTGGGAGAAGAGAACACCAGTGTCTGATGAAGAAAGCGCTCCTTGGTCGATTTGTGGTGGCATGACTCACCTCCTCCTTTCCCTCCGTTTCGAAGGCCTGGTAGGATCATCTTGAAGAAGAAAAAAACAACAGCATGGTAATATTCGTACAACCCGACCATCAAAACTCAACTCCAGTGACCTCCATGGTTGCACCCTGATACTGTCAGTGACCAGAACTTCTTTGCGTCTTCTCTCTCAGAATATATCCCAGAAACAGTTCCTTTACTCCCCGGTAAACCATGAAAGGAGATTGCAACATGCGAATATGCACGCCAAGCACAAAATACGCAACAATATCAGACAAGAATGTCGTCTGCAGTAGCGTGCTCGTGGAAGTAAGTATAATAAATGCGTTATCAGGTGTGAAGAAGGCGTTTTTTTTCTCTGTCGTAGCTTGTTTCGACGGGCATTGGCTACCGCCGATATTTCTGAATAGGGCGTCCAAAGGGGTCAGCGGACTAAGAGGTGGAGACGTTCTGGTTTTTTAGCGTGTTGTTTGATCGTGTCTCATGTCTGGAAGACTAAAATTTCGCAGTCAGCCATCAGTGGCTGGTAGCTACACACAATACGAATGACGCAATTCATCGTATGCCCACGATCAAGTTTCACCGTCCTGACCCTCTTGACCAATTTTGTCTCCGCATTCTGCTAGCAAAGATTTCATCCAGTCTCTCGCATTCCACAGATTGGTATTCGTGGACCGTGGTCTCGCTACGATTTAGGACAGGCTCTTTCGGTTTACCTACTCTCCGTTTCCACTGCTCTGGATGCTCGAAATCGACAAAGGACGTAAAGTGGGACAAGGATGTGCCATATCACTCTAAACAAGTTCCCAGGGCCTGACGTGCGCCTCTTCACTTCGGTTAAAAGACATCTGGGCTCTCAGGTCTCTGATCCGTCTGACTTCCGATCTTTATGCACGTTTGTCGAGTTTGCGTGTCCCCACCTGCTCATCCCCAGCGACTACGGCTGCCACATGCTAACATCGGACATAAATGATGAGGTTTTGGCCGGATCCGGAAGACGGTGAGGCTGCTTACACTGGCCTTTCTCACGATGATGTATCTTACATTCTAATCATTTCAGGCCCAGCTTCTTCGTACCGCATAAAGAGAAATTTGATTCAGTCAGCTACTAAGATATGCAGACTTGCCTGTATTGAGGGTTTCCAGTGGTTAATACATAACCCGGCTATATATGCATCTGTATACGATCGACGGCTGTGAGTACTGCAGCAGTCTTGAAAGTTAGAACCACCCAGTCTTAACATTCAAGGTACAACGCAATACGACTGTTCATGTCGAAGCATGAATCGGGTGGCGCGATGTCCGGCAGAAGCCTTGGAACTTCACTGAGCCAACGCACCATCTCACGGTTCACGGCGCAGCCACGCATGTTTCTTGGAGACTTGCATATGGCGGATCCGACAGCATGGGCGGCGACGTTTCAACTTTCGGCGATGATTTCGACAGCGGATGCAAGGCACATACGGAACGCCGGGGCCTCCTCAACATTACTGCGTGGTCCATTGCCAAAAGCACAAGGAAAGCTGACAAGCACAGTCAGGTAGTTAGTATTCCAGACGGGCCAATACCGGTGATACTTGCATTCTAAAGGATTTCTTGACCGTATGACGCCAGGAATGGCAAATATGTGCCAATATGCAGAGTCTCGACTGACCGGCGAATGTTTCGGAATCGCGCCATTCCCAGGCAGGAACTTCTCAACTGCCAGCCGGATCTTGTGGCGGCTAGGTATTATTCCCGAAGCACGTGGCCAAAACATAAAATGCTTTGTCTCCTATCGACCAACGGTTCGCGCTATTTTGGACCGCCATCCGCCTTGATCTGCAGCTCTACCACTACCCTCGCCCTTCGTTGGGCCAGCTTCTAAAAGTCTATGCATGGAATCAAAAAGAATAATCTCAGCATCCGCCTTACAGAGTCTGCTGTATTCCTGAGGACAAATGACTCGTCTGGAAGAAATCCCAGCAGCGAAGCGCAGCCTTCCATATTGCGCGGTTTGCTCATCCTTGAGCTCGCAAGACCGACCAAGATAACCAGCATTGACCTTAAACTCCAAGCCACCTCTTCCACTGCATGGCCGGAAGGTACGAGATAATAGATAAGCGCGGGTTCAATGTTGAATTCCCTGTTATCAGGTTTTGGTGCGCGGCGAGTAGATGTCACAGAGGACAACAAAGTCTTTTCCGTGTCTACTGTGCTATTCAATGCCGGCCCGCCTCCCCGTCGGACCATGTCCGTTGGCCCCGGCTTAATAGGCTACAATGATGAGGCCTTTGACGAATATGACGACGACCATCTCGACCAGGCCAGCCATTCCGAGGATGCTCTTTATATGGCAGACACAGCAAACGCAAATCAGTACCTAAGGGCGCAGCGTCGTGTTAGTGTCGACAGTTCGTACCGACGAAATCCACAATCCTACGACACAGATATACCTATCCCACCAGAGATACCTCCATATTCCCTCCATGCTCCATCGTCGTCCTCAGGCTCGTTACACACACCTCCACACTCATCTCCCTCCATGGAACATCCGACGATAAGCCCCGCACACTCTGCAGGACATCTCGAGACGGTAGATGAGAACCCTGCGAATACCTTGATAGATTTGCGAAACAGCCTGAGGGCTGACCTGAGTCGTGGAAGAGGAAGTAAGTGGGCCTACTTTTATCAAGCTCAAATGTTGTCATCTTTTTCGTAAGGTCCTTCGCGTGCCTTGCCCCCGAACCCACCTGCCATTCACTCGTCATCGTCTAGTCTGCGTTCGTGGCAACCCGTCTCGAGGGATGGGTCACGTTCCAGACGTGTTAGCATAGACGAATCCATGGAGTCCGGTCCCAACACCACGCAGAACTCTCCTCAATTGTCACCGCTGCGAGTTCCCAGTCTATCTGACATGCGAAGTCCTAGTGAATCCCGTGGACGGAGGAAAGCGTCCTGTTTCAGTTTCGCTTCAGTATCAAACGCCATCATGGATGTCGTACGATCGAGTTCCCCCAGAAACAGGCGGCCGTTTGGAGCTGGGAGTCGTTCGACGGAGCGAGATTTCCATCTAGACGAGTCGAGAGGACGGACCCGTGAGAAAGCAAAACCGTCCTTGACCGCCAACGATGGCAGTGTTGAACGGTCGCGCTCGGAACAGAAGGGTTGGTCGAAAGAGAGACTGACCGGCGTAATTGGAGATATCTTAAAACCAGACGCGGACGATAGGATTGACGGTGAGCGATGGCGAGAATTCAAAGCAGGTGACTTTTTTCCTTGTCCATCCTACTAAATATATTCTCAATCCCCAGTGTGAACGCGCACAGGTACATATACGTACCCGATATCGTTCACGATACCCGGGAATGCACCCCCCACTCTACAGTGTAATTACGGTTCCATTTCATGGACTATCTCCGCAAATGTCCACCGTCCTGGGACTTTCAAGACTAAGCTGTCCGCCCAGCGCGAGATTGTCGTCGTGTCTTGTCCGACCGAGGAGGACACCGAAGACACCGAGAACATCATCGTGGAGCGCCATTGGGACCAGCAATTGCAATACCTAATCACGATATCCGGCAGAAGTTTCTACATCGGTGGCACGATCCCCATTTCTTTCACTATGATGCCTCTCACGAAGGTAAAAATACACCGTTTGTCGGTGTTCATCGAAGGTTGGGACTGTCGACTTTGACTGTCATCTTTTACTCACCGCCGTCGTGTTTCACAGAGAAAGTGGAGTATCTTGCTCATTTCAAACGTGTTGCGCGAACAGATCCGATCACCCACGTCCAGCTTCTCAGTATAAAGCACGAAGCGAAGCACGCAGGTCCGATCCTACCATTGGAGTCGGACGACGTTGACGCTCTCAAGCATTCGCCTTTACACGTTCTAATTGGTCCTGAAGATGATGCGTCGGAGCTCGCATCAAGCTGGATGGGACCTGGACCGTGGACAGTTCAACGCGATCTGGCGCTTCCTACTTCCTGCCGCACGCTACACTTCACAAACAAAAACAAAAGGAGCAATATCAATGTCACTCACACGCTGAAATGTGTTATCCGAGTAGAAACCGGTGACCAAAGTGCAGTTGATCCCAAGACGGGGAGGCGGAAACTCTTCGATATCGTGGTGCAGACTCCAATCATGATTCTATCCGTGAGCCTATCTTGTGTCGCTATGTATCTGCTGTAACTCTTTACCGTGTTTATAGTGCCGCTGCAATCCGGTGTGGTCATCTCTACCGCATTACACAAAGTCATTCGAGGATCCAACGTCTGTCGCAATCCAATGCCCATGTCAGCACCAGTCTCTTGAACGGGCGCGGGACAAGGAGAGGGAACGCGAGCGTGATCGTCATCCTCTCCCTGATCTTGCAGGGCCATTCAACGGACTGGAAAGAATTGGCTCTGGTCGCTCTTCCGACGACTCTAGTGCATCGACGGTCGAGGCTAGTCCATTGGATCCGACTTCGATGCGGTCGCTGCGTCAGGCAGAGGAGGCGATGGATGAAAGTATTTTATATGAAAGACTGATTTCTGGACAGCAGAGTATAATGGGAGAAGCGCCTCCCGCGTATGCTAGTATTTCTTAGCAGATTAGTGGAACATTGTATCAGTAACCCTTAGAGAACTAAAAGCATACCAAAAGCATTAGTGTAATACTAGTACTGCAGCATCTAATACTATGCTTCATGTCGTACCTTATGCCTTAGACTAGTTATTATCTTCGATAGCAGTAATGGTATTTGATACAATTATTGAGTAGATAGTGCGCAATGAAATAAATTAATCGACTAAAGGTAACCTCAATCCTCGCTATACAAAAACAAATCAGTAGTGCTCGATATAATGAAGAAAACAAGCTGACTCTGGTGTTTCTCGTCTCAAGAAGAAAACGTCTATTGCAGCAGAAAAGGCGGCGAAAGCCACACCGCCACCAAAAGCAGCCTTGGGCCCCGAATTTCGCGCAAGAAATCCGCCGACAAGCATTCCAGTAGATAATGAATTGTATATATCGTTTTTGGCGCGGTACTGGAAAATTTGTCACAGCAGTGCACAAGTAGGAAGCAGCAGCAGCCACGCACGGATTCTATAACGCACTCGACACCTGCAAACAGCATTCCGACCTTTCCGAAACCCTTCCCGGTGGTCCACATGCCCTTTCCCATGTCCTTGAATATCGCGCTGGCCTTTTGGGTTGTGTTCATTCCCGCCTGTGTTTGCTGACGGAGAAACGGGTCTTCGTACGCGAACGAAGCCGACATGAGGGAGAAGAAAGCACCGATACCGAGACCTGGGACGGTGCATGAGACGTTTGTCGACCTTGAAGAATAGAAACATACCGCCGATACCAGCAAAGGCGGCCTTGGTCGCGCAGGATTCCATGGCCATGGTCATGTAGGACTGGTATCTCATCATCTGCTCAAACTGGGGTCGTTCCTCCTCTGGGACACCGGCAGGTAGGGGCTCCTTTCCTGGGGCATAGATGGGCGCCAAGGCGGGATCCCTGCGTTGACCCCCATTCATGGTATGGATTGCCGGAGCAAAGATTCAGAGTCGAAAAAAAGTAAGCAGCTTGTTTGTCGTTGTTAGTCAGTCTGGCGACGGATATCGATTCAATTTCTACATTATGTACGAAATATCAGACCCTCATCTTTGTTTATTCCAAAGATAAATGCTGTGGCTGCTAGGCAAATGCAAAGGCATGCACTGGTGAAGATGCTCACGCTTACAGGCTGACTCGCCCAGGAGAGGCACAGAATACCCATTAGCGCCAGCGCGAACCCAAACGTCGAGAGCAGGATGGTCAGCGAATGACATTTATTCAGCAAGTCGAGGGGCAGCTGTTCATGGAACGGGCCAGCCTGGACAAGGCGGGGATTCGCGCACCAAATTTCATCAGGCTGGACAGCGACTTCTGCTCGCAGTTCTTCCTTGCTGGCTTCTATGACCTTGAAACGAATCAAGAAGAACGCAGCGAAGAAGGATATAAAGGCTGCAGGGGTATAAGCGGCTGTGTATGTGTGATTCAATGTCGGCGTACATGCAGTGACATGGACGACCAGGGCTCCAAGGAGACCCGCATTGCATGCTCGCTCCCACGCAGACGTATCGTCTCCCTTACTCGGTGTCGACACTTGGAGCAAGCCAGCCTCGACGGAGGCGAAAAAGGTTGTCTGAAGGATGGATTACCGGTTGGCATCTTGGGCTATAAAACGGTACGCACGATTAAACTAATGAGTTGAAGACGGTCCATCCACGACTGTACTAAATCCTTCTCAGCCTTCCGTCGAGCTTCCTCGTCTACCTTGTCCTGGTCTTCTTGGGTGTCTGGGTATCAAAGCGTCAATATGATTCTATTCATCTGTATGCGAAGATTGCGTACGATTTTGTGAAGCCTTGGCACCAACGCGTCCATAATTGCTGTCATTCAACACGTTGTGTCGTCCTGGAAAAAAACTGCGTCAGACGCGTCTTGTCAGTAGTCAGAATATGCATACGCACTATGTATGGGGTGCATACGGAATGACCGTTTAAAAATAAGCCGGGTATAAGCAATAAGCGCTTAAGCGCCCAATCGCTGAAGGGGCTGCGTTCATTGCCTTTCTGAGAAGCGCACGCTCAAACAGCGCGGTCGTTTCAAAACGTTGGATTTGTCGGGAATGAACAAAAGTAATATTATTAGAAACTAAACGAAACAGGGCACACTGGATTATGATGACACTATGCTACTTCATCAAGCACCTTGCGAACAAACGACTCTAAAATAGAGGCATCATACACTTGATCAATGGGTTGGAACGAGTACTATCCACATACGTGAACTCCTTGATAGTATCAGGAGGAGGAGAAGCAGGCCGATATATGCTATCATGAAAAGTAAGCTCCGCTGTCACGATAGTGGTGAAACTAAGCGGTAGGACCCACAGCGTCGATGCAATCATCCACGCTTCATGACGAAAAGCAACCACAGCCTCCGTGTCCGCCTCACGGTCGGCCCTCCACGCCCGTTGCTCCAAAGCGTACGCAAGGTCGCTGAACCCCTGTGCACACAATTGGTGTGCTCCAGGGTAGGAAGAGAGGATCTCGCGATGTGTGAAGATGGCTTCGAGATACTCGCCACCTGTGGTTGGGTAGCTGTCGAGCTGTGCTTGGAGAGCTTGGAGGTAGGCACACCCGTTGTATTTAAGCTCGGGTGTCATGAAACCGGGGTCGGATGAGGCATCGGACTGTTGGGAGATGAGTGTACAGACTCAAAGTTAATGAAGGTTAAACGTACATCACAGCAGGTGTCATCAACCATGATCACCTCTGGTTCGGCGGGACAGCTTTCCTACACCAAAAAATGAGGCATCAGAATGTGTTCCAGCAGGTATAAAAGCCAGTTGAGTCACCGTCACCAGGTTCATCTGGCCGAGAAGAGTGCATAGCTCGATTTCTGGGTGATTTGGGTCCATGGAGGTCGTAGAGAGAGGGTGAAAGGGATGAGTCGTGCCATTGTTGCATTTGTCGGTCCAGCCATTAAACGCGTGTTTGAATCCTTGCGGACCTCCACACGATCGATTAGTACCGGCCCGCTGATTAGCCTGGTTCGCAGATAAGGAGATTTATCCCGCGTCCATGGCGCCTACTGGCAAAACTACTGAGGGATTTTCAAGGATATAGTAGCAATGTGCTGATATTAAGACGAGGGAAAGGCCTTTTCTCAGCTCATCAGCCGCTGCTTGGGACTACAGGACCAAGTTGAGCTAGATCCGAAAGTATAGTGCTAGCTGATGATGTCCGAGATTAGAACAAAGGGTCACGTTCCATTCATGCCTATACACTTGCATGTCAATACAATAGATATCGATGAAATGAATATACATGACCTGTATAGATGAAGATCCATTGGTACGGCCAAACCAGGCGTCTCGAGCTAGAGTGCTCGTACGTGGAACTTGATTAAAAGATGAGTGCAAAAGATGGCAGTATTGCTCTTGATTGAACTCTCGCATGATCTACGAATCAGAGCGGTGTTCCTGGCAATGCGTCGGAAATGAAAGATTTCATGATGATGTACGCCGAGCGGTTTGTCTTGGCATGCCCACGAATCAGAGATGGGTTCCTGTGATGATGATCCTTCAGGCGGATCTTCATCAAGCATGGTCTACATGCAAGAGCGAAAATGTGAGTAGGATGTACCATTCGATAGCTAGCGCTGCACATTGAAACTCTGATGGCCGTTTCGCCTGATAGAGGTCACCGGGTGAGCTGCGGACAGCGAACTTCCTCCCTGAAACTTGAACGTTTCTTCTCCATCACGGTCTCCGAGGCATCTTCCTCTGTACAGCAATCACACACCGTTGCTACGCCGATATGCATGTTTCACGTACTCGTGAGAGCTGTACGTTGTAACCCATGTGTGTCGTGCGAAGCTGAATTCAATGGGGGGATTTTTATAGGACCTGATCAAGGCTGGGTCTCAAAAGATTGCTATGGATATTCAGTGGAGCATTCACCTTCCTTCACATTGTTATATCCTTGACTTAAGACCCATTGGGTCGAGGTAAACGTCGTCGATGCTTGGCTAGGCGTGTCGCTGTCAGAAAGCTCGGGCACCGAGAGTCTTCCGACAATCGTACAAGACTTTTTTACTTACTTGGTAAGTGCTCAGAGCCAAGCACGAAGCACTTGCCCCGAGCCCTGATCAGTGATGATCATCCCTTGATCCTTGTCATTCATACTGACGAGTTGAACGCTGAGGGCAGGGAATCTGCTTCCTCATTGGCTATCCTTGACGTCACACCTTCCTTATTTGAAAATCGGAACGCTCGCGATTGTATACTTTCTTCCACGGACCACAATCATGGTGATGCCAAACTGTGTTCATCGTTTAGAGTTGTCGTGATAATTGACGAACTCGGGCATCTGTGTTTCCAACGGCATCAAAGAACTTGATTTCCCCATCATCTTATCTCTATTCTTCGCACTCTTTACCAGTCTGGTGTGCATCTGGTGCCACATTGCTAGGTAATATAACAGCAGTGCGTTGGATGAACTCTGTTGCCCCCCCTCTACTCCGTACACCATGGGTGTCGCAAACATTCCTTTGGACAAAGCCTACCTCACAGCTATCTGGCTGGAAACCCTCTTTTATGGTGAGTGGTCCAAATTCATAGCAACGCGACTACTAATTTTTTTTCCACGTCGCCCAGGCATCAATATCTTTCTATTTTTCTCGTATCTATGGATTGTGAAGTACAGGCAGAAACCTGGGGCTGTCAACCCGGTAGTCCTGATCACGGCAGTAGCCATGTTTTGCTTCTCCACCGTCCACGTCTCCTTGGGCTTCTCCCGTCTGGTCGAAGGCTTCATATATCTTCGCGATCAACCAGGGGGACCTGGAGCATTCTTCTCCGATGTTTCGATACCTGCAAACGTTGCAAAAGTTTGTATACATACCATAAATTCCATATTGGGCGACAGCATTGTCGTAAGTGATGGTCTTTTTCATAAGTTACCCGACGTTCGCTAAGGATTTTTCAAGGTCTGGCGATGTTATCATGTCTGGGGTAGAGATTGGGTCATTTGCATCCTTCCGATCCTTCTTATCATAGCTTCGGCCAGTAAGCAGTATACCGATTGCTCGGACGCTATTTCACTAACGGTGCCCCAGTTTGCGGCTTTGGACAGACGGTCATCTTCGCTCAGGCGAAGACGACACATAGCGCCTTTGGTCCGAATTTGCAAAGATGGAACGGGTCTCTTTTTTCACTGTCGCTCGTGACCAACGTTGTCGCGACATCGTTAATTGCATTTAGAATATGGTAAGTGAGCGAGCCTCTTTATTTTTCCCAATTTCAATTAACTTTGGGGCAGGCATCTTGGAAGACAGCTTAACTTTTCGTCTTCCTTCAGATATCGCAGAGTGCTCACGCTTGTCGTCGAGTCAGGCGCGATCTACTCTTCAGCGTTGGTCATCGAGATCACCTTGTATTTCTTGAATACAAACGCTTTCTATATTATTTATGATCCGATAGCTCAATTAACGGTTAGTGCCTTGTTCCCTTGCAGTGCGACTCATCTTTACAATGTTACCAGGCTATAGTACCTACGATGATAATCGTTATGACCAGTTTGGGACTAACATCCAACGATTTAAATGAGCAGACGAAATTGTCTGTCGAAACATCGCCGCATTTTGCATTAAAAAACCGCGGGGGTACCGTGACCGACTCGTCCTTTGTTGCAGCCTCCAGGAGCGGAGTAATGGGGACGAATAGTGCGTCCGCGGAATCAGCGCTTGAGAGGGGTTTATACCTGGATATGAAGGGAGATGATCCGGTTCTCTACGGTGGTGGAAGCGGTTCCGATAGGATATTGGATAGCGTATAAAATGCGTCCTTTATTGCAGGCGATAGCCTATGAACTGTATTTCTGCGCTGTATATATCATTTTACGAGGTGTTTGTCCGAGTGACGTAGTCGCAGGATTCACATGGAGTTGTACGTACCTCAGGTTTCCAGATTTCCCACATCATGTTCTGTTAATGAACTTCGTCATGAAGCGAAGAAAGTCAAGCCGGTCATTCCGCTGCGGCGTTTGGTTACCACGACGCCGCCTCGAAGAAACAGCAAGTGCTCTTCGCCTGTATATAATTGCCTGCAGGCGGAGCCGCATGTAAATAGGACTGCTATTGCAGAGTAAATGACTCGGCAGTGCGCCGCAGTGGGAGACGACGGGACCGATAATGCCCGGATAGGACAGTAACCCTAACCTGAGGGTGGCCGGGGTCTGACTAATTTTTGAGTGACCAACGGGCAGCTTGCCCTTGTCTTCGTCCCTCGTCCTTGCCTACAGGACAGACTTTGACTCCCGGATCGCTACCTCTAGCATCCGAAGACTTTCTTCAGTCTCACTTAGACTCTTTAACTCAACTTACAGCTGCTTTCTCGCCTGCTGGCAGGTCATTTTTGACGACCGACCCACACGAGACAGACCTTTACTCGACAGTGAAATCAATCACTTCAAATCATCCCAACTCATCTCATATTTCAAAATTCGTCGGTATTTTTCCTGTTCTACTTTTCTTCTTTCCTGATGTCGCTTTCTGCGCCGGTAGAATGAGCAAATCCGCAACTGCAACAGTACCAAAGATCCCACCCCAGCTACCCACCCAGTCAGCTTGGTCAAGAGGACCACCACAGACCGCGTCTTCATCACGATCTCAATCTCCTGCTCCTCAGAATACACCCGTTCATGCAACTCATTCAAGACGTCCGAGTACTCTTGGCCAGGGTATACATATAAAAGATGGAGTGAGCATTCCTCGGAATAACGTAGGAGCTACGAAGCAAGGCGAGTCGCATTCGGCCCATTCTCGTGCACGGTTAACCGTTGCAACGCCAGGACCCGCAGTGTCCTTCGGATCTATAGATGATGTTTCGGCGCCAATGTCGTCGTCACCCGCTGCCACGCCCCCGATAAAATCAGAGGGTGTCAAAACGTTTGGAACTGTTCCTGCGACGGTCAGCCAGGTAAACGGCAAGTCATCAGTATCCATTGCGAAGCCAGGATCTTCGTCAAATACACCCCACAAGCCACGTAAACAGGACATAGCTAAATTGTTCCAGAATCCATCGTCGGCGCCCCCGTCCCAAGCCTCTTCCGATACCTCATCACCTAATATCAGACCTTCAAATCTCCCGCCTTCATCACAGCCTCCCTCGATACCATCGTCATCTCACCCGCCGTATCCTTCCTTCGTTCCTCAAAATGGCATGAGACCTCAGCAATCGAATGCCGGTCCTAATGGTGGGGCTGCTGGCTCTGGTCCACGGTCGCCCCAGTATCAACGGCAGGTCCCTAATGGCAATGCCCCCCGTATACCGAGCGGGCCCGGCGGACCAGGGGCCCCTCAAATGTCTGCTGGCCTCAGTAGCCCTCGTATGACACCCCATCCTCCTCCTGCAAATATGCCTCCTCCAATGCAAACACAGATGTCATGGCCTCCCAATTACTATGTAAGTGCAGCACTTTGGCGTCCTATCAAGTTCTTCTCATCTTTTTTTCTCAGTACATGGGCGACCAGCCTTACATGTATCCATGGTATCCAATGCAGCAGCATCAAATGCCTCCCCAACCACCCCAGCATCATCCGCAACCTCCCGGTGGGCATGGCCCTCCCCATAATGGGATCCCCGTTTCTCCTCGCAATCATCCTCCGCCTCTTCAAGGACCTGGAACTCCGACTCTCACGCATGCAGCACCTGCCTCACATCCGCCTCACCTCCCTCCCACCATGACGCACTCTTCCTCTGGAAGCATCGGCGGTTTGTCATCACCGCCCCCCACTCCCTCCTCCGCCTCGATACCTGGTACTGGCCGATTAAACACTAGTGCTAGCGCGTTTGTGCCCGGTCAACGGTCAAGTACTCGAGTTTCACTCAAAAATGCAGAGGGGCAGGAGATTAACTTGGAAAATCTCAAGACCCAGAAACTCAGCCCTGCTCTGTCTGGCACTGCGCTTCCACCGGTCGTAACACCCTCACATGGGAGTCCCAATCGTCGGTCCGTAATACGGATGGAGTCTGTAGAGGAGCGAGAGAAACGCCTGGCAGGTGAGCGGGAGAAGGAGCTCGCCAAAGCCAAGGCAGAGGCAGATTCCAAAGCAAAGAAGGAGAAGGAGGAGAAGGAACGTAGGGAGAAGGAGGAGAAGGAGAAAAAGGAGAAGGAAGACAGAGAGCGCAAGGAGAAGGAAGAGAAGGAGAGGTTGGAGAGGGAAGCTAAGGAGAAGAAGGAGCGAGAGGCGAAGGCGGCTAAGGAGAAACAGGAACGAGAAGCGGCTGAGAAGAAGCGGCTAGAGGAGGAGGCGGCTGAGAAGGAGCGGTTGAAGAAGGAGGAAGAGGAGAAGGAGAAGGAGCGCCTCCGATTGGAGGAGGAGCGGAAGAAGGTGGAGGAGGAGGCTGAGAGGAAGCGACTTCAGCAGGAACAGGAGGAGAAGGAGAAGGAACGGCTACGCCTAGAAGAGGAAGAGAAAGAGAAAGAGCGCTCTCGCGTCGCAGAGGAAGAAGCTGCCAAGGCCAGAGCCGAAGCCGAAGTTGCTGCTGCTGCTACTGCTTCCGCCGCCGCCAAGCCTGAGGATGGGGAGATCATGGAGGAAACCTCAAGCGCTGATGCCGATGCCACTGCGACAAGCAAAGACAAGGCAAAGGAAAAGGATCTCCGAATCAATACCACGTCATCCCCAGCCGAGCTACCCCGACGCCGCCCTGGTCCTCTCGATCTCTCTACCACTAAGGCCAACATTCCCCCTCCCCTTCCTTCCGCCCTAGCTACTGCTCGTATCATCGATGACCTGGGTCGCGTTCCTTATCCCGAAGGAATCAAGAGCCCCAGAGTTGAACTCAACATAAATGCTAAAGATGGTAAATTCAGGTGTGCTATCGTTGTTCACGGTTACAAGCAGGTGTACTGAATCATTGATATTAGATATGACCGAGACTTCCTTCTGCAATTTATGTCGATATGCAAGGAGAAACCCGATTCACTTCCTGCCCTCGATGCTATCGGTCTTGAGCCGTCAGATAACCAGATTAACTACCCCATGAGTCGCGGTGGATCCGGGCGACATCGCCAGGGCTCTGGCCCTGTGCCGCCTCAGCGCCAGAACTCCACCAATCTCGGATTCAACCAAGGATCATCCTTTGGCAAAGGAGGTCCCACCAGCACGTTCAGCATGGGCGGTATGGGCAACTTTGCGACAAGCATAGGCGGGTCGAAACTCAGTAGCGACGACCGATTCAATATGTCCAATAACACACGTGCTGTGTCTGCGAGTGGTGCGATTCCTATGCCATTTGGCGGCCGACCGTCCCAAATGCAAAGAACGGCGAGCCAAGGTGGTCCGGGTGGTGCACCTATGGGCAGCAACCGGACACGGAGCAAGCGCGGCGAGAAACGCAACGACAGCAATAGAGTACCAACTGGCCCTGGATCTCAGCACGGCTATGGCATGGGTCACGGATCATCAGCAGCTATGGCTCAAGCAATGCTTGAGCCTGTCGCTCCATTACAGCTGAGCGCTAATCGTTGGGACAGGCGCTTACTCGGGGCGAACGATCCGGACTCTCCGGATGTCGTTGACCGTAAAGTCAAGGGTCTTTTGAACAAGCTCACGATGGAAAAATTCGACTCTATCTCCGATCAAATCATCGCATGGGCAAACAAGTCCGAGAAGGAGAAAGACGGCCGTACTCTCATTCAGGTCATCAGGCTCGTCTTTGAGAAAGCCACTGATGAAGCTACATGGTCCGAGATGTATGCTCGTCTCTGTCGGAAAATGATGGAGCAGATCAGTCCAAAGGTCCAGGATGATGGTATCAAGAATGCTGAGGGCAAACCTATCGCTGGCGGTCAACTGTTCCGGAAATACCTTCTCAACAGGTGTCAGGAAGATTTCGAGCGAGGTTGGGTGGCGAAGGAAGCTACTGCTGCAGCTGCAGCCTCCAAGGCCATCGAGGATCAAGCTGCCAAGGCCGCTGCCGAGAAGAAAGGCGATGGAGAGGAAGAAATCGCGCTCTATTCCGAAGAGTATTACGCGGCGCAGAAAGCGAAACGGCAAGGTCTCGGTTTGATCAAGTTCATCGGTGAATTGTTCAAACTGCAGATGTTGACGGAGCGTATCATGCATGAATGTGTCAAGAAGCTCCTTGGGAACGTTGAGAATCCTGAGGAAGAGGAGATTGAGTCCCTCTGTAAGCTTTTGACCACTGTTGGGCAATTGTTGGATACATCGAAGGCCCGGGCTCACATGGATGTGTACTTCTCGCGCATGAAGGAGCTTACGAAGAGCCTTAATGTTAGCTCGCGTATGCAGTTCATGTTACAGGTAAGCTTCATGATTTGGGCGAGTTACTCTTCTAATCAGCCGTGGCTAGGACGTTCTCGAGCTGCGTGAGCGGAAGTGGATTAGTCGTAATGCTGTTGCCGCCCCTACCACGCTTGCTCAGATACACGAAACAGTAAGCATATTTCAGTTTCATTCCGGGCATCGCTATATCATCATCTTTTAAAGGCCGCAAAGGAGAAAGCCGCACAAGAGAAAGAGTCGTATCAACGTCAAATGTCAATGTCTCGTGGCGGATCTCGCCGGGGTGGAGATCGAGGCGATTTCCCTCAAGTTGGTGCGGATGGTTGGGCAGTCGCTGGTGGTAACTCCGCTCCTCGGCCTCCTTCCAAGGCCGGCGATCTGTCCAAGTTTGGTCAGATCAGCAACAAGGGCGCACCTCTTACTTTTGGTCCTCAGAGCAGCATCTACGCCGGAAAGAAAGACAAGCGAGAGTCTGTCCAACGATCAAACTCTTCTTCGCAGAATATGTTCTCTATGCTTAACAATGACTCTACTGCAGAAGCCACGCCCAAAGGTAGAGTTTTCTGTCTTCGTTAATGTTGTCTTCTGATTTTATTTGATAGAAATGCTCCAACGCAAACGACTTGTTCTTCAGCCCCGATCGAAACCAGTCGAGGGCCAGGAAAATGCACCGACGACTGCAGAGTCCGAGGGTAGCTCAGACGAAGAAGTTACTGCCGAACCTGAACCTGTCGAGATGAGCGACAAGGACGCTAAGAAGAAGATCGAAGAGGACATCAAAGAGTTCAGCGCTGTTCGGAATCTTGATGAAGCAGAAGTTTACTTCACGCAACTCCCTGCTAAACACCACACTCTCCTGGTTGACAAGCTCATTTCATTTGCTGTCGAATCGAAAGAAGCAGACGCCCAGCTGGTTTCCGACCTCTTCTCCCGTGCCTCGACCAAGAACCTGTGTACGATTGTTGACTTCGAAAATGGGTTTGCTGGAGTTCTTGAGTTCTTGGAAGACATTGCGATTGATGCGCCGATGGCCTTCAAACTGATGGCAACTATGATGAAAGGGCCGGCCTTTGATGATGAGCAACGGACACGCTTAGCTTCAAAGACTGACAGTGCCAAACTTCTTGGGCTTTTATCCTAGACTCGCTGATTTCGTCTTGCATTTCGTACTGTATCCGTTATCTCATGTTTTCACTTTTCTTTCCTTGCATTGTTTCATACTTTGGCATATTGTTTATTCTACGATGTTTCAGCGCATCTTTCGGTACCTACTTATTTTAGTTTCGCTTGCGCATCATGTACGTAGCAACGGTAGCATACTACCGAGCAGAAAGAGTTTCTGTTTTTTCTGCATCATTTAGTAACCGGCAAGTCCCAAGTTCCAGCACTGCATCGCGTCATGATCATCAAACGTGCGAGTTGCCGTAAGCGGAGTGCCGTTAAATAATTTACTTTCACTTCGGTCACGTCCACTTTGATCTGGTTCCCTTTTGCCTCTTGGGGGCCCTTCCAGCCTCTTCTTGGATCTTATCTTGTGACCTTATTTGACAGCCTCCGAGAATTTTCTGCTCGAGCACCGATACCTCAAGCAAGCTCCGGCGCGACCTTGCGCGATCTCACTGTCACCGTCGTTGCACTTTTCATGCCCTCGATTCGTTCTTTTTCTTTGGCATCGGACGTGGGCTGGAGACATATAAAAAAGCATCTCAATTTCTTTCGTATTCATCTGTTGTTCTTGTGAGTGTGTCAACCGTCTTGTACTTGCCAGCACTTACCGCTCGAGCAGTGCTTTCACACCTCTGATCTTTTCTGGAATATTTTATGCCAGCAATGGACAGTACCACATATCGTACATCGACTCTCTGTTCAACTGCGTCAGTGCGATAACCGTCTGTGGTCTGGCGACGGTGGACCTCAGCAGTCTCACTCCGTGGCAGCAGGTTATATTGTTCATTCAAATGTGTCTCGGAAGTCCAGTACGTTACATTCATGCTTTAACTCACAGTGACTGACAGGCGCCAGGTTATCGTATCCTGGGTCATGGTTTACATCCGAAGGTATGATCCGTCGCGATACCTTACTTCTCAACTCACATGCCTTTAGACGCTACTTTGCCAAAAAGTTCCAGCGCATCATCGCTGAGAACAACGCCGCCCGCTTCACTCCCATTGACGCCGAGGAAAAGCATGTACCCTGGTTCCGCCGTGTTTTCACACGGAACAAAACGGTCGCTGTGGCGGAGGATGGCAGCGACAAGGCTTCCGAGACAGAGGGACGGGGCAACAGTATACGCAAGAAGTTGCGAACGGACATGATTAGACGCATGGACGATGCACCGAAGCGTGTGGATCCGAACGGGTGGATATCTCAAGGAAGCTCGATACCGCTACAAAGATTTAGCACTGTGCAGTCCAACCAGGACCCTCCTCGGCATCTCTCTTTCGCGTCCCCTTCACAGGAGCGGCCTACGCTGTCTCCGCGTATCACCAAGAGTCCAATAATGAAGAGGTAAGTGCGGACTGCGCTTTCTTTTTTCATTGCTACTATATTTTTTCTAGGTTGGCACGACGACTATCAGACCCTGGGACACCTTCGAGACAGAATTCACTCAAGAATGGTGAGTTGTCTCAGTCATGCAAGTGGCCGCCATGAAATATCGACATCGTGCCTGCATGGTTACACTGTCCCTCGCTGTTCCGATGATACCCATGTAGCCCGTCATAGCCATGTTGCATCTTTCCTTCTGTTCCACTCTTCTTTTCGAGTTAACAACACTAATGTAGTAGTAGCTCCTATGCACAGGTCCGAAACGATGGCTATAAGTTCAATTCCGGGGAAATTGGCGCGTACACAGACCGTGGAGTTCTCATTGCCGACTCAACCAAATCGAAGACCGCGAACAGAAAGAATCCTGACTACGGACCTTAATGCTGATGCGATGTCGCCTATTGAAGATCACAGTGAGATATTCTTTCTTCTGCTCTCAAAAGGTCTGGGAATGATTCGAAGGTGTATCGCGCCTATCGTTCTTCCTGATGGGCTGCATGCTGTCAATCATGCTCGAGACTTCTGGGCGTATCTTTAGTCACAGTTAGACTGACCTTTCTGCAGGGTCCCACAGAACGCCCATGCTGCCCCACCTATCGATGCATGCGACAACTCATACGCACAGATCCAACCGAACAACAACAAAGCACAGCGGTTTTGGCGGATTTCCTATGCCGCATGAAATTATTGGCAGCCTGATCGCCTGGTTTTTTCCTAAGTTCAAGCGGAAGCTGACAAGAACGGTGACCGAACCAGCATCGACTACAATTGCGTCTCATCGGGGAACGACTTTAACGTCCGCGAGAACTGTCCCATATATTTCTTTCGACGCCGTTGTTGGACACAATTCATCATTTCCATACTTGACAAGCAATCAGCTCGAAGAACTAGGTGGCGTGGAGTATCGCGCACTAACTGCTTTACTTTGGATTGTTGCCGGGGTATGGATCGCTCTTCTTCCTCTGTCAGGCGCCCGGCTTACGCTTAAAACAGTATCATATACTCATTCAGCTCACAGCGTTTATCATGATTTCTCCATATATATCTATGTCTAAGTGGAGTTCTGCATTCGATGATCCCCCACTACACCGTTCATTGTCGCCCGTATGGTATGTGTTCGTTAGAATATTCGTGTTGTTTGCTCAATGAGTCGCAAGGTTTTCTCTCTTTCAGATGGTATCTGCTTATACAAATACGGGCATGTCACTGGTAGACCAGTCGATGGTCCCATTTCAGCAGGCGTATTTAATGATCTTTGTCATGATATTTTTGATTTTGGCCGGCAATACCTCCTTTGTAAGACCATCTCTACTCGTTCCTCCGTATCGGTTCTAATACAGCACCCACTAGCCCATCTTGTGAGTCTTCTTTCGTCTAGTAATCTTACTCAATCTCTCACATCGCGGACACTCAGTTTACGATTTGCAATGTAAATTCTCCTCTCCCTCTCTGTGCCGTATTTTGACAATATTTAGTTGGCTCCTAACGAAAGTCGTACCTGAAAATTCACGAGCAAACGAAACGCTACACTTTCTACTTGATCATCCTAGACGATGTTTTATCTATTTATTTCCCTCGCATCAGACCTGGTTTCTTTTAACTATAGTGCTTTTCTTGAAGTGCGTTTTCTTCTTCCGTTACCATGCAGATATCAACTGTGGAACAGCTTTACAGATTGGTTCTTTTTCATGGTGTTAGATATCGGCACACCTGCAATTGAAGTCATTCCTTTAGGCACTCGATTCGCTATCGGGTTGCTACAAGCGATTGCTGTTCGAGCAGCAGGGTTTGCTACCGTAACACTATCGGCCCTTGCTCCGGCTGTCAAGTGAGATTCTAGCATTTATTTGGTGACTCATCCCAAAGCTAACTGTAAATCGCAGAGTGCTCTATGTCGTGATGATGTATGTCAGCGTCTGTAAGCATATTCACACTTCTCATTTCATGCTCTTGCTCAAACCCATTCAGATCCCATAGCAATGAGGTTAGTTTCCAACAAGTGGCTGGTGTCATTTTCTTATGATCCTCCCAGTGTGCGTTCGACGAACGTGTATGAAGAGCAATCTCTGGGTGTTTATCGGGAAACCGAGGAATCAGAGGGCGAGTCGCAGTTCGAACCCACCGGACCTCGAGTCACAGTTTGGAGCCGATATTTGGCCATGCATGCCAGAAAGCAGCTAGCTTTTGATATGTGGTGGCTAGGACTAGCCTTGTTCTTAGTCTGTATCATTGAGGTATGTGTCCATCCTCCTTATTCTCTCCGGTCCTTCACGTCTATGCAGCGTTCTGAACTTGATGACTTCGCAACCATGAGTTATTTCAATATTTTTACTATCGGTAGGTGTGCACTCAATTATAGAAGTACAGTTTTCAACTTCATTTTACTAGTTTTCGAACTTGTCTCTGCGTACGGAACTGTCGGATTGAGCTTGGGCCTCCCCTATGTATGCCTGTATTCGACTCAACGTACCTAACTATACCCTTAATATTTTTCTCATAGGCAAACTATTCGCTCTCAGGCGCCTTCCGGACGTTGTCGAAGCTCATCGTTTGTTTTGTCATGATTCGTGGCAGGCACCGAGGCCTTCCTGTTGCCATTGATCGTGCCGTTATGTTTCCCATGGAGTTCGCATCCGGCGAAGGAGGTGAGGATGATGAGGAGGTTGATGACGCGGCTGTTGATGAAAACGATGATGCAATAGCGGAAGAGAAAAGTGTCAATGGTGACACATCCGATCTTCGACAACGTCATGGGTCGCGTCTAGATGAAGAAGACGAAATATCGCTACACAGTGCTCACCGACCGGGTGACGCCAATGGGTCTGCAAATCCAAGTTGACGATAAAATCACGATCTGTCGTCTTTTTTTTGTTTCGGATGTGTTGGTTGTATCATAAGGTGTATATAGAGCTTTGAAGATGTTACCAGAAGTACATGCGCGTAGATTTACACTATACCCGCTATAATGATAATGGTTATGATAGTAGGCTGAACAATGCATCGTATCGTCAACTTAAAATATGGATGGATGTGCAATGATTATACAGTACGACAGCAAAGGAATGGATCTGAGTTTGGCAGGCTGTGGTTTGAGTCTTGCGGTGTAATTCATATTATCTATAGATACCTGCAGAGGAGCCGAGGGATCTGGTGCATGCATGTGGTGAAATGTACCCAATGTTTTCGTTGATATCGTAGCGGTGGTCGGCATATACGTGCAAAAATTCCAACGTCGTTCATTGAAAGGGCCAAAGTAATTCATCTCGTCGCTAAATAGGACCCTGGGCAGAAGATTCAGGACACCTCAAATAATACAGCTGCAAGTGGGTAATAGAGGTGCTGTGCCATCCCTTGAAAATAGACGAAGGCCGTGTGGAGGAGGGCCGAAAGTCCGAAAGAGGATGTGACGCCAACACGTGACATACTAATTTGACATTCGCCCCTGAAGCGCATTGATTACCCGGCAGCTGGCTTTATAGATACTCGTGGTCCTCTTAAGCCACGATAGATTATGGCTTGTATTAATAAACTGATCCTACAGGACCAAGCGTAATGCAATGTCGTAGATGTTGGAGGTATTCAGTTATATATCATGTCAGATCGACTTTTCTGTCGCACGGGACTTCGCCTTCGACAGCATTTAAAACAGATATGTTAATGGGGCCATAGACAGGATTTAGCTAACGGTTAAAAGTCCGACTTGGAATCAGAGGCGTAATCATCCGTGGGGTTTTCATCAACTAGTACCAAGGCAAGTCAGAGATGGCATAAGATAGAAATCGGAAGAACTTACTCCAATCGATGACCAGTTTCTCTCCCATCCCAAGAAGTTTCCTCTTCAGTCTTTTCTCTAGTGCGTTCTTTGTTTTCTCCCCAAAATTGTATTCCATGGAAACCCGGAAGACAAACTCCTTCAGCTCGGGATACAACCGAGACACCATCTCCGCCAAATGATCCCAGTTAAAAAATCCTCTCCTCGTGATCTCTTTAACGGTGTTGGGTTGATCAGCATAGGCATGCATAACAAGCCGCTGAAGCTTCGGAGCCGAAGGTATGATTTCCAGCGCTGTCGTACACCATTGTAGCGTGAAAGCTGGATCAAATGGTTCTGAGCCCAGGTGTATAGTGACAAAGGTCAGCGAATGGAGCTGTTCGAAAGAGTGTCTGGCAAAGGGAGGAAGGCGGAGCCAACCAGCTGCCACAAGGGTAATGATGAGTAATTAGCTAAAGAAAAAATAAAAAAGAGGAAGTTTACGTTCAAATATGGCGCTAATGGGTGGTGTGAAAGCAAGTTCCTCCAGCGAATCAGCTGTCAGATCCAAAAGACGAGCGAACGCCCTGGGAGAGAAGGGGGAAACATTGCTTTCACAGGTAATGCGCCGAAGGTTTTCCGGAGGAGAACCCATGAAAACCTTCTCTACGATCCAATCCACGGGCATACGACAATCTTTGATAGATAAGTCTTTGAGCGCCGACATGTCTCCTGAATACTGAAAGGTTGACAGGTAAATTCCACTCTCAAAACCTATGTCATTCAACTCGAGTTTGTGCAAGTTTTTGAAAAGCGAAAGAAATTCTATGCCATCTGAAATACTGGAGAATGAGCCAGAAAAATGAAGTTCTTGGATAGCAGGGAAAGAGAAGATGAATTGACGTGTTTCGGGAGTGACACTGAGGCTCTGGTTAAAAAGAGTGTCCCACAAAAGCTTTCGTACCTTAGGCATGCAAGGGATGTTGATGCCCAGAGGGTGTGGGTGGTAGATGGGAGGATTTTTTATAGCATTGGTGAGGGTCCTGAAATGCGCTATGTTGGGAAATGAAGGGAAAAAGTCATTGGCTATTCTTAAGAGCTCTGTCCTTCGAGTACGTGCGCCGGGCTCGTACTTGACTGTCTGGAGAAAATCTAGAAAGTAGGGACATGACGCGTGGATGGTGCGCCAAAGGACAAAATCCTCGCGTGACGAAAAAAGGGCGAAAGAAAAGAGGTATGGAAGAGAAGCTGCGCGCCAGGCCTTTGAAATGTAAGACGAGGTGCGCAGCGATGCCATATCGCCATTGTTACAGGAGACGATCTTGTCGATAAGCTCAGCGGGGAGGTCGTTCACTATCGCTTCGCGCCGTTGATACCAGGAGACGCCAGAAAGGAGTAAAAACTCACTTTTTGGGGAGGACATTGTACCAAATTCGCTTATTTCCTTGGATTTTTTTGTCGGCCGTTGTAGTGGTACGTTGAAAACGCGTCGCAACAGTAAAGTGTCCAAAATAACTGACGCGTGCCATTATTTCCACGCCACCTTTCGGTCAACTACCACAATTCACCATAGTCTACTAGTTACTTATTCTACGGCATACTAGTCTTTGAATCCTTACAGAATGCCTAGTAACCTACTCTTCTATGGCGGGCAATTTAAGGTGGTACAAATTTTTGCCGTGCATGGCCGGAGTCTCGTGCAATTGAATTTGAAGTTTGAACTGAATTAAGTTGCTCCAGTGTGAAAGATATTAAAGCAGGAAAGACTTGGGTAAAGGTGTTAATACAATTTTTTCTACATGAGCAGTGTGCGAGTTATATATTGTCCAAGGGTTCAAACTTCGGATGCATCTGGATATTAACCAAAACTAAAACCGCATTTCATAGCCATACCTACGCGTTACTCAAGTATCTACACGTCGATAACCTTTAAGGCAAGGTGTCGTGCTTCCCTGGATCAGTAGGAGGTCCATTTCACAAGCTGAATAATAGAACAGTGTTGAACTCGATGATATTCGCATGACGACCACACAGAGACCCACACGGGCAATGAGTGCTACAATAACCAGGCCAAGTTGGCTACCCGTTAATGAGTGTAGCCGGATCGTCGGCCAACCAGGAGAGATGGTAAGCAGATACTCCAAACCGGGAGACATGGCTTTCGCCAACATCCAGCACTCCTTGAAAATACTAAAAACATCTCGCTGGGCAACAGTTACAACATATTTATTTGATACACGATTCCATGAAATATAGAACTCGCCTCTCAGGTACGCCACTTATCTTCAGCAACGTTCTCAAAGACTTCAAATACCAGCTGCCCGTAGTGGAGAACCCACTTTCCCTGGAAAGAAAGATATACACATCATCGTCATCGCCTAAATAGATGATACTTACTGTATACAAAGTTGAACCTAGTTCAATTACTCGCAGCACGGATCGTTCATTTCGTAACATTATATCCTTAGCGTGATGTGCATTGAAAAGACTGCGACGAGCAATGAAACCTTGAGTGGGTAGCCACTGTACCTGAAGTCTAAGTGTCCTAAGGTTCATCGCAGGTTCGACGGCAGCGGCGATAGAACTCTGGTCTCAAAGTTAAGTCCGGAAACTGTACATCCTAACGGAACTCACAATGTCCGAACTCGCTAGCGTGCAAACGAGCGTCTGGAGCTCAGGAAACTTAACACATAAGCATTCCACATCGGTGAGCGTCATCTGCAAATCCTCGACAATGAAATGCTTCATCATCGGATCGTGGACACTCGCCAGATCGAGAATAAACATCCTCGGAATAATCATATCGTCCATATTAACGGTGAAGGTGTGTAGTTTAAGAGACTTCAGTCCTGGTCTTGGAACGAGATTTAGTATCCATCTCCATAGATTATTAGGCCCCATATTGTCCGTCGAATGGGTTCGCGCGGTAAGGTTGCAGATCACGGGTAAGGGTCGATCCAGCTGCATTCTGCTATTAGAATGAAGATGCTCTGTATCAAGTGTCTCCAAGTTCGGAAGGCAAGTCACAATCATTAGGATCGATGGGGATGGCGCTCCCTTCAACTTCAATTCCTTGAGAAGAGGAAGGTCGGAGGGCACCGTGATAAGTATCGTTGGTGGAACCCCTGCACATCTCTACAGACAAACACATGATTAAGTAACAATGTCAGGAGCCATAATAAATTTGGAGAGATACCTACGCCTAATTCTAAGTGTGTTAGCGTATCCCTAAGAATGTCAGACCAGCCTTCGAGAACACGAGGAGGACCGTCCAAACACCACAGGGATAGTTTTCGCAAACTCACACGCTGCTTGAGTGTCTGCCAGATCTCCTCCCCAAAATCCTTGAGTGTCCGAATGGTCAGCTCACGGACAGGGAGGCTATGTATTGCGTTCATAAACGCGAATAGCGCAGGGTTTGCCGTAGAACTATCGTCTATCCACGTCATTGACTGAAGATTAGAACAGCGAGATACTGCGATTAAGGCATCTCGAGTTATATTGGGATAGCCAGGAAGATGGCCGCAATGCACCGCGCCTAGTAAAACCCCGTTAACCATAAATCAGATCCGACTTGGAAATAAATGAGTCTACCTGTCTCGGTGATATGGCGCACATATTGTGAAAGTTCCGGTCGTTGATTCAAAGTCGCAGAGGGATGACGGAGAAGACTCTGAAAAAAAATATTAATGGCGTTTTGAACATTCAAGGAGAATTACAAAACAAGAAAACAATCCTGAAAACCAGTGACTCTGTGCTTATTCAGTAACTGCACGTACCTTTGATGAAATTATCCGCGAGTCGAGCGTTTCGTACAGTAATGGCGTCGTCGCTCTATTGAACATCTTGCTTACTATCGCACACGAACACAGGTCATGGCGGTCAGTCAATTGGCCCAGTATGGGTGGAAGAATATCAAAAGGAAGGTCCTTGGCCTCTATCATGAGGGGCACGGCGTTCATAGAGTAGATGGGTGATGGTGGTACGTCTTTAAGGGCAATCTAGTGATGTCCTAATACCAAACTGTCCAACAATCACCGACGTCAGGGTTCCGAGCATGACAATTCCGAGAAATTTTGAGGGAAAACAAACGTAGAGGAAGCGTCAAAGTATACCTGCATGCTATGTTCCTTTCAGTCATGTACGGACATCGCAGTCGTGGTGCCGCTCAGTAGATGGTGTTCGGAAGTTGACCAAGAATGACGGACTTGCCCCAAATATTCATACAGTCGGTATTCCGGGCCGACAGCAGCGATTTCCTCTTAGGAGTCCTTGGGCTCATACCGCCATGTTGAAACCTTCAATTCTTCGGCGCAGCAAAGATAGACTACGTCTAAGAATTGGTGTACAAGCTATGGATGCTATAGGCGGGCTGACGACCACCGTGTTGGATGCCAGGCATGGATTGCTGGAGAAACATAGGACACAGCGCATGAGCTGAGGTTCCGGATCTATGACGGTACGATAATTATTCATATTAATTGCGCTACGAGGGATCCTAACGGTTATATAGGGCTACATATGATATACGTGACTATATCGAAACTAAAGAATAGGCATTACAGTAAAGCAGTCAAGCAGGGCCTTCGGGTGAGTCATAAAACTGCTCGTTTGGGTCGTCCTCACTTTCTGATTCCTCGGGTAACACGACCTTTAGAAGAAGATTGGCGGCGCCACCCAAAGGATTCAAGTCGGCGGGAACCTCGGTCTGAACGATGGGCGGAGGCTCGACTGGGTTCTCCACGGCAGCCTGATCTCTGTTCTCCGCATTCGCATGACCGGCATGCGCGGGTACAAATGTGCCTGAGAAGTTCGTATCAATGCTCAAAGTGGGCCTCCTGGATCTACCAGTGTCATGGCCTCCAAGGGATTCTTCGGCAGGCGGTTGTGGGGGTAAAGTAGGGGGAGAGCTAGTGGCGGGCGGATCACTGGAGGTTGTTTCTGTGGTCGATGGTATGTTGACGTTCGTTTCTGCGTCCTCCTTTGTCGAGTTGGCCGCGTGTTGGAGGGCGGAATCTGCGTCGGCGAGTACGGTAGATAGCTCGCCGTCCTGCTCTGGTTTAGGTTCAGGAGCAGCCTCGTCTGCGACGGATTCTGCCGCAAGCGCAACAGGAGCATTGCCATTGCTTCCTTCGGCGGCGGTACTACTACCCTCTTCCGTTTCAAGAGCAGTTTCGTCGGCCTTGGATTGGGGGGTAGGAGGTTCAGCAGGGGCATTACTACCATCTCCCGATGCAATGGCGCTACCGCTATCCTCCGTTTTCGGAACAGTCTCGTCAGAAGGGGGAAGGGTATGGTCGGGGACATCATTACTGGAAGCCTTGTCTTCATCTCCCTCTGCAGCAGCATCACCACTACCCTCCGCAACTTCTCTGGCATCAGCCTCAGTAGTCTTGGCGCCTTCAGGCCCACTAGCGTCCGGAACGGTGTCAGAAGACGATGAATCAAAAGCGTTCTTCGCATCTCCTTCTGCTGCCTGGTTCCTACCCTCGGTATTTACGGATGCTTCGATAGATTCGTCCCCAGCCTCCGTTCCTGCGTGAGAAGCAGTAGGAGAATGAACGGTGATATTGGGAATTTCAATATGATCAAAAGTGGAATCGAAACCGAAATCGAACGTGGGTATAGGCCCTAGTCCAGACGGTTCAACGAAGTCAAATGGAAATTCGTCGTCCGACCTATGGTCAGCGTCAGTCCGGGTTTCGGGTGCAGAAGGGGAGTCGACAATGGGATCAGGGTCGACCGGAGTTTCTCTAGTGGGAGTGCCTCCGTCACCTTCTTTCCCCTCTGTCGACTCTAAGGTAGCATCAGTGGTTATATCTGTACTATTCTCCACTTCCCCGCTAAATGAAGCGCTAGAACCCTTCCCATCTGCCTCGCCATCTCCGTGATTAAGGCCGCCATCGGTTTCATGCGAAGTACCAGCATCATTGTCATCTCTGCTGTCTTGCGCACTACTCTCGGGAGCATCTCCAACGCCAGCGTCGGGAGCAAGGTCATGTATCTGTTCGTCAAAAGCATGAGCTTCATCATTCTCCTGAGGATCTACAACATTTTCAATGGGCCCATCATCAACATCACCATAAACCTTCAAGTTCTCGCTATCCACACCAGCATTATCGACGTGAGTATCCGAATCCGAGCCTACGTCATCCCAGGATTCTTCATCCTCGTCAGCTTCAAACGAGTCCTCATCAGGACTTTCGTCCCCCCCTACGGCCGGTACTAGGACTATTTCTTCCGTTTTTGTCGCCGTGTGTGGTTTTTCCGTTTGGTTTGGAATCTCCGTCAGAGTTGTTCTTGGTTGTTCCATCTCCTGTAGTATACCATCATGAGCATGAGGAAGCATACATGGACAAGATGGTATCACCGATCCACCTGTTGTAGAAGAAGAGGCGGTTGACGCACCGTTCTCTCGGCCCTTCGATGCGGAACCAGACGCTTCCGAAATACTGAACAGGTCCACTATGAGGCCGTGCATCTCCTCGTCTGGGAGTGCGACAGACGTGGGACTGCGCAGTCCTTCAACTGACGGGGAGCGAGCACACTCTCGTGCGCGAGCAATGTTCAACGCCGTCTCCATTCCCAATCGAATACCTTCCGCTAGCGACAAGGTCTCCGTCCGCGCACAAAGGGCGGCGTAGCGGGGAATCAGAAGATGTTTGTCGACATTGTACTTCTGATAGACGACAATACGTTCGATATCGTCCATGAGATGCTTCTCAAGCTCTCTAACGGCAAGGTTCTTGACTTCGGGGAAACACCATCGGTCCGCAAGCTTGAGAATGATGATCCAGTCCTCGACAGTGGCATCATAGAGCGAGTATTTACTATGGTTAGACGTTAGAGCTGGGTGACGGGAAAAAACACACTGCACGACTGACGGGTTGTAGAACACCCAGAGGAATCTCGCGAATTCGGCGGGGGTGACGTGGTCTAGGACGATGGCTGTTCCCTCCGAAGTCCCTTGACGTTCCTCTCCTGGAGAGGCAGGCGTTGCGAGTTGGTGTTTGAAGAACGTGGATTCCCGCTCGAAAAAGTATCGATGGACACGGAAATGATATTGTTCGACCTGGATAATATCAGTTGCTAGACTCCGGCGCAGTGGATAAGACAACGCACAAGGAAATAGAGGTCACCACCAGAGAGATGGTACTCATCGTGATGCCTCAGGGCGATGAAGCTGCTATCTGGCGTTTGGCTGGCCATCGAGGGGAAGGGGAAGGAAGGGGGGTTTCTGAGAAGTCGAGGGGTGGGAGACGAGACTTATGAACCCGTCTACACGTGTATGACACATGTCTTCCGGCAACGAGAATATCACCATCATAACGTTGGTGCATCGTTTCAATCGAACGTACGAAAGGCGCATGCCTAGAGGAAACGTAAGCCTCGTACGTTCTCTTCCACCTAAAAACACTGCATTCTCGCCGCACATGAAGCAAGCGCACGATTCCAGTCGTACGAGCACAACCGCAGCCAGCCGCGGCCTTGTTGAACCCTGCAAAGAGACTTGCCTTTTCCGCGGATATATTCGTCCTGTCATCAAAATCTTTTGATTTTCAGGTACCCGATATATCCATGCTACGGAATTGTGTAAGGCTTATGCAGTGTATTGTAAGTGTTTAGTGGACACGTTGATACAGGAAGTTACATGGAGTAAATACAAAATTGGATGAAAACAAGCTATGCTACCCATGACCCAGGCGGACGCGGAGAATCCGTTCGGAACCTCTCAGACTCAGGGAAGGAACTGATAGGGTTCGCCACACCCCGACTGTCGGTCTCTTGCCCTAACCCTTTCTTCTTCTCGACAGAAAGTAGTTCTTCATCCGAACCGAAAGCTTTGTTGTGGGAGTCTGAGAAGCCACAGACAACGTGTCTGTCAGTAAGTCATTCAGGAAAGCAGGACTCGGCGCGAAAATAGAGGCTCACCAGAGTCGCCTGGAGTCGAAGGTAGAGGACGATCACGGATTACCGCGGCGTCTGGCAGTCGGGCTGCCTGCAGGTCTGCCATTCTGGCCACCCGCGGATCCGTTCGCCTGGCCCGCCGGCTGGGAAGAGGTTTGCTGAGTAGAGTCGGCACCCGATCCTAAAAAGCAGGCCGCGGAATGAGTAAGTAAAAGTGCAGTCAGAATGAATTTACAACCACCCATCCACCTGATGAACGGTTCGACGACACATCGTCTCCCTGCCACATCTCGGACACAACTTGCATCACGTCAAGAGGGTTGACGCCGTCCGGGAGAGGGCTCCTGACACCATCATGCGAGGACGAGCGGAGGCGCTCCCGAGCGTGGAAGATTAGGACAACGGTTTCGACGCCGAGTTTCTGTGATTCGACTTTGTTGAGAGGCTCGGGGCGAGAACAGAGTTTTGCATAGAGTGGGACCATGATCTCCTGATCGACGTTGTACGCCTGATAAAGGACAATTCGGTCCACCAAGGATATGTCCTTTCTTTCGAGTTCACGGATCGCGAGAGCTTTCACTTCCGCGAACCCCCAGTCAGAAGCGATGCGCAGAATAGTGTGCCATTCATCTACTGAGGCGTCATATAAGGAATACTTCCTGATAGGCACAATTGAGCTCTCGTCCTCGTGTAATAAGGCAGGCGGGACTCACGGATTATAAAAGATCCAAAGGAACTTGGAGAAGTCGTTTGCGGTCACATCCTCAAGCTTCAATGCACTTCCAATTGACGTTCCTGCAGGTTCCCCCCCGGGTGGCGTTGGATGTTCGAACATTTGCCGGAATTTTTGGGACTCTCGCTCGAAGAATATACGATGGACACGAAATATGTATTCTTCTACCTAGGCAGGTTTAGCGAATACGGACTTGTTCGTAGAGTGTTAAACTCACTAAGAAGTAAACGTCGCCCCCCGTCAGATAGCAGCTTTCACGCCTTCTGATACTTCCAAATTGTGACCCGGTTTGGTTAGACATGACGGCAGGAGTGTAGAGGTGTGAGAATGATGAATGTAGAGACCCTAGTTATCGCGCAACCCTTCAGTGGTTTATATACACCTCGTAGGCGCCTCGGGCCTCTCTTCCTGATACATCACTTCGTCGTGGGACTCATGCCTACAAGTCATATGCGGAAGATTGCATCTCTTGCACCTCGCGATAAGTGCACGTTGCACACGCGTGCCCAACTGTCGCCGAACATAGATTCACTACCACCAGTTTGTCAACGAACGTTGTATTGAATTTATCAAGCCACGTACAGCTTTCACGCATACCGCCGCTACATGCCCTCGAGGTCGGATCCAAATCCGGGGGGCGAGGGTGTATTCTCCCTTTCAATACCGACGGGGCTGAGGGCAACGAAGCCTCGAGGCAGAGTCGACTGAATTGAAACGAAACATAATCTCTGCAATCCAGTTCGGATATGATTCATCGTTGACAGTTAGAGGGTCGTGCTTCCCACAGGAGACAGGTCACCGATATCGATGGCTATTGCTGTGCTGAGGGCACTTAATCCAGCTTCTTTTACTGCGGCAACGAAACCTAAAAAAAAACGACACACGAAAACGTATGAAGACGTACCTCACCCTTTCTTCCAATTTCTTCGTAGAAATTTTTCATTTCCGCGTTTTTAGCACTTTAAGTCGTCGATGCCGATGAGCCTTAAAGCTTTAAGCTTCAAGTACCACTCGAAGCGTAAACATAAATGAAAACGAGGGAGTGAGTAAGGATAATGATGATCAAGAAGATGCCAATCCAGTAGCGGCAGTTGCCGGGTCCCCAATTATTTCCCTTTGTCGGATTCATTTTCAAAAGACCTTGACCTGACACAGGATTTTCTCACTTAACAAAGTTGTACTGGACTCCAAAATCAAAATTGCACATTCTGGATAATAGTATAACATGCATGAATCTAATCATATACGACACTGGTTGGTTGCGCAGCTGCCACCAGCTCACATTTTCCCCGCAACCTCAGGCAGCCACACAGACCGTGCAACGAGTCCCTACTGGCAATATTGTAAACAATCCCTGTAAAAGTTGCACAATAAGTTTTGTTTACAAGTCCGTGAGACGCGGTTGCATACAATCACCTCTACCACCACAGAACCAGACAGACTCAACTGGTCTCCTTTGCGGGTTCCATCACGTGATAGAGTTCGTCCAGTTTTTTTTTTTGACTCTATATTTCTATACCGCTACCCGTAATCTACGTACAGAGACGCGGTGGCGCTTGCTCGTGGCCAGCGCAGTAGCTAAGATATTGTACATAGGTATGTTCAGTGTTTAAATGGTATAGTTTTCTCGTATCGTTGCATGTTGAGTCCTTGGTGTCTGGGGGGTTCGACGCCACCATAGCTTGGGCTACGGGGCACAAGGAGTTCGTCCAGTGGCGCCACGCTTCTTTGCAAAGTTTGCACCTGCTCTCCGCTCATTCCCGCCTATCTCGTGGTCGTTGCTGTCGTGCCCCTGCCCTTCCATCCATGACCTCATCGGACATGTTGTGTTCCTGGAATTTCTAACACTTAGTACTTCAGTCGTTTGGACCCGGCATGAGCGGAATACAGTATCCTTCGAGTTTGGTGTAATGACCACTTTCTCGGCGCCGGAGTCCCCTTGAAAAGGATGGAACTAAAAGAGACTGATTTTGTAATGGCGCGTTTTGAGCTTGATTTTTCTTGAGCGCGTTGTCATGCGATCATAAGATGATCCTTCTAACTCTGCAGGGCATGTATATAAGGCTTACGCGGTGTATTGTAGGTGCATGGTGGAAACGTTGATACGGGAAGTTACATGGAGTAGATACAAAAAATAAAAGAAAAAAACTATGCTACCCATGACCCAGGTGGACGCGGAGAATCCGTTCGGAACCTCTCAGACTGAGGGACGTTACCGATAGGGTTCGCCGCACCGCGACTGTCGGTCTCGTGCCCTAACCCTTCCTTCTTTTTGACAGAAAGTAGTCCTTCATCCGAACGGAGAGTTTTGTTGTGGGAGCCTGGGAAGCCACAGACGTATCTGTCAGTAAGTCATTTAGGAAAGCAGCACTCGGCGCGAAAACGGAGGCTCACCAGAGTCGCCTGGAGTCGTAGGTAGAGGACGATCACGGATTATTGGTACGGCGTCTGGTATTCGTGGTACCTGCGGATTTGTTATTCTGGCCACCCGCGGATCTATTCGCCTGGTCCGCCGACTGGGAAGAGGTTTGCTGAGTAGAGTCGGCACCCGATCCTAAAAAGCAGGTAATGGAATGAGTAAGTAAAAGTGTAATCAGAATGAATTTACAACCACCCATCCACCTGATGAACGGTTCCCCGACGACGCATCGTCTCCCTGCCACGTCTCGGACACAACTTGCATCACGTCAAGAGAGTTGACGCCATCCGGGAGAGGGCTCTTGACTCCGTCATGCGAGGGCGAGCGGAGGCGCTCCCGAGCCTGGAAGACAAGGACGACAGTTTCAACGCCGAGCTTCTGCGATTCGGTTTTGTTGAGAGGTTCGTCGCGAGAGCAGAGTTTCGCATAGAGTGGAATCAAGATCTCCGAGTCGACGTTGTACGACTGATAAAGGACAATTCGGTCCACCAAGGACATGGGCTTCCCTTCGAGTTCACGGACCGCGAGAGCTTTCACTTCCGGGAACCTCCAGTCAGATGCGAGGCGCAGAATAGTGTGCCATTCATCTACTGAGGCGTCATATAAGGAATACTTCCTGATGAACACATGAGTTTCCGTCCTCGTGTAATATGGCGGGCGGGACTTACGGATTATAAAAGACCCAAAGGAACTTGGAGAACTCATTTGCTGTTACACCCTCAAGCTTGAAAGCAGTTCCAGCTGACGATCCCGCGGGACTCTCCCCGGGAGCCGCCGGTTGTTCGAACATTTGCCGGAACTTTTGGGACTCTCGTTCGAAAAATATGCGGTGGGCGCGAAAGATGTATTCTTCCACCTGGACAGATTTAGTAAATACAAACTTATTTGTCAAAAAATTAGGACCCACTAGGAAGTAGACGTCCCCCCCGGTCAGATAATAGCTTTCGCGCTTTCTGATACTTCCAAATTGTGATCCGGTTTGGTTAGACATGACGGCAGGGTGTAGAGGGTGTGAGAATGATGAATGATAGAGTCATCGCGCATCTCTTCACTGGTTATATACACCGCATAGGCGCCTCGGTCCTCTCTTCCTGACGCATCAGTTTGTCGTGGGACTCATGCCTACAAGTCATATGCGGAAGAGTGCGTTCTTTCGCACCCCGTGATAAGTACATGTTACACACACGTCCAACTATCGCCGAATATAGATTCACCGGTTTGTCAACGAACCTTGCGTCGAGCTTAAGTCACGTATAGCCTCCACGCATACCGCTACCCTCGAGGTCGGGTTCAAATCGGAGTACAAGGGAACGAACAGCAGTGTCCCTTTCAATAAGACGGGGCTGAGGGCACTGGCCTCGAGGCGGAGTCGACTGAATTGATAAAACATAGCCTCGGCGGTTCAGTTAGTATATGATTCATCATTTGACAGTCAGTGGGACGTGCTTCCCACAGGAGACCTGAGGCCGCCGATATCGATGGCTATTGCTGTGTTGAGGGCGCTTAATCCAGCTTCTGTTTCTACCGCAACAAAACCTAAGAGAACAAGGACACACGAAAACGTATGAAGACGTACCTCGCCCTTTCTTCCAATTTCTTCGTAGAAAATTTACATTTCTGTTTTTTTAGCACTTTAAGTCGTCGATATCGATGAGCCTTAAAGCTAACACTTCAAGTACCACTCGAAGCGCAAATGTAAACAAAAACGATGGAGTGAGTAAGGATGATGATGATCAAGAAGATACCAACGGCGATCCTCGGTTCGAGCTCTGGTATCACCCATCAGGGTCAACGATCGGCGATTCCCGAGTGCGCGCTACGCCTCTCTGGACGATCTGTGTGATTCAGACCGGGTGATGTCGCTGATGTCGGACATCGAGATGTTGTGGAAGACTCCGGAGATCGTGGATGAGATCACTGGATCTCCAACAACTGATCTGCTCGCTGTCCGTTACTGGGAATGTAACGGTGCTGCGGCAGCCTTCCGCTCTTACCTCGATATTCGTATCCCTACTCATCGTATTGCGCTGACGCGGGTCCTCACCGCCCCCCACCAGCTCGCCGTTGAGCGCGGCAAGCAGTGGTATGGCATCAGCAAGGACTGGCGTCTGTAGAATGTGCTCCAACGATGTGGAAGACGTCCCACATGTTCTCTTTCTGTGTCCATTCCCCAAGCAGAGCTGATACGCCGACCGTTCCTATCATCTGTTTGGGCCCAATACCCCAGTTGGAGGAGGAGCGTGCGGTCCCCGGCACACCTCCTTCGGCGTCTTGCAGGGACAAAGGATCTGGCGCCCAGCGTGGGCCGCTTTGTCCATGAGATGCTTGCGCTTTGGGACTCTGTCCCTTTATCATTATGATTTCATCACCAACCTACCGCCGAGGCTGTGAGGGAGTACTCATAACGGGGCTTTACCAGAGCGACAGAGCGTAGGTGTGGTCCGGTGCCGTAGCAGTTGTACTTCTTTCTAGGTACAGTAGTAAACACACATTAGCTAGTTGGAATGTACAGCCGGGGGACTGTAGTACGGACGCCGGCACGCTTCTGTTGAGGAGCACCGTCGGGTGATAAAACAAACTTCCTTCCGTGCAGCATCAGATTTAACGGGCTTATCGCCTAGTTTCCTTTTCCAGCACAACATATGCTTTTGTACGAAACACTCTGCGCACCTTTTCTTCTGGCGTGGATTCTTACTCGCACTGACGTACTGTTGGGACATACAATTTTATGCGAGGCCTCAATGCGTAGGTGAGGAATGAGACTCCATGCAAGATACTCGGATGGATGAGTTGTACTTTGCTAAGAGGTAGAGAGCATGCCGGTTTGAGCTAAGGGTACCGAGCTCAAGATTTTTTGCCTCCACCGGCTTCACACATTCTCTTCGCTAAAAAGATACTGTATCACGATCTCGTAGGTGCATGATTCGAACGGACTGTAAACTGAATGGATACATTGATATGACGAGTACAACTGGAAGCAAAAAATACGACGAGTGAAAATCAGGTAACCTAAGACCTAGGAGGACACGGAGAATCTGTTCATAAAGACTCATGGATGTGAATGCGTTCGCTACGCTCTGACTGTAGAATCCTTCCTCCCTCTCGTACTCGACAAAAGTCTCTTCACCCGAAGTGACAGCTTCTTGGTGAGAGTCGAGGAATCTACAGGCGGCACGAATGCTAGTAGCAATTCAGAAAAGCACGAGTCTCACACAACAACAAAACTCACCGTCAGGGTCAGGGTCATCATCTTGAGTCTTGGGCAGAGGTCGATCAAGGTCGTCGTGTATTGAACATGCCGTTCGCAGATCCATTCGCTTTCCCCGTCGACGAGGAACCCTGCTGTAGTCCTATAACAAAAAATGAGTAAGTAAAAGCACAGCAGAATACATAGATGATCACCCATCCACCTGATGCACCATTCGTATCGCCTCCCCACACCTCTTCGACGACTTGCATCACGTTTGCTTGGTTGATGCCGTTTGGCAAAGGGCTCTTCAGTCCGTCGAGCGAGGAGGAACGGAGGCGCTCGCGGGCCTGGAAGATGCGGACAGTGGTCTCGACGCCCAGGCGGACTGACTCTTCAGTGCTGAGAGGCTCACCCCTTGAGCAGAGCTTCGCATAGAGCGGTACCAAGAGGCTCGAGTCGACCTTGCATTCATGGTACAGGATGATGCGATCGACCAAATTGATCGGCTTGCGCTCGAGCTCTCTGATGGCTAGCGCCTTGACTTCAGGGAACAACCAATTGTGGGCGGTGCGAAGAATGGCAACCCAGACGGCCACAGAAGCGTCGTATAAAGAGTGCCTCCTGATAGAAAGAATAAGTCTTCCTTCCCGGACTTGACAGCGCGTAAGACTCACGGGTTATAGAATACCCAGACGAAGTGGGCGAAATCCTCTACTGTGATATCGTTTAGTTTAAATGCGGAACTAGGCGAAGAGCCTTCGGGTTCCTTCCCAGGCAACGTCGGACCACTGAACGCTTGCCGAAACTTAGAGGATTCCCTCTCGAAGAAGTATCGGTGGACCCGGAACAAACATTCGTCCACCTAGATAGAATTTAGTGAGTACGCGCGCACCTTCTGGTAGCCAAAACTTACCAAGAAATATACATCACCTCCTTTGAGATAGTAGGCTTCGTGTTTTCTGAGTCCTGCGAGTTTCGACGACGATCCAGACATTGCAGCGGCAGAGGGAAAGTATGAGAAGAATAGTTGTCGACTCCTTCAGTAGTTTATATATAAGGCATAGGCGCCTCGGACCTGAACGCCTGATGCTTTGAAGCTTGAAGCATCGTGTCGTGGGCGGACGGCAGCCTTGTCCTCGTGGTCCACAATACACATCAATCTTATGCACGTTGCATGTGCGTGCCCAGCTGTGAAATCAACACATGATTTCATTGACGCCATCAAGACAGATACCATGGGCCCGGCGATCAGGCAGCGCTTTTTGCTCTCGTCACTTGCCAAACCGTGTGTCGGTAACAACACTAACACCAACACCAATCAACAAATACGTAATAGAACTCACCAGTTTGTTAATCAACAATGTACAAGATGGTAATTCTCATCCTGTGCAGGGTGTCCGATCACACTCTTTCCCTTCTGATATGGATCCTCAGGTCCAGGCCTCGTGGCCTCACCGACGGGGCGCATGTAAGAGTAGAGGATACAGAGACTGGTTGGATATGGTTCGTTGAAGTCGTGGAACATGGTTTCCGCAGAAGACAGGACATTGATAATTGGCGGTTCCTCGTCGCAGGCACTCATTTAACCGAGCCTTCTGCAACAAAGCCAGTGGAATAAGCGCGAATGAAAAGGTAAATTGAGCATCGAAGACGTACCTCGCCCGTTCTTCCAATCCGTTCTTACCAACAAGTACGTCGGTGCCTTGTTCGACGCAACCTGGAGCGGAAACATGGAGGGATGATGGAAAAGAAGGTATTGGCAATTTCGACTCAACGACGATCACTTACTCAATCATCCAAGATCGATTTCCGTTCATATCTACGGGCTGGAGTTTCCTTTTCCTTGTACCATCTCGCCCGTTTTATATGGAACGCTCTGCATACTTTCTTTTCTCGCACGTAATTTTTGGTACTCCCACCTGCCACTGACGTATTGCCTGCATACATGCTAGTCCTTGACGAAAGAGGACGGTACTTGTAAAGATTCGTGAGAAAGAAACAGGAAGGTCCTTCGATGAGTATATTGTACTTCGCTCTGTTTTTACATGTTCTCATACGCGTCCCTATATGGGCTTTCTTGTCTTCTTTTTCTTGACGGCTTTTCATCTAACGTCGCTTTCGGCTAATAGTTCCCCTCAAAATGACCTTACAGGTGACATACAAACTTGCGAATCCTCTTACCTCCCATGGTCTATTGTTTTATCAGTGACATAGTTCATATCAAGCCAGGATATCACAGTGCTCTCGATATCCTGAAGAGTGACGTCTCTCGCCATATCTAGAAGATCAATGCCATCAATCGACTGTCTTATTATTGTCTCCTGTCTTACAACCGTTCATCGAGCTAGAAGGCTTTCTCACAAAATATCCCCTTCCATCTTTTGTACGTACGGGTCAGAGTATGTTTCCCTTTGTTTCATCTCATATATCCCGCACAAAGTGTGCAGGATTCGTCCTATGAAAAGCTTTGATCTCAGAACAGCATTGGCGCCAATGAAGGCCAGTGTCTACCCGCTCATGTCACGGGGGGTGATGGCAGCGGCTCGAATCCGGTCTGGTCTGCGACGAATTTATCCAGACATTGTAGGTATAGTAATAAAACATTCATCCGTGGTCCGCAGCTTATCTTATAGTCAGGTATGACTTCATTGTAAGCAGAATCCTGAGTCCCTCAGGGACATTGAATATCTTCCTCCTCCTTGAAGGTGACTACAGAGATGCCGTCTTATCACAACTGTAATGACATCGGGGCAGGATATAAATAATTTGACTCTTGGCTATCGTACTTCGTGATTTGGGGTTCGCATCTGGATGATACAGGTTTTAGATGTTCCGACGAGTTCACAGGGGTGTCTAGTACCTTTTGAAGAACTCGTCACTGATTTCTAGTGATTCGATCCCGAGGATATCATTATAGCTAATCGTCTTGAACTGGTCAGAAGCCGCATAACTTAAAGATCGGGGAAGATGACAGCGGACTCTATACCTGCTCCAGAGACTAGCTCATCGTATAGGTTACTGACGTCGAACTATACATTGGGTGTCGAGCGCAGAATGGCTGAGGATCGAAGGGACAGTGCTGAGTGATCACTGTCTCCTTGACATTTCGGATCTGCCGTGGGTGTCGCAACGACGCGGACGACGAGTACCATGTCCCGATGCGACACTCCATGATATGTGTGTTGATTTCTTGTCAGAGATGAAGAATTCATACCCTAGTAGAGCCTCCTGGCTTTATCTCCGAAATTAACTGCTACCCACATTGCTGAGGTACCTAGATTTACTACCAATAATAAATATTGGGTCGCTACGCGTATGAGGTGCTGAAACGAGCGGAAGAGATATCCACAGTGTGCGTACATCCGGGGGTAGCTTCGTAATAGTAATTGGTACCTAGAATATTACTCACGGCGTTGACGCTAGGCTTGAGATTGCGGGGCATGATGATATCAGCGAAGCCCAACATTCGTTCGGTACCGAATTGAGGTGTATTAGGTTGTATACGTGGTACGGACTCTGGTTGGTTTCCTTCTCGGGAACAGTAATCGAAATAAAATCTCCTCCTCCAAATAGTTGAATAAATTTTTTTGGATTGCGACTGGAAGATTATGCCAGAACGTTAGTTGACCAACAGACGATAGATTGAAACTTTACATACGGTCCGAAAAGGGGAGCCATCCACCCGACCCAAATATTTTCAATGATTTCTAGATTGCGCAATATTTGAGGTAAGGAACAGCTCACAAGCAAAAGCTGATAGTTAATTGCAGACCACTGATTTAGGGCGACATTGTCTGCATTTCATAAGAATTGAACAGCGCCGCGGAGCACAGCAAGCAATGAATCAAGGCGACTTCATGGAGATAATTCAGATTCAGGGAAACTGAGGGCTCACATGCGAAGGCAAGGACCAAGAATGTGGGTCGCAGACGGCAGGTCTAATGCTACTGCAACATCCGGAGTGCACGCATACTACAGCGCGCTGCGCCACCATAAATCATTGAACTTAATATCCATTAAGCATTCTGAAGTGATCTATTATTGTGACAACGTTCAAACTGGCTGGATAGGATTCTTAAGATGGACCGTCGAAGAATCAGTAGTGGTAGAACTGAGGTAAACGTCAGGTGTAGTAAGTGTACGCTCTTGAAAGTAATAACGCAGATTGACGTGCGCAAACTGAATGAAATAATATAGGCCCACTTCTGATTTTGAATAACGGAAACGTTCATCAGCAGTCGTGAGTATCATCATTCCAATGAGTATCGGGAGTGTATTTTGAACAAGAGCGGCCGAAAAGGAGCGTGGGAATGTGACAGCAACGACGCCGAGGCCCGGGTTACTGTTTTATCATGTGTTTGACAAGGGATCTCAAGCCATGAAACTCCGCGCCCTGGTTAGTTACAATCACTCGAGTGTATTGGTCGGACATTTTGCGGTTAGTACCCCGAAGCAAAAATACGAAGGTTTGTGGTAAAACTTGCCATTGTTTGTGGTCTGTCGGTATTCAAGATATTCAACATCCTCGTATAAAAGCTGCCTTCTCAAATGAAAATGTCAAGGTCGAGGCATTTCTGCCTTTTGTTTTCTTGCTGAAACTTGCGCCAAAATGCATGCTACCTTGTCCAAACTATCTTTGCTGGTCTTGGCTACTATCCAGTTGGCTCGCTCATTGGCTATGCCCGCCAGCCGAAGATCCACTTGTACGGAACCAAGTATTCGCGTAGAATGGTAATCACTTATCTCACAATACCAATATACCGTTTCTAACACCCTTTCCCTTGTAGGAATACATTGACAGAAGACCAAAAAGCAACCTATTTCGCAGCAGAACTTTGTCTCTTCGCGGCTCCTGCAAAAACCGGAATTCCAGGTGTCGTGTCGCGCTATGATGACTTTGTCAGTTTCAATTCAATGCATAGCTCTCTGATAAAGTGCTCACTTATTTCGTTTGTAACTGTAGGTTGGTACACATGCGCAACAAGCCGATATACCAGATGGCAATGATTTTTGGCACGTAACCGGACAGTCAGTGTTACTTCAATGTTCGTCATACATCACGTTTACCCAGAGGCTATCTCTAACAGATTCTTACACGTATAAACATCATTTTCATCCCTTGTTTCGGGATTAACCCGTATTGTAGATCCATCGCTACTACGTCCATGCTCACGAAACAATCCTACGTACCGAGTGCGGATACACTGGTCCTGTACGTCCAGATGTTTTTTACGCTATTCATATCAAACGACTAACCGGATTTCAGCTTCCCTACTGGAATGAACTCGCCGACGCCGGAAAGTTTGCTGCCTCTCCAGTGTTGCTCGATTTTGGAGGGAATGGCAGCGAGGAAGATGACTGGGCTGTCGTCGACGGGCCTTTCGCTAACCTCACACGATACCTTGGATATGGAACAACGAATACGAAACACCTCCTTACCCGCGAAGTGAATGAGACTGCCTCACTCGAAGCTGGACAGGCAAATGTTGATGCGTTGTTTGCCCAAGACACGTTCTCCGGATTTAGAACTGCCATGGGTATTCTTGCCACACAGTCCGGAGTCCATATCGCAGGGCATCTTGGTATTGGAGGGGATGTGCGAGTTCTATCTACGATGATGATTTTTTATTCTCATTATCTTTTGCCAGATGGGTGACTATGTGACGTCGCCTAACGATCCAATGTTCTGGATGCACCACGGATATATAGATTTCGTGGGTTCAGTCTAATTTCTTTCTCGTATTCTCTGTGGACTGATCCTCGACCCGTGTAGCTTTGGTGGAAATGGCAGGGTGACAACAAGACTCGTATCAATGATTTGAACAATGTAGGGTATGAGACACAGAAAGAGCCCGCTACTGGTTATGTTGTACGTGCTACTAGTGTTTCTGCTACAGGATGTGCTAAACGATTTACCAGGAGACCAGCTTAGACACCGTGATACATCTCTTCGACATTCTTCCTGACGTGACGGTATGTGTTGGACTTTTGTCATAGCATGACTTCGTTGATTCATCTGCTTACAATGTAGGTTGCTGACGTGTTGGACACGCAGAATGGGTTGTTGTGTTATACATTCACGACTTGAAACGATATGATGCGTGAAACTTAAATAAGAAACTGAAAACGTCGTAGAATAGACAGTGTGCCAAAGTAGAGAAAGTAGAAGGAAACGTGCAAAACATAGATAACGCAAGACGAAATCAACGAGTCTAAGATAAAAGCTCAAGAAGTTTGGCACTGCTTGTCTTCGAAGCTAAGCGTGTCCGTTGCTCAGCATCAAAGGCCGGCCCCTTCATCACAGTTGCCATCAGCTTGAAGGCCATGGGCGCAGCAATGGCAATGTCATCCAGCAACTCGATTACTCCAACAAATCCACTCTCGAAATCAGCAATCGTACACAGATTCTTGGTCGAGGCACGGGAGAAGAGCTCGGCTACAAGCTGTGCATCTGCCTCTTTCGACTTGACAGCAAATGAAACGAACTTGTCAACCAGGAGAGGGTGGTGTTTAGCAGCCAATTGGGTGAAGTAAACTTCTGCTTCATCAATATTCCGAACAACGCTAAACTTTTTGACGTCCTTTTTGATCTTCTTGGCCTTTTTGTTCCTCAACCTGGGTTCAAGGCTAGCTTCTTCGTCTGCGGCTGCACTAGGGCCCTGGCGATGTCGCCCGGATCTACCGTGACTCGTAGGGTAGTTAATCTGGTCCGATGGCTTAAGTTTGATAGCATCAGGAGCTGAAAGTGATTCGGGCTTCTCCTTGCATATAGACGTAAATTGTAGAAGGAAGTCTCGGTCATATCTGATATCAATAAGTCAGCACAGTTGCTTGTAATCGATGAAGAACGATGGCACACATGAATTTGCCATCCCTAGCATTTATGTTGAGTTCAACTTTAGGACTCTTGATTCCTTCGGGATAAGGAATGCGACCAAAGTCATCGATGATACGAGCGGTAGCAAGAGTGGAAGGAAGGGATCTAGCTTCGGCTTCAGCCTTGACTGCTTCTTCCTCCGCAGGCTCTTTCTCTTCCTCTTCTTGCTGAAGCCGCTTAGTATCCTCCTCCGCCCCCCTTTCGTTCCTCCACTTCTTGTTGGAGACACTCCTTCTCCCTTTCCTCTGCCTCCGTCTTCAACAGTTCCCTCTCAGTCGTTTTATTTTTCTCGTCAGCCGCCGAGATATTATGCCTACCACCAGGGGCCATATGGTGCTGGGGTGTCATACAAGGACTACCGAGTCCCGCAGACATTTGAGGAGCCTCTGGTCCGCCTAGCTCGCTTGGTGTATAGGGAGCATTACCGCTAGGGACCTGCCGCTGATACTGGGGTGGCCTTGGACCAGAGCCTGTAGCAGTATCACCATCAGGATCAGCATTTGGCTGCTGAGGTTGCATGCCATTTTGAGGAACGAAGGAAGGATACAGCAGATGAGGTGATGATGGTATTGAGGTAACAGGTGCATCCTTGTTACTGTTCTGATCAGGCTTCGATCGTTCTCCACTCTGAGGTGGTCCGCGGCGAGACTTTGCCGTCTGACGTTTATTTGCATCCTCTTGGGCGGCTCTCTCCCTCACAGCCTTGAAAACGCGATGATATAGCGATGCCCAGAATGAAACTGAAAGATGCTTACTGCCTCGTGTATTTGAGCAATCGTAGTGGGCACAGCAGGAGCATTACGGCTAACCCACTTCTGCTCGCGCAGCTCGAGAATGTCCTAGTCACTGTTAATTATAAGAGTAACTCGCTGAAATCGTGAAACTTACCTGTAACATGACCTGCATACGTGAGCTAACTTTAGGGCTCTTCGTAAGCTCCTTCATACGCGAGAAGTAGACATCCATATGAGCGCGAGCCTTCGTTGTATCCATCAATTGCCCAGCAGTAGTCAAAAGCACGCAAAGGGACTCGATATCCTCTTCCTCGTGATTCATAAACAGATTCTTGACACATTCGTGCATGATACGCTCCGTCAACATCCGCTGTTTGAACAATTCACCCATGAATTTGACCAAACCGAGGCTATGACGTTTCGCTTTCTGCGCGGCATAATAGAGCACGATCTCCTCCTCTCCGTCGCCTTTCTTCTCGGCAGCGGCTTCATCCTCGACGACCTTGGAAGTCATGGATGCAGCGATGGCTTCCTTCGTCGCCCAACCTCTCTCCAAATTCTCCTGACACCTGTTGAGAAGGTACTTCCGGACCAGCTGACCGCCAACAACGGGTTCGCCCTCAGCATTCTTAGTACCATCATCCTTGATCTCCTCCACTATTTTTCGACAGAGACGAGCGTACATCTCCGACCACAGAGCTTGATCAATGGCATTCTCAAAGACGAGTCTGATGACTTGAATGAGAGTTCGACCGTCGTTTTCCTTCTCGGACTTGTTCGCCCATGTGATGATTTGGTCGGAGAGGGAGTCGAATTTCTCTATCGTGAGCTTGTTCAGAAGAGCCCTAACCTTACGGTCAACGACATCGGGGGAGTCTGGATCGCTCGAACTGAACAAAGACCTGTCCCAACGGTTGGCGCTCCGCTTCAATGAAGCAAAGGGATCAGACATTGAATGAGCGGGAGTTGCTGTAGGTCTAGATCTATGTTTAGTTGGTGCTCCGCTGCGGCGTTGCTGGGTATTGGCACTCAGTCCTATGGGCGACAACAAATAAATGAGTAAGTAAAATCACAGCAGAATAATTGAACCCATTCACCTGATACACACTTCGTATCACCTCTCCACACCTCGTCCATCACATGCATCACATCCGCGAGGTCGACACTATTTGGTAGAGGACTCTTCATCGGAGTCTTCAATCCGTCGAGTGAGCAGCGGAGACGCTCGCGAGTCTGGACAATGCGAACAGTGGTCTCAATGCCGAGACACAGACTCTTCGATGGAGGTTCGTCGCGTGAACAGAGTTTTGCATATAGCAGATCAGAGACGCTCGGATCGACCTTGTAATCTCGGTGCAGGAAGATGGGGTTGATTAAAGTGATCGTCCTTCGCTCCAGTTATTTGATAGCCAAGGCTTTGACATCAGGGAACGACCATTTACACGCAATGCAAATGGAGACCCAAACATCTGTAGAGGCATCGTGTGTGGAAGGCTTTCTATCAGAAAGGATAAGTCTTGCTTCTTAATGTTGACAGCGCGTAGCACTCACTGACGGTAGAAGATCCAAAGAAAGCGAGCAAAATCCTCTGTCGTGATATCGCTCCATCTGAATGTAGTATCAGGGGAAGAATCCCTGGGCTCCTTGCCAGGGGACGTCAGGCCACCGAACGTCCACCGAAAGTTGGTGGATTCCCCCTCGAAAAAGGCTTGGCGGACCCGAAACATACAGTCCCCTACCTAGGTAAGTCCTAGTGAGTACGCGCACACCCTTTTGATAGCCAGAACTCACAGAGAAATATACGTCTTGTCCTTCGATAAAGTAGACTTCGTGCTTTTTGACGCATACGAGTTCTGATATGGATCCAGACATTGGGCCAGAGGGTAGAGGGAAAGCGTGAGAAGAATGTTTTGCGACATTTGATTGGTTTACACAGGCACTTCGGAATTGAGCCATCGTGTCGTACAGTATATAGCTGATTTCTCTTCAGGGTCCAGCAGTCAATATAAAACATGGTGCAGACGCATGCCCAACTATGATATCGGTAGATCATATCGGACGGCTATATAGACGTTAATCAACAGTGCCAACTAACTTCAAGTCAAATGCACGCACCCATAGAGGTCGTGAATACAACTCAGCTTGGGAACGATTCGTTGCCAGTCAGTGGGGCACGTTTCTCATAGGATAGAGAATGCCCGAGATATCGATCCGTTACCCCCACGAGCTGGGGTATACTATTGTTCCATCTTAGGCGATTAACCAAGGTTCTCTGACCTGCGGGTAGAGCGACAAAGAATAAGCGCGAAGGGAAAGGTCATTTGTTCATCCAAAATGTACCTCGCATGTGCCCTCAATCCATTCTTATGCCTTCTACCACTCCAGCGTCCTATTCGACACGTCTTGGCTGACCAGAGTGCCAAGGTGGAACGAAAATAATGAGGGATAGTGCTGGTCACGGAAGAGGAAGTAATTGCAAATGGCCCGCGCCGTCGCGTTTGCCAACCTGGTCCAAGCGCTTGCCCAGATCGAGGATACCCACGACACCGACGCTGTCCTTCCAGTGGCTCGCAAATACCCTGCCAGCCGTCAACTCTTCATCGAGATGGGCCACCAAATGGTGATACCTTCAAGGAGATCGAGGACGCCGTCCAGGGGCCGACTCTATGGCCAGCCACGGGATCAATTTCTGTCCACATCCCACTGATTTACAGGCTCATCTTCAAGTTTAATTTCCTAGTGCTCGCCTTTCTGTCTATGCGCCTCACTTATCACAGCAGCAATCGCACCATACAGCAAAGCCCTACAGCTATTCTGCGTGCCCTAAGTATAATACAGTTGTTTTCCACCCGTTTGACGCACCGAGGAGTGTCTGTGTGCCCTAGTTCTACCAGTCTATATCCTTCTCCTTAGCTTCCTTCTCCTCCCTCTCCTTCTTCTCCTTCTCCTTCTTTGCTTTGGAATCTGCCTCTGCCTTGGCTTTGGCGAGCTTCTTCTCCCGCTCATGTGCTAGGCGTTTCTCCCGCTCCTCTACAGACTCCATCCGTCTTACGGACCGACGGTTGGGACTCCCTTGTGCGGGTGATGCAACCGGTGGAAGCGCAGTGCCAGACAGAGCGGGGCTGAATTTCTGGCTCTTGAGATTTTCCAAGCTAATCTCCTGCCCCTCTGCATTTTTGAGTGAAACTCGAGTCCTTGACCGTTGACCGGGCACAAACGCGCTAGTGTGGGTGTTTAATCGGCCAGTACCAGGTATCGAGGCGGAGGAGGGAGTGGGGGGCGGTGATGACAAACCGCCGATGCTTCCAGAGGAAGAGTGCGTCATAGTTGGTGGGAGGTGAGGCGGATGTGAGGCAGGTGCTGCATGTGTGAGAGTCGGAGTTCCAGGTCCTTGAAGAGGCGGAGGATGATTGCGAGGAGAAACGGGGATGTATGGCTGGTCGCCCATGTACTAAGAAAAAAAGATGAGAAGAACTTGATAGGACGCCAAAGCGCTGCACTTACATAGTAATTGGGAGGCCATGACATCTGTGTTTGCATTGGAGGAGGCATATTTGCAGGAGGAGGATGGGGTGTCATACGAGGGCTACTGAGGCCAGCAGACATTTGAGGGGCCCCTGATCCGCCGGGCCCACTCGGTATACGGGGGGCATTGCCATTAGGGACCTGCCGTTGATACTGGGGCGACCGTGGACTAGAGCCAGCAGCCCCACCATTAGGACCGGCATTCGATTGCTGAGGTCGCATGCCATTTTGCGGAACGAAGGAAGGATATGGCGGGTGAGATGACGATGGTATCAAGGGAGGCTGTAATGAAGGCGGGAGATTTGAAGGTCCGATATTAGGTGATGAGGTATCGGAAGAGGCCTGGGACGAAGGCGGCGTGGCAGTGGGTGACGATATTGGCGCCGAAACATCATCTATAGATCCGAAGGACACTGCGGGTCCTGGCATTGCAACGGTTAGCCGTGCACGAGAATGGGTCGAATGCGACTCGCCTTGCTTCGTAGCTCCTACGTTATTCCGAGGAATGCTCACTCCATCTTTTATATGTATACCCTGGCCAAGAGTACTCGGACGTCTTGAATGAGTTGCATGAACGGGTGTATTCTGAGGAGCAGGAGATTGAGATCGTGATGAAGACGCGGTCTGTGGTGGTCCTCTTGACCAAGCTGACCGGGTGGGTAGCTCGGGTGGGATCTTCGGTACTGTTGCAGTTGTGGCTTTCCGAGAGGCAGACACTGAGGGTCCTGGCTTTGCAAGAGTTGGCCCGCTTGGTATACGAGGTGTTTCCTTGATAACCTTCCCATCTTCAGGCTCGGTGACAGCTTCGGCTATAGCCTCAGCTTTCACGAGTTCATCTCCTGCGACGCGTGTGCGCTCCTTCTCTTGCTCTTCTGACTGACTCTCTGTTGTTACCGTGCTGAGTATCGGCACTCGGTCCTATTAGCCACCCACAAAATATGAGCAGATGGAAGTACAACAGAAAAAAATTGATGATCACCCATCTACTCAATGCATATTTCATATCACCTTCCCAGATCTCGTCGATGACTTGAATCACATCTGCGAGATCGACATCGTCTGGCAGAGGGCTCTTCAGTCCGTCTAGCGAAGAGGAACGGAGACGCTCGCGGGCTTGAAAGATGCGAACAGTGGTCTCGATGCCCAGGCACACCGACTGTTCCATGGTGAGAGGTTCGTCGCGCGAACAGAGTTTCGCATATAACAGTGCAAAGACACTTGGATCATCTTGGTAATTTTCGTACAGGACAATGGGGTCGACCAAAGTCATCGTCTTTCGTTCGAGTTCTTTGATAGCCAAGGCCTTGACTTCAGGGAACGACCATTTGCACGCCGTGCGAAGAATGGCGATCCACACATGTGTAGAGGCATCGTATGCAGAGGGCCTTCTGATAGAAAGAATAGGTCCTTCTTTTCAATATTGACATCACGTAGCACTCACAGATTGTAGAAGATCCAAAGGAAGTGGGCAAAATCCTCTGCTGTGATATCATTCAATCTAAATGCAGTATCGGGCGAAGAGCCTTCGGGTTCCTTCCCAGGCGATGTCGGACCACCGAACATTTGCTGGAACTTGGTAGATTCCCTCTCGAAGAAGTATCGGTGGACACAGAACATACATCCTCCCACCTAGGTGAGCCCTGTGAGTACACGTGCACTATTTTGACAGCCAACTTACTAGGAAATACACGTCTCCTCCTTTTATATAGTAGACTTCATGTTTTTTAAAGCCTACGAATTCAGATGTAGATCCAGACATTGGAGAAGAAAGGCAGAAGATAGCGTGAGAAGAATGGTTGACGACTTTCAGTGGTTTATATAGAAGGCATAGGCGCCTCGGGCCGGATGTATCGTCATAGGTGTATGCAGACGGCTACCTTGTCTTTGGAGTCCTCAGTACATGTCAGTACGATACACGGTGTATACACATGTCTAACTGTGAAATGTAGAGATGATGAAAACTGTTATTAGATGGCTATAAATGCCTACATAGACTTACCACGTTCTTAATCGACGTTGCGTGAGGTCAAGGATACCGACCTCAAGCCAAACCCTCACGCCCATAGAAGAAGTAGGGACAAAGACTGTCCAAGAGCTTGACTTGCTCATGATCCGTTGCTAATTGATGAGACGCGTTTCCCAGAGTAGGCCGATGAAAACTTCGCTCGGTCCCTCGTTTGGCTCGCAACTTGAGAGCTCACTTGAAGTATTGTAGAGATAAAGTCTAAGATGCGGTTGCCGACAACGTTGGAGGAAGAGAAGCGGCCCGAAGTGCCAACGATCATTGATGGTGCTACGGCCACGTGTACCTATTGACCACTCGGCCGTTGTAGAAACTATCACTTTCAACGTCTCGCTTGGGATAGTCTGTATTCTTGGTAACCCTCTTTTTCACACCAGTCGTTGGCATCCACGAAATAATGGGTCAACAGCTACCAATAGGCCTGACGTCAATGATGTTTCGTAGTATCCTTGCAGCCGTCGATTGGTAGGGCTACAAATCGTCCACCCCTTGCGTTGACTTCACCGGTATGAAGACTTCGACTACGTCTTTTCCAGAGAACACCAAGTTGTTTCTATTTGACCTTTGGATCAAGCTCACCGTGCGCATCTCTTCATCCTCTCTGCTTCCCTAAGCCTTGCTTCCTTGTCTCGAAGTTCCCGTGTTCTGTTCTTGTTCCTGTTTTGTGCGCTTGCTTTGTTCCAGAGCATTGTCGTTCTTTCCCATTGTGTTCCTGCATTCCCGTGTCTTAACCCCACGTACGCGTACTCGCTTGTCGTCTCGTCCCGTTTGTTTTCATGGACCGGAGCACTACTTTCCTCACACACGGGTCCGTGTCATCAATTTACACCTGCGTATGGTCATGTTCGAAGGACCCTGTCTTATAGCTCCCATTCCACCTCATTCTGCTGAGCACGTAGAACATCTCCCTGTTAGAATAGTCGGACACAACCTCGACATCTTTGTATTGACATACGAGCCATTTCGCTACCCAATACCCAGAGCGGGGTATACCAGGAATAGAGGGCGACTAGTGGGGTAAAATGTCCCAGGCCCAAGCATCGTTGTCCGTTTTCTTCAGTGTACCCTACGACGAGTCTCTACTTCGTCTTGCATAAAAACTGAGTGTACAAAGAAAGCGAATCATCTGGAAGAACCTAGAGTATCATATTCGAAGACTTGTGTTACACAATACATAGAATAGAAGATGTCGAGTAGCAATATACTGCATGGAAAGTCCTTAGAACCTGTCGGAAGCTGTCGTTGAGCAGTGAAGTACCTCATCCGAGTCTATTGTTAAGATTATAATGCGTGGCATCAGTTGACATGCATCGCGACACTGGAGTCGCTATAAAAAAAGAGATAACGGATATAGTATGAGATGCCAGACAGAATCAGCGAGTCTAAGACAAAAGCCCAAGAAGTTTGGCACTGTCTGTCTTCAAGGCCAAGCGTGTCAATCGCTTGTCGTCAAAGGCCGGTCCCTTCATCATGGTTGCCATCAGCTTGAAGGCCAACGGCGCATCAATCGCAATGTCTTCCAAGAACTCAAGAACTCCACCAAACCCATTTTCGAAGTCAACCATCGTACACAGGTTCTTGGTCGAGGCACGCGAGAAGAAGTCGGACACCAACTGGGCGTCTGCCTCTTTCGACTCGACAGCAAATGAAATGAGCTTGTCAACCAGGAGAGGATGGTATTTAGCAGGGAGTTGCGTGAAGTAAACTTCTGCTTCATCAAGATTCTGAACAGTGCTAAACTCTTTGATGACCTCTTCGATCTTCTTCTTAGCGTCCTTGTCGCTGATCTCAACAGGTTCAGGTTCGGCAGTAACTTCTTCGTCTGAGCTACCCTCGGACTCTGCAGTCGTCGGTGCGTTTTCCTGGCCCTCGACTGGTTTCGGCCGAGGCTGAAGAACAAGTCGTTTGCGTTGGAGCATTTCTATCAAATAAAGTCAGAAGACAACATTGACGAAGACGGAAAATTCTACCTTTGGGCGTGGCTTCTGTAATAGAGTCATTGTTAAGCATAGAGAACATATTCTGCGAAGAAGAGTTTGATCGTTGGACAGACTCTCGCTTGTCTTTCTTTCCGGCGTAGATGCTGCTCTGAGGACCAAAAGTAAGAGGTGCGCCCTTGTTGCTGATCTGACCAAACTTGGACAGATCGCCGACCTTGGAAGGAGGCCGAGGAGCGGAGTTACCACCAGCGACTGCCCAACCATCCGCACCAACTTGAGGGAAATCGCCTCGATCTCCACCCCGGCGAGATCCGCCACGAGACATTGACATTTGACGTTGATACGACTCCTTCTCTTGTGCGGCTTTCTCCTTTGCGGCCTTTAAAATGTGATGATATAGCGATGCCCGGAATGAAACTGAAATATGCTTACTGTTTCGTGTATCTGAGCAAGCGTGGTAGGGGTGGCAACAGCATTACGGCTAATCCACTTCCGTTCACGCAGCTCGAGAACGTCCTAGTCACGATTAATTAGAAGAATAACTCGTCGAAATCATGAAGCTTACCTGTAACATGAACTGCATACGCGAGCTAACATTAAGGCTCTTCGTAAGCTCCTTCATGCGCGAGAAGTACACATCCATGTGAGCCCGGGCCTTTGATGTATCCAACAATTGCCCAACAGTGGTCAAAAGCTTACAGAGGGACTTGATCTCCTCTTCCTCAGGACTCTCAACGTTCCCAAGGAGCTTCTTGACACACTCATGCATGATACGCTCCGTCAACATCTGCAGTTTGAACAATTCACCGATGAACTTGATCAAACTGAGACCTTGCCGTTTCGCTTTCTGCGCCGCGTAATACTCTTCGGAATAGAGCGCGATTTCCTCCTCTCCATCGCCTTTCTTCTCGGCAGCGGCCTTGGCAGCTTGATCCTCGATGGCCTTGGAGGCTGCGGCTGCAGCAGTAGCTTCCTTCGCCACCCAACCTCGCTCGAAATCTTCCTGACACCTGTTGAGAAGGTATTTCCGGAACAGTTGACCGCCAGCGATAGGTTTGCCCTCAGCATTCTTGATACCATCATCCTGGACCTTTGGACTGATCTGCTCCATCATTTTCCGACAGAGACGAGCATACATCTCGGACCATGTAGCTTCATCAGTGGCTTTCTCAAAGACGAGCCTGATGACCTGAATGAGAGTGCGGCCGTCTTTCTCCTTCTCGGACTTGTTTGCCCATGCGATGATTTGATCGGAGATAGAGTCGAATTTTTCCATCGTGAGCTTGTTCAAAAGACCCTTGACTTTACGGTCAACGACATCCGGAGAGTCCGGATCGTTCGCCCCGAGTAAGCGCCTGTCCCAACGATTAGCGCTCAGCTGTAATGGAGCGACGGGATCAAGCATCGCTTGAGCCATAGCTGCTGATGATCCGTGACCCATGTTATACCCGTGCTGAGATCCAGGGCTAGTTGGTACTCCATTGTTATCGTTGCATTTCTCACCACGCTTGCTCCGTGTCCGGTTGCTGCCCATAGAGGAGGGTCGGCCGCCAAACGGCATAGGAATCTCACCGCTGGTAGACACAACACGCATCATATTGGACATATTGAATTGGTCGTCGCAACTGAGTTTCGACCCGCCTACGCTCGTCGCAAAGTTACCCATACCACCCATGCTGAAAGTGCCGGGACCTCCTTTGCCAAAGGATGACCCTTGGTTGAATCCGAGATTGGTGGAGTTCTGCCGCTGAGGAGGCACAGGGCCAGAGCCCTGGCGATGTCGCCCGGATCCACCGCGACTCATGGGATAGTTAATCTGGTTGTCTGACGGCTCAAGACCGATAGCATCGAGGGCAGGAAGTGAATCGGGCTTCTCCTTGCATATCGACATAAATTGCAGAAGGAAGTCTCGGTCATATCTAATATCAATAAGTCAGCACAGTTGCTTGTAATCGACGAAGAACGATGGCACACATGAATTTTCCATCCCTAGCATTTATGTTGAGTTCAAACCTAGGACTCTTGATTCCTTCGGGATAAGGAATGCGACCCAAGTCATCGATGATACGAGCGGTAGCAAGCGCAGAAGGAAGAGGTTCGGGAATGTTAGCCTTGATGGTAGAGAGATCAAGAGGACTAGAGTGGCTTCGGGGAAGCTCAGATGGGGGAGAGGTAGTATTGATTCGAGGTTCGTCCTTGACAGTCTCTTCTGCTGCGGTACGAGCACGCTCTTTCTCTCCCTCTTCCAGGAATAGACTTTTCTCTGTTACTGTCTTGCTGAGTATCGACACTCGGTCCTATGATCCACGAGACATGAGCAGGTAGAAGCATGACAGAACACATTGATAATCACCCATCTACTTGCCACATGTTTTGCATCATCTCCTCGCTGCTCCTTGTCGGCGACTTCTTTGACGCCTATCGGTTTCAACGTAGATCCAGACATTGAAGCAGTACAGAGGGCAGAGGGAAGCTATGCGAAGAATGATTGCTGATTTTTCGGTGATTTATATGGAATGAATAGGTGCCTCGGGCCTGAGGCATCGTTATAGGTATAGGCGGACGGCTGCTTTGTTTTTGGGGTCCACAATACACGTCAATATGCTACACAATGCCTAGGCGTGTCCAACTGTGAAATTAACAGATGGTAAAAAAATGCTATCAGATGGCTATAAATGCCTACATGAGCTCGCTGGCAGTTTTTTAATCAATTCCGTGAGGTCTCTTTAAGGTAAACCCCCGTACTCGTACAAGCCGCGAGTACAGAGAGTGCTCAAGTGTTTGATTTCCCACAGGACACAGAACACTGATATCGATGTGTTGCCTTCCACGAGCTGGGCTACACCATTGCTCCATCGTAGACGCTTAGCCAAGGTTCTCACGCCTTCTGCAAGCGAGACAGAAAAGTATAAGCGCAAATGGAAAGTAAATTGGGTATTCAGGACCTACCTTGTCTAGTCATAAATCCCTTCCTATACTTTATATAATACAACACCTTGTTCGTTGTATTCCGCCCAGAGCGCCAATGTGAAAAGAAGACGATGAAGGAGATAGTACTGGTCGTGAAGAGAAGATATTTGAATTTTCAATTTCAACGACGATCACTTGCCATCAGCACCATCGGGACTTCGTGACGGTACCAGTACCATCCACCACTAGAATCGATTTTCGGTAATATTCTCCTGATCTACGGGTTCGCCTTTTGATCTGCACACTTTTCTTATCACATGTTCTATTACGCCCGACAGCCTGAGCACCGACATGTATACCATTGGGACATACGCAATGTTCTACGGCCCATCGACACGGTAGTGTTGACATTGCCCTGTATCCGGCATGGGATCATGCGAACTACGTTCGACGAGAACATTTGATTCCTACAAGAGGTTGACAAGACGATTATTCGATACCCGCTGCGGGTGTCCTGTGTCAACGACGACAAGCTGCCAGTGGCAGATTCTGATACTAACACGAAATTTCTACCAGTGAGCTGACGGACATTCCTCATAGCACCACCAGAGCAGCACCGGACCTTTCTCTTAGTAGATGGCCTATGCTCCGTCCTCTTTGTCTTGATTCCTTCAGACGCACCACACCGGTCCTTTCTTGCCATGTAGGATGCTTTTCACACTCCCGGGGCCTCTCACGAAGACTCTTGTGATCCGATAATGACTCGACAAATATGCCACATATATTTTCGTCATTTGAACCTCAAACAAAATTTCCTCCTTGCGAAACGTATCACTTAGAGTAATACGCTGATCAAAGGAGCTTTTCTCTGCTTCTCTTAATTAGCGTTATATGTGCCGCCACCGGGCTGTCTAAAGATCCGGTTTGAGCATATATAACAGACAACAGATTCCGTCTGCGACAACGTCGTCACTTGAATAAACATCCTCAACGTCACCGTCATCATGCCAGCAAAACCGTTGAATGAGCAACAGATTGAATTTTTGGAGAACGAGCTAAATGAATGGCGCCGTCTCGGAATGTAAGTTCTCCTTTATAGCACCTACTTCTCCCAATCTAACTCTACTCTAGGAGTCGACCTCCAAAGACGCAGAGCCTGACGGCCAGCATACGCGCTTCCAAACTCGGACGTGAGGTATCATCGCAAGAAGTCGGACGGTGCGTGGTCACATCACATCCTTCCTGTCCTGCTCATCCCAAACAGATGGTTTTCCAACCGCATCAAAGATGAACGCGGCGAGCCCCGTCAAACCAAGAAAACACCAGAACAGATTGCCGCGCTTGAGGCATCCTTTGAAATGGACTGCACTCCCTTTGTCCAGGAACAGATCCGGCTCATAGAGGAGACAGGGCTCACGCGTAGGCAGATCGTCGGGTGGTTTAATTATCAGCGCAAAAAACTTGAGGATGAACCTGGAGTTTATGTTGAGAGGTGGTATCCTTCAGAGCAGGAACAGAGGGCTATGACCACTCATGCTCACCAAGCAGCGGCACAGTGGAGAGAGTATCGAAGGGCTGGCGGGAAGGGCGCCGATTGAATGTATGTATTCAGAACAGCTGATCCATAGACTGTCGTTGAACGGTGTAATCTTTTACCTCATACGAGTATAGGAAGGTCTAGAATTAAAATCAGAACGCGTCGCGCACCACCACGTGCTGGTTTGGAATAACGAATGTGAGTCACCCTCTACCTCTCCGAATATGCCTGGGGTTCCTTCTAGGAAACCTTCATAGCTTCTTCACCTAGGCTTCCTTCGGATTCTGCAGTCGCCGATGTGTTTTCCTGCCCTTCCGATGCTTTCGACCGAGTTGTGAGAACAAGACGCTTGCGTCGAAGTATTTCTAAAAAATCAATTCAAGTTAGATTGACAACTCGGCAAGGTGGGGAAACTTTACCTTTAGGTGCGGCTTCTGGAGTAGAGTCACTATTTAGCATTGAAAACATGTTTTGCGAAGAAGAACTTGTTCGTTGGACAGCCTCTCGCTTATCTTTCTTTCCGGCATAACTCCTGCTCCGAGGTCCAAATGTAATAGATGCGCCCCTGATCTGACCAAAATTGACTCGCTCTCCACTCCGCCAAGATTCGTCGCGAGAAATTGAATATGACTCCTTCCCTTGAGCAGCGTTCTCCTCCGAGGCCTTTAAAATGTGATAATATAGCGATACCCGGAATGAAACTGAAAGATGCTTACCGCTTCGAGTATCTGAGCAATCGTGGCAGGCTCGGCGACAGCATTACGACCAACCCACTTCCGCTCACGCAGTTCGATAATATCCTAGTTACAGATAATTAGAGGGGTGACTCCCAAACTCGTGAAACTCACCTGTAACATGAACTGCATACGCGAGCTAACATTAAGGCTCTTCGTAAGCTCCTTCATGCGCAAGAAGTACACATCCATGTGAGCCCGGGCCTTCGATGTATCCAACAATCCCCCAACAGTAGTCAAAAGCACGCAGAGGGACTCGATCTCCTCGTCCTCAGGATTCTCGACGTTCCCAAGTAGCTTCTTGATACACTCGTGCATAATGCGCTCCGTCAACATTCGAAATTTGAATAATTCGCCGATGAATTTGATCAAACCGAGACCTTGACGTCTCGCTTTCTGCGCGGCGTAGTACTCTTCGGAATGGAGCGCGATGCTCTCCTCCCTGTCGCCTTTCGTCTGGGCTGCGGCCTTGGCAGCTTGGTCCTCGAAAGCTTTGGAAGCCGCGGCTGCAGCGGTAGCTTCTTTGGCCACCCAACCTCGCTCGAAATCTTCTTGACACCTGTTGAGAAGGTATTTCCGGAATAGTTGACCGCCAGCGATAGGTTTGCCCTCCGCATTCTTGATATCATCATCCTGGACCTTTGGACTGATCTGCTCCATCATTTTCCGACAGAGACGAGCATACATCTCAGACCACATAGCTTCATCAGTGGCTTTCTCAAACACGAGTCTGATGACTTGAATGAGAGTTCGGCCATCTTTTTCCTTCTCGGATTTGTTCGTCCATGCGATAATCTGGTCGGAGAGGGAGTCGAATCTCTTCATTGTGAGCTTGTTCAGAAGAGCCTTGACCTTACGATCAACGACATCGGGAGAGTTCGGATTGCAGAAAAGGAAGTCGCGCCTATCCCAGCGATAGGCACTCCGCCTCAATCGAAAAACGGGTTTAAGCCTCGATTGAGCGGGAGTTTCTGCAGGTCCAGCGCCAAGATCAGTCGGTGCTTTGTTGCTGCCTTGCTGAGGATCGGCAGCCAGCACTATGGGCAACAACAAAAAATTAGTAAGTAAAAGCACACCAGAACACATTGACAATCACCAATCTACCTGTCGCACGTTTCGTATTACCTCCCCACTTCTTGTCGATGACTTTTTTGATGCAGATCCAGACATTGGAGCGGTAGTACAGAAGACACAGGGAAAGTATGAGAAGAATAATTGTCGACCAGTCTTTAGAGGAGACATAGGCGCCTAGGACCTGATGCATCGTGGTGTACAGTTGTAGGTGTCTGTTGTCTTGTACGCAGTGCCCACAATAGACGTCAATACGACATACACGTGCCCAACTGAGAAATCAGTGGTCGGTTAGCTTTGACCGGTGCTGATGGCTAAACGCCCAAAATGGGCTCACCAGTCTGTTATTCAAAATTGCGTGAGTTCGAGGGTACTAACCTCAAGCCAGACCCCCTCGCGCCCGTAGGAATGGGCACAGGGAGTTCTGAAGAGCTCCTGAGCTTGCAGATAATTCGTCGCTAGTCGGTGGGAGGCGTTTTCCAAAGGATACAAAACGCCGATATCGATCCGTTTCCTTCAACGAGCTGGGATATACCATTGTTCTGTGGTAAGGGCTTTACCAAGGTTCTCTCGCCTTCTACAAGCAGAACAAAAAAGAATAAGCGCGAATGGAACGGTAACTTGTTCATCTAACACGTACCTGGCCCGTTCTCTCGATCCATTCCTACGCCTTATACCACCCAGCGCCCTTATAGACAGGTCTTGGCCACACAGAGTGCCGAAAGATGATGAGGGACATTGAAGAGAAGGTATTTGCAATTTCTACTCACCGACGATCACTGACTCAGCCCTGGACTCCACACCGCCCTGAGGAGAGTCGATCATCTTCAGTTCACGAACAGCTCACGAATTGTATCCCGCTGATTTACGGACTCGTCTCAAAGTCCTGTCCCAGCATAAGCTCGTCTTATCGCACATATTACGACTGGTGACGCCTGCATTAATGTAGTATTGGGACGTGAAGCTATGTTCTACGACTATAGTAGCGCTGTAGCGGATGCCACTTTTGAACGTTTCATGCAGACACCTGTGTCTTTTTTTGGGATCGCACTAGGTGCGTCTATCCCACTTATTGTCATTTTCTCTGGTTTGAAAATATATTGTCAGTGGAGCCGGAGATTTCTGAAGGACTGTATAATGTTCGATGCTCACCCTGCTTCTGTTTCCTTGTAGATTATGCCAGTATTCTCAGATCAATCAAGTAAAGTCTTTGCCTCTGGGGACGTAGATCTTGGTAGTCCCTCTACTGTCGACAAAGATATCTGCCCAGATGATGTGCTGGGTGCAATTTTCGCTCATGCCAGCGATGACGATGACCACACGCGACTGCGTTCGAGTCGCCACAGCGAATGTTTGCGAACCCAAAGATGTATACCGCCTTGGGACTTCGTCCCATTATTCATTATTTATCTTGATTCAGCCTCGCTGTCTGCTTTTGCTGAAATATTCAAATAGACGTTAATCTCCAGCAGATCCACCTCTGATCACCAATACGTTGCCGATATCACTATCTATAACGCGTCGCGTCAGGTCTCGTGCATATCACGTGTATCGCGATTAGGTTTTACCGTCGAATCTGTATTCTTGCGTATTCCCTTCATCTGCTCCGACCAGGTCAGTTGACGTTCAAGCAAAGCGAACTATTGTTCATTCTCACTTTTCTTGAGCGCCAGCTGACCTGGTGTTGCTTACTTGGAATGCAAGTCCCCTATATATTTTCCTGCCTTCCCAAACACTCCACAAAAAGTAAAATTTCTGTACAGTATTTGTTGGTGAGAAACGGCGACGAGATTTTCTGGGTTTCCTGATCTGGTTTCTGGTGGAAGGATGTCAAAGGTTTCCGGAGACAAGAAAGTGCATCCAATAGTAGAGTTTCGGAACGTGTTTCAGAGGTCCAAAATTTGCCCTAAAATCTACTATTTCTGGCAGTCCAAATTATCGAGAGAATCTTTCAAATTTGTAACTGATTTCCGGATACAGAATACTTACGAAATTAGTATGTAAGAAATTGGGGAGAAATGAAGCATTTCCTTATGAATTTCTGACCATCCTAAAGTAGCATTTTCTGGTACGGTTTCTGAGGTCCAGAAATGTACCAAAAAATTCAAAATTTCTGATGGCAGCAGATCAGCTGGCACAGAGTTTCAGGATGGAAGAAATTTTGAATTTTTTGGTACATTTCTGGACCTCAGAAACCGTACCAGAAAATGCTACTTTAGGATGGTCAGAAATTCATAAGGAAATGCTTCATTTCTCCCCAATTTCTTACATACTAATTTCGTAAGTATTCTGTATCCGGAAATCAGTTACAAATTTGAAAGATTCTCTCGATAATTTGGACTGCCAGAAATAGTAGATTTTAGGGCAAATTTTGGACCTCTGAAACACGTTCCGAAACTCTACTATTGGATGCACTTTCTTGTCTCCGGAAACCTTTGACATCCTTCCACCAGAAACCAGATCAGGAAACCCAGAAAATCTCGTCGCCGTTTCTCACCAACAAATACTGTACAGAAATTTTACTTTTTTCGGAGTGAAATCTGACTGGGGCGCCGTATCATCTAGGGAACGGCCTCCAAAGCGTGGCAACACCATTCTTTCCATGCAAGTCTCCGATCTCCGATGCGAAGTCTCGTTCCAGCCAGCAAACCAGAGATAAACCACCGGATTTTCTCTAGTCCACTGAACGCCGATGAACAAGCTTCTGCCCACAGGATGAGCACATCTCACACATCACATCCTCCACGGCAGTCACAGTGCATAAACTAGACTCAAAATGCAGCGAGGACGACGTTTCCTTTGTCTGCCATGACCCGTCCGACCTCGCCTGGCCCGACACCACACGTACGACTATAAGAGTCGGCGCGATACCCGCGATGGTGTCCAACAGCGCCTTGGGATAAAACCCACCAACGTCGTCCGTAGCGAGGAACCCGATGAAGACGACAAGCGCCAAAGCGTACATCATGGCGCTCTCCACGACCATCTCGATGACGCTCCAGTATTGCTTCCGATGGGCGAGTATCCGGAAGATGATGAGCGCAGTGCAGTATACTGTCGTGGCGAGGGACATGGAATAGAAGATGACTCCCCACTTTACGGCGGGACCCCAGATAGCACCATCCAGGGAGTATTTGTCCGTAGCGTTGTGATATATGAAAAGGACGTCACTGGCGGTATCACCGACGGTTAGGAGTATTGGCAGGACAACGATAGGCCATCGACGACCCCAGACGACTCAGCAGCGCCAGGTCTAGGTGTTGCCACCGTCAGAAACACGTTTCAGCTAGATTATTCCTCCTACACACCAAAATAGAGTCTGCGATGAGAATGTTCGCGCCTGTTGCCGCTCCCGAGATTGCCCACAGGGTCAGATCATCTACATTGCCAAATGTGTAGTACGCTGTGCTGTTCTGCGCGTCTATCCGGGAGAAAACAAGTGGGAACCGCATCCAAGACCATCGTATTGCGAGGTTGAGTGTAGTGAAGAAATACATGAGTACAGCAGAGATCGACATCCTGCTTGTGTGACTCTTCGATAGGCGGATGGTGGGATTAAAGACTACCATTGAAGTCAGTGATTGAGTAGGGTATTGAGGTCCGTTCATGGCGTACGAATGTACCAAAGCGTCACTCCAACAAGAGACGTATACATTCCTGCAGCAACCCGGTTAGTAATGATAGTAAGGATTATTAGATATGCTCACCATGTACCAGAGCCTCGAGGGCCACTCCGTTCAAGTATGCCGTCAGGGTCTCGACGACGATCTTCTCATCGTCTTCCGGGACCATGGATGACGAACGCAAAAGCGGTGGAAGAATGAGGAGGAGGAGAAAGTGACTTCACTTGTCAAAAACTGGCTTCATCCGACAAATGAAGCCACGTGGATATGTCCGAGCAACATCTCAGATAATATATCGCGATTGGCTCCATCCAAATGCCAATGGGTTGCGGTCCCTGCTCATCGCCGTCCCAGGCCTATTTTGCTGAGAGAAAGACTTCGTCCATCTTCATCGCTTTACGTCCGCTTGGGCTATTTGTGCAAGTGCTGACTACTAGAGAATTGACCTGGAATGAAGAATGGTCAGAAATAAATTTCCACTAGATGTTGACAAACAAGCTGACAGAAGCTGACGCACACCAGACGTTCTTTTCGCGAACATATGGTACGTCTCCCGAACTATCCTCTTTCTGTGCACCGGGGTAGCGCGGACTGCCAAAGCATAATTTGCTCTGGAATAACGGAATATCCGGCTTCCGGAACTTGCCTATGGCAGCAAGCGAGGAGGGCGGTTATTGAGGACGTTCCATGCGGGCTACAGGCGTGCCGGTGGGTCACCGGTCATGAACAAGACAATGGTGATGTTACTATACAACTTCGACCATTCCGTCCGCACACTATCACAGAATTCTAGCGGCGATTCAATATTCATTCATCGGCTTCTGGTTCTCGTTGCACGACGTTGTATTGACGTTGTACATACTTTCTCACTACACCTGTTTGGAATTTCGGTAAATTTTTTGTTTGGCCTTTTATACCGTGACTCAGACTCTCCCCTTCTTTTTCGATTTTGGCAGGCGCTTAGAAGCACTCGGCTCAAAAATCTCCGACTCGAATGACCAACTTGCTTCCCCGCAGAGTACGCTCGTTGCTGCGTTACGTACCTGGTTTTCGTCAAAACTGCACGAATAACCTCGCGACACCATCAATTTGTCCCGCACCCATTGAATTCGCAGCGCCGTTTCCCAACCAAGAAGCTTCGCCTGCTGCTCAGAAACCCCACCGTCTTGGTTAACCAGAGTGACGAGTCCGGACCTCACCAACGCTGGGACGTCGTGACTCCTTCCCAAGGTGATCCGCTCTACGACCTCAACCTCATGATGACGCTCCGTGACATGAGAGATGGCGCTGTTGCGTATCTCCGTCATTATCCACATCGTGGAGAGTTTCAAGATCGAGATCCATTCCTCCAGCGGCCTTGTCAATACAGAAGGAATTTCCCTGGACATGCATAAGAACAAGTGTTCAGTCAAGCAGCGACAACCTTACAGAGGGTACATGAAATTCAACAGTCGCTCAAAATCAATTTTGTCGACACCATATAAACAAATGGGCTTGTCGTCGGTGTTGCCTTCGACTGCGTCAACATCTGCTTGGGGCAGTGTGAACATAGCTCTGAACGTGTCTGAATGTTTGATGAACTGATATCTTGGCGCACGGAAGAGCTCGTCTCCAACCTTCAATCCCTCCCTCCTGTCAGTAGGGTTGAACGACTATTGTGGAAGTGACACCAACCAAGAAGATACTGTTTTCCCAGTAAAAATTCTTGTTTCTAACGCATTTCACCTCCGTTGCCGAAAAGGGAGGTGATGGGATTTTAACTGGTGGAATATCGGGTGGGATATCGAGTGGTGGGATCGCTACTGCCGTCCCCTCAGTATTCTCGCCGGCATACATGATAGTCAAGGGAAGAGGCTAATCGATAAGCGCACCTCGTGTACTGGTTACTTCGCAAGGTTCACGTCTCGTGCCCACTGAGCTTCTCCTTTTATTTGATCAATCACATTCAGGAATAACACGCATATCATTCGTCTTACCGCTGCCTTGAGCATCGAAGGCACATAAACAGAAGTTGGTACGCCGGCAGAGACGCGAATCTTCAAAATACGATCGTGGTCAAATCAAAAAGACATGGTGTCTGTAACGGGAGAAGTTAGGATGGGAAGGTGGATTCGTTCCCACAATATCGATAACGTACTGGAAAGTAACAATCCGTCCTATTGAACCATGATGATTGTCAGCATGAACAATTGGATGCTAATGGTATCCAAAGACGATGTGCATATCCGTTATGTACTTTCCTGACGCCGATGACTACAGTCAGCTAACCATGGACGGTTGAATGGAAGGAACAAAATGATTATCAAGGAATGTGGGGGTACAGACTTGGGTCATGGACAACATTATCGATGTCAACGACCCTTTGTTGTCAGATCCTGTCACGAAATTCTATCTGCGATTCATGCGTTCGGAGTTAGCTTTTCCTCCCTCCTCTTCTGCCAGTGCCAGCCACCCTTCCTAGAACCTTACGGACTGTCGGATCGAAAATCTCCGACTCAAACGACCTCTCCACCCTCGGATTCATCCGGAATACGCTCGTCGCCGCTTCTTGTAATTCATATTCGCCAAAAGAGTATGAAGATCCACCGGTAATCAGTTTGTCCCGTACCCATTGGATACGCAGCGCCGTTTCCCAACCAAGAAGCCTCGCCTGCTGCTCACTCACCCCTCCGTCTTGGTTAACCAGAGTGACAAGACCGGACCTCACCAACGCTGGGACGTCGTGACTCCTTCCCAGCGTGATCCGCTTTACTACCTCGATCTCTAGATGACGCTCCATCATGTGTGAGATAGCGCTGTCGCGTATCTCCGTCATCACCCACATCGTGGAGAGTTTCAAGATTGAGATCCATTCTTCTAGTGTCCTTTTTCTTTTCTCGGCAAGCAGAATATCCCTACAAATGTGTGAGATCGAATAACAACGTCAAGCAGTGACAATCATACAGAGGGTACATGAAGTTCAACAGCCGCTCAAAGTCAATCTTGCTGACGCCGTATAGGTGGATAGGTTTGTCGTCGGTGTTGCCTTCGACGGCGTCTGCATCTGCCTGGGGCAAAGTGAACATGGCCTTGAAGGTCTCTGAATGTTTGATAAACTGGTATCTTGGTGCGCGGAATAGCTCATTTTCAACCTAAGGCCTTGTCAGTGCTCGATTCGAACGGCGAAAGTCACACGCACTAAAAATGTGCTGTTCTCCCAATAAAAGTTCTCATTTCGAACTTTCGACACCTCTCCTAGCTCCTGTTGTACGTCAGATGCAATATCAGATGCTTCACTCTTTGGCGAAGCTGGTGAAAAATGCCCTGAATCGTATTTCTCGTCCTGCATGTTCACGAAAGAAGGGGCAAATCGATGAGAGCAGGTGACGGTGCTTAATCGAGCCTCGTGTTGACAGCCTTGTCGTCTTCGACCTCATCACATCATATCCTAGAATGATAACGTAAAGTCTGTGGGAAAAGAAGACATTGGGCAGCGGTCCTGCAATTGTATAGAATCTGGATCAGAATATCGCATTCAATATTGACAACCTAGAGTCGAGTAGAGACACTGCTTCGAATACGCTTTCCCAATGTATTAAAATCAACGCATCTCATCAGGGCAAAATAATAAACATCCCCGAGACGCCAAGGTTGGCAATTGTTCTGCAATCAAGGCAGCGACATCATCCACCGTCGGGGGATGCTCTGGCCATGGGTGTTTGGTAACTAACGGCGGGATGACAACCGTACTAGAAGCATCTTCGTCATCGGAATCGGAACCTTCGAACCACAGTCCAAATTTGTGAGCATCCCAATGGAGACTCTTCACGTCGATGATCAACTTGAGCTGCTGAAAAGACGGAAACTTCGAGCTGGCGAGGAGCGCATCGAGTCTAGCCCATAGAGGGAGCTCTTTGTAGGATGGGAGATCATCAGCAGTGTTCAGGGCGAACCGCATTGTGACGCATATCGTCCGAAGGCACGGAAGCGTGAGGTGGTGAAGAAGACACTCGATGTCAACTAGACGTCGGACGTTATTATTGAGATAACGATTTATTGAGTCGACGTTAAGGGTTTCTAGCGCTATAAAGCTGCTCAACGCTCTTACTGAGATGAAATGCTCTGGGTGCATACTGAACAAAGACACCGGCTCAAAATGGCTGTTTTACTCACCGAACATATAGTTGATGTTGAATTTAGCGTCGAACTCCGATGTTTCAATATTAAGCCGTAGATGCTTGATCCTAGCACTGACAATCCTGATAAAAGGATCGACATAAGGAGGAAGTTGGTAAGGCAAGGGAGGGTGGTGGCTTCTCGGCACACATTCCCAAGATAAAGTGAGGTCAGTGAGATCACTGAGATCAAAGGCTCCTCCTGAAAGCCAGGAAAAGATATACAAGCTTGCACCGGGGTCTTGGAGTTTGAGATTCCTTAGTCGTTTCGGGACAGCGTCGACGTGATCATGGAGTATGGGACCAATCAGATCCTTACTGGCATGACTTACGACCTGCACGTCCTTGATATGGAGGCCTTTCAAATTGACCAATTGCGACATGAGGTCCAACAAGGCCACTGTTTCCCTGAACATCACCTCGTACATTTCGAACCACTCCAGCCTCGTAAAATGACATAAAACCCCTATCTCCCTCTCACTCGGTAGTGCAAAGTCGTGCATTTTCAAGTATTTGATATTTGGAAGACGGCGTAGGAGTTCCAATGTCGCAGGTCCTTCAAGAAATGGAGGTTGGCTTTCAAGCGATGATACATCATCCGCTTCCTCCAAGTTTCCACCCCACAAGTTGAGGCGGGTAACATATTGGGAAAGGTGAGGATACGTGGCAAACTTTTGGTTCCAAGGGTGGCAATGCGATTCGAGGGACAGGGATAGTTCGGAGAAGACAAATGGCTGGGCCAGCCGACGCCAAGTACGGCAGACAAGGCAGCATGCGCTGAGATCTTTGTGGCATCCACTTATATATGTAAGGATTTCTAGCACAAGTTCCGGAGGAATGGGTGTCATGAGGCGGCTGTTCATGCGGGTAATTTGGAAGCCAAACATGAGTGGAAATAGATGAGCCCTTGGATGGGCAAACTCACCAAATTTCAAGTACTTCAAGTGTGAAAACTGATCTTTCGTCAATAATACGCTGACGCGGGGGCGAGGATGATCGCGTGGTGGTATTGGTGTTGGTATGTGTTGGAGTTGTTGCGCGTCGATGGCGTGAGAATTATGCAAGTGCAGCTTTCGGACCGTGATTCCCGGCCCTTGCAAATGTCCATAAAACCTAATCTCTGGATCATATCACTCAAACCCGGCTCCCTCTGCCTCGACGTCTTTCAACCCAGCTCCAAAAATTTCTCCCACCCTTTCCTTCACCGTATGCAAGTCGAACGGCTGTCCTGAGCTGTACATTTGGACACAGGGGTGGTAATGGTCATAATTACCACAGTAAAATTCACCAATGCCTGAGGCTTGGCGTTGACGGTCCTTCAAATTTAACTCTCTTATGTGTTCAATCCTCAGCGCTGTGCTCCAGCCAACCCTTTCCCCTTCTTCGAGGGACACCGCTTCTACACGGCTTGCGAGTTCCTCATACCCGGAAGAAACCCATTGCGCGACTGAATATTTTCTGCCAAGAACGATCCTATCCGCAGGGGATATCTGCGATAGACTCGTCGTCAAATGCTCGATGGCACTTTTCCGCACCGCTATTCGCCATAGGCTGGAGAGCGCGAGAACGGACACCCAGCCATTTATGGACAATTCAGGCTGTTTCATGGCATCTCTTGTGCTTATGTCAACATGTCCTGCACTCAATTTATGGGCTCCTACATTGGATGAAGAATCTGAAGCAGTCGTTCAAAGTCGATTTTCTTGATACCTGACAGCTGGATGGGCCTCTCGTCGCTGATACCCTCGGGTTCGCTGCCACCTTGAGGCAAAGATAACATCGAATCAAATGCCTCCGACTTTCCGGCTAAATACTGCTTTGGTATTCGGAAGAGGGTATCTTCGACCTACAAGCGTCATAAATGACATGCCTCAGAGGAAAGTCACCTGCAGAACGATGTTCTCCCAGTAATAGTCCTGGCTGCGACTGGGCGACGGTGACATCGGCAGTGGATCTGACGGTTCATCAAGGAATACGTAGGACATGGTGGCGAATTCGTGAAATAAAGGCCGATCTCTCTGGCTTGGGCTGATATATAAGTCATGCACTTCCCAATTCAATACTGGCTTCTGTGACTCCGAACGAGGGCGATTCTGTTTGCCGCGACATATGATCAGATCCTGGCGCTTATGAGATGCGAAGAAGTCGTCTCAGTCTGCGTTTTCTCTGCGAGGTTTACCAAACGAAATTGAACGTCGTCTAGGGCTGTAGTTCAGGGTCACATCGGTACCAAGCAGACGAAAATTTAGTTCGTCCACTGAAGTCATTGAATATCTGGTCCTATTTGTCTGCCACAAACCTCATGTTATAGGTGAGTATCATCGGTACGCAGAGGACCTTTGCAGAAAACGTAACAGTGACATCACCCAAAGCCTGCCCCTTCCGCCTCGACGTCTTTCAACTCGGCTCCGAAAAATATTCCCACCTTCTCCTTCACCGAGGACGAGTCGAATGGCGGCGTCGCTGGAGTTGTTCCACTAGTACTGCAGTGGTAATTACCACAATTATTACAGTAATGTGAACCCCTGTTTTGTTGTTGATTAGTACGGCCCGGGCCCGTGAAAAGTGACTCTCGTATGTGTTCGATCCTCAGCGCCGTGCCTAAACCAATCCTTTCCGCATCTTCGAGGGACACCACTCCTGCGCGACTTGCGAGTTCTTCGTATCCAGAAGAAATCCAACTCGCAACTGAATACCGCCTGCCGAGTATAATCCTGTCCACAGGAGATATCTGCGATAGTCTGCTCGTCAAACGCTCGATGGCAGTTTTCCGCACCGACATCCGCCATAGGTTGGAAAGCGCAAGAACAGACACCCATCCATTTACGGATAAGTCAGGTACTCTCGAGTTGTCTCTATTATGTGGTTGTCTGATGTTATCACACCTACAAGCATTGAAGAGTACATCTCTCACATTGGGTAGATAATTTGAAGCAATCGATCAAAATCGACTTTCTTGATACCCGCAAGCTGGATGGGCTTCTCGTCACTAATACCCTCAGGATCGTTTTTACCTTGAGGCAATGATAACATCGAGTCAAACACTTCTGAATGTCCGACTAAATGGTGTTTTGGTACTCGGATGAGGGTGTCTTCGACCTACAAGTCTTAATGACATGTTTATCATCACAACTCGAAACGGCGTTACCTGTAGAACGATAGTCTCCCAGTAATAGTCTTTGTCGCGAGTGGGGGATAGTGACAATGGTGCTGGATGTGACGGCTCATCAAGGGATACGTAGGACATAGCGGTGGATTCGTTGAATGGGCCCCCATCTCTCTAAGTTGGGCTGATATATAAGTCCTGCACTCCCCAATTCAATACTGGTTCTGTGACTCCGAACGAGGGCAATTCTATTTGACACCATATGACCAGACCCTGGCGCCTTCGGGGTGAAAAGAAGCCATCCCAGTCTGCGTGTTCTCTGCTAAATTCACCAAACGAAAGTGAACGTGGTCAAGATGGTTGCAGTTGAGCGCCGCGTCGGCACCCAGTAAACAACATTCATCTACTGGACAGTGAATCCATTGAATTCTTTTCCTATTATCCACGAGCCCTATGTTTCTGTTAGTGTTGACTTGGAAGAATCATGGTCGCAGGCGCCCGGTGATGATTATTCTTATTCTTTGCACAATATCATACCGATATAGGTCGTCACATGCCATTCTCACAGAAACAACAGAGAACATTCCTTCACACCAATAGAATCTAAGCTTCAATTAAGTCCGAGATCTTGAGCTGCAGAGGAGTTGAGAAGACCAGATATCAACAAGAAATGGACACACCTGATCCCGGCAAATTCCGAGAAAGCAAACCAGTGCCAGTGAATTATATAAATGATGGCGCTTGGTGCTTTAGCACGCACTCGAAGGCTGTGGAAGTATCTGGGAACATCTCAAGATATCGATAAGATAGTGTCCTAGAGTACCCGAGCCCTGCAAGGTATTATAAAACACATCGCAATCACAGCATTCCAGCCAAACCCATCCTGCACTCAAACAAAAGTTGCGAAGAATTTTTCAGATGTACACTCAATCGCTGTCAGTATCCGACCTCTTCGCTCACGCACCCTTAAGAAGATAGATGGCAACCAAAGTCGTCAAAGTACCAGACCCTCGTCTAGTTTCACAACAGAGGAAGAGGACGCACGTCATAGTACCTCACACACAACGCGCCCCCAATAAAATCAACACGGACAACAGAGACGGTGATAGTGAATCGGACGTTCAGAGGAGTCTACGAGCATGATGAGGGACAGAGAGTAGGGGTATGCGGAGGTGAACAGTGAAGAGCGCGAGGAGGAAACGTGTAAGGCTCAACGTAGAACCTTTACAGAGACGCCGGGAAATGATAGCGGAAGCTGTAGGTGTTTGCGGTGAGGAATCGTTTGCACGAGGCTAGTCAACATAAGTACGGTGATCGGGACCTCTGGGCTGGTTCATTCTGTTCATTTGGAGTTCAAGATGATTTTATGTATTCGCTTGCTCATTGCAAGGAATTCTGAAAACGTGCGTCGGACTACACGATCATTTCCCAAAAAAAGGCATGGGTGAGAAAGTATTCTCCACTCCGCGAGGGGCCGAGGGCGCACATTGGATATGGCTACTGCAAGCCGAATAGCGACTTGAAATTCGCATGGATGCAATTTGATCCTGATGCATCTATAGAAAAACCTTAGTTACTGATTAGAAGCACGGTGGAAACCGACTGATGCCCAATGAAGACCAAGCAACGTCGGGTTTTGCCTTCAAGAACAATGTCCAGCTGTCTGAAACGTCAGCAGTCACTTTTAAAGTCTAACTTGTTTGCTCTGAAAGTTTCGAAGCCGACTGATCCTTTTGGGCAATGTGCGGCATTGACATCGGACCAAGTAACGCTTTGGTCGAAGCGTATCGGCCCCGAGGGATGAGCCCGCCTTGCTCCCGCTCGCTAATACTTGATGAAACGGCGCTATGGATGAGAAAATTCTAGGAACTCGGAGTCGTACGAACTTGAAGGAGGAGTGCGGTGATAATGGTATAATCATAGTAATGCACAAGTATAGTGGAAGAATACAAACCGCAGTAGCATGTAGTAACAGTACAAACCAATCCCGAAAAAAAAACTACATCTGTAAGATTTGTCAGTCTAGCCCACTTCACTGAGTCAAAAAGGCTTACCGTTAGTCGTCACCTCGTTGACTGAGGCTCACAGCCCTCTTCAGCCACGGACTACACCCTTCCTGGAGTACGGGCGCCCTCTCTGGCGTGGACATCGTTGGGATGTGAATGTGGGCATGCTCGTCGAGGATAGTAGCAATGGCAAGGTCGTCATCGCACTCGAACTCGCATGGTGTTTGGAATATTAAAGGTTCTTCCAACGAGTTGGAGGAGGCAAAACTATCGGTAGGACTCGGTGGAGACGGGCCGAACACCTTCCGGCGCTTGTAGACCCGTTCCACATCCGAGTCTGTTGTTGGAGGGGAATGGGATAAAGCAAAGCTGGCTTGCGATACCCGTTTCCGCGAGCAGGAAGGAGTTCGGGGTCGCAGGGAAGGAGGCCTTGTAGCTTCGGGGACTGGCTTGCCCTTTGCTGTTGACACGTCGGACATTGTTCTGCTCAACGGTAAGCAAAAGTAATGAGATGAGATGGCAGCACGTACGGTAGTTGAATATTGGGTAGTTGTTGGTTTCGATGTTGACAAAAATCGACCATGTTAAAAGGCGGGTGTAACGCGGAAAGAGAGGGCCAAGTACAGAAGACCCGAGTCTGGGCGGGGGAGGTAAATGGTGGTAGAAAGGAAAGAAGCGTGCAGCTGTCATCGCGTCACGTCATTGACAGCTGCGTAATTCCCTAGCGCGTCCTATTGGGCGCGACTCTGATTTCTAGCATGGTGCGAATACACATAAAACGAACGGGTCGTGCACTGAAGGGCTTGATCTATGAAATTCGGTTAATATAAGAAAACCACGAGGACGAGGTGCAAGGGGACCTTGAAGCGCAGTAAAAACGGAGATTTCCAATAATGTGGCCAGGAAAATGTTCTCGTTGATTGACCTGAATGAGAGAATGATAAGATAAAAATCTTCAATATAAATGAACCTGACCTTCCGAGACCAAACAAACAATGATTGGCGTTAATCATGCCAGTCACTCGATAACAACAGAGGAGATAAAAGGGACCATGTCTTCTGGGCTTCCTCGCTATGACTACGATTTTTGCGAAGAAGATACGAAATGGTTTTGAAATGACAGGATTTTCCGAAAATCTATGATAGCGAAACTTAAGACTAGGCCAGACTGGGAGCTTTGGGGCGGAGTGAACGTACGACTCCTTGAAAAGGTGCGGCCATTGAGAGCGCGATACATCTCTCAATTCGAATTCTGCCCTCTCAGCCTAGACCTGTGAGGGTTGAGTGCTGGAGCTGCCTTCAAAGCGGGAGAAGATACCTTATTTATAAGAGTAACATTGGAAGAGAACGAGAGTAATAAAAGTCTTCCTGATAGCTTTTGAGCCCATGAATGCCGGCATTTTGTCAAGAACGCGCGCAAATTTTTCAGAAGAGACGCATAATCTTCTTGGTCCGAAACATCGTATCATCTACCATAGGGCAATGACAACGTGCTATCGATATTTTCGCTCACGAGAAGCGATTCAGCCGTCGAAGGTACATCGTCGGTAGGACAAAATCATAGGAAGGGAGTTTTAGACCGAGAAGTTGGAAAGGGGGTTCCGAGCTAGAATTGCAGCTAGCTAAGGATGGAACGACAGAAAAATTTCCGGGCATTACTCGTATACGAAGTCGGTTTCCGAAATAACCAACGTGGTCCTAAGAACTTCCTCGCAGTAAGGTGATGGTGAGCGAAGACAAAACCTCGGGTATATCCGGCACTGGCATCTTTTTATTCTAGGCAGGTGACTCGAAAAGCTTTTGGTCCAGTATTGGTTCAAATTTTGATCTGCTATCACCTTGGCCCGCGTTATCTTGTGTTGGTCTCTTGGTGCAAGAATGGAAACGGCTGGGCCCACAGCCCATTGCTTGATTGGAACTAAGTGTGTTTGTTTCCAAGTCGCACAACATTTTGGTTCAAAAAATAGTCCACGGGGATTCGAAATTACTCAGATAATGGGCGGAAGCGTTTTTCAGTCTGACCATGTACTACGCCTCTGTCACTTCGGCAACCTTGAAGGTGGTGATCTGGCACTGTGATCGATCCACACCCTCCACAAAATTTTACGAGGCTAACGAGTGCCGTTGAGGCTGGGAGATTCATAGATTACAATGGATGTCCTATTCCATTCATATCACCGTCCTCCGAGTCATTGTAGACTGCCTCCGTGAGCTTCATTACTTGAGGTTCGAAGAGAACTGAATGGAATCGGCTGTTCCGCCTGAATTGAACAACCTACAATCAAACAAGCATGCCTCTAAGATGGGGGAGTGTCACGGCCGTTGTCGTCGTCGTCGTCGGTGGTTGGTTTTGGTTTTGGTACCGGCGCAAGGTCCGGTGTCGGGGCGATGATAGTAGTCATAAGAGTCTATCAAATCTGAACCAATTTCTCTGGAGTCTTGAGGACCAAAAATACCTTGAGAGTCGAAATTGCGAAAGTCTCTGGTACCTGTACACTTGTGGCTAAGTGAAAATCGTGCGACATGGACGTTAGAGGAGAAAGGATACACCATTCGCTACACAGCCATTCGATCACTTTGCGGACTTAAGTTATGATCCGTGCGATCGAGGAGGACTTAGCGGTTTTCCGGACGGATTAACTACCCGTCCGTTCAATCAACCCAATAAGACTTCCCACCTGGCCATCGTCGGATCGGAGATAGCAGTCATTGTGCAGACTATTGAAGTCTATGTATATCCCTATGTAATCCTCTGTATTCGTGCTTTGTCAAACTAGAGTCTCATGATCGTAATATACGTGTGAGTATCACGTAGTAGCTCATTTAGCTGATGCTCCGAAGTAATAATGGGCATCTGCTGCGGTGAACGAAATTTGGCTTCACATGAGCAAGTAGATGAACGGCATCATTGTGGGGATAATTTTACTCATTATAGACAATATGTTAACAATATACAAACAAGGAAACAACAAGGAAATAAAAATAAATCAAATCTAGCATTCGTCAAGGAGCGAGTTTTTGGGGACCGTCATACCGTAGTCATCTACCCACGTTGTTAGATTTGGGTTTTGGTATGCCTCATTGTAACTGAGGAGGTTTACGATTAGTGTAGGAGACATCGATGAGATGTAAATGGAACGTACGTTGCGATATACTTTGCTGTAGGGAAGTCCTCCGGATCACATCCAATATTGATGTTGTCTGGATCCTGGAAAACGGGTCAGACGAATCATATATGACCGCGAAGACGCCGAAACAAACCTGGTAAACCCGAACATAATCGATCAACATGACTGCAGGAAACGTGATGTGATCTAGATCGACGTCTCCAAAATTGGTGGACATGCCCAAGTTAGCCATGATGTACTAGACCAGATTCGTTACATTGTTCGGCACTGAATGGAGGAAACAGTGCTCTGACCATAGGCTCTTGTGGTACTGGTCGAGCAGAGATTTCAGTGGCGGGATCTGCCTTCATTCCAGCAGCATTTATTGTCCAGGCGAGCTTGCCGTCGTTGACCCAAGAAATGTACTAAGCAAATGAAGTGAGTATATAGATTTCAAAGAGTGCTGTCGAAAAAATCTTACGGCATTATCTGACTCGTAACCTTTGTATTATATGAGCACCTCGGTCTATCTAAAGTTGGAGATCGTTCACCTGGTTTATACTACAACTCAATCAGTGCCTCAGCTATAGCATTAGCTCAAAAGAAACTGACCTCAAATCCATAGATGGCAAAACAGCTAGACTCTGCTAATTGATAACACTCTGGATTCGTTTGCGAAACCACCGAGGTTGCCTGCTGTGACAATCCACCAACATATGTGTTGAGCGAGGATACACTACTGTCTGCAATGATAAAATTATCTGAACTGTTGTCCCAAGCGTATGCTGCGTTGAATGGCTAGTGATATATTAGCTCGTCATTTGCGTGTCGCGGTCGCGGCGAGTTGCACGTACTGCCCACTGTCCAGATTGCGACACGAGACCACTACCATCGCTGACTAGAGCCTCAAAAACATCGATTTCGGGGGCAGACCGTCCGACATAGGTGCCATCAGTATGCTTTGGACCCGGATGACTTTCTCCATCACAAGTGCACCGCGACAGTCTCTGTCCGGATAAGTACGACACAACATTCGTTTGAGATACTGATGGTAGTCCATTAATTGTCTGATTAGGTGCTGTGCCAACGTCGCAACTGTCGTAGGTGTAAGGCCACTGCGAACGGTTTTCATATCGTCATCGAAGAACAAGCGAGAGATAGCGTACCAAGCCGTCGAGCGACGCACCATATCCTGCACGTCCTAAATTTCCCATAGCCCATACAGCTGGCCATAGTCCAACGATATTGTTGATCCCCGGAAGTTGGACGGACGCAGCCAGGTAACCGCCAGTAAAACAGAACTTATTCCTACGTTTGAGTTCTATGAGACAAGATGCTAACACCGAGAACAGGCAGTTCAATTTACCACGTCTGTACGAGTGCTGAAAACTGGTATCAGGCTCAGCAAAGAGAGGAACAAGAAGACTTCTTTTACCTCCTTGGTAATCAAGACCGTGCGTCTCCTTTGCAGATAGCGTGAGGGCGAGAGACCCGTTTATCGTAGTCACAGCGGCCGGATCGTACCATTCGATATTATTAGTTTCCTGTCAAACAGTGAATATGGAAGAAGTTCTCTAGCAGGGACCCAAGTGCACCCAGTAATGAAGGTCGACGGCTTCCCAGAAAGGATCGTCGCCGGGATAAAATGACCTCCCTTCCTCCTCAAATTCATCGGAAAAGACGAGACGCCACTGCTTTCCATCGCGCCATGAAGTGAAATAGTGGGCATCTTCTGGGGTGTCCAAGTCTATTAGACCAAAGTTTCCTATATCTGGAACCTGAAGATAGAGATGGAATGAATTGGCTGTTCATCAAAAACAATTCAAGAACCGCACCTGGCCTGACGCATTAACACCCAGGATCGAGGATACTGCCTCCCTCTGCTCCTGCACATAGGCGATAATTGGGTAGCCAACACTGTATAGCGAGTCAACGACGCCATGCACAAAAGAGAATTAAGGACAATGCTTACAACATCGTCAGCATCGCTCCGCAAAGTACAAACAAACAAGTGATGTTCCCGATGCCTCGAAAGGAATAAAAGGACAATCCATTATCCAATAATCTTCCTTTTCGAACTATAGGATTATGTAGTTCGTCGTCCGTTTCTTTCACGTCTGGCGACAAATTTGTACCCCACGTCTGCGGGTCTGCAGCAAGTGAATACTGCCAGTAGCATAGTCAACTGGTCGTTCTAGCACAGAATGCACGAGGAGCAGGCACCTTGTTTAATATAGGTAAGTCAGAAATGGGCGAAATAGGGTATGGCGATGCCAGGTCTCCCTGTATCGAATGAAGTCAGGTTGAGTAAGCTGCAGACGGCTTATATGAATGCGTACCCAATCCGATTCCCGTCGAAATATCTGCGACGGGCCGGGTGAGTGAAGGAGACCTGCAGTAGACGTGATTATTCGGGGACGAGACATAGGTGCGCAAAAAGGAATGAAGAAGGTAGAAGAAAGAAGGAATTTATAGGTCGGAACCAGCGAATGTGGCATTAGCACGCGCAGCTAATCTCACTTCGAAAAACATTGCTTCATCTTTACCCGACAGAGTCTAAAATCGGTTCATCAGCTACCTTTCCACTCGACACGGGTAACACACCTTTTCGATTTTCCCGATCGCCGCAGGCGCAACTTGGCAACCGTCATTAATACCCGGTATACCAGGAGATTCCACTTCCGCTCCTCGACGCCTCACCTTCTAAATTTCAGAATTGACGTTATGGAGGTCGCTGCGCCTCCTAGGTAATATTCTATGGAATCAAATGTCTGTTCCCGGTCCAAAAACGGTACTAGATAGATGTCGGAATCAACGGTGTTCGTATGTTATCTATACGCCTACAACTGCTTCCATGAATATATGAGAACGGTACGGTCGGTGAGCGCGGGAAATATGCTTGATGGAATGCTGGAACTGCGCTGTCGGATTTATATGACACGACCGACAATCCTAGAATCCCAAGCGTTAACGCCATCCACCGAATTTATGCCATTAGATAGCCGTGCCTCTCAAGTCCACGGATTTCTGATGGCAGACTCATCGTCGATATATGGTGGTAACCGTCCATGGAGATGACTTGAGGAGTTGAAGTCTTGTTCAATAATAGCCCGACCAGGTCACCGCTGGCTAAGGAAATGGCTCAACTTGCTGAACGTTCTCCTGACTTAATAAGCTGATGCGATGCAGGTCGTTGCTTTACCGAACGAACTCTGATTCGTGTACATCGTGTCCTTATTTTCACAACATCCAGCTCAGCGCTGGATAGGCTGAACAAGCACTGGCAGGTGCCGTGCCTTGAGAATTGCTCAACGTGTAAAGTGCCCCGTTTTTGCCCATGTTTTGTTCGTTGATGGTCCGATCCTATAAATATCAGAGACGATGCCATAAAATAGGACGCACTCCAGTCAGTGAAATAAAAAGGCTTCTAGGATTGGATAACCCATCTTACGATGCATGCTATAACGGAGCATCCTGCATCTCTGGAAGAAGATTGATCAAGTAATTCGAACATGTAAAAGTCAGCTCTTACAGCCTGTATTCAGACATGAAGTCCTGCCGTGGGGTACGTATGTCCAACTGCGTCCGCCCAAACCAAGGGAAATGGGAGCCCAATGAGAGCATGGAATTCTGTGCGAGCGTTCTGTACCTTTTTTTTTTTTTAGCCGTTGCCCGTTAGAAAGCCCTCCGCGATTGGAACGAGAAATGGCGTTCCGCATCCCTAGAAACCGCAGGAATGTTCGTGCATAGATGTTTCTTCTCGAAATTACGTCCAAAACGAACTTGAGGCGGCTCAACGTTGGCGTGGAAGCCACCGCAGTCTGTGCTGAAGATAAGAAAATTTCCTACCGGCCGAGGTAACGCACTATCTGAATTTAGATCTACGGAGTATTCTGTGAAAGCAGTAATATCATCATGGGGGTGTATCTTATCACTCATCGAGCCTCTATGAAGGTGGACACACGATCCGAGATGGTATTGGTATTGGTATTGGTACCGGCACAAGGTCCCTATAAGGAACGGCCGGGCCCACAGCCCTGACATGGCAAGCCATGCGCTGTGGCCACAAAGACTCATGCCGTTGTAACCACACTGTTGAGTGCGTCTCGCGGGTTAGAGTATCTTTGTGTGGTTCAACATACATGTGTATAGTACATGTATGCATTTTTATTTTTATTAGAGACGTAGAGAGAATTTAGAGACCTAGAGCTGAAAGATACGACGTAGGTAACCGGCATGAAGCAGTGGAACCTGACGAAACTCTCGAAGTACCTCATAAACGTACTTAGCAAACCGACAGAGGACCACACTATGCTCGGCGTCAAAAAACAAATGCACAACGTGGGACGTGGAGAGTGCAGAGTGCAAGAGGACCAAGAAAAGTGCGAAGACGTCATGGAAAAATTGAGCGTGCAATTCTGGACATTGTGGGATGCATCACAGTGCCATAGGATGTGAACCTCTTCCTCGACGTCGGGAAAGGTATATGTCTTATACTACAGATGCGGGGAAAGCTGTGTGAGTGAGACATCTATGATATTGCTGTTGTGATTGCTATTGCTGACCAACACTAGCAAAAGACAAGTCAACGCTGCGACAAAACAAACAATGAAACACAGTGTCGTAATGTACGTGCACGGACCAAGGGGGTGATGAGGGACGCGGGGGGCGCTACGTGAATAAGAGATACATGAGACACACCGAATAGGGACAGCAACCGTGCTGGAAACCGTTGGGGGACGCAAGACACAACGGAACGAAACCTATGATCCGGAGAAACGAGAAAGAAGAAAGGACTCCGTCGCGGCGCCTAAGCGGCGGCAGGACGTCCTCTCATCGCAAGGAACGGGGCACGAGAAGGGACTCCGTCGCGGCGCCGAAGCGGCGGCTGGACGTCCCCTCATCGCAAGAAACCAAACAGGAGAAAGGACCCCGTCGCGGCACCGAAGTGGCGGCTGGACGTCCTCCCATCACGAGAACCAAGAAACGAGCAAGGACCCCGTCGCGGCACCGAAGCGGCGGCTGGGCGTCCTGGTGGTGGTGGTGGTGGTTAAGTAGAGCGCAGCATAGTCACGTGTATGTGGTTGTTTTTTTTTTTGACTCTATATTTCTTATACCGCTACCCGTAGTCTATGTACAGAGACGCGGCGCTGTAGGTTGATGTTCAAAATTTGTCTCTTCGAGTATGACCACAGGTAAGTAGTCTGCCTACCTGATACTTCAATCCTTTGAGTTCCAACCACTGCTGCCTCGATTGTCTGCTTAATTGACCTAGAGTTCTTCAACGCAATTTTAGCTTTACTACGTCGCGAATCTCAGTTGACAAACTTACCGCCTTGGCGACCATGTTTCTGCGGAATTCGGCTCTGCCGAGGTTGCTCCGCAAAGAATTACACGATCTTCCTCTTACTTCACTGCGATTTTTTCTCGCCTGTGGCGAGTGGTTGATCAGGAATTTCCTTATAGGTTGCAATCTTCGCAAACCTGATGCTAGGCCGTCGCTGTATCCACCGTAACGTAGTGGGACCGGCCCGGGCTGCGTCCGCTACTCCTTGGAATCACTTTTGATCACGCATTGTTTCAAAGTATATGTGAACGAGGGGAATGGCTTTTAGAGCTACTGTGATCAAGAGACACTCCAAGTGCCGCCGCCACCATCACGACGTCGCGTAACTGTGCATTGCTGTACTTCCTTTCTGTTTTCCGAAGGACAAGAGGAACGGGCGTACATGCACGAAAAGACCGAACCAGGCTGGACCATCATTCAATGAACGTTCAATGTGATGAAGCTGATCAGATGAGAATATCATCGGGTCAAGCGGCCATGCTCGATGATCGACTGGCGTTTGCTTGTATTGTTGCCTAGTCTCATCGTTGGTGAACCGATATCCACTCATATTTCCGCTGTCACATTCCAGATTCCTACCATCTTCCGGCATACGGTTGGAATCACGGGGCTCATGGCTGCCGACTGAGCAGTCAGCAATGAAAAAGTGAGTTACATCTAGTGCAAACGCGACCAAGATTCCCGACGAGAATTAGCGGCCCATCTGTCGTCGAATCTTTTCGGATATGGCGGCAAGCATAGTAAATCTGTACGGTAACTTTATCCTGACTAGGATGTGGATTTTGATCGCACCTTCTCGTCATAGCATCGCGCTTATGGCATTCCTCCAGGTGCAATTCTCCCACAGGCCAATCTCTTATTAAGGTATGCACATGCATCTAGTTGTCAGTCTTGTCCCATCATGCTGCCATTTCTTCTGCTACTAGTACCTCTATGTTCAGCCACTATATACGACAGAGTCACAGACCTCCCCACTCTGGACTTTGACTATATCATCGTAGGAGGCGCATAAAATTATACTCCGCCCCTTTTACCGTTGCTGACCATCTGCTGAAGGCGGTACGGCGGGAAATGTCCTTGCTAATCGTTTGACTGAAAATCCCGACATCTCCGTTCTTGTCCTCGAAGCAGGAAATTCGTGTGTCCACCATTCTCTTTCTTTCTTCGCTCGAGCTCACAGAGTATCTAGAACAGCTGATGTTTTGCTTTCTCAAGTACCCTTCTTCTGTACGCTAGCGACTCCCAACACCCCTCTGGATTGGAATTTTACTACAATTCCCCAACCTGGCCTGAACGGACGGGCTATCCCGATCCCTAGGGGCTTTGGGCTCGGTGGCAGTAGCGCCGTTAGTGAGTTTGACTCAACTAATCGTTTCTCATAGTCTTATTACGACAGATTATATGACGTACACGCGTGGTTCGTCTGAAGACTACGATCGATATGCGAGTATCAGTGAAGATAGTGGTTGGAGGTGGGATGAAATCCAACCGTACTTTCGCAAGGTAAACCTAAATTGGTCGCGGAGAGCGGCAACTAAGTTCCTACAGAACGAGCGCTTCGTCGCTCCGACCGATCATCACAATACTACGGGCGAATTTGATCCTAATGTGCATGGCTTTCGCGGAATAAATTCGGTTACGCTACCTGGATATCCGCGTGCCATTGACAGCTACATCCTTCAAGCTACCAAAGAGCTGCCGGACAGTTTCCCGTTCAATCTGGATTTCAATTCTGGGTACCAGCTAGGGATCGGTAAGTATTAGAACCCTTGAAGGCGATCTAAAAATGACGATCTGGTGTCCACCAGGATGGGAACAAACAACTGTGGGAAACGGGACACGGAGTAGTTCACAGACCTCGTATCTTGGGCCTAGCTATATTGATAGGAATAATTTGCATGTGCTCGTGCATTCGTACGTTACGCGAATTCTTATGGCTAACACCTCGAGCTCGACTTTACCGCGCTTTGATGCCGTCGAGTTTACTCAAGATGCTGGAGGTGAGACTGCTTTCCTCTTTTCTAGTCTAAGCTAATCACTGCAACTCAGTAACGACCCAAACGCTCTCGCCTCTACATCTCAGAGAAATCATCCTATCAGCCGGCGCTATTGGGACACCGCATATTCTGCTTAACTCGGGCATTGGAGATGCTGACGAACTTTCTGCGTTGGGCATTACTCCGACTGTGGACCTCCCTGATGTCGGGAGAAACCTGACAGATCATCCGAGGTGGAGTCTTGTATGGAGTGTCAATGATACGAGCACGACGGAGATCTATTGGAGGAACAACACATTCCAAGCTGATGCTCTAGCGGAGTGGTCAGCTAATCGGACAGGTTACATTTCCAGCACCGTATTGAACCATATCGGATTCTCGCGTGTAGGAGAAGACCTCCTAGAGGAAGAACCTTGCGCTGGTAATCTAACGGCACATTATGAGCTTATATTCGCTGTAAGCCGAGTTCCTCGTAGACATACAAACAAGTGCCTGACTATATCCTCATCTCAGAGCGGAATTTTCGAGAGCACGGTCCCGGCAACTGGAAACTATTTTACTACAACGGTTGTTCTGTTATGCCCCCTCTCTCGTACGTCCCCACACTTTTTCGATCTCCTTGAAGCTTTGAACCACTAAGCAGGCGGAAGCATCACTATCAATAGCACCAATCCTCTCGACCCCCCATTACTCAACCCTAATTTTCTCTCTCACCCGCAGGATATTGTAGCTATGCAGTATGCCGTAGAAGGTGCCCAGAAATTCGTCTCGGCGCCCGTATGGAAAGATTATGTTCTCACACTAACCACCAATATTACGGATTTGGAAGAGAGCATTAGGAATGAAGCGGGGTCGACAGACCACCAGGTCAGCACCGCGAGTATGTCCCCAGTCGGTGCGGGTTGGGGAGTTGTGGACCCGGATTTGAGGCTCAAGCGAGCGATGGGGGTGAGGGTCATGGATGCGTCGGTTTTGGTAAGTCTTTCCTTCTTTCTTTTTTTCACTGGTTGACCTTTACATATAGCCTTTCATTCCTGCGGCGCATACACAAGCAGCAGTTTATGCGTTTGCTGAGAGGGCCGCTGATTTGATAAAAGGAAGGAAGTGAAGCACTGTATTGTTTATGGTGTTAGCAACAAACAAGTCATGTGTATTATTATTCCAACCTAAGCCCTGAGGGTACTCAAACAAGTTTTCTGAGCGCCTATTGGTTGAGATACATTGTGGGTGCATGTAGGGACTTGTAGGGGACAACATCCAAAGCCACGTGCGCTATCATCAGTCGCACCGGAACTACCATCAACGCATCATCATGATGTCCTCCTCCCGCCGCCACTAATTGAGACCTTCAAGATATCTCTCCCCAGAGAAATGCAAGTCATGTCCCATGATACCGAAACGCAAGTCGAGGATCTCAAGCGTGAAAGGGACAAGTCTCGGGCCCAGTATCTGGAGACTCTAAAAAAGCTGCGGAGAAAGGCGGATGTGGAACGAGATAACGGCAGTTTAAGAAAAGAGAATGAGAGATTGAGGGAAGACTTGGAAGAAGCTAGAGCGGGGGCCCTGAAAGCAAACGATGATGCGACAGACATGTGGGGCCAGAAAGTGACTGTCGAAGACGAAAACCGTGATCTGAAGAGACTGGTTGCCAGGTTGCAACACCGGTTGGAGGAGTTGACGCTATCGGAAGCTCATGCAAGGGTAAAGGTGGAAAAGCCCCCCCAAGCCAGAAATGGTGAGTCTGTATGTCCTCTGTTCGGATGGGATTCTCTTATATTTCTAGATACCGACCCCTTCACCCTCTCTGAGATCTCAGTCAATAACACCGGAAGTTATCAATCTAATTGACGACGACGACGACGGCATGGTAGTCGATACCTACCCTCCTGGCCACTCCGTAGGTTTCTTTGTCTCCATCTATGATAATGCTTATTCAGCTTAGGTTGGGTCAACCTCACCGCCAATGATCGTCAAGTCTGAATCTTCAGTCGATGTAGTATGTATTGTTTTCTGGATCACCGTGCGCCTCTGATGGACCATGATATCATTTGCAGGAGGTCAATTTGCAGGTAGCCGATGGTACATGACTTGACAAGTTTCCTTAGGCGCTACTATCGACGCCTGCATGCAACAAACGCCTCCCCACAAAAGAAATTTCAAAGAAACAGCCTGCAGACGCTCATCCCATGAGGTCAAAAAGTGGCCGAGTAACGAGGGATTCAAGTTCAAGCGCCGTAAGTCATCCCCTAACTTGACCTCAGGAGAAACAGGTGCAATTACTCACACACTAGGTGGTAAAAAATGAAACTTCTTCTTCGGATGTGAACGCGAGCTCGGATGTACATCCATCTCACTTCTTTCGGTGGCCCCGTCAATTGACTAGTCTTTTCGTTAGTTCGAATATGATCCCAACAATATGGAAATAGTAAAGGCTGGATTTTTTTTTGGGATTCTGCCGCTGACTTTTCTGGAGATTACATAGCAAGAATTAAATGAACACGAATCCGACCGCTCCGTCTCTTCCAAAGTGACGGAGTCAATACGTCGGTTTTTTAACACAAGGAATGTCGTTGGGGATGAAACGGTTAGCAGATCATTTCACCCATCTCTTGGTTTCTCACCAGGCCCATTGTAGAAGGACTTTGACATAAGAAATGTACAGACTATCGTTGACGATCAACCAGAGGAATCCCAACGATCAAAGAGAATGCGTCAACTTGTATGTGCTGGCCAATATCTGACTGTGTCCTCTAATACCGTGTGTACAGACGCCTACTGCAGAGCATTCTCGTGTGAGCAAACCCGAGAGTTGCTCATACATGTCGTCCAAAGGAAAGAGAAAAGCTACATCTCAGATGTTGGGTGTAAGTGCAAGTCTTTTTTTTCTAGCCCTCCTCAATTCTCACACTCAATAGGGCAAGATTACCTCTTTCAGATTGAGAGCACCCACCTCAAGGACGCGAAATATCACACCATACATCCACCAGCCCCAGAGGGGTTTTACGTACCACGCGTCTTCGTAGCAGACACCTACGGCGGCAGCGCCTATCAGTTCCTCCAAACGCTCAAAGACCGCAACATCAAATGTGTATGGCCCAAAAAGGGTCTGAACCCCCTCGTCGTAGACGCCCCCGGGGCCCCTGGGCTAATGTTCGCCTCGAGGTCGAAATAGCGGACAGCAAGCCCTGGCATGTGTTCAGCGAACGACAAGTCGATAAGCAAACCCGCTGGGAGTATATGGGGAAATATGAGAGCGTCGTTTCAGGGCGCATCGAGGCAGAGCAATTCGCGGGACAGTCGGAAGAGGTAAAAATACAATGGGGAAAGCTGTTGCTGAGTAGTAAGAAAGCGGGTATGTACGTTGTCATGCGGGCGAGAGTCGCGCCGAGGAAGCATGGTCTTCGTGTTGATAATGACAGCGTGGATAGGGAGATGGAGGCTATAACGAAGAAGATGACGAAGAGGTCAATATACAAGGAGATAACGAAGGATGAGAAACGGAGGATGATGAACGAAACCAAGGCTCGTCAGCCGTTGGCGATCACAGCTGAAGAGATTGTTGACGCCTTTTGCAATGGTGATGAGGTACGGGACATTCATCTACGAGTTTCAATGACTAAATTTCACTCCACAGCATATCAAAATCTTGCGAATGGAATGTGTTGGTTATGACCATGCATTTGTGAAGGATATGCAGGAGAAACTGCCGCACTGGAAGCCGAAGTCGGAGGCTATGGACCAGAAGGCCTCAGGTAGGGTGCTCGAGTCTGAAACCGAGGAATGTAGTGGTCCTAGTGGTCCTTTCCATAGAACTTTAAGGCAGAGACAGAGCTCTAGTCGTCTGCAGGAGCTGAGGCAGGAGGAAGAGGAAGGCGAAATGTCTGACGGAGATTCCGAATATTATGAGTGCTGATGCATTGTTTTAGCGGCGATCTTGTGACAAGTGCATGTATGTAGCTTTATATTATTTCTATCTTCATACAAACCACAGGCCTAAGTAAACTATCAGGGTAAAGTTTGGCAAGATTGCCGGATAACTGACTCTTTATGCTGAACGTGAACGGTCAGTGTGACGATCGCACAAACGCCGCTCCATCATCGCCTGTATGATGTAGGCTCCCAACAGAAAATATCTGCATGCTATGCACAGGTAACGAAATACATGGGAATGTCGTAGAGGGCTGAGATGTTTGCACTGGAAGTGATTATGGTGGGAATCGAGGTGAAATCGGAAGGCATGAGATGGGTTATAACACCTGAAAGAAACTTGTCATCAAGAAGAACACAACGAGACAAAGCATACAGACCTTAATCATCCAGTAGCCCCACCCTCCTTTATCCTCGACTTATAAACTTCTCTAAACTCGTTAACTGTCGCCTTCCCTAGTATCGCGAACTCAATTCTGCTGAATGAATCCGCAAACCTCGCTCCGGGAACTGCGAGTAGATCAGCCCAGTGTCTCGCCACGAGACTGACCTTGTTCTTGAATACGCCCGTTCCAAAGCTTCCTAGGACCAGGGTCTTCGCACCCATCTTCTCACACAAGAACAGAACGCGGCCCATCCGCTCCCACATCTCCTTCTCGATCTTCTCTTCCAGCCCCTCATTCTCATCGCCAGCGTGGTCTCGTACAGTACCAGCATTCACCGCCGGGCTAGTAACTACATCTGCCTCGACAGGCGTTAGCCATTCTCCCTCATCGTCCCGGAAGAATAGCACGGACGGCGAGTATATCATCGCGTGCGTGTAAAAGCCGTGGTCCTGATTCTTCTTCTGGTTATGCAGCCTGTAGAACTCCTGAGCAGTCTCGGTCATAAGGCTGGGGTAAAGTGTCGATGAGCGCGCCAGAGACTCTTCTTGGGCGCGCGCACCGCTGAGGAATCCACCACCGGGGTTCTTTGCAGAGGCGAAATTGAGAACAGTGATCCTGCCCCCATGGTTGTTGCTTGTGGCTAGATTTCGCAATCCCTCGAGGGTAGAGATTTCGGATATGGTGATATGGGTCTTCGCGGCTAAGGAGGGCCCTGGGGTCTGTGACCATGTAGAGAGAAGAGAGTTAGGAGCGTAGTACTTTGTTGAGCGACACGACCGTTCCTCGGCAGTAGCGAGATCGTGTCTGGCACCGTGGAGGTCGAAATGACCGTGCTTGATAGCATTCAGCGTCTGTTCTGCAATCTTTTTACGCGACAGACGAGGTGCGCTATCTTTTGACTGCCATTTCCATGGTGAACCGGGCATGGTGGTGGTGATGGTGGTTAGAGGTGAAGGCGGCAGATGACTGCAGGCCGCATATAACCAGGAATTGAGATGACTCGGATCTTGATAGCCATCTTATAGGGACCGAGACGACGACTCACGTCGTGTGTAGGCAGGGAAAGGAAGAAAACGACGAGGCCGGTGACTGCTGGTAGTGGGTGAAAGGTGAAAACGGACCGGGTTGGAGGCGACTTCACGCCACGCATCCTTTGCTTATTACCGTCACCCCCTCAAGGCACTACCGCCCAGGTACTTCATTATGGTTTTCCAGATTCTGTCCTAATTTTGTTCTACAGAAATGTTGAATAATATTGGGCATGAATCTCCCAGCTCGACAGGCTGTAACGTCTCCAGCATCAGATTGGGTCCAAGTCGCTGTCTGTGCTTGCCTTCGACCCTTACTCCCATTTCAAAGGATCACTTTATCGGCAATCCAGTTTTGAAGCATCCAAATCTCATGGAGTGAACTACTGCTCCATGCTGAAGCAGGTACCATTGCGCTTGCTTTCTTCGCTCGAACAGCTCGACGTCGAGAGCAATACTGTGAAGTGCAAGTCTTTGTCCGCATACAGATGTTGTTGCTGAGATGATAAGATACCGATGGGTTGACTCAATCGATTAGGATGAGTCGTGCGTGCACTCAATGCCTATCTCCTCATGGTGGTCATCTCAATCAGGGTGCGCTGTTTCATCGCCTTCAAGCCAAACTTTGCGAACGACCAAACAAAATTCGAAACTATGTGTGAGTCTTCTTTTCAAACAGTAGACCATCGTAAAACCGCTCACTGGTCCGCCAACACCAAGACCAAGTCATAGGAAGACAGTTCTCCCGCTCCTGTATTGCAGAGTCAGGCGGTTTATATCACCGTGTGAGCAGAATTCGTCGACTTGCCTATTGCATGTTGAATTTTCCGTCTACTTCTCTTCAGAACATCACACGTATAGTGATCTCGAGGTTCCTCTTCACCGTTCAAGTTCCCAAAGCATGAGATCTGACAAGGCGTTTCTGTCACCGTTTGAATTCTCACCTGACCCCCGTCTATGTCGACGACGTGACTCCCATCTGCATCACAGGCGATGGAGGAAGGGCTTCCAATGTTACCATCTTACTACACTTCTGCCATGTTATTGGCGCTACTCGTCTGCAGTATGCCGTTGGCTGCTGCTTCGACTCAAGGTTCAATTTGGTAAATAGCCTGGTAAAACAAGACTCATTGGGGGGGGACTCGCAGGCCTGGACCAATAATTTTCTTCGGAGGTATGTTCTGACCCTTCCAATGTTTAATGTACTCATCTAAAAGCAAGACTTTAGGCAATCTATCTGCTGAACCACCCGTCGGACTCTTGCGACTGCAGTGTCCCCATATTGAAAACAAAAATTAATGCCAATGTATTTAATGTGCAGAGTTTTGGAACCGGATGTTTACAGCCTATGTATAGTCGCTTATCTTTCCATGATCCTTCTAATGATTATCGTGTAGAATCTGTGATGTGATGTCAGAGGACTGCCTAACGGTCAACATCTTTTGACCGACAGAGCTGGCTTCCGGACCGTCCTTGCCTGTTATGTTCTGGGTGGTATCAGTTCTTCGAATCAGTTCTCCGTGTCTTCATCATTCTAATGCACGAGAACGTTTGGTGGTGGTTTCAAGGTGCATCGTCTTCTTACAACGCTAGCGCTAGAGTCTTGTCAGAGTGAGCTTGTGCATGTCTGTGTTACTGCCTGGGCCAAAATCTCTGCAATCCCAGGGCACTCTCATCATTTACGTGAACGATTGCTATCGCCTCGGACCACTTGGCTTTCCACAAGTGACGGAAACAGCCGTGAATGGGCGACTCAATCTCGGCTTCAGAGATCGATTTACCGCTCTGGAATAAGTAGAGAAAACATTGAAGCGTTTGGATGCGATAATACCAAGGTATGTACCGTAACTATAATTAGGTCCTCACTCAACTATCTTTGGATAGGTGACAGTTTGGGGGGAATGCGCCGCTATAATGACAAATGTATTCCTCAACCCCTCGATATTGACGATGGTGTGAACTACGGCAAATTTCCTTCTTGTCCGCATCCCCCGCGCGCTCATTCTCTCCATCAGATCTTCGAATTTGGAACTGTCTCTACATCTGTGACATATAATGTCAGTACTAAAGAGTCGGCTGGGCAGAGTTTTGTCACTGGAACACCAGGCTGCCGTTCGACAGTCGGGACGTAGGCCACTCTTGATTGTTTGCAAAGCGTGAATTTTTCCGCCATTTATCAAGGGCTCCTGGAAGCCATCGCTCATCCACTATGACTGAAACCCACCCTTTTAATTGTAGTCGATGATCTCTCGGGTCTGCTTCCCGATCTACCTTCCCGTCTCTGGGCCCGATGACATTTCGCGACACTTCCCTTTGTTTCGAGTGCGAACTCGAAAAGGTGCAATATACCCAAGACTTGTGATATTTCCGTCCCTTTTGAGGAACGGTGCTTGCTGCGCTTGGACTTCACTGCATCCCAGATTAGGAGTTACATCACGGCCAATTTTACACCTCCTGCTATTCTTAATAGGGTATTCGATCTATTCCTGCAACTCTATCCTGACGATCCTATACTGTGGTCCCTATACGGTACTGGCAACTAATTTTATAAGCTACCACCAGGCTCTGAGTGCATATATGCGCTGTGCAGACGGTGACTTGATGTTCGACCCTCCCCGTCGGTATTAGACTCAGACGGCCATGCAGGCCGGTGTGAAAGCGTAATGGATACCAGTTTACGCAACACCTGTCAGCAAGTCGGCTATCTTTGGAGGTATGACTATTCATGATCTGAAATTAGAATATGGTCTCAGTTCCTCATACATCGCTCTGATAACGGATCAGACGCATTAAATTTACTCGTATACTATCAGGAAGGTTGCATAAAACCGTTTCGTCGAACGTGTTGAGCAAAATGATGATTGACTACTGGGTGCCATTTTCCACGAGCTTGGATCCTAATGATGACCTTGGAACTCTTGTAAGTTTTCTGCGGCCACAACCGCATATGATTTTTTATTCCCTCTCAGGACCAGTTTGGCCGCAGTATATACCAGAGAATAAGGTATGAAGCAATAGCTCTTCTGGCCCTGAGGTGGATTGGATAACATGGCTCGTCTTAGGTGTTACTACAACTGAATGGAGACAACACGACTATCATTCCAGACGACTATCGCAAGGAACAGATCAACTTTCTCAGAGGCAACGCTATAATCTTCCATAAGTAAGGGTGTGTCTATTTTCCGAGTGATTAGATAGATCGTATCGAAACACTGGTTTCTCTCCTATTGCGTTGTCGCTCTCGAGAAGGGCGGCCGACAGGAAGCGCAGCGCCTTCTTGAGGGATTCTCGAAATTCTACAGGTATTTTGAACACTGCACCCGATTGTTTCCTGTGGATAGCTCCACGAAAAGCGCGAGCGAGTATCCATATAAACTCCATGGAACACGGCCTGCGGAGAAATGTTAGCCCTGCGACGATAGCCCCGCAAACTACAACTCGGCAAATAATTTCATGACAGTGGTAATGATACACGGCACGTCGACTAGCCACTCCATTACCTCAACCCGGAATACACGGTGGGGACACAAGCGAGACAGGCGAGTGCCCCTTGTGAGTTGGTAAAAATCGATGACTGAGGCGCAAGATGTGAGCCACACAACCTAGGTATAGCTGGAGATTAGCCGACCCTCGTCTGTTGTCCATCAGAGTCGCCTGGATACCGAGGACAGTTCCCTATCTTTGTATCAGGGGTGGGATAAAACAATATGTACGTGACTATCTTCACGGAAGAACATCGGACGAGATCCATTTACGGATACCTCTGAGTCATACCAAAGCTATCCTTGGGAGGCTGACTATTTTAAGCAGAATCAGTTATACTCTGCGATTTGGTTCTGCGAAGTCATCAATGAATGGAAGCGATCAATCCAAAACTCACTGGTATTAGTAAGAACGATTCAGTGGCAAGGTAATAGGCGGTAGAAGAATGGCTGAAGTAGCAATAGCGAGATCCCTCCGGCAAATTTACCCCACCTTGCGCTACGATGACTAGTAGTGGCTGAGGCACTCGCACTGAATCAGCTCCCGGGATTGCTTCAAAATAGACGAGCGCTTTATTCACAACGAAATATCGTCGATCGATCATCGCGCGATGAAATTGGAGATGATCGGCCGCTACTCCCACCACCCACCACCATTATCGCATACGCGGTACGGTACCAACAGCATAGGTACAGCGGAGGACCGCATAGGTGTGGCGGAACCCACCCAAACCCTCCGACATTGCGATCCGAGACACTCCAGGGAAAAAGTGGAAGAGATTGGACATGCGACATGAAGACCCTAAGGGGCATCTTCGCGCGAAGAAGCAATGACAAGAGAAGACTTGATGAACGCTAATACGTGAAGTTAAGGCACCAAAAATTCAATATCGAGTGGAACATGGGGCACCATCAAATGACTTGTAGAGCTCTCGAAGCTAGCGAGCGTAACCATGATTACAACGTAGTGGTAACTAACCAGTGTCTTTCTTATTCTTGGTTCGGACTTGCCTCACTCTCATCGTTTCAAATCCTACACAGATCTACGAAGGATTCGCAACATTCTAAACCAGAAGAGGCTATGGCAAGCCAGCGCTACACAATTTGCAACTCGCAGAAAGTAGATTTCCTAGGGCTTGCCAGGGCCACAGATGTCATGAGGTCTATCTGGCTAACCATGTTTCAGTTTCAGTTGGGTCATTCCATTTGGCTAATGCAGCCACTAAACGTCGTGGTCTACTACGTAGCGACAGTAATATTATAAAGGGTTAGATCGCGCCCGTACACTAGCCGTGAAACTTCGAATTGCCTAAAACGCGGTCCCGTCAGCGCGTAGGGCCGACCTCTCAAATCGCGAAATTAACGGTTGATGAATAAGCCAAATTCTGGATTCTGGAAGCGCTGGTATGATGAAGGTCTATATATTTGGGTCAAGCACCCTCCAAAGGAACACGACATTCTCATTGAAAGATTGGGCCGATCAATGGCAGCATCGTTTTGACCCGTTTCTGATGTCAGCGCTATGTGCGGACGTAGGAGGCCGCTACGAGGCCTTTCATTGCAAAGTCAGGGGCTGGATGTTTTGGTTTTCAATAAGTCGCGGGGTTTTCGAGGACGTAGTGTACGTATGATAATCTTTCTTGATTGACCTTACCGAGTTTCGCATCGAGATGACGTTGGGACTAAACAAACATAGACGCGTGTTCGGCCTTAACAGTAGGCGGGGTCCATCTTGGTAGACGTGAAATGGTAACCGTTCCAAGGCACAGTTGAATAAGACGAAGACGCAATTTGGTCATGCAGACAAAGACAGAACACTATAAAGATCGAGACACAGTCAGCTCAGCAAATCGTGCCCATCCCTCTTCATACGGATACCTGGCATACCCATTCACTCTTTACTCGAAAACCGCTTTATAATGCACGCCTTCTTCCTTCTTTTTGCGACGTGTCTCATTTCGAGCACGCCGTCCTCCGCTGCAGCTATCACCGCCGCGGCGAATAGCACATCTGTAGCAAGTGCCAGCGTTGCCGCGAGTAGCATTAATGTTACAGCCACGGCAGCCACAGTGGCTAGCTCAGCTAAACCTAGCCCGACCTCAGCCGGCGTGGAGTCGCGCTCACTTGACGATCTGTATGCGCTTGCAATCGCTGAAGGAGGCCAACTAGTCGTTAGGGCAGGAGGTGACACAAGCACTCAGCAGGACGCCTTCGTCCAGGCTTTCCAGGAAAGATTCCCGAAGATGAATATAACAATGATCGTCGACTTGTCGAAGGTAGGGATCCTTTTTTCAGCTATTGTCTTGCGTGCTTATTGATCTGCCTGCAGTACCACGATGGGGAAATCGACCGCTCCTTGGCCCTAACTGGTAAGGCCGGGGTAGACGTCGCTCATCTGCAGACCTACCACGATTTCGTACGATGGAAGAGTGAAGGTCGCGTAAGTGAATTCGGAATCCATAGCCTTGTTCCGACTGATAGGAATTTCAAAGCTCCTCAACTACAAACCGGCTGGATGGGATCAGATTACGAGCGACATCAAAGACCCAGATGGGGCCTTCGTGTAAGTCCACATATCGCTCCGTATCTCAGATAATCTCTGATGAAGGGGTTCTGACGCAGAGGAATGGCCTACTACCTTTTCACCAACACGTACGCCACAGCGAAAACGACTGCCGCAGACGCGCCCAAAAATTTCAACGATTATTTGAATTCGGAGTGGCAGAACAAGATCGTATCCGTATACCCCAACGACGATGATGGTGTCCTTTTCTTGTAAGATCCTTTCTGAAGTTGTTGATCACCGATATTCATGGCTACCCAGGTTCTACAAGATCCAGCAAGCCCATGGTTGGACGGCTATCACCAACTTCATTTCGATGGGCATCGACTGGGTCCGTGGAAGTGTCACCCCAACCACCGTGCTCCTCTCTTCCGCGCCGCAGGCAGTGACATTCACTACCGCGGCTGGTTTCCCTAACGCCACTACTGGGCTTGTCGAACAGCTCCCCACAAGCGACCCAAGTGGGTTATCTATCTGGTCCCAGCGCGCAGCAATTTTCAACACCGCAGCGCACCCCAACGCGGCAAAGCTCTATATGAACTGGGTGCTTTCCGTCGACTACCAGACCGTGCTGGCAACTGGAGGATGGAGCGTGCGGAACGACGTTCCGCCGTTGGCCGGACTTCAACGTATGCATTCAGTTACTTGGTGAATTTTGGAATGCTCATTGGTGTCAATTTATAGCTTTGGCTTCCTACGGAAGTTTGCTGGATACGAAGCCTTTCGACCAATTTATGCTCAACCGTCCCGTTGTCGAACAGTTCCGCTTCCAGATTGAGCAATTGATTGGACTGCCGCAAGGACCTAGCCCTATCAGTCAGCCCGCGTCGGCTTATAAACAAGTTGGCATATACCAATAATCAATTATACCAACGTTATTTGGTCTACACCAAATACCTGCATACCATTAATATTTATAGGCAGGGCTATACTTCGGACTCAGAGACTCACGCATTGATCGTTTTATCCTACTTCTTTTTCTGCGCCTCCACTCAGAGGGGCTTGCCTTCATTTTGATCATTAATAATAAAGATATCCATTTCGACACTTTTTGATCGATGTCCAGCGAAGAGAACAATATCAAAAACGGTGGTATGGCTGGCGCAGAGAGGCTCATCAGAGGTGTGGAGCAATGTGCACGACAAAACATACCTTGGTAGGGCAAGAAAATATATTGATACCTTCCATTGGACGCCAGAATGAGCCGGTAAATCCACGAAAGCATTCTGATAGAAGGAAGCCTTGACATTCGTGCGTAGCTGAGACGCGGTGCCGTTAGATGGGAAAGGATCACCATCCGGTACGGAGAACCGAAGTCGAAAGGGGGTGACGAGAGCGATCACAGAATAATTACTCTTCGCAATATCGTATCGGGTTCTTCAGCTGCTTCTCTGGCGTTATTAATTCCTGCCGCCATCCTCTTGTCAAGAATAGGGTTCGCCGTTTTCAAATGCTTGAGTTTCCATTCATGTCCCGGAACCAGTGCTCAACTCGCATCTACGGTGGCGATAGGCAAGAATGTGGGTATGATTAGCAGAAAGCAGGGATGTATCTAGAGCAAATGTTAGTAACACTACGACATCTGAACAGCCCAGCACCTACAGTTGGACGTTGATCTTCTCAACAGCGTCTGCCTTAAACCTCAGACTGCAAGATTTCACGACTCGGAGTCGTTCCATACTCGGAGTCTTCAGTGGATTCTTCAGTGGATACTACTAAATTTGCGTAGTAGGAGGCAGTTCGATGTTGAGCCTAATGGCATTATAGGCAGGCTCATCAATCTAACAGAAGATATAAGACATGTAGAACCCTTTCCAACCCGTGAAAGAGGTGACGGTGATGGTGGTAAGTCGGAAAGACTGCAGGATTGCCGAACCATCATTGGCTCATCTTACCCGGTTCTTCGGCCGAAGTCCTTTCACCTTCGGTCCTCGGTCCTTTCACATCTGAAATGTGAATGCCAAACCTTCAAAGCTAATTGTATACATTCATTTTCCTTGCAGTACATGTATTCATTTTCTACAATAGTGTCACCAGCAGAGATCTTATGCTCCGGCTTTCCAGTAAGCGATGTCACCGTCGACCACTGTTCCGAACGATAAGGGCACGCTTTACGACTCTAGGTAAAAGTGACTTACTCTCGTAAGGTTTCCCTTGTTGTCTTAGCTTCCCAGCAGCTTTAACAGCGGCCTCGGTGCCATACTCCTTCAAATCGTCGTAAGACATGATCTCACCGCACACGAATTTGTTTTCGAAATCAGAGCTAAAAAAAAACGATAAGCACGAGATGCCTCGATCAGAGGGAGAAAGGATAGTACTGAATGACGCCGGCGGCTTGAGGTGCTTTGGTTCCCTTACGAATCGTCCATGCCCGTACTTCTTGAGGACCGCAGGTGAAGTACCGGATGAGCTGAAAATAACATCAGATCAGCACCCCGTGAATGCAGTGGAACATGACAACTTACATTCAGACTGCTATATCCGGCCTGCGTTATCTTGGGCAGAGCGCTCTGCGCTCCGATTTTCTTCTGCTCTTCTTCTTTCTCTTCTGGTAACATGCTGGCCAAACGTTCCTCTAGTGACACGGAGAAAGGGATAAGGGAGTCACCAGGATTGTTGGCATCAATCCATGCTTTAATCTTGGGTAGCCTTAGAAAAAACTATGAATGCGTGGTCTTATCGACTGTGAATAACATACCACTTGTTTTTCTTCCGAATGTAATCCCGTTCGCTCAAATTGACGAGGTAAGTCACCGGTTTCGCTGTCAGTAGTTGCAGGCCGTTGACGACATCGATCTTAAAAGTAGATGGTCAGATCTATGAATTGAATGTCACAGAAGGAGGGAAAGAAAGATCAGATAGAAGGTTGATTTCATGGGCATATTGGGGCGTTACTCCCGCCTCGACGAGCTGGGTTAATCGAGCTTCAAGCTCTTTGTCGTCATTGGAGAGTTCAAGTGGGTGAATATTACCTATTGAATAAATTACGTTAGTTACGTCCAAAGCAAGCGGGGAATATAAGGGATCAGAACAGGAAATAATCTCATAAGAATAATGGGGCGTTACTCCCTCTTCGAAGAGCTAGGTTAAATCGAGCACAAGGCTCTTTTTCATCACGAAGAGAGAGAAAAACCAACTGATCGCTTCGCTCACCTCTTTGTTCGACCAGTCGTGTTTCCGGACGTCCTTTTCATCTACAGACAGAACCTTCAAAATCTTTTCGACTGTCGCCTAAAGAAAGTCATCAGCAATCAACCTTAAAAAGCGTTTAAAAGTGCCCACAATCTCTTCCTTCTTGGCTTTATCAGCCAAACTCGTACTATTGAGACTTCTCCCGGTCTTTTTCAGCCCCTCTAGTTGTTTTTCCACCCACTCGATGTCTTTCAGCCGTAGTTCTGTTTGGATGATGCTCATGTCCCGAGTAGGGTCCACATCTCCTTCAACATGTGTAACATCGGCATCCTCGAAAGCACGGACGACTTGAAAAATACCATCCACGGCACGGACGTGGGACAGGAAAGCATTACCAAGACCAGCACCAGTTGAAGCACCCTAAGACCGTGAGTTACACTCTATTCGAGTTGCACGATGGTTAGAAGACTCACAGCTGTCAATCCAGCGATATCTATACAGGTCAAGAAGGCAGGAATTTTGGATCCAGGTTTGTAGGTCTCGTAGAGCCATTCAAACCGCTCATCTGGTACTGGAACGCGTGCTTCCTACAAAGCGTTATCACATATTGCCCTCCGGTGTAGAAAAAAGAGTCACCTCAGGATCAATAGTCGCATACGGGTAATTCGCTGCGATCGCCAGACCTGTAATCCGTGTAACCAGGAGTCCGATCCACAGAAATCAAGGCATACTGGTGTTTGATAAAGCATTGAAAAAAGTCGACTTTCCTACGTTGGGCACGCCTTGAAGGAAGGAAGTAAATCAGGAGAAGAAAAGATGAATATCTGAAGGGAACAGACCAGACCTACGATACCAATCTTCAGATTGTTTCCTGGTCGGCCCAACAGAGTCTTCTTTTCTGCTACTACTTTCTTTGGAGGCATCTTTTTGGCGTGACAGGAAGAAGACGTGGAGAAAAAGGATGAGAAGAGAGGAATAGGTGGTCGCCGGAATGCTGTTGTCAATGCTCGATCTAGCATCGAAATTTTACCAAAAATGAAAATTATCTGGACAGAGCAAAAAGTTCCCACGGGTGTATGCTGGACTGTTGCGTGATCATTCGGAAGATGCCGGAGTCCGCTCCCCCTTGGTTCTGCCCCCTTCATGATCGACACTCGCGGTTGCCGAATCTTGCACTTCCTTACTTGAATGGCCTCTTGAATGTGTTGCTCAGTACTGCACGTTAATAAGGGAGCGCCTTTTTCTGTGGTTGGTGCACAAGACATCCAGATTCCCCCATGGTGAATAGAGACCAGGACACTGAATGTCCCCCTTGCGAGGCCACCCTCTCTCGAATAGACTTTGAGCAAGCCCCATGGTGTTGCGGGTTGATCTAGACGCATTTGGTCCTATATACTGTACAGGAAACAGACGTTGCGACGCTTCTACTGCTATATCTTATCGTGACTCTACGGTGCTCCCTGTCCATGGCCTCGGTAAACTCTATATATAAGCTCACTGTGCGCCGGGGGGTCCCTTCCCTTGGTTGTCTGGTTCAGATGCAGTGGATTACTTCTCTGTACTTTCCTCTGTTACGGTTTTTTTTGACTTTTCCATCCCTGTCCATGCCTTGGGTAAACTCTATGCATGTGGTGCCGCCGGGAGTCCCTGTCTTGGTTCTCGTGCTCAGAAGCAGTATACTATGTTTTGATGCTACATGCTTGTGCCTTACCCGTGATTGATCCTCATGCACACGCCGTGCTTTAGCACTGTCTTCCTTCTCATGGCTCTGCTTAAAACATAGATAGCTCGAGCAGCTGCCGCTTCAGTCTCGGTACTCTGTCACGTTCTCTGCTCTTCAACGGCATCATCTCCAGGCGTTAAGTCGCATCCGAACTCCGTGACTCCGGCCCGTTTGCAACGCACTGTGGTGGCTACATTGAATTCCACTGCTTCTGCATCGTAAGGTTCTCAGTCTCTTCTCGTCATCTCATGTCCTTGTCGTCGATAGTCTTGCACTTGGGGGAATTTTATTGCCCCAACATTCCGCGCGAGTGATGGGTTGTACCGGTTTTGCAAGATTGCCGTGGCCGGTAGAGGACGAGGTTCATGCCCTTCTTCATTGCACCATTGCTTCAGATTTGTTCAAGCTAGCAATCTCTTTCTCGCCGATGCCGGGTATGCTATATCCCAGGCTCTGTGATATATAGGGGAGCGTCTACATAACGAGGAGAGTTTCGCGTGCTGTTACAGCGAGCATCGGAGCGTCAAGTCGAATCTCAACACTCGTGATACAAACAGACATGCTTGCGTATCATGTGGCGCGTTCAGATAAGTCCGATAAAAGTGGAATTTCACTTTTCGCAATACACAGTAATATCATTTCTCAGTAACGATGTTTACCAGATTTCATTCTTAGACTCCACACTGAACTCAGCCGTTTGAGGGTAATTCTTGCCGTCCAAGAAGGAATGAAATCGTCGAAAACGCTGCCCAAGGGACGAATTCTGGAAGAAAAAAGATGGTGAGTGCTGGCCACTAGTTTTTTAGAACCGACTTACGAGGCGTCATGTGTCCGCTGTAGAAAAATTCAACGTCTGTGGGTAGTCATCAGTCTAATACCGGTGAACCAAGGCTTGCTGACATACAAGTCAATCCACGTTCCGTATGGGTATTTCCGAATACACCAAAGTTTTCGACCCTAAAGCTCTCCGGTTCGATAGCCGTCTGGAAGCCCTGCGCTCCTCCCCAAGTCATGTTTCTACGAAGTATAATCAGTTTTCGTTTCCCCTGTTATGATGGCGACAACGGGTATTACTGGATTGCGATACGAGTCCCTTCAGCAACTAGAATGAAGTCCTTTCGGATATGTTCAAGATAGTCTAGAGAATCTAAATAACCAAAGACTGACTGCAAGTCCATGTACGATCACGGTTCTGACCGATTTCTCGATGACGTTCGGAAGCACGCTGAGAGTAGAGGCGACAGAGTTATCACGTCCGTTTCCGGCGTATACGTTGATATCCGCACAGCTATTCCAGGTTATGTGAGGTGCGTGGATAGCATCTTGTACCTGGTTTCATATCGGCGATGAAGCAACCTAGCACATCCCCGACAGAGGACAACTCACATCCGTCCTTAAATAACGGGTCAGCCAGACTAAGCCTAGAAGAACAAAAAGGACGAGCACCTGTTGAAATATATGAATTTTTGTGTCGACCGAGGGAAGCCAAGTACACTCCCTAAATACTTTTTAGAATGTCGCCAACGATAAAAATAACGAGGGAGTTACAAAGGTTGGGGAATGTGTCAGAGACTCTACAATTATGTAGATGAGAAGTTACTCTTGAATACATGTACGTGCCATACTTACCGATAGACATCAAAGACGGGGTTTAATCTGTAGAACTGTCAGGGTTATCCGTATCCATAACGTGCGAGTCTTCGTTGAAGAACTTACACACCGACAGCCCGCTGTATAGGGCTATGGATCCTGCAGCTTGCCTGGACAGTTCCGAGCGTTCCTTCAACTACTCCGGCAGGGAAAGGTAGTTGACCAGCAGGAGGATATGTAACGAATTTATCCAGGTAGTCAGTATATCCACAAGTATCAGATATATTCTGTAGCGTATTCCAAAATGAACTGTTGAAGGGGAATAGGTCTGCGTGCGCCTGTACGAATGCAATCAGATGCACGTCTGTTGATCCAGTTTATCGGTCGTACCTGTGCAAAGCGGAGAGCTGGAATTTCTTGCTGAACAACGCCATATGTTAGAGAAGGGTCAGCAATCCAGATTCCTTTCAAATCGAGGTCGAGTCCGGGGTGTTCATAGATCCAATTTGCGATATACGGCACGTCTATTGTCAATAAATCGCATGCCATCTCCCCAGAGATGTATTATGATGCTCACAGAATCCTGCGTACTATACGCCGTCGTCAGTATATAATTCCCCGACAAGAGACATATCACTCACACTTTCTCCAGAAAGATAAAAATCTTTTCCTTTGAGTTCGGAAAAGACTTCGAGGAACTGCTCTAGGAAACCGGTGAGCTGCTCTGCAAGTTCGTCATCATTTGTGATGTTCGGAGTCCCCTGGCTAAACCCGGTCTACATTCCGTTGAGTTTCATCCTCCCTCGAATTCGGGTATCATGGACAGCATGAGCTTACCCCAACTGGTTGTTCAACCCAAAGAACGTGAGCTAAATTTGTCCACGAAAACGGATTCCTTGGTAGTAGTAAGCTATCAATCCCCCGTTCCGTTGCATAGACGCACGAGACTTACGGCGTCGGTTCTGATTGACCCCAAGACCAAGCTTCGCGGGGGGGAGAGGTAAGACAGGGAAGCAGGTTAAGTCATGTGAAGCATACAAATGGGTCCATTCTCCTGGAGGAAGCCTTCTAAGGATGAGCATCCAGGGCCGCCTAGCATATAATGGTGAGATACGATTTAAATGACAAGTCTGACCTGACTAACCGTTAGTCCAAAACAATAATTCATTTGCATTCGAGGCATTGCTGGTAGGCCAAAACCTAGGAGAGGAATAATACTTCTTTGTAATATGTTTGAAGAGACCACACAAACGAACCAGAAGAATAATTTTCGAGTCTCCTTTGGGTCCGCAGATATGGGCATCAATCCAGACCAGGACGGTCCAGCGTCAAAATTAACTATGACACATAGCCATAAGCATTGGAGGCAAGAAGGTGACACGAACGGACCGTCAGGAATCTTCGTCCCATCCACAAAGAAGTTGGCGGCCCTAGGGTTTGAAAAAGATATCGTCGGACTGTCAGGCTGTCGCTTTGGAAGTCCGCCTGAGCCGCTTATAGGACCAAGGAAATCATGCAGTCGCTCCATTTGCTCCTGCTGGATTTGCATTGCGTCTTCCAATCCCTGTATGGCCCCTCCGATACCCAAAGCCGGTGAGCATAGAGAGATGAAAGCAACCAGAGATAAGAACTTCATCATCAACGGAAATGAGGACGTTGAGTCGATGGAACCACAGGACGATGAGTCTTATAACGGCACCAGGGAAGCGCTGTATTCTCGGGAATAGTCATCTGCCAATGTTATACACAGCAAAGAAGGCCGCACCACATGGATACACGAAGAGGGCATACCTCTAGACTTGCATTATATATATCGTTTGAATTAAGCTTGGGTGAATTGAAGTCATCTGCAGTCAGTGATAGTCGTTGATGAATATAACTGTGCCATACCACGGAGCGCCCGTTTCAATCATTGCTTATTGCGTCGCCTGTAACTTGTAAGTAGGTACAATGGCTGGCTTTATCGAGTTATTTTTAACCATCGTATGCGTAGATTCCGTGCCGCATGTACAGGATTGCAAAGGCGGCAAAATTCTCTCACATGCCGTCATTCCACTTGGCCGTTTGTCTGAACGCGTGCTGCTTGGAGTGCAAAAGAGTCCTTAAAATCTTGAGGAGATTTATATTGGAGGACGTTCAGTCAACGAGGTGCACATCAAGAGATTTAAATTGTGTCAAGAACGTATCGACATAGTGGGACCAGAAAAAGATAATCAGGCTTATTTGGGTACACAGTTTCCGAATCAGATACAGTCTCGATTGTTGTACATTAAGCTGGCAAGAAATCAAGTGTTCTGCTCGTATGTGTAGTTGATTTAGGAAGGCGGGCTATGAAAGTCGAGGAGATTAGCAAACAAACACACGGCATGAGATTTAAGAGTTTCTTACACTGGAGCAACACTGGTGACAGGGCCAGGATCAGCGGTAAGGGTGGGGAACGGAGCAGTGGCACACTAACAGAAAATGAGAATATGTTCTTTAAAGATCACGAAATGACTTACGGCTTGTTCAATGTCATTCATGTCCAGTCCGGCAGGCAAGTGTGCGCCTTGCAAAGAAGCTGCCAGAGGTTGTGGGATTACCTCCGAACAATCCACCATATTAGACACGTCTTGTCCGAGAGTAGAAAGTTTCAACATAGCGGACTTGAAATCAGTCTGCATCTTTGCTTGGTTATCTGTGGAAATTGTCATAGAGATATTTTCATTAAGAAATACAGGAGAACGCACCGGCGAAAGACTGCCAGTCGCAGGCTGTTCTCGAATCTGTGGAAAGCTGTAGTTGGGTTCAAACGTTGGGGGAAAAAAAAGTAAACAAACCTCGAGCCAACTAGATCGCAGTGAGCCATCGATAAATGCAACATACTGCTGTGGCTTACCGAAGCATCTGATTGAAGTCGCAGCTCTCCGGCCAAAGGCGACTCAACTTCACCCTGGTTACCGCCGGTTCTATCCGAATGTCTGTCAACTAGCCCACCAGAGGAAAGTCAGGGACAAGTACCCGGGGAACCCAGTGCCTCGCAGTTGGACTTCTATGAAGATTTGGGTGTCGAAGATTTCCGGAGTCGAGTCGAACGGAGTGCTAATGCGAATAAGTAAAATGAAGCTAAGGACGCTACAAGATACACACCCTGGAATCTGCGAAAATTGTTGAGTGACGGAAGACAAAACGGACATGAACGAGTCCTACCGTAACGTCTACTTTGTCGGCGGCAGCGACGGAATGCCTAGAGCAATATATCAAATTGAAATGTTGCGAAAAGAGAAGGAAGCAACGCCGTACGAAGCTAGGAGAGCGATGACTTCGGGTTCTGTAATCCCGGCGTCGGCAAACCTGGCAAGTATAGATGTGACCGTATCAAAAGGCTCTGGGACGAGCAGATCTGGTGAGGGCGCAGTGGCTGCGGGACGTCCGAACAAGAAGTCCAGTTGTGGAGCACCTGGACAATTGGACACCCCAACGGCGCCAGCTAGCTGGATGCTGGGAAAATTATGAGTGTCAGAATTGGAAACCTATGAATTGCCGTACAAGTCTCCCGCAGTGATGTTGTGGGCATTGATGAAAGGCTTCTGCACCTCTACTATTTCGTCTAGATATCATTCGTCAATACTAGTCAAAGATCTATGATCATGATGACCGTACCGATACCGTTGTTTGCATGGAAGGCCGTTTCAATGTCGGAGAAGATGACGATGGATCCATCGGCCCCGCCTCCACTATCCAGGACATCAGCTTGCATTCATAAGGGGAGGTAGAGCTCACCCTTTAGTAAAAGAAAAACCGATTGCGTCGTGGAAGGTCAAACGAAGTGACTCGTGTACCTAGGATTGGTGTCGCTCATGAGCAGTGAATACTCTGTGAATGCCTAGAAGAGTGCCAACCTCTTCTCCACACTCTCCTCCGTCAAACAAATTCGCCTGAATATCGTCGATGATGGGGAATAGGGCACAGCAGGCCTCATTGGTGACGGTGTGAATGCCATCAGCGCATGCCACTCGCTTCGTGAGGGCGGCTAGTCAAGGCGGGTTAGTGACGTTGCAAATAAGAGAAAGCTGAGCAATACCGTCAGACTGGCGTACGACGGCAAGAGCAAAGAGAAGTGCAAGGAGAGGTGCAAAAGCCATGTTGTGTTCGATGACTGCAGTGAAGGCTCACTCTGTCCACCATTTATACGCATCTCTCATATAGGATGTGAAAGAAAACGAAAACGGCTCATCCAATAGCACGTCGTACATAACACTTTGCTCACACACGAGTGGTAATTTTGGCAGACCCTTGGAGACTTGAACGATACCGCCGAGAAGAGGTCAGCATTATGGTCAGTATTGGGAGTATAGGAGTGTCGTCGTGAGATGTTTTCATACACCTTTGTTGCCCGTGTCTGCGGTCAGAGTCTGCGTGAGAAGTACCGTAAGCACCCAGTAGCGGGTATTGCGCCGAATTAGAGGTATCGGACAGCGGATGGAGGAGACGATGAATTGGTTTCTGCAAGAGAGATGCGCCCCACCGAGACAACGGGAATGAGAAGTTGGGTATCTAAACCGACGGAGTTAATTGCTGGTATCTGATAACGCCTCGACACGGGAGACGGCTTTGTAGCTGTCCGGTTCCGGGTTCCTGAGTTCCACTAACAGAGTTTGTTGAAGGTCGTAAACGAGTGGCGAAACATGGAAAATTTCGGTACAATACCAATTTCTATAGACAAGACAGACTGAGCAGGAATCGGATGTCGGTCCTAAATTCGCGAGTAAAGTCTATACCTTCCTAGGTTACACACGACGCGCTCATTCGCACTGCGGGTCATGATGTCATGTCAATCAGAATAGACCATTCCACAATATAGCACACTCCCAGGCCCATTACCAAGGACCAGCTCGGTATTGGCCAGTGCCTCGGGGTCAAACCAGGGAAACGGGTTTCCACAACGATTTCTGTTTTTATGGACACTGCGGATCCGAAATTTGTTCAGATAAACCACCACATTACGCAATCCGGCTAAGAGTAGGGCGACAGGTTCCAAGATCTCAGTGTCTTCTACGGCGATGTGCAATCCTTGTGCAAGTTGCACGTTGCGAAGGTGTTAGATTTGAAGCACCAAGGAAAACTTTACGAGAGAAAGCATAGATACTGGATACTCGAGACTTCCTAGAAGACCGAGAGAAACTGGAGGGAAACTGGAGAGAACTTTCCAAAAGCCAACTTGATGACAAACCAACTGCCCTCCTTCCCGGCCCGGGTGGGCTGGATCGGATCCGGGCAAATCTCCAATGAATAAGTAGTGATCAAGCATGTTCCATTCAGGTTGCTTAGCATATTATTTGGCAAGACATGGAGGTGGCTATGAGAGAAGAGGGACCCCCTACACCATGCCAAAAATTGTTGTGGTAAGAATATGGTCGGAAATCTACTAAATTTTTTCTTTCAAGAATATAAAGAAAGGGAACATAGTAGCCGAGGTCCTAGGCTGTGTAGGACGTGCATTTACAAATCAAATCCCCATGAAGGAGAGATATGGTGCTATTGTCGCTGGAGGAGGTCGATTCGCCAGATTCATCTCCGCTAGGCAAGTTGCTAGTTGTATCGCTACCGGAGGATGTCGAGTTGACAGACCCGGCTCCACTTGGGAAGTTGCCAGTCATGTTACCTACCCCAATGGAACTGGGATCGTGAATAACACCTCCATGTTCAGTCAAAGTAGCGGCCGGCGTGATTTCATACGTTGTGCTCATATCGACACCGATGACACCCCAGCTGTTAGGCGGGAAACATTTAGCATACGGAATAAAATGGCTGCAAAGAGAGTACTTACAGCAGCAAACCATCCGAGATGTCATCACCAAGGTAGAGGTACTCAAGAACTGTAGACCCGAAACCTAGCACGAACACCTGATCAACGGAGTTGGTCGTAATCTCAATGATGTTCGTATTATATGGAGAAGTAGCCTCGACAATAGAAATTAAATCCTGGTCGAAGAAAATTTGGCCTGGTATCATATGAAGCATCAGCCCATCATTGATCGTCATGCTTAATTCAGTTCAATTACCAATGTGGTGTACGCTGGGGGCGGTAAAAGTACCGTTGCCGAATACAGTTCCCTGGCTGTGGATGACCACGTCGAAATGGGTCGCACGCCCAGAATAGTGGCCTAGAGCACATGATTCAATCAGATAACCAAGAAAAGAATTCGTATCTGGACATGCCTGGGAAGACAGTCTCAAAGGATGCGTGTCCCTCTTGGTTCGTTGGCTGGATGCCACGGAGGAAGGTTTTGTCCTGTTATATAATGGATATAAAAAAAAGTTAACTAATTGGACGGGTATCGATAATAGTGTGGAGTACTGACCACGTTGGAAAGATCGCTTGGATTGCCATTGCCGGATCCGAGAACTCCTGAATACGCACCAGTCGAATTACAATGCCAGAAATCGATGTATAGGTCAGGGGCCGTCTCGCAGGTCGATAAATCAATCAACTCCAGATCGACGTAGGTATAAACACCCGACTGGTCCTCAGAGATAGTCGAACGGACGTACTCCCCCCGGACGTAGGACATTCCTTGGTCAAGTTCCATGGTAAGGTTAGCCTCACTCGACATGTGAGTGGCGCTCGATACATTGTACGAGGTAGTCGTGCGTTTATACGGAGCGCCTTGGGATGGGATTCAGCATCCTATTTGTTACGAGAGAAGACCAAGGGAGCTTACGGGTGGCGAGACCCCGTTTCCTTCGAAGCTCGTCTACCAGAGCTGTACGACGCGCAGCCGACTTCTCTATTTTATCACGGCGAGAAAGAGTGTCCTGGCATGCCCCAAGCGAGCGGGGGGCAGCTGAGTGAAGCTTCGGGCTCCGAATAACCTCAGCGCCACTCAAGGGAGCTGCTCCGGGGTTCCCGACGACCGTGGTTGCAGCGAGTAAAACAAACGACGCAATAGAAAGAAGATAGACCATGCTTTACGGGGAGCCGATGCAATAATGGTCGGATAGAGCGTCATCTCCAACCTAGCCGTGTCTTATACCTCTATATTCCGCAGCCGTAGGTGCGTAAGAAAAAATGGAACAGTATCGAACGCTAGGCATGAGGTCGGTAGTGAAGCGGGATTATAAAGACTTGGCGAGCTCGCGCAGTTACCTCTGGCTCGGGTAGACTGGTCGGGAAATTACTAGAATTTTTGTAAGGGCCAGAGAAGATGAACGTCTGTGCAATGCAATTCTGCCTGTCGGCTCAATCCCAGATACGCAAGTCGAATGATCTCCATACATATTCTAGGGCGGACATCGTCCAACGATGCTGCATTACACTGAACTGCGCAAATCCAATAGAAAGCCGAGAGAAAATGATTGACGATTTCGAGGAAAGTCAGATAGGAGATAACGGCAGTGTCGAAAGGATAAGGCGCATTCCGTGTTCGGGGACATTATAAAGCGCAACATATCTGACTTACGCGATAGTTTCGTCTTGGCCACAGGTCGTAGCCTACCGGTCGGTTTGCGCAGTCAAAATTCGGTACATTAAAATTCCTTTCAAGTATTCCCCCAAGGCAAGAATCGTCACAGAAGGGGGGAAATGAATGCAGCGTTGAACCCACAATGTGAGAGCATCCATAATCCGATGCGTTCAATATCCTGTCATGCTATTGTCACGTACGCCCAAACCCGGAAGAAAAGGTAGAATCATGGACTTAAAATTTGTTGAGACCCCGAGGATCGTATAACGCCGAAGATTTACCCCTAGAAAGACAGGGTAGGCTTCTTGAAATTGCCTACTGTCATCCCGTGGGCAGTACCAGATTGGTTCTACGAGTGTCCGGCTAAACGGTGTCAAAGGAGAGTGCTGCGGCAAGTCATATCTCGGCTCAGAGGTTTATTAGAATGCACACCCACCTTTAATGGACAAAAGAGCAGGTATATGACAGAACTTGTCGTAGTCACACGGGATATCACTCTAGACTGAAACAGCAAGCGAAGATGTTAACCGTTAATAAGTAGGATATATATCTAAAAGATCTTGAGTTAGAAGACTTATCAAAGCCCTTGAGAGAATTGATATGACACAAAAATACTAGTGGGTAGTCAGTAAAAGGAACCTGCAGAAGGAGCTATCGACAGGATGTAAGTCGAAGATACATTGAGCAATGAGAGCACGCGATTCAAGACCGAGCTAGGAATTTGACAGTCAGCCGAAGAACTAGCCAGCCAACGAGTGCGCGAACAATTACTGCGGAGTAGAAGCAGAAGACAGAACTGAAACAGCCAGCACCCATTAGTACATACCTGCGATAATGCTGATCGATGCTGGAATATATAGTGGTGGTTGGTTAACAAGAGGCGTTAAGCATTTGAAATTACAATTTCCCACGCCTATTGATGCATCTCAAGGCCACCACCTTAATATCAGTTGGAACTTGTGTGGTCTCAAAGAATATCCTTTCTCTGCATCCTTTCCCAATCACCAGTCGCAGTTTACGAAACTCAGTATCATCGTGTGGCCTAGGTATTTAATGAGCGGCACGGGTATCTCACCGCTCCAAGCTGCTGTTGACATTGTGAAGCCAAAGAATTGAACACAGGTTCCGGTATCCGAATCACAGTTGACACTAGTCATTCCCGACAACCGTGAGCTTGGTGGTGATACTGATCGTAACACCTCGCCGTAGAATTGGACCTACTGACTTCGTTAGAGATCATGTATATGACAGACAATCGCGCACTTGCACACTAGACGTTTTCTAAATTAATTTTATGTTTTCCTTCGAGATAATGCTACAGTCTGTTTTGTTACTTCCCAACCTTTCGCTGTGTCTTCGAATTCTGACACACTGGGCCAATATTATACGGCCCTATTCCTATCCTCAGCCCATTCGCCGAATAAGAGACTAATACTTTCACCGTTGTGTGTCCGGCGAATGCTTTCTGCAATGGTGGGGGCTATGTCTATGACAGTGAGTTTCGGAAACTGGGCAAGATGCTCCGTCTGAGGGACAGTGTTAGTCACCTAAAAGTATATTATGAGCGAGGGAAGGTGTAAGTAACGAAAATGGGTTACCACTAGTTGCTCAATCGGCAAATCATTGAGAGCGTCAAGATTAGTTCCTGACAGGAGACCTGAGATATAAGCTTTAGCTCCAAAAAAAGACGGAAGCGATGCTAAATATACCGTGTGATATAAGAGCATGCACTGATTTCGCCCCCCTCTCATGCAACGTCTCGGCGGCCAATGTCAGTGTGTGACCAGTATCGATCATATCATCCACCAAAATGGCCACCTGAGCAGTAGACGTAGAAATAACTATGTGCTTTATTTAGAGCGAGGGATCTATAATAGACACACCTTGTCTTTGACGTCTCCAACAAGTATCTCCATTCGTTCGGGCGCATTCTCGTTTTTTCCATCGCGTTTTCTGTGGATCAAAGCAAACTCTACACCGAGCTTGTCCGCTATAGCCGTAGTCCTATTGGAAAATTTCAGCCACCGACGTACCACTGCGCAGGAGCTGGAAACTCACCGCTTTGCACCCCCTGCATCCGGACTGACAATGATCCCGTTTCGCCATCCCTCTATCTCCCGTTTGATATAAGTCAGCATTAGCGGTTCGGACCATAAATTATCCACAGGAATATCGAAAAAGCCTTGGATTTGACTGGCGTGGAGGTCCATCGTGATAACATGGTCACATCCGGCGACGACAAGCATGTTCGCTACCAGTTTCGCCGTAATCGGGGCACGAGACTTGTCCTTCTTGTCCATTCGTGCGTATGGAAAACAGGGAATAACAGCTGTGATCCGTTTGGCTGAAGCTGTCTTGCAAGCCGAAATGAGGATAAGCAGCTCCATCAGGTTGTCATTGACATCGCTGCATCCGGATTGAATGATAAAAACGTCCTCATCTCGAACAGATTCAGATATTTTGACGTTGACCTCTCCATTAGAAAAGTTTTTGACGGTACATGGAACGAGGGGGAGGTTGAGCCTATGTCACAAGGGTGAATCATGCATATCGGACAATGGGAGTAGCTTCGCTGTCGAAGCAGTATCTCACCGCTCGGCCACAGCTTGGGCGAGCTCCCGGTGGCTGTTTCCTTTACATACATGGTGTTAACTTCGCGAATCACTCGGTAATCACATTCAGGAGACATACCGGTCAGGATTCTGATGGCGTTATTGTGATACATAATGAATAGAAGGAGATATAGATTATTGCATGGAAATCAAGGAAGGGGAGAGCTGAGACGTGACGCCTAGACCTGAAGGTTTACTAACCCTAGAGGTCGTCGAGAAAAGAAGAAAAGTAAAGATGATTGGTTTAGGCAACTGAAATGTCCGGAATTTGCCGATCGTAAGCTAGTCCAATACTATCTCAGTAAATGACATCGTTCGTGAAATCAAAGAAGAAACGATGGCACATGGACCTGACAATGAGATCCTCCGCCCTTGGGCAGCCAATTCCGTCTTGACATAAGTTCGTCCGTAAATTTTTTATCGTACATCACTGAAGTGTTTACTAAATTTGAAACGCCTGTTACACAAAGCACGACACGACAGATTCAATTCCCAGAGAATGTATGACAGTCCCATCCAGTGCGTGTCTTTCGGGGTCTGATGTAAAAATAGGGCCCCGAAGGAAAAGGATTGCCGTCGGTGTACCGTGGATGGCCAGACATACTAGATACGTTTTGGCGTCTCTATAGTATTGAAAGGAATGCCATTCCGCTCCGCTTCGCCACTATGGTCGGATTTCCACAATGACGGTGTCGATCGCCCTCGAACTATCGCTCCCAGACTGTCTTATCGTTTTGGGCATCTCTGTCATGGGAAAGGCAATCATTGCGCAGCAGGCGTCCAAAAAACAACAGTAACCATATTCGTGGTTGGTAAAGAAGTCACGATCCCAGTCAAAGAAGATGCTCGTCATCCCCGAGATGTCTATGTCCCCTCCAGCGTCCGCATAGGTACCCTCCGTGGATACCAATGATTTTTGCGCCATGCGAGCAGCCATTGATTTTCGTGTCGAATCATTCCCGCAGGAATTCCAAGAAGAAAGTCGGAACTCGGTCATGTGGAAACAATTGATCATGTTCCGAGGGACTGCGTCCTTTCTGTGGGGCGGCAAGCGCCTCGTAACTATCATCTTGTCAGAGAACCAATGGCCTCGTTCGAAGATGTGCTGGGCTGATTCTCTTGTTCGACTGATGAAATACGTTGCACACCATAGCTTCAATCGAACGTGCCTCTAGAAGCTCTACCACCTCTAGGGAGACCTCCAGATACGGTTGATACTTCTCTGCGGTGCCGCAATATCACGGATATGTCAATGGGTAGAACCGTGCTTGTGTATGTTCGTGGGATCACTATCCCACATAAATATCGAACATGGACATAAGGCGATCTCCATTTTTGCAAGGTCCCAATATAGATCTCTCAGAGAACCAGAATGGACACAATCGTGGGCTTCCTGAGCCAAGAATGGCGGCTAATTGGATGCCTACCCAACACTTGTACTTTAAACCAGATGGCAATATTACAGGAATCCTGCAAAGACGGTTTGAAGCGAAAAATGTTAAGGCTGAGAGCAGTCAGTTATATATCCCGACGATGAACGACTTAAGAAAGACGTACTTACCAGTCTTTCAGAGTCCTTTCAGAGTGCCTGTTTCATAAGGTAAGAGAGAAAGAGTCTCGCAATGTAAAGCTCATCAAATATCAATCAGTGTCTACCTTGGACCTGAAGCGAGTCAGTATAGTTCGAGAGATTGCTATCATACCATTTGAAGGCATGATTCGACAATACCATGATCATTCATTTATCTTGGCATCAAGTCTTTTGGATGTATAGGAATGCGAGATGCGTTCCTCAAATACTGCGTGGTTTGTGAGGTGTGATCGGAAGCCCGTGTTTCTTATCAAAGGATAGTTAATTGTGCCGGAAGTCACAATATTAATGTCGTACTTCAGCACGCAGATTAAAATCTGCTGGAATTAATTTTGGTTTGTTGGACACGGACGTTGAGGAACCCGGACATGCTTGAACATACCAAGCCGACGTCGAACTAGATTGCGCCAAGATGCAGAGTAGAAACGATGCTGCGTTTCTTTATTGTACGATAGTCAGCTGGCGTTCGGCAAATAAAAAAAAGGTGACTCACCTCTCCGCCAAGAAATAGTGTGCTGGCGAGTCGTGTCAAGACCTAAATATCTGACTTGCCATGCCGGTAAGTGATTAATTGTCTGCAAGCGCAAAATACGATCCGCCGCCGACACGTGATGCGCCACACGGCAATTATCTCCGGAGCTACGGTCAAAGCGCATCTTATTGTTTTAGAAAAACGACATTCGTGGAGGAAGCATTTGAGGGACGAGACAATAGACCCGTCCAAATGCAATGATCACAATAGTGAGACGTATAAAAGGCTGCAATGAATCGTTTCGGCTGTCTTCACCTAGCTTGCAATCGTCTTGCTGGCACACTTTGCGCTCATAAATCATCCTCAGTCATGGATAGCTTCGAAGAAAGCCTAGAGCTTATTATAAGCAACGATGCAGTTGACAGAGACGACATAAATCGCATACCAGAAGATGAAGCGTCTAATGCATGTAGCATGAATGGTGGTTGTGTCGTGTCATGACGGAACTATCTTACTTTTCTAATCATTCTTCAAGTAAGTCAGTCTCTTTTCAGCATGGAATCATCTCATACCTTCGCATGTTAGGAATTATACCATTTTGGAGACCCACTTGGAAGTTTGGGAATTTCGATAGCGTCGCATTGGATATTCGGTTTGCAGACGGGGTCTGGCCGTTCGACGCTCTTATCATTATTTTCATCATAGAGCATTAAGAATGCTAGTTTTGTAACAATTCGGGCTAAAGGACGGATATGAATATGAATTCGCGGTTATCCATAGTACTTTAGACATTTTAAGTACCCCTGGTGTTGAACTACTCAAAGCTTGGAATGAGAAGCTTCGAATATTGCTGCAGCAAGCAAAATTTCCAGCATACTGATCGTCTTGCAAACGGACTCCACCGAACACCTTAGAGCAACTCATAGCCAAGGGCAAGGGAAAAAATACACGTGCCGATGACGAATCTCGCACCAACCGGACCGGATTGCAAATTCCGATCACTGCCATCAAATCTTCCGCGGGAGTCAAGTATGCTCTTGCTATGCATATGACTACTCAGTGATATATACCTTGATAGTACTGGGGAGGTTCTGAGGCATCGAGCTATAGGCAAGAACTCATATTAAACTGGCGTCTTCATTTAGCACTCTTATCAAACCTCAACCAAGTACTACTCGCCTGTCTCAACTCTAGATTAGTAAGAGCCTGTAGGAACCCGCATTTTATCATGGTTGTCCCGTGCCTGAAAGACATTTTTTTGCGAGTACGGTAGTCCCTACAAGTGACCCGGTACTCGATTTTGAAGTTTGAAACGCGGCACAGCGGCTGACGGTTGGAGTCAGATCTATCGCTCTTTCACTGATGCATCATGTCAACAGGATTTGAACTATATTTGCCAGAATCCGTGACTCGCTCCATTCTCTAGTATCCTGATAGTCTGCCACATACGACCATCCCCATCCAACACCTAGCTGATCGATTAAAAGTTCTTTGAAGCTATTACACTGTTACGGCTGTACAAATTCTAGGCTCAAGTCTAGAAATTACATGGTACACCGTGTGCTCCTCTTTCATCATTTCAACCCGACCCTCATAAGTTTCCGGCCATCTTGACGAAGACTTGAAGGTTCAGAGATTCTCCTCATAAAATCATCTCTGTCGCAAAATTCCATGGCCAACGTCCAAGGATCCAGTTGATCCCATCTCACCACTTCACCATGCAACGGCGCAGCATCAACACTATAGTGCAGTCGAAAGATCACGTTGCGGGCTACAAAGAGCTTCCTAGCATCTGCTAGTTTGTGAACTGAGACGGTGTGTAGAGATGGTAGGAGGTCATCATCGCTCATGAGCAAATCCATGACAACATCCGCGTAGCTATCGAGGATATCAACCCTCTCCGTCCCAGCAAAATCCTTGAAGAGTGCACAGAGAGAATCTGTGGACAGTTTACAGCTCTTTAGCATCAAATAATGCACGCTGGTCTCATATGCTGTCTCGCGCACATGAAGGAACTCACGAAGATGCGAGTCCCATATCCCGTGAAGCTCGAGGCTCTCCAAGTTTGGGGCGTAGATTGACAGTAACAAGGAACTCAACGCTTCGTTGTTACTTAGCCTCAACATTCGGAGGCTAGGAATGTCCAAATCCCCCGCTTTGGTCCAACCATCAACAAAGTTGCCATAAATTGATAGATTTGCCAATGACGGCAATCCCATTATAAGCCGTCGGAAGCTCCCATATTCCATAGGATATTCTCCGAACTGCTCTAGATGCAGCGTACTGATGGTCTGCGGCGGTGGTAGGAGATGCGGGATCGAGGAATGCTGCAAGCGTACACTCGACAGCTTCGATGAGCCCTCTGTAAGAATGTCCCCCCCAATGTTGTGCGGCTCAAAACAGTTGCATGATGAAAGGTCGGAGTAGCGTATAACGGAGAAGTGTTCGAGATTGGGGAAATGTGATGTGCGGAAATATCGAACGAGAGTGTGCCGTCCCCAGTCGGAATCACTGTCGACGTGGACGGAAAGTACGCGCCAGCGGAAGGCAGAATAGGTTATGGGCTCGAGGAGCAGGGCCCAGTTAGATTCAACGTTGGGAAGGGCCAGCCGTAGATCGACCGTGAACGGGTACGCCCTGATCAGATGCATGTTGATCAGTGAAAGCTGACTGTAAACGCTGGGGACTATAGCGTCGATGTGCCGCCATAATTGTGGAGATGATGTCGCAATCTTTCGCCAGCGACGATTAACGTGGGATATTCTCCTGACTACGGAAGGATAGCTTTGGCCATAAGAGTCGCTTGTGCTTTTGAAGATGCTGAGGAGCAATGCGTCCGATAGATCGTTTACGACACACGGCCCTGGATCTACCAGGGTGGAGGTGTCGCTGCCGACAATAGAATTCACATCAAATGCACGCCGCTGGTTACGGCAGCAGAGTCTCCGGAACGCAGACCAAATGGAACCAATCCATGAAGACGACTGCGGTACGCCCTCCTTCATCAGAAGTCACTTGGGTAGACTCATTAGCCTTAAATACGACAGGTATTCGTGATTAGCTCACCGAACGATGCCCACGTCGTCGTCGTAGTTGTTAATGAAGCGACGAGACAGCAACTAGTCTTATAAGCACCCATCATATTCGCATAGATCGGACTGTTCCGTCCCAATCAACCTTGCACCGAAACAGATTCTAACAGATGTAGAAACTTTCTCAGATACGAGAAGCGCACTCGACTGCTCCCGTATCTCAATAGAGATTCGACGTACTACGCAATCCCGAGGACTTTTGGATACCTCGGCAATCTGCAAGCGGCACCGTTATCAGACAACCTTGTCATGAAGTCGTCCCTGTCAATACATTTTGTACCTGCAGGCCAGCTCTCGAGCTCATCCCAACGAACACCAGAAGCACCGGGAGGTGGGACGGCATCTAAACTAAAGTGTAATCGGAATGCTACCCGGCGGGAGGTGTAGAAAGTAGATAGCTTTGTGGGATCATGAAGTCGGTTGATGGACAACGCGCAGAGGGACGGAAGCAGGGCGCTATCATTTTGTAACAGGTCAAGGACTTCGTCCGCGAATCCATCGATGATATCAAGCCGATATATCACCGGTACCTCTTCCAACAGTGTCTGAAGGTATGGCAATGAAAAATGGCAGTCCTTGAGCATTAAATGCACACAAGGAAATTTGGTTTCGTAACCGGGTTCACGTTGGCGGGTGAACTCGCGGATGTGAGAGTCCCATTCGTTGTATAATGTAAGACTGGCCAGCCCAGGAACGGACAGTGATAATAGCATCGCCCCTAGAGATGCGTTGCTACCAGATCGGAGGGAACGGAGGGCAGGGATATGGAGATCTCCAGCCATAGTCCAATGATCGATGAAATCACCGTAGATTGAAAGATTGGTCAAGGAATAAATGGATAGAATCAAGCGCCGAAAGCTGCCGTAGCCGATCCGATGGTCGCCGAATTCTTCTAGGTGAAGAGTTGTGAGGCCGTGCAAGGGGGGAGGAAAATAAGTGATGGCACTATGCTGCACGCGGAAGCTGGTGAGTCTGGGTGCACTCCCGCGAAGAATACTCGTGTCCCCATCAATGGTATCTAGGTCCGGGGGTGCGCAAAATCCGTCTAAGCATATGATAGAGAGATGTTCGAGATGTGGGAGATGGAATTGGGAAAGGTGTTGGTTGAGGAGATCGGTAGAAAAGTTGAAGTCAGCTCGGATAGATATCAGACGCCATCGGGCCGAGTGCGAAGCGATGATTTCAAGGGTACGTCTCCACTCATCCTCTGAGAGAACGACCCTCAAATCAGCCGTGAACGTTTTTGCGCGAGACAAATACGCCTCTATGATATCTTGCTGCAGGGAACTGTTCAGGCTCTTGGCATCTATCTGGCGCCAAAAAGCAGCGTGCCCCAATACGATTCTTCTCCAGCGACTGCTGACGTGTGATATGGCCCTCTCTGGTGGTGGTGACGCGTACGTGGACTGGGTATACACAAAAATTCGAAGTAATGTGGCATCAGAGAGTCTGTCGATATCAGGCTCGCCGCCGGGCGACGTGTCATCTGGAAGGTGTCTGTAGCGGCCAAAATGCTTTATCTTCAACCACAATCTGTAGTACCATCGTCGTTGCCTCATGTCGGCCAACGTTCCTTAAAGCGCGGAAGTTCAACGATACTGTCGGAAAACGAATTGTAGTGTGCTTACCGTTACGTGTACGCAGATGAACGTCTCACAACGTGGTATCCAGCAGAGTTGGAAGAATTAGGCGACCCATCATGCAGGATGGCATCCATATATTGGTCGCTATGAATAGGAACGGTAAAGCGCCTTTAACCCCGGACTGCTGCCACGAGGGCAGGGTCCGAGCAACGGCGACCCTGACAAAAAAATTTGACTTCGTGTTTTCGAAAATTGCAGTCAATTTAAGGGCTACTGTACTTGGAGAAAAATCACAAGCTGGATATCATAATTATGTGTTAGTGAAGTCGCTTGGAGACTATCGAGACTGGCCACACTTGATTACATTACTAGGACTAGTGTACTCGTGGGAGGACTTTGAATGATGAAATCCGCGGAACGAGGCTCTAAAGCTTCTCGTACTTCTAATCGAAGGACTTGATTATATAGAAATGATGCCCAGGAGAGATTTTTATAAAGACAAATACAGATGTTGGATGTGAACCCTGAAGAGATCAATCAAGCTGGGAAACCTGTAAAGAAGACATGCGGGTATGGCAGGCGGTCACTTTGTATCGTACAGTATTCACATGGTGCCAACTGCGGTACTGGCGGACATTCATCGGTGTCTGAGCTTGAACTATCGACGAAGAAACATATAGCGCTCTCAGCAGACTAACCAAGAAAGACCTGGATTTATTTACTTGAGGGCGTCGCCGTAGATTGTGGATTTCAATAAATGTTCCAGGTGAAACACACTATCCGTAGAGGACGGCAAAAAAGGCCTAGCTTGCAAGTGCCAAGCACAAGTCTGGCTAGAATTTCCCCGTACCTCTGTGGTCAGAAGTCCGCAGTTACATTATTGAATTGAAAAAGAATGATAGTAGTCGCCACAAAAAAAGAATTTGCCACACCCGGCCGACTCGAACTCGCTATAGAGATTTCCAGTTCCATAGACAAGATAGACAACATCTAGAGCAAAATATCCGTTCGAGTTCGTTGTGTGCTGATCCCGAGTGCGAGGTGGTCGGCAATTAAGCCTGGTTAAAAGGAAAAGCGTCACCCATGCGGACCGGAGTGCCGGACCGATTCTCCCGGTAACTGTTGAAGGTTGTATTGAACGATCATCTGCCGACCTGAGTGGCACTCTATGCTTAAACCTAACCTACGAGGCACCTATATATTTATCTGGAAACTATGAATATTCCTCTCGGTTTCTACTCGCTTAGTAGACTCATCAGTGACCCTCGAATGGTAAAAATGGGTTCACAAAAATATGCTGAAAGATGCGATATTTTCCGTATCTATACAACCGAAAAAAACTACGTGTACTGGCAATGTCAACTTGCCCACTCGGAGAGATACGGTATGACCCTGCCTCCACCATTACCCTAGCACAACGAAACAGGGCTTTCTCAGGAGCTACTGTCGATGCAAACCATGCTACAACTCTAGGTCTCTACAGAGAAGCTACAATTCTATATCTGTCTTCCCCCCGTTTCTCAATTAACGCTAGCTTCGACAATTCTACGGACAAATATATCATCCATATAAAATTAGCCGGACTCACTGCGCCACCCTTTACTTATCACTACAAGAAAAGCACAAGATCCCTTGCATACGATAATACCAGAACCTTTACTCAGCAACTACATCATCCCGTGATGCGGTGGATCGATATTCGTCGGGCCTCCGGTATCACTTCTCGTATCAGCTTCGCAGAAATATCAAGACTCTGTATAGATTACCCCACATTAGCAGCCCCAGATTGTCGCTGAATGCTAGCGGACCGGGTCATCTGGCTTCGCCAGCAGTCACGCGGGGAGGATTCCATCAGTTGGAGGAAGAAGCTTCTCATGTGGTCCGGTATTGTGTGGTGTGGCCGGGTCTACAGTACCTAACATGGCGCTGTGCATATAATGAGGACGCGAATGTTATGCTGTTGATCCTTTCCGGTCATCCCATCGATACCATGGTTCCTCTCACTGGAACGACTGGTATGTCCTAAAATCGCGCGCAAAATTCGTTTGCCAACACTTTCACAGGTTCTGAATTGTCAAGAGGTCGATGGCTATTCGCTTTTGCCTTAGTCACTTCCCTTTTCTTCACTTGTACGTTTCCCCGTCGAACAGGTCCGTCACATCCTGAATGATAATTCGCAAGGGGGTTTTGCATACGGCGTTAGTGACTTGCAAGAATTGAGTCTAAACGGCGTCTGATCATTGATTCAGCTTCTAGATGTCCTCAATGCTCACTTTCAGACCATCTTTGGGATATCCAAGGTTCAGAGTACCCTCCTGCAACTAGCGTACTTTGGTGCATACTTGGTCTACGCACCGATTGCTAGCATCTTCGTTTGTTTACTTCTTCCATCTGTTCCCCACCGCCACTAATTACCTAGTATGCAGATGAAGCGAAAAGGATACAAGGTGCTGCTTTAAAAACCATCTTCATTTCATGCTATTCTGAACACTAAATGACGCACTGATATTAGGCGGGTATACACATGGGCCTAGGCCTTTACAGTCTCGGTACGTGATTCTCCAAACCTGGCACTTGGGGCTTGACCTTGACCTTTTTATAGGCGCCGTCTTCTTCTGGCCGTCCGCAGTATACCAGAAATACGGCGGGTTCGTCGCTTGTACCTTCGTCATTGGTGGGATTACCTCTTCGCGTGATATAACTTTCCCCGTTTCCTGAGTACACATATCCTTAGGCTGCGGGCTCGCTACCCTGGAAGTCGCAGCCAACTCGTACATTGCTGTGCTGGGAACACCGCGATACGCGGCCGCCAGGCTTAACTTCAGTCAGGGATTCCAAGGTGTAGCGTCTTTCGCTGGACCGCTGATCGCTTCGAGGTGGTTCTTCACTGGCGCAAACGCCACGAGCCTAGCCACAGTCCAATGGTTGGTGGTCCCCTCTGTCGGTGTTTTTCGCGTAGTGTTGATTGTTCGATCAGGGTGTATCTCGCCGTCGCGGGCCTTGGTGTTGTCCTAAATATCCTCTTCTAGTGAGTTTTCACTCGTAATGCGACTGAACTGACTGGATGGGTCAAAGCTTTTGCGATCTGCCTGAAATCACTGAAGACGCCTTGTCGCAAGAGATCCACGAAGCTGGTATTACCGTGGACGATCAACCGTTTTGGAGACAATGGCGGTGTATTTTTGGGTTCGTGGCGCAGACATGTTATGTGTGAGCACTTTCGTGGCGAGTTCCATCCAATGGCGGGTTTCTCACAGCACAAATAGTGGGGCCCAAGTCGGTGTAGCGTCTTTTGTCGTGAATTTCTTGGTCGACCAGAATATCGGGATCAGTAAACCCAAAGCTAGTCGATTATTCTCGTTCTGTCAAATAACATTTACAGTCGGGAGGTGAGCATTTCGTAAAAGCTTTGATATTGATCGGACTCATTGCATTTCCAGATTTGTGGGAGTTGTCATTCTCAACTTCGTGGACCCGGCGTTGTTGCTGACGTTCTACGCCGTATGCTGTTGCGTGTTCTGCGGTTCAATCGTGGGTTTACCCGGGCAGGCAGCTGTTGGATGCTTGTTTGCATTGTTTTTCTTTGAATCCATTTGTTATCCAGTACGCATTTCTTGTCTATATATACACACATTATTCCTAATATTTTTGTTAGTGCATCTTCACATTAGGAACAAAAAATCTGGGAAAACATACCAAGAGGGGATCAGGTCTAATCGTCATGGCACGTCATTAAGTGGGCCAAAGTCAACGTGTATGCTGACGTGTTCTGCAGGGAGTTGGAGGTGGTGCCTGGTACCCTCCTGCTCAAGGTGGTTTAGCGGACAGAGCCTATACTCGGAGGTCATACCTTGTCCCGCTATCAGGTTATCTGGTCGTAGTTCTTTACGCAAGGTACGGCTATCCTCATGTTCTTCGATTTTATGTCCCATATCGCTGACTACATTTGCAGTGGCATGGTCATCTCCCAGACGATGAAAGATGGTTTCCATTTCCGCAATGTTAATGAGTTGGCTAGAAAGAGAACGGATACTGACCCCCTCCCGAAAGGAGAGAAATCAAGTCGGGTGTCACAGGATGACAAAGAGAAAGCGGCTACCGACCACATTGAGGCAGTATAGGCTTGTTAGGCACGTTGAAGATAGACACACAGTACATGGATTTCATATTTTCGAAGTTGTCAGGTGCATAATGAATATGATTATACAGCAGACGTTCGTGACCCTGCAATACGATCTACTACCTGCGAGACGGGGTGAGCGAGAGTAAAGCGGTCAGACAGTAGCATACGCACATCTCTCACATAAGGGAGCGACAGCGCCGTCCCAATAAAAGGCAGCTGCCTGAGGAAAGTAATGATGACAGGAAAGAAGTCACTAGAGAGCCATAAGCGTCTTCATTATCTCGGACAAGCAAGGAACGCACCCGAACAAATTTAAGAACCCAAATGTCTCCACAACCATACCAACGAACGGCCACTTTATGAAAACGAGAATAATCCCACCGAGGAAACATATGGTGCCACGTAGTTTCTGCTTCCTTGCGAAGAAATAAAATGTTTTCTGGGGTCCGATTATGAGGGTAAGGCCCGAAACGAAGAGTATCTGAGATGCCCCGGTTGTCAGGAAGGGCTGTAATGGTCGAGAATGAACTATACATTGCCGAGAGCCAGAAGAGCGCCGTCGAAGAAGAGCATAACGCCCAGCAGCATGAACAGCGCGCCGAACGTCGTGAGGGCCACGCCTATTTCTGCAAGACAAAAGGATTGGAAGTGTATACAGCATCAATAAAATGTGACAGCGAACTCTGAGCATCTGAAAGCCACATATTGAATGGCGGCGCGTCGTAAAGGGAGAAAGGAAAGGGAAGATGTGTACACGTGACCAGAGACGTCGTCACTTTTAAGTGTCTGTCGAAAATATTATCCTTCTCAGTCCATTCCATATTCCAAGAGAAATACGCTTTCCGTTTTGAATCTTCGGCAAGCTCGCGCGATAATGAATCTTGAATTTTCCCACTTTCTTGCTGTCTGTACTTTCAGGCCCATTCTATTTCTGTATCTGATACTACAGTAGACCCAGTACAATAGAATACGTACCGCGTTTCCTCAAGAAGGCCGACGAAAATGGCTCCTACTCGCCTTGGATGCATTTTGGGCTGCAGATCCCCCCATACCCAAGCCCAGCGCTGCAACGGCCTCTGAGGACCAAGTGAGCATAGTGATATTTCAGTGTCGCATTCTAACATAAGAACAGGTAATATCATCAGAGGACGCAGATCCTTTGGATCGATTGCTTGACGACGCCGACGGAGGTGTCGTCCTCCGAACAGACTTTTCCAACGATGAAGCCTGGGCAGCGTTTCTTTCTCGATTGAAGGTAGCAGAAGAAGAGCATGCCGAGGCGAGTAAACCTGATGAAGACACGAAAATGGACGACGACGGCGACGAGAGTGATGAGGAATCTGAAGCGTCTGGGCAGCTCATCAAGGTCATTGACCCATCGACACCTGAGGAACGTTCCCTGTTCCAAGATATATCCAACTTGCGGGCGCTACGCCTGGTGAACGATGTCGACATACGTCCTGCGCCTACGGTGCCTGCAGGAACAAAACGTATTTCATCGCCAAATAGGCTGGTTGACCGGAGTGGATGGCAGGAGATATACTCTGGTGTTAACATCTGGATATACGACTCCCGCTCAAATACGGACCAGTCACTTAGGCTTGTTAGTCAAGAAGGAGATGTATATGGTACCGCAACGTCAGTAACTATCTCTACTGAGGCTCATGTTTTGACGCGTCGTTATAGAGGCGATAGCTGGAGAGCACAAGTCTCGCACGTCTACGAACTGCAATTCAACATGACTTTCTTGGATATGAAAATAAATTTTGGAGGGCTGGATCGCTGGGATCTCGCTGAAAGAACGAGGAATATGACTGAGGCAGAACCAGTATAGACATAGACGCCTATATAGATTGGCTTGGGTAGACTAGATTGTCTTCTTATTCATGATGTATGGCACTGAGAGATTTGAGTCACCTAAACACGCCCTCTTACATTGCAATGGGACGGATAGTGAGCTTGATTGAATCGGGGATGCAGGCACGGACAGAACGGTTATCAGGGAGAATCTACTTCTAGTTCATCAAGTGAACGATACACTCACTTCCTGCAACTTACAATTATCACCTCGGTAGCCATGTTTTCTTACAGCATACTTCCAATATTCTACGTGATCCGAGGCTATGTGAGGATGCAGTTTGTTGGGGGGTAACTAATACCGTCTTACAGCATACATATTTTTCAAGTCCTACTGCGGCGTATTACGTCTTGTATACTTACGTCCTGGGTACTCAAGTAGTCCCGTACCGTGCAATGACGATAGACTGGAGGATCAAATCATGCATGATGCGAGGCAAACATTTTGAATTTTATGGGACGAAGATATGATACCGAAACACCAACAAAAGTATAACTTATGAGGTGACAGTCCAGACGCGGAGAGCGTTGTCGGTGAATCCAGCGAACAATGTTTGACCATCAGCCGACCATGCGATGGACACACACTCAGGCTGCCTTGCCTCGTCACCACCATCAGTGTATGCTGGCTTGAGCTCGTCGACAATGGACCTGTACTTGCATAAGCAAACAGAACTACAGGCAAAGTCAAGAGGGCTCACTTGCTCTCCAGATCGAAGATTTTGACGCAGCTGGCGGTAGCAGCACACAGCCAGTAGCGGTTGGGGGAGAAAACCAATGCGTTGACAACATCGCCGGCTTCCAGGGAGTAGAGGTGCTTGCCCTCGTTGAGGTCCCAGAGCATCGTGATGCCGTCCTTTCCACCAGAGGCGGCAAGGGAGCCATCAGGTGAAACGGAAACGGTGTTGATGTAACCGGTGTGGCCGTAGTGGTTGGTCTTCAGCTTGAACTTGGAGAGTTCCCAGACCTGTCAGAAGGAGTCAGATATCTAGAAACGTGAAGGAAGAATAAAGAATCAGAGATCTTGGTGGAAAAATAGTCTCATAGGGACGAGTCCCTCTGAAGTAGCAAATATAAAGATGTAGCATCATGGAAAGAGGAAGGATACAAATAAAACGAATCCTAACCTTGACGACACGGTCCCAACCACACGATACAATAACGGGGTTCGACACGTTCGGGCTGAACCGCACACAGGACACCCTGATAGACTATTAGGACAATCACTGCACCAGAATACTGACTTCACGTGCCATTCTGTGTGACCCTCCTCCTTGATATCAAACTTGCACTCTCCCAAAGTATTCCAGACCTTGATAGTCTTGTCACGGGAGCCAGACACGATTTGCCTGTTGTCAGCACTGAAGCTGACAGACAGAACATCGGATGTGTGGCCAACGAAACGACGCGTCGTGGCACCAGTGTTGAGATCCCAAAGTCGGAGGGTGTGATCCCAAGAGGAAGACAAGGCGAACTGGCCGTCAGAAGAGATGACAACGTCGGAAACAAAGTGGTTATGGCCGTGCAAAATTCGTTTTGGGTATCCGTACGAATCTTCGTCGCGGGTGAGCTGCCATACGATGATAGTTTTGTCTGTACGATATGAGGGTGAGTGTCGACGGGAAATTTGGAGACGGACACACCCCGGGACGCAGTCAAAATCATGTCGGGGTTCTCCTGCGAGGTCGCGATGGCGGTAACCCATCCTTTGTGGCCTTCCAGGGATCCAAGGAACCGCAATTGCTCAGCCATTTTGTGTAGTGAGAGATGGGATATGCTCGAAAACGATGCCCGGCGTTTGTGTCACGTCACAATTTCAGCCACCGTGACCACCTGTATAGTTCCCGGCGGATGCCGATATTAGTGCAGCGGCTTAAATAATTTCGACTTTCTTCCTTCTTCCAAGGTGGATAGTAACCGCCAAGCCTTGGCTTCGAAATCGACGTTGAGCTACTTGGCAATTCACCTGATTTTGACCTTTTATATTTCGTCTTCTCATCTTGATTCACATCTGTTATTTCCAGGATTCAAATATCCACGGCTAGTACATGGAAATATATGTTTTATCCGCGGTGCAACGGTCCGAGCTCGGTTCGTATTGTCCCTGAAAGTGAGATGAAAATAGCTTATCAGGCTTAGGTTCCTACAGTCACTTTGTCTGCCAACTGTAATCTTATGGCTACAAGTAGAATTCCTGTGATAAGTAAGAAACTTTGTAGCTATCGGTGGCTCAGAGCTAAATTTCTGTTTCGCAGTTGATACGGATCCAGGTGTAGATGATATCATTGCAATGTATGTCTGAGCACCTAAGGCCGCTCAGAGTCCTAACATACAGTAGTCTCTTCGCTCTCGCTTCTCCGGAACTTGAGGTCCTCTCCATCGTTGTTTCTTTTGGTTTGCCCCGTTATCAGTTATTTCAAGTCGTTATCTAAGACAGAGAATTCAGGCAATACTGACATTCAGTCATCATAGTTCGTTAATACATGACTGTCCCCCAGCGGTATCTTGACTAAATCTCACAAGCGCAAATATTCTCAAGACCTACCAGGCTCTAACCCGGCATTTTGACGCTTACCCAGCGGAGAAAATCCGCTTTCCCAACTATTCAGCGTCTCCGAAGACTACGCTCGTGCTCGGAAATGACGCTCCCCTGGAAGGTGACATCCACAGCGCACAATATTTCCACGGAAGGTCCGTAAGCGCCTCCACCCTTTTCGGTCCTCGGTTCAATAACGAAAACTTTACCAGGGACGGTTTAGGTGGGATCACAGAACGTCATAGCGAACTCGACGCAGAGTTCGACGCAACCGCCGACCATCCCCAGCTTCTGTTATCGAAGAAGCCTGCCGTTGAAAACTCGCTTGAATTGTTGCGATGCTATCCGGAAAGAAGCATTACTTACATAGCCCTGGGTCCACTAACAAATCTCGCTGAGCTGATGCGACGCGATAGGGATCTCGTAAGAGGTCGCATAGGCCGCGTCGTCTGTATGGGAGGCGCCTTGGACGTTCCGGGGAACACAAGTCCCGTCGCGGAATGTATGAATCCTTCTCTGTGTTTTTGAAGCGGCTGGTGACCATCAATCTATCTTAGTCAATTTCTTTGCGGACCCGTATGCCGTCAAGGAGCTTCTCATGCCCTCGAGACCAGAGCTCGGTCTGCCCCTTGACCGATTCGTCCTCTTGCCTCTCGATATAACGACTCCGCACGAGCTACCATTCCCAGTTTATCAAGCCCGAGTCGATCCTTCTTTCTCGAATATTAATATGCCCTCCGTTGCCGGCGAGAAGAAGCCTTTAACTCACTTCACTTCGTCGTTTCTGGAACATACACGTACGGTAATGCTCCAATTCGGTAAGGATGCAATGGAACTGCACGACATCGTTGCTGTATGGTGTGCAACCGCGAACCCTCCATCGTCAACTGCCCTTAGTCCCGGCTGGAGCATGCATAAACGCACCTTTGAGATCGAGAGGTGAGTACGGCCATTATTTTCCTACCGATCGTAAATCCACAGCTCAACCCTGGACTAGGATTGGCGAGCTGACTCGGGGTATGTTAATTATAGATCGGAGAGAGGATGAGGCAGCGTATGCACCAGGGGCAAACAGAGCGTTTGTGCAGAAGGAGTTGGATAAACACCAACTGACGCATGGTCCTTGGGAGTCTACCGCTGTTCCCGCCGCAGTGGAAGTGGAGTCCTTGGATTCCTCACCCCATGACGGCTGGCGCATTTCGTGCATCACAAAAACACCCGGGCACGACGTTCTGCTGCAGCTCCTTCTTGAGCGAGTGTGGGGGGGTGTAGACAGAGATGCATAAATGAACCAACTCCTGTACAACAACACATTGGGCCCTCGGAGCGAGACTGGGGGAAATTGCTTTACCGGAACCACGAGTCAAAGGCCGGTGGAATGAAGCGCAACATGGCTGTGGCGACATTCGTCGGCGTTTTCACTTAAGTTTTCACTGCGCCAAGAGTAAGTTTAAAATATACGATTAACAAAAAATCTTTGATTTATCAGCCCAGTTTTCGCGGGGACACGCGGCATATGATAGTATTCAAAGATCTTCCCCCCAATGGGGAAGCCTAAGAAGGATTGTGTCACAAATCCGATCGGCAAGTACTTGGCTACTTCTATTAACTGTTTGGGAGTTATACTTAGCACTGTGTTACGGCTCGCCGCCGTTGGGCGCTCGGGCTTACAGATCAATATTAGCATTGGTGAGTGAACGAAGAAACCGAAAACATGGACCGTTCATGTGAACCTGTTGATGTTGTCTTGAAAGTTGATGGTGATCAACGTCATACCGGACAGCTGCAAAATGTGCGTGATGCCGCCCTGTTCTCACTCGTACGATGATCCTGATTCCTGAGATGATGATGTTCCCGCCGGGCGAGATCCATTTGAAAATCACAGTCGTTCATGCCTGGAATTGAATGCCAATTTGAATATGACGTACTGTGGCGTGGTTGCTGCAAGTCTTGTCACCCTTCTCTATGGACCTTCTGGTTTTCTTGATTATTCTCCAGAGCGACGACACACTTTGGGTCTTTAACCCGAATATCGAGTTTTCCGGATTTATGCGCTGCTTCTGTGGCCCCCTTCGCCGCGCCGTCGGGCATCTATTAGAAATTTTAAGTTCACGTCGCTTTCGCTCTCCATGAGGATACTCAGCGCTGGGGTCGAGGCGTAATAATATAGTGTATTCGTGTCTGCCGATAACACCGCAGGGGTTCTCTCATGCAAGTGTTTCCGGCGCGCCGCTTCCAGCTGATGATGTCCCTTTAGTAAGGGTGTATAGAGCTCGGTTAGTTCGGATATCCTCCGAGAGTCTCCCTTGGGACACCTGCTACGGAGGAGGCTCCGAGACCCCGCTATGGAAGGCTACTACGGTTTTGAAAAACAAATGAATCTGATCATCAATTGTGAATTCGCAACTGTGGGAACTGCAGGGTCTTTATATCTAGCTCTCTGGCCGCCTTCGGTTTCGTCAAATTCCTGCCGCTTATTTTCCCCCCCTCGCCCACTGCTACTACTATGACTCGTGGTCGCAAGAAGGATCTTACTATTCCTCCTACTCGGGCGTTGACTCAGCAGCGGGACTACCGAGCCCGTCGTGCTCAGTACGTTAATGACCTTGAAGAAAAGTGTCGGGCGCTAGAGATAGAGAACTCTGACCTCCGGCAAGAGGTGCGCTCCTTGCGCGTTAAACTACCTTCAGCGACTGTGCATAACCCTCAAATGGTCAGTATGTCTGCTCCAGACCTTGGACGCTAGTGGTGCTCACAGTCGTCGTTGTCCCGTAGGTACAAGCCTCTGCGCAATTGATGCAGGACCTGTCCACAGTGTCGCAGACACTGGCACGATTTCAGCATGTAGTGTTTTCGGAGGTTAACACTTTCCCCCCACCCATGCCGATACCACATCCGGAAAACGGGAACATGTCCAACAGCATGCCCTCGCCCGTCTCTCTAGCTGCCTCTCCCAGCACACCCCACGCCACTGTCGACCTGAAGAACGACGCCTTTTCTCGGTCGTACCAAAACACACCGAGGTTTCCTCGCGATATCCTGTGCGATCGAGACCGTGATAACACGAGGTACGTGATCTCCGGTTCCTGCAGTCGTTCATTTTCTCTGACACGGTTCCTTATTAATGTCAGTGCAGACTCTAGTGCCCGCTTGTATGACAATGAGTCCGACAGTTCCCATTCAGATGAAGACCATCTGACACACAGGGACAACTCGTCGCGGTCGTATTCATATTCGAATCCTTCCCATTCTTTACCTTATCGTTCAGCAGCATAATATTTTCGACACATCTGGATGGGACGATTTGGTCACTTACTGTATTATACTAGCCGGTTGTAGAATAGATAGATTGGATGCTTTGGTAGCATTAATATGTTTCAGAGTACTTGTTTTGTTAGTAGCTGTCTCAATTGTTGTGAATGACATGCAGGCATGCAAATTGTAGATTCGAGCATTGACCATATATAAGTATTGTATTATGATTACACGAGGCGTACTAATACATCTCAAACACAGGACAGGTCCATGCAACAAATATGGTAGAATCGACATTCAGATCTCATAAGGGTGCTTAACTAGTTCATCGTACAACTCGGGAGGGAGGTCGCGTACCAACGTGACAGCAATACCGATGACAGGTACTGCCTCAAGCGGAGGGAACGTACGGAGTAAACGCATAGGGCTACGACACAATGTCAACTTCAAACGGCGAACAAAGAAGTGAATTGCCTACCTGGAAGAGCTCATGACTTCATCCCTGATGAGAAGAAGCTGTGCAATGACACAAAGCACATTGAGATGCACTCCGAAAGCGAGGAGAAAATCCCATAGACGGAGTACTTGGTCAAGAGGGGGAGTACACGCACAGAGCGTCAGGACGGCTATGATCGATATCAGAAAGACGAGAATAGCTCGAAGACGTTAGCACCCACAAGGAAATGCGTATATTTCTGCCGACAAGTTCTTCTTGCGCAAAAGATCAAATAAGTCTGGGTCTACTATTTTGAGGCACTTGTCAAGAAGCTAATCAGAGTCGGTAAATTTCTGGGCAAGAAGTAACACAAAGAGGTGCGGTTTACCTTCAGGCCCCGATGTACTCCATCAAGCGTAGGTTGGACATAAAGAGGACAAGATTCTTCAATGAACTTTGAGAAGCAGTAGAAAGCCTCAAGTTCCGATGGCATTGTAAAAAGAAATGGAGCCGCAAGAACGTTCATGCCTTGGACATAAGTAAATCCTAATTGATGCGACTCTTGTCGGTCTGTCAACGGTTGAAAAAATTAGCCGCACATAAGGCTAAAGGACGGTGTCCATTCTGACCGTGGTTCTTCCACACGAACGCATCCAGCAGACGAACTAGCATGTCTTCTCGCACGCGCTCTTTGAAGCCGCGATCAGTCGCCAGAGTCCTGATGTGGTAGCAGCATGAACGACAAGCTTTCCATGTGAACTAGTGAAACACACACCGAAACGTGTCGTTTCTGATTTTCTCTCTGACTTCGCAGGGGCCTCGTGCAACATACTTCAAGTATGTATCCGCGGATAAGTCATTGATGCGCAGAAGTATCTTCCATATCCGGGGCCGTAGCGTCGGATCCTATAGAGTATAAGCTGCAATTAAAGTGAATTTGATACAGTACCAACAGTAGCTGAAGGGATCCCATCCACGAGAATCATCCGCCGAAGTTTCTTGGTCCCATCGTCAACTTCGCCTGAACGCGACTTGGATGAGATCTTGGGTTGGTTGAGGAGCCTGGCAAATGAATGAGCAGTTGCAGTGCTCGAGGACATCTTCGCAGAATTTGGAAGGAATTAATTGACCTGGTGCATGTGGGCGTTGGTGGGTGCAGGAGAAGGTTTTTGTTGACACGTGTTGTCCTGGCGCCTTCAACACGTCTACGCGCCGCTACACATGGCTTACACCCAAACGCCTATGGACGTCCCTTTCATTTCTTCTGGAGCATCCAGCCGGCGTCACTATGCCTTGGTTCGTAACGTGGAGACCGCCCAGTCAGTGCAGCAAGCCGATGAATACATATTCGCTGAGGTTCGATCCATTCGAAGTCAATTCAACGACCCGGGGCTGTCTTTGGTGGGTAGCGCCCGTTTCGCCAAGTGAGAGCAGCATCACGAACTTGATTTTAGCGGACCTGCAGAGAAATTCTGATTGTACTGCTCTATTGCTATAACGCGGTGACAACGAGCGCGCTAAAACAGGACGCCTTATATTTTGCGATTCCCCATGCGATTAACTTGGCTGAAGCAGCTTCCAATGCCAAGGACAAGCGGATCGGTACGTCGTTACAGAAAGGAGAAAAGACGACACCCATTGCATCCTGTCAGGCTATCTGTTTTGTTCCGAAGTTATGCCTCCCAACCACGAGCTGCAACTCATGCTTGTAAACACCTTGCGCAAGGTCTGCATAGCCCAACTGTCTAAGCCCGTCGTTCTTCAGCTTTTGATAGGATTTAGAAGACTCTTCGCTCACGCGAGTATGCCTTGCCTTAGACAACCTTATAGCATCGTCAACAGAAGATGTGATCCCCGCTGTGCAAGCCCGGCTTCAAGATCTACTAGTTCATAACTCGTCAGTATGTACGCTGACACTTGTCATACACATCTGTTGACGTATTTCGTCTTCATTATAGACCTCATATTCGCCGTCGGGCTCTAATGGTATACAGGGCCTTCTCTAGACATGATCCCGACCTTATGAAATCCATCATTCCCACCGTGATGAAGAGAATGAAAGACCATGACTCTTCCGTGTCGGGTGCCGCCATTTCGATATCGGCGTCAATTCCTGATGTGCGCTCTTCCATTCAAATACGCCATGTCTTCGCTGATACGACGGACGGGCAGAACCGCGACGTCCACAAGCTAACCAATGAGCTTTTTTCCTCAGCATCAACAATTGGGCATCCTGAGTCGAGGTACTGGTTGCTCACAATTATAAGAACACTTCGAATTTTAGGGTTGGTTCCATTTCATGTAACTAGTGGCAATACTCATGGAATTCATAGTCTGAATGATACAAACCTGCCAAATGTCATTAGATTAATTCGATCGGCTTCAGCCAGCAAGGACTATGGTTAGCACAATATTCTTTAGCCGTGATCGCGTTTGAAGTCTTTACACAAATCAGGCCTGCTCCGTGAAGCAGCACTGCTTCTCGGAGAGATAAGAAACGAGGCCTTTCTTAACGTCGCGATGTCATCCAGGCGGGCCCCGGTCGAAAGCATCAGGGAGATCCTCGTGTCCCGAGAACCGAACGAACAATACCTCTTCTTATCATGTCTCGAGTGTGTCGACCCCATATGGTGGGCAGGAATCACACCTGAATGTCCTGCTGTCTTAGAGGAATGGGAAGTAGAACGATTCATGCAGCTGCTCGATTCTGCTGATCCGTTGATTCGGCGCAAGGTGAAATCCCTTTCTAGCCGTGATCTTACCTGCTATTCACCCACCAGCAGGCAGTGAAAATTCTGAACAAAGTCGACCCCGATATTATTTCAGCGTATTATGCTCAGTCTGTGCGGGCATTACCGGCCGAACTGCCATACAAGAACAAAGTAGAGTCTACATGGCGATTATTAGAAGTATTGCAAGTACAGTTCGCAGGTGATGGAGAGCAATACGCCCGCCAAGTCCTGGAACTCTTCAGACACGTCGAGTCGATAGGCCCGTCGGACTCCCAACGTGTTCTAGATGTTGCAGTTGAGAAAGTTCTATCATTTATTAGAGATGGTCGGTCGCTTCACTACTGGACGTCTGTGTGAACTCAATTGTATTGTAGGCATCTCGATGTTCCAGATTGCATCGTCAACCGTATTTTTGGCCCGTCTTACGGAAGGCGAAGACATAGGCCCGACGATGATGGTTATCGTCGCTGCCCTTGGATGTGAATACTGCGGACAACTGTCCCTGCCTCCAAAAGATATTTTGAGTGCACTAGCGTCGAAGCTAGCCCCTTCAACTGGTAAGCACTACCAGGCATCTCAGATGATGGCACAAACTAATCCTTCTGCAGCGTCCGTCCAAAATATCTGTCTTATTTCAATGCTTCGGATTAGTGCGGAATGTGACGCAGTACCTGAAGAGGTTAAGTTGGCAGTGTCTGGGTTGGCGGAGACTGCTGGACGATATATCCGACGGGTCTGTATTCTTGAATGCTCCCAATTAATATTTACTAATCAAGAAATCGTAACATAGCGCTGCGAACAGTTTTTGAAGTTTTCGGCGCAAGGAAATGTACTGGCGTTGATCTTGCGCTCTGCTAGATCACTGACGGTAACTTCCGCTCATGTAGCGCTCTGAATGAAAGTTTACTATACATATAGCTTCCTCATGTTCTGGAGGCATTGGTGCAACAAGGCTCGAAACTGAATACGACCTCTCCGCCAGTGTCACCCCGAAGGCTGTCTGCGAGTGTCTCGCCAACTTTGGGGGCCAGCAAGCTGCGATATGATGCATATGAGACGCCCACATCCATCCCTCGACTACGAGGTCGCCAACCCTCCAGCACCCGTAGCGAATCAACGGTCAGCCCCCAGCCCACACTCTCTAGAACAGTCACCACTGGAGATCTGGCCTTGGCCGCACAGGAGTTTGAGATGATGTCTTTGGTAAGATTCTAGTTTTGGACTTCGATGTTACATTGCCTCATGTCACTAAGTCCTCGCCACAACCGACAGAGCAGGTAAGGATTGTGAAAATTAAAATTCCGTAGCGCAGGCTGATCACCAGGGCTTTTCTGTAGGTTGCACGGCCGCCCGACCTTATTGCATTCGACACACCGTTTATCAGTGATCCCGATCCATCTGACTTTGAAACCAGCTGGAACACCCTTGGCCCATCAACTTCGGCTCGAGGGTGGTTTGAGGGGTCGGTGGACGTCCTTCTGGATCGCTTGAAGGGCGTGGAAGGTAATGAGATGAAAGTCATTCTGGCGGGTGAACCACCGTTTGAAGGTGTGTGTTCTTCCAGTTATGATCTACATATTACTTTACTGTGTATAGGGGAAGTGAAGGTCATTCTGCAGCCTTCCGAAGCGGTTCTTCGGCTTCGTGCGAGTGAAGACGATGGTTGTTTATGGCGGTTGCGATGCGGCGATGCGCAGTCGCGTGTAAGGATTAAGCGTGCCCTTACAGAGGAGTAAATGTGGTTCTACGAGAGCGCGCAGTCTTCCGGGAGAGAGGTAAACCTGTTTGTTGAAAGATTTACTGTGATAGGAAGGTTACTTCCAGACGTCGTTTGGAAGAGACCATGTTCTTGCAGTCCCTGGAGGGGTAAGCGACGCCGATGGAACTGTGGTGTTCTGTTGTCCAGGTGATTTCTTTCGCAAATCAGGTGTATCCCTAAGCTACTAGTATTCAAAGTGAATGGAATGATACTATAGCCAATAGTCCTGCATTTTTGCTTGATGAGTTTGTTGGCTCGTCAACCAACGAACGCATTCTGAAGGGGATCATGCCATCTGATAACAAACAATATTTCTGCTGACTCCAAGGAACATCCTACTTAGAAGCTGATTCTGAAACACGTTATACATTCTTCCAGACATCGTGATCAGAAAGAGGTCGATCCAAATGGCCTCAAAGGCGCCTTTGAGACGGAGGTAACCATTTGATACCTTGTTTTCCAACAATGGGTCGAGTGGATGACAATCAAGATGTCATCTCGGCGAACATTTGGTGAACGGAAGACCGTATGGGCAACAGTAACGGTGATGATACGTGATAATTCGGATGCTATGGCTCGCCTAGGGTAGTTGCAGTCATAAGATTGTCATCTCGATACAGACGCGTATGAATTGTAGCAGTAGCAATGTTTTGTCAGGATGACTAGTCCACATCTTTGGAGTCAAAAATACAGTAAACCCCCGGTCGCAACGGCTGCACTTTTCAAGCTAGTGATATCTGTGATTTGGATTGACTGAGGGTTGGTAACGGTATACACTGGCGAATAGCAATTTTCCGAGTAATCGCGTAGTTAATATTGGATCATGATGCACACCAGTCCATTCGGAGCTTGGGCATCGTGGGAAAATGACGATCGTCATATAAACCCATGCCTTCGAAACCGGCGGAAATTTTCAAGGAACCCCCTTCGACTCATCTCTTCCGTCTACCACCACCACTTTTTATTGCTATTTTTTCAATCTATATGATTCCACCCTCACTGCAGTATGTTTTCCTTTCTTTTCTTTCAAGAAATAGGATCTCATCGCCTGGTGTGTCAGTTCTACAAGACAGATTAACAACATACACTTCGGTCCGCTTCCAGTCTTCCTCGTCGACACCGACCGTCCTCCTTAGGACCTCGGGATTCCCGTGTCATCTCACTCGATTACCTTTTGAACGGCACATGGGATAATTGCTCTGCTCTTACCGTGGTCGTTTCACTCCGGGACCCCTTCGAATATAGACAATAGAAACTTAAACGACTTTCAGCGGATTCAAACGAATTATAGGAAACATACCCAAGAAATAACCGTCAATCCTACCAGATACCAACAGCCAACATGTACGCACTCAAAACTCCTTTCTTCCGTCCAACCAGCCGCCCTTCTTCGCCCGCTCCAGCACCAGCGCAGCCTTCTCGCCCAGACTCGGGGGTATCTTTCGAACGCTCTCGCCCCTTGAACAGGTTGTCATTGACGACGTTCCGGCGCCCATATCCAGCGTCAGCGCCAGTGCCAGCAAGGACTGCCGCGCCGACCACGTTGGTGCAGGATGGATCGTACCTGGAGATGCTGAGCCTCAAGCTAAGCGAGGCCGTTTCAAAGGCCGTAGCCCAGCCTAGTGGTCCACCGGTTGCACACGAGCAGGTGTCAGGGCGGCGACCCATCCCCGCAGGTCGCGGCCGGGCATTGGGCTCCCTCATTGCCTCGTGAGTTTACGAACACTTCGTAATATCCGATTTAGTCTCATCAATTCCGATATTGACAGTGAGCTGCGTGCGACTAGTGAAACCCCACATTTGTACCGAGCCATTTTGCGATCCCTTCACAGGCCTTTGTCTGTACTCCTTAGCAATCTTTCTGCAAGCTTGCTTCTCCACCTTTCATCACCAGCGTTTCTAGCTCTCCCATCAACTGTGCCACAGACCCAAGTTCTTAATCCGACTCAGCTCCACGCCGTCGCCATCGCGACATTCGCTGGCGAGCTTTTGGAAACATTTAATGACTTTGCCCTCGGCCTTGATGGGGACATACGCGGAGATGGCTTGAAGCTAATTCGAGAAGGACTAGCTTCCCTCGTTAATCGGGTAGTCCAACCTTTCTTGGGGTTGATGAAGAGCGAGCTGCATCATCTTGTGGAATCCCTGGAAACACTGGCTGCCTCCTCTGCCGGAAAGACCTCTCCAAGCGGCAAAGCGTTGAGTCATTTACACCCATCCATCGTCACGCTACAGACCGTAATTCCGGTGTATGCCAAAGCTATTGCGAGATACACCGCTACACCGATATCACAGACAAACTTAGCTACCTTCCTTATCTCTATTATATGGAGGGGCCTGTTAGCTTTGACGTCGCGTCCATATGTTGCGCCGACGCCACCATCATCTCCCACGAGTGTACCCGCTGTAGTCAGAAAGCGTCGTGGGTCTTCCACCCCGCCGCTGGCTCCATCTCCGGGACGATTCGCGATCAAGCTTCCGTCATCTAGGCCTCCTTCGCCACCGGTGTTGGCGGTATCATCCTCTGTGACCGCCGACGCACGAGCACTTTATGATATTCTAAATCAACTCCCTAGGCCCGATGCCCACAACGCGGCTACAAGATTGGCCAGAGAAGCAGTTGACGAAGCGTTCGATGCTCTACAAGCGCTCCCCGCATTCTTTGACGTGGTATCCTGCACTTCTCCCGCTCATTCCGTAGATGTCATTGCTCAACAGTTGGCGACAGCGGCGGAAGCTCTACCTACGCTCATTGTATTGCCGGCTGCGCTTCACGTATACGGCTTGCCTGAGATGCAATCGGTTCCGGCAATGCTAGGCATATCTGATACAGAGTACCGGAACGGTTGTCTAACCGGGTTTGGGAGAGCGGAGGATTGTGCGACCGCCGTTGGGCAGCGCCTGCTTGACATCCTCACCCCAACTTTGGGTCTTGATACCGTTTTATGCAAGTGGTTAGAGGTGGAGATAGCCGAAGACCCTTTCCCATGTTCGTGACCAATCAGCGTTCACCCGTTAGTTAAAAAGTATTATTGTTCGTACATTTTTAGTACGACTCTATTCTAGATCTCACGATGACCTCTCCGATAGCACCATGATGTCGTGCTACGCGCTATGTATGTTATAGCTATCTCTGCAATTCTATAATCGTTATTTGTCGACCGGTCATTGACTAGCATCCATCGGGTTTCCCGGCGTGGCGTCGGCAACGTTGTTAGCCTCTGTGGGAAGAGTGGCGGGCGACGAAGGTACCGGTGTTAATTCTATTTGCTTGTTCTGCGGCAATAAGCTTCAGGGATGAGTGATTGAGCAACCTTTCTCACTGTCACTTTGGGCTTTCGCCATGGTGGTCGCTCGCAAAAACTTGGCTTTTGAAGAAAGCGCTGCTTTTGGGCGTCGCAACCGGCTCTCCGCGTCGGTAAAAAGAAAATGTGAGTGCTCTTTTAGTGAAAATTTCACTCAAGATTATTAAGTACACCTGCGAAATTGTTGCGAACCCTGAAAGTCGCCATCGGTTCCCTGGTGTTGGGGACAATTAAAAAAAACGTAAACCAACATGCGTATACTTTTGATGATTTTTTTTACCCAGGTTTATAGTATTGCTACATGCGGAGAGCAAGGAAACTCATTTTTGCTTTCTTAACCGGCAGGACGACTGCATCCGTATGTGAAGCATGGACGATTCCCATTCCTCCTACCCTGCCATTCAAGCCCGTACCAGTTCTCTGGAGCATCACTCTCTCTTACTCACGAGTTCCAACAACCTGCAACGCACCATGCGTTTTTTATCACCCCAACGTGATTGGACATGCTCTCCGAGGGATAGAGGTATAAAGGTGTAGGCAGGGAGGGCATTGAGAGTCAGTTCCTCCTCCACAATGGTTCTCTCAGCAGGTTTTTTGGCTCTCTCTCTTGTCCTCGCGGTGCAGGGTATGGCTCTGCTTGTGCACATTGTTGTGGAATAGCTAGCTTATTTTACGCGTAGCGGCTACTACGGCGCGTCCCCCCAAGGGATTCACTTGTTCGACCGGGCAGATCGTACAGAACAAGGCCTGCTGCGCTCTGTTCCCTGTCATGGATGATATTCAAACGAACCTCTTCGATGGAGGTGAATGCGGTGAAGAGGTTGGTGATGGTTTTTGTTCAAGTTCTTGTGCTCATTACACTTTAAGGTTCACGAGTCTCTGCGTCTCACCTTCCACGATGCTATCGGATTTTCTCGTTCCCAAAGGTACTGAATACCACCCACATGATTGCTGTTCTCCAATTCACTTCGCACATAGGGTCTTTGGAGGTGCTGACGGATCTATCGTTACCTTTTCGGACGTCGAACTCGCGTTCCACGCTAACAATGGAATAGGTAACTCTGTTCGCGCCTTTCCTCAAATCTCGTCCATACTGACATTTTTCTTGCAGATGAGATCGTGAACGCCCAGCGCCCCTTCATAGCTGCTCACAATCAGACACTGAGCACCGGAGATTTGTATGTTTACTTAGTGCTACGCGACACTACACTCTTTTCTCACTACCTCGGATGACAGCATTCAGTTCGCCGGTGCCGTCGGGGTCTCCAACTGCCCGGGTGCTCCTCAGCTCAACTTTTTCCTCGGCCGCGCCGAAGCGAAAGCGGCCTCCCCAGACCTGTTGGTCCCCGAGCCCTTCGACGACACCGACAAGATCTTCGCCAGGTTCTTGGACGCGGGTTTCACTCCGAACGAGGTTGTCGCACTGCTTGCTTCGCATACTATCGCCGCTGCGGACCATGTAGATCCAACTGTGAGGAGCCTTGAATGTTATATATGTGGGATGTTACTGACGATTGCACTAACTTGCAGATTCCTGGGTAGGCAGTTACCTTTCAGGTTTTTCGGGGACGTGCAGTTTGACTATGTCCCACGCAGAACCCCATTTGACTCGACACCGAGTCTATATGACAGTCAATTTTTCATTGAGGTCCAAATGCACGGTACTCTATTCCCTGGGTAAGTTTCTGCTACGCACCGTTACTATCTATAAGGAGGCTGATATCCTCCGCTACCAGAACCGCCGGAAACCAAGGAGAGGTAGAGTCGGCGATTCAAGGTGAAATACGTCTGCAATCCGATGCCGAAGTATGTTTCTCGACTTTGTTTCACTAATAGTACACATTCTGACCACACTACGTTCGCACAGATCGCTAGAGGTATGAATGTGCATTTTTGCTCTAAGAATATAATGTTAACAGCGCTTGTTAGACTCCAGGACTGCGTGCGAGTGGCAATCATTGATGAGTACGTGATATCTGGATTAATCACAACCTGGAAGTTAGCTGAGCGAGAAATTTTTCAGCCGATCACGCAAAGTTACAGAGGGTTTTCAAAGACGCGATGCTCAAGCTGTCCATCCTGGGGTCCAACCAGAACAACCTCATTGATTGCTCTGATGTTATCCCTGTCCCAGTTCCCTTGCCAAGCACTGCGGGCCCCCATTTGCCACCTAACACAACGCGCAAGGACGTGGATGCTGCCGTACGTATGGAGCGACTTGTGTGGAATGTTTAACTGAAAACAGGTTCACAGTGTGCCTTTACACCTTTCCCTGCTCTCACTGCGTTACCGGGACCTGCCACTTCCATTTCACCCGTGTACGTATCTTGCAGCCCTTCTAAAGTTTTCAAGGCGCTCAAGTTCATCTCGTTACAGCCCTCCTTCGTAAATAACCCCTTGTTTCGTATCACCTATGCACGCGTTTCGGGTAGTCGGGTATCAAAGTCAGAATCAGATGTACACCATGAATTCTAAATACAAATAGTAAATGCAGGAAGATTGCCCAGCAGCAGTAAAATGTGCGAACATCACCATGTCATATCTGGAACATGGGCGTTAGAGTTGATAACACGAGCGTCAGAGAATTCTCACCGTTTTCGAGTTTCACCTTCCGGATATCGTTCATGATGCGTGCAACATGTTGATCCAGCATTTCGACGTAAGGTTTTAAGGATGTTCTTTGCCAATCTAGGAGCGTGTCAGCTGGCGACGCCATGTTTCGAGGCAAATGCCTTACCAGAATCATGGTCGCCGGACTCTTCCTCACTCTCGGTGCGATTTAGCTCTTCGAGTAGCTGGCCCACTGTTGGCACCTTCTCCGGATCAAACTCCTCTATTCTCGTCGGATCGACGGGCACGCAGACTCGACCCGTCCCTGGGTGTACAACAAAGGGTGCCTTGAGCAAATGGTTTCTATGTTTGGAAACCTCTGCATCGAGGCGAGGATAGGTGTACTGGAGAATGATATCTTCTAGTGCTGCCGTCAACAAAGCCTAGTACCAAGTCAGCATCACTGAGAAACAAATGAGGATTTCATACTTTTTCTGGCGACTTTTTGATCTGAGCTTTGAGGTCCGACCATTTATCTGAGGAGGTCCGTGTCGGGTCAGCCGACCATTTGGTTCGAAGAGCATCGACAACATCAGGAACGGGTATAAGCTTCAAAAGAGCTTCATATCCCTCTTCTGTGGCAAAACAATCTTGATCCTCAAGTATGAGATCGGTGAAAACCACGGCAAGATCTTGCAAGCATTCTCTATCATCATTGTAAGCCAAACACAAGGACTGTTGGTACCACCACTCACTGAAGCGACGGCGGTAAGGCCCGAGAACCAATGCGCACGTTGACCTTTTTCCCCGGCTCTTTCCCACCCTGCACGACTGTCAGCCAATTAACCATTGCCCTCCGTTCGTCATCGGTTAGCTCCATCGCTTCCTTATCTGATACCCACAAGTGGATTCCACGTCGACCAGAATAGACCCATAGTAAATGCTGGTATCCGAACTGGTCCCGAATAGCCGTATCCAAGACTTGAACGGCGGCAGATATGAAGCCCCAACAACGCTTACAGATAGCAGCGGCTGAGCAGCATGTGCGAACGGGGTCATAATCTGTCATATCGATATCGAATACCAGTTCACGTTGGACGGGGAAGAAGGCCCCTTGACGCGCGGTTCTCCGATCCTTCGGCTGCAAGACTGTTATATTTTTTCGATAGACGCGTCGAATTGCCACTTACGCGAACACTGTACATGGGTCCAATTTCAAATCGAGAGGGGTTGAGATTGCAGACTTGCTTTTTCAGTTCTTCTGCATTTGGAAACGAGTTGTACCGCAGATAGATATCCCCTGGCAGAGTAAAAGCGAATTCGCGGTGCGTGAATAAGCGGGTTGGAGCGTGTTGCTGGTTTAGCCAGATGAATATGGATTGAAATGGATATAAGCGACGATAGAAAAGGCGCATTGCATCTGGAGAAAACGAGTCGATATCGCTGGAAGGGATGGCCATGGTGGTAGAAGGTAGACCGGCGAACGATAGTCACACACACGTAAGTGTCACATCACGTGCATGTTACAAGTCCCAGGACTCTTATTTTTATTTTTATTTTTAACTCTATATTTCTAGGCCGCAACCCGTAAACTATGTACAGAGACGCGATGGCGCTTGCTCGTGGCTAGCGCCAGTAGCCACCGTATGTAAACCATGGGATTTTTGTACTATTAATGGCATAAGTTTCCTATAGCGTTGTGTGTTGAGTTTTGGAAAGGCCCCAGGACATCTAATTTGAAATCCCCCATCCCAGACTTTCTTTGGATTTTCTTGTCCGCTTTGGCTGCGCTCAAATTCTTGTACCATCGCAGGAGCATCAAATTTACACGCCTTATCGTGTGTCTTCCATTATCGGTACAAAAGTTTTGATATTAAAGCCAGAGGCCGCCTGTCGAACTGTTCGTGCAACTTCGAGGTATACTTATATGTCTTTATGAACCTCCAAATGGCTATCTGGCCTTGAGATTACTTTGAAATTCTTCGTCATACACTCATGACCTCGATTAGTGCTTTTGCTCTGGAAATTCTGGCCCTGTTATTTGTTTTTTTCGCCGTTCAAATTCAGAGTACGGTATTTCCCCGCTCTCTGTGCAGCCCTGTCGCAACTAGACTATACATCGACTTTTGGCGCTGCAGCTCCGCCGGTGTCTATGCGGGAGTTATAGGAGCCGAGAACTGTGATTCCATCCAAACTCGTCAGTATACAGTAATACCCTTATTAAGTAGGACGTCTGACCAGACCATCCTTTCCTTGTAGGACGCGTGGACCAATGATGTGGAATCCATCGACGTCTAACATTTAAGAAACTGGAGCCCCTTGGTTTCAACAGTCACTTTTTAGATGATTTTGTTCGTACATAGGTCACTGGCAGAGGATTGAAAATGTGCGATGTACATGACGAGTGGATATTTCGAAGCCAATGTATAATTCGGAAGGGAAGTACGAAAATGTGTGCATTCTTACCTGTATGCTGAGAGTTGCTAGGTATATCCCGTAGCGAGCCTCAATCGTACTGTTACAAAACCACAAAGTTCGAGCAGAACTTTCAAAAAAAAATTCACAAGCTCTTGGCCACACCATTGCGGGGTGTTCGCCAATCTTTCATTTCATTTCAGAACAAACATGATTTTTCGATGAAACAAGGCTCACCACGACCATCCTAGAAGTTCGGCAATGAATTCACTGGTGTTCTCTGCTCTCATCAACGCTTCTCCGATGAGCACCGCGCGAACACCTTCATCTTTGTATATCTGCACGTCTTTCGGATTTGAAATCCCACTCAGGGCGCACAGGACGACGTCTCTTTCTCGAACCATCTCCACCAATCGACTCGTCGTCCCCATATCCACTTGGAAATCATGAAGATTGCGATTGTTCACGCCGATGACCTTTGCCCCCAGGCCCAATGCAGCCTCCATCTCTTTTGCGTTGTTCACCTCCACAAGGGGCTCCATGCCTAATTTCAACGCGTAGTCATAAAGTTTCTTTAATTGATCGGCCTGAAGCATGGCGACGATGAGGAGAATGGTATCGGCGCCAAAGAGCCTAGCCTCCGCGATCTGGTATGGATCAAAGATGAAGTCCTTGCGAAGCACTGCGGGTCGGTTGGGCAGAGAGTCAATCGCCTGGCGCACTAGCCGCATATCGAGGAGTGAGCCCTTGAACCAGCTCGGCTCAGTAAGGACGGAGATGACGGATGCCCCAGCACCAGCATAGGTCTGTGCTTGCTGCGCTGGGTTGATCTTCATCGCAATTGGTCCTTTCGATGGGCTGGCACGCTTGATTTCTGCCATGAGAGAGATGGAGGATGTGCTGCCTGGGTTCTGTTTCAGACGCTCAACGAATGAGATGAGTGGTGGGGCAAGGTTCATCGAAAGATAGACATCAATGTCTTCTGGCAATGTCCCAGGGGTCGATGAGGCCAATTCCACATCTTTTGCACGTTGGGCATAGATTTTTTCGAGAATTGAAGGTTTCGACATGGAGGTAAGAAGTAATTCGATGTCGGCCCGACTTACCGAACGCGACTCCGACCTTGTCACCGTCACCACCTTGTCTACTGCACTCATAATATTCAGGTGAACTTCCTGGCACTGGGGCACAATCCATACTGACTTTATTCAATCAAAGCCCTGTCGTCGTGGTACAATTTACCCCGGCCTTTCTCTCCTAATGTGCCGGCAGAAGAGACAATTATTATCGGAGTACTATACTAGAGGAGTTGTGCATACAGACCATCCCCCTCTCCGATCAATAGATCTATATCGTCATTTATCTACGAGAGAGGGTCCCAGGACCATTCATAAAACCAAGCTGCAATTTCCTCAATGCTTCTTTCCTTGCCAACCCCTCCTCCTCCTCCGATCTCACCGGCTCCGAAAAAGACCGTTCCCCAGCTCGTTGTTAACGACTTGGATGCCAGGAACAGAAAGAGGTGTACCCACTGCCTTGCGCCCACATCGTGTCAGCTTCTCTTCTCGTCAACCCTTCTCGACATTCATTGATATCACATCTGATAACATCCGAACAGGGAAGTGTTCGCTTTGAAAATAGCAATCTGCCGTGTGGATATTGTTATCTCGATTTTCCAAGGTCTTCGCCTTCATCCCTACAGACGTGGATATCTATGAGGTTGGCGAGTTTGTATGAGAAAATGAAGATTGTTTGCAGATCCATCGACGATATCGGAGCAGCTCTTCCATCTATGGGACCGGGACGATTGTTCCGAGCACAGGCGTACAGACCAGAGGCTAGTCGATGGGCGAACATGTCCAAGTGTCGCAAAGTACAATCGGCTTAAAGGGCAAGCTGAGTCGTTACACCACGTCCGGAGTAGCAACAGAGCGAGGAAGTATACCTATCTCATACTAAATCTACCTTTTTAAATTATATAACATCCAGAAGTTGACGCTGAACATCTGATAGAGACCGTCTAACATGCATTGTATTCTCCGAGGAACTATGACACACTGGCCTCAGCAGGACGAAACGTCAAAAGTCGGGTGTTTCAACACGAGCGTAGGTCTGTGATTTTTGGGTGGGGTTGATCTTCATCGCTATGGGTCCTTTCGACGTGCTAGCGCGCTTAATTTCTGCCATGAGAGAGATGGAGGACGGTGTACTGGTTCTTTTTCAGACGCCCGACTAGTTATGAAATGAGTAAAAGGTTCATCGAAAGATAGACATCGATACCTTCTGGTAATGTCCTAGGCGTCGATGAGGCTAATATAGACTGCAGATACGTCCTATCATGTCCGTCGCCAATAATGATCAAGGTAGGAGTGCCAGCAATCCGGAACCTTTATATTCATCGATTTTTTTGTAATGATTATTCGAGTCGTTACGCATTGCCCTAGTGTTGTAGTCCATCCTAACGATGCCCGCGTTAGGCTTCAAGTTTCCTAAAGAATCGAACAGCAGCTTGAGAGCACATACTTTAGCTTCAGTGTGTATACTTCTATCATCAGAGCTCTGACGTTGCCTGCTGCGCATGTAAGCATCCCTCTGAGGACACTGGCTATCCGCAATGATTATAGTGCATGTTCTAGCTGTAGATATATTTTAGTAGTCTTCGATAAACCGAAGAAATAATGTATGAGGATTTGATGTCCGCGTCTCTTTCACTTACTGCTGAGCCAGGTGTCCGTACAAGAGAGGCGAAGAGAAAAAGTGAGCAACAGGATGGTGGTAAGAGGAAGAACCTGTCAGTATCGTATTCTAAGTTGCGGATCTGGATCCCGGAAGAAGTTCGAACCCCGATCATCGTCGAATGTACGAATGAATACTTGCTATGGAATTTCCTCCGGGCCTACGTTCGTCTACAATTTGTGGCTTTTCAGATAGTGTTCTGGGCTATGCAAACGCACAAAATTCGTTATCATTTTACCGTGATTTTTCTTCTGCTGACTTTGCCTCATTTTGTGCTCAGAGTCGGAATATCGTCTTTTATTACTCATGGAAATAAGCTATCGTAACTATTCGAACGGTCGAGAGCCAAGGTTACAACTCAATAACATGTATAGAGCATGAAAAGTGCACGGCGCGGACTGATGTCATGTTCGCTGGTGCGTTCAATCTGTCAGCCATACTTCATAACTAGCCTATAATTATCGATTATATTGCTAGTAGTTATCACCTAACACCGTATAAATGAGCGGTCAACATTTTGATTTTGAAAGGAAACTCGCCGACACTCCACAAACGGCCCGTATATCCATCGCCATGTATAATGGGCGTCTGCGAAGGAAGGGGTCCGATTCGAGCCATGAGCTGCCCATAAGTCATGGTTCTTTCAGCGTCTGACTTCAAGGCTTGGAGAAGTGCCTGTGTAAAAGCCCCGTGTATCTTGGCGCTTGGTTCTGTAAAACCTTCCAGGGCAATCTGATAGCCCTTGCATGCAACGAGGAAAATATGGGACTCGGAACTTCTGTCCAAAAACAGGCGCTCTCCCGACTTCTCGTACAAAACTCTCCCCATGTCAGGAAGAGGATTTGCATAACGAACCTTCCCCGACGTGCAGTTCTGGACATCAACCATTGTGCCTCCGTGACAACAGTCAAGCACGAATGTGATCTTGGCAGATATCCCGGAAATGATAGCATTGATATCTCTGTCGGTGATATCGAATACCATTTCCCCATTGGCGATCCTCCCCCGATCTATAGGGCAAATTGCCTCAACAACGTCTTCCTGCATTGAAGGCGATCTGGAGTACACAGACCCTGAATATCGAGTTCCATGCCCGGCGTAGTATATGAGAATGCTGTCTTTCTCCCGGGCATCCCGGACCAGATTACGAATAGCGCCAAGGATGTTGGCACGAGTTGGTCGGATGCTGGTGTGGTCTGTTATCAAGGTTATGTCGTTTGGATGAAAATGATTGAGTCGAATGAGGACGTCGCGTAGACCGTGAACATCATTCAGGGGTCCATCAAGAGGATTCTCCTTGTAGTACTGTATTCCAATGAGTAGCGCACGGCGCTTGGGTAAAGCGGGGCCATCTTGAGTATAAAAGTCGCAGGTGGTCTCGGAGGAGTCATTGAAGAAATACAAGTTGCTGAAGTAGTTCTCTGCGCAGTACTGTGGGATGTAGGAGCCTCTGGAAGGCGGAATGTTGTGAAAGTTCTCCGACGCGTATACGGAGTTAATGGAAAGCATCGGCACTTAGGAACTATCCTCTGTCCAAGGTAACAATCCTGGGTACGAGGCCAGGACTTTAGCACCAAGTGATACAGTGAACGAGCTAGCACCTACAGATAGGATGATGGGGGCTTGGGAATGCAGAATCGAGAATGGGAGAGCAAGAACGCCATGGAAGTATGAATATGGGCGCAGGTGCCAGGTGCTCGGCGTCTTGCGCAAATTATTGTTGTCCGAATATAGAAAGACCCTTTCCGCAGCTTCTTACAGCTTGCTTCCTTCGCTCGCAAACGTCAGGTTGTCAACAGCTTTCCAACAGCTTTGCTATGCATTGCTGATAAATCTGCTGTATAGACACTGCAAATTTTAATGCTGTTGCATGAAACTCTATTGAATCGAGTACAGCACATCAATACGTGTATATCCTTTAGACTCAAGCAACAGCAATTGTACCAAAGGTACCGTAAAACTGCTGTAATTTTACATACAACCATCGTAGGTGGATATACCGGTTCCCGAACAACGTAAAATTTGCTATATTGACTCGTGGTAGTCCGGCGATTTGTATTGAATGATACCGTTCAAGGTTGGGCGTTCACTGATGCTACTCCACAGGTTTTCGCCAATTCTGACCACATAGGATATTTTGTGTGGATAACAGCATAACAGCTGGCATAACAGCACTAATCACGGGGGGTCTATTTATTGGCTGTGAATCATTGCCCTCAGCATTCACAAATGCTTGACTCCTCTGATAATGTTCTAGGACATGGTCCAGGACTCGGAGGATCTCCTTTACCTCCGACAAGCGCAAGTTACGCAATATCCTTACCAGACTCTCGCCCATTTCTCGACCCTTCATCACATGGATCCATCTCCCACATAGTAAGGACGCACATTAGCATCGTGACTAGATCTAACTAATGTCCATTGAACAGGACGATATGTTAGTGGTTGATAATGAGATACAGGACCTTAGGAGGCGGATTGTATCTCTTGAAGAATTCGAAATGAATGTGGCCCAGGAGTACGGAATGCAATCCGAAGAGATCGATTCGCCCGCCATCCTGCAGAAAGCGAAGGAAATTGTATGGAGCTTAAACGGACCATCCCAGGAGATGAAAGCCAGGGCAATTCAAAGGGCTGTTGACCTTGACACCCTTTACAAACTTAGGTGCAGTCTGTCGGAGCTCCAGCGGGCCAGAGCTGTACTGCATCTTCAAGCTGGTCGTCAAGCACCAGCGAATATTCAGGTATGTTTACAGGTTTCACAATCTCTGAAGCTATTCTTTTCGTTGACGGGTGACTCTTTCGTTCAGTTTCGGAGCACAATCGACGCCTCTCGCTTTTGGGTGGTCATTATAGGGATTGATGCATACCGACAGCTTCCGTTACAAGGCTGTGTCTTCGACGCGGTAACAATGAAGAAATATTTTAATGACCTCGGTGTTCCCAAAGATCGCATACGCCTCCTCTTGGGTCGTCTCAACGGGCCAATGCATGATTCATTATTTCCCTCTCGTGAAAACATCATCAGAACGCTTCACGATATTTGCAATAATCCTCTCATCGAGAAAGGAGACTCCATTATCATATACTTCTCCGGCCACGGATCACACTATTTCTGCTCAAATTACTTCTACGAGATTGCTGGTGGATCGGCGCACCTGGGATCCGTTGAGGCCATTTGTCCTGCAGACCGAGATGAGCTCGATAGGGAAGGCAATCCGATATCTGATATCAGTGACAGGGAGCTGAATACAATAATTTCCCTCATCCGTGATACCAAGGGCGACAATATCACCCTCATTCTCGACTGTTGCCACTCAGGAAGCGCCACACGTGGTATATCGCTCTTAGCTCGTCCAGGCTGTTCACGGGATCTACCGCCAGTTTCCAACAAACGAGAGAGTGTGCTACAATGTGTTGATACGAGCTTGCGGAAATATTGGCCTGGAGCTCCATCAGTGCTGGCGGAGAACTGGTCTCCAGATATGACATCACACGTGGTCCTCGCGGCATGTAGGGAGTTCGAGTTTGCAAGGGAGATCCGGAGGGATGATGGAAACGTCGCCGGGATTTTCACCAATGCCCTAGTCACAGCACTGAGGTCAGGGCTAGGTGAGAGGGTTACATACGCCGAACTATGCAGCACCCTCCGAGTTTTTATGGCTCCGTTCCAGATTCCTGCCGTAGCTGGGAGAAAGGATTCATTTGTTTGGTATCGTCAAGTTTGAATAATTTCTGTAGAAAATGATAGAACCTTTCCGTCACTAACAAGTAAGCATTTCAGACAACATTTATTTTGTATTTTAACACAAGTGGACATTGTTTGTATTATAGTTCAGCATCTGTACTCATTAGCAGCATACCCACTGTTTTATCATGTATTCATATAATGTCCTTCCTCCGGTATTATGAAGTCATCGCCCGTCTGTTAGAATCCGGATCATGATCTATAAAAAACATAACTCAAGTCTCGACACGTCGGTGCGTTAATGGACTGAGGAAAGAGCTAGGGTAAGGGGCTGTCCTACTTAAATAGTGAGAGAACAAAGGAGAGTCCTCGGTGCTTGCCGAGAACAATAATCGGACGCCAACACCGTCCTGTCTGTTTGAATTCTGCGAAGTCAGCCTATGATTAACTGGTATGCCTTGTGACTTTGCGAGATTTTCGAAAAATAATGGTCCTACCTTTTTGATCAAGCTAGTCTGGGTAATTACATCCATGAAGAGATTCTCTTTGGCTTAGCATGCTCACTATTAGCACTCAACGTGGCAGTGGTACCTGCCCAATCAATCCATTCGGCAATAGCAACATCCATCACCGTCACCTTGTCTACTGCACTCATAATATTCAGGTGGACTCCCTGACACTGGGGCACAACCCAAACGGACTTTATTCAATCAAAGCCCTGTCATCGTGGTACAGTTTACCCCAGCCTTTCTCCACTAATGTGCCAGCAGAAAAGATAGTTCTTGTCGGGGCGCTATATTAGAGGAGTTGTGCATACAGACCGTCCCCTTCTCCGATCAGTGGGTATATATTGTCATTTATCTATGAGAGAATAGCTAGGTCCCAGGACCTTTCATATTGAGAAGTTCAATTTATTTACCAACTTCTCGAGCTTAAAACACCGTTCTCCAGCAGCTTTATCCGTATACGTTGTATACGCAGTGCTATCTCCAAACCAAGGATCGCTGTCTGCTCTTCAGACACTCCTCCCTGTTGGCGGACCAGAGCCACGATTCCGGAAGTCACCATCGCTGATACATCATACTTTTCGCCCAGGGAAATTCGCTCTGTCGCATCGATCTTCAGCTGACGCTCCAGGATTTTCGAAATAGTAGTGTTGCGTATGTCAGTCATCTCGTCATCTCCCACATTGTTGAGAGCTTTAATATTGATATCTATTCCTCGAGTGATGTTTCGAGAGGAGACGCATCGTTCCTAAATTATCCATCAAGTTATCAACAATGAAACCAGTAGGTGTTCTTACCGACGGTACAGAAATTTGAACAGTCGCTCAAAGTCCACTCTACTGACACCTTGCAGTTGGATGGGTTTATCGTCAGAATCGCCTTCAACGGTGCCAGTTGCTGCCTGAGGCAACGTAAACATAGCTCTGAACGTCTCCGAGTTCTCGATGAATTGAAATCTTGGCACACGGAATAATACATCTTCGACCTTCCGGTCCCTCATCGTCAGCGCATGGTCGCATGTCAGTAACAACTGGACTTACGAGGAAAGTGCTGGTCTGCCAGTAAAAATCATTGCTCCTAGCCCACAGCGCCATTTCATATTTGTAGAGTACGAAAGCAAAAGGTTCGCTGGGGGAGCCTATTGACGGGTAGTGGCTGTCCAGACACGCTCGTTGTTAACGACTTGGATGCCAGGAACAGAAAGAGGTGTACCCACTGCCTTGCGCCCACATCGTGTCAGCTTCTCTTCTCGTCAACCCTTCTCGACATTCATTGATATCACATCTGATAACATCCGAACAGGGAAGTGTTCGCTTTGAAAATAGCAATCTGCCGTGTGGATATTGTTATCTCGATTTTCCAAGGTCTTCGCCTTCATCCCTCCAGACGTGGATATCTATGAGGTTGGCGAGTTTGTATGAGAAAATGAAGATTGTTTGCAATCCATCGACGATATCGGAGCAGCTCTTCCATCTATGGGACCGGGACGATTGTTCCGAGCACAGACGCACAGACCAGAGGCTAATAGATGGGCGAACGTGTCCAAGTGTCGCAAAGTACAATCAGCCTTAACGGCGAGCTTCGTTACACCACATCCGGAGTAGCAACAGAGCGGGGAAGTATACCTATTTCATACTTAATCTGCTATATAGCATCCGGAAATCGACGCTGACTATCTGATAGAGGTGTAACACGTGCAATGTATTCTCCGAGGTACTATGGCACACTGGCCTCAGCAGGACGAGACGTTAAATCAGCTCGGCTTAGTAAGAACGGAGGTTAATGTTCCAACACGAGCGTAGGTCTGCGCTTTTTAAGTGAGGTTTCATTGCTATGGGTTTTTCGACGTGCTAGCGCGCTTAATTTCTGCCATGAGAGAGATGGAAGATGTACTGGTTCTGTTTTAGACGCCCGACCAGTAATGAGATGAGTGGTAGGGCAAGGTTCATCGAAAGATAGACATCGATACCTTCTGGTAATGTCTCAGGCGTCGATGAGGAAGGGTTCGAGTCCGACATAATTCGATGCCGGCCCGGTTTACCGAACGTGACTCGTCACAGTTTCGATCCTCATCCATCATATCAGGCCAGGTGGCAGGCCCTCATATTACACGACTTAGTCCGTAGTAGAGACGGCCGTGGGCGGTCAATATTCATAAGGTGGACTTCTCGCAAGCACTAGGTCACACAACTCATGCAAAGTTTATTCAAGTGTGTTGTGATATTCCGGTGATACGGCATGTATCGGCATGCTTAGTAAAGGAAGAATCCAGAGGAAATGGGTTGAAAGAGAATATATTAGGAAGTAAATAGTATAAATACAGCGCACAGGCAGGGAAAGCTCCTCGTGAGTTTGTCTACCTAGTGACTAACAGCCTAACAGCTGGAGTGCATCGCATTCAAATCACAATAAAGTACTGCGATTACATCATGAATAGCTAGGTCTTCTTTTCCTTGTCAACGTCACGCCGGTCATCCTTGTCGCTTCGAATCCCTCTACCTCTTTCACTGGCTCCGAAAAAGACCGCTCCCCAAGAAATACATCTCTCGCTACGGCACGAACGGCACTTTCTGAAAACACAGACGACGCACTCCTGTTCTCTAGCAGCTTAACCCGTATATTTTGTATACGCAGTGCCATCTTCGAACCAAGAACTGTCATCTGCTCTTCCAAGAGTCCTCCCCGCTGGTTGGCCAGACTAACAATTCCGGAAGTCACCAGAGCTGGTACATCATACTCTTGGCCCAGGGAAATTCGCTCTATCGCATCAATCTTCAGTTGACGATCCAGGAGGTCTGAAATAGCAGTGTTGCGTATTTCTGTCATTTCCCACATCGTCGAGAGATTTAAGATTGATATCCATTCCTCGTGCGATATCTCCCTTGGGGACAGCCCATTCCTAAATTATCCATCAATTTATCAACTATAATCAAATCAGCGGAGGTCTTACTGAGAGTACATAAATTTGAGCAGTCGCTCAAAATCAACTTTACTGATACCTTGCAGATGGATGGGTTTATCGTCGGAATCGCCTTCAACGGTGTCAGTTTTGGTCTGCGGCAACGTGAACATGGCTTTGAACGTCTCCGATTTCTCGATGAATCGATATGTTGGCACACGGAATAATACATCTTCGACCTTACACGGTCCTGGCTCTTCAGGGTATAGCCGTATGACATAAAAATCTGGACTTACGAGGAAGATGCTGATATCCCAGTAGAAATCTTTGCTCCTGGCCCACGGCGTGTCAGGCTTCCGAGGTATCACAGGATTTACATCTTGTGACAACCCTCGAATGGGTAAAGACCGTCCATACATGTTCTTTGTTAGTATCTTCGATGTCCGGGATAGAAAGAAGGTAACCTCATTGCCTGGCGCCTATAGCGTGTGAACTTCTCTCCTCGTGTCAACCCTTTTCTACTGTCATGCTTATCACATCAATAACGTCAGACCAATGCAGCTCTTTCATAGCTTACAACTGATGCGATTGTCGTGTGTAGAGATATTGTCGTCGTTTATGGTCAAGAGTAAGCGGACGAGCCTGATCGATGGACAAACATGACATGCAATTGGCTCAGAGGGCTTCGTCACTATATCCAGGAATGGCAACAGAGGGGGGGAAGAATACCTGTTGCACGCTAAACTGGTCTTTCGAGTATACAGAGTCCAGAATTCAACGATGATCATCGGATAGAAATTGAATAACATGCATTGTAGTTCTCCGATGCACTGCTTGCTACACGCTGGTCACAGCAGGTGCAGGACGAAACGTCAGAAGTCCCCGAGACCTCAGTTTTGGCATTTTCTCGACGATCATGGCGATGACATCTTCCATGGACGGCGAGTGAAAGTCAACATCAGGAACATCTTCATCTTCATCGGAGTCTTCCCATCGGCACGGGCCATACCAATCATTACTTCGTACTTCAATGCCTAATTTGAGTTGCTGAAGAGAGGGAAACTGCGGGCTGCTAAGAAGTCCATCGAGATTAGTCCAGGAGGGGAGCTCTTGATAGGATGGGAGATGATCGGGAGTGTTTAAGGTGAAGCTCATCGTGATACGCATCTTGCGAAGGTTTGTGAGCTTGACGCTATGGAGAAGACGTTCGACATCAACTAGATATGCAGCATCATTCTTGGTGTAAAGATTTATCGAGTCGAAGTCCAAGGTTTCTAGCGATGTAAACCCATTCAACGCTTCCGTTGAGATGAAATGTGCTACGTGCATATTCATCAAAATTTGTCATTCAAAAGTTGTTTGACTCACTTTGCATGGAATTGACGTAGGAATTCAAGTTATATTTGAGGGCTTCGATCTCGACCCGTAGATGTTTAATCGCAGCACCCGCAGTTTTAATAAACGGATCGAGATAGGAAGAAATTTGAGGTGTGGTTGGAAATTGAATTTCAATGCGGCGGTGTCTTGTGGGGAAGTATTCCCAAGTCAAGGTGAGGTCGGTAAGATCATCAAGATCAAAGGCTCCTCCCGAAAGCCAGGAAAGGATATACAGACTTTTAGTTGTGTCTTGGAGTCTGAGATTCCTTAGCCGTTTTGGAGCAGCGTCAACGTAGTTATGGAGTGTGGGGCCAACCAGGCCCTGGTTGGAACTTCTGACTTCCATGCCTGCGATACGGAGGTCCTTCAGGTTGACCATTTGAGACATAAGATCCAACAAGTCTGCTGGTTCGTTGAACACCACCACGTATAATTCCAGACGCTCCAGGTGCTTAAAATTGCACAGAACCTCTATCACCCTCTTGCTCGGCAAGTAAAGGCCCTCCATTTCCAAGTGTTTGACTTTTGGGAGCAGGCGGACGAACTCCAATGTCTCAGCACTTTCGAGAAACGGAGGTTCGTCCGACACCACAGTGTCAAAATCCACCGAGTCTGCACCGTACACCTCAAGTCGGGTGACGTATCCGGCGAGATGAGGATATGTGGCGAACTTTCGATTCCAAGATCGACATTGTGATTCGAGGGACACGGCGAGCGAGGAAAAGACAAAAGGCTGCGCGAGCCTACGCCAAGAACGACATACAAGGCAGCATGCCCTGAATTCGTTGGTCAAGTATCTCAGGATCTCCAATACAAGCTCGGGAGGAAAGGGTGCCATGAGGTTGATTCAAGGTCGGCGTAGCTTGAAATGAAAACATGAGATCGTGATACCAATAAATCCATAAGCAGGCAATCCTACCACGATAAAATCCAAATTCTTCGCCAGGCGAGGTGGCCACCGGAGAAGAATGGTGAGAGCGAGGCGTGAGAATTACAGTGCCGCTATCGGCACGAGAGACCGAGTGGGTTTACTTTCTCACGCCACCGTCGCGTCTCACAAACCGCCATCGTACGCTGCTCGTGTCCTCGACAGCCGAAGACCCATCATCGCGCACATAATTAGCTGAAAAACGAGGTTTTTCTGTGTACTGGTAAACCTCTCAATTACACTGCAATCATGTCTGATTTCGCTGTTCGGACTACAGCACCAAAGAAGGGCCATGACGCCCATTCCTCTGGGACTGATTCTGGAAATTTTTCGATGTGTAGGAGACCGTAGGGACACTTTTTCGGCGTGCTGCCTTGTCTGCCGTACCTGGGCCACACTGGCCCAGCCGTTTCTCTTTCCTCAAATTCAGCTGTCACTCGAAGCTGATTGTGCTCCCTGGAACCAGAAATTCTCTACATACCCCCATCTCACCGACTTTGTGACCATCCTGGATCTATGGGGCCACGACAGGCATCAATACCCACCATTTGCCGTGTTGCCTCCTTTTCTTGAAGGACCCGCCACTCTTGAGCTTATACGCCGGCTTTCAAATGTCAAATCTCTACATATTTCTGATATTTACTCCTTAAGCAAACTGGAGTTGGATGCTCTCTGTCATTTTACACGAGTGGAACATTTGGAGATGCATGGCGTGTCATTTAGGCGACCGGAAGATTTGCTGCATTTCATGTCGCATATGGTGTGCTTGAGGAGCCTCAACGTCTCAGATACAACCATCGACTCAGAGGACTTTCATGAAGGTGTCGCGTCCTTGCTGCATGACCACGCCGACGGCATTTCCAGACGTCTGAGGAGTCTCAAGGTCCAAAGTGCCGCAAACCACTCGTATATCCTGTCGTGGCTTTCAGGCCGAACCTTTGATACCAGCGATCTCACCGAGCTCACATTCCTTTGGAAATGTTTACCAACAAATGTCGGACATATAGCATCTCAGCTTTCCTACTCCGTGGATATGTTTCTCAGTGCCGTCAGTGCTGGTATTAAACATCTCCATCTTGGCATTGAAATGCACCGGCAACATGTCTCTAGATCTAGGAAAGTCAATCCCATGTTAGGTAAGTGCGATTGTGCTTTCGGCGGATGATCATATCACTTATCATATGCGCGGACCATTTTATCGCGGCGACTGCTTTGAAAGCCTTCACGGCACTGGAAACTTTAAGCATCCAGTCCCCCTATCGTCTCGTTTCTAATGAAGCCTCTCGGTTAGACGACGTTGAACGTCTTCTGCACGGTGTTACGTTCCCCAACCTTTGGAGGATACGCATCATGATTGGCTTCATATTTCACACCCCTGACGACTTCCGGTCCTATGAGGATCTTCACGTTTGGGCCAGTCTCGACGGACTTCTTTCCAGTTCAAGCTTTCCTTCCCTCCGGCAGGTTGTCTTTGTCATCGAGTCTGAAAGTCTATATTGGCACGCCGTCAAAATTGAGGATATCCACAGATCAAATGCTCTTGAGGGTGGTGGTGATGGGCCAACGCTAGGAAGGCGGTGGACCTGGCCGGATAATCCCCCCACTTTTCAAGACATCGTTAGCATGATTACGACAAAAATGCCGAATTTGGGTTCTCGCAGGCGCTTGGAGTTTTGCGTTAACTCAAACCATAGGTTCTGATTCAATACTGATAATTCCAATTTTCATCGACCAATCTAGAACACCATTTATAAATTTTGCTACCAGTCTCTCGATGTCGGACACTCTGAATTGAAAGCTATAACTGCGAACTAGTCCTTTGTCATTTTGTGTGGACCTCTACAACTGACAACGTCGCTCGCGCTGTTATCTTTTATGCCTAACCTCGAGCTCAGAAAGCTTCCTTCACCGTCTCCCACAACAATCGTTTCCTGTCGACGAATCACTTGAGACTTAGGAAAAAATCTCCCGACTCAAGGCTAACGCGGTTTTGCTTGAGTGTCGACTAACACAAGGGTTACATTCCCATATACTACATTTCCTCCACTTTCGAAGAGGGAGGATGATTACACCACTCGGGTTATGTTCCTGACAGAAATTGAGTACGACATAGTTTGAAGTCGCGGGTAGCCGTGCAGACACCCATCATGGGACTCAACCAGCCACCACTTTCGTCCAGTGACTCTCAGCGTGGCAAAGGTAAGAAAGGTAAAAATCAGATTTTCATGTCAATCGGATACAAACAGTGAAAGAGGAATAGCCACATGTGGACTCTCGCATCACCGGCGCCCATAATTGTCGCGCACGTACCTAAATTAAATAATATTAAGTAGATGGTGGATAAGAAGAAAGAGATATGTCGAACCAACAAGGAAGTACGAGCCAATCCGAGACGTCGTGTCTTACAAGCCTGACAGACTATCTCTTTTTAGGCAACTGCGCAAATGACCATTCTCCTTGAAAGATAGTCTCTGCAGCAGTACGAATTTGGCTTTCCCCAAATGTTGAACGGCCTAGCCGATCCATCATTAGTTTATCCCGTATCCATTGAATGCGCAGAGCTGTCTCCCAACCGAGAGCTTCTGCTTGACCTTCTGATACACCTCCGGCTTGGTTGACGAGCGTCGTTACTCCTGAAGTCACCAAGACGGGGAGGTCGTACTTTCTGCCAAGGCTTATTCTCTCTATCACATCAATCTCGAGATGGCGCTCAGAAATCCTTGGAATGACATCGTTGCGTATAACCGTCATGGACCACATTGTCGAGAGCTTCAAAATTGATATCCAATCTTCTAGTGGTTTCGTCAAAACGGGCGGGATATTCCTTGAAGTACGTGAGACACAGGATGAAGGGAATTTGTGGTTGGTAATGATATCTTACGTTGGATACATATACTTGAGCAATCGCTCGAAGTCGAGTTTGCTGATGCCCTGTAAGTGGATTGGGCTATCATCGATGCTGCCTTCGACGTTCGTATTTTCCTGAGGGAGAGCGAACATTGCTTTAAAGGCGTCTGAGTGATTGATGAACTGGTATCTAGGCACACGGAACAGTTCATCTTCAACCTTTCTCCCACATTCTCATTATTATATGCTTTAGAAATATTTGCTTAGGTTTGCGCACCAAAAAGACACTGGTTTCCCAGTAGAAGGCCGTATTCCTGATCCACTGTGCCATTTCCATGTCAGCAGTTCCGCTATGAAGATGTGAAGACGCTGATTTCTCTTTGGTGTCGGTTGGTCGCATAATGGGCGGAAAGGAGTAAATTTTAAGATAAGTAAAACATGGTTAATGCATGGCAAGCAACAGAAGGAAGGCGCGGGACTTGCCGGCATCATGGCCCAATTGCGGGTTCGAAAGGCAAGAAAAGCCTGAAAATGCATCTTATATTTAGGGAAGTGGCTGGACATGAACTCATTTAATAGAACGATGGACCGTTGGCATCTCTTTCTTCCGAAACTCCAAGAAACCGCGGGATGTCACGGTCGGCATTTTCTTCGTGATCGTGGCAAGCACATCGTCAATCGCAGGGGTATCGGCTGGACCAGGATGGTCAACTACTCCTGAAGGTATGCGATAGATATCAGGCTCAGAGGCAGGACCCCATGTTGCAGATAGTGAGTGTCTTCAGGTCGACCATTTGTGACATAAGCCCAAAAAATGATAAATCTTCCAGTTATTCGACAGACAGGTTATCTCTCGGGATTTCAGCTGCGTAAAATGGCATAGGACCTCAATTGCCACATTTTTAGAGAGGAAAGCTGTGTACTTTCTGTGATTTAACCTTAGGCATATGAGCTCCAAGGTCGCGGGGTCATCGAGAAGGGAGCGACGTGACGACAGAATCTGTAATTCTCTAAAGTTCCCCCCGAAATATCGAGCTGGGTAACCCAGCAGGAGATATGAGGGTATGTAGCGAATATCTGATTCCAGGTTTGGGAGTGAAATTGAGAAAGGGAGAGGTTGGCGAAAGCTAGGGGCTGGGTGAGTCGGCGCCAAATTGGCGCGACGGACAAAACAGCACACTTCTAGATAGATTCTGCAGCATTTCAGGTATCCAAAGATTACCGATAGAAGTTCTGGAGGAAAGGACATTATACAGCAAACGTTTTCGGCTGAAAAAGAGAGGGACTGTTTGCGGAAGAATTGAATACAGCAGGATTTCTGGAACAGAATGTTACCAGAGTCCAAGAGAGTACTATCTCGTCCGTCGATTATGGTCACCATTCCGTTACCGCAACGTCGGTACTCCAGTGAATGGGGTGGGAGACAGAGGAGTCTAGTTCCAACGAAGCAGTACACCGGGTCTCCTGTGAGCGGGCCGGAATCGTACCGTGACCGTGAGATACCAATTTCCGCCCCTGCTTGTGCCATGTTTTATTCTGCCTCTGTCCTCTGAGCTCTCAGTTCTGTTTCAAGTCTATCACTTTTGCCCGTACTGAAATGTTTCAAACAATAGATTTATATTTCCTCCGGTGTGTTATGCCTGTGATGAATGTATATTCCCAGGAGACGTCTTCCAGCCTGGACCAGCCAACTTTCCCAGAGTATGTCGAATTTCAATCGAACACTGATTGAGTCATCGTTTAATCGCAGATAACTCATGGACAGCTGCATGGTTGAGTGCAAACCTGGTCCTTCAGTCTGTTTGACTGCTAAACTTTCGGGGGGTGAATATGTGAAAGAGTGTTGGGTTGCTATCAGTTAGAGAAAATAGAAGATGTCTAGGTGATGGATAGCAACGTACCATGGACAATCCTGTCAGCACCACGCGTATGTTGAGTTTTGACTGAACGTTTCCATTTCTTCCGTGGTCTCATTCGTTTACGCAGCCACTCCGAGGATCGGCCGCCTCCCAGGCATTTTGAAAATCCGTGACATAGTGCTTAAGCCAATTGTCTTGCCTATGTCCTTGCATCGGAACAATTAGCTTGCACTTTGGTTTCATCTGGATACGATGGTTTTCTGTTAATTTGTTTCACTAGCATCGTTACCAAAAGTCTCAGGATCAACGCTCAACGCCCTTGTCCGCCACCCGGAACAGAAACCTATCTAATAACGGCAGCTTTGGCTGCCCTGTCATGTTTCTGTCAGTACATGTCGTTAATCCGTCACAAGGTGTATTGCTCGCGTCAAGTGAAGAATGTGAAGTAGTCGATTCTCTCGGTTTTTAAGAGCTGAATGACTTATTATAATCTGAACCCTCAGGATCTTATACTACGTTGCGACAACGTTAAATGCCTCCTACTTTCTGCTTCATTACTGGAGAGGCGGTGATTGGTCTAGCATGATCAGGATACATGGGGCGTGTGGCCGCGCATGTAACGCTATGATTCTGACTATGATTGGGTGCATGGACACATTCAAAACCTAATTGCCCTTCTCACCTGGTATCCGGCACCAGCAAGAATTTCATGCCAATGGAAGCACCGACTGTCCGCAACACGGTCACGAGGCTATCTTTCTCACTGTCAAGGACATGACCAACCTTGCCGTTTTTCCTTCCAATGAGGTGTAAAGGAATCATCTGCGGCGAACGATTACGATGGTGTCCAGGCCTGTCGTGAGCTGGTGGTCTGATGAACATTTCGCTGTTTCGCAGGCTCTTTCCTCTGATCTTCCGAAAGCCAAGCCGACTGCAGGGATCTATCCTGAGGCTGATTACGCGGTGCAGACGTTCCTGGTTTAAATACGCTCCGAATTTTCTGACGTCTGCATCCCACTTCATCCCCCGCCTCGCTGAAAAAACTTTACTATGACTGGCTGCGCTTCGTTATCAGCTGTCGCTGTCCTTGAGAATCCCCGCGCAATTGAAAATTCCAAAACCGTGCTCTTCGATGCCCATCTCTACTTCCAAGATACACACGGACCTGATCCTGGCCTTGCCTCTCTTCGCTACTACAATGCTGGTGAACACTCCTTTGAGCAAGTCGGAGTATACTTCGTTCATGTGAATGTAAGTGCTCACTTACTCTGATTATTTCACGCTCACTGAAGTCTGTAGATCGCAAGAATGGAGCACGAGGTATCTAGTGTAGCGGTTTTGGATGGTTTATCTAAGGAAAAATATGTCTTGGTAGGGGACATTGTATCAGTGAGTCTGGACTTGATGCTTTATACGCCCCGCAAGAGCTTATCACTTCGCTCTCAGATTATCCCAGCTGCCGTGAGGGACATCGCTGATGTCAAATATCGGCCCTTCGTCAACGTCTCTGGCATCGTAACCAGCGTCAACAACACTGACAAAACTTTCCATCTCGCCCCCGAGACCTACGTACACGCGCTTAAGAACTGCAAGACCAAATCGACGCTGCCCATCCGTTGTTTCTCTGCAGTTACGGCACAAAGCTTGGGTGCTAAAATGCCTGATCCCCGCGTAGGACACTACGTGTCAATTTCAGGGCATCTTCACCGGGTGATCCGTCGGTTGGAGGATAACATGGCAGACTTTTTCGACGTAGAGTTGGACAAAATTACATATCTTGGTCCACCGTACACTCCACCGTCGCCTCCATCTTCTGGTAAGTATGGATTTTAATGTTGGTGGTATTCTTGCTTATGGATATATCATCTAGGCATACCTACGGCCCCAGCGGGGAAAATCAGGTTCAGCTACACAGAGAGTAGCCCATGTTTGTGTAAGAAGAGAAAGATTTCGGAGACTACCGTATGAAATTTTACTCATCTTCGTCGCAATAATCCTAGTATACAGACGGCTTGGTTAGTATAAAAATTCCGATGCTGCGTTACATTACACGAATGCCAAGCGGAAATTCTATGCGAATACAGTGGAGAGAGAAGCTGCCACAAATGCCAAATTATTGGAGCCTGATTTAGCACATGTATAATGGGCGCTCTTCTAGCGTCTTTATCTTCTATTGTGCCCAAACGGGGGGCCTAGCTGCCGAATGGCGCAGCTTTTGAAGTCAGATGAGTTGCATTACTCCCTTCCGCAGAACCAATGTCGTTATCAACTCCCAGTTTCCCTTCAATACTTGGGTAACGACTGCGTTAGTGTGACCAGCCTTCGCTGATTGTACTTGTATGAGGGTGAAATGATCGCTCTCGCACTAGTCGTCTTGGCAGCGGCTCTCACAAGCGACCTTTCAGGCGACCACCCAGATATTGTAACGTTACCGTAAACGCTAGACTAGTTTTCAACTTTCCGGATCTCTACATTAAAAATGTCGAATAGTGTGTTCGATGGATCGGACCCTCCTTCTCTGACCCTCTCTTAGGCATCCCATACTTTGAGAACAACTACGTTGCTTCGGTGTCCGACGTGATACGTATCCCGCGATCAACGAGTTTATACAGGCCTAGTTGCAGCCAAGGGAGAACAAGATAAGTGGTGCCGAGATCAACAAGCGTAGCGAAGTTGGTAGAAGTCATAGGGTGCAGCTGGTGTATGAACTGCCAAATGGTAGAAAGTTTCAACGCGCTGATCAATGCTTTCAGATCGAGGTTTCCGCAGTTGCTATATCTACGGCGTCCCGGCTCAGAAAATGTGTGATTCGTCAACAGAAACACCTACTGCATTGTATGACTCGCGGCGGGCTTTCAAATCCTGCTGAAGAGATGCCTTCCAAAACAATCGGATCATCATCGCTAGAGCCTTTCCCTCCGGCTAGATCCAGCTCTTTCCAAAATGCGGATCCCTCGGACTCACGTATCGGACCCCTGAACAGCTGGGTCACGACCTGTGTCCTATATTGGACATCAAAGAAACCTTGCTCATCCGAGTTGACGTACCAAAATAATTGCATTCGGCCAGTAAAAGGCGCTATTGTGTACGGTCTGGCACACCGACTTGTCGATGAGAGACTTTGCTGCCGCCAGAAGTCGATGCCTATCTATTTTGACGTTTAACACGAAAGAAACCGCAGCTATCATTAACTAAGAGATACTGAGCAGACTTTAAGCTCAGAGATCTTGTCACATACCTTAAAAATGCGCAAAGTATATGGGAAAACATGGTACAAAGAAGACAATTAAGCCAATACGTGCCTCGGAATATGTTCGAAGTCGAGCTTGGGGTGAGTCATCGAATCTGACAGCAAAAGACGCGGTCGACGCTAAAGTAAATCAAGAAACTGTACTAATGTTTTACATTTAGGCCAGGGTCTGAAGCGAAAAGCACCAACGTCAGACATCAAGATATCTTTGACTCGCGGCCTCCGCGAGCCTGAGCTCCTCCTGGAAAACCTTGTCAAACACAACCTGGACATCATGGTCCGTTAATGTCCCATTATACTTCACATATCCCCTGTTTCCAGCCTGTTTTACCACGGCGTCCTCGCGCACCTGATAGATCTGGATGGCCGATCGGTATCCGATCTGTTCAGCCTCTTCTACTGACAGTGGCTGCGTACGCTTCACAAGGCCTAGATAGCCGGTGCGAAGCCACGATGAAACAGAATAAGCCTTCGCGAGGACTACTTGCTCTATGGCGTCCAATGTTGCATCTTGTTGGAGGTGTTTGATTGCCAGTTGGCGAATGTCGGTAAAGTGCCACATTGTCGACAGCTTTAAAACCGAGATCCATTGGTTTTTGCCAAACGCAGAACAGTCCTGCGGAATTTTTCTACAAAAGAAGTCGATATTCTCCCAATAATGCATGTAGGAAGTGAAGATCTCACTCAGGATATATGATGTCCAGTAGGTGCTCAAAATCGACGGCGCTGATTTGAGATAATACCACAGGGTTCTCATCACTGAGCCCTTCAGCACTTTGACTTCCCTGAGGTAGGCTAAAGGTGTCGCGGAATACCTCAGAGTGCTGCACGAAATAATGTGAAGGTATTTTAAATAGTCGGTTTTCGACCTTGAAATTTGAAAATCATAGGCTGATCTGTAAATGAACTGGTACAAGTTCGATACTTACCTGAAAAATCACATCGTTCCAGTAATATCTGGAATCGCGAGTGGTACAAGAGGAGTCTGACCCTGACTGCAGCATTCGACGGTGAGTGCACGATCAAGCGCAGGGTCGCACAGCCACGCATTTATCAGCAAGGGTCCTGACCCAGCTTCCCTTGGTTTATCCACCCTGGACCCACAGAATGCGGCGCGTCCCTGCGCGTTCTCGTTCCCGTGTCAGACGTAAGCACTCGTTGTTGGACTACGGCGAAGCCAGCCGCCTACACCGAGTCATCCACCATGCCTGGCACCGACAATATCGCACCGTACCCACATAGCAAGGAATTTTATATTCAACATATAATTCTCTTGGTGAGTCACGATTATGCCAACAAGAGGCCCGAAGGTTGAGGATGACACATTCAGGTTGACGGTGTTCTATATCGGATGCCGCGTTATCTCTTTGAAAAGCACTCCGAAATATTCGCTACTATGTTCACTCTACCTCAAGAAGAGACTGTGGTTGAAGGGTCCAACGACGAGCACCCGATTGAACTCCAAGGCATTTCTAAAGACGATTTCGAGCCTCTTTTGAATGTAATGCTGACATATGGATTGTAAGCGCCCCTGCTGACGAATAAATGATGGATATTGACGAGACCACAGTGAGAGCCCTCCTCTCAAGCAGAATGAATGGTTCTCAGTCTTGCGCTTGGCCAATATGTGGGGGATGGCAAGGATACGAATGTCAGCGCTGAAAAATATCACCAAAACCGCTCCTTTAGATGCTGTTGAAAGAGTCGTTTATGGTAGGGAGTTGGCCGTAGCCGAATGGGCGATATCTGGCCTTCGTGACCTGGTAGCCAGACAGACTGCTATTTCCAAGAAGGAATCTACGCAACTTGGTATGGACACTATGTTCAAATTGTGGAATATCCAGCACAAGGCTGGTATTTCCTCGCGGTCTAGTGTCCCCTGCAAGGGATGCAATAGTGATATTGACCTGCAATTGCACCAAGCGTTCGGTTCCGAGATTATTGATATTCATCGAAGGGCAGTTGCATTGGGATACGAGGTTCCGTCTGCAGCGCCATCTTTTCTATGGTAATCCGGTCACTTCTGTGGTATATACAGGGCATGTTTTACCACTTCAAGTCCACTTATCATTCTTCTCTCAGAAGCTTACGATATCCAATGGGACGGACTTCAGGAGTTGTGACCAATAACTTCCAAGCTGGGAGCTGGGAGCCTAGTATCACTTTGGGTAGACCATTTGTCGACACATCTATTCTACCTATGCTTCTACCATGACTGTTCTTAAATACTGGAACATCATGAGCTACTAACAAAATATACAAGACACTGCTGTTTCTAACCTTCGAAGTTACTAAGTCCGTTTCCGGTAGGATATAAGTATTTCTCTTTGAAACTTGAAGCGTTCGAGTCTACATGCAGTAAATGAATTAATATTTCAAGGACCTTAGCATTATGCCCGTGCGTCGTACATTTGTATCTAATCTAATCGCACGCGGTCATGTGCACGTGTGGTTGCCTTATTGTCTTCATGGTCATTGTTACCTAATTGCCACTCAATTAGTTATTCTGTACCACCTTATCTTTCTCTTCTCAATCAACAATATGGCTAGCGAACCGAGCTACCCTCGAAGTGCAGAATTTTATTGGCAGTCAGTCGTTTTCCTGGTGTGTATACCTTTGACTCAGCACGATGTCGCGTTAATAGAGGTTTGCACATGTGTCTCAGGTTGGAGGCCAGTTGTACCAGGTTCCCCGTTACCACTTCGAGAAATCTTCTGAAATTTTTGCGGCCATGTTCACCTTACCCCCCGACACAAAAAGCGCTATAATGGATGGTTCGGATGATGATCACCCCATCGAACTACAGGGCGTGGAGAGCAAAGACTTCGAATGTCTCCTTAGAGTTTTGTTAACGGATGCAAGGATGTGAGTCTGGAGTCATCTCTTCCCATTTTGTCTTTGACATTTTTTCAACCTCTAGAGAAAACACTCCCTTGCTTCCTGAAGAGGTGCTTTCGGTGCTACGCCTGGCCAACATGTGGGTCATGCCAAAAGTCCGCCAAATCGCTATCTACGAGCTCAACAAAGTTGGCTTGACCGATGTCGCCCGAGTCGTGTATGGCAAAGAATATGCGGTGCCTGACTGGGTCATTTCAGGCTATCGCGATTTGGTTGACCGGAGAACCGCCGTTTCCGAAGCTGAAGCTGAGCAGCTCGGCTTAACTACCGCCCTTCGGATTTGGCAGGTTCAAATGAAGCTTGTCACCCGTATGCCAATGGGGGCAATGGGTTACGCTTACGGGTACAGACCACCTCCGACTCCCCGCGATGTGTTCTTGAATGAAGTATTCGAGGCTGAGATTGCAGATATCAATAGAAGGGCAACAGCATTCGGAGACGATGTTCCCCTCCCAAGTCTTTTGTCGTAGGCAAGTTGTATAGATATCGTGATGACGTAAATTGTAGACTGAGCGGTAAACGCGGTCAATATGTCAATTGTCGTTTAAAGCCCACCAAAAAAAGCTCTTTACGTCAGATGACTTCGATTGTAATTATTCGGAAAATTCAAACGGCTTTACCTGTTGGAAGGTAGATCGTCAATGATAGTCTCGATACGGCGTTCAAGACGAACGTACCTCGGGACAAAAATTCACTTCGACGGCTTTTGTTTTAACCTCACTTTCGAGGGCAGCTTTCAGTGCCAGGCAGTGTCCCAAGTGTTCATCTCTGTACGAAGCTATATCGATCGATACAGAATGACGTGTCAGCAGATTACGCCAAACAGACTGGTCGTTCTCCGGAGGGCTAAAAAGGACAAGGAGAAAACGAACATTTGTTGATTGGGCGGTAGCGAGCGTGTGCAAAGACCATTTGAGTGCATGACTTCCGAATGCCGTAGCGGTTCCTTGCCATACCTCAAAGGTGATATTCTGAAGACCTGTAAGTGACAAATCGATGGACGGGCTAGAGTCAGGCAATGCGGCTATCCAAGTTGATGATGTCAGTAATGCAGTAGGGAGACAAGGCTCGTGTTAACTCACAGAAAAATTGGAGGTACAAATCCTGGAGCGAATCATGATTGTCTCGGAAGAGTGTGCGAAGAGGGGGAACATGGGATATGCTAAATCTAATGGCGAGGCGGCGGAGGTCTTTAACTGGGCACACGGTGAAGTCGATGATTTTTTTTCCGAAGTTAATTGAAAGTGCATCAAGACGTAATTTTTCTTTGTCGGTGGAGAAGGCGTAGTCCTTGTCGAGGAACACGATTTCTACTAGTGATAATCGCTGAAGGTGCGGGAACAAGGCAATGTATCCTTTGAGCTCGGTCGAGTCTCTAAAGCTGACAGTGTCGAGGGTGAGGGAGTATAAGTTTTGAGTGGGAATGTACGGTTGCACTTCGTCAAGAGTGAAACAGTGGAAAAGACGGAGATGTTGTAGATTGTATAGGAGTTGCAGGAACTGAAGTGTCGCATCGCTCGCTACGCTCACCCATTTCATGCAGAGCGATGTTATATACGCCGGAATGTGGGGAGATGTCCTGCAAAGAGCGATCAATGAAAAGGTCTGATCCTGGCGCATGATGCTGATATTCTGGAAGCGGTGCGTCCTCACTCGAGGCAAAAAAGCTCGGCATACGAGGGCGCACGTCTTAAGAGTTTCTTGATCGTCTTTAAATTCGTCAACGAAGGAATCTATGAGTTCTTGAGAAAGATTCTGAAACTTTGCCATCTTCAGACAAGGTGGTGAGGTGGTGCTGGCTGTGTGGTGTCAGGAAGGTATAGGGGATATTTTGCGGTAAACGGTCCGATGTCTCGGGCTTATACATGCAAAGCGATGGATTTTAAAGCACCTACGTGATGAAATACATCAAAAGTTCCCACTTCCTCACTGGACCTGCTTCAGCGACATCCCGCAAAAGAACAGGAGCAAAGATAGCAGCGATCCTCGCCGCTTTCTCATTCTGCTTCGGCTCTTCACCAGCATCAGGGTCATTTTCCTGTGCGATGTAATGCAGAAACGCCGTGACCGATATCCATACATTGACATTCGCCGTCGGCAATGTTTCTAGGACCTAAGTATACTTCAGTGAGATGGAAGAACTAAGCAGAAAATGTAGGAGCAGACCTCAAAAGCGGTTTCCCGATCCGTGACATTGAGTATGTTCACGTCGTGCGGCATGACACTTTCAGGCAGCGCACTTAACAGCGCTGAGAGCGTTGCTAGAGCCAAAGAGGGGCATACGGTGGAAGGGAATTGGGAGCCCGTGTCCAGGCACTTCCGCATCTCAGAAACGGCGTCAGACTGATGAGAGGAGAAGAGAGTTTCAATGTGAAAGGCCTCTCGTGGACATGCCATCAACCATTCGACGAGCCGCATCACTTCCCTAGGTGCGTTGACCCCTTCGCCCTCTTCGAGTAATCTTGACTGAGGCTGTGATATAGGCCCAGATAATCGGGTCAGAGTAGCAAGAGGAACGGCGAAGCATGTTGGTTCTATCAAGAGCGTTAAGAAATGCATCTAAGCCGAATGGACAGGAAATTACTCGCCCCATTCCCCGCCAACCACGACAAAGCTGTCCTTGCCGCCACTACCCAACGTGCGAAGGATGAGGGTGCAGTCTACTTGCTGACGGTTACTTGTGCGAGTCAGATAAGCCTCATTGAGTAGAACGGCAGACTCCTCGTCTAGATGTACGGTGATTGTGATCTCGGCACTAGACATAGGCATTATGAGGCCAGTGATAGGCTCTACATGTAACCACGAGGGGTCTACAAAGCAATCAGTAGAGGTAAACACCGAGAAGACAGCTGACGTACAGAGTTCGGCCTCAGGCTCTATGGGCACAAAGCGGAATGTGCATGGAACCTTCCCAAGATTCTTCACTTGAAGTGTATGGGTTCGCTTTCGTTTATATCTGTTGAGGAACCGCATAAGCCACAACCATAATGCGAATAAGATACCTACGATATCTTTCCGAGACTCACTCCGCTCGGCTCAACCTTAACCTTCAAGTTCGCCTGGGACTCGATGTCCTCAAGCTGCCTATACAAGGTCTTAGCCACCGCGAGTGTATGGTTCTTGTCATACACATCAACCTGTATGAACTGTGAGCCTACGTTGCGGCGCCAAACAAGAACGACAGAAGTACTGACATCAACGATAAAATCAGCACTCAGGGGTTTGTGATCGCTCATTGTTATCTCGTGATGTCCGCCGTATCTTGTTTGCTTGACCCGTACGTGTGTGGGGGAGAAAACATGGAGTATCCGGTCTGTCCATGCTGGTTTGCGCCTGCGGACAGGCGCGTTAGTCTGGTTAGTCGCTTCCCCAATGAATGAGGGCCCACTTCATGTCGTAACCCATCGAATCAGTAAGTAAACTCGAACTGAAACGATACGTCGGGCGATGCGTAATGGGAAACTCCGTAAAAACATCAAAGGCTTTCTGCGAACGGATGGAGGTCTTCAGCTAGAATTAGCCGTGAGCCAAGGCGCGTTTGATCTAGAAACAATGACTAACTTGATCATAGGGCAATAGTGCCTCGAATCTGTTCCCTTCCCAACACTCCTCCGATAATATCACTCTTACATCCAAGTCTGGCAGGTCGATACGGTAATTCAAATCGCCCATCCAAAATACCGCGTCACTCTCCCACAGAGTCGTCGTTTCACCAACATAAGGTCCTCCAAAAACCAGACGTTTACTCAGATCGGCATAATCAGCATTTCTTCTGTCGACCATCGCATCGAAAGCTGCCAGATGAGAGTTCACGAAAGTCAGTACAGTTGGTCCCTGGGTTAAAACCCCTTCCGTGGGCGGTGGAGTAAAAGTGAGTCGGACCGCGGTGCCACCTTTGTTTCCCTGGTAAAGCCCGTAAGTGATAAAACAAACTCGATAGTATTGGCATATTCACCATGATACCCATGATGCCAGCACCTGCGACGCTTGTCTGCACGTCTTTGAAGCAATCTTTGAGGCTGTCCTTCACTATGATCACGATAAGCATTCCGACGAGTTGCTTCGACGTCAACTGGACCATAAGGTCAACGGAAGGTCACAAGGAAGACTAGAAATTACCTTGACATAATGCTCCCCCCATTCACCCAGCGCTGCAAAAACGGCCATACACCATGCATCTTCCTTTGCGGTCCCGGTAGAATAAATGAGCGCTTCCGTACTCAGGTCAAGTTCCTGGAAACCAAGTACGAAAACATCAGGTTGCTTTTGCGTATATGGGTCTGGGTCAAGGGGTATTGGGTCAGCTTCAGGCTCCCGATCTATATCCAAAGGGGTATAAGATAATTCAGATGGTTGGGTATATGTGTAGGTTGTAAATGTTGAAGCAGAGGGTCCGGGTTCTAGTGTTGTCGAAGATGTGGTAGAGGGAGGTGGGGATGGAGACCTAATGACGTGTGTAGAAGAAGCGGAAGAATAAGATAGAGAGGAAATAGTCGTTGAAGGAACCAGGGTGCTTGAAGCCGAAGTCACTGTCGATGGTGGTGGAGCTGAACAGGGTGTTATTCCATGATTCTTCGATCCTGGCAAGTAAGCTCACATCGAACATCAGCAGTGCTATCCAAAGGATTTTGCGCTACCTCTCCCATTAATAGCGGCGAAACGACCTTCAGAGGAGGTATGGTCTTCAAGTCGTGGGCATTTGTGTTATTTCCTTGAATCCACGAGGACAAATCTTGCGAAGGCTCTTTCCCATTCACGTTGAAGGTCCCAAGGCGTATGCTGTCATCGTATGAGAAAAAACCCCATCGAGGGTAACAATGACTAACCTCAACTTCCGCCGTCCTCTCCTGACCTGGTTCCTCGCTGTCCTTCGGATCCAATCGTCCCGTATCATCAGAATGTCATAAGTATCGTCACCTGGAAGTCCAGCGCTGGCAGAAGACAGACGAGTATAGAGGGGCTGCATCAACAAGCGAACATCAGGTGGGGAGGACGAGACTACGCATTCGTTAGTTGAAAAAGCCGAATGTGTACGCGCAAGCCAGCATACAAATTGGAAGTGAAGAGTGCTCTAAGGTATATGGAGCCAACCATGAATAGGTCTGTGTGGGCGACAGCGATTCTATCCCTTCTGATATTTTCTTCAGACGTCTGCATTCTGCTAGCATGCTTGTCAATCCTTGGACATTGTAGGTAATGAACGATAGAGATTCGCCATCGGAATTTATGGTCAACTTGAAACCTTCTGGTTATAAGTATTGGAAAACACTAACCGGGAACCACCTACCAGCTCGAGGACGGGGCGCTGAGGACGAAGCACGAAGGTCGATGGTTTCGCGGCGTAATTGAGCCATTGTCATCGAAAAACCATCGCATATAGGGAAAACTCGTTGGATATCGAGGGTGTCGGCGGCAGCATACTGTGAAGGGTGATGCTTGAGCACGAATACACTTTAGCATAGGCTTCTGTTCAGGTATTGAGTGATGAACGGTGAGATAAGTTACTGACCCTCCCTCCTCAAGAGTGTTCAACTCGTCCCGATGCGATACCACCGCAAGTACTCTCTTGCTCTGCAATGTAGTCGCGTCACCGTCGTCCTCGGTGGTCGCTGGCGTCAGGGCGGACGCTTCGAGCGTAAACTTTACGTCGTCCGACGAGCGTAGCAGGAGTCGTAGAGAGGTCGCGAGGTCAGTCATGAGGGAAAAGGGAAAGGGCTAAACCTGTGCTCCTTTCTGTAAACGTCGCGTCGATCGGTGGTGACATTCCCACCCGTCGCTCCAGAGCGATCCTGCAAGTGCCGGTTTCCGGCCCTCAATGCCTGTATCGGACCGCCATGTTCCGAAGGGCTCTCACTGGTGCATGGCCTCCCACTATCTCTCTCTACCTTCGACACCCACTGATAACGCATCGGAAACCGAACATAAGGAGATTTGCGATGACCCAGCTCCCCCCAGTTCCATCCAATGCCAGCTTGGAGACGTATTCTATCAAAGGTGAGTACAGCTGAGATATAGTTATCCAGAGCCGGGTATCGCAGTGCTGAGGCAAGCCGCGGATCTCAGAAGGAATCAAAGTCATTGAACGATTTTTTGACCTACCGCTCGACTATTCCAACCCGGAAGGAGAGAAAATACGCGTCTTTGCGCGAAATCTGATACCCAAGAGCAAAACCAAGACCGCTAAAGAGGAAGAAGAGCTGCCTTATCGTTAGTGCAAATACATTCGTGCACACAATACTTGTCAATTAACTTTCACCTTCAAGTCGTGTATTTGCAAGGCACGCCGGTAACAATCTTGCCTCAACTTTCGTGGGGCTCATGTATAGGCTAGGCGGTCCTGGATACGAGATTCCGTTCCCCAACATCAGTGGGTACGTCGCAGAGGTGCGTCTCTTTCATACTTCTTCCTGATAATATGCTGAAATAATCTTGCAGATCCATGAGCAGGGATATCAAGTTCGAATCTCGTCCTCGATGCCGAGCAGCCGCTGACATTCTTTCAGACGCTCTGGATGGATCCTCGAGGTACAGGCCTCAGTACCCACATATCCCCTGAAAGCCTCCCTGCTAGCTTAACAACAGATCAGGCCATCGCCGACTACCTGAAGTTCTTCCGCGCGGACAGCATAGTAAAGGACTGCGAGGCCATCCGAAAGATCCTCCTAGGACACAAAACGGATCCAGAGGACCGCAAATGGACAATATTAGGACAGAGCTTTGGAGGATTCTGCGCTATAACCTATCTCTCTTTCCACAGCGAGGGTTTAAAAGAAGTATTTACTACTGGCGGGCTCGCACCGTTGGTGGATCACCCTGACTCTGTATATGCGGCTACTGTTCGTAAGTATATACTGACTGGGATTTTTTGCATCTAAGCTAATATCAGTCGTACAGGTAGGGTTATGCAGAGAAACAAGATTTATTACGACAAATATCCACAAGATATCCAGCGCGTTCGCAGAGACTTTCTTCTCATCCCGAGTTGTAACTGAACGTCCTTCCAGGTTCGTAATATCATGTCGTATCTCGAGGAAAATGAGGTACAAGTGCCCAATGGAGGACGGCTTAGCCCCAATCGATTTCAACATCTTGGCATGGACTTTGGTATGCACGGTAAGTCATGATGATGTAAATTTATCCACCCGGCTTACCGTGATTTCAAAGGGGGAATTGACAGAGTTCACCGTATGTACACACGCTTAATCGGCAAGGACAAGCTCATCAAATACAAGTTGTTTGTAGAACTTGTCTTTCGAGCCGCCAATGATCTCGACACGTTTGGCCATTTTACATACAAGACGGTCCAGCTCATCGAACAGGCCCAGTCGTTCGACGGCAATCCCATTTTCTCGATATTGCATGAAGCAATATATTGTCAAGGGTATTACGATAATTCTTGGCGGTCATGCAGAATCTTGAAATTCTTTTACAGACATGCATCGAAATGGGCCGCAGCCCGAACATTACAGGATTATCCTCAATTCTCTTGGTCTTCCGTCAAGAGTATGGCTGACTCGGTGCCAATCTATTTCACCGGTGAAATGGTTCGTAAAACTACACTGCAATTTCACCGGTGGCGTAACAAGATATTTATAAATTAGATATTCCCAAGCATGTTCGATGACTACGCAAATCTCCAGCCGCTCAAAGGTGCTGCTGAAATTCTTGCGCAATACGATGGGTGGGGCCAGTTGTTCGACCTCCAACAGTTGTCCAAGAATGAAGTCAAGGTGTCTTCAGTGTCGTACGTCATTTCCAAAGACGCGTTCTCCTGTGCGCTTCTGACTATTCATACCAGGTACTTCGACGATATGTAAGTGGCACTTCTATATTAGGGGAAAACAGCTCACCTTAGCTGATCAGGTATGTTGATTTCAATCTGGCGCAAGATACAGCTGCGAAAATCAAGAATACGGAGCAATACGTCACGAACCAGCTGGTCCATAGCGGTCTCCGTGCTGATCCGAAGGACGTCATGAAGCGTCTGTTCCAGTTGTCGAAGCGGGAATATGATTGACCGTACTGTAAGGATTTCATCAGCGCCCATTCTAATTACCGTTGAGAGGCTGTGTAACGTACACTGTGCAAGCACCAATCCAAGAAATGATAACTGAACCTCCTTATCTCTTCAACAGTGTTACGGAATGTCTAGCAAGCCGAGGAAGAATCCAGTCCTTCTCGTAACACTGGAAGACGGGTAAATGTCGGCGACCATGCCAACAGATGAGAGCGTACCGAGGGGCACAGATAAAGAGGCAATCTCGTCTGCTCAACCTTTTTCCAGCGCACTTCATCTCTCACAGACTCCCAATTCCCACATGCCTCACACCAATGCGCCAGACGATGTTCAGGAATAAGAACTTCTACTTCCATGACAGAATCATTCCCCGCGTATCCCTCTACCGGACACCTCAACACCGGTGGATGGCCCCACCCAAGAAGCAGCAGAAAATCCAGCAGATTCTCGCCATCTCGTTCCCATCCCGAAGCCGTCTGCAAGTCGAACAAAAACCGCGGAGCTCCGGGGTCGCTCGAGTTTTTGATTTTCAAGCATGGATTGCGAGTATCGAGACGTGTGACCTCTCGACTGTCTGCTGTTCGGTATGGGCGCGCAAATAAGAGATACCAGCCGCCTTTTTTGTGACCGAGCGCCAGCTCGAGGGTGAGACCCGGTGGTGTGAACTTGAAGATGGAGGCTGGGTTCGGGTCGATACGTGGTGGGGACATGGTGGGAGCTACTTGGTATGCATGACCGGTGTAAAGAGGGTTGGAGAAACAGTTTCAATGGAAGGCTCCAAACAGACCCCAAGTTGACTTTGAGCGGGAGACCGGAGCAAATATCCATCCTGAGAAGTTTCACGGACCGGAATACCCGAGGTAAGTGAAACGATCGAAACGATCGGTAACGATAGCACGTGTCAAGATAACGCGTCACGGAGCGAGGAGGCGACTCAGGGCCGGCGAAAAAGCAAGAACTTCATAAGTATAAACTGTTTCGAGTGCGTGTATACAAGATATCAAGCACGACAGGACCTATGGTCCATAAGTATCGTAATGTCTGTGTACAAAATTGTGGTCCTTGTCTGCTATGTTTTAATGTGAACTGTCCTTGAATTGTCCCTGACATTGAGCAGGTCACTTGCAAGTCAAAGTCGGCCCAGTGGCGGCTGTCATCTATGTGCGGGTGTTCAGTCATACCGAATGAAATCCCACGCAGCCGACGATTACATACCAGCTTAATTTCGCCTTCGAACTAGACACGGCAACTTCAAGCAGAAATCTGCGAAGCGGTGATATGATTTTTCCCGAGTCCGGGGAGTGGGCGCCATCGTGGGGAAATCACACACGGACTCTGCGGGATTGGAGGACGCAAAGAGCCGCGAAGGTTCAAAAAAGAGAAATGAATCCCGTTTTCCCGGTTGGGCGGCGGGGGAATAAACCTAATGGGCCAGAATTTGTCGAAATTAAGAAACATTCATGTGGACATTACAAGGTGTTTACTCGCCTGTCTCCAATACCGGTCTGGGTAAGACTGCTTGCTGTGCATATTACATCCGTCATCGCCCTCACGGCACGTTGTCGATTCAGATGAGCTCGATATCGAGTCTTCTTCACTAAAAGAAGACGGCGGATAGCTAGGCGAAGATGTCGGGGAATCGGATATGGAAGATGATAATGAGCAGCGTTCATTAGAATCATCATCATGAACTGCGTCTGTCCAGCAGACGTCAGCGAAGGATTCTGCTGGACGTGTCAGAAGTTGCAAGTCTAGGTAGCGCAAGCAGGAGTGGTCGAAAGAGGTCGCAAGGGATGTGCAATCCAGAATGTTGCGCAGGAAATCCGTTTCGCTCGATTGCAGATATGCTTCATGATGGACGAGCCCATGAAATAAGGGTATATCGAGTGATTCCGACCAGGAAGGAACATCAGCGACGATTAAACTATCGTCGCTGTCGCGCCCAGCGTTATAGAATGGTGCAATCACTCGCATCTGCACGTTCGGTGTCAACGGGCAATCTGTAATCGTGTGCGAAGATATACCTTGTCGTAGTGAATGGAAGGCGAAAGATCGGAACATGTAGTGGTATCGTCGTGAACATGCATCCTGTTTCGGTCTGCTATACGGAATAAACGGTGATAAGGAATGTCAAAATTTCAGCGTAGCGGGCCAGACGACACGGGCATGAGAGCGCGCATCCACTAAGCGGTTATCTTATAAGGCATCCGAGGCGGTTATTGACCGGAAGAGACGTGTTCTTTTGTTTCGCATCGACCCGTGGTGCCTTGCGTACTCCTGTAGTCAATTGTCCTTGTGCCGCTCGCCAGCGTACGTTCGACCCTTCAAATGATAGCGATACATCACGTGTTCCCGAATCTCAATTGTAGTCTTCGACGGGCCAAGCATCTGAAGCATTGCATTGACAATTGCGGGCAAGACTGACACTAGGACGCAGCGGAAGCAAATAATAGGTGTAAAGCACAGCTCGATCCCATTGACTGAAACCTAATATACACGGGAGACAATATCACAGCACACATGGATAGCAGATCAGGAAGTAAGATGGGCCACTGACAACTCTGCACTACTCCTCCGACGAAACTTTTGCGTAAATTGTTTTGCTTTAGCCATTAAGGAGGCTTTGCGAGATAATGAGCACTTGGAGGGTTGATTCCGAAGACTATGTACCACCATCACGGAGCCGCAGTATGAGGGGAGATCATCAGGAACATTTTCGGTGGTAGCTTCTTCCACAGATACTCCGATGACCATGCTAGAATCGATGACGGTGTCTACAATACTAGACGAGCGAGCATGACTGAGCCGCCGGGGGATTAGACCACCGACAGCACGGGAAATGGTAGTTTGGCGGCCCGCAATCTGGTGCATCTGGGTGACATGGTGCGATTCTTCAGATAGGCCGTCCTCGTCAGAGTGGTTGTCGGACATAAGGCTGTCGTCGCTTCGATTATGCTGTATTATATGAATATTGCGTATTAGGGACAGCGACAGCCATATATACCTTCAAGAAAAAACGTGACCGTTCTGCTAGAGGTGACATGCGACTGGGAGTTGGTGTGGCACTCCTCGATGCATCGAAAACTTGAGTGAAGTCGTCAGATAGCTGAGGGGAGCGTCAGAACGCCGCTGTACATTACTGGATTACGGGACATTACCTGGCCGAATCGCGAGATAGAGACGCTGCCTCGACGTCGTGACTTGACTCTCAGAGTAGTTTCGGGCGAGTCTGGTGGAGACTTATCCCTAAACTGCCCCTGGGCGCGTCTCTCAGTCTCTTCCTCTACCCTTTGAAAGATCTGGTGAATCTGTTAGAAAGAAACCCAGATATAAAATATAAAATACACGCCTTTTCGAGAGATTCTGGACAAGCCTCCATTATTGTCGACCGCAGACTAGACACGCGGCAGCCAGCCAGACAGTGGCCTTTTTGACAGGCCTTTTAAGTGGGTGCAGTATAGTGCAGAAAGAGAGGAGATAAGAATCTCAGAAGAAGGAACCGTCGAGAAGTCAGAAGTATGTGCAGCTGTTCATCTTACCGTGCTTCCACTCGGGCGCTCACATCAAAATTTAGTGGCTTTTAAAGTTAAAGGGTTATGTAATATGGCACGTGTTCCTCCGTCGGAGGACTGCGGGCCGTCCGGCGGCTGCGGCCTACTCACGTACAATCTCTCACCAGGCGCAGTTAGATTTTTCCCGTTGGTCAACGCGGACAACATGTACAGCGGTGGAACCGGTTGCTGGTCACTTGCAAACAAGCTAAACCCAACGATCCATTCATGTCCAACCACAGAACTGGATCAGCGGCCGGCGCGGCAGCACCGCGTAAATACTGTATGCGCCATATGATTATAAAGTTTGTTTGCAAGGGGGTCCTTTCCACCGGAATACTATTCAACCTTCCACATCTCGTTACTTCCAAAGCTATTTTTTCTGCGGGACCCGGTGGTGGCGCAGCTTCCTAACCCAATTTCTCTTCGAATGCAGCTAGAAGGACGAGGCGAAGCATATCGATTTGTGCATTGACCAGGCTTGCTTCTGGTGCTCCGTTCCACACTGGGGTAAATTCATATCATCACGCATAGGTTCCGAAATCAGTGGAGACCACCTACGTAAACAGCACACTTGCACCTAAAAGAGTATTCAGATGGAATTCATTGCCACTGTCGAAACTTCGCCAACCTTCCGCATTGCATGAGAGCAGAACCATCGAGTTTGGTCTCTAGATCACAGCCAGCTCCGCCGCATTGTCTCAAGGCCTTCTCGAGCATACCTTTGACCGAATTTGCCATGAATCGAGACTCCCTGGTAATCAAATTAGCAAGACGTTCACGTATACCCTATAAGGGCGGCGCTATGTTTATGAAGATGTGAAAAACAGAAGCTCCGTTTGCCTTGTTTTACTACTCCCGCAATCAAACACTATGGAAGAGACGTGGAAACGAGTCCAACAAGGCACATTTAGAGATCGTCGTCAACCATGTGTGAGCCCGTGTGAAGACCGAGAAAACCAAGGGCAATTGAAAGATAATGAGTCTTTCTCGCATCGGCCACGGAGTTTGTTACGGAACCGAAGTACAATCAGGGAGGGGAATGGACTTACTGGTCGGAGCTGAGAAGGGACAAACACCTTTCGCAAGTCTCCTTAGCAAACACGGGAGGCAACCCACGAAGCCACGCAGCGAGCATCGCTTCAAGACTTTTCTGCTCATCCGCAGTGATCTTTTCAGTACCCTCAAGAACGAGAAGTGTCGCCATGAACTGGCATACTTCAGCAATAATCTGGAGAGACTGAGTACTGGGATTGAAGCTGTCCTTGAATGCGACCATGCGTTTGGCCTGTACTGCAGACAGACCTTGGCCGGCCTCGGTTTTCAAAAATCGAACAAAGTAAGGTCTATGAAATTCCAGAAAACGCGTCAAAAAACGCGCTGGGATCGTAATAAATCACGGAACACACACGTAAAGCTGATGACATTCAACATTACAGCAGCTGAATCCCAAGGAACGTCAGAGGTTCGAAATTTTTCCACAAGGGAAGGCATATGTTTCGCAGCTAGTTCACTGTGGTTAGATGTCATGTATGAGACTGGGTAGGACACTGAAGATGCTGGGATCCCTACTGGTAGACCTTCTTCTGTTCAATTTGGGACCAGGATTGTACGACACCCAGCTGGCATATTGGGGTCAGTGATAAGCTCGGTCAGGAACTGAATATATCAAACCTGTATCTTCAGGATATCAGGTGCCGAGTCTTTGCCATTGGACGCCACTCCACAACATTCTGCCAGAGATTCTGCTGAGACGTTCACGTACGACATGGCTGAAAGGTAGAGAGAACGCGTGGAAATTTCAGGGTCCGAATTGAATGCGGCGTTCGGGCCGCGACTTCTCTCGTGTTTTCTCTTTCGAACTTGCATTCTGACGCGTACTGAAGCATTCTTCTGCCTGAGTCTTCATACATACATCTACTCGGACGAAATGATAGTGACTGCAAAGAATGGTAATGCCCAGTTGAATGCTTGTTCATTATCCTAAATTCATACTTACTTATGTCGCCCTTTTAGTCAATTGGCCGATGATCATTTAGCCTGCGTCTTGAAGCACGGGTGTAATATCTAGTACTCTGGACCAGAAGGAGGACAGATAAGGATACCCTCCTCCGTTCCTGAGGAGATGATCGCACTGTCAATAACATCACATCGTCAAGCTCTCCTCGGTTGTCAATATTTCTGGTATGCCTATTTTTAACAATGGCGGCGCTGGCAAGTCAATTAACAGTTATCGTCCAGCTCAGCTATTTTCAGCGCAGGAAAGAGCACTGGAGATTCTTCTAAACTTGACTCTCGTCGGTTATGACTTATGTCCTTCTTACTTGTCGATTCTTGTCCAGTGGTGGTAACTACTGAATTTATCACTCAAATTATCCTCAATCGCATCCTCATGGGCTTATACGTTGTGGGGTCCTTTGATTTCTTTGTTATTCCCCGCACGCTGAGGATGGTATATTATTAGACTCAAAAGAGTCACAGTGGTATGTCCAATAAGTCGGCACCGCACGTAAGTATGTGAAGCTGATGGACATTCTTGACAGACTCGTTATCCAATATGAATTACTTTTTGAACCTTTGAGACGACTCTTATTTCCGTATCGTTCGGAAAGTTCAGAAGTGGCTGAACAGTTGATTCGACTACGATGGGTTCGACCAGTGGATCCTCTAGATAATTTACTGTCTCGGCGGCTATCCCAGATCCGCTCGACATCCTATCCAGTGATTTCAAAATCAGTTTGTACTTGAGCATCATCTCTCAATGATGACGGCGACAGTTTCTTCGTACGCTAAGGTATCAGTTCTTATTCCTCTGTGACAGGATGAACTGTCGAATTCTGCTCGCTCTTCTTACGCTCTTCTTACGGGTCTATGCATCGGGTCTGGCTCACGGTGTGGGCCACAGAACTTGCCTTCGTGTACGTATTTTTGTGTATACTCTTGAGTTTACACTTTACGATCTAGGATGTCTCTTGCACCTCGAAATCTTCAGGTTAATGTCACTTAATTATCTCGTATCAACTTCATTGTTTTAAGCAAGTACGCACTCGGCCAGTGCTGGACATATCAGGCATAGCCCCTAACTTGTCTCTTATCGCTGTACCGCCGGCTATCAAACTGATGTCCTTCGGCTTCTGCCACCATGACGCAGAATCTCTGCGGTCTACCAGAGGACGTTCTGTACAATGTTTTCTCCTTCCTAAGTCCTGTTTCTATCCTCAAAGTCCGACAGGTATACCATTAATTCTATTTCTTAATCTTATCTGATCTCTATCGTCTGATTGTAGGTCTCTAAAGATCTTCACGCGCTTACTCACCAAAGGATAGTCTGGACCAACGCATATCGGACCTCCAACAGCTTTCTTCCACTGGAGCCTCCTGCTGATACTTCTGCCCTTGAAGTAGAACGTGCTCTTATTTCTGCCATCAAGCTAGACGAGGCATGGAGCAAACCCCGGCCAGAACATGCCCGCGAACAGTTCCTAAAATTCGCCCCGGGAAGGTCCGACAACATTTATATCAAACTATACCACGGACAATACCTAATGATTGGGTCGCGCTCCTCGTTTTCGTTCTATGACCTCGACGCCAAACCAGAAGACTGGGGTCGCCCTATCTTCGGGTCTGGCGAATCCGAATCCACGTATTCGATCTATCGCGCCAACACGGACGATTCTGCTGAGGTTTCGTACATATCTGCCGTGGCAATGTCGCGTTTACCTCAATATTTCATGTCAGTTCATGTGTGCTCTCTTCTGTGGCGTAACTGATTGTGTCGCAGTCGCATATGGCGGATAGACTTTGCTGGCAAAACACTCTCGCAGGTCGCAGATGTACCTATAGGAAGGAACATGTCAAGCTTTGCCAAGATCACTAACGGATGGCTAGTGCACGGTGCTAACAGACAGCAAGGGTCAAATGCCTTCAATGCCGTGCTGTTTCACATACCCACTCTGCGGACGTACGAAGTACCCGTTTATGTTCCTTCTGTGCGTGATCTCAATGGTAGCGCTACTTTGAGTATTGACATTCTCGTAGCCAGGAAGCGGAGAAGAACGAATTTTTCAGATAGACTACATTATTACTCCTCGGCATCTCCTCCTCATGTACATTTCAAGAAGACAGACCCTATTCGAGGCCTTCCAACTCCCAGATACCAACGATACCGCCCCTAACAGAGTTTTATCCGGCTCTCATAGTGGCATTTGCCCGTCTGGATTCACCGAAACCACCTTCGTCAACGCATCAGACCAGGCGAAACACATACGTCTCTTGGGTAGTGTCATCACGGGTCCCGCGCGAGGTATCCCAGGCATCAGAGTGTTCGACGTAGTTCTAGAAAGAGACGGGACGATGTCGTTTCCGGAGGAGTGCTACAATAATACCATGTCGGGCTACAATCTTCATTTGACGCTATCACGCTCTGGGGCCGTGCGGGGTATCTGCATGGCGCCTACCACATTCACCCTTTTGCGGGTTGATTTTGGGCCTACTGCTGATGGTGATATGCGGCTGGATATCACGGAGCTTGGGTTAAAGATGGATGGTGTTATCGCTTATGATATGGATTTCGATGGCTTTCGTGGTCGGCTGTGTCTCGTTCGTGATGAAGGTGTAATGATATTAGACTACATATAAGGTCTCGATGTCATACAAATACATATACGGTGCAAAACTGTAAGATTTGACTATCAGCAGTTATCCGATGACCACGGACACTCACTCGATATGACTTATGAAACCTGGCCTGGGAGAACGTACCCCGTCTCCAAAGGCCTGACTGCTTTGATAAATTTCGTCCACCTCGGAAAAAAACAAGTTTTCCAAGATACGACTTGTCGTCTCTCTCCCTGGCTGAGAATTTGAGATGGAGGCCTGGGCCTGCCAAACTTTACGACAAGTGGGCAGAGTAAGTCTCGAAATTTCCTCCGTGGTGATCACATTTTTGCGGTTAGCCAAATCCCAGTAACCGGATATCGCCCAATCCACGACAGCATACTCTTTTCCATAGACAACACGGTCGACATCTGTCATCCTGAGCTTGGTGAGTTCTTTGATGGCCAATCGCCTGACGTCATGCATCCCCCACATCGTCGCCAGCTTCAATACCGAAACCCACCCACGCTGGTCGAGCGTGGCAGTCCTCCTACGAGATGATGATGGTAATCGCCCAACATGGCGCATGACTTACTGCTGGGCTACCAAAGCCTCCAATATATTCTCGAAATCCGCGCTTTTTACACCTTGCAGAACCAAAGGATGCTCGTCGTCAGAACCGTCCACGACACCTACGTTCTCTTGAGGGAGGCTGAACATGGTCGAAAATACTTCCGATGTGTCTACAAATAGGTGCCGGGCGACTCTGAAGAGCTGGTTTTCTACCTGACGAACACCGATAAGCTTCGCAATTCAATTATTCTTATTGTAAGGAGACTCACCAAGAATATTACAGGTTCCCAGTAGAACCTAACGTTCCGAATGCTTGTCTGCGAGTCTGAGGACGTTGTTGCGTTACCGCTCATCATTGAAAGACCAAAGAACGAGTTCAAATGTGACGTAGGGTATTTCTCCTGGGTGTGACGCTGGGAAGCAAGGAACGCATCACGAAGTTGGAGCAGAATTTGAGGTGACTTAAGCGACTGGGCGGTGTCGCGGAGCCTGAATCATCGGACCGCGACGCCCATTTCTTACCTACTCGAGACTTCTGCGAAACCGGTGAGCTTGTACGAAGATGATTAGGCTCCTGAGAAGTGGTCATTGGACCGAAGACGACTGCCATGGGATGAAGGCGTGATGATATTGGATTATATATCAGCAATCGACGAAAATAAATACCGAAACCTTCACGAAGTAACCAGACCCGTCCCAGTCCCTCTTGTTGTCCCTATCTTATCATGACCTTGCGCCAAAGGGTCTGCCAAAGGCACTGGAACCAAAAGGTGGTGGCGCAGATGGTGGCGCAGAAAACCTCGGAGGAAGTAGGCGAGCCCCATCTCCTAGAGCCAGGCCCCGTTGATAAATCTCGTCTAGCTCGGATGAAAAGATATCATTCAAAGTCTGGTGTTCTTGCCAAGTCTCCCCAAAACGGAACCCCGGGTTCGTGGAAACTTGAGCCTGCCACACTTTAAGACAAGTGGGCAGGGTAAGTCTCGTGGCATCCTCAATAGAGACAATGGTTTTTCGTTTGGTCAGAGCCTGATATCCTGATATCACCCAATCCATGACGGCATAATCCTTTCCGAGGATGACTTGGTCCACGTCCGACATACTTTTAAGCTGAGTAATTTCCTTGATCGCCGTGCGTCGAATATTCGACATCCCCCACATTGTCGCCAGCTTCAAGGCTGAAAGCCATTCAGCTTCACTCTTAGGCACTTCCCTGACAAAAACATGAATATCAGTTGCCAATAATATATTATTATCTGAATACAGCACTCACTCTCGTCCGGCGTCTACTATCGCTTTCAAAAGATTCTCAAAATCGGCACTTTTGATACCTTGCAGAACTAGCGGATGCTCGTCATCGGATCCGTCCACAAAAGACGAGCCTCCCTGAGGCAAGCTGAACATTGTCGAAAAGACTTCCGACGATTCTTCAAACATACGACGAGTGACTTTGAAGAGCTGATCTTCTACCTAAGCAAACAACGGATCAGCCTCGCGCTTGCTTTGAACTATATGCATAAAAATCTCACCAGGATGGTTATAGGTTCCCAATAAAAGTGTTTATTTTGAGTATACGCCTTTGAAGGTGCTTCAACGTCCATGTCTACAGCGTCACGCGTGGATGATCAACTTGAAGGGTGATGGTTCGGTTACAAGGAAACAGGGGCTTAGGCCCGGGGACAAATACTTGTCAACTCCGCTGCGACATCACCTGTCCGCTTTGATGAGTTCTTCGACCTTCATTCGAATCTTTTACTGCAGCGGTGAGCCTGGATTCTTACTTTTTCTTACTGATAGTATTTGTTCGACAAACATTTTTTTGTGGTTCATGCGAGAGAATGTCCGAGTCAAACTTGGTATAATTCAAAAAGGACTATTACGTGCACTGGAAACCAACTAAGCAATAAACTTGACCCATTTCCTTCTGCTACTCAACGACAGTCAATCAAGTCTGGAAAGTGGATGCCAACAATACTCATAACCATAGATCCGCTGTCATCAAACGACGCCGAGGCCGACACAGGGAGGCTGGAGTTAACGTCTAAGCTGTATTTACGACCTGTGCGATTCAGTTGGGGACGGAAGGTGAAAGTTCCCAGTAAATATTTTTCTTCTCCCATTGAATCTCGTCTCCAAATGCTCGGCTCCTTCGAAAAATGTCGCCCAACTCAGAAGAAAACATACGTTCCAAAAGCTGGAAATATGTTCTCACGCTCCCTCCATCATTCGTCTCTGAGATGGATAACTGAACCTGCCAAACATTAAGGCAAGTCGGAACTGTGAGTTTCGAGATGTCCTCAGCGGTAATCACGGTTTTGCGGTTGGTCAGATCCCGATACCCCGACATCACCCAATCCACAACGGCATATTCTTTTCCGTACACAACGCGGTCGACATCCGACATGTTCAGCTTGGTGAGCTCATCGACGGCCAAACGTCGGATGGCGTGCATCCTCCACATTGATGCCAGCTTCAAGACTGAAAACCATCCATCTTGGCCTAGGGCTGGAGGCACTGGCGTTCTAGGGCAGTACGGAAATACCATTTGTCCTCGAACATGATAATGATCCAAATGTGTTACTCACTTCTGGTCCCAGGCCACTAACGCCGCTAACAGATGCTCGAAATCCGCACTTTGCACATCCTGCAGAACCAGTGGGTGTTCATCATCGGATCCCTCCGCCACATCAGCGTTCCCTTGAGGAAGGTTGGACAAGGTCGAGAATGCTGCAGAGGAGTCTACGAATAGATGCCTGGCAACTTTGAAGAGCTGGTTCTCTACCTATCAAGGACTTGTCAGCCTAGATTCGCAAGTTCAGGACAGGTTCAGCCTCACCAGGAAGGTCACCGGCTCCCAATAGAATCTGGAGTTTCGTATGCGGGCACTTGAGGATGTTGTCGCATTCATCGCTGAAAGACCAGCGCAATGGGCAAATCAAGTATTTCTCGGTGGAACACTTCCAGTACGCCGGAGACGGCGCTTGGAAGGAAGATACGCGAACATCAATCACGATCCAATGTACTTAAGGACCAGCGGGACTTGAACTTTGCCCGCACAAACTCGCTAGGTTGCCAATGTTAGTGCTCAGGCTTGAATTGTTGGAGATTGTGATGTCATCCTCGGTTCAAATATGAATTCGCAGGTGGTGATGACATCATAGAGATACGAGAATAAAGGGTTCCAACTTCACGGCATGATGCCAGGTGACCTTTAGACTGATACTTACTCTTTAACGAGTTTAGTAGAACATTCTAGATAATTTTTATAGTATAAAGCAGGCTCTGTATGAGCAGAATAAATGAACAGTTCAATAGTCTGGCTTTACCAGCCACTAGCCTACTTATCGTTAACATACAGTCTTCAATAGAATACATTCCAATATGTTACAGAGATCACTCAGCTACGTGAGGCTCTTGATTCCAATACATGTAGGGCGGTAAATAAGCAAGGCCCGCTCCGCATCAATGAAATGATGAGATTCTGAGATGTTCCCAGTGCCGACTGCAGTGTTGAGTTGGTATTGAGGGGAGATTTAATGAGAAAGGGATATTCGCGAGAATCTTAGTTGGTACAGTGGCTTGAAGAGCAGAAACGACTCGTATTCAAGAATAATACTGTACCCAATGAGAAAAGGATATTCCTAAGAATCTGTAGGTGTTGAGTAAGAATGTGTACGAGATAAGCGTAGTGAAGATATGCACACCTCGGTCAGCACAGCATGAGCAGAAGCGATTACTATTAGTATGCAGGCTCAGAGCCTACTTATGTTAGTATTTCTTCACCCTAATAGGGAAATGAGGAGTGTGGAACTCTGGACATCCTTCAACGCTTTCTCATGCACCGTCCTCAGACTTGCCTCCATGCTAAGGTCCGATAGCCACTAAAACCCCAGCGACTCCAGACTAGCATCTTGTGCACAGACCACCCTGACAATACTCGCCGTGATTCTCCTGAATTTGAATGTAAGGTGAGTCCATGTGGTATAGTACAGTTATGTAGAGCAGTCCACGTCCAGACACAACGTACACGAATACAAGAATATAACTACAGAACGGGGTGTAGCTATCTAAATTTTGGCATCCAGATCAGCGAGGCGGCCAGGTAGATCTGGACGATGGCTTCCCGTAAACACATACAGACGAAGGGCGCATAGCAGAGCTAGAACTACTTAAAAATGCGAAAGACGGCGGCGGTGGGGGAATCGGCGTTGGAGTAGCAGAAAACCTCGGCTTAGAGGCACGGGCATCGTCTCCAAAAACTAAACCCCTTTGATAAACCTCGTCCAGCTCAGAAGCAAACATGTCATCCAAAGTGCCGTGTTCCGTCTTATCTGACCCAGATGCATTCGAGATGGATACTTGAGCCTGCCATACTTTCAGACAAGTGGACAGAGTAAGTCTCGAGGCACTGTGCATGGAAACAATTGTTTTCCGTTTCGTCAGAGCTCGATATCCTGATATCACCCAATCCGCAACGGCAAACTCTCTTCCGAGGATGACCTGGTCTACGTCGCTGAGGCTCTTGGACTCGGTGATTTCGTTGATCGCCATGCGTCGAATGTCTAGCATCCCCCACATCGTTGCGAGCTCTAAAACTGAAAGCCATTCATCTTTGCTGAACTTTGGAACTTCTCTGAATAAAGACGGTCATTGATCGCAGACGAATACATAGTTTTATGAGGAGCTCACTTCTGTTCCGCGTGTACAGTCGAGTTCAAGAGATTCTCAAAGTCTGCACTTCTTACGCCTTTGATAACTACCGGGCGTTCGTCATCGACTCCAGCTACCGCAGCGCCATCCCCCTGAGGCAATACCATTGTCAAAAATGTTTTCGACGCTTTGTCAAGCATGTGGCGGGTAACTTTGAAGAGCTGGTCTTCTACCTGGGTAAAGAAAATGATCAGCCCGCCGCTTGGCTTGCGAACTGTTCTTACCAGAAAAGTTACAGGTTCCCAATAAAATTTTGGATTTCGGTTATGTTCCTTTGAACTTGCTTTATTGTCCATGACTAAGGTTAGGCGTTGATGATGGAGTCGAGGTAATAGTATCGCGTGAGAAAACACCTGGCGAACGTCTGAACGACTGGCACGTGCAGAACATGCTCTGTGATGGATAAGATAGTTTGTTCCACGGTGTTCGGCAGGACCGTCTGGGTTTTTAGCTCAGCAAAGACTGGTCCTTACAAACATAAGGCATTCGGGTTCTCAGGCTAGCAAGCTGCCAGATCGTAGATGGCAAGGGATTGAGATTTCCTATTATTATAACACCCCCAATGCATTTTCGGGGATATATCTGTGAGTGATTGTCAATAAAGTCACTAGTCTGAGTCACAAAGCTTTAAGAAATTCACGTATAGTGACACTAACGTGGTCGTCGGTCGATGGAAAGTAGGGAAGGAGAGGATCTGAGGACCAGTACCTCCACCGCGTCTTAGTAGATAGTTTACTTGTTGTGGTTAACGAAATGCAGAATACAAAAAAAAGATGGAGTCCTGGGCCCACCTACACAGCCACTTCCACGTGGTATTCGCTGCCTCTGATGATTACTTCGACTTCGAAACAGATGCCAAGTATCTTCTTACCATCACCACCGGCGCTAGCAGCCCACTCCATCGACAGCTCCAACAATGGCTAGGCTGCTATCTCGGTTCGCGAAATCATTTTTTGCCGTTATTCTAGCGCTGGTCAGCTCCCTCCAATCCCGGACTCAATGCCCTCGATATTGACCTGGGATTTTACAGGTCGTCATATCTATGGTTGCATTCCTTCACCCTCCAACTCGAGCATATATCGACCCGTGGACAGGTGACTTTCTGGGCGAAGGAGGTGTGGCTCTGCGTACCGGCTCGTTCAAGAAAGGTGAATGGGATGCAACCGAGGGACCGGTTATCATGCCAAAGCTGGGGAATGCGACTGCAAAGTATGTTTTGTGCTTGTTCTATTGCGGTCTATCAAAGGGCTTGTAGGGCTGCGCTGGGACGAGCAACGTGGAAGCTATTGTGAGCTGACTTTCTGCGACCTTGGTTGCACACGCTAGACTTTTGTGAGAATACAGGCACACGATGACTCTGCGATATCCCGAGGTTCATTTCTCGTGATTTTTGGTAGCGACAATGGTTTGATTTCTGTGCAGAACCCTAATGCCGACGAACGAGAAGCGCTGAATTCATATTTCCATCTCCTGTCACGACTATATCCATGCGGAGAGTGCGCGACAGGATTCCAAAAGTTGCTCAAGGAATTTCCTCCCCAGGTAGATCTCTTTTTCCCACTTCCACAGCAACATCGCTGAATTCTTTTCTAGACCTCATCCCGTCGATCTGCGGCACTTTGGTATGTGCTGGAAACTATGATTTCATGATCCCAAGTATCAATATGCGCATCTTTACAGGCTTTGCTCCCTTCATAACGAGGTCAACAAACATTTACACAAACCTCAGTTTGATTGTGCGCATCTGGATGAGGAGTACGATTGCGGATGTGGAGATGAGCCTATCAACGGCGCGAAGGCTGTAGGTAGAGAAAAAGAAGATCTAGGCAAAGATTCAAGCGAGGACGAACTGACAGGGATAGAGATGATCAACGGTGGGAGGTAATCTATTCGGGTACTATATCAGTCTGTCTATGTTTGTTTTGTAACATATGGGATTATCGGAAAAGCGCCGGTGAATGGGACGATACTAAGAGCGCCAATAGAATGTGGAGGAATGCAAGTGATGGACGTCGAGATGAGGAACCGAGCTATCGAGGTGATGAAACTTAAATCATACCTAAATTTTGAGTCCAACCGCTCGCTGGCAGGGTTCGTTAAGGATGCTATAATCAACAGCCACACCAGGAAAGGTAACCCACGAGAAAAAGCGATGGCAAACACCATATTCCAGACGTGGAAGGTGAATACCCAGAGCAACTCACAGTTGCCCAAAGACGTAGCTAACATGCTGCGCACTGCAAAAGAGCTAAAACACCCGAATCAACATGCAGATGCCAGCACAAGACGTACGAAGACAGGTCCCGGTGTGGTACCACATAGGCTTCAAGGACAAAACGACTAACAGGTTTGGGTCGAAGGCATACAAGTGCCTAATGACGAACCATGATATCGAAACCACTGGGGAAGCGGCAGATGTCACGGAAAGGCTGGCCTAGACATCTCATAGCAACCGACAGAACTGTATATGCAATGATTGTTGCACAGACCGGAACATGAAGGGATGTGAGAACCTCCATAAATGCGCCCTCGCAGCCAAAGAATTGCTAGACAAATTAACCGAGAAATGGGACCCACGTCGAATAGATCGAAAAGAGGATGCTGGATTGACAGAAGAGGAGGAATCCCAAAACCTCGAAGCTAGGGAGAATAATGGGGTCATACATTTTAACCCTGGCATGGGCAATGAAGACACCCTTACAGAGGGAAAAGATTTTCACGTCGCGAAGAGAAATAAGCTGAGTACCGGCTACCAGATATGATGTCAAGGAGATAGAAGATCTGCACGCCATAGCCATTTCCATTGCATATACAGATGGTAGTGCCTACGATAATGGCACTGCGGATGCGCGTGCAGGAGCGGGAGTATGGTTCGGCACAGACGACGAGAGAAAATTTTTCGTCCAACTACCAGGCCCACATTAGACTAACAATACGGCAGAAGTCCGGGCAGTTTTGGAAAGAGTACTTGCGGCTGTCCAGGACGAGTCCATCATGACAATCGTCGATATCAGACTCCAAGTACGTCATAGATGGCCTATGCTTCGGTATCAAACATTGGGAAAACGCTGGGTGGATTGGGGTTTCGAACAGCAACTTAATGAAGGCTACTGTAGCAGCACTGCGGCAACGCCGTGCCCCAGTGTATTTCCATTGGGTGAAGGCACATAATGGAGACCTCGGAAATGAAGGGGCCGATGAGCTAGCGGGAATAGGAGCGCAGCTCGACGAAGCGAGAGTGACGCAAGCCGACCTAAACATTAGACAAGAATTTGATGTAGATGTAGATGGAGCGAAGCTGTCCACGCTCACCCAGAGCCAAGCCTACCGTCTCCTGAGAATGATGAACAAACTGGAGGAACGGCCTGGTGCCCGATGTATAGTACAACAAATTACAGCAACAGCGAAAGAAATAAATGGAGCTGAACCCCTGCCCTCATGCTTCCGGAAATCGATACGGCACAAAGATGTATCTAGACAGATAAGAAGCTTCCTCTGGAAAGCAATCCAAAACACATTCAAAATAGGGGACTACTGAGAACGCCTAGGACCCCAGTATGCCATGAGGGGAGAATGTCCTCATTGCAAGGTGCCTGAGTCAATGGAGCACATCCTCATAGAATGTAACATCGAGGGTCAAGCGACGTTATGGAAATTAGCACGGGAACTATGGGAGAATAAGGTGCAAGAATGGATACCGCAAACCCTCGGAATAGCACTGGGAGCCACACTGCTGCAAGTCAGAACAAAAACAGGAACGGTAGATCATGCAGCAACAACAATGTACCGCATCCTGATAACGGAAACGACGCACCTAATACGGAAAATAAGATGCTAGAGATGGATCCAAAGAGGGGACGACACCCCAGACAAATGGCACACAGAGGAGGAAGTACGAAATTGTAAGCATAGCTTACAGCGATACCACCGCAGGCCGGATCGGACAGCCGAGTAGCCACAGTTGTAGATATATATAGACTAGCTATATATACGTAGTAGGTAGTCGTTCGCTTCCTTCCTTCCTTTTTCCCTCTCACCCACGCCCATACTCACACATACATACGCTTCGTTCATATATACCCTGTTCCTGTTCGTTGGTGTTCCCTGATGTGATTCGTGAGTTCCTCATCCAGTGAGGCTGCCTCTGGAAGATGGCAGCCTTTCAGAAATCTGTGGATTGAAGCAATGAACTGACGATTGTTGATTGACCGCATCTGTCGGCCCGGAACAAGTACGGTTCGAAAGCGCCCAGAAAGATAACAGTCTTGTCGACCTGGAAAGGTACCCTGTTGAACGAAAAAAGCCTGCCTGAGGACTGGACGAACCAGAATGGGATTTTAGTGGGTATTTTGCCGGGCCGTAAACGGCCACGAGGTCGGCATAGAGTCCCACACTAACTTAAATAGTTGTGCATAAATGCGTTTCCCTACATAGATCCCCAGCCCGGTTTTTTTCGTTCAGGACTTTAATTCAATACTTCTAAATGTTGGGCACGCCCCTCATCCCAAGCGAGCACTCCAAATTAACATAGTTAATTGTGGTTTGACTACGCATTCATATACGACGCTCTACGAAAAATAAATATAAAAAAACATATGGGATTATCGATAGGTATTACGGTACGCTCGAGAGAAGGTTCTTCGGCGAGTCAGTGATCTTCTGTATACTGTCGCGAGTATCATTTAACACGACACGGCAGTGAATGCATTGAAGTTATATACTTCTGGCTCTGTCTCGAACCGGAATTCGTGTGGCGCGCAATGCGCAACAATAGCGCCTTTGCGTTCCATTGTTACCTTGACGCCTCTGCCCCCCTTTAAAGATCGACACAGTTTCGTCACCCCAGCTTCGACGTGAAAAGACTTCTTATGATCGTCCCCAGCGTAGAGCTTTACCTTTGTCGGTGCCGTGGCGAACACGACGACCCATAAAGTATCATCCGTCTAGAACAACCTCCATCAAGATGTAGAATCAGAGAGACACACCAGTTACATACCACCTGCCAATGGGTGGGCCGATCCACGATATCGTTAGACGCCGTTGCGTCTTTGGGATGAGGGCGCGCCCACAGGAATACCTGGTCATGTTCAATAGGAGGGTATCCCCCCTCCTTGAATGCTCGCGAGTAGTGCGCATTGAGCGTTAGCCATGCTGTATGTGGAAATCCGTCAACCCATGCTTGAGAATTTGGTTGGGCGCCTTTGATGGGCCCGATATAGTGCGATTCGCCGTAGTCTACAATATCTAGGAGGATTCGGAGAAGGGTTTTGGGTTGAAGGACGGACCGTTCCATGATATCACCTGGACGATGTCGATCTGCTGGCGTATTGATATTAGCTGTTCCCAGCGGCGTACGAAAAGCCAGTCGTCTCCTCTGTATATCCACTATTTGCCTTTCATTAGCTTTTTCTTTCAAGTATTCATGGTAAGGAGCTTACATTCTTGTTCCAGGTATCAGGCCCGTAGTGCTACGAAGTTCCTAGATAATGTTTCCCTACTAGTTGAATTGATTGAGACATACTGTGAAGAACCAAGGGGAAACAGCCGCCATGAAAGTCCGGCCAGCCAAATGACGAAGGTGGTGCCGGTCGGACTTGAGCTCTGGGTACTCGATATCGCGTCTCGAGGATTTGGACGTCAAATGGAGAGGCCAGCCTCCGTTCCACTGAACAGAATCAGCCCTGATAGGAAAGTGAAGAGAGAGACCCACATTAAACGCGCCGTCCAAACACGTTATCGTCGGATATGTTGCTGGGTCAATAAAGAAGGACGGGATAAAGTGGATCTGTCGTGCATGTGAGGGCGAGCACGGGGCATAGGGCCTTGGGGACTTACGGGAACGATCTCCTCAAGGGTCCTCTTGACGTATCCCCAGGCCGTCTCCAAAGATTTCTGGCCGAATCGTAAGTGTTCTCCCATGAACGTTGATACAGCGACGCCACCCTGGTATCGAAACATGCCAGGATGATTTCCAAAGGCTTTCATGTACTCGCGAAGCAGATGAACGTCTTCGGCTGAGTATCCTGGTATCGAGCTGCTCTATTTCAGGGGCTAAGGTCAATAATAGAGAGAGTAGAAATCACCTCATATCAAAGCTAAAGAATAGTTTGAAGGGAAGGGTTGTTTGCGAGAGAGCCTGAAAACAGTCGGCGGAGCGATCCTTTTGCCATGGTTCGCGTCCAACGTTTAATACAAACCCATCTCTGCAAAAGAGAATATCAGTAAGATGAAGCAGAAGAGAGAGCTTGTATACTCACAGGTTATTCTGGCTGGCTAATACGATATCCTCCAACCAGTCCTCAACAGTGTACGGCTAGTAGCGCGCCTTAATCGTTATTCACGAACGGACGACATGAGAGAGCATGAATTTGCTAACGTAGGTATTTCCCACCATAAAGCTTGCTCATGTGAGGTTTTTTGAAGGAAGACAGAATGCAGTACTCACTGGGCGAAAACATACTTGGTAGATTTTGCCATGTACCAGTTTCAGGAGGAGTTCGTGCCAAAGATATGATTGGACGTGCTCTCGGCACAATTTATACTCTCTCTGAGAAATGGTGCAAGCTTCAAATTGACGAAAAGCGAAATAAAATGCGAATTCTCCGTAAATGATATAGTCAGTCCAGCGAGTGATGGCGGGGAATTGAAGGCTCGGAGATCGCGCCGAAAGAGGGCTGTGTTCCCTTCAAGGCAGTTGCCGGGTCCCGCTTCTTTTTGACTGGATGAAGAACGGCAGGCTGTAAGTATCCATTTTATCGACGTCGACTCCGCAGCTTTGAGTAGCTGGAGAATTAAAATGCACCTTTGGTCTACTTTGGTCAGATGTGGGAAAGCAATGGTGCGAAATTTATGCAAAATGCGACCTGAGCATCTTGCACAATCGAAAGTGATATATGCTCTGCATTCCAACCACTTTCCCTGCAGCATTAGGTTGACATTAGGCCCCGCTGGACAAGAAAACATCCTGGTCTGCTCCTTCGTATCGGGCCGACTGGGAATGAGCGGCATCACGGCATCGATACTGCCGTGAAGCCGCCGGGTGCGCCGGGTTGGACGGTCATTGGAATCCACCCTTCTTCGGAAATGATCGGGAACTGGAACTTCGATCCCCCCATCATAACTGCTTGTCTTTAGCTCGAGTTTTCTTCATTCCACGAGGGAAGGATAAAACTTTGTAGCTCCATGATTGATAGATAAAGGGCTTCGACTTCCAGACAGTATCAATCTATCAATATCATATCGCGGAGAGTCTGAATGCTACATACGTACTTTCTGCAGCACGACTGAATGCTTAAGATTCGGGAAAGACGTAATCCATCTTGCATCAATGGTACTCAATGGTCGTGGTGTTTCATTTGGGAACCGCTGTGGGAAAGAAAGGACTTAAAGTTCTCTACTGACGCCGTTGATGTATCAGATTATGACACCGATGTTGTTCTACATCAATATTTGGAGTGTCTGGATGACGCTGCGGTCTCTCAAGCTTACACAGTAAATTCAAATGTCGTACGTCGCTGTACGTTTTGTCTAAGACGTGAGCTCACTGATTCGAATCCTTCAACAATCGCGGACAACTCCTGCCTGGAGGCACTTCATGCGCCTTCTAGACCCGGCATCGCAACTTTTGCTGTTCCATCGCGAAGTAGGGTACCCGTCCAGTTCCGGTGTTACGGGATCACGGCGAGCAGTATATGGACATGTGCTTTCAGATTTCGGCCTCACCTTCCCTAAGCTAATGTCTGTCCCTTCATTGAGTACGTGACGGTGGCGACACCGTGGCTTATATAGTCCAGAAAAGAGAAACGTAGGCCTGCCTTTCCCTTCATGAATCTATTTAAAGTCTCATGACTATGCGTGTACTGACCAGCAGATAACCGGCAAGCCTCCTCGACTTGATGGCCTGATGTGACCAACATTCTTACCGACACCGGGGACACCGGACTGCGTTCATTTCTAGCAGACAGTTTCTGCTACTCCAGAGCGCAGCTAGGAGGCTGGCAGTTGCGTGGAGCAGCTCAGGGTCTGTGCTTCTCTGTGACGCACCAGAATATGTTTTTCGGAGTTCAAGGTTCCTAGAAACAACCCTAAACATAGAGATGCTATCTTTAGCCTGCATATTTTTAGAGCGGTACATAAATCGTATTGCCTCCAATCGTCTTTCTTTTCCCCCCCAGCGTGCATACCCAGGCCATGTTACCCGGTTCCCTTTCTGTTTGCGCCTTTTTCCTGCTCACCGTCCTCGTACCGGATTCACAGGCCGCTGACCGTACCAACGAGGCGGGGGAGGCCTCCATCTCCGGTTCGTGCTTTATTGTTAGTTGGGTTGGTTGATTACCTCATGTTTGTTGAATTTTTTTAGATCCATCAGCAGAGTGCACGGCGTACTACTACGCGCCCTCAGCCACAAAAATCAGCACTTTCCCTACGGTATGGCAGCCTGCGTCCATCCTCGCGAATGATAGCACCGCACAAGCCAAGTGGCAGTCCATTATGGGCAGTATTCCGACAACTATATTGCCCAAGGTGAGTACTGCCTTGTTTTCGTCCTTGGCACTTTTTGTCTTACCTGACAATAATAGGGAACTAGCACGGGCAATTTCACCAACGTCACGTATTCCGCATCTGACCCGGATTGTTGGTGGAGCTATCATCAATGTGTACAGCCTAAATTGGCTGGGCTACCTGCTGACATTGCTTCGGTTCCCGAGGTGCGTGTGGTGGTTTCTGTTAAATGTTTTGTCGCTGATGCGTTTGTTTATAGCCTGGGACTCTGGGGTTCGGGTTTGATGACGGACCGAATTGCTCTCATAACGCGTTCTACGACTATTTGACTAGTCAAAATCAGAAAGCTAGTCAGTATTGGTGGTTCCTTTTTCGACCGCGGAAATTAACGGTGTTATAGCGATGTTTTACATTGGAAGCAACGTTATGGATTGGCCGTTGGAAGCGCAAAGAGCAGTTGCTGATGGGCATGAGATTTGCGTTCGTGAGTACTTCAGTATTTCCTATGTTCTTCGCTAAAAATTCCAGACACCTGGTCTCATCGATACAGTACGTATCCTCGTGTTTGACCGTTCTCGGTCTGGCATTGAGGTAACAATGTTTCAGTGACATCATTTTCCAGTGCGGACGCCTTCGCAGAACTCTACTACAGTGAGCCGATCCTTCTTCATTTTGTGCGGTGACAACTGACTTGTGACAACCAGCCGTGAGTTGTTTTGTATTCCGAGACGCGATTCCCTCCTGATGTGACCAAGATGCAAGCAATAAAACTCGTCACTGGCGTGACTCCGAAGTGCTGGAGGGTAGGAATCTATTGCTCTATCAACATCAATCTCTTGACGGAACGTTGTAGCCCCCTTTCGGTGATGTCGATGACAGGATAAGGGCAATCGCGAATGCCCTTGGCCTCCAGACTGTCATATGGAAGTATGACTCGAATGACTGGAAGGCAGGAACGGGGAATATCACCACTCAGACTGTAGACTCGAATTATCAGGCACTGATCAACAACATGACTAGTGGAGCCTTCAGTACAGTACGTCCAAGTTACTGGCGTCTTTATAACGGTGCTGAGAAATATATTTTAGCAAGGAACTATAATGCTGACCCATGAACTGAACAACTATACCATGTCGACGGCAATGAAATGGTATCCGCAGCTGAAAGCCGCGTTTCAGGCTAGTGCAACTTTATCCAACATTTCATCACCTAATGATTGGCTTTCTATAGTATTTGGTACCCATCGCCGTTGCTATGAATACCACTCAACCATACGTCGAGACCAACTACACATTCCCTACGTTCGACCAATGTGAGTTTTTTCCTTACCGGTGATACAGGTTATTTACCTAGTACGCAGACGTTGCGGGGTTGACCAATACTACTACTACCACGTCTCCGGCGAAAAGTGGGGGCGTTGTTGTATCTTGGTCTGGCAGTCTAGCGCTAGTGGGAGCAGTGCTGACCGTCCTGGGGATGATGTGATTGCTAGACTTTATATACCAGTGAACGCTCAATGGACAGTAGATCTATACCTAGCTAATATTACGGCTAACCAGGACTAAGCAATTCTAATTGACAAACTGGAAAACTGGATTGATTGACTATCGACACTGATATGGTCTGGAAAGTATCGACCGGTCTAGACTGACGAGCTCGACATTTCTAGACAGTCCATTTGACCTTATTCTTTGCAAGCATGAACCCGCGTCCATCAATCCATGATTCCCACTCGAAGGCACTTGCTTTCGCTCTTTGTAACAATTACTCTCACCGCTGTGTTCGTTAGGCATTTCATGTCTGCTCAACCACGCACCATCGTCGTTGGAGGCGGCCTTGCTGGCCTGAGCGCTGCCCATACGTTGCTGGAGAACGGGGCCACCGTTTTGCTGCTCGACAAGAAGCCATCGTGAGTTATTTGTGCTTTGGTGAAGACGAAGAAGCTAAAGGAAAGTCGGAAGACTCGGTGGGAATTCTGTCAAGGCGAGTTCTGGAATCAACGGTGCCGGGACTGAGGCGCAAGCCAGGTATGATATCAAGGATACAGTCGAGGACTTGTAAGTACCCTGGCGTTGCCATCACCGTTGACGTTGACCTGGGATTCCAGTATCAAGGACACCACTGCATCTGCTGGTCATCTCGCACGTCCAAATCTCATCCAAGCCCTGACATCCAACTCGGCGCCAGCTCTAGCCTGGCTATCCACCAAGTTCGGCGTCGACCTTTCGCTTGTGGCCCGATTAGGCGGGCATTCTATTCCGCGAACGCATCGAGGAAAGGGGGGTGCACCAGGCTGGGCGATCACCTCGGCGCTCATCAAGAAACTCGAGCAAGAACCTAATGCTTCCATTATCAAGTCTGCAAAAGTACTACGCCTGTTGGAGGAATCAGGCAAGGTATACGGCGTCGAGTATGAGTCGGAAGGAGTCAAGGTCGAGGCAGAGGGACCAGTTATCATTGCTACAGGGTACGTTCGTTCGTTCATCGGGCTTACTAGCTGCTGACTGTCTTGCAGGGGCTATGCAGCGGACTTTTCATCTTCAGGATACCTCACGCAGTACCGTTCTGATCTCCTGACACTACCGACGACGAACGGCGACCACGCCACCGGCGACGGCCACCGCATGGCGACATCCCTCTCCTTGCCCGCCAAGCTGTGCAACATGGACCAAATCCAGGTCCACCCGACAGGGTTCATCGACCCTGCCAATCCAGACGCCAAAACCAAGTTCCTAGCCGCCGAGGCTCTGCGCGGTGTCGGCGGGATCCTCATCGACAGCACCGGCGTGCGCTTCGTGAATGAGATAGACCGGCGCGATGTGGTGACCGCGAAGATGCAGGACCTCATCGAGGCGGGCAGAGGCCCGATCCGGCTGATCTTGAATTCGGAGGCTGCGACTGAGCTGAAGGCGCATTGTGATTTTTATGTGGCGAAGGGGCTGATGAAGAAGTTTGACGGCGTGGCGGCGTTTGCGGGGGAGATGGGCGTTCCGTCGGATAGTTTGAAGAAGACATTCGAGGCTCATGGTAGGTATGCCAGAAACGAGGAAACGGATCCGTTTGGAAAGACGTTCTTCCATAACCCGACGTTTGACCCGGAGGGGCCAATACTGGTTGCACTGATGACACCTGTTGTACACTATGTGAGTCTTGTTTCAAAGTTTATCCTATGTGTGCACTGACTGGCTCTAGACAATGGGTGGAATACAGGTTGATGAAAAGGCGCGAGTTCTACATGCAGACGGATCGCCTGTCCCGGGACTGTTTGCAGCTGGTGAGGCTATTGGCGGTGTCCACGGACAGAACAGGCTAGGAGGGTCGTCATTACTGGAGGCTGTTGTATTTGGACGGATTGCGGGGACGTCGGCATCATCCTAAGGAAGAAATCCATGAGCAAGTGTATCATTAGTTGCGTGCATATCTGACAATTCATCTTTCCAAAGTCTGATCTCTGGCGATTTATAACTCGACTCAAAACGACATACACGGCAGGCCGACCATGCGCTCGCGTGTAGGATATACGTACAACATTGTACAAACGGAAACACCCAAACGACTCGAAAGGTTTCAAGAAACATGGTTAGAACCACACAAACACAATCGGGTTGACGAACATTTCCCTTCCAATATGTCGGGACGATTTGGCGGATCCTGTACGGTCTTTGTGCTTAGGCGAAGCTGAGAACATCTGACTACGGTCTGTCCTTGGTTATGTGAACAGCCTTCTGAGGTCACGCAGGCTTTAACTCTGGAAAACTGCTGCCTTCCGCAATTCACCTAGGAACGTGGATACTTGTAGTGCCCCCTTATTCTGTTTCGTCCGGTTGCGAGTGATAGAGGACGTGTCGTTGACGCTCTCTCATCACCCTTTTCTAGACTGAGGTCTGTCATTACGCCCGACCTGGCGCCAGGGATCCCAGAGAAACGTCCACTATTCAATCTGCCTCGCTAACAGCGCGTTTTGGTATCCCGACCGTGTGAACGGGAAACCTGTTGTTTCCGCGTCGCGGTGGCGGATAAGACCTGCAATTCCTGCACATTCGTAAGGATCCAATATTCTACGCCCCCTGGAGAGCTCGCCGATCTTACGAAACTTTGGGTATTCCAGGCTGAAAGTCTTTAGACCACGCGCAGGTACCCGAGATGGCATATTTACTCTCGTCGTGTTCGCCGTCTTTCACGCGTAAAGTGAATGAACCGGCAACGCCCAGAAGAGACCTGAAAATCCTGCACTCAATAACTTACCCCTGCCCGTCTTACGAAATTTTGGGCATCGCTGGAACCTTTGGACCGCGCGCAGGTACCGCATCACATTCGCCGCAACGGCAACGCCCTTGGGCTTTGAGTTCTTGAGGCCGAAAGCTCTTCGGGTTTAACTCTGGTCTGCTATAAGCCCGGACCAATAGCGTAGTTCACTCGTCGCGCCTTCCTGCTTGCCGTTCGTATTTCTTGTAATGATTCGCTTTTGAACAGCGTTTTCTTCATTTTATTTGTATACGTGTACGCCTTGTTATCTAAGTACCGCCAACTCGTGTATTTATTGCATCTAAACTTCGTCCATAGGGATTCGTTTACTTGTTTTTACTGTCTTATCTCTTCCTAGTATCGCGTGAACTGCTTGCTAGCGGACGGTATCTGTAAGCGCTCTATATCAGTCCGCATCTTTACATACTGATGGTACAGTCAGTGGACACACATCCGAAACAATCACTCCTTCCCCCCTTGGTTACTTTCACTGATTCAAACTCCTCTGGAACACCGGTGTTCATGAACGCTTGTCCGTATTTCTAGATTCGTTTCCTTACTGTAAGGACGTTCCATTCTACCACCGTTCTCATTAGTTGCCAGGGAGTATAAAATCCTGATATGGGTAGTATGAGAAAGCCTCGAATTGTAAATGATCTGAGTTTGTTTCTGACAGGCACCGGTGGTTATGTATCTGCACAGTTAATAATGAGTAGCTGGTAGAAGAAGAGAAGTTAGAAACAAGAAACTATATCAGAGTTCGCCGAATGAAGTTGAATACACTGGTCGTGGAATTTACTGAAAATAGCCTTGTCTAGGGTCTAGCGCGGGAAATCCTGGCGGAAGAACCTTGTTCATCGCTCTTCAAAAAAGAAAATAGCCCTGTCGGGAACATCGGAATCGGTCCGAATTTAATTTCCACGTCAATATCAACTCCGCAGGAACCACTTCTTTTATTATTGTCCATCATTCGCTAGCGTGCAAGCTAGTAATCAGGAGCGACGCTTTCCTCAACGCCGGATTCTCACGCACGTTCTCAAACAACCTGGAAATGCCTTTTAGATTTGTGGTTCAGAAAGATTTCTCTCAGCCGGTTACTCAGCCTACTTTTCAGATTCAATTGAAAAACAGCCGTTCTCACAGGGAACAATAAATATCCTGTTCAACATAGCAGGATGTTACCAATCGAGATAACATGAGAACTCTGCGCACATGCGTCGATCATTCTTCTGTGACAAAGTTCTTCCCGGTTTCGTAAAAAGGACGGTTTGATACGGTGCAGGTATTCAACCACCGGCCTAGCAGCGAGCAGATCGGAGATACATCCCCGGGCTTTTTTATTGCGAACTGCAGTAAAACTAAAAGACCTTCTTTGCGCGATACCTCATACTTATTTAGGAAGGGAGAAGTTGGAACTGTCCCTGTGCGAGGTTACCGTTCCCCTTCTGGCTGACTTAACCGTTCATTGATTCAAGGGGTACGTTTGGGTACGTGTGGGCTAAGTACGTTATTTGCATCTATGGAAAGCGTGTCAGATGAAAGTGCTACCGGTCAGTCCTGATCCATGTAGTACTTATGGAACTCGAACGGCGTTACTAGCATAACCTAGAAAGAATAAAAAGGGAGAGGCTCGAGAAGATGTATACCGGACGACGGGCGTGCGGCAAGGCTGCCAGTGGTCGGGCCGGGCGGGGCCTCGGGACCGAAAGTCAAGATCAATATTTTGCTTCAAGATTGCAGGGTGCCGTAAGCCCTTTCCTTCGACGAAGCCGTGGTCGCGCGCAGCGACAGAATTCACATCACATTTACGATCGCCCCCACGGTTTTCGGGACATGGCAAAACCTTAAGATCTTTCTGAGTCTGCCCTGTCTGATGCAAAGAACGCAAACCTCTGAGTCTATTGCGGACTGGGAATCCGGCAAATGTGATTGTAGTAAAGTCGCTCAAAAAAAGCCATATGTACTGGTATTACCGCCACAGGTAAGCAGTTGATACATCAGAATGTAAAAAGAAACAATATGTCGTTTGGATCCATTCCATCTGAGGACTTTTGATCCGACCGTCACCGTCTTAAAAAAGCGTACTTACTCTGTTCATCTTTCCCCTCAAAATTTGGGGCACTTAGGCCTGGAATCATTGTAAAAGACCCACATGTGCCATCGGTGCTTGGAACGCCGGTCTCATCACGGTCGCATTATTGTTATTACTAGCAGGACAACGGTCTTAGTCTGATTCGTTCTTGTCGTCTCCGTTTTCACGGAGAGAACATTTAGGATGGAGATTACAACGATGGGCCGATGAGGACAGGCAGCAAAATTTGGTCAACTGCGTTACATGGTCGCTTCTAAGTAGTCTATGCACTATATAGTGTCCGGTGATAATAATACTTTCTATAGATATGGTGGTTATACATTGTAGTACAAAGAAGGAACCCTAAATATGAATACAAAGATTTTCTAAGGTACGATTGAGTGTCAGTAAAGTGTACGTCTAAGTTTGTGATGTGTTATATATGTCCAAGATGTCAGTGTCGGTTGAAAAAATAGGTACAGATGTTAGTCACAAGATCCAGAGAGCAGCGAGTACAACAAAGCAAGAAATCAAAGACTGAAGACTGCACCGCCCCTTCGGCGACTCTGAATGGGATGCACGACGAACAGCGCCAGGCCAAGTCCGACTGTCAACCCAATCGCCACCGAAATAAGCTGGAGTGCAGTCTGGAAACCGGATATGTAGGAGGTGGAGGATCCCGACGCTTGTTCTGACACGAAGGTCAAGAGACCACCGTTTCCGAAACCAGACGGAACTTGGAAGAGAATCCCAGCGATCTAGAGATAGGTGAATAATAGTGGTCATGAACGGACACAAGCACGAACCATAATCACGAAAGCGTTACCCGAGAAAAAGCGGCCGTACAAGTTGGCTACGAATCCGACGGCGAAAGCACTGGTATCAGAAGGTGTAAGCACACATTGGTCCGATATTTCAGAAAAGACGCAAGTACTCACCCAACCGCTGCGCTGATATCGCTCTGATTGACAAACTTGGTAGCTGTAAAATGGTTGGTCACCCAGCCCACGGATGCAATCGCAACGCCGAGGTACTACACAGATGTCAATCAACGTCAGCGGCGCAGAGTCATCCAGAAAGCAAACGCATACCATTTCCCTCCGATTCCACGGCATATAGTTTCTCAAGCACAAACCCGAAGCAAACATCGGCACAATTAAGAAGTACCACCACCCACTCGGCGTACGCTGCCACCACGCGCCCTCAGGATCGTGGCTCAACGCGCACTTGTAGTCAGTGACACCGACGACTGAATGGGTCGTGATCTTCTCGTATGCCTCTGCTCCTATCGACAGCCCAAACCCAAGGAACAAAGAGTAAATAACCGCGTAAAACATCCGGACGGCTCCGGAGACAAGATTGCGCGACATAAGCTCTAGCGAGCCGCACAAAACAATGAAACCCTAAAACCCATGTTTAATCTTTGTAAGGGGGGAGATAAGGATGTCAAAAATTTAACACTCACGGGGAGGATGAGTACTACGGCGCCGGAGGCGATCGCCGAATAGCAGAGCTTCCCTGAGGCTGCCATACCCGCAGCAATGAAACTGAAAAGCATCGATACTGTGATTCTGTCGCAGTCATTAATCATCTGTGATAAGGGAGATAAGGGCTGTAACACTGACTCAAAAACGTTGGAGTACAGCTCGTTCCGGACACTCAGGAGCTGGATCCCAACGAGAAGCATGCCGAGTGGAAATACGGCGACAGCATCGATGAAGCTCCCTCCAAAACTGACGATAGAGATTGAAGAGGAGCAGATCCCTCCAAAGATCATGAGTTGCCACCACGGATAAATCTGCTTCTTGCGCATAAGATTCGTAAGCTGGCCGGAGGCGTCGCTGACGGCAAGGTCGTCGTGTATGACCTAGAAAGACAACGTAAAAAACGGAGAAAAACATGGCCTAGAAAAAAGCACCGACCTTCCAGTACAACTCGTATGCGTCCCGGAGTTTGCCCAGGTCTAACCCGCTGCCCTGCTTGATGAACTTGATCGAACTTGTACCGGTAGTCGAGTCATCGAAACTGATAAGCATTACGTCCGGGAGGTACATGCACGACACCTCTAGATCGAGTACTCGTCCGGTGGCTTGGATTTGACCCTGCAGGCGATGAGTCGGAGCGGCGAACATCATCATTGCTCGTGCAAGCTTGAGGATGAAGTCCTGGCGCTGGATGATCTCAGCGACGTGTCGGGTGATGTAGATTTCGCGGGCCTTGCGCTTCCTGCGGCGCTTCTCCTTGTTGTCGCGGTCTCCAGTTGAAAAATAGTCGTCCTCCCCCTCGGTAGTCGGAGTCGTCATAGGGGTCTGGGCGGGAGTACGTCCAAGGCTCTTCACTGGACTCGGGAAGTCCTTGAGTATCCCAGACCACTTGTTCTTCAGAGACGAGGCGGAGGGCATCTTCTCGTGAGTCTTGTCATGATGATGGATTTCAGTAAGTGTAGTGAGTGTTTCGTTCGAAGGACTGTTTGCAAAAGAAGGTGTAAAGGAAGGGACGTGCTCGAAATTCTCTGATTTCGGTCGGAAGGGAAGCATCTCGATACTACGTCGCTGTGGGTCGGTTTTGTCATGATGATGCTTTACAGTAGGAAGCTTGCTCTCCAGAGAATATCTAAAAATTCCTTACTTAAAAATTATCGACAACTTCAAAGAAGCAGAACAGACCTAGAAAGATGATAACCCGGACGCTTGACATTCGGTTGGATCTGGCTTGACGTAGGAGCTGCGGGGCCAGTAATATTGCCGGTACTGGCAATCAGCGAGCCCAAGACGCCTCCACCAGTACGTGGCTTCGGCTTTCCAAAGGAAAATGAGGATATAGAAGACACCGATGCTGCACGTTTCAAGAGGAATTCCTTCTCTTTCGGGGAGGACGGCCTTGAAGCCAGAGAGATGGAAGACTCGCTGCTTTGCCTTGTCGCCTCGGATGACCATGGTCTCTCCGGAAGCTCCGATATAGGCGTCGCTACTCCAGATAAGACACCTTCTGGTTGATTATAGAGGGTCAGGAGGGCAGAAAGAACGCCTCCGCCTGCACCAGTCAAACGGGGATTCTTTGGGGCAGCATCACGTTCTGCATCGGGCTCTTTACGTTCGGTGCTCCGATCTCTGCTCTTGCTCCTCTTTCGGGACTTGAGATTGAGGAACAGATTACGACCACGACCCCGAGGGCGTGTGTGGGCGCGAACGATGTTGGCTGCCTCACGATAGTCGTTGTCTACAGGTCCAGGAAGGCCGGAACTCTCGTTCTTGTCGATGAAAGTTCCAGGAACGTCGTGGTAGTTGGGCTTTATAGTGGTCGGGGATGTATCAGACGGCGTCGGAGTGGTGGACAAAGCTTTGGGATGAGGAGCCTCACGCTGATAAGGAGTCATCCCGGTGTCCACGGGGGGAAGATTCTGAGGCCGGGGTGGAAAATAGTGGATTCGGGGGACAGGTGGGGGTCGGTCCTCCACACGCGACTCGGAACGGTGTCGCTCGAGGGCGTGGGTAAGATGCTCGAAGGCGTTGGGCTATTTGTTAATGTTATCAGTCAAGAAAAAGACAGTGCTCGACGCGACTCACGTCCAAGCCATGCTCATCGAGAGCATGGGCCTCTCCCTTGTCATGGTGGTCGACCCATTGCACCTTCCTAGGAGTCTTCTGGCCTGAGGGACCTGCCGAGCCACTTCTATTGTCCCTCACGGACCTGTCCTTGTTGGCCATGATACTAACGGGCGTACGGGATCCATTAGTGCCAGCCGCATTGGACATGGAGAAAGGGAATAAAGGGAAGGGGGACAAGATCGCAGACTCACCAATGCTGCCGCCTGGCTCGTTATATTTATTACCGTAGTAATTTATTCAGGAAAAGAAAAGAGAGATCGAAATCTACCATGCGCCGATCAGTGTGCCGGTAACATTAGGAGATCCGAGACCTACCCTGCAAATTACACGCGAGACCTATCTTAAGAGTCCCGTAAGATGGATGTGTTGCCCACAAGCTGACCGAAGAGTTCTGGTAAAGGATACGGTGAGGTGGCGGTCAATGGCCGCAGTAGGCCATTTGACAAATTTATTTCAACTCATGAGCACCGGTTGGAGTGCCCACGTCATGGGAAGCCCGGGCCGTGGCCGGATAAACTCGGGGCCTGTCCCGTCGAGACATCTTGAGCTATCTGATTCGGCGATTTGGACGCTTCTTCTCCTTCAAACTTGAAAAAATAACATTAAAATTACGGAACGTTCTGGTCGCACGGCGTCGCCTATCCACAACCCTTTGACCAGGACAAATAACCGACGTATTGCCCATGTTCGTCCTATCGTTCTGGTTGGCCGCTGGTCATACTAGTCACTTCCCGGAGCCTTTGGCAGGCAGCTCGTAAACTCCGCCTTCATCATCTTCGCGTCGGCTCTACCTTGACAACGGTAAAGAACGTCCAGCTTCTCGCTCGCCTTTTTCTGCCAGTTCGAGATAAGAATTACGTGCGAAGAAGAAGACCGCTTATCGGCACCAGAAATAATACGCTTTGTCATAGAGACCACGGCCCTTATTGAACGGTATAGACTTCGTCCTGACATCGATGCCCCCGCAACCTGTTGCGAAAACGAACCCAGTGGAAGCAGGCCAAGAATGGATTGCCGCCCAATACCCGCCTTGATCACCGGATAATCGCGCCCGGGATTAGCGCCCTCCGACCTCAAAAATAAGCCGTTCTATAAATATGCCTCGTCGGGATAGCCGTTTATGATCGCGTCCGCTCCGTTAGTGATTCAGTATCGGGAGTAGTATGGCGTAACATCCTCCGCAGCGTAGATACAAGGACGTACACAGCTCTAAAATTAATTTGCGTGGTTGTCAGTACTTTTTCACGGTACAATGGGTGTGTGTCAAACTGCATATCATTAATCCACGGAGAGCCGCTATGAGCCGAAGCTTGGTCAATATGAACGGGTCTATTAGTGAATATTTATCTCGTACCCTGTCTCGTAAAAAGAGGGTGACGAGCGTGAGACAACCCAGAGAGGAGTAAGTTCTGTGGAATATAGAGGAAGGTACATAGAGCAAGAATGAATGGCACGACGTACCTGTTTGCTCAGCATCATCAACTGGTCATCAAGCGCCACAAGCTCAACCGGATTCCGGATGTACTTGTGAGTTGTACGGCGAGAGACGAGCAAGATTATGGTCCTTCGGCACCCATGATAAATCCGCCAGTAGAAAGTAAACATTGACCGGCGTCTAGTGCTAACCCCATTGGTCTTACGATTTTCGTCTGTACCTTTGCGCGTTGAGTGAGGCTACAATCTCACCGGTCGATGCCGACCGAGAAAAGGGTCTCGAAGCAGACGAATGTTGGCCAGTCTCAGGGTACCCCCAGGAGGGTACTCATCCGCAGTACAAATAACGAAAGCATTTGTAGCAGTACAACGAGTCTCGAAGGGGACGTTCGGTTGGGTAGTGATATTTGTTGAGTTGGAGGACGACGAGTTGGGAAGGACGAACTCAAAGAACGACTGCTTCTCGGGTGCTAATCCAAGCGCATGCATCGTGAACTCGGCGGTGTGGGGTATTGGACCCGCCGGAGCAGTAGTAGTTGCAATTTCAGAGCATAGGATCTTCGTTAATCAGTTGGCATGATCCTGCTCCCGCGTTGATCTGTATCACATGGGGGTAGTGACCTTCGTGCACACTAAACAAGATATAATGGAATGGAAGATGGTGGAGTCGCAATGGTTCGACAAGCCTTACGTTTGCACAGAATTCAATTATCTCGATAAGTTTTGAATTCGGTATGGTTGTGTAGGAGGTGCAATCGATATGAGAGTTTCTCCCAGGCCGTGAAATCGGTTTCTGATCATCTACGAGTCCAGCCATAAGGTCGGAAATCTTGTGTGAAAACAAGACACGCTGGATCCGAACGGTCGGAAGCTATCAGTGGGTTATTATAGCTAGCTCCATCGCAGTTCCTCCCAGCATTAGATGTGTTCTCGTACGCACAAGCAAAGTTCTAGGGCCTATTATTATCGAAAGAAACGTGCGGTGGTCTCCGGCTGCGCAAATTATCGTGTTCTGGCTCACTCTGGAGACCGACTACGGGGAAGCGCAGGCATCTGGTCAGCGGCGCGCTTAATCGCCCAAGCATCAAGCAGGAATTTGTCTGGGTACGCGGACCACTTGGGCCGCCGTGTCCCGATGAACAAGGAAAGACCTCAGATACATGTTTAACGGGTGCCAATTGTATGTCGATCTCGACGTTGTGGACAACTTCAAAATGTAGCGGTGCATGCTTGTTCCTGCTCCTGTATCATTGTTAGCCGCCCAGAGGCATACGTATGGGGGTATCGGGACTCTATCACGACGCGTTGATCCAATCTTCCCGGCGGGAACCAGTGTGGAATGGAAGATATCCAGACAAGCAAGCCGCGGCAGTTAGAGGTACATAGATCTCAATCAGGATCAAGATGAGTTGACAAGATCGCTCGGGGGTGCTTTTCAATACAAGAGATGGGTGACCAAAATACGTTTGAACAAATCCAGACGTTGTGAGCAACCTCAGCTTCAGAAAGAGAACGAACCAAAGGGTTTTTTCCTTTCATTGTTCCACTGGAGGCAGTGCCGACTCGACGAGCTAGTGACAAGCCGTAACATCCTTGGATGATCGCAGTTGAGTCCAAGAATCGTCTATGTAGTTTGATTAGCATAGTAGAATGTATGATTGTATGGCATACGTTCCGCTGAAGTCGCATATTGCAGAGGGCCATTAGGAGGAAAATGTCGAACGACGATTGAAGGCCAAGTGATTTTCGGCAATCGCCGGAGCAACCTCTTTCCTTTCCCCCATCATGCTTTGGCCTCGCATTATCATTGTTCGCACCAGAGCACCTCTTGTCCCCTCCTACATGGCGAGAATATGAAAAGAATATTATTGTCCAGCGTGTCGGAGTATAAACCTCTGATAGGTGCCACTGGCGGTGGTCTCGCTGCTCGGGTCGTTACCTTCGAACTTCGCAGATTCTGTTGTCCAGTCATGAGTTTTGTACACTCTCGTCGCTTCAGGAAAACACGGGAGGGTCATATGATGTGCGTTACTAGTAATATGAACGGAATGGAGCGCTAATTGAGCTTTTACCTTTGTTCGCAGTACACGACAGTGTGAGCCTCGGTATTGCCACGGGGGTGGTTTCCACACCGCCGAATAGAAGGGCTTCCCGTCGGTTTCCGTGGTGATGGCGCTACCTGAAGCACAGCTAGAAAGTCGTACTTTATCAATTCAACGAGACGTCTTGTCCGACGATTAAGGTGTCGCAAGTCCCATGACTAGCATCGGAGAGACATGTTCCAAAGATGATGGTGATGTCAACGATCAATTCTATAACGATGCGAGCAAGCCTTTCAGGAAGTGGTCTGGGGCAAGAACCCTCCCGGTCTATCGGCGGAACACAGCATTGTGTTGATGAAGTTCAGACCCATGCGCTCTCGCTGAAATTCTTTTGACCAGAAGGCAGATGGTTGTTAACTGAAGGTACGGCATCCCCGACACTTTGGTGTTCATGTGATGCTTAGTTTGTAGAATAGGCTTTCAAAACACATGTACGATGGTTTTATGCATCAATAAATACCTCAAACATTTTTCAGTCGACATTTCCGTATAGCGACTTCAGCGCCATCGACCAGCGTATCGAAACGTTATAATAATGGTCATCATGTTCGATTACCTATGTCCAATCTCTTATGTCGCAGTCAAAGGTATACAAATGCGGCAGGTTCAATTTTTGACCCTCGTGGCACGGTGCTCATGACGAGAAACTCATACGGCAAATTTAGACTAACCAGATCTTTCCCGCCCTCTTTTTTTTTTTCAAAAAAAACAAACAAACAAAGAAAGCCAGCGCGTGAGTCTCGATGTTGTCTCGGAAACCCTCTTCTTTTCATTGGTTTCTGTAGGATGTCCCGATCATTAAACACAGCGAAGAAGACATGAACGTCTCTGTCATTGGGTGAAACCATTCGAACTCTCCTCTCCGAAGGCTTCGGGACCACCTGACCTTGGAATTCGGACGCGCGACTTCTTCTTGCTTGGCGGATCGTGTCCAGTCTCGTTTACCTCAAAATTTCAGGACCTTAGCAACGTCGGCTCCACCGACGTGAATGGCTTTATTTTCCCCGGACTGCCTGCCGAGAACTATCATAGCTCCTCCTCCACTGCAAAGAACACCTGAGCGCACGTGGTGTCAATAGGAAGTGACGAGCACCAAACAAGACAATCGGTTCGCGTAGACATTCCGAAGATTACCTGAAATATTTATGAATCCAGGATTTCTAGACGTTGGCCCAGGAATAAATGCGTCTATTATTGCTGGTGGAGCGCCAGTACAGTTAACCGGCACAAGGTCATGGAGTCGGTCGAAGGGACGCCTAGCAGCGAAGCTGACGAGTTTCATGCGTAACAGAAGCGGACCAGAAGAAATAATCGAGCGAGTTCACATGCTGAATCATGGACAGGCAGTCGATGCATCACCTCAGAGCACTTTAGAACAAATAGATCGTTCTAGCGGGCACCAGTTCTTGTGAAGAAAGAAGGGCGACAAGAGGACCAGCCCCTGTCATCCCTCTCCACCCCTCGAACTCTTCGTGTCTGGTGGAGTCTAGAAAACTTCGACACGCAAATTAGGTCACGGAACCTCAAACAATAATTCGTTACATATTACCGTCATGGTAACTCAGGACACCGAAGAATGCTCTATGAACCTTATGGTCCTAATGGCCTGCAGATAAACGACATCAGAACAAGACTAGCAGACTCGAATCGTAGCACAGGACCTCGAAGCGATGGATAAAACAAAGCCATGGATAAATGGGACCAAGGAATCCTCGCGAATTCAGGCATACAGCTTCTCCTTCAGTATACCAAAATCGATGCGATTCACCTCGCCTTCGACATAGCTCTGGAGTAGATTGACCCGCGTCATGGAAGATTCATATCGTTGAATCAGTAAGCCGGGCCGCTCGGCCATTTGAAGCCAACTTCTTCTGCTGCTTAGTTCCTATTCTAGCTTTCCATTTCTCTCCGGTTCGAAAGTTTTCTACAGTGCTTTCACCAGTATAGTATTCCACGTAAACCTCCGAGGCCTCACCGCCGTCGTCGCCAATAATATCAGCTCTCGAAGAACATTTTCCGATGTGATGCTCAGAATTACAAGTCTCCACCGCTTGTCGACTAAAGATTGTGTTTCATGTGATTGTTGAAGGAGAATCTTCGGATGATGTTTCAGGACTGTACAGCGTTCATGTGAGTAAAAATTATGCGATACTTACAATGTCGTCAATTAACTTGCAGGAACATACTGTATCCTCGTCCCCCGATACTGTATTTTCATGTACGGAACGCATTCAGCTACGGCGGTGCTTGACTGTTCCAATACATGTATATATACAGTCGCTTTCCGTTTGACAGACCGCTGGATCTAGAGCTCGCAACAAACTGTTGTTACAATAAAGATAGTGATGAACACGGCCTATTTTTGTTTTGGTTTGTGATCAATCTACAAATATAGACGCTCTTATTTAAGAATTTATAGCGCCTGACCTTGAACCGCAGCATTAACATCCATCTTGAACGTGTATCTGCGGTTCTTGTGGTCGGTTGCATATGCCGATGATAAGCCGCCTGCACGAATTATGATCCTCTCGTTCGCCATCCGCTACCTTGCCGAAGTTTATGCTCGCCATCTCCGTCTCTGTGCCTCGATACTCGTTATGAGTCGAGTAAAGTCGACGTTGCTATCTTCCACGGCTTCCGTACAGTCATGTTCTGATCTCCATGCCTAGCAACTCTGTCTCGAATTTCCCAGGGAGGTTTAAAACATGTGGAAGTCATGAAACTCTTACTATTCCAGGGCGATTTTGACCCCATCTGATAGTCTCTTATGCTCTTTTAAGTTCTAGCGACATACATCCGACATTGGCAATCACATTGCTTCCCCACTTGACCCGCGTTTCCCGAGCTTTATTATATATAACCTCGACTGGAGGACACCCAAACTCTCCTCCGAAAACATCTAGCAACCAATGTGGAACCAACTTGCTTTTTTTACAACTTTGGTCTTTGTGGCATCCGTCCAAGCCAGGCCGAAGGCGTACCCCCGCCAGGGTAAGATGCACCCCGAATACTTCGTAAGTCTCACCTGACGAGCTGAATAGCTTCTAGCACCGTGTCTGCTAGCGCATCCGCGGCGACTGCCTCTTCGACAGTCCCCCTCCATTCTGCTGCTCTTTCAGCTGGGAAGCTCTACTTCGGTTCTGCGACTGACAATCCAGAACTTACCGACGAGCCATACGTCGCGATTCTCAGTAATAATGAAATGTTTGGACAAATTACCCCCGGAAACAGTATGAAATGGGCACGTTCTAAATATCTTGTCGTTTCTGCTCTTTTTCACGTCGTTCACAGGACGCGACCGAACCTTCAAGGGGAGATTTCACCTTCGCTCAGGGTGATGTTATCGCCAACCTTGCAGCGACCAATGGTCAGCTTCTCCGTGGACACAACTGTGTATGGTACAATCAACTCCCAAGTTGGGTGTCTTCGGGCGGATTTGACAATGCGACACTTACGGAAATCGTTGCGACCCACTGCGGTACATTGGTAGGACATTATGCTGGAAAAGTGTACGTTACCTTTTCATCTGTTCTTTCAGTAATTGATAATAAACGTCATTTAGGTGTAAGTTGCATACTTTTACTCTTTGCCAGTCTCGATAAGTATTAATGAAATAATTCAGATTCATGGGATGTTATCAACGAGCCGTTTAATGACGATGGGACTTGGCGCTCGGATGTTTTCTTCAACACAATGGGTGAATCTTTTGTCGGAGTTGCGCTGAAGGCTGCGCGTGCCGCCGACCCAAAGGCTAAACTTTACGTGCGTTGGAATGGCCTTCATCGTTATTCAGCTAATATAATAACAGATCAACGACTACAACATCGAAGGTACAGGTGCTAAATCAACCGCCATGGTCAACCTCGTCCAGTCCCTCCAGGCTCAAGGCATTCCTATTGACGGTATTGGCATTCAATCTCATCTAATCGTCGGAGAGGTCCCTGGCACTCTCAAAGAAAATTTCGAGCAATTCACCGCCCTCGGTGTAGAGATTGCCATTACTGAGCTGGACATCCGCATGACGCTTCCAGAAACTGACGCACTTCTTGCTCAACAAAAGGCTGACTATGAGACAGTCATCTCAACGTGTGCGGCAGTGGAAAAATGCATTGGCGTGACGGTTTGGGATTACACTGACAAGTATTCATGGATTCCTTCCACCTTCCCAGGACAGGTAAGTCATAGGAGCTATTATTTAATCTAGGATTCTTACCTTTTTCGACAGGGAGCCGCATTGCCGTGGGACGCGAACTTGGTCACAAAGCCGGCATATGACGGGATTGTGCAAGGATTTGCCTAGCTGGATCCGTAAAGACTAAATGAAGCCGTATTCGAATCATGTTTGCTTATATGAACGATGCCGAGATATACTTTCGATGACACGGTGAAGATATCGGTAACTGCTTAGGCTTCATACCCAGTTCAATGAACCGACCGTTCGTTCCATCTAATCGAATCGACTTCAAACTTCTTCCCATGATTTCATTCTTCATCAGTCACTTTTTTGGTAGAAAGAATACTAGCCCGCAAATCTCTGAGCTTGAGTATCGAATCCGGCAACGGTTAGGAGGATCTGTATAGGGTATGTCTATCCAAAATTACGCCTACCCACGATAGTCTTCACGTCTCGATGAGAGGTAGGTGATTTCAACCGTTGCTTCAAGCTTGGCGATCCGGACCGTTTGCAGGGTCAGTGAACGGTGCTTGTCCGGTCCGCAACAACAGAAGCAGAAATTCTTCTTACAAATGTCCTCCGTGTGTTTATTCAAGGTGCAAACTCATGTAAAGAAGTAGGACATCGAACGAGTCTACCGCAGGCACAGTGCAGAGGTTCCCTATAATAGCAAGACTCCGGGAGAAAGAGTAGAGGTTGGCAAGTAAATGAGAAGCGGAGCAGGCGATAGACGCGACAGAATGGTAAGGGACCAAGACCCGCGGCGGGGGGTGGGGGAGCAAGAAGTATTGTCTTGGTCGCATCTCCGAAAGATCTCATTCCCTAGTATGAAGGACGTGAAATATTTATCCCTTTTCTGCGTCCTGTCTTAACGAAAGGCTTGAAGTATAGCGGACGCACAAGAATGGGCAAATGTGAACGTGGGATCCTCACAGCAATCAATCTACCAAGTAGACCCACTGTTATAAAACTGGTCGACTTGTCCATCTCACCTTCTGTCCTCCCATAGATGTCGGGCCGTGGGTCGCTACCGCTTAAGAAGTTTGGGAACAAGTAGAGCAAAATGTCGGAAAAATGGTAAAACCTAAATAAGGAATATCGGTTTTAATGTGCCTTGATAAGATTTCAATTGACATTATCAGAGGTCATAATGTAATTGTAAGCACTTGATAAGATGATTTTAACGGATAAAGATCGGTGATAAGATTATAATCTTCTTTTGTCATATATCCAATATTTTAATGTCATCTGTGATAAGATTACAATCTTGCGTTGTCATTTTTACGATATTTTAATGTCATTAGTAATAAGATTAAAATCTTGCTTTGTCATTTATAATGTGAAATTCAATATTTTCATCTCCCATCACGCCTATAATATATTACAATGTTAGGCACCGATGGAGGAACTGTTCAAGAATGACTTGCGAGAGCCTTAGGAAGTGATGGTTGCCAAGAAAAAAAAAATTATGCTGTGCAAAGGCAAAAGAATGCAAGAAAATGGGTAAATGATGGACTATTATGCCAAAAAAGCAAGTCTAATATGGTAGAAGATCAGTAGCGACAGCCTATCTGCGACGTGCATGAGTTGCCTTTCCTACATAAGATAGCTTTTGCATCCTCAAAAACATATCTGCATCAATCATGTCAACAACAAGATAGTCCTTTACTGGCCGCCCTCCTTGATTGTTTGTCCTGCTCGTTGTCATGTCCTCGATCAATAGTGCACCTTGTATGACTGAGTAGATGGATACAATGAGAGGATTACTCTTCATTTCAGTTCTGACCCGATAGAATCCTAGGTCACGATCTTTCTGCGTAATTGGTCCTACCGCTTCACTGAATGGCCTAACCAGCATAAGAGGATATGTCGTTGCATGAACAACACATTCAAAAACGAGAACCAGCTGTGCAAACATAGGTCCCTGGTCGGTCTTCAGAAGTACAAAATCGTAGCGAGGATGATTGTGGAAGTTGGGTGAACATCGTAATATATCGGTCATGAAGCACCAATCAATGACGCTAGAGTAGTTGACCTTGACCATTCCATATGACGAGATCTGAAATGGTAGTATCAGAAAAATGTGATGTAACAATTTAAAAAAGCAGCATGCAAACCTGATCTTGACATTCAAAGCTGGCAAATTCTGCAGGGATACCATTGTCTGAAGGAAGCTCTTCAGGATGAGATTCGAAATGCTTCTTCATATGTGTTGATAGATGCTTTCAAAATTCACAGAAATCGGAATTATCCATGGCCTTGGCTTCGACTTCTGCCATTGACAATTTACCACCCCCTTTTCCATGGCTCCCATGCAATGAAGCGGCTGTAGTATAATCTGCATCGCTGTTGGCAGACCCGGATGCCAGAACCAACTCATCTTCATCTTCAGCTCCAGTCTCACCGTCGGCAACTTGATTGTCCTGAGACTCCTTCTCAATATTGTCATGGTGATTAACTTGTTGTTGGATGTATGCCATAGCATTGTACCAGTCATCAACTCTAAGAATCTAGACAAACAAAATGATGAATATGTATTAACAGAAAGAGAGAATAGATCAATCAGACCTGTTCATCAACATTCTTGAAGTTCATATGGCACTGGTACAACTCCTTAAAGGAACCATGCATGCTTTCATTTGGTTTCGTATTGTAGTTCAATGTAACACCTTTTGCTTCGATGTCGTCAAAGAGATGTTGGTGCGAATGAGCTTTAGGAAAATTCCAGCTCTTGACCTTCTTTTCTTTTGGGGTTTTGTCGGCGTTGATAGCAGCCTGTCGCGTTGCCTCATCCTCATCATGTACAGCTTTCTCATACTCCTACTGTACAATGAGCAGCTATTCATTACAGCTTGATATTGACATACCTCAATTAAACTTGCAAGTATTGGTATCCTCGCCCATCCATCTCGAAGAGAATCAGATGTGTGGAGAGTAAGACTAGCATAAACATCCAACTCCATGTAGACATGCAATGCTCGAAGAAGAATATACCCAACATGATCGTTTGCTGCCGTGAAAATGGCATGCACAATAAAGATTAGCTGCTAAGAGAGGGTCAGCCGAAAGCGAACGACTTGATATGCAGATGGAATACTTTTGAAAGAGCTTCATATTTTCATCCATCGGTGAATGTCACATTCATGAATCCTTGTTTGAAATGGTACAAATCTTTCCAAGAAGGAAATGCCTCCAATCTGTGCGAATCATAAGTCTATAGCTTTGTAGGACATTTTTTAACATACAGTTCGTCCACCTCTTGGCTGTAGGAAGGCCCTAGTTTGAGGATTCTGTCCTTGATCTCCTCAAGGAGATGGTCCGCAAAAAGCCCATTATTGAACGCATGCAATCGATCAAAGGAAAGTGCCCGATGGACGTCACAATGCGCGATGTCCCAAAAAGTGTTCTGATATTTCTAATAAGAATAAAGATATTATAGCGATGAAAAAAGTCACACCTTGATGAAACGCAGGCCGAAAGTCTTAAGAAACGCATTACGTTGACACGCTCTCAGAGCATTTATGCGTGTAATTTCGCAAAATGTATCAATACATACCTTTTACAAGAACCCATTACAAGGACAAGGCAGAATAGAGAAGAGCGCGATGCTACAAAGTTGTGCAGTCGAATATATTAAGTGATGATTGGTAGAGCGCATGCTCTAGCTTAGAATGATACTACCTGAGGTCACACTATGTTAGGGCCGACGTTCACGTGACTCGTAGTCGGGTAGTTGCCAAGCTGTCTCGCGTTCGGACAATCACTTATGCAATACCGCGGATGACCCGAGGTGGTGAAAGAGGCGCGAACTATTAGTTGCTCTCAGCGAGTGAGTTACAAGTAAGATTTGGGGTAAAGTAAACCTTAGCTCGAAGCTGAGGTTGTACAGTAAAATGTATCGACTTAAATACTAAAACGTCGGTCCTAATAATAGCTACGAAAGATTTGTCGAAGTCAAAAGGCGTGCTGGTCGGGCGACGAGCACGCAATATCATGCGTTGTCCATCATGAAAGATTTATCGAAGTCCTTGGTGGTGATACGGTGGGGATTATGCGTAAGCATGATTACGCCGATAAGATGAGATAAGACTAGAAAATGAAAAAAGTTAATAAATCGTAACATTACCCTCTCGTTAAGGCAGTCGTCCCGACTGCCCTATGTCTTCCTCCCAGGGTTCGTTATTGGGTTCGTCCTGTTCGTCACATTGGATGCAATCCGTGACTTCCTTCTCGCTTTCTCTGTGCCAGTAATCATCGATGAATGGCTTCCAGACCTCCCGATCAGGTTCTTCAATCCAGAATTTCTTTCCGTCGATGCGTTCCACTTGGTAGAACATACTCCATCCTCCCGTTACTGGGTTTTCCCGATAAGACCTGTCAACTATGCGTTTCACTGTCTTTTCCGATCTGTCGATAACCTTGCGTGCGGTTACGACGGCTCGTGTGTCGGAGATGCTGTCTTCATAGTCTTTTATGGCTTCTTGTGCGTTAGCCATGTCGTCTTCCCTGACCCACGAGTTGTGTTCTCGGGTCCAACCTTTCCACTTGACGAAGTAGTCTGTTACGAGTCGTGATTTCTGTCCTTTTTTGCCTCGGACTCATCGTGTGCGGGAATCCAGGACTTCCTCAACTTCGTATTCTTCTTCATCTTCGATGAGGTCTGGTGGTGGTGCCGGGGGTTGTTCTTGATTGGGGAATGCCGGCGGTATGTATGGTGTCAGGAGCTTCTCGTTGAAGCGTGGGTGGATCTTCCAGTGCGGGGGGAGTTTTAGTTTGTACGCGGAGGCACCGGTCTTTTCGAGGATAAGGAAGGGGCCGACGCGTTTGTCGTCGAGCTTCTTTTTGGGGCGGGGTAAGTGAAGATTGGTGGCGTCGAGCCATACACGGTCTCCGATGGCGTAGTCAACGGCCTCTCTTCTCTTCTTGTCGTATTGGGTTTTCATCTTGCCCGCTGCCTCCTCTAATGCTTCCTTTGCTTGACGGTGAACTTCTTGCATGTTCTCTGCGAACGACTTGGCCGATGGGTTGGTGAAGGCGGTCGTCTTGAGGGAGTCTGGTAGGATTCGGGGGTTGAGTCCATAGTTGGTGAAGAACGGGGTTTGGCCGGTGGATGAATGGATCCGATTATTGTGGGCGAATGCTGCCATGGCGAGCCATTCGCTCCAGTCGGTCTGCCGATGATTGATGAAGAGGCGGAGATACTTGTTAATCTCCTGGTTGGCCCGTTCAGTTTGCCCGTCGGTCTGGGGATGAAAGGCAGTAGATGCGTTCGGGGTGATGTCGAGGAGTTTGAGGAGTTCCATCATGAACTTGGAGACGAACTGTGGTCCCCGGTCAGAGATTACCGTTTTCGGCATACCATGGTGGGCGTATACATGATCGCGTAGGAGTTTGGCCCATCCTTCAGATGTCAATTCGACGTTGCACGCAATTGGGAGTATTTCTTTTGAGAATCTGTCGACCACTACCAGGATGGCGTCGTAGCCATTGGATTCGGGGAGTCCAGTGATCATATCGACGGAGATATGCGTCCAGGGTTCGGAGGGGATTTCGTTGGGGTGTAGGGGGGCGGCCCTTGGGTGAGTGTCCGTCTTTGTTCGTTGGCACGCTTCGCACGCCTTGACGTACTTCTCCACCGTTTGTTTGAGCTTGGGCCACCAGAACTCTCTTTGTACGAGCTCTTTGGTCTTCTCGATTCCCGGATGTCCGGCTGTAATGTGATCGTGATGAGCGGCTATGATTTCCCCTCGTAGTTTATCATCGCGAGGGACATATATCCGCCCATCATAATACAACAGTCCCTCCTTTTCGGAGATGCCGCGCTCATGGTCGAGGGAGTTTTGAATTCCCTGGTCCCACTTGTCGTGGTTGCGAGTGGCATCCTTCACGCGCTGGTGAGTTTCGCTGGTGGTGGGCATGATCATCGCCCGGAAGTGCTCGGGTTGAAGGACGACAACATCGTCGTTGTCCTTCTTCCCTTGGTCGTGGTCATCCCTCCTGCTTAGCAAGTCGGCCTTGCGATTGGAAGCGCCGGGCTTGTGATGGAGCGTGAAGTGGTATTCGGCTAACTCGGTGACCCATCGGGCTTGTCGACGATTCAACTTTTGAGGTTGTCGGAAGTATTGCAAGTTTTGGTGATCGGTCCAGATCTCGACGTCCTCGAATGCTCCCATGAGGTAGTGTCTCCATTCTTCCAATGCGAGCATGATTGCAAGGAGCTCCTTGTCATATATCTCGTAATTCCGTTCCGTTACCGTTAGCGCTTTTGAGAGGAAGGCGACTGGCCTCCACTTCCCATCCTGTTCTTGACTAAGGACAGCGCCTATCGCTCCTTCACTTGAGTCGGCTTCCACCCTGAACTTTCCTTTGTCAGTGGGGAACGCTAGTACCACGTCTTCGGCCATTTGCTTCTTGAGGCGCTGGAAGGCCTCATTTTGCGCTGTTCCCCAGGTCCAGGGGGCGTTTCCAGTCAACTGTGTCATAGGTCGTACGATCTTGGAGTAGTCCTTAATGAATTTTCGGTAAAAATTCGTAAAGCCCAGGAAGGATTGTAACTCCTTCTTCTTGGTGGGCGTGGGCCACTCTGTAATGCCTTTGACCTTAATGGGGTCCATTCGTACTGATCCTTCGCTGATGATAACTCCGAGGTATTCGGTTTCTAATACCTCGAATTCACATTTCTCGGCCTTAAGGAATAATTTGTGTTCCCTAAGGCGTTGAAGCACTCACTTGACGACTCGTCGGTGCTCTTGGAGGTCCTTCGAGAAGATCAGGATATCATCGAGATAGATGGTGACCTTTCCTTCCATTATGAGGTCATGGAAGATATCGTTCATCATCCATTGGAAGGTGGCCGGCGAATTAGTGAGTCCAAAGAACATGACAGTTGGTTCGAATAAACCTCGGTTGGTACGGAAGGCAGCTTTGGCCTCGTCTCCTTGTTTGATCCTGACGTTGTTATAACCCCAGCGGACATCCAGTTTGGTGAAGTATTTGGCACCGCGAAGCTTATCCATAAGTTCGGAGATAAGCGGAAGGGGATAGCGATTCTTGATTGTCATCTCATTCAGTTTCCGGTAGTCCTGGACGGGTCGGAGAGAGCCGTCTTTCTTTTTGACAAAGAAGAAGGGCGACGCAAAGGGGGACTTGGAGGGGCGGATTCGGCCCGATTCCAGATTTTCGTCAAGGAATTTATCCAGCTCTTCCTGTTCATGTCGATTGAGCGGATATACCTTGCAGTCAAGTGTAGATTTGGCGTTGGGAATCAGTTCGATCGCGTGATCCCATGGCTTCCGGTCTGGCAATTCGTCAAAGTTCTCCTTGGAGAAGAGGTCCTGGAACTCGCGATATTGCGGTGGCACCATTTCTTCGAAGGTCCTTTTCGTCTTTCCTTCAGCGGCCTTGGCTGCTAGATCATTCGCGTGATGTACTGCACGAATTTCTAGCTCTTCTCGGAGGTCGACCATGAGTATGGTTTCGCCTTCCTCCAGCTCTTCGTCCCAGGGGTCGTCGGGATCTGCGTCTGGCAAGGGGAACGGGTTCTTTTGGCATTGACATCGGGCAAAGATGACCTTGCCGGTAGTCCAGTTGATGACTGGGTTATGACAAAGCAGCCAATCATGCCCTAAAAAGATATCGCCCTTGCCGATATTAGTGACGGCAAAGTCGATTCTTTCGGAGTGGCCGCCCACAGTCATTCGTACTTCTACGAACTCTGTAATCTCCCCCGCCTTGTTCCGGGTACCGTCTGCATTATACACCGATATAGGCGCTGGGGCGGGTCGGGTAATGAGGCCATGCTTCTTGACGTAGGCCTCATTTATCGTGCTCCCTGTACATCCGCTATCAACTAGCGCTTGGGCTTTGAGGGTTTGGCGGTTCTCTAACGTCTCGAGTTGAACGTCGAGGAACAGTTCCCGGACTCCTTTTGTTGACACTCGGCGTTGATATCGGATTGGCTGGCTTAGTTCATACAGCCTTTCTCGTGCCAACTCTCCTTCCATTCTCAGAGAATTCACCAGGTCATCGTTGATCTCGTTGATTTTATCCTTATGAGTCCAAAGGTGGAGCGAAGCGAAGGCTTCTGAGTCTGTGCGTGCTTCCTTGACGGCCCGAAGAGTCCAGTCCACGCCAAATGGCTTGAACCAGAGGGACTTCTGGCGGGAAACACTCACGGGACTTGACTCAGAACGCCTCGCCCTTATCACTTCTTCTTCCTGCTTCTCTTGCTCCTGGGTGAACGAGGGGAGAAGCCCCTTAGTCGATTCCTTTTCCCGCTTGACTCGTTCTCGGTCCTGCGCCATCTTGAAGGCAGTGTCGTCCTCCTCGTCGGGGATTTCGACGAGGGTGGTATTCCGGACCCGTGAGCCCCGCGCATCCGAGGCTGGAGTCCCGCTTGATCCTTCGAGGGTCGGGGGCCTTCGAGGGGTCTCCCTGGTTGGGGCATGCTCCTTCCCCAGAGATTGCCCGCAGCCGGCGCTTTCGTCAGGACTCGGGGGTTTGGGGAGCGGGTCGTCCCTGGAGTGACCGAAGGACCCGTCAAGACAGATCGAGGGGGTCATGTACGTCGCGTTCTTGTCGCATGAGCCGTACCCCCTTCCTAGCGTCGGGTCCTTGGATGCCTGTCCCGGATCCCTATCCTTTCTTGAGACATCTTCTTCCATTCGGGTCGGGGACGAAAGGGGCGCCGCCTCGATCGGTGTGGCATCTCCGAGAGAGTGACGAGGGCTGCAACCTTTCGTGTCTTCTGCCAGGCGAGAGGAGAGGGGGTCGTGTATCTGCGACGATCCCTGAGCGCGAGGCGAATCATTGGGGATATGATCGACAGGCATCGATCCCATACTCCCGCCTCCGTCTTGAGGTTTCCTTTCAGCGACGACGGGCTCGGCCGGTTCAGGGAGCACCTCCTTCGTCCCTAAGGACTGGGAGATCCCTGACATAGTTCGGATGAACTCCGGTCCCCATCGAGTCTGAAGATCCTGGAGGGTAAGAAATTCTGGGACAGAAAGTGTAAGCGAAGGAGGGGGATGAGTCTCTCTTCGCTTCTGAGGGATTATATATGCCTTTTCAGGCGGAGTCTGATTTTGTGATTCTTTCGGGGTGGTCTTGGGTAAACTTGTTAACGCGGCAGATGGTATATTCGAATGCTTTTGAACAGGTGACGTACGTAATATATGTATACAACCAGGTAAAGTCCGCGCAGCGGGACCCGATGACCGACCACTCGATGAGGAGGACTGGGCCGAGGAAGTGGAATCACTCACTTCTCGGCCTTGCCTTTTACCTCCTCAATTTTTGTCGTCGAGGGCGTCTTCTCCTCGACCTTCTCAGCATGACTGTGTCCATGTACTTCCTTCTCGTGCTCTTTCTCCAGATCTTCGGCCTCGGTCAGCATGGAGCGAAGCTGCGCCGACGAGTAGCGCCCGGTTTTCGGGTCTCGTGGCCGCTTCGGCTTTTTACAATCCTTTCCCATGTGACCTTTCCCTCCACAGTTGAAGCACCGGCCTTCCTTTCGGAGGCGGTCTATATCCATGGGCTCTCCGGCCCCTCCATAAGTGGTCCATTGTCCGCCCGACGACCCTTTGCTGGCGGGTTTATCGCCCCCGGAACTTGTCGCGCCGGAAGTTCCTTTACTGGAGCCTCCGGCGGATTGGTTCTTGGGTCGGTCGGAATATCCGATTTTATCGAAAGCCGCCTTGCGGGCCCTTTCGTCGAATATGTTGCAGATACGCCGTTTCCATTCGGGGTAGTCGGTGGGGATCATGACGCCTAGGTTCGCGATGGATTCGGTGTAGGACTCAGGTACTCCCCGGCGAACTGCTCGGACGATTGCACTTCGGGGTCCGAGGTCAGTGAGCTGGTCGGCCTGTCGGGCCAACTCTTCGAGTCGTCGGAAGTACTCGGATGCCGTTCCCGTCATCCTGAGCTCATTCATTCTCTTCTCCATTACTTCCTGGAGAGCGGGGTCTCCGTATTCCACTTTTAAGGCGGCTTTGAAGTTTTCCCAGGAGAAGTACCGATACCGCTGCTCGGTATCGCTCCAGAATTGGTAGCGGTATTGGGACCACCATCCTTGGGGCTTCTCGCCGAAGAGTGAGACCGCGAATAGGATTTTATTGGCATGCGTGGGGTAATAGGCTTTGAAGACGGCGAAATAGTCTTCACAAGCCCCGGTAAAGCGATTGATGTCGCTGCTTTTTCCCTGGAAATCGCTGGGCATGCGGATTAACGTTGGCTTGACTTGAAGCCATGGATCTTGTTCTTGGGCGGCGCCAGAGGGCCAATACGGGGGGTCCGGAGGGTCATAGCGGGGGGGTGGGCGAGGGACTGACCACCTGTCGGTTCGATGGGTGGGACTTCCATATCGTCTGGGAGGTGGTGCTGTGGGGCGTCCTCGGGGTGGTTGCGGTTGGTCGGGGACATCCTGGAGTTCCTTGGGAATGGGTAGGTTATGGGCCACTGCGAATGCCCTGGCCCTTGCTACTTGTATTACTAGCCCCGCGGTCAAGTCGGGGAAGGCGTCTTTGTCGGCTTGGAATTGCTGTCTCCTTGCCTCTGCTTCCTGTGCCTCGCATACTCGTCGTTCATCCTCCGTTTCCATGGGCTCGCTGGGTCCTGCTGGGTCGGAGCCGGCGAATAACTTACTCTTGCCTTTCCAAGGGTTGCCGTTCCTCCGCCATTCCTTGGGCGGTTCGTCGGGCATTGGCCTGGGCCATTCGTACGAAGGCCAGGTGCTCTCGCTCGTGCTCTTCTGCTCTCCAGGTTCGGAGTATATCCTCCAACCTTCTCTGGAGGGTTCGTTCCTCCTCCTCTGTTCTTGGTCGTAGACCTCGTATGTAAACCCCTGGGGTGGGGCCGTAGTCCTGCTCGTGGCGGTGGAGCTCCTCTGTTGGAAAGAGGTGTAGTCGACGCCGATGTTCGTCAAGGGACTCGTCAATTCCTCCTCGATTGACGTAGTCCTCTCTCCTGAGGGCCCATGCCTGGGCACGATAGGGTCCCAGGGTGATCCGCTGCTGTACGGTAAGGGAGGTCCAAGCTCGGGCTGCAGCTCCCAGGTAGAATGGGTTGCTTTCGAGCTCTCTTCTTGCCAACCTTCTCTCGTCTCCGAGGTCTCGAGGTGGCTGCTCTGGGTCCTCCTCCATCCATCGAAGTCGAAAGGCGAGGTCTGTCTCCCAGGCTCTTCTTCGTCTGAAGTAGGAAGGTCTCCCGATCTCGCGGATCTGAAGTCTTCCTCTCCTGAGGTCGTTAGCGTTGACGCGTACCGATGACTCGCTATCGTCCCGGGGCTCATTATCTGAGCTGCTTCGTTGCTCCCTTGGCTGCTCGGGGCGGGGGAGTCTGATATTAGAGTCTGAGGAATCGGCGGGAGAGGACGGGGTCCGTACAATTGACGTCGTAGGTGTGCCGGGGGGGGTCCACCCAAGGTCGCGGATGGGGTCGTGGTGTATCTGTGGGGCGTCCCTCTGGTGGTAGAAGGCCTCGATACGTGCTGCGATGACGGAGCTGCTTGCTGAAGGCGGAGAAGGGTTTGTAACTCGGAGGGTCGGACGGGGAGGGGATGGGCTAGGGGGAGGGGGCTCAACGTTCTCGGCTGGAAGTACATTTGTACTGCTTCTAGCCGACTCTGCCGTGTCATACTCGATAGTTCCGGGCCCGACGTAGGCTCGGATAAGTTCTGTGATGTCTCCCTCGATAGAGGGAGAGCGAGATGCTGTCCTAGAGGACTGCCTAGTTCCGGAAGGTCCAGCGACGGGGCTTGGGGCTCTTCCTCTTCTTCCATGATAGACCCCGGCATCCGACTCGGGGCTCGGGGCTCCTGATCTGTCCTGCCTATTCGGCGAGACAGGGGGTGTGTAGAACTGGTCCCTTCTGTAGGGCTCGTAGTTGATCGGGAAAACGGGCTGAATTTGACCATTGTTTTGATAGGGCGGGATGTAAAATCGGGGAAGTGTTGGGGGAGGATATGTTAATGGTCGTCTAGGTCCTAGTCCGTGTCGTATGAACCAGTCTCGGTTTCTGCAATAGATAGCGGCGGCGAAGAGGATAAGTCCTACTAATGCTGCGGCTCCTACAAAGGCTCCTATGGCCGTGTTTCTGAGAGTTTCGTCAATATCGGGTGTTTGTTGAAGGGGCATGGATTCCTTCCGGCGTCTAGCGTCGTGGAAGGTTGAAGGGAAGCTTCGAGCTAATTGTTAGGGCCGACGTTCACGTGACTCGTAGTCGGGTAGTTGCCAAGCTGTCTCGCGTTCGGACAATCACTTATGCAATACCGTGGATGACCCGAGGTGGTGAAAGAGGCGCGAACTATTAGTTGCTCTCAGCGAGTGAGTTACAAGTAAGATTTGGGGTAAAGTAAACCTTAGCTCGAAGCTGAGGTTGTACAGTAAAATGTATCGACTTAAATACTAAAACGTCGGTCCTAATAATAGCTACGAAAGATTTGTCGAAGTCAAAAGGCGTGCTGGTCGGGCGACGAGCACGCAATATCATGCGTTGTCCATCATGAAAGATTTATCGAAGTCCTTGGTGGTGATACGGTGGGGATTATGCATAAGCATGATTACGCCGATAAGATGAGATAAGACTAGAAAATGAAAAAAGTTAATAAATCGTAACACACTAAGCATAAGAGCTCAGTGCTTGATACTGAATGCACTAGGAATGGACTGGAGATGCACTCTAAAGAATTAATAAGAGACATGCATGATATTAAGAGAACTACGTGATGCATTGATCTATGATGCGCAAGGCATGGATCGACCGGCAAGTTGCATGCGAGATGAAATAATGTCTGAGTACGAATGAACCCGAGAAAACCGACTTCGGCCGAGGAGCGTGAGGCCCAGGCATGGAGTGGGTATCCCCACCAACTAAGAAAACCTAGAATAATAAGATTAAAGGAAAATATGGCCCTTATGATAGGTTGCCACTCCGAGGAGATAACGAGTAATGTGTCAACACACTGCATGCAGTGCTAGCCAACTCCACAACCACGAGTGAGACCCAGTCTGGGTCCAGGTCAGATGTTTGACTAAGTGCCAAGCGATGGCGTGCTCAGACAACATGTGCGGGATGCAAGGAATAGAAGGCCACAGAAGAAATAATACTATAATCAGTTGTATTAATTTGTAGATCATAGAATGTATAAATACAGTAGGATAGAAGTAGTGTACAAGTTTCGGACCCCCAGTGTAACAGTGCAAAGCTTTTCAGCCACGTGCTCTAGCATCTGGAGTTGTTTGTAGCTTCAAGCAAGAGAATATAGACCATCTTTGATATAAATTTGAGTGATCTGAGTCGCGAGCGAGGCCAAGAAGGCTAGTGAGGCACTCCATACTTCAGTTTCATTGATTGTTTGACTGCGCTCTATACTGAGAATAAGAATATAGTGTCTTGGAGGGCACTCTTTTGAGTTCTTGAGGTTTCTGTGTGACACGAGGCATTACAGGCAGCAGAGGTTCAAACCCTTTGGTCTGGTTAGTGCTCGCTTTGTGTTAATTCCGCAAGTTGGCAAAGGTTCAAACCCTTTGGCTTGTCGGACGGGGTTTTCTGTGTTTATTTGTGTTCTCTGGATCGCATAGGTTAGAACCCTGTGGGTCTACGATCAGTTAGAAGCTCGAGCGCATAGGTTCAAACCCTGTGGCTCTTGTGGATTGTTTGAGTGTTTCAGTTTCTGCTTAGAGCGCAGTGCTTTAAGTCGTGTTTAGTGTGTTGTTTGTTGCTTGCGGTGACTATTTGAGTTGTGCGCAACGTCTAGAGAGTTGTGGTTACGTTTGGCGATGTTTGAGTATTGTTATACAACCCTTGCCTTGAGGTCCGGCGATGGAAGTCGCACCTCTTGTCTGAGAAAAGCCTTTGGACTTAGAGAAGTCTAGATTTTATACGAGCACTATTGCTACATGTGCATCTTAGAAATATTGAGAATACAGTTTTATTGGTTCGCTACTTTTATCGCATCAGAATCCCCCACAAACTTGAGTGTGTTTGTGTGTGTAGTGTTAGGTGTGGGTGTGATCAGTGTCTTCGACGCTGGTGCATTTCTAGCTTGTGCATGCAGGCAGCACTTCAATGTTTAGTAGCGGATCTTATTTTCACTGCCTCTTCATAAATTTTCTGTGCCTTGGCTGAACTTTGTAGTGTGTATGTTTTGTCGGCCTGATACAGTTCTTCGAGTGGAACCAGGCACACATTGCATGGAAACTTTGCGTTGCATCCCTGAGTCAAGGCCATCATGCACCTAATACGAAGTTAGTACAGTGTAACTAATGTATAGTGGCAAACGTACTGCTCTTCATAATCGGCAGACAAGATCATGATAGTTGGAAACAAGTATAAGTGGCACGGTGTCATCTCCGTTCCCCCAGCAACCCACACCCAAGCACCGAATTTCGACTTATCCTTGATTGGCGAAAGGATGAATTCGAATGCTTTGTGCCAGATGGCCCTCTTGAAATCAGCGTAGTAAGATTTATTTTTATGCTTGGCCTCCTCTTTGACCTGATACAAACGGCATGAGCAAATTTGAAAAGACGATACAGAATTAGACTTACAATTGGTAGCCAACCAATGACGCGCCCGCCTCCAACACCTTGACCATTACGAATATGAGAAGGAAGATTTCCTAGTCTAACAATGACGGGATAGCCTTGAACCATGCCAAATGAGGAAAGCCATGTCTTGTCAGCATATATTATATAATAAATCGGCTTTCCATCGGTAGGAAGAGCTGTCTGTGTGTGAATTCATTGTAAGATGTCATGTAAATGAATATGAGCACAAAAGATTAACCTGTATTTCCCAAAAGATATTGCCAGTGTGAGGTTCCATGTAGAATCGCTGAGACGTACTGCCATCAACTTTGAACAGTCGTTGAGCATCTGTTTGACCCCAATTGATATTCAGAGGACAAAGGTAGGTCTAAGGCTGTCTCGCGTTCGGGCAGTCACCTTAGAGATCCTTGTAAAGTCCGGAATATGGAGAGGTACAATTAGATAGCCTGTTCAGTGAGTGAGTTGGCAAGATAAAGTTGATTAAACTATAGCTTGAAGCTGAGGTTACATAGTGGACTTCGTTGTCCTTATATACTAAACGTCGGGTCTAATAATAGTCTGAAAAAGATGGGGAAGATGGAATCAAAGGGTCGTACAGCAGATTGCGTGAGGATTGCGAAGGTATGCTGATCTCGTGATGAGAAAGTGGGACAAGATAAGATAAGATGAGAAAAAGGTGAATAAATCGTAACATTACCCTCTCGTTAAGGCAGTCATCTCAACTGCCTATGCGTCTTCCTCATCGTCCTCCTCCTGATTGCAGAAGATGCAATCTGTGACATCTTTCTCGATTTCTCATGCCCAGTAGTCATCGATTAACATCTTCCATCGTTCCCTGTCTGGTTCCTCAATCCAGAATTTTCTTCCATCCATGCGTTCTACTTGATAGAACATACTCCATCCACCGGTGGTCTGGTTCTCCCGATAGTCGTGATCGACTATTCGTTTGACTGCCTTTTGGGATCTGTTGACTACTCTTCGCATTGTCGCTGATGGCATGTGCTTGGCGAGTTCTTTTTGATAGTCCTCGATTGCTTCTAGTGTGTTAGCCATGTTGTTTTCTCGTGTCCATGAATTGTGTTCGCATGTCCATCCCTTCCATTTGACGAGGTAGTCAGTTACAAGTCATGATTTTTGCCCTTTCTTTCCTCGGACTCACCTTGTGCAGGAGTCCAGGACTTCTTTGACTTCGTATTCTTCTTCATCTTCGATGAGGTCTGGTGGTGGGGGTGGGGGCTGCTCTTGGTTGGGAAACGCAGGCGGTATGTAGGATGTCAACAACTTCTCGTTGAAGCAGGGGTGTATCCTCCAGTGCAAGGGGAGTTTGAGTTTGTATGTGGAGGTGCCAGACTTTTCTAGGATTAGGAAGGGGCCCACTCGTTTGTCATTGAGTTTCTTTTTGGGGCGGGGAAGGTGGAGATGGGTCGTGTCGAGCCATACTCTGTCTCCAACGGCATAGTCTATGGTGACACCCTTTCTCTTGTCGTATTGCGCTTTCATTCTTCCAGCAGCTTCTTCAAGCGACTCCTTTGCTTGTCGATGAATCTCTTGCATGCATTCCATGAACAATTTAGCGGCTGGGTTAGTGAATGGTGTGGTTTGAATCGAGTCTGGGAGTATGCGGGGGTTAACTCCATAATTCGTGAGGAATGGAGTTTGACTGGTAGCGGAGTGGATTCAGTTATTGTGGGCAAAGGCGGTGAGGGCGAGCCATTCGTCCCAGTCAGTCTGTCAGTAGTTGACAAAGATACATAAGTATTTGTTGATTTCTTGGTTTGTGCGTTCTGTCTGTCCGTCTGTTTGTGGATGGAATGCGGTGGAGGCGTTTGGGGTTATGTCAAGGAGCTTTAGGAGTGCTGTCATGAATTTGGAAACAAATTGAGGTCCCTGGTCGGAGATGATGGTTTTGGGCATGCCATGATGGGCGTAGATGTGGTCGTGGAGTATTTTGGCCCACCCTTCAGCTGTAAGCTCCATATTGCATGCTATTGGAACGATTTCTTTTGAGAATCGGTCTATGACCACTAGAATGGTGTCATAGCCATTGGATTCTGGTAGTCTGGTTATCATATCAATGGAGATATGGGTCCATGGCGTGGACGGGATTTCGTTGGGGTGAAGTGGGTTATTTCTAGGTTGCGTATTGGTCTTTGTTTGTTGACATGTCTCGCAGGCCTTGATATATTTTTCCACTGTCTGTCTGAGTTTCAGCCACCAGAATTCCCTTTGGATGAGTTCCTGGGTCTTCGTGATTCTGGGATGTCCGGCCATGATGTGGTCGTGATAGTTGGTGATGATTTCCCCCCTCAACTTGTCGTCCCTAGGGACGTATATGCGTCCATCATATCGTAAGAGCCCTCCTTCTTGCAAGATTCCTTGTTCATGATTTAGGGAGGCGGCTATTCCTTGATCCCACTTCTCGTGACTTTGAGTGACGTCCTTGATCTGCTGATGGATCTTGCTCGTGGTCAGCATGATCATTGCCCAAAAATGTTCTGGTTGGAGGACAATGATGTCATCATTATCCTTCCTTCCCTGGTCATGATCGTCCCTGCGACTAAGGAGGTCCACTTTGCGATTAGCAGTGCCTGGCTTGTGATGTAGGGTGAAATGATATTTGGCCAATTCGGTTACCCACCTAGCCTGTCGACGATTGAGTTTCTGGGGTTGTCAGAAGTATTGGAGGTTTTGGTGATCTGTCTAAATCTCAAAGTCTTTTGCGGCTCCCATGAGATAATGTCTCCATTCTTCGAGGGCAAGCATTATTGCGAGGAGCTCTTTGTCGTAGATTTCATAATTGCATTCCGTGGTAGTGAGTGCCTTGGACAGGAACGTGACTGGCCTCCACTTTCCTTCGTGCTCTTGGCTAAGGACCATGCCTATGGCTCCTTCGCTAGAATCTGCTTCCACCCGGAATCTGCCCTCCTCTCGTGGGAGGGCAAGTATGACATCCTCCGCCATCTGTCTTTTGAGTTTCTGAAATGCCTCGTTTTGGGTGGCTCCCCATGTCCAAGGGGCCTTCCCGGTTAATTGGGTCATCAGGCAAACAATTTTGGAGTAGTCCTTTATGAATTTCCGGTAGAAGTTCATAAAGCCTAAAAATGACTGTAACTCCTTCTTTTTTGTCAGGGTTGGCCATTCGGTGATTCCTTTCACTTTAATGGGGTCCATCCGGACCGATCCTTCGCTAATGATCACCCCCAAGTATTCCATCTCAAGGACTTCAAATTCGCATTTTTCAGCTTTCAGGAAGAGCTTATGCTTTCGGAGGCAGGCTAGGACCTTCTTCACTACCCGACGATGCTCTGATAGGTCCTTTGAAAAGATCAGGATGTCGTCTAGGTAAATGGTGACCTTTCCTTCGTGGATGAGGTCAGTGAATATATCGTTCATCATCCATTGGAAGGTCACGGGAGAGTTCGTTAGTCCAAAGAACATTACCGTGGGCTTGAATAGTCCACGATTCGTTCTAAAGGTGGCCTTGTGTTCGTCTCCCTGCTTGATTCGAACATTATTATACCCCCAATGCATGTCCAGTTTAGTAAAGTACTTGGCACCGCGCAGTTTGTCCATTAGGTCAGCGATGAGGGGGAGGGGGTATCGATTTTTAATGGTCATCTCGTTTAGCTTCCAGTAGTCTTGCACTGGTCAGAGGGAGCCATCCTTCTTTTTGACGAAGAAGAAGGGGGATGCAAAGGGGGATTTTGAGGGGCGGATCCTTCCGCTATCCAGGTTCTCGTCGAGGAATCTATCTAACTCTTCCTGTTCATTCCGATTGAGGGGATATATTTTGCAGTCAAGGGTTGCCTGGGCGTTGGGGGTTAGTTCGATGGCATGGTCCCATGGCTTCCGATCTGAGAGGTCATCGAAGTTTTCTTTCGAGAATAGATTGAGATAGTCCTGATATTGGGGTGGCACCATCTCTTCGAGACTTCGCTTCGCTTTCCCCTCGTTTGCCTTGGCTGCTAGGTCATTGGCATGATGAACGGCTCGAATCCTGATTTCTTCTTCCAGATTAATCATCAAAATTGTTTCCCCTTCCTCTAGTTCTTCATCCCAGCGATCGTCAGGATCCGCGTTGGGGAGGGGGAATGGATTTCATTGGCATTGACATCTCGCGAATAAGACCTTTCCGGTGGTCCAATTAATGACTGGGTTGTGTCGTTTCAGCCAGTCATGTCCCAGGAAGATGTCTCCCTTGCCTAGGTTGGTTACTCCTAGGTCGATTCGTTCGCTATGTCCTCTGATGTTGAGTCGAAGTTCTACGAAGTCCATGATACTTCCTGCCCGGTTCTGTGTGCCATCGGCATTATATACCGAGATGGGGCTGGCAGCTTTTCAGGTCATTAGGTTATTTTTCCTGACATAATCCTCGCTTATCGTACTGCTGGTGCAGCTGCTGTCCACGAGCACTTGGACTTTGAGCGTTTCTCGGTTGGTGAGGGTCTCGATCTGGGCTTCGAGAAATAGTTCGCGAACACCCGAAGTCCTCACACGTTGTTGATACTGAATGGGGGTTCTCAACTCATGCATTCAGTCGATTGCGGATGAGGGGGGGTCTTCTCGAAGGAGGTGGAGAAGATCAATGTCTATTTTGGATCGTTTATCTTTATGCGCCCAAAGATATAGGGAGGATAATGCCTCCGCGTCAGTTCATGCTTCCCTAACCACCCGAAGGGTCCAGTTCGCACCAAACGGTGGGAGCCAGGTAAAGTTCGGGGGGCGGGAAACACTTACTGGGGAGGGTAGGGACTGCCTCTCCTCTCGTGCTTCTTCATCTCGCTTCTCTTGCGCCCTTAGATAGCGTTGATAAGAGACGTCATCTTCTTCATCGGGTACTTCTTCCATCATGACTCATGGTGGCACTGCGCATCCGATGCCGCTTGATTCCATTTGGGGCATACTAGAGGGTGCCGCTCTACCGGCACTTTCGGTTCCTCGTTCTGCTGATCCTGAGAGTCGTTGGGACGTCGCTTCCCCAGGCGAGGTGTATGCCTTGGCTGGGGGGCAAACATCACCACTTGCCTTGGTGGGGCTCGGTGTGTCCGGGGTTGGGTCTCTCGTGACTTGCCTCGGAGGGTGAGTGACCTGGGGGATCATATGTGCTTGATCGAGCACACCGTCTTCCTCGTTTCTTTTGAGGGTCGGTGGCACCCACGGCCCGTAGTACTTACCCGTCTGGAAGGCAGGAGGTCCAGGGATTGCTTCTGAGGCAGTTGGAGAGGAGTTGGCTGGAACGAAAGGGGTTAGCGATCGTGAGGGGAATGGGGTTTTGCTCTTGTTGAGGGGGTTTTTATCGGTTTTTGAAGGCGATTCAGGTTCAGATAAGGAAGTAGTCAAATTGGGTATATTCGAATGCGTGTGATGAATATGTGATAATGTGACATATGGAGAAGACCGCACCGCAGGCTTCGACTTCGTTTTCCCTATCTGAAAGTCCTGGGCTGAACAAGTAGAATCGCTTACTTGTCGGCCTCATCTTTTACCTCCTCAACCTTGGAGGTCTTAGGTGCCTCCTCCTTTTTGTCGCTTTCTTCTGCGATTTCGATCATTGCCCTCAGTTCTTCCTGGGTAAATCTTCCGGTACGAACTTCGCGGGGTCGCTTCTTTTTCTCCTTCTTGCAGTCCTTGGACATGTGTCCCTTTTCGCCACAGTTGAAGCACCATCCTTCCCTTTTGAGTCGGTCTATATCCATCAGCTGTCTGCTTCCTCCGTAGGTCGTCCCGGTTCCTGTCTTCTTTTTGGGAGTTGCCGTGCTACTTCCTGTTCCTTGGGGTCTTGGCCGATTGTCGGGCCTTTTCCCTTCCCTCCTATCTCTGCCATGCACTTGATCGAAGAGCATTCATCTTTGCTGTTCTTTGTACATCATGGTGACCCGCTGTTTCCATTGGGGGTACGTTTCTGGAATATTGAAGCCGGTGTCGGCGATTGCGTGGGAATAGCTATATGGAATTCCTCGTCGCACCGCTGTGACGAGGGGACCTTGAGCGGTCTCATCACGTCTTCTGTTGGCCATTTGGGCTTCCGTTTCCAACTTCTGGAAGTATTGGTAGGCGGTCATCCCCTCCATGCGGAGGTCCATCATCTTCTTTTCGTGGATGTCTTCGATGGCTGGGTCCGTGAAGCGTTGGGCGAGTAGCTCCGCAAACCTATCCCAGGAAGGGTATCGGAACCTCCCGAGGTTGCCACTGAAGTACTCATCGACGAGATTGACCCACCATTCCAGGGCTGGCCCAATAAGGGCAGAGGTGGCATAGGCCACTTGCTGGGGTTCGTAGTGGTAGTATGTGTGATAGGTTTCAAAGTAGCTGGTACATTGGTATAGGAACCTTTTAAGTTCCGAATGAGTTCCGTCGAATGCAGCAGGTTCCTTTATCAGCGTAGGTTTTATTCCTAGGAAGGGGGCATCGTCGGCGGTGTTGCCTGAAGGCCATGGTGGGGGAGGTCCGGGGGGCATCCTGTCTGGTGGTGGTCTGGGTTGTCATAGGGGTTGCTATCTGGATCGCCTCCTGGTCCCCCTGGTGGTCGTGGCGGGTGAGTGTTTGGATGTTTTTTGTAGTACTCTTCGAGCTCTTGATCGGCTCCTTCCTTCTGTTCTCGTAACTCCTGGGCTTTTTCTGCTTCCTTTTCCTGCTTTGCTTGTAGTTCGGCAGAGCTTAGCTTTACTGGCTCTGGCTTTTTTCCCGAGGATCCCACCTCTGCTCCTCCTGCTCTGGCAAACATTCTACTTGTGCTGGGTCGGGGTGCTGGGTCCTGCCTGCGGGGAGGGGGAGCGTTGGGGAGGGGACATGGATACCCTCCTGGCCCTTCATTCAGCCACTTGTCTGATCCGCTCATTGTAGGCCTGGGACTGGTCGGCCAGGGCGCGGTCCCTGTCTGCCTCCTCGGCCAGTTCTCGTACTCTCTCGGCCAGTTCTCGGTTTACGGCGAGATTCTGGAGGGCCCGATCTAAGGTCCTCTCGATCTCCCTCTGCTCGGCGTTGGTTCTGGGATAGAGTGGCGGTCCCTCATATGGGCGGGGAATAGGGCCCTGTAACTCTTGTCGTAGCTTCTCGTGGATTCTTCTTCCTATGGTTTGTGGAGTGAGTGGTTGCCTTGTTCCTCCCACCATTCTGTAGTTGGGGCTGGTTCCAAGGACGTAATCGTCCTCGGAGGTTGGTAGTCCTCCTCTTCAGACGAAGTCCCGTACTCGGACCTCCCATGCGAGGGTGATCCATGGTCCCAGGGCGAGTCTGTCCTTGTCTGAGAGGACTGTCCACTCCATCTCGGGTCCCTCGAGGTGGAAGGGGTTTTCCTGGAACCTCTGCTCGTAATGGTCTCGTTCCCGCTGCTGGTACTCAATCCGGAGCTGCTCAGCAATGGCGTCCTGCTGGGCCCATGCGGCTCTTCAGAGCTGGTCCCAGTACCTTGTTCGTGTTTCGCCTGCCAATCTAACACAATTTGCTGTGCTGTAGTATGCATCAACAAGCTCGTGTCGACGTCTCCTTTGCTCTTCTCCCTCCTCATCCTCTGGGCCTGTTGCTTGGGATGAGGACTCTTCCGTTCATATGGTGATGACCTCCTGGGAGGGGAGGTCGGGGTATACTCTTCTGGTATGTCCCTGGTCTCTTCTTGTCTTGACGAGGAGAGCTGCGGGGGGTCGTATCGGGAGAACAGGTCTGGGCGATAGGATTCTTGGTGGCTCGGTGGGGTGGGGGCCTGTCCTTGTGGGGCCAGGCTCCGGTGTATTTCCATCATTTCTTGCGAGGTCGCTTCCCATTGCGTAGGCCTCGATAACATCTTCATAGGAGATGTTTGTGGGTTCGTGACGAGGTATTGCTGGAGGGGTTCTAATGGCAGACTCAGAGGACTCAGTTCAGGTGGTTTGGGATCCTGATAAGATCGATGGGATGACCGGGTCTTCACTGTCCTCATGGATGCTGCATCATCAGTGGATTTCGGTAGGACCTTGTCTTTCAGGGTCTGCATAAACCCTTTCTTCTGGGGTGGTTGGTCGGGAGGGTCCAACATAGTATCGAGGGAGAGTGGGGTGGTAGGTCCTGGTCGGTTGTCTTTGTTGTCGGTGACGTGGGCAGATGAAGGCTATGGCTGCTAGTGTGAGGACTATGGTTCCTAGCACTGTGGATACTATGATGGTGGTTCTGGGGGTGGCGTCGTCGGTGATGAGCATTGGCCTCCTTCGGCTAGCGATGGGGAGGTAGTGTAGGGAAGCTTCAAGCTAACTGTTTGACCCCGGTCGATATTCAGAGGACAAAGGTAGGTCTAAGGCTGTCTCGTGTTTGGGCAGTCACCTTAGAGATCCTTGTAAAGTCCAGAATATGGAGAGGTACAATTAGATAGCCTGTTCAGCGAGTGAGTCAGCAAGATAAAGTTGATTAAACTATAGCTTGAAGCTGAGGTTACATAGTGGACTTTGTCGTCCTTATATACTAAATGTCGGGTCTAATAATAGTCTGAAAAAGATGGGAAAGATGGAATCAAAGGGTCGTACAGCGGATTGCATGAGGATTGCAAAGGTATGCTGATCTCGTGATGAGAAAGTGGGACAAGATAAGATAAGATGAGAAAAAGGTGAATAAATCGTAACAGCATCCCAGTTGAGATAAAGAGCAAGGAGAGGGTCTTGAAGGATATCCAACATCCAAGACCATAGATCCCTGTGGTAGACAGTGAATTCGTAGTCTTCATCTTTCAATGGCACAGTAAACATCGTGGACTCAAACTGCATCAGAGGTCAGGCATTAAAATCAGAATCAGAATGAATAGCAATACGAACAGATGTACGAAGGTGCATGGCTTTCTTCCACATATCAATCAGTTCTCGATGGTTTCGAAACAAAGGTACTTGGCCCCCTCGTTTGGTCATCATTGTTAGAAGAGCGTCAATATCACCTTGGTTGATACCTGACTCTAAAATCCATTCTGTGAGTTCAAAGTCGTTTCGGGAGCTGAACAGGCTCCAGGGTTTATCATCCGATGACAGTGTTGCACTTGGTCCCATTTGTTCTTGAAATTCTTCTACTCTATTGAGTCTAGGTTGTCGGTTGCTGTGAGGATGATATTCGGTATGGATATACTCCACATGAGATTTCGATCCACTAGAAGATGCCATTTCAGGCAGAGAAGGCTGGACATCTTCTATGGCATCAAAACCTTCTGAGATACCTAGTCAGACTGATAGTAAGAAGCAGAAAACTTGAAGTAGACGTACCATTCGGCTGTGGTTGAGCCTGCTCCCAACATCTCTGCGAGGCAGTAGCTCCAGAAGGGGAGGGCGATGCCAAGGAGAGATTGAGATGAGGAGGTAATGCTGGAGAAAGGATCAACGAAGATTATCTGAAGACAAGTATGACCATACATTTGAATTGTTTTCAGTATTGAGCTCTGCACTGGGTGTTTTGCTGACGTTCGAGTACCTTCCGAGAGCAAGCCCTTTCGTGTGGAATAAATCCTCGAGCATGGAAAGTGCCTTGACAGTGGGGGCAGATTTTGTGTTCACTCTCCTTTGCCTTTGGCATAGCTCTGTTGAGATGGTAAAATAGGTATTTGTCAGTAGAGCCCTGGCACAAAAGATAGTACTGACATAAAATATTGACGATATCTATCACGAAACCCAGTACGTAGCTAGCTGGAACAGTATACACATCGTGTGTAACCGTCTGCAGACTTGCCAATACATGTCTTGTGTATTGGTCGCTGCACAAACATGTCTCGTGTTATGTGATCTGCTCTAGCCAGTCCGAGGGGAAGAAACGATGGCAGTGTTGCTGAAGCAGTCGAACATGCGTTTAAACAAAAGTTAGAGGACCAGCAAAGACGACAAGAACAAGCAAGAAATCAGATTCTCATCAAACATGATCACATGATATTTTGACTGACGATTATTATACAGCTCCCCATGCCACTGCCCACTATCCACTAAACTAGCAGCTAGCTCCCTTGGTGTAGTGTCTATGACAATACATATCTTTGATTGCTAACATATTATTCTCGAAGTCCAACCAAGTCTGAGGGATACCACAAAAAATCCTGAAGTAAATTTCTGACCAAAATTCACACAAATTGAATAAAAGCGGCATGCAATTTCTACGCTACGCTAAACATGTTCTACACAAACTACATAGGTGGAGCAAAGGTATCTTCGGTGCCATCTTCAACAGTTTCATCCAATTGTTCCAGGCCATTGACTGCTAAGGTATTGGTGGCACCATGAGAACGAAGATTCTGGCCCCTGGGAGCATTCTGCACATTCCCAGTAGCCTTCTTCTGACCCTGACATTTACCCCATTTACCCCCTCTGCCCTGAGTTCCTCCATGAGTTACCACACTACCCTGGGTTCCACTGCGAGCGACCATGCTACCATCATTCAGGGCTCCTTGTGCAGCGTTTTCCACCGGTTTGGCAGTGTCAATGCCTGGAAGAATGAATGTCATGGTTTTAGTGCGCATTGCAGGCACTTGAAGCCAGGCAGTTTTCGCCACGACTGTGTTGGATTCAATAGGTGTACTAGGAGGGGTGCTATTAGCCATGATCTCCTCGTCGTCGTCATCGTTATCACTGGTATTGTTGTTGTGGATGTTGTTGTTGTCATTGTCGATGTCGTCATCGTTGTCAGAGCTGACATCTATGTAGTTTGATGCAATGGAGGTGCCCGAAGTGGCGGTAGGGGCCCTCAAAGTCAGCTGAGGAGACAGCAATGTGGCATTGGCAGCCGATTCTTCATCTGAGAAGGCAACTTCCATCTCCCTATCTTCCTCGGGTTCGCATAACCCTCGAAGAATGGTCTCCTCCTCTTCATCCAATGCCTCCTCAGCAGATGCAATGACAAGACCCCTTACATTCCTCTTGGGCAAAAAGAGGTTTCTATCAAAATGTTCCAGCGTCTTCTTTGTCGAGGTGAGGTTCAGAGTTGCCTCAATAGTCTTGATGTAGAACCGACAATCGGCAGCATAGGAAATGCTCGTCGATTCTCCCGTTTCCATGAATGACTTGTCCCCAGTCAAAAGAAATCGGGCCTATGAAACAACCATTGTCAGCAGACAGCAAATTTTATTTTTAAAATTCACACTTACGACAATGGCGGCAAACGCAATTGCCCCAGGGGTGATTGCAGATTTTCTCCAAAGGACAGTGTTCGTTGGTTGGGTTTTTTTGCCTGTAGTGAGAGAGCATCCACCCAAGAGGATGTGGCTCAGGATCTGAAACAATGTTAGCATGATAGTTATGTAGCAACAACTATATATTTTCTTACTTTCACCAGGGCAGAAGAGCGAAAGAGAGCTGGCCCATTCTTGAAGGCTTTTCCTTCCGGAAAGAGAAGACCAGGGCACTGAGCATATCTTTTTCTAGTGCTGTCGTATCCAAGCAAGGACAAGCTGTTACGATTTATCCACTTTTTTCCTTTTTCTAGTCTTATCATATCTTATCGGTGTCATCACGCTTACGCACTATCGCCACCCCACCTCCGATATCAACTTCGACAAAACTTTCATGATGGACAATGCATGATATTGCGTGCTCGTCACCTGACCAGCACGCCTCCTGACTTCGACAAAACTTTCGTAGCTATTCTTAGGACCAACTCTTTAGTATTTAAGTAGCTATGCTTTACTGTACAACCTCAGCTTCGAGCTAAGGTTTACCTACCACATAAATCTTACTTGTCTGCTTGCTTGCCAAGAGCCTCTCTGTAAGTGCCTCTTTCATTACCTCGAGTCATCCGAGGCATTGGCCAAGTGATTGTCCGAACGCGAGACAGCTTACCAATTGCCCGACTACGAGTCACATGAGAGTCGGCCCTAACAATTAGCTCGAAGCTTCCCTCACCCTTCCACGATGCCAGACGCAGGAAGGATACCACATGTCCCTCAACCAAACCCCTGACATTACAGAAACCACCAGAAACGCGGCCATAGGAGCCTTCGTAGGGGCAGCAGCATTTGTAGGACTCATCATCTTTGCTGCCGTCATATATTTCAGAAACAGAAACTGGTTCGAACGACATGGATTAGGACCTAGAAGACCACTCACTTACCCCTCGCCTACCCTCCCCCGATTCTATATCCCGCCCTATCAGTACGATGATACGCATGCTGCGTGTCTACCCTTAGATTTTGCGATTTTGTATGAGATATATACATACCAGAATCTATATCTACTTGAGTACGAGAGCTATTGCTGAGACTTCGAGCAGATAGCTAAGATCCTGTGCAATGAGAGAATATACAGAGTCGAAATACAGGACTTAGGAACAGTACCTCGAAGGATTGAACCTACCAGCCTGAATATTCAACCTGTAATCGGTCTAAACAGGCGAATATATGCCATAACATCCCACTCATGCATGATCTACTGAAACCAGAAGTATCTAGTCCCTTAATATGGTTGACTAGCCCCCAGAAGACGTGAATAGTTCCCTAATGCGACGATTAAGTCCCCAATGTGGTTGACCAGTCTCAACAGAAGGGAATATTCTCCTAATGCGATTGAATAGCTGTGATTAGTTGCCTATGGTTTGCAGAATATTCCGAGGCAGTTCAAGCTCTAGCAAGAATAGATAGAAAAGCATGCAAAGATTCGCACTCAGAAGCGAATATTATCCCTAACATGGTGGAATATTTCCCCTCAGATTGAAGCTACAAAGTGACTCACCATTGCTATTGCTTGATAGTGACTTTGGACCTGTAGATATTCTGCAGACGAACCACATTCCAGAAGAATAGCCATGAGGCTCGCATCAGTGATCAGAATATATCAATTATTAATTGATCGGTCAGGAATATTCCCCTGGTTGCAGCTTCGGCTAGTTGCCTAGATACAGAAGATAATGACGGATCACCCATTGCATGGTGTGGTAGTCTGGGCAGCGAGTGAATTAACTGGTAACCAGGCTAGCTAGCTTGGTAGCACCGGAATATTCCCTAGTCCAGCGAAGAATGATAGAATATTCTGGCTCCAACAGCCATGGAGACAGTATCTAGATTGTCTGGACCGACGAAACCCTCAACCCAGTAGTACATACCCTAGACCCAGTCGGATATTAGCTTATACAGTATGACTAGATATCCGTGGTAGATCGGACTATGTACAGTATATAAAGGCCCCCTAGATGTAATATATGGGAGGCAACACCCTCCCCACGATTTGACCCTATAAGCGCAGTAGCTTGGGCAATTCAAGGGCCTTGGAGTGGAACCTCGGAGTTATAGATTAGTTTGTTAAGTCCAGGAAGCTTGCCATCCCTTAGAGTCGCACCTTAGCCAGTGAGCAGGGTGATTTGAAGGCCTTTGTGCATATTCCTTGGGTGAGACAAATATTTCTTAAGTCCAATAGAAGAAGATAAAAGAATATAAAGATTATATATATATTTTCGAGTTTGAGTCGGCCAGTGAGCCATAGCATCAGCCAGTGAGCTGCAGAGTCGGCCAGTGCGCCATTATAAAGCCAGTGTGCTATAGAATTCGGCCAGAGTGCCATTAATCTCAGAACACAGAATATTTCAAGTACCAAGACGAGCAGTCATCATTAATATACTTTATTTGCTCCCAGACCTATTATATATTCGCTAAGTCGAATTGAATAGCTTGAATACCTTTAGAATTGAAAGAACAAGTTGTATATTCGAGCTTCTTGCTAGAATATTTGCACACTTATCAGAATATTTGAACTTCATACCAAACTAGTCGGTTTGCAGAGGTCTTCTATCAATCTCGAAACACCCGAACTTATATATTTGGTGATTGTGAAGCGCAAGGATTGCTTAGGGTTGAGTATATACGAGTTTCACTCGCTGTATATTCGATCTAGGTTTTTCCCTGCACTGTTACCAAGCACATCAACGATGGTCAAGTTCAGCCTGTTTTCACGACATACGAGCCCTACCGAAGGGACCAGTTCTACACACCCCCTGTCTCGCCGAATAGGCAGGACAGATCAGGAGCCCCGAGCCCAGAGTCGGATGCCGGGCTCTATCATGGAAGAAGAGGAAGAAGTCCAAGCCCCATCGCTGGACCTTCCAGAACTAGGCAGTCCTCTAGGACAGCATCTCGCTCTCCCTCGACAGAGGGAGACATCACAGAACTTATCCGAGCCTACGTCGGGCCCGGTACTATCGAGTATGACGAGACAGAGTCACGTAGAAGCAGTACAAACATACTTCCAGCCGAGGGCACTGAGCCCGCTCCCCCTAGCCCACCCTCTACCCATCTGACCCTCAGAGTTACAAACCCTTCTCCGCCTTCAGCAAGCAGCTCCATCATCGTGGCACGAATCAAGGCCTTCTACCATCAGAGGGACGTCCCACAGCTACACCGCGACCCCCTCCGAGACCTCGGGTGGACCCCCCCTGGTACACCTACGATGTCAATTGTATGGACCCTGTCCTCTCCCTCCCATTCCCCAGACCCTTTTACAAGACTCCCCCACCCCGAGCAGCCACGGGAGCAAAGAAGCAGCTCAGATAATGAGCCCCGTGATGACAGCGTCTCTAATGGGTCGATATGCGCCAATGCAGACGACCTCAGGAGAGGAAGACTTCAGATCCGCGAGATCGGGAGACCTTCCTACTTCTGACGAAGAAGAGCATGGGAAACCGAGAATGCCTTTCAACTTCGACGAATGGAGGAGGACCCAGAACAACAGCCCAGAGACCTCGGAGATGAGAGGAGACTGGCAAGAAGAGAGCTCGAGAGCAATCCATTCTACCTGGGAGCTCCAGCCCGAGCTTGGACCTCCCTCACAGTACAGCAGCGAATCGCCCTCAGACCCTATCGTGCTCAGGCCTGGGCCCTTAGAAGAGAAGACTACGTTAGACGAGGAGGAATTGATGAATCCCTTGACGAACATCGGCGGCGACTACGTCTCTTCCCCACAGAGGAGCTCTACCACCACGAGCAGGACTACGGCCCCACACCTGGGGTCTATATACGAGGTCTACAACCAAGAACAGATGAGGAGGAGTGAACCCTTCAGGGGAGATTGGAGGATATACTCTGCACCTGGAGAGCCGACGAACATGAATGAGAACATCTGGCCTTCGTACGAATGGCCCAGGCCAATGCCCGACGAACCGCCCAGAGAATGGCGGAAGAATGGCAATCCATGGAAAGGCAACAGTAGATTGTTTGCTGGGTCTGGTGAAGCGGGACCTAGCGAACCAATGGAGACAGAGGACGAATGACGGGTGCGCGAAGCACATGAGGCAGAGGCGAGGAGACAACAGTTCCAAGCCGACATGGACGCCTTCCCCGGCCTCATGACAGGGCTAATAGCTCAACTAGACAGAGCCAGGGCGTTCACCCTCGCCCACAACCTACCCCTCCCCAAAGAACTCCAGGACGTCCCAGATCAACCACAACCCCACGGACGACCTGCCACACCAGCACCCAGAAGATATGGGAGTCCAACCCATCGAACCGATAGATGGTCAGTCCCGCGACCCCCTCCCAGATACAACCCCCTGGAACCCCCGTACTGGCCCTCGGGCAATGCCCAGGAACAAGATCCATGGCTCCAGGTGAAGCCAACACTGATTCGAATGCCCAGGGATTTTCACAGGAAAGGTAGCGATATACACCGCTTTACAGGGGCATGTGAAGACTATTTCGCCGTCTTCAAAGCCTACTACCCCACCCACGCAAACAAAATCCTATTCGCAGTATCACTCTTCGGCGAGAAACCCCAGAACTGGTGGTCACAGTACCGATACCAGTTCTGGAGTGCGACCGAACAACGATATCGATACTTCTCCTGGGACAAATTTAAAGCCGCTCTCAAGGTCGAGTATGGTGACCTGGCACTCCAAGAAGTCATGGAGCGACGCATGAACGAGCTCAAAATGACAGGGACCACCTCCGAGTATTTCAGGTGCCTCGAAAAACTGGCCCGACAGGCCGACCAACTCACTGACCTCAGACCACGAAGCGCCATCGTCAGGGCAGTCCGCCGGGGAGTCCCCAAATCCTACACCGATTCTATTGCAAACCTAGGTGTCATGATCCCCTCCAACTATCGAGAGTGGAAGCAACACATCTGTAGCATATACGACGAAAAGGCTTGCAAGAACGCCTTTGACAAAATCGGATATGTCGACCGCCCAAAGAACCAATCTGCCAGAAGCTCCAACAAAGGAACTTCCGGCACGACAAGTTCTGCGGCCGATAAATCAACCAGCAAAGGGTCATCGGGCTCGACTTGGACCACCTATGGAGAGGCCAGGGAACCGATGGATATAGATCGCCTCCGAAAGGAAGGCCGATGCTTCAACTGCAGAGGAAAAGAACACATGGGGAAGGATTGCAAAAAGCCGAAGCGGCCCCGAGACCCGAAGAGTGGGCGATATACCTCGGCCCAACTTCGCAGCATGCTAACTGAAACGGAATTACAGGAGGCACATGATAAGGAGGCGCATGGACACAGTCACGAGGAGAAAGTCGAGGAGAAGACGCCCTTGACAACGAAGATTGAGGAGGTAAAAGGCAAGGCCGAGAAGTGAGTGATTCCACTTCCTCGGCCCAATCCTCCTCTCTGGGTGGTCAGTCATCGAGTCCTGCTGAGCGGACCTTACTTGATTATAATAACTTTTTATGTACGTCTACATCTGTATCCGCGCATTCAAATATACCTGCTTCGATTCCACAGAAGACCAAACCAACCCCAAAAGAATCACAAACAATTCAGACTCCACCTAAAAAGGCATATATCATCCCTCAGAAGCGAAACAAGACTCATCCCCCTCCTTCGCTTACACTTTCCGTCCCAGAATTCCTCACCCTCTAGGACCTTCAGACTCGATGGGGACCGGAGTTCATCCGAACTATGTCAGGGATCTCCCAGTCCTTAGGGACGAAGGAGGTGCTCCCTGAACTGGCTGAGCCCATCGTCGCTGAAAAGGCACCTCAAGACGGAGGCAGGAGTATGAGGTCAATGCCTGTCGACCACGTCCCCAATGATTCGCCTCGTGCTCAGGGACCATCGCAGATACACGACCCCCTCTCCTCTCGCCTGGCAGAAGAAACGAAAGGTTGCGGCCCTTGTCATTCTCTCGGAGATGTCATGCCGATCGAGACGGCGCCCCTTTCGTCCACGACCCGAATGGAAGAAGATGCCGCAAGAAAGGATAGGGATCCGGGACAGGCGCCAACAGACCCGACGCTAGTGGGGAAGCACGGTTCATGCGACAAGAACGCAACGGGCACGGCTTCCTCGATTTGTTCTAACGAGTCCTTCGGTCACTCCCGGAGCGACCCGCTCCCCAAACCCCCGAATCCTGGTGAAACAGCCGACAGCGGGCGACCTCTGGGGAAGGAGCATGCCCCAACCAGGGGGAACCCTCTTAGGCCCCCGATCGTCGAAGGATCAAGGGGGGTTCCAGCATCAGATGCGCGATGCCAACGGACCCGGAAGACCACCCTCATTGAAATCCCCGATGAGGAGGACAACACCACCTTTCTAATGGCGCAAGACTGGGAACGAGCCAAGCGGGAAAAGGAAGGGACCAAGGGGCTTCTCCCCTCGTTCCAGGAGCAAGAGAAGCAGGAAGAAGAACCGATGAGGGCGAGGCGTTCCGAACATAACCCAGTGAGTGTTTCCCCCCCGAAGTCCACCTGGTTCAAGCCATTTGGCGCAGACTGGACCCTTCGGGCTGTCAGGGAGGCATGCACAGATTCGGAAGCATTCGCCTCACTCCACCTCTGGGCACACAAAGAGAAAGTCAACGAGATCGACAACTGACTCCTAGATTCCCTACGAACGAGTGGAGAACAAGCACGAGAAGAACTCTATGAGTTAAGCCAGCCAATCCAATACCAACGCCGAGTGAGCACCAAGGGCGTCCGAGAGTTATTTCTCGACGTCCAACTCGAAACGTTGGAAAATTGTCAGACCCTTAAGGCCCAAGCATTAGTCGACAGCGGGTGTACGGGGAGTACAATGAATGAGGCCTACGTCAGGAAGCATGGCCTCATCACCCGACCCGCACCCGCCCCCATATCAGTATACAATGCCGATGGCACCAAGAACAAAGCGGGCGAAATCACTGAGTTCGTAGAAGTACAAATGACCATAGGCGGTCACTCTGAGAGAGTCGACTTTGCCGTCACCAATATCGGCAAGGGAGACATCTTCCTAGGACATGACTGGCTGCTGCGCCATAACCCGGTCATCAATTGGACAACCAGCAAGGTCATTTTCGCTCGCTGCCAGTGCCAGAAGAACCCCTTCCCCTTGCCCGATGCTGATCCCGAAGACCCCTGGGACGAGGAGTTAGAGGAGGGCGAAACCATTCTTATGGTCGATCTCCGAGAAGAGCTAGAAATCCGCTCCGTACACCATGCAAACGACCTAGCCGCCAAAGCCGCCGAAGGGAGAGCCAAGAAGACCTTCGAAGAGATGGTGCCACCCCAATATCAAGAGTTTGAGGACCTCTTCTCCAAGGAGAATTTTGACGAACTACCCAATCGCAAGCCCTGGGATCACACAATCGAACTGATTCCCAACACCAAATCCACGCTTGACTGCAAGGTATATCCCCTCAACCGACATGAGCAGGAGGAGCTGGATAAGTTCCTCAACGAGAACTTGGAGTCAGGACAGATCCGCCCATCCAAGTCTCCCTTCGCCTCCCCCTTCTTCTTTGTCAAGAAGAAAGATGGCTCCCTCCAACCTGTTCAGGACTATCGAAAACTGAACGAAATGACGATCAAAAACCGATACCCCCTTCCGCTCATTTCCGAACTCATGGATAAACTCCGCGGTGCCAAGTACTTCACGAAACTGGACATCCGCTGGGGATATAATAACGTTAGGATTAAACAAGGGGATGAGGCCAAGGCCGCCTTCCGCACCAACCGAGGGCTATTCGAACCAACAGTCATGTTCTTTGGGCTCACAAACTTGCCCGCTACCTTCCAGTGGATGATGAACGACATCTTCCACAATCTCATTATGGAAGGAAAGGTCACCATCTACCTCGACGACATCTTGATCTTCTCCAAGGACCTTCAAGAACACAGACGAATCGTAAAGCGAGTGCTTCAATGCCTATGGGAACACAAGCTCTTCCTGAAGGCCGAGAAGTGTGAGTTCGAGGTACTAGAGACAGAATACCTCAGCGTAATCATCAGCGAGGGATCAGTATGGATGGACCCCGTGAAAGTCAAAGGGATCACGGAATGGCCCACACCCACCAAAAAGAAGGAGCTACAATCCTTCCTGGGCTTTACGAATTTCTACCGAAAATTCATAAAGGATTACTCCAAGATCGTACGACCAATGACTCAGCTCACCGGCAATGCCCCCTGGACCTGGGGAGCAGCCCAGAATGAAGCCTTCCAGCGACTGAAAAGGCAGATGGCAGAAGACGTGGTACTAGCGTTACCGAAGGAACAAGGGAAATTCCGGGTAGAGGCCGACTCCAGTGAAGGGGCGATCAGTGCTGTCCTTAGTCAAGAACAGGATGGGAAGTGGAGGCCGGTGGCCTTCCTTTCCAAAGCACTGACCGTCACCGAACGCAATTATGAGATCTATGACAAAGAGCTCCTCACAATCATGCTGGCCCTTGAAGAGTGGAGGCATTACTTAATGGGAGCCACAGAAGACTTTGAGATCTGGATGGATCATCAAAACCTCCAGTACTTTCGACAACCCCAAAAGTTAAACCGTCGACAAGCCCGATGGGTCACCGAACTCGCAGAATACCATTTCATGCTCCATCACAAACCCGGAGCCTCCAACCGAAAGGCCGACCTTCTCAGTCGCCATGACGATCACGACCAAGGCAAAAAGGACAACGACGACATCGTGGTCTTACAACCTGAACACTTCTGGGCGATGATCATGCCAACTACCAGCGAGACACATCAGCGTGTAAAGGATATCACTCGCAATCACGATAAGTGGGACCAGAGAATACAAAACTCCCTTGATCACGAGCGAGGTATATCTGAGAAGGAGGGACTCCTTTATTATGACGGACGAATTTACGTTCCCAGAGACGACAAACTCAGAGGCAAGATCATTGCCTCCTGCCATGACCACATCACGGCCGGACACCCCGGAATTGAGAAGACTAAAGAACTCGTTCAAAGGAAGTTCTGGTGGCCAAAGCTCAAACAAGCAGTAGAAAAGTACGTCAAGGCATGTGAGGCATGTCAACGAATGAAAACAGACACTCACCCCAAGGCCGCACCTCTCCATCCCAATGAAGTGCCATCCGAACCCTGGACGCACATATCCATGGATATGATTACCGGACTACCAGAATCCAATGGATATGACGCTATTTTAGTCATCGTAGACCAATTCTCGAAGGAAGTCATCCCTATCGCCTGTAACGTGGAACTAACCTCCGAAGGATGGGCCAAGCTTCTACGTGATCACATATATGCTCATCATGGCATGCCCAAGACAGTCATCTCGGACCGAGGACCCCAGTTCGTCTCCAAATTTATGATGGAACCCCTCAAACTCCTTGACATTACGCCCAACGCGTCCACCGCTTTCCACCCCCAAACCGATGGCCAAACAGAACGGGCCAACCAAGAAATCAACAAGTACCTCCGTCTTTTTATCAACCATCGGCAAACAGACTGGAGCGAATGGCTCGCATTGGCAGCTTTCGCCCATAACAACTGCGTTCACTCAGCCACGGGACAAACGCCCTTCTTCACGAACTATGGAATCCACCTGCGCGTACTACCGGATTCCATCAAAACAACTGCCTTCACTAACCCATCAGCAAAGTCGTTCGCAGAAAATATGCAGGAAGTTCACCGCCAAGCGAAGGAGGCATTAGAGGAGGCCGCAAACAAGATGAAGTCCCAATATGACAAAGGGAAGAGGAATGCTATTGACTATACCATCGGAGACCGTGTATGGCTAGATGCAACGAACTTGCACCTTCCCCGCCCCAAGAAAAAGCTCGACGATAAACGTGTCGGCCCATTTCTTATTCTAGAAAAGGCCGGCTTGTCTGCCTACAAGCTGAAACTTCCCCTGCACTGGAAAATCCACCCGCGTTTCAATGAAAAACTTCTAACGCCATACATACCACCGGCGTTTCCCAACCAAGAACAACCCCCCCCACCGCCACCAGACCTCATCGAAGACGAGGAGGAATACGAGATAGAAGAAGTCCTAGACTCGCGTACACATCGAGTCTGTGGCAAGAAAGGACAGAAATCTCGCCTAGTAACAGACTACTTCATCAAGTGGAAGGGTTGGACCCGAGAACACAACTCATGGGTCCAGGAAGACGACATGACAAACGCCCAAGAAGCCATCAAAGATTACGAAGATAGCATCTCTGAGACACAAGCTGTCGTAACCACATGCAAGGTCATCGACAGATCAGAAAAAACGGTCAAACAAATAGTTGATCGCAGCTATCGGGAAAACCAGGTAACGGGCGGATGGAGCATGTTCTATCAAGTAGAACGCACCGACGGGAAGAAATTTTGGATTGAAGAGCCCGACCGTGAAGTTTGGAAAACCTTCATCGACGACTACTGGCACAGAGAAAGCGAGAAGGAAATCACCAACTGCATACTGTGCGACCAAGAAGAAGAAGACGAAGGACCATGGGAGGAGGACATAGGGCAGTTGGGACGACTGCCTTAACGAGAGGGTAATGTTACGATTTATCCACTTTTTTCCTTTTTCTAGTCTTATCATATCTTATCGGTGTCATCATGCTTATGCACTATCGCCACCCCACCTCCGATATCAACTTCAACAAAACTTTCATGATGGACAACGCATGATATTGCGTGCTCGTCGCCTGACCAGCATGCCTCCTGACTTCAACAAAACTTTCATAGCTATTCTTAGGACCAACTCTTTAGTATTTAAGTAGCTACGCTTTACTGTACAACCTCAGCTTCGAGCTAAGGTTTACCTACCACATAAATCTTACTTGTCTGCTCGCTTGCCGAGAGCCTCTCTGTAAGCACCTCTTTCATTACCTCGAGTCATCCGAGGCATTGGCCAAGTGATTGTCCGAACGTGAGACAGCTTACCAATTGCCCGACTACGAGTCATGTGAGAGTCGGCCCTAACACAAGCAGCACGGATCGGTACTGCGATCATTACCATTCGCAAAGACTTCAATGGGGATGATGCCCTCAAAGATGAGGTTGGCAGACTTCTTCATATTGTGGATGCTGGTAGATCGAATTCTCGAAGCGCCGGTTTTCATCTGTACAAGACTTAGCCTCTGCATCACAAAAGAAAGGAAATGCAACATACTGCCAATGTCAATTCCTCATAATCACTTTTGATCAAATCATGATATATCTCTGGTACCTCTTAGTAAAGAGCTTCGACGACATGCAGAAAGTTTACCCTGCTTTCTGTCTGCATCTTTTTCTTCTTGTAATCTTCAATTATGGATTGCTGTTCCTTCGACAGAGCATTTCACTCCGAGAGCTGGGCACGAAGAAGGTCCAGTTCCTCCTTACATTGGCCCCTGTTGTGACCAAAGACGGCGAGCCTGTCCCACCAGACGAAACAAAAGATGACAAGGCTCCCCCCTGCCCACTGGAGCTTCTGGATGTCCTTGCTGTTGAGGATACTTTCACCGTCGCTGTCCGGTGCCTCTTCCAAAGCTGCTGCCTTGGTTTTACGCTGAGGTACGTGCATCACCTTCAGGGTTCAATTTTCCTGCAGGAGAGCCTGGTTTTGCAATTGAAGATTTTTCAATGCCTGTGGGGTGGTGTTAGAACAGTAGAAAATGGATTTCTCTGCAAGAGCCCTACCTCCGCAAGTTCAGCACTGGGAATGGTGTTGAGATTCGGGGCAGGTACTACTGGAGGTACAGACATGTTGAGACTGGTTTGTTTGTGGCCAAGGTGAAAAAAAAAGCGACAGAAAGAAAACAAACTGCCAAACTGCAATTGGCACGTGCCATTGACACTGCACTAAGTCCGTAGAATTAATGCAGCGAGCTTAGACTTTCCACAGAGAATTTCGTATCAGTCTCCTCATATAGTGTCAGCATTGATGACGAGGTATTGCGGTCTGGAAAAGTGCTATTAATGAATTATAATTGAGTTGTTTAGAAGTGGACACACCTCTGAATATTAAGGGCAGCCGACTATATCACACTGGTCATTTTGAGGTGGTAAGATTTAGCATGTGGGACATAAATAAGGCTGCATCCAGACAACATGAGCGAGGCCTTAGTAATTCCAAGAATGCAGAGATAATGCCATGAAAGTGGCTCGAACAAGTGTTGAGCCAATGAGCACCATGACGATTGTGCCATTCGAGAAACGAAGTGTGTACATTGCGTTACGATTAGATGTGGGTGGGACTCACTGATGTTCATGGCATCTTGGTAAAAATCGGGAACCCTGCGAGGACCAATGAGAGAAACATTCACCTATAATTAAATGAATAGCAAATTGTCCTCACCATGATGGCGAGCATGTGTTGGAAGGAGTCTCCTGGGGAGCCAAAGAAATCCCTCTGACATCACATCAGAGAGTAGGAAGTATCTCGCATCACACAAAACACCTTTGTCGCATTGACATCTCATCAATACATTTTGAGGGGGGAGAGAGGCTGAAGAAGTGGGGAGAGAGAGACAGAGGAGGTAGGATGAGAGAGAGAGAGCGAAAGTAATAGGATGACCATGACCATTTCAAGATGGAAGGTGGCTGACTAAGGTTCACCAAATTGGATCATAGGTGCAATTCAATTTCTCTCTGTTTTAACGACTCTCTCCTCAAACGGTAAGTCCCTCATTTAATTTTTTGCTCAACCAGAATTAACTTATTTCAGAATGAAAATAATCTTCCTGCACTCAACTGGGACAGAATCAAAATACGAGAGTATTTTGCTTTTGGTTTGCTGACGCACGAGACGTGTGTTGGTTCATGCAGACAATAGTTGTACGCAACGTACTACTATCTCGTTACGATACCGACCTCCAGCTGGATAATTCTGCCTGGGTTTTGACGAATTCTGGTCCAGAGATGACTATTATGGCAACACAACAATCTTGTACCTTTCAGCTGCAAGATCTTTTGAGTAACGCTGGCAACGGCAAAGATGATGGTAAGAGCATGTTTATTCTTTGATATCTAACCCCTAAAGTTGCCTGTAGAAAATTTATCTGTCAACGATGGCCGCGTTGGCACTTACATTGAAGAACACAAGATATTTATCACCATGCCGAATGGTTCTTTCATTCCTCGCCCTCCAACTGCGACGGAAATCTTATTGCACGAGGACGGTCGCTTTGGTCACCATGATCCAACTCATGCTTCCCAGTTCTTCAATGCAAAATTCTGTCATTTCTCTGTCATTCCGTGCCGCCCAGGTCCCAAAGATGACACACATCCGTACCACAATTGGCTGGACACAATCTGGTATGATGTCATTGATGCTGATATCGTTTATTCAACTGGATACCTTACCCACATCGGCCTACTCAGTCGGGAGGTACATTCTCGATTCCAGCATGCCTTCAACTACATCGACGAATGCTCTTCTGCTACTCATAGCTCGAAACGGTTTTCAGAAGAGTTTAATGGTTTTTTGGGAATTTGGTGTGCATGTCTCGAAGCATTAGTCAATCGGACAAGATCTGTCATGATGGATTCTATGACCATCCATGTGCAGGTGGCAGCCATGCAAAGCTACTGGCTTGAGTTGGTCGCTGGACTGGATTACATGGAACACTATCAACCAGTGATGAATGGAAAAACTCACCGAGACGATACTTTCAATTCCAGTCAGTTGATGGGCACTTTCACCATCAATCTCGACGTAGCTGAGCAGCATATCAGAGCTGGAATTCCCATGTACCTTGTTCAACCTGTGGATCAATTCAGCAATCAGGTCATTCTCAAGGCAGAGGAACCTGTCGTTTTCCCTCTTAACACATCTCTTCCTTCCCCTCCATTCCCTGTTGTTTACAAGGGGGACCCATCCCATCCTTAGAAATTCTATGCAATGCACTGTTTCACACAGATTTTCAATACTTATCAAAACCCATTCAACTTCGTCACCGTCTCCCAGTCTTCTGTTGTACATGCTGAGTGCACTCAAGCTGTGGCTTCCAGTTCTTCGTCTATTTCCGTCGCAACAGGCCATCCGATGTGCAATCAGAGGGGAAAGGCGAGAGCACTTGGTCCTCTTGCTAGCGCTCAGGCATCCTGAAAGAAAAAACGTAAGCTATCAGTATGCCATAACTCTTATGTCCTAATCATAAGCCGTTTGTTTAGAAACCAGCAATCAACAACGGGACAAGTTTACAAACCTAGTTGGAACCTATGCTCCTTCTCTAATACCTGCATGGGCAGATGCAATTGCCAAGATTGACAAATTCTCCGAATGCTCTCAAGAATGCGAGGAACGTAGTAGGCTCTCTCAAAGCCAAAGTGATAAAGAAGGCCCAATTGCACCAAGCCATGTTAATGGCTACGTCTTTCCAGATCCTGCCTTGCTTGTGTATGCTTCAGCCACCTGGCAAAGCTTGTTCTTTCGTCAGTGGGAGCATTGTTGAGATGCTCTCATATACCGTGTTACATCGTCATCTTCAAATGCCAAACCACTTCAACCGCAACTCTGGTGTGAACTACTTGCTATGGCATTCAAGTCAGGGAATGCACAGGGTACCAAGGTTCATAATCTCATGGCTCAGGCATTGGGCTCTGCTCTTGAAGCCCCCGGTTCAGGGACCGCTATCCTACAAGCTCCTACACCTGTCAGCGACCAACCGGTTGACATTGAGAGAGGAAAATATCTTGTATGGGAGCTTTGCAAGCTCAACTTTCGACAAGAACTACTTTCGCTTGATACGCATCTCACCCATCCAGATTCATCAGCAAAAGAAGAAGATGTCATCAATTTTTGGCTTAAACGCCAAGAACAAATTATGGGTCTTTTTGTTAGGGCCAACGTCCACGTGACTCGTAGTCGGATAATTGATAAGCTGTCTCGCGTTCGGACAATCACTTATACAATACCGCGGATGACCCAAGGTGGTGAGTGAGGCGCGAACTATTAGTTGCTCTCAGCGAGTGAGTTACAAGTAAGATTTGGGTAAAGTAAACCTTAGCTCGAAGCTGAGGTTGTACAGTAAAATGTATCTACTTAAATACTAAAACGTCGGTCCTAAGAATAGCTACGAAAGATTTGTCGAAGTCGAAAGGCGTGCTGGTCGGACGATGAGCACGCAATATCATGCGTTGTCCATCATGAAAGTTTTGTCGAAGTTGATATCGGTGATGCGGTGGCGTTATGCGTAAGCATGATGACGCCGATAAGATACGATGAGACTGAGATAAGAAAAAAAGTTAATAAATCGTAACATTACCCTCTCGTTAAGGCAGTCGTCCCGACTGCCCTATGTCTTCCTCCCAGGGTCCTTTGTATGGTTCGTCTTGTTCGTTGTGATACAGGGGGTCCGTAAACTCCTTCTCGCTTTCCCTGTGCCAGTAGTCGTCAATGAATGACTTCCAAACCTCCCGGTCGGGCTCCTCAATCCAGAATTTCTTTCCATTGACGCGCTCTACTTGGTAGAACATGCTCCATCCTCCTGTGGTGGGGTTTTCTCGATAACTGCGGTCGACTATTCGTTTGACAGTCTTCTCTGATCTGTCTATAACTTTTCGTGCGGTTACGACAGCTTGTGTCTCTGAGATGCTGTTTTCATAGTCTTCGATGGCTTCTTGGGCGTTAGCCATGTCATCTTCCCTGACCCACGAGTTATGTTCTCGGGTCCACCCTTTCCATTTGACGAAATAGTCCGTTACGAGTCGTGATTTTTGTCCTTTCTTGCCGCGGACTCGGCGTGTGCGAGAGTCTAGGACTTCCTCCACTTCGTACTCTTCTTCATCTTCGATGAGGTCTGGTGGTGGTGGTGGTGGTTGTTCCTGATTAGGGAACGCTGGAGGGACGTAGGGTGTTAGGAGTTTCTCGTTGAAGCGGGGATGGATTTTCCAGTGGGGTGGGAGTTTCAGCTTGTAAGCGGAGGCGCCGGTCTTTTCCAGTATCAAGAATGGACCGACACGCTTGTCGTCGAGTTTCTTCTTAGGCCGAGGTAAATGAAGGTTGGTGGCGTCGAGCCATACACGGTCTCCGATGGCATATTCGACGGCATCCCTTTTCTTTTTGTCGTATTGGGCCTTCATCTTTCCGGCTGCTTCCTCTAGTGCCTCTTTGGCTTGACGATGTACTTCTTGCATGTTTTCCGCAAATGACCTTGCCGATGGATTGGTGAACGCGGTCGTCTTGATGGAGTCGGGTAAGACTCGGGGATTCGATCCATAGTTGGTGAAGAATGGGGTTTGTCCCGTGGACGAGTGAATGCGGTTATTATGGGCAAATGCTGCCATGGCGAGCCATTCGCTCCAGTCCGTTTGTCGGTGATTGATGAAAAGGCGGAGATATTTTTATTAATCTCCTGGTTGGCCCGTTCAGTCTGGCCATCGGTCTGGGGGTGGAAGGCGGTGGACGCGTTGGGGGTGATGTCGAGGAGTTTGAGAAGTTCCATCATGAACTTGGATACGAATTGTGGTCCCCGATCAGAGATGACTGTTTTCGGCATTCCGTGTTTGGCGTAGATGTGGTCACGAAGTAATTTGGCCCATCCTTCGGAGGTGAGCTCGACGTTACAGGCAATCGGAACGATTTCCTTGGAAAATCTGTCGACTACCACTAGGATGGCGTCATAGCCGTTGGATTCAGGAAGACCCGTGATCATGTCGACCGAGATATGGGTCCACGGTTCGGAGGGGACTTCATTGGGGTGAAGGGGGGCGGCCTTGGGGTGGGTATCGGTCTTGGTTCGTTGGCATGCTTCGCATGCTTTCACGTATTTCTCCACCGTTTGTTTGAGTTTGGGCCACCAGAACTCTCTTTGAACGAGTTCTTTGGTTTTCTCTATTCCTGGGTGCCCCGCTGTTATATGGTCGTGATGGGCGGCTACGATTTCCCCTCGCAGCTTGTCATCGCGGGGGACGTATATCCGTCCATCGTAGTACAACAGTCCTTCCTTTTCGGAAATGCCTCTTTCATGGTCGAGGGAGTTTTGAATCCCTTGATCCCATTTGTCATGACTACGGGTGGCGTCTTTCACTCGTTGATGGGTCTCGCTGACGGTGGGCATGATCATGGCCCGGAAGTGTTCAGGTTGAAGGACGACAACGTCGTCATTATCCTTTTTTCCTTGGTCGTGGTCGTCTCTTCGGCTTAGTAAGTCGGCCTTTCGATTGGAGGTGCCGGGCTTGTGATGTAATGTGAAATGGTACTCCGCGAGTTCGGTGACCCATCGAGCTTGACGGCGGTTCAACTTCTGGGGTTGACGGAAGTATTGCAGGTTCTGGTGATCGGTCCAGATCTCTACGTCCTCGAACGCTCCCATTAGATAATGCCTCCATTCTTCCAGGGCGAGCATGATTGCGAGAAGCTCCTTATCGTATATCTCGTAATTCCGCTCGGTCACGGTTAGCGCTTTCGAGAGGAAGGCGACTGGTCTCCATTTTCCATCCTGTTCTTGGCTAAGAACGGCGCCTATCGCTCCTTCGCTTGAGTCGGCTTCTACCCTGAACCTTCCCTTGTCAGTGGGGAATGCCAGTACTACGTCTTCGGCCATTTGCTGCTTGAGACGCTGGAAGGCCTCGTTCTGAGCCGCTCCCCATGTCCAAGGAGCATTGCCAGTGAGTTGTGTCATGGGGCGGACGATTTTGGAATAGTCCTTTATGAACTTCCGATAGAAGTTTGTAAAGCCTAAGAAGGACTGTAATTCCTTCTTCTTGGTAGGCGTAGGCCACTCCGTGATACCCTTGACCTTGATAGGGTCCATTCGTACAGATCCCTCGCTGATGATGACGCCAAGGTACTCTGTTTCTAGTACCTCGAATTCGCACTTCTCGGCTTTAAGGAAAAGTTTGTGTTCCCTCAAGCGTCGGAGTACCCTTTTGACGATCTGTCGGTGCTCCTGAAGATCCTTGGAGAAAATAAGGATGTCGTCTAGGTAGATCGTCACCTTGCCTTCCATGATGAGGTCGTGGAAGATGTCGTTCATCATCCATTGGAAGGTAGCGGGTGAATTCGTGAGTCCGAAGAACATGACCGTCGGTTCGAACAGCCCTCGATTGGTGCGGAAGGCCGCCTTGGCCTCATCTCCTTGCTTAATCCTAACATTGTTGTAACCCCATCGGACGTCCAGTTTGGTGAAGTACCTGGTGCCGCAGAGTTTGTCCATGAGTTCGGAGATAAGCGGTAGGGGGTATCGATTCTTGATTGTCATTTCATTCAGTTTGCGATAGTCCTGAACGGGTCGGAGGGAGCCGTCCTTTTTCTTAACGAAGAAGAAGGGGGAGGCGAAGGGAGACTTGGAGGGACGGATTCGTCCTGACTCCAAGTTCTCATCAAGAAACTTGTCGAGTTCTTCTTGTTCGTGTCGGTTCAAGGGATAGACCTTGCAGTCAAGGGTTGACTTGGCGTTGGGGATCAGTTCGATGGCGTGATCCCATGGCTTGCGTTCTGGTAGCTCGTCGAAGTTTTCCTTGGAGAATAGGTCCTTAAACTCCCGGTACTGGGGCGGGACCATTTCTTCAAACGTTTTCTTGGCCTTTCCTTCGGCGGCTTTAGCGGCAAGGTCGTTGGCGTGGTGGACGGCACGGATATCTAGTTCCTCTCGGAGGTCGACCATTAGAATGGTCTCGCCCTCTTCCAATTCTTCATCCCAAGGGTCCTCTGGGTCAGCGTCTGGCAATGGGAACGGATTCTTCTGGCATTGGCATCGAGCGAAGATGACCTTCCCGGTGGTCCAGTTAATGACTGGGTTGTGGCGGAGGAGCCAATCGTGTCCGAGAAAGATGTCGCCTTTACCGATGTTGGTTACGGCAAAGTCAATCCTTTCGCTATGGCCCCCTATGGTCATTCGAACTTCTACAAATTCGGTGATTTCCCCGGCCTTGTTGCGGGTGCCGTCGGCATTGTACACTGAGATGGGAGCGGGTGCGGGTCTGGTGATGAGGCCGTGTTTCTTGACGTAGGCCTCATTTATTGTGCTACCCGTGCATCCGCTGTCGACTAATGCCTGGGCCTTGAGGTTTTGGCGGTTCTCCAGCGTTTCGAGGTGGACGTCAAGGAATAATTCCCGTACGCCCTTGGTGCTTACTCGCCGCTGATATCGAATCGGTTGGCTCAGTTCGTACAATTGCTCTCGGGCCCACTCTCCTTCCGTCTTCAGGGAGCTCAGTAATTGGTCATCGATCTCATTGACCTTGTCCTTATGCGCCCAAAGGTGGAGTGAGGCGAGGGCTTCTGAGCTTGTGCGTGCTTCCTGGACAGCCCGAAGGGTCCAGTCCAGGCCAAATGGCTTGAACCAGAAGGGCTTCTGGCGGGAAACACTCACGGGATTCGACTCAGAACGCCTCGCCCTCAACGCTTCTTCTTCCTTCTTCTCTTGCTCCGGGGGCGAGGGGAGAAGCCCCTTGTTTGCTTTCTTTTCCCGCTTGGCTCGCTCTTGATCCCTTGCCATCCTGAAGGCTGTGTCGTCCTCCTCGTCGGGGATTTCAACGAGAGTGGTCTTCCGGGTCCTTGAGCGCCGCGCATCCGACGCCGGAACCCCGCTTGATCCTTCAACGGTCGAGGGCCTAAGAGGGTCTCCCCTGGTTGGGGCATGCTCCTTCCCCAGAGGTCGCCCGCTGTCGGCTATTTCACCAGGGTTCGGGGGTTTGGGGAGCGGGTCGCTCCGGGAGTAACCAAAGGACTCGTCGGGGGAGCGAATCGAGGAAGCCGTGCACGTCGCGTTCTTGTCACATGAGCCGTGCTTCCCCACTAGCGTCGGGTCCGTCGGTGCCCGTCCCGGATCCCTACCCTTTCTTGCGGCATCTTCTTCCATTGGGGTCGTGGACGAAGGGGGCGCCTCCTCGATCGGTGTGACGTCTCCGAGAGAACGACGAGGGCTGCAACCCTTCGTTTCTTCTGCCAGGCGAGAGGAGAGGGGATCGTGTATCTGTGACGATCCCTGAGCGCGAGGCGAATCATTGGGGATGTGGTCATCAGGCATCGACCCCGTACTCCCGCCTCCGTCTTGAGGTTCGGCTCCAGCGACGACAGGCTCGGCCAGTTCAAGGAGTACCTCCTTAGTCCCTAGGGACTGGGAGATCCCTGACATTGTTCGGATGAACTCTGGTCCCCATCGAGTCTGGAGGTCCTGGAGGGTGAGGAATTCTGGGACAGAGAGTGTGAGCGAAGGAGGGGGATGAGTCTCGCTTCTTCTCTGGGGGATTATATACGCCTTTTTAGGCGGAGTCTGAATTGGGTGTGATTCTGTTCGGGTGGTTTCGGTCTTCTGTGGAATCGAAGCGGGTATATTCGAATGCGCGGATACAAATGTAGACGTACGTAAAGAATTAATACAATCGAGTAAGGTCCGCTCAGCAGGACTCGATGACCGACCACCAGAGGAGGATTGGGCCGAGGAAGTGGAATCACTCACTTCCCGGCCTTGCCTTTTACCTCCTCAATTTTCGTTGTCGAGGGCGTCTTCTCCTCGTTCTTCTCCTCGTGGCTATGTCCGTGTGCCTCCTTCTCATGTGCTCGTTCTAAGTCTTCTGCCTCGGTCAGCATGGAGCAGAGCTGCGCCGACGAGTATCTCCCTGTTTTAGGGTCTCGTGGCCGCTTCGGCTTTTTACAATCCTTTCCCATGTGACCCTTTCCTCCACAGTTGAAGCATCTGCCCTCCTTTCGGAGGCGATCTATGTCCATGGGCTCTCCGGCCCCTCCATAAGTGGTCCACTGTCCTCCCGACGATCCTTTGCTGGTAGATTTGTCGGTCCCGGAACTTGTCGCGCCGGAAGTTCCTTTATTGGAACCTCCGGCGGATTGGTTCTTTGGGCGGTCGACATATCCGATTTTATCGAAGGCTGTCTTGCGGGCCCTTTCGTCGAATATGCTGCAAATGCGTTGCTTCCATTGTGGGTATGTGGAAGGGATCATGACGCCGAGGTTTGCGATTGACTCGGTATATGACTCGGGTACTCCTCGGCGGACCGCCCGGACAATGGCGCTGCGGGGTCCGAGATCGGTGAGTTGGTCGGCTTGTCGGGCCAACTCCTCCAGTCGTCTGAAGTATTCGGATGCGGTTCCCGTCATTTTAAGTTCGTTCATTCGGCGCTCCATGACTTCTTGGAGGGCCGGGTCCCCGTATTCGACCTTGAGGGCGGCCTTGAAGTCGTTCCAGGAGAAGTAACGATATCGTTCTTCGTCGTTACTCCAGAACTGGTATCGGTATTGCGACCACCAACCTTGTGGCTTTTCACCGAAGAGGGATACAGCAAATAAGATTTTATTTGCGTGGGTGGGGTAGTAGGCCTTGAAGACGGCGAAATAATCTTCACAGGCTCCAGTGAAACGGTTGATGTCGCTACTTTTCCCCTGGAAGTCGGCAGGTAATCGTATCAGGGTTGGTTTTACCTGGAGCCAGGGGTCTTGCTCCTCGGCGTGGCCGGAGGGCCAGTATGGTGGGTCGGGGGGGTCATATCGGGGAGGAGGGCGAGGGACCAACCATCTATCGGTTCGATGCGTGGGGCTTCCGTATCGTCGGGGTGCTGGGTCAACAGGGCGACCTCGAGGTTGGGGTTGAGGCTGGGTAGGTACGTCCTGGAGTTCTTTCGGGATTGGTAGGTTGTGGGCGAGCGCAAAGGCTCTGGCCCTTTCTACCTGAGTTACTAGTCCGGCGGTGAGGTCGGGGAAGGCATCTTTGTCGGCTTGGAATTGCTGCCTTCTCGCCTCTGCTTCTAGTGCCTCACGTACCCGTCGTTCATCTTCCGTTTCCATGGGCTCGCTGGGCCCTGCTGGATCGGATCCGGCGAATAACTTACTCTTGCCTTTCCACGGGTTGCCGTTCCTCCGCCATTCTCTGGGCGGTTCGTCTGGCATTGGCCTGGGCCATTCGTACGAAGGCCAGGTGTTCTCGTTCGTGTTCGTCAGCTCTCCATGTTCGGAGTATATCCTCCAATCTTCCTTGGAGGGTTCGCTCCTCCTCGGCTGTCCTTGGTCGTAGACCTCGTATATAGACTCCTGGGGTGGGGCCGTAATCCTGCTCGTGGCGGTGGAGCTCCTCTGTTGGAAAGAGGTGTAGTCGACGCCGATGTTCGTCAAGGGACTCGTCAATTCCTCCTCGGTTGACGTAGTCCTCTCTTCTGAGAGCCCATGCCTGGGCGCGATAGGGTCCCAGGGTGATTCGCTGCTGTACGGTAAGGGAGGTCCAAGCTCAGGCTGGAGCTCCCAGGTAGAACGGGTTGCTCTCGAGCTCTCTTCTTGCCAGTCTTCTCTCGTCTCCAAGATCTCGTGGTGGCTGCTCTGGGTCCTCCTCCATTCGTCGAAGTCGAAAGGCGAGGTCTGTCTCCCAGGCTCTTCTTCGTCTGAAGTAGGAAGGTCTCCCGATCTCGCGGATCTGAAGTCTTCCTCTCCTGAGGTCGTCTGCGTTGGCGCGTACCGGCGACTCGCTGTCATCCCGGGGCTCATTATCTGAGCTGGTTCGTTGCTCCCGTGGCTGCTCTGGGCGGGGGAGTCTGGTAAAAGGGTCTGGGGAATGGGAGGGAGAGGACGGGGTCCGTACAATTGACGTCGTAGGTGTACCGGGGGGGGTCCACCTGAGGTCGCGGATGGGGTCGCGGTGTAGCTGTGGGACATCCCTCTGGTGGTAGAAGTTCTCGATACGTGCCGCGATGACGGAGCTGCTTGTTGAAGGCGGAGCAGGGTTTGTAACTCGGAGGGTCGGACGGGGAGGGGATGGGCTAGTGGGAGGGGGCTCAGTGTTCTCGGTTGGAAGTACGTTTGTACTGCTTCTAGCCGACTCTGCCGTGTCATACTCGATAGTTCCGGGCCCGACGTAGGCTCGGATAAGTTCTGTGATGTCTCCCTCGACAGAGGGAGAGCGAGATGCTGTCCTAGAGGACTGCCTAGTTCTGGAAGGTCCAGCGACGGGGCTTGGGCTTCTTCCTCTTCTTCCATGATAGACCCCGGCATCCGACTCGGGGCTCGGGGCTCCTGATCTGTCCTGCCTATTCGGCGAGACAGGGGGTGTGTAGAACTGGTCCCTTCTGTAGGGCTCGTAGTTGATCGGGAGAACGGGCTGAATTTGACCATTGTATTGATAGGGTGGGATGTAAAATCGGGGGAGTGTTGGGGGAGGGTATGTTAATGGTCGTCTAGGTCCTAGCCCGTGTTGTATGAACCAGTCTCGGTTTCTGCAATAAACTGCGGCAGCGAAGAGGGTAAGCCCTACTAGTGCTGCTGCTCCTACGAAGGCTCCTATGGCCGCGTTTCTGAGTGTTTCGTCGATGTCGGGTGTTTGTTGAAGGGGCATGGATTCCTTCCTGCGTCTAGCGTCGTGGAAGGGTGAAGGGAAGCTTCGAGCTAATTGTTAGGGCCGACGTCCACGTGACTCGTAGTCGGGTAATTGATAAGCTGTCTCGCGTTCGGACAATCACTTATACAATACCGCGGATGACCCGAGGTGGTGAGCGAGGCGCGAACTATTAGTTGCTCTCAGCGAGTGAGTTACAAGTAAGATTTGGGTAAAGTAAACCTTAGCTCGAAGCTGAGGTTGTACAGTAAAATGTATCTACTTAAATACTAAAACGTCGGTCCTAAGAATAGCTACGAAAGATTTGTCGAAGTCGAAAGGCGTGCTGGTCGGACGATGAGCACGCAATATCATGCGTTGTCCATCATGAAAGTTTTGTCGAAGTTGATATCGGTGATGCGGTGGCGTTATGCGTAAGCATGATGACGCCGATAAGATACGATGAGACTGAGATAAGAAAAAAAGTTAATAAATCGTAACACTTTTCTCAGATGGCTCGTTGGTTCCGTCGATGCCGACTTCAACCAACCGTCTTGCGCTGCCTACTTGGTCAGAACAATTTGAGGCATTGAAGTCATTCAGAGACGTGATGCGAGCCTGGGATATCCCTCTTTCTTTTGCATCAAAAGGCCATCTGGGTCCATTGGGATCTGAAGTAGCTCTGAGGACTGAGGCAGCCTTGGCAGCACATTATGCGCAAATATTTTTCGATGTCTTTGGATGGCTGCCCATACTTCCCCATCTATGACCATCAGGAGGAATGCCCTGACAATTCCAAGCTTTAGAGATGATTGTATCTGATGTTAAAATTTTGCCCCACATTGATATTTTTGATTTTTGTGATTTACAGTGTCGATATGAATGAAATTTTTTACAGGTGCTCCCCCCCTCTATGTGTGGTCTGCCAGGCATCAAGATGAGCATGTGAAATTTTAAACCTAAGGTCGTCGAGTGTGTGGGAACTGCTCAACGCGTGGTATAAATAAGCGCATGCCATGGGAAACTAGGCTGACTACTCTTGTCTCTCTACTATGCTCTCACTCGCCCTCTTCTTCATCGTCATGCAATACTACTTCTTGTGCGGGGGTCTTCAAAGAGTGGATCCCTTTTTCAGCGACACTCAACAAATGTACAGGTGTTCGTCATCTTTGCATGACAATTATCCAGTGAGGATGCTTCTCAAGGCGGAAATGAGATACGCGAATGTTCTCATGTGGAATGGAGTCCAAAAACTACAGTTATTTACCGATCATTGGAGTGCTGAAAATTATTTTTTGTCCCATGCACCACATATCATCTTTTTGCTCAAATAAAGTAGCCACAAAAATTTTAATATTGCTCAGTGATGTCCTCACAAAGTAAGAAGTGGAACAAAGCATCTGTTATTGAGATATCTGCGATCTACGGTGTTTCATTGACTGGTAAATGACCATGTGGCAAACCCCTGCCAAATTTGCATCACTGTTCGATTTTTCACGGGGTCAGCAGTAGCGCTAAAATCACCCAAAAATCACTAAAAAATCCATAACACCTATGCCTCCAATTATACAACAGAGTTAGGCAGCGGAACTGGAGAGAAAGAGGCTAAATTGACTGTTTCAGTGACCGGTGGTGTTGCAATGACCTGTCAATAACTGTATCGATCTTGTGAGTTATTATGTCTTTTTTGTCTTTTGAAGGGTTAATATTCATAGCTCTGGCTGGCATAGCTCCCGCCAAAATTGTGACAACCACTACACCTTACGAGGGTATAACCGACAAGGATGGATGGTAGTAATGCTGGAGATGAAGGCCGAGAATGCGGGCGAGGTCTTTGAATATGGGCATCATGCTCACAGGCAGTGGTTATTCAATGCATGTCGGAACAGGTGTTCCCTGGCACCGAGACATGTTTTCAGAGTTAGGGAGCACATAGAGGTACGTTTTCACAGCCTTCTCCCTTCGGGTATGACTGACAATTTTTCCAGGTGATTTAGACTCCAAGCATTGAATTTTTATTCTATAAACTCATGTACGATACAGTCAGTAAGCTTGGGAAAATTGGGATTGGGTATCTTGTATATCGGCAGCTGTAAGTAGGCCTCACCATATCTATTGCCCTCGGATGCTGAAAGTAGCAATAGCTCGACATACCAGACTTCAGGCTTGGATATGGTGTTGCAATTGTGAGTCTTCCGATTCATGGACAATGTACTAACTCGATAATATATTAACAGGAAGTCCCAGTAAAGGACTTGTTTGTGGGATATATGGTAATTAATATAGCTTCGGTATGTGTCTTCTCTGTGTCCGGGGATCGTTCAGTATCTGTATGTCCTTCTTATCAGCAACCCAAACTGGCATGCTGTCGAGATACATCCTTCTCACTACTATAACACGCATGTAATCTGTAATTTTAAGCAAATTTTACAATAAGAAACAAGCTGCGTGTAGACGTCCACCGTGGAACTTATTATGCAAAGGTAATTGTAATTTATTCTCGACAAAATACACAATAAGAAAGATATTTGTGTTGAATGTCTACCCAGCACTGGTAGAGCCCTTCCGTATATATTACCTCAGTTCGCCCATAATCATAAGGCATGTTAGTGTAATGGCTATATTGTCTTTGTAAAATGCTGAATCGCTGGTTTGATTCCCCTTAATGCCTTAATCCATTCTATGTAATTAATTACTAATTTGAAATTTGATACCTTCGTAATTCGGCGCTGGTAGCCGGCTCCAATATTTTGCCGAGATTTCCTGACCATTATAATCCCTTGCCGATTCCGATTGAGCGTCTATTATAATGAGAATATAATACCTTAAAATGACATTTAAAAGTAATAAATAATATCAGTGGATGACAATTTAAGTTCATTCTTATGTCTCTTATGATCTTCATTCTAATGTCGCTTAGAATACTCTGATAATATCGTCATAATACCGTCGTAATCGCTTAGTAATGCTGTCTTAATGTCATTTTAATCGCTGACTCTTTTCTTAAAATACATTATCAGGTGCTTCGGCCCATTTTGGCATTTTTTATATTATAATCCATTATAATGTCAAAAAAGGCAAATGCAGTTTTTCCGACAAAAACCAATGTAATATGGCACAAAACGACAAGTACACAATCGGATGCCATCCGAGAGCAAGGGCATACGCATGTCCAGAAACTCAACCAGGAGCTCGACGCCAACAATGGCGGTGACAGCGGCATGAGTCTGTGTGAACGTGGGGTGCACGATGTTGACTCGGTCTCGACGGAGATCTACGGAGACTTCCGACAAAGTGATCGCATCATTGTTACCGATTTCCCGTACAGTCCTTGACGTCTCTTGACTTCTTACTACCACCATCTCCCACTCCCTCTCCTCTCCTTACGCTCCACACACCCAGCTCTCTACCTGGACGAAATGCCTTATACCAGGCCATTCGGATAGGACACGGCAATTCCCCCGAGGATGACTACGGCATTGGTGGTGGTCTCGATACCGGCGGGATCCTTTTGAATCATTAAGCAATGAGGAAAACATTCGAATCGGTCGCTGGGGAGTGAAGTATATGAACCAGGGTACGCCACCTTGTAAGTTCAGAGTTTAGCAATTGATCGCCAGCTCCCTTAAGGAACAGTGCAGTTGAAACAAGCGCACTTTGGGTGAGCACTGTGCCGTTTTTCTGAATGTACGTGTGCTCCGTTGAGTTTACCGACAGTCCTTTGATGTCATGAATATACACCAGGAGAAACGCTACTAAATTATACAGCCGTTATGTGACCGAAGAGGCCCTGGGTTCTATCCCTTGGTGTCGCCGTTTCTCTCTAGACCGTGCTTTTCTTGGACAAGGTGTCAATGTAAACAAACGACCTTTGAATTTCTTACTATATTTTATCCATATTCAGACTAAACTGGCCACGTGGTAGAGACAGCGAAGGCCCTAAGACCCCATACGCTACTGCGCTCTGTACGCCGCTTCTGACTTTCTGACATCCTGGAACTCCCCCCGAAACTTGTTTTCGACACCAGCCTTGACATCATCTTCTGTGAACATCACCCTACCCATTCGAGTCCTAGCGAGTAAGGCATACGTCTCTTCCCGGACATGCCCCAATAACAGCGCCGACTCCCACCCTATCATCCTCGCATCCTCTACACTCACGACCTGATAGCGCGTCGCCAATACCATATACCCAGAACGTAACCACTCTTCAACCGAATACTCTCTTCCCAGAGTGATGCGCTCCACAGCATCGATCAAGTTCAATATCTCTCCGATCTTCTCGACGGCATACTCACGGATCTGCGTCATGCTCCATAGCTTCGACAGCTTCAAGAGAGAGATTAATTCTTCCTTGTTGAACGAAGGCGACCTGGGCACTACTCTGCGGAGTGACCATAATATCAAGATATCGGGACCAGGGTATCAAACCGAATGACGTACAATGGATACAAGATGCAGAGCAGTGTCCGGAAGTCGCGCTTAGAAACTGGCAGTGTGATTGGGTTTTCTCTGCTCTGCCCTTCCGTCATCCCTGCCTGCCCCTGCGGGAGCGGTAGCATGTCGGCAAAGACCTCAGAATGCGTTACGAAGTGGTGGGTAGGAACTTTGAAGAACGCATCCTCAACCTTTGCCAAGAGACGCTCAACGATTGTTTGGCTCAACGGAGAATGAAGCTCACCTGAAAAATTACATATTCCCAGTAATGGTCTGTCTGGGGAAGTGACGCCGGTCGGTCTGGCGGTGGTGGTTCCTCGGGGTCTGGCAGTGGTGGTTCCTCGGAAGCTGATGGTGATGGTGAGTCCGCAGGAGCTTCGAAATAGTCGAAATGACCGGGAGCGACAAGAGCAAGCGACATTATAGGCACATCTCTTTTTCTGCCCCTACTGTGTGTCTTACTTATATAACCCAGATCGTCCCTGTCTACCACCTGCCTCTTGTCGTAACACGAACTCAATTCATTGGCACATCCAGAATGTGAATGGGATGGATCTATTTCTTCTCACATCGATGATATGGTTAGAAACGCCTCGAGTTCGTCCTGGTGACCACATAGGCCCCTTTCCGGCTCCTGAGAGCAACCTTCGTGGGCGGCTAAAAGAATCGATCATGATAACAGGTTCAATGTATTTATGTGTGGGCGTGGTGCACCTTTGCGAGGCTGTCTCTAGTTCTTCTCCAAAATCTTCTGCCGTCTCCGTGAGCGCAACGGAAGCCTCAAAGCAAAGTACGCTCATTCATTTCGAGGGGGTTTTCTACTCGAAAAATGTAGTGTTCCTGGTGAGTCCTATTATCTGATTAGCGCTCCAGATGATCCGACCACGATGCCAGGTCGAGAATACACCGTTCCGTAATATCATTCCGAAAGCTTTTCTGTTGAAGTCTGTCAAAAGAATTCACTCTGCCACACAGAGATGATGTCGGTGTTGATACCTCGTCTCCGATCGATAAGAAGTGCGATTCTGGTCAGAAGTGCTAATTTCACTAATGTTGACCTTCTACAGGCCGCAATTATTACCTGTTCCTTTTGTGAATTTATTGCAGGGTACATACAAATGCCAATATCTTTAATTCTGTCAAGTTAGAAAGGTTTTCAGTTCAGGAATTTAAATCCCTACAGAACGCGTCAGCCGTGGAGGAGTGGCAAGTGGCTGGATGTGTTGAAGTTATCGAACATGTGGAGGCTCGGGAAAATCAGGAACATAGTCATCTGACAATTGAGCAATAGAGAAGACGTGTTGTTCACCGATAAGAACATCTGCCAGAATAGATGCTATAAGGGACTGGGTGATAAATCGATAACAGGGTATGGCGGTCTTGTTGATATGCTTTCATTGGATGACAGGATGCGACAGGGTACTTCAGGAACAAACAACAACAACAATAACCATCAACAATCCTGTTCTTCTCTCTGCTTTAAATTATCTATCCCTCTATTTCTGCCTACTTTCATCAACAACGACCATCCCCAACCAAAATCGACCAAGGTCAACTCAACGTCCGCTGCAAGGTTGGATCGACTCGAGCTGACGATACTTGGAAGGAGATAACCGTGCACAACCATGGTGCACATAGAAAAGCGGCTCGTTGTAGGTGAGAGGGACTGGAACAGGCGACGGACGCTATTGCTATGTTGAAGCGAACCCTAGATGACTTCGCTCGCATTGCACCAAAGAGAACACGCGCCTCCTCGAAACTGTTGAACTCCGTCAACGAAACGGGTTCTATCATGTCTTTGGTGCGCAACTCACTCTATAGCTTCGTCGTACTGTCAGATCTTAAATGTTTATTGGATGTTCCTGTCTTTGCTAACCAGAAACGGGGTCTTCACCTACGTTTACACCCGACACCTCTCTGGCTCTCTGAAATTCATCTAACTAATAAAATACCATCCTTACATCATAACCTCCGGTGTCTAATTCGCTCATTCTTCACGTCTTTCCTATTGTTTTACTTTGATTGTTTGCTGCTCATCCAAGCGGGCCCCTACATATGTGCACTATCTCGGAGTTTCCTCCCCGTATACTAATCTAGCCTTTACGTGCGTTCAACTGACCTTCGCCATTATTTAACTAATGTAACAATAGATCAACGACTGCAACAACATCGAAGGTACGGGTGCTAAATCAACCGCCATGGTCAATCTCGTCAAGTCCCTCAAGGCTTAAGTATCCCTATCGACAGTATTGGCGTTCAGTCTCATCTAATCTTCGGAGAGGTCCCCAGCAATCTCAAAGAAAATTTCGAGTAATTCACGGCCCTTGGTGTAGAAATCGCCATCAACTGAGCTGGATATCCGCAGGACGCTTCCAGAAACTGACACTTCTTGCTCAACAAAAGGCTGACTATGAGACAGTCATCTCAACGTGTGCGGCAGTGGAGAAATGCATTGGCGTGACGGTTTGGGATTACACTGACAAGTATTCATGGATTCCTTCCACCTTCCCAGGACAGGCAAGTCATAGGAGCTATCATTCAATCCGGGATTCTTATCTTCTCCGACAGGGAGCCGCATTGCCGCAGGACGCAAATTTATAGTATTGTGCAAGGATTCACTCCGCTAAATTCGTAAAGACTGTAAATGAAGTCATAGTTGAATCATGCTTGTTTGTATGAGCGATAACGAGAGGACTAAGAGAGGCCATACTCTCGATGTCGCGATGAAAAATGATTGCATCATTGCCAGTGATTCCTCGTACGCTCGGCGACGCCTCTTGACTTCTTAACTCAAAGTTATTATCACCGCCATCTCCCGGCGCTCCCTCTCCTGTCCTTACGCCCCAGCCCATTCTATTCGGACGAAATGCCTTAGGCCATTCGGAAGACACAGTATTATTTCCCTAGGAAATTTGGAATGAGAAGTCAGCGGTGGTAACTGTGGTCCATGAGTGAACGTACCTATACTGGATTAATATCACTGACAGCCGTTTCACTCGATGTCACGAACTCACAACTGACGACTGCGAAGGGCGAACTCCTCATATTCAATGTCAACTTCAGCAGACAGGTAAGTGTGGCCCCTCGACTTCTTTTGCCAGGAGAACTAGAGAAGTGCCTAAAATTCTCAGTCGTCACATGTCAAGAGTCCCCGAGTGTTATCCTTCGTTGTTGCCGTTTCTCTCGATTGCGTCTTTTCTTGGATGAGAGGTCTGCTATAAGTTTTGTGTCACTTTCTCGTATTCCATTAGGTCGGCTGGTGATATCAACAGATGTCCTTGCATATTGGGTTGTACAAGCTTAGTTGTTTTCAAACTAATCTGGCTACTAAGTCAAGGAAAGTTAGACTCTGTACAGCGCTTCCGACCTTTTCATATCTTGAAATTCCACGCTGAACTTATTTTCCACGCCAGACTGGACTAGATTGTATGGCAGGGTCTCCCTAACCCGAGTGCCGCCTGCCTCCTCTCGGACATGCTCCAGCAACAGCGCTGACTCCCATCCTATTAACCTGGCGTCCTCCGTACTCACGACTGGATTGCGCGTTGCCAAAGTCATATACCCAGAATGTAACCACCCTTCTACCGAATACTCTCTTGCCAAAATGACGCGCTCAACGGCATCAATTGAGTTCAGCATCTCTGTGACCTTCTCGACGGCATACTCGCGGACGCGCTTCATAGCCCACAGCTTCGACAGCTTTAACAACGAGATCAGTTCTCCCTTGTCAAATGAAGGGGACCTGGGTGCCTCTCTGTATAACGGTGATGGCGTCAAGATCGAGATCAAGATATCACACTGGACGACGTACAACGGATACAAGGCGCGGAGCAATGTTCGGAAGTCTTGCTCAGTAACGGTCTGCAGTACGATCGGATTTCTCCTGCTTTGCCCTTCCGCTTCCACTTCAGCCTGCCCCTGCGGGAGCGATAACATGGCGGCGAAGACATCAGATTGAGTTATGAAGTGATGAGTGGGGATTCTGAAGACCTCATTCTCGACCTTTTGAGAGATGCTCAGCAATGGTCTGCCTCGATGGAGGGTGAAGTTAACCTGAAAGACAACGCTTTCCCAATAATAGTTTGACGGGGAAGGTATCGACTCAGCATCGGCTGCCATACGCTCGGGTGTCACAATTCCTACTTCGCCTTCATAGTAGGGTACCCTGGGTACTGGTATGGTAGGTACCCAGGACATTCTGTATCTATCTTGCTGCTCTGCTGTGTGTCTCACTTATATATCCCAGATCTTTTCTGGGGTATCACCTGTCTGTCCCGCGCTGCGACAGGAACTCAATTCATCGGCGTCTCCAAAATGTGAACGGGGTGAATAAATTTCTTATCACATCAACTATGGTTACTAGGAACGCCTCGAGTTCGTCCTGGTGACTACGTAGGCACCTTCTCCGTCTTATGGGAGCAACCTTCGTGGGCGGCTAAAGAATCCATCACAATATAAGGTTCATGATATTTACGCATGGACGTAAGGCATAGCATTGTGAGTTCGCATCATCCTCACGAGGCTGAATCCAGTTCCACTTCAAATTCTCTTCATCAGTTACCATGAACGAAACGACATCCTTGAACCAGAAAGCATCGATTCATGATGACGTTTTCTATTGGGAAAATGTAGTGTTCCTGGTGAGTGGTGAGCCCTCTTATCATGATAGGCGCCAGATGATCTGACCACACCTCAGGTCGAAAACACGCTGTTCAAAGTTCCGAGATATCATTTCGAGAGCTTTTCTGAAGTTTTCAAAACCATGTTCACCCTGCCACACGGAGACGGCGTCAATATTGATGGATCAAGTGACGAGTATCCCCTCGTCTTACAAGGCGTGAAAGCTCAGGAATTTAGATCCTTACTGAATGTTATGCTTCACCCGTAAATGCATATCTGATCTTTTTGACATGATTCTGATCTTACACTTCGTTCAGGGAACTGCCTCTGTTAACAACGGAAGCGTGGCTGGATGTGTTGAAGTTATCGAACATGTGGAGACTAGTCAACATCCGGAACCTGGCCATCCGAGAGTTGAGCAACAGAAACGATATATCATTCATTGACAACATCCTCTGGGGCAGATGTTATAAAGTGGCTGCCTGGATTATAAAGGGATATAGTGGTCTCATCGATCGTGGAGATGTAGTTTCATTGGATGAAGCGGTGCGAATCGGGATACAGGCTACTCTGGGCATATGGCGTTCTCAGAAACTCTCTGGTGGATTTTCCAGGTCTCGTCAGCCGCCGGGAGGTTCGTCGGATATGGCTCTAGAAGTATTTGAAGAAGAAATCAGAGAAGTACGAAGGGAGCAGGCTGAATATGGTCCAGAAGAGTTGGTGCCAACCCGTCCTTCATCTCCTACATTTGATTTCTTCTAGTGGTACTTATCGATAAACCAGAATTCTCATTGTGGGATGTATATTGATAATCACACGATAAAAGTGATGGTAATATGATCGCAGCGTTGAAACTTAAAAGGGGACGGCAAACTTAAAGTACAGAATAAAGGGCAACATGTACGTTCAAGTCGTGCGCGGAAGCGCTAGTTCGTTATGGAAACTTTGTTCATAGGTAGTGCTTGACATTACTTATGAGGTGTGGGTTGTTGGAATTTGGCAATCCGGCATCATGCCGATCTTGCCAAGATCTTGCTGATTTAAGGAAGAAGGAGGAAAAGCATGGAAAGTTCTAGTAAATAGTCTTTTAGTATAAAAGTAGGTACTGTAGTGTACGCCCTCATGTGTTTGCAGAGCTCAGCCAAGCGCAATACTATTGGCTCGATACCACGCGTGTACATACCCAGGCTGGGAATAAACTGACTCCCCATTTCACGACATAGGTCATCTGACTTTTAGCCGGAACAAGATTGTTTTGTGGTAGTGGTTGATACTTTTGTTTCTTCAAATACCGATGCAATGCGTTGCTCGGAGAGTCCCCTCTTTTGCAAAAAGAGGCGTGTATAGCCGTGTTGAAACTGTTGAACATATAGACTCCTCGAAATCAGAAAGATAACCTTACAACAACTGAACAGTAGTGACGACAAGTTATCCCACATCGAAAAGATCGTTTGGGGTAGAGACTAACTGGTAGCCGACTGCCACTGGGTGATCACGGGATATTGCGGTCTTGTAGATCCTGAAGAAGTGTTGTTATTGGATGAAGGGGCACAAATTGGAGTACCCGGCGTTCTTGGTATATGGCGTTCTCAGAATCTCTCTCGCACATACACGGAATATCATCGGCGTGATATAAAGACCATCGTTCTTGAGGTGTTTGAAGAAGAGATCACGGAAATCCGAAGGGAGGAGGCAGAGTATGATCAAGTAAAGCCGGCATGTCTTGCTCCTCAACCAGCTATCCAACCTGCATACACGGATGATGCATATGACAGTGACAGTGATTGATATATTTTGGTACTGGAGGCGCATTAGCTTCAGGGCGTTGGATTAAATTTTAAGAGCGGCGTAGACCAGTCAGGATCTTCGGTTGTCGAGAGTAAAGTAACTCCTTGTCCCCATTCTAGGATCGCGATACTTCACAACGTCGATGACCATTTATCCATTAATGTACAGGAATAAATATTAATTTTAACCAATCTGACTCGGATGACCCTCCGACTCCCGAGTCGACTCATGCGTCTAGAAACCGAATTTTGGTATAGTATAAGTGGGCGACTGGAGAGTTACCAGCTATCTCATAGTAATGTCAGAGTAGCATGCAATAATAACTTCCACTTGGCACTGAATAACAACTTTGAACTGAACACTTTCACGTTTATTGAACGTTTATCTTGAAGTTGAGCCCCGCCGGGCCGATACAGCCGAAAAGAAAAAGCGGTGCAAGTATGTTTATTTAGACCCTCTGCCGCTTGCCCTTCTCTCTTCATGTACGGTTATGCACAACGGAATCACTACCCAACTACTAGCGCCTCAAATTTTAGCAAAGGGAAATCCCGACGAGCGCAGGAGACGACCATTCATGCCGAAGATTATCAGCCAAACGAATGTATCAATAAACGGAAACAAGCAGCTCCTCCTGTAATTTCTACAACCAGTCGAGGAGGCAGGCCATTTATCCGTGGTACAGGACTCAGAGGAGGTGGCAACAGAGGAAGTTTCTCCCGTCGCCCGTCTAGTGTCGGAGGATCCCCTCTAAGGGCGTATTCCAACTCTTTACTGCACCCCGTAGCTGTGCCGTTTTCCTTAACGTACGGGCACTGAATTAATTTTACTGACGGCCCTTTGAGCCAATGCCACGAATCCACTCAAGCAGGAGAAGCGCCTCTACTAAAATGTGCCGTTCGTTGTGTGATTGAAGAGTCCCTGAGTTTGATCCTTTGGTTCTCTAGCTGCCAGTTGTAAGCTTTGAGTCTCTTTCTTGAATTGCCTCGGGATCAGCTAATGTAAACAAATGTTATTTCTTACTAGATCGTATGTATATCTTCGGACTGGACCAACTACGTAGTCGAAACGCCGAGAAAACTACACTGTATACGCCGCTTCCGCCATTCTGATACCCCGGAACTCCGCACTGAACTTGTTTTCTACCCCAGACTGGACTTGATATTCCGACAGGGACCCCCTACCCACCCGATGAGCGACATGCGCCTCCTCTCTGACATGCTCCAGTAACAGTGCTGTCTCCCATCCTATCAACCTGGCATCGTCGATGCTCACGACTGGATGGCGCGTCGCCAACGCCATGTACCCGGAACGTAACCACCTTTCAACCGAATATTCTCTTGCCAAAGTGACGCGTTCAACGGCATCAATCGAGTTCAGTATCTCTGTGACCTTCTCGACGGCATACTCGCGGACACGATTCATAGCCCACAGCTTAGACAGCTTCATCAATGAGAGCAGTTCTTCCTTGTTGAACGAAGGGGATCTGGGTGCCTCTCTGTATAACAGCGATGGCACGGTTAAGATTGAAATCAAGACGTCAAATTGGACGACGTACAACGGATACAAGGCGCGGAGTAGTCTTCGGAAGTCTTGCTCGGTAACGGGCAGTACGATCGGGTTTTCTCTACTCTGCCCTTCCGCTTTCGCTTCCGCTGGCCCCTGCGGGAGCGATAGCATGTCGGCGAACACCTCAGATTGCGTTACGAAGTGGTGAGTGGGGACTTTGAAGAACGTATTCTCGACCTTTTGAGAGACGCTCAGCAATGGTCTTGCTTGATGGAGGGTGACTCTTACCTGAAAGACAATGTTTTCCCAGTTATGATCTGGCGGGAGAGGCATCGGCTCATCATCGCTCCCAATATATGATCTTGCATATTCGGATGCGTCTGCGGATGCGGCTATGGATGCGGCCACGGATTGTTCATCTTCGTCTTCCGATCCTTCAGGGGTCACCTGTTCGGATTGTACAGAGCCTGATGAGGACATCGTGTATCTGTCTTTCTACATTGCTGTGCGTCTTACTTATATACCCTGGCAGTTCCAACCATACTCGATGTGATAAGACATTTCTTCTTATCACATCGAGTATGGTTGGAACTGCCAGGGATCCCCTGCTGTGACAGGAACTCACTTCATTAGCGTCTCCTGAAGGTGAACGGAGTGAATATATATCTTCTTATCACATCGACTATGGTTGGAAATGCCTCGAGGACATCCTGGTGACTACATAGGCACCATTTCCGTCTCATGGGAGCAACCCTTGTGGGCGGTTAAAGAACCGATCTTGATATAAGGTTCACGATATTTATGTATGGGCTTAGGGCATGGGTTTGTGAAGTCACATCCCCTCCTCCGCGAGGCTGCATCCAATCCCTGTCCAAAATCTTCTCTTCTCGGGTCACCATGAACGAAACGAGCCCTTGAACCAAAAGTACATCCATTCATGATGAAATTTTTTATGTCGGATCAACTATCCCTTCGTCTTACAAAGCGTAACATTCCAGGAATTCAGATCTCTACTGAACGCGATGTTTCACCTGTACATGCGTATCTGACTTTTCTGTCGTACATAATATTGATCTTACATATCATTCAGTAAGCCACCACTTTTGACAAAGGAGGCATGGCTGGATGTGCTGAAGTTATCGAACATTGTTACATGTGGAGGCTAGTCAATATCCGAAACACAGTCATCCGAAGGGAGGAGGTTGAATATAGTGCAGAGAGATCTGTAGGTTGTTCTAGTACTAGAAGCGATCCTTGGCCAGTAAGGCCACATAGAAAATCAGTATGAAAGTATCTGCATTGCGACCACAGTGTCGCAGTTTATATACTAGGAATACTGGAATACTAAATTGATTGGCCTTTCGACCGGCCCGGGTGTGACGTTCGGACCGAACGGCCGTTCCTTATTGGGACCTTGCGCCGGTAAAACCACCACCACCACCACCTTGCTAAAACATTACCGTCTTGAACCGTTTCTATAACGGTCATCATGACGAGTGAAACGGAATTGAAGCAAAGCACGCCGATACATGACGAGGTCTTCTACTGGAACAACGTCGTATTCTTTGTGAGTCCTTCTGAGTCCGATGAACACTAGTGATCGATACAACCCCGTACTACATAGGTAGAAAATACGTTGTTCAACGTGCCGAGATATCATTTCGAAAACTTTTCCGAAGTCTTCAAAACTATGTTTTCTCTTCCCAAACGCGACAATCTCACTGTTGATGGTTCAAGTGACGAGCATCCCCTCGTTCTGCAAGGTGTAACGGCTCAGGAATTTAGATCGTTATTGGGTGCGATGCTCCTTCCGTAGGTGCATGTCTGTTTCTTTTGTTTCTTTTAATGCCGATGCAACGCGTTGCTCAGAGAGCCTCCTCTTTTGAAAAAGGAGGCGTGGATAGCCGTGTTGAAGCTCTCGAACATGTGGAGACTTCTCGAAATCAGAAAGATAGCCCTACGACAACTGAACAATGGCGACGACAAGTTATCCCACACCGAAAAGATAGTTTGGGGTAGAGACTATAACGTAGCCGATTGGGTGATAGCGGGATATTGTGGTCTTGTCGACCATGGACAAGTGTTGTCATTGGATGAAGGGGCGCGAATCGGGGTACCCGGCGTTCTTGGCATATGGCGTTCTCAGAATCTCTCTCGCGCATACACGGGATATAATCGGCGTGATACAAAGACCATCGTTCTTGAGGTGTTTGGAGAAGAGATTAAGGAAATCCGAAGGGAGGAGGCAGAGTATGATCAAGTAAAGCCGGCATGTCCTGCTCCTCGACCAGCTGCCCGATCTGCATACACGTATGATACAGATGACAGCGACAGTGATTGATATTTATTGCCAGTACTGGAGGTGCCTTAGCTTCAGGGCGTTGGATTGAAATTCAAGAGCCGCGTAGTCCAGTCAGGATCTTCGGTTGTCGAGAGTAAAGTAACTCCTTGTCTCCCTTCCAGGGTTACAACACTTCACAATGTCGATGATCAGTTGTCCATTGATGTGCAGAAAATGAATATCAATTCTAATCAAATTCGACTCGGATGAATCGATGACCTGACGCGTTTAGAGAGATTCTCTGCTAAATCTTGGTAAAATCTAGATGAGCAGCTGCCAGAGTTACCGGTTATCTCACAGCAATGCCGGAGTCGCATGCAACGACAACTTCTACTTGGCACTGAACAACAACTGAACAACTTCATTTATCAAAGTTGAACTCCTGCCGGGCCGATACAGCCGAAAAGAAAAAGCGGTGCAAGTATGTTTATTTAGACCCTCTGCCGCTTGCCCTTCTCTCTTCATGTACGGTTATGCACAACGGAATCACTACCCAACTACTAGCGCCTCAAATTTTAGCAAAGGGAAATCCCGACGAGCGCAGGAGACGACCATTCATGCCGAAGATTATCAGCCAAACGAATGTATCAATAAACGGAAACAAGCAGCTCCTCCTGTAATTTCTACAACCAGTCGAGGAGGCAGGCCATTTATCCGTGGTACAGGACTCAGAGGAGGTGGCAACAGAGGAAGTTTCTCCCGTCGCCCGTCTAGTGTCGGAGGATCCCCTCTAAGGGCGTATTCCAACTCTTTACTGCACCCCGTAGCTCCTCGGAATCCATTCCACATACATGCACCTCCAGCTTCATATTCTTCTCCAACAATTAATGACCCACCTTCGAATCCCTGGAACAACACCGAAGCCGTTGAAATTCGCGTACCTAGTAGCACAATGGAACCACAGAACAAGCGGCAGAGGCTGACTCATGAAGAAACTGCGGCTGTAGCAGTCTCAACCCCATGTTCCCATCTACCTGACGCGTCTTTAAAGACTGAGGAGGCTGACGTAGGCGTAACCCCGTCGCCAACGACAACGACAACTGGATCGAAACGGTACCACCCGCTCCCGCCAGATTGCCAGAAATCACATCCCAACTGGTCTGCTAATCGGAAACATTGGTTCAAGTTAGAGAGCAAATTCTTGAAGTCTCGTGGCCTAAATATTCTGAGGAGCTTCTTCAGGTATGTAGATGCTATCATTCTCTCTGTCAACATGCTAACATTTCCTTCACAGAGATGATGGGATGGTAATTGACTGGTAAGATCCGCCTGTCTTTGATAATTCATTATTGACGAGGTCCAGGTCGAGTCCAGTGCCGGTGTGGTCTGACACTCTACAACCGGAACAGTCGTCTTCGTCGTCGCCATACCCTCCTCCCACCCTCAAGAAGCAACGTAAGAAGTCAAAGGTCTCGAAATGGAATTTGAATGGTATCACCTCCAGTGAACCCGTCATCTTACCTGGTCCTGACCCCACGCCTTCCTCGAACGACAATATCGACATAATCTCAATCATATCTTCAGATACCGGGAATGACGAGCCAGAAGTTATTCTTGTTGATGATGACGACTCTACTCAGCCTGCTATACAAATATCTACAGCGGAGACATTCGTAGACGTAGACCCCCGAGCGACCATGGAATCTGATGCCTTACAATACTTAAAACAGTAAGCCTTCTGTCCACTTCGGCTTTCCTGTCGTTGTTAACATATCTTTAGATACGTTTTAACATTTGATCACGATCGTTCGCTTCTCCGCGAAGCGTATACCGAAAACGCTCTATTCTCATACTCTATCGTACGCGACAAGCCTCTATCAATATCTGAGGCCCATTTGTTTTCTGGATGCGAAACGTCATCAAGTAAATATCAGCGCCTTTTTTCTTCATTTTGTAATCCTTATTGAGCCACCCAGACACGACGCTTAGAGCAGGGCCTGCTGACATCGTTGAAGCGCTCAGTTCTTTTGGGAAGCACCAGTTTTTTCCGCGGCGTGCTACACTGAACGCCGACTACGACCTCCTATACCTCGGGAACGACCATATCCTACTGACTGTACACGGTCAAGTCGTTGATCCGCGGTCAGACGAGGAGGACGCCAAGGTGGCTGTTGATCAAAGCTTTGTTCTATGCTCGTAAGTGCTGGCGTTGCTACTATAATTTTGTGTGCTGACTTTTCTTAGCAACGAGATTTCGGGTCCGTGGCCGTTGGTGGCCATCTCCCATCAGATGGTATTGCGCGACCAGGCTTGGCTCCCGGCGTCTCAGTTGAGACTGCCGTGGTTGTAATGCTTGTGGATGTTGAGTATACATGACTGTACTGTTAGTGGAAATGTTGTATCACTAGGTTTGTAAGAAGCACCGCAACCGTTAGGAGCGCACCTTGTTCTCCGATGCCCAAGCAAGCGTTCTTTCAGTGGGATTGCAAGGTGCGTCGTAATTTGTAAACCTCAGATCCATGCTGTCACAGATCTTGCATGGGGCGTTGTTTCGTTGATTTCGTTTACCCTATTTTGTGGTGACCGTAACGTGAAGTGCTTGGACTATACATAACAGACGGAAACTTTGCCCCACTGGAACTAACAAGGAACCCTCTTCCTCGGTACCGTTTTTTCCTGCTGTTATGTGTACCGTGCACGAATTGGGCTAATAACATGCAAGCTACGAGCGGCCGTAATAGTCGCGGCACCCTGCCTTTTCGCTACCTCAACTCTGACCCTTGGGAAAATTCTGTGTTACGACCGTCGTTGCGTACGGAGGAGGGTCGTTGGTGCGCTTGAACAACCAGAGAGTACGCATCGGTGCTAAGAAAGGCACAGCATATCTAATGTTGAGGAGCACATTCTAATTCGGATATCGCAGGTTGTTGCACCAACGCAGCGGTTACCAGCCTGAATTGATGAAAAATTTTACTTCCAGGCGGGACCTGAGCTCGAGGGGATCGGTGATACGAATTGATAAGAATCAGAACTAAGAAAAGGGGCCCTACATATTCCGTGTCGGGGAGTGTCGCTCGACGGGAGACTCTATGCAATAGGAATGAGTGGTACAGTGAACCTACTGCAAATCCTCAAATCAGGATCCTCGAATTTCTCACCGCAAATACATGCATTTCAACGAGAACGCGGATTCGCACACATATGGTAGGTCCGTTATCCTGAAAATGACGACGGGGACAGCCACTTTCAGTCCAGGCGGAGGGCTGGAACAGGGCAGGTACATGCTCACATTTAATTCTCCTGAGCGTTGGCTTGAAGTTATAGTTAGGCTCTGGCTCTCGAACGCAGGGATGAGGGACGGTTCTCAGTAGGTGGGCAGCGATGCGGTGCATGAGTAGCAAGGACGGCTGTTGCAACTCAAGAGGTGCAGGTTACGAGGAGGAGGAAGTAGTACGCTACAGTATTCTTAGTCTAAGGCCTGTCCGGAGCCGTCGAGGCGGAAGTCCCCTTTTCTTGTCTCATTTCGGTGGACCGTGCTGAATGCTAGAAGAGTTCACATTAATATACTACGTCGTACTCTCAATGTGTAATGTTTACGAGCTTTCAATAATCTGGGGCATAGAAGGCCGCCGTTAAAGTGCAATCGGCCCTGATTGATGAGATTTGCTTTTCCTTTGAAATTGTGAGGGATTGGCTGTCGCAGCGCAGATCAGAAAAGAACGTCAATGAAATACTTATGTGAACGAACCTCACGGAATGAACGCAGCAATGGTTCAATCACGAGTATTTTTGGTTGTCATGGAGTACTGGCAGGAACTTAAATCTAGACAGGCCGCCGTGCCGATCCAGGCAACACTCACGTGGCATACGAACTCTCTTTCCCCCACACCGTCAAGTCTATTTTCCCCACGCTTCGACTTTCGAAAGCAAGGAGAACGCTAGAGTGAAGGTGTACAGATCGCAAACGAATTGTGGAAAGCTGAAATGCAAAATGACAGATTTGTTCGCGTAACATGGCGGAAGCCATGCGTTTGGGGGTATGCCAAGCCAGAGAAGGGGCCTGTCTGGGTCATCTTTCAGGGATTCGACACTTGAGTGGCTGTCCAGCCTGGGCCGGCCTCCGACAGTTCCAGCGCAAATTCCTTACCGTCAAACCGAGCTTTGGAAACCCTCAAATGCCGGACAACTGGAAAGTTCCGACACAAACTTCCCTTCCTTAACCTTTGCCCTTCATATCATAATGTTGCCCGTGAGTCTCTTGGCTCTCGGATTATCCTTCGCAACTTCGGCATCTTGCCACCTCCATGCTCCTCTCCGCGCTCGCGCAATAATCGATGAAAGCGGTCTCGCCGACAGCTACGACTATATTATCGTCGGCGGAGGCTCTTCCGGTCTCATCACCGCTTCCATTCTTTCAGACAATTCTAGCGTTTCTGTTCTTGTTCTTGAGGCCGGCCCGTCAGGAGATGATGTTGCTGTCCGTCGAGGTGAGCTGGCTCCACTGTTGGTGGCGTTCATGATTGCGAGTCTAAAAAAAAAATTCAGATACTCCCGGATTGACTTATTACAATGGCCTCGGCGGTACTGACTACGACTGGTCGTTTTCAACCGCCGCGCAGACCAACCTCGGTGATCGAATTCTCAAGTGGTCTCGCGGCAAGATCCTCGGTGGTTCTGGTGCGACAAACGGCATGTACTACACACGCCCCAACACTATTGAGATGAATGCATGGGCCAGTTTGTTGCAGTCACAAGATTCAACCGGTTCCGCCAAGTGGGGCTGGGACAATTTCTACTCGGTCCTGAAGGGTATGGAAACCTGGACGAAGCCGACTGATGATGCAGCATCTGTTGGTGCTATCCAATACGATGCTTCTGATCACGGCACCAGTGGTCCCCTCCATTCATCCTATCCTGAGGTGTACGTACACTCCACCATCGCTGACCTCAAATCTTACCTTTTGCAATAGTGAGATTGGTTTAGTCGGTAACTGGACTTCAACTTGTGCCGCGGCCGGTATTCAGACGCGCACGGATCCCCATGGCGGAGAGAATTGGGGAGCCTTCGTTTCCACCTCGTCTATCAATCCTACCAACTGGACTCGGTCATATTCGCGTTCGGGTTATATTGACCCCCTCCCGCCCCGGTCCAACTTGGCCATCTTACCCGGCGCCACAGTCACCAAGATTGTATGGGGCAGTTCTGACAGTAACGGTCTCAAGGCCACGGGTGTTTCCTGGGCGGCAGCTTCAGGCTCAACAGAGAAGACCGTCAATGCTAACAAAGAAGTCATTCTTGTACGTTACTCTTTCACTTCTCCGCTTTGAGTCTTCTTACACTGTTTTAGGCTGCTGGCGTAGTTGGCTCGCCCCACATCATGCTCCTTTCTGGGGTTGGTCCTTCTAGTGTTCTCTCCAGCGTGGGCATCGAACAGAAACTCGATCTCCCGGGAGTAGGTCAGAACGTCCAGGATCATGTCGGTAACGGTCTGACTTTCTCCACCACTGCGGATACTTTGGGCAGTATTTACGCAAGCAACTCCTCTTTCTCAGTACGTGTATTCTTATCGAGATAGCATTCAGCCCTGATACTGGACTCTAGCAATCGACAGAATTCCTTTCCCTGGTCAACAATGCCATCGCATACGTCAATTTAACAGTCCTTATGGGTTCTGATGCAGACGCTTGGATTCAGAACGTCAAGAACGATTATACTAACAGCACGAGTTATCTTCCCACCACTGATTCCACCATCGTTTCTGGTTATGAAGCCACCTTCAAGACTATTACGGAGACATTTTACCCTAGCGCAGATCCTCAGGTTGAGCTCTTGTTCTCATTGAACTCGGCGGGTGCTGTTATCATCCAAGCCGCCCTTCAACATCCTTTGAGCCGAGGCCAGATCACGATCAATTCTACTTCAGCGTTCGATTCCCCTGTCATCGACCCCAATTACTTCGCACACTGGGCTGGTAAGCCATTTCCGTACTTGAACGGCGTTTTTGTATCGCTCACTATTGGGATTAATAGACCGTGACATTCTTCGTGCGGCTTTCAAGTTGCTTCGTACAATCGCCGCAACTGCACCGTTGTCGGGCAACATTGGAGCCGAGTCTGCTCCTGGAACTGACGTCAACACCGATGATGCTTGGAACACCTGGATGAACGCAAACGTGCACACGGACTACCATCCCATTGCCTCGATGAGCATGCTTCCAAAGGACCAGGGTGGCGTGGTCGACACCAGTCTCAAGGTCTACGGAACGTGTAAGTTCAATCCCATTGTGCTATACCTCACTCCGACTCATTTCATGCTCAGCCAATGTTCGCGTTATTGATGCTTCCGTAATTCCGATTGAAATGTCCTCCCATAGTGGCAGTCTTGCTTTCGCGTAAGTTGGCCATATGTTCACGCGTTGATAATTTCCTTATCAACCCATCTTTAGCATCGGTGTTCTTGGAGCTGATCTCATTCAAAACCCTGTTACCGCGACCTCCACCTCGTCGGGCTCATCCGAGAGCAGTACATCAACATCAAGCTCTGGTTCCAGTTCCAGCTCAGGCAGCAGCAATAATGGTGTCGCGCTGACACTTCCTCCTCAAGCAGCCTTTGGTGTTGCGGCTATCATTGCTGGCGTCATGCTATTCCTGTAGGCCAACTCGGCCCCTGATGATTGATGTTATGACTTTACGCCACAAACCCATCCATCGTCACTCCTTAAAAATCGCTATTTCCCTTTTCGTCAGGACTTTATAGCCTCCGGACGGACATAACCATACCTCTACATACAACATACCTGTTTGTTTATTATACTCATGGACTCATCGAGCGTTGCCGGTATAATTACGGTCACTCGAGCGTTAGTTACAGGTGTAACTAGAGACTGTCACTCTTTCTTGCTTTATTACTCAGGGATAGCTAATGTATCGATACAAGTGTAATTACGGCCGCGACTGTACTAAGAGTATTGCAGTAACCAAGTATTAGGCTTGTGTTTACAATCTTTAGCTCTGGATGTTCTCCCTTGAACGGCTTCCTCCGACACTATTTTAGTTGATAGTGAACGTTTTGATGTTGGTCGGTAAAAAATTGCGAAGTACAAAGTGCGACTGTTGCTTTTTGGGGAAAGCTGCACTACTTATTCAATATTAAGCGAGCAAAAGCTGTACAATGATGCCTGAAAGAAGGGTCGGATTTGTCCCTTAAAGCTCACCCCTTCAGAAGCGCTTAGGCGCATCACGGATTCTTGCGGAGAAATCCCGCCATTGTGGAACCGGGTTGAAAGCCGGTGTAGAAGTAGAACACTATCATGAAACCACCACGGCGAGACAGTTATCTAATGCGGCGCCTCTAAGTTCACTTTCGGGTGAGCCTGAGCGAGGGAAGAGAGCGTCCAATATGTTGCCTCCCCGTTTATTCTTCGGAGAATATCCAGGGGAACTTGATTATCGATCGGTCCCAGGAGGACTGGGGAGTGAACACTAGTGAAAAATGAAATGAAATTGTACCCGGCTGCCTGCGAACGGTGATTTCTTACGGTAAAGCATCATATGGCGGTTCTTTAATCTATTCTCCAGGTTCATGTTGCAACAGTGGATCTCGAATCCCTGGAAGGTCCCGGGTGCTATATGTACACGCAGCCGTCCTATTCAGTTGGCGTGGTGTAAGTGGGTTCTGTCTATTGTTTGACGCCTATTGCCTGCGTCCTAGGGTACAACGCGTGTATCCTCCTTTGTTGGGAATTTGCGGCTTAAGTGGATATATGTCCCGTATAGGTCTAGCGGCCCCACAGCTCTCAGGAATGATTGCAGCCTTGTTTGTATAGTGAAAAAGAACCCCCTCTGGAATCGCAGTTATGAGAAGCCGGATTTCATAGGCCTAGGACTGTCCACACAGCAGAGGGACCTATTAGTAGCAGATTCTGGAATACAGGTTTGACCAGACTTGGAAAAAATCGAACTTGCAGGACTCGTAGAGCTGTCCAGTCTGTGAAACATGCATCAAGTTAGACTCGCACGGCTATTCAAGGGAACGTTCCCATACCGCGACGCTGGGTGAAGATAACGTTGTATCTGGCTTCTTCCTGAATCTGAAGGACACGTTGCGCCAGTCGCTCGGTCACAGATCGGCGGTGCCTTACTTTTGTGCACCCAAAACATACTCGGAGATCGACGAATTGAAGGCACAAGACACCCTGGTGAACCTCAAGTGATAGACTATTCTTAGTATAGTCCATAACCCGGTTGCGCACCTTAATTATTTCTTGAAGAAGCCCACACGTAGTCCGACATTCGGCAAACGGTGATCCGTCAGAAAAATCAGAAACTCGCCTACACTCCAGATCTTCCTTCGAATCGTCCACGGTCATCTTCGCAGGGAAAGGGAAAACATGACGTTGCAACCCATCATATCAGGCTAGAACCTGTACCTTTGACAAATGGAGTAGTCCCGGCACACATATGAAGAGCCACTGGCAAAGCCTCTCTTCCTTCGATCTTCCTCTTTCACTCTTTCCAAACCCGACGACCAGTTATGGCGGACACGTTTCAACCATCTAGCTTAGTGTACACGCCGCCGCGCCACCCCTCCCAAAACCTCCGTACCCTGCTCGCCTACGTAGACGCGCGTAACCACCTAGCACCAGACATCATGAAATTCTTCCACGCCACTCTCGAGCATCGCTACCTCCCAAAATCACTCGGTAGACCCGTGCTGAATAGAAGGCAATACGGTGAATATATGTCGCAGTTACAGCCGATGTTTGCATCGTTCAGGGTGCGTGAAACCCCCCAGTGCTCGCTCTCATAGAAGAGGAGCCAGTCGTGGTTTGTTCCGTATGTCCTCTTCTTGTTTTGACTGCTCACAGATGACGTTACACCAAGTGATCGAGACGGGCGACACGATCGTGTACCATGTACGTTATTTTCTGTACCTAGGGTGTTGTTGTTAATTAATTTCGGCCAGGCCACAGCCGTAGGAGAATCGGTCTGTGGAGTCCCGTACGACAACGAGTATATGACAACCGTACAGTTCGTTATGGGTGAATACGGCCCGCAGATTTGCTACGTGAAGGAGTACGTTGACAGCAAAAAGACGACGGAGTTTTTCAGGGAGCATAGAGCACGAGTGGCGGAGAACAATAGACGGAGATCGCAGTTGGTGTCACAGAGTTCGTAATAGAGAACCAGTGGATATACATATGCAAGTCATTAGAGATCGTACACCCAGCTTAATCATCAAAAGTATTATGCATGCTCCTCACACCTGTTTTACTTCATTCAACCACTAAAAACGCAGACCAATGATGCACCGACCGCTCTGTATCCAAGAATCAGATGATATAAACGTTTTCCTTTTGAATCTCATAGCCCTGCAGCTTCTTGAAGAATTCCAAACGCGTCTTGCGTTCCTCGACGAACTTCTGCAATAGATATAAATATAGGGTAACCAGTAACAAACGTCGACCAACCTCGTTAACATCAACATTAACTGCCTCATGCTCCTCCTTCTTTAGTCTCGTCTTCGTCTTCGTCTCTGGCTTTGTTCGTCGCCTCCTCGTCTGCCTGTCACCCTCTTCTTTATCCGGGTCCTCCTTCTGACCACGCTGAGTATGTCGACGGACACGTCTTTTCGGCAACGACGCCTTCCATTCTCTTGCCAATTTATCAGCATCGATGCTTTCCCGCGGCTTATTCTGTCTCTGTTTTCTTCGCGCCCTAACCTCTTCGCCTTGACTACCCTCGTCGTCGTCGTCGTTCATCAGATCTTCTTGAATTCGTGAAATTTCCGCATCAGAGTCACTGGAGGATTTCCGTTTGCGGATACCCGAAGCTTCGGGTTTGGCGGGTGTGCTTGGCAATGATCCCGATGCCGCTGAATACAGCTTCTGTGGTATGGGTGTGAAAGACGCACGCTCATTACGGCCCAGCGTGGGACGATTTTGTGGTTGTTCCTGCCGTTCCGCTTTAAGCGTCTGCTCAACAGCAAAGAAGCCAAAAGGGTCGCTGCCAGTCCCGCGATTCGCCGGCGATGATTCGAACGCGACGTCGTGCTCGGTATAGCACCTGGGAGAAAAATCTAGATGATTCCCCTGGCCCTGACCTTCATCGTATGTAAAATGTTTATCCTGCGCAGTGAAGTCGTGAAAGTCATCAGAAGTAGCGACAGGTAAGGAGTCTGATTGTGGCCCTGCTTCCAATCTTGGAGACGAAGAGCGCGCCGGAGAGGAGGGAGGCAGTGGACTGAGAGCCCTAACCTTCGCTTTCAGCTTTTCTCCCAGTGCTCCGATGGGTGCCCTTCCTTTGCGTCTCGGGGGAGCGGCATTAGAGCCGATATTTTGTAGTGGTTGATCCTTGCGTGACTGAGAGTCCAACTTCAGACCAGCATGAGCGTCGGTATGTTGTTGTAAAGGAATAGAGCGTGTTCTGAGGGAGCGCGACATGGTGGTATTAAGTCAAGAAATGTTCGAACTGTGACTCATGTGACTTGTGACATGGGCGCGTCAATCACGTGCTGAAGATTCCTAAGACTTTCGATTTCAGGGGTTTCGGGAGTCGGAGTCAACATGATCCGTTGTTCTCTTACCACCACACGAAACGATGGTCTGATATACCGGAGTCCTTTATAATCGTACCCTTCTATTATTTAATCGATTGCTACGTCAACATGTCTCTCTCTTCATGGACTTTTTACAGACCGGCGCACAGGGCGCTCGGATGGGTACAACGGCGGTGCATGAGCGTTCGACCAGCAGAGTCGGATGACAAGATGAAGAGTACGTCTCCCTACGATCTTAGTTCACCTTTGTACAGTATCCTCAGCACGATTTCAGATCACCCTAGGAAGAAAGTGACGATCCAGACCTTACAAACACTCAAAAGCGCGAACATACCAATAACGATGCTCACGGCCTATGATTATCCCACCGCAGTCTCTGCTTCATCCAATACACTTATTGACATTACCCTCGTCGGCGACTCTCTAGCCCAGGTATGCCTGGGATACACCTCCACGACCCAGCTTACCCTTGACGAAATGATTCACCATTCTCGAGCCGTTGCTCGCGGAACTACCCACCCATTACTAATCGCGGACATGCCATTCGGGTCGTATCACATTTCCGTAGACAAAGCCGTGGAGAATGCCTTCCGTCTGATCCGCGAAGCCCAAGTTGAGGCGGTCAAACTCGAAGGTGGCGAAGAGATCGTGCCCGTTGTGCGGCAACTCACGCGTATCGGCATTCCCGTCATGGCCCATGTAGGCCTTTGGCCCCAAAGGCATGTAGCCATGTCCGGATACAAGGTGCAAGGAAGGAGTGCCGTGGGTGCGAAGCGCGTGATTAACGATGCCTTGGCTCTGGAAGACGCCGGCGCGTTCGCCGTCTTAGTTGAAGCCGTCCCAAAGGAGCTTGGAAAGCATTTAACGGAAAAACTCCAGATACCTACGATCGGTATTGGCGCAGGTCCGTGGACGAGCGGTCAGGTATGCACGCACGCACATGCTTTTCTTCCTTCGCTGATGGTGGGCTAGGTGCTCGTATGGGACGACGTTATGGGTACCTGGTGCGGCCACAAGGCGAAGTTTGTCCGTCGATTTGCCGATCTGAAGACGCACAGGGATAAGGGTGTGCAGGACTATGCTCAGGCCGTCCGAGAGCGCGCGTTCCCTTCAGAAGATACCGAGAGCTATACGATGGATCCTTCAGAGTTAGCCAAATTATCTGATTAATCATAGGTTACTTCTTTGTTTGTTTTAGCATAGATCTAAAACACGATGAACATTGGTGAACGTCGATCAATAGCTAGAGCCTACCACCAAAGCAACTTCCGGTACAGCCCTTACTTCTTTAGTCAACGGATGAGCGGACACGACCAGGAACTAATCTATATAAGGTATAAGTTAAGTTAACGGACAGACCAGTGATAGGTGGGTGTAAATCCGCCACTATACCTCTCTGCATACTGTCAAGCAAGCCGGTAAATCTATGAAGAAACGCTTGAGATTTCTCTGAAAAATATTCATGGACCATGGTCATCACTTGAAGGCATCATCCGTACAACAGGTATGGCAGACTGCTAGAGTAAACTATGTCAGCCATAGAGTTGACGGTAGAATGTTCCCATATCAAAGAAGCACATACAAGTGTGTGTGTGTGAAGAAAGCTCAGGCTTCCCCGACTCTTGCATTCTAGTCTTGCTGGCCTTCGTCTCCAAACTCAAATAGCCTGAACAACGAAGAATTGTTGCTCGAGTTCGTTCATGGATAGTCTCGTGACAAGCCGAATAGATAGTAAGAACAGGATCGTTAGGTATTGAATATCGGCGGGAACCTCATCCGTCGTAACACGTTTGAAGGATAGAGTACTGTTGAGCGGGAAGCTTTGAAGAGGATTGAGGAGAAGTCAACTGACGCAGGAAGTGTTAGTTGGATATCCGCGTGCAACATGAATGGCATTGAAGCAACTCTGCAACAAATCTTGCCATTGAAACACGTATATAGTCATCCTCCCTGAGACCGAAAGACGCAGAAAACACAAGAGGTGCGTTCCTAGAGCGAAGACGGGCGACATTCAGCTTGGCCATGTCCTGTAGCAACCAGCAACCCCTCATTCTCCTGAAATGTTTGGGGTCGGTAGAGGATGTCTCCTGAATGGGCAAGTTCGACCAAAGGGTGAGGAGCAGAGTAGATATATGTCTCCAAGACCGGCATACGTGTCCTAGCACCTAAAGGCTTTCAGCGATTTCGGCCACATCGTAAGCCACGACCCTCGACGATCCGTAACTTGAAGGTCTGCAAGAAGATATCTCAGAGCAGCTCTGGAGGCAACCAAAGGATCTGTCGTCGCATGCTAGAGAAAGAAATGAGAGCTGAATGCTCAGTGAAGTAGAGCACGTACCGTATTTTCATTGGACATGGTGGTAGAGATCATAGTTCATTTTGGTGCTTCCTTTCTCTCTTCCATGACCAACCCTTATTGACGTTCATTTGCTGCATTTTCACGTTGCCCAGCGGCCAAGACTCGTTCAGGCAAGGCGTGAAGAAATTACATAGAGATAGAGTTCTACGAAAGAAAGAAAAATCGGTGCGCCTAACATCGTGCTATCGCATCCTCCTCGGAGCTTTGCAGGACCGTGGACCAAAGGAATTCCGCTAGGCACTTAGGATACTTCAAATATGCATTCTTCAACGTTTGAATCGTCAAACGTTGTCAATATCGTTCACTTCGTTCCGTCGAAACGGCTCGGTCGCGTCTTGGTCCCAGCTCGTCGGATCGGCGGAGTCAGGGCGCTTGTCTTGCTGCTCTATTTACTTCGATGGTCTCGCTCATTCCGTGTCTTGGATGTATCAGATCCGGATACAGGAGCCCAGGTGTACAGGCTATAAATGCCGCTATAATGTTCCCATGGTCTTCTTGTACACCCAAGTCATTCTTCAGCCATGGGATACGAACAACTGGAAGAGCCACTAGTTGTGCAGCCAATGTCGCAGTCGTTCAAACGGAGTGAGAGCTATTACTGGGAAAATATCGTTGTACAGGTGAGCCCCCATCTCCGACTGCAGCATAAGACAGGTCCCATACTCGTTCATAGGTCGAAGACACTCTCTTTCGATTTCCAAAGCATCACTTGATGGAGAAATCAGAGGTCTTCAGATCGATGTTGTCTATGCCGCAAGAGAAAAGTGAACCAGAGGGTTTCAGTGACGACCGTCCCATCAAGCTCTGGGGTATCAGTAAAATCGAGTTTGAACGCCTTCTACAGGTTATCCACCCAATGCGAGTAGCATAGCTCTAGGCTAACTCCAAATACACTGACAGAAGGGCTAAAGAGACGCACAGAAACAACCACAACTATCCATGGATGCATGGCTTTCCGTTCTGAAACTATCCGGCCTATGGCGGTTGACAGACACGCGAAACGTTGCCATTTCCGGCTTGACGACGCTTCTATGGAAGATAGATCCAGTGGATCGAATCGTCCTCGGCAGAAAGTACTCGGTAGCACCATGGCTTTCTTCCGGCTTTATGGAGCTGGTGCATCGCGTAGAGATGCTGTCGGAAGAGGAGGCGGAAAAGATTGGCTTGGACACCGCACTCCAGATTCAACGTGTCCGAGAAGCATTCCTCAGGACCGCCTACAAGGTTGAACAAACCAATAATCGCTATTACCATCAGGGTAACGCCACTGAGCCATCATTTGACCGAGACAAAGTGAAGAGCGTGGTAGAGAAGACCTTTAAGAAGGAACTGGAGGAAGTTGAAGCTGATGGAGCTTTGTTTAACGAGTAGCTGGCTTGTGAGATAGGTAATAAGCACTGTCTTCAATCTGTGGTCTGAGGGGAAATCTAATTCGTGTGTGCAAATACAGGATTACAAGCTAAATAACTCGATAAGCTGAGGCTCGGACTTGACCCTCAAATTACTTACGAGTCACGAGTTCAAAGTCTACGAAGAAAAGAAGTGGAAGCCAGGTACAGTTTGTTCTCACCATATGCTTACTGTTAGACCGACTTCCAACGAAGGTCTGCATCCAATAGAATCGGGGAGACATTCTCAAACGAAGTGAATGTTGAATAGGAATAGGGTTGTATGTGCTGTAGACTCGACTAAGTATTGTATCTCCAGCCTTCTAAACCACGAACTCACTGCGAAAATGAGCTAACACGTAAGTAATCTTGATGAGAACCCCAGTGACGGCTGACTTGGCCCATAGAAAACTCCGGATCTCACATCTCGCTATATAAACGGCCATGAATCCTACGGTTGAATCCGCACACTACCATGTCGACTCCCATACCCCAGCCTCCAACGGTCCCTTTCCTTGGAAATACTCGTGATTTGGACAGAAATGTACCAATCCAATCTTTTATTCTTCTTGCCAAGACGTATGGCGAGATCTACCAGCTTGGTCTCTTAGGTAGGTATACCTGTCTAGTTTGGAAATGTACTAATCGCTCATAGGCGGACGAAAAATGATAAGTATTAACTCGCATGCCCTGGCGAATGAGGTATCAGATGACAAGAGGTTTGTGAAGAGCTTCACGCCCGCATTGCATGAAGTCCGCAACCTCGTTGGCGATGGTTTATTCACTGTACTGCGTCTGTGCATCTGGTTCAAGTTGTTGGTGGCTGACAACATTTCGCAGGCTTTGGGCGATGTGTCAAATTGGGGTATCGCTCGTATGGAGAGGTCATTATTGTGCTCTTTCTGTACGCTGATTATCTTCCTAGATCGTATCTTGATGCCCGCATTCGGTACGATATCCGTGCGAGGCATGTTAGATGACATGAAGGATATCTGTGGCCAGTTACTTCTGAAGGTTAGTTCGTCCTGTTCTCTGTATTCCTCATCGACTAAGGTTTCTATGTGTTTAGTGGGAACGGTTGGTTATTTCATTTCGGTGACTATGCCTGTGTTGCTCACTTTTCGCAAAAGCTTTGGACCAAACGAAGTCATCGATCCCTCCACCGACTTTACTCGAGTTGCTCTAGATACCATTGCGTATTGTTCTATGTCTTATCGGTGCGATCTATAGCCTAATTCGTTCAAATCATTACTGATATCCCATCAGGCTGAACTCTTTCTATACTGTAAGGCTTCTCAGTCATACTACGGTCAATCCGCTCACACCACATGGTGCAGGAAACCCAACCCCCTTTTGTCAAGTCTATGGTCGATTTTCTGAAGGAAAGCTTTCTTCGCGCCAGACGGCCTCATCTTGTCCAGGCTTTGATGCATTCGGCGACGGCCAAGTATGAAAGCGACCAGCAGATCATGTGGGAACTAGCAAACTCCAGTGCGTCGCATCTTGTCCGATCCTTATCGTTCTGTTATACCTGATTTCAGTCATTACTGATCGCAAGCAAAATCCTATTGACAAGAAGGATTTACTCAACCTCATGTTGAACGCGAAGGACCCTAAAACGGGACAGGGACTTTCTGAAGAAAGTATCGGCCACAATGTGTGTGGATGGTTTATTCCAGTGTCCACTTTGGCTGACCAAGCCGTCAGCTTCTGACGTTCCTGATTGCAGGTATGTGTGCTACCCCATACATTGTGAGTATATGAGTTACGTGACCCTGTTTGCAGGACATGAAACCTCATCAGGTATTTGCTGCAGTCCAACGTTTCAGTTTCCAGTGTCATCTTGTCCCGATAGGAATGCTGACCTTCACGATCTACTTCTTGCTGAAAAATCCGGACAAAATGAGAAAGCTTCGAGCTGAAATAGACGAAATCTTGGGAGGACGCCCTCTAGAAGTCGGGGATTTTGATAAACTCCCTTATCTTATTGGTAAGCCATACATTGTGTGGTTCAACGAGGGTCACCAATGCTCTTGCACAAAGCTGTGATGCGGGAGTCCCTTCGCTTAGGACCAACAGCGCCTTCGCGGACGGTAGCACCCATTGAAGACACCACTCTGGGAGGTGGAAAGTATTTCGTCAAGGCTGGCAATTCCATCGTCATCCAGGCATATCTTATGCACAGAGATCCCAAAGTATGGGGAGAAGATGTACGTGAACAGGACGGTGTTTTGCTTTTGGGATTATCTTTAAATCGCTGTTTAGGCAGAAGAATTCCGTCCAGAAAGAATGATGGACGGGAAGTTTGAAGCCTTGCCTGTGGGTCTTCGGCACATTGCTGTATATTATTTAAAAAAGCTTACGCTGCGAGTAAATAGCCTAACGCATGGCAACCGGTAAGCATCTTCGCATTTAATCTTTCATTTTTTAGGCTAAGTGTCTTCATCAGTTTGGTTTCGGTTTGAGAGGATGTATCGGGCGTCCATTCGCATGGCAGGAGGTCATGTTAGTACTCACATCTGTCGTCCAAAAGTTCGACCTATCATTGGCAGACCCTTCGTACACCCTTCAAATAAGCCAAGCTCTGACCATCAAGCCAAAGGATCTCAAGATACACGCAAAGCTACGCACGAATGGGCCTCATATCTCTTCAGTATCCGCCGTTGGCATCAAGAGAGCCTATGATGTTCCAGACGTCACTCCCCATCCTCACATCATGGAACCAGCAGATAGTAAATCGCCACTCTATGTCCTGTACGGTTCCAATACGGGGACGTCAGAAGCCTTTGCCCAAAGGATTGCTAGCGAGGCTGCGACGTATGGTCAGTACCAAAGGAAGCGACTAATGATGAATGCTAACTGTTGCTTCAGGCTTCGCGGCCAAAATAGGAATTCTAGACTCGATTACAGGTCAGTTACCGACGAATGGCCCTATCGTCATCGTTACCGCATCTTTCGAAGGTTGGTAGCTTCTCGTCTGTTAAGATAATAGTATTAACTGGCACAAGGTGAACCCGCAGATAATGCAACTCGGTTCGTGGACTGGTTAAGTAATCTCCAAGGAGACGAGCTTCGAGGTGTTAGCTTCACGGTGTTCGGATGCGGCAACTCCGACTGGGTTCAGACGTATCAAAAAATACCAAAGCTATGCGATCAACTCATTGAGAAGCATGGCGGCAGACGATTACTTGAACGAGGGGAGGGCGATGCAAGTCTAGGAAAATTCTTCCAAGTCTTCGACGAGTATCAAGGGAAACTGTGGAAGGCTCTATCCAAGGTAATTTTAAACTCCTCTTCCATACGAACTTGTTCTTATCAAAGGAGCAGGAGTATTCTACTACGAAGAGAACCGTGGACATCGCGGTGATCGATGTGAAGGTCATTGACGCTGGAGATGAGAGAGCCGAGAGTCTTCGTCATGCCGACACAGCCCTCGGCCATCTAGTCGAAAATAAAATCCTCACTCCAGCGGGGTATCCTGTGAAGAGACACCTAGAGTTTGAGCTCCCGCTGCGGATGAACTATAATGCCGGCGATTATTTGGCGATGTAAGTTACGCACCCTTTTCTCTTGACTCCTACTGATATCATGTCCCAGCCTCCCCCACAATCCGACGCGAGATATCAATCGTGTGCTGTCCCATTTTGGCATCGTGAAAAGCCAGCATGTTCGTGCCAAACCAGAGAGCTGTTGGATTATTTTGCTAACATGCTTGACTTCCAGGTTATCATATCGTCGACGAGTCCTACCTCGTTGCCTATCGGAAAGCCAGTCGCTCTATTCGAGATCCTGAGCGGCTATGTCGAGCTTTCACAACCGGCGACAAACAAGGACATTGAAAGTATCATGTCGGCTTCCTCTGACGAAGCTACCATTTCATCGCTACAAGCACTCAAGGCCTCTTATGACGACGAGGTGATAGCTAAACGACTCAGCGTACTCGATATCCTCGAGAGGTACCCATCGGTGGCGGTTTCCCTTGGAGCATTTCTTCAGATGCTTCCGCCTATGCGCATGCGTCAGTACTCAATCTCCTCATCTCCTCTCTGGAATCCGCAGCGTGTCACACTGACCGTGAGTGTGATTGACTCTCCTTCACGTTCCGGAGGAGAAAGAGCATTTCTTGGAGTGGCTTCGAACTACCTCTCCAGTCTCGTACCTGGTGAACGGGTTCGAATGGTGGTCAGGAACTGTTCCCCATTGTTTCGCCTACCGTCGGACCCAACGGTTCCAATTGTGATGTTCTGTGCGGGATCTGGGATTGCACCGATGCGTGGATTCATGCAAGAGAGAGCTATGCAAAAGATATCTGGCAGAGATGTAGGGAAGGCTCTTCTTTTCTATGGTTGCAGGAATCCAGAGGTGGACTATCTGTATGGAGGGAATGATTTGAAGGAGTGGGAGAAGTTGGATGTCGTGGAGGTGCATCCTGCCTTTTCGAGGGTGGCCGAATTGTCGAAGGACAGCAGATATGTTCAAGAGTAAGCCCTTATTATCTGTCTCGGCGCGCTTAAATTGACATCTTTTTTAGTCGGCTGTGGCATGATCGTGAGGTTATTAGCGACGCCTATCACGCTGGAGCCAAGGTTAGTTCTCTTTATCATGATCCACCAACAGGGCTATTACTGATGCCTTTCAATCAGTTCTTCACCTGTGGTTCTGGACAAGTTGCGAAAGGGATCAAGAACAAGCTTGTTGAAATTTTACGAATCCAACACGGACTGGATCAGGACCAGGCCGTAGAAAAATTCCAGCAAATCACGCAAGGAAGATACGCGACTGATATCTTTGATTAACTAATATGTCAACATATGCTTAGCGACGACTTTTCTTCAAGGTTTGTAATGGCATTTCCCTTGAAACAATGTGATATGGGCTTAGGTCTTCTTTTCACGATTGCTCACACACGCTTACCCCATTAGAAGCTGAGGTATATGGCAGTCGATCGGTAACGTCCCATGACCTTTTTATATACTTTAGTCGTTCTGCGAACGTTCAGCTATGGCATACGAACACCTTGAAGAACCACTCGTTGTTCAGCCGATGTCCCAGTCGCCCAGTCGCAGCGAGAGCTATCATTGGGAAAATGTTACTGTTCAGGTAACCCCCCGTCTTCGATGGCACGATATAAAGCCCGATGCGTTTCATGCATAGGTCGAAGATGCCCTGTTTCGACTTCCAAAGCACCATTTGATGGGAAGATCAGAGGTCCTCAGGTCGATGTTGGCCATGCCCCCAGGGAGCAATGAGCCTGAGGGTTTCAGTGACGATCGCCCCATCAAGCTCTTGGGAATCAGCAAAGTCGACTTTGAACGCCTCCTGCACCCAATGTGGGCAACAAAACCTTTCCATTGAACACCCAATATACTGACAGAAGTGTTGCAGAGACGCACAGAAACAACCCCATCTATCCACGGATGCATGGCTCTCTGTTTTGAGCCTAGTATCCCACCTATGGCGGCTGGCAGACACGCGAAACCTCGCGGTCTCCCACTTGACGACACTTCTATTGAAGGTAGATCCGGTAGATCGAATCATCCTTGGCAGAAAGTACTCGGTGGCGCAATGGTTTTCTTCGGGATACATCGATGTAGTGCACCGCGTGGTGTCAGTGGAGGAGGCGGAAAAAATTGGCGTGGAAACCTACTTCTCACGCACAAAGGTCAGATATCAGAGAAGCTATATCAAGCGCTTGCATGATGATAGGCATCCAATGGCCCGTGACAGACGTCGTGCGAAACGTGCCCCGCCTCTAAGTAGGTATCTGGACGAGCTATGACGAGCCATAGTATGTTGGAAATATCGTGTATTGTCATTTTCTAAATAATAGGTCGAATTATTACTCGGCTGTACGCAAGCTAGTGCTACCCCCTCTCCTTCCAGTGGAGGGCCTACGCTTCAATTTGGCACGACTATGAAGAACTTCTTCCGTACGGTCAAGGCATGGCATGGAATCTGCTATCGACGATTCTATTGGCTCGATTCTGATTCTGAAGTAGTACTCAGCGGAAATAACGCAGGCCTCATTGTTACCTCATTGCAGAGTCGTGGTCTTGTTTACATTGGACACGAGATACAGCATCGATATAAGCCAGCTGCCAGAGGAGTCACTTCTCAACACGCTCCTCACCATGTCTCCTGATTCTGACACATTCGAGGTCTTCGTGGAGCCACCGATTATATCGCCGATGGCTTCGTCGCCCAGTCGTAGTATAAACTATTACTGGGATACCATTGTTCTTCAGGTCGGTTCATAGGCATGAAGAATAAGTATCCTCCATGGCGTTTGTAGGTCGAAGACACCCTCTTTCGAATACCAAAATACCAATTAGTGGGAAAATCGGAAATTTTCGATGCAATGCTCTCGCTACCACAAGGTAGCAACAAACCCGAGGGTTCCAGTGATGATTTGCCCATCAAGTTGGAACATATCAGTAAAATCGATTTTGAACGGCTCCTCCAAATACTCTACCCAAGGCGAGTTGGAAACATCGGACACCAACACAAAATGTACTAATAATTTATAGAGATAAAGCCTTGGAGCAGCCTGAATTATCCATTGATAGCTGGATTTCCGTCCTCAGGCTGTCCAGTCTATGACGAATGGTAGACGTGCGGAGTAATGCCGTTGAACATTTGACGCTGCGAGTGGCTAATTCTCCGATTGCCCGAATCCTTCTCGGCAGAAAGTTTTCAGTCGCGCATTGGATCTCTTCGGGGTACGCGGATCTAGCAAAGCGCGAAGGTGCAGTTTCCCTAGAGGAGGCGGGGAAGATCGGCTTGGAAACAGCACTTCTCATTCAACATGTGAGAGAGTCACTCTGGAAGAAGGACCACAGGGAATTGAATCGTATGCGTCGACGTGGGTATTATTATTCATGTTCAAGCGACTACCAGCCTATCTACAACTACGACTCGGATGATTACAGCACCAAGGTTGAGGAGGAATCCAATACGGTGGAACAAGTGGTAGAATCGGCGTTCAAGGAAGAGTTGAAATACATGGAGGATGAGGGAGATAGTTTTAAAGAGTAGCTCATATATAAGCATAGCTTACAGCGAGGAGCACGAGGGTCCGGATCGGACAGCGGGATGATCGTTAGTCATAGGTACATATATAGGTAATATAGTAGTAGTTCTTCTCTCTCTTCCTTTTCCCCCACGTCTTACCTTAGACCATTTCGCGAGTCCCTTCAGTGAGGCTGTCTCCGAACGCCTCTCATCATAACAGCTTGGGAAGAACTTAATCTGTTGTCTTCGCATTCTAAAGCACGACCGTCTGGATTAGATTCTTCGGCACTCCAATGGTTGGTCAGTGTGGGTGTTCAGTTTGCTCGACTCGAGTGGAGCTGGAAACTCGAGGGCCGACCGGAAATGGAAATTTTGATTCAGTGGCAGCCCGACCGGCGGTACAAATAAACAACGCTTCTTTCTCTTCACCGCAATGATATCGTTTTTCTACAAAGTCATCCACGCTATTCAGGCGGATATAAGGAAACACGGTCCGAAAGAAATATGGAGCTTGGTTAAATGGTTAGGCTAGACGCAGGAAGGAAATCCATCGTCACGTATGTCTGGATTGTTCAATAAATTGCCTTTGATTAACATCTCAAAGCATTCTCTTTCTGAATGATCCCACACAACGGGCGAAGCTTTTGGATCCGCATTCAATAAGCGATTTGTGTAACGGAGAACAAGATTCTTATCATGGTACTAGTTAACGTCAACGTTAACGGAAGAACTGATGCTGATATAAGATTCACAGTAACGCCCGGACATGAAGCAGGACATGCGCACTTAAAATAACGTATAAGAAGGCATCGGTTCTCGTACGGCGAGGACGGCAAGACACGATCTCAAAATTGACATCTTGGATCTAATGTAGCACATACAAGATGGACGCCTGGCGAATTGTAGCATTTCGTGTCATGAGCCAAAGCCTCAAAACCATCTAGACGCAAGTGCCGTTATTATGTCAAACTCCGAGCTTCCTATCGTGAGTCGAATATTATTAGCGGCATAGATTCATTGAAAAGACCACCGCCACATGAACTATTGTTACCCCATTCTTGAGGGAAAAGTCAGCAACGCTAGCTAATCAGCGGAGTGTGTGGGTCCAACTTCGCGCATACACGGCGTCTTGACGGAAAGCTTGGGAATTCTGCGGCGAAAACGTGTTGATCAATCAGAGGATTAATCGCTACTCCGGCCGGTTATCTATCACTTGACTGCGTTATGGGTCCTTCAACCCATAAACAACCGTCATCGTCAGTAAACACAGGCCATCTGATTGGTCTGCGTCTCTGTATAAAAGGCCATAGATCCTATGGTAGAATCCACATCCCATAATGTCGACGCCCATACCCCAGCCGCCTACTGTCCCTTTCCTTGGAAATACTCGTGACTTGGACAGAGATGTCCCGATCCAATCCTTTATTCTTCTTGCCAAAACCTATGGCGAGATCTACCAGCTCGATCTCTTGGGTAGGGATACCTACCTGTGTGGTTTGCGGATGTGCTGACCATTGTCTTCTTCAGGCGGACGAAAGTTGATATGTATCAACTCGCATGCCCTAGCGAATGAGATATCAGATGACAAGCAGTTTAAAAAGAGCTCCTCGCCCGCATTATATGAAGTCCGCAACCTTGTTGGCGATGGTTTATTCACCGTAATAGTTTCTGCACCTGGTTCAAGTCATCGGTTACTGACAACAATTTCCAGGCTTTCAGTGATGAGTCAAATTGGGGTGTGGCTCGTATGTCGAGGGCCTTCTTGCCCTCATGCCGATGCTGAATATATTCTCAAGACCGCATCCTGATGCCTGCATTCGGTACGATGTCCGTGCGAGGTATGTTAGACGATATGAAGGACATTTGTGGTCAGCTACTTCTGAAGGTTAGTTTTATGCCACCCTGTCCTCATCATCAACCAATGTGTTTGTGTGCTGATGTGTTCAGTGGGAACGGTTGGTCATTTATTTGGATGAACCTGCGTTGGTTTCTTACTTTCACCAAAAGCTTCGGACCCCATGCAGTCATCGATCCTGCTACCGATTTTACTCGAGTTGCCCTGGATACAATCGCATATTGTACTATGTCTTATCGGTGCGACCTTATTCCTTTTACACGCATGTGCTTGTTCATAACCTTCCCAGACTGAACTCTTTCTACACTGTATGACCTTTCAATCGCAGTACATCCAACAAGCTTATATTATCGGACCACAGGAAACCCAACCGCCTTTTGTCAAGTCCATGGTCGACTTCTTGAAAGAAAGTTTTGTTCGCTCCAAGCGGCCACATCTTGTTCAGGCTTTGATGCATTCCGCGACGGCTAAATATGAAAACGATCAGCAGATCATGCGCGCACTGGCAAACTCCAGTATGTCGTATGTTGTTCCTATCCTTAGTGTTCTGTTATAATTGGTTTCAGTCATTGCTGACCGCAAGCAGAATCCTATCGACAAAAAAGATTTACTCGACCTCATGCTGAATGCGAAGGACCCTAAGACCGGCCAGGGACTTTCTGAAGAAAGCATCGGCCATAATGTGCGTGGTTGATCTAGCCAGTGCCGCTTTTGCTGATCGATTCCCTAGCTCTTGACCTTCCTGATCGCAGGTATGGGTACTCCCTCATACATCGTAATAATATAACTTAGTTAACCTCGTTTACAGGACATGAAACATCATCTGGTAAATGCAGCAGTCCTGTCCTATTTCCGCTATCTCATCTTATCCCGACAGGAATGATGACCTTCACGATCTACTTCTTGCTCAAAAATCCGGACAAAATGAGAAAGCTTCGAGCCGAGATTGATGAGGTCTTGGGAGGACGCCAAGTGGAAGTCGGAGACTTCGATAAACTCCCTTATCTTATTGGTAAGCCATAGCCGTCTTGCTCAAAGGGAATCACCAATGATCTTGAACAACATAGCTGTGATGCGGGAGTCGCTTCGTTTAGGGCCAACAGCGTCCTCGCGGACAGCAGCACCTATTGAAGACACCACTCTTGGGGGTGGAAAATATTTTGTCAAGGCTGGCACTTCCCTCACTATCCAAACATATGTGATGCACAGAGATCCCAAGGTGTGGGGAGAAGATGTGAGTGCATAGACCTCGGTCCAGGTGTTCGGATTATCTATATTGTTTTCTTTAGGCGGAAGAATTCCGTCCAGAAAGAATGTTGGACGGTAAATTCGAGGCTTTGCCGGTGAGTTCTTAGATCGTGTTCTTGGCTTTCGCAGAAGCTTACACTGCGAGTTAACAGCCTAACGCATGGCAACCAGTAAGCAGCTTCGCATTTCATCTTGGATTCCGCGCTGACTGTCTTCATCAGTTTGGTTTTGGTTTGAGAGGATGTATTGGGCGTCCATTCGCATGGCAGGAGGTCATATTAGTACTTACATCTGTCATCCAAAAGTTCGACCTATCATTGGCCGACCCTTCGTACACCCTTCAGATAAGCCAAGCTCTGACCATCAAGCCAAAGGATCTCAAGATATACGCAAAACTACGCACGAATGGGCCCCATATCTCCTCGGTCTCCGCCGTTGGAATCAAGAGAGTGTATGATGGTCCAGACGTCATTCCTCACCCTCACATCACGGCTCCAGCAGATAGTAAAGCGCCTCTTTATGTCCTGTACGGTTCCAATACAGGGACGTCAGAAGCCTTTGCCCAAAGGATTGCTAGCGAAGCTGCAACGTATAGTGAGTGCCAAAGGAAGCGACAAACAACGAATGCTAACTATGTTTCCAGGCTTCGCGGCCAAAATAGGAACTCTAGACTCGATTACAGGTCAGTTACCGACGAACGGCCCTATCGTCATCGTTACCGCATCTTTCGAAGGTTGGTAGCTTCTGGTCTGTTATGCTATTAGTACTGACTAGTACAAGGTGAACCCGCGGATAACGCAACTCGGTTCGTTGACTGGTTAAGTAATCTCCAAGGAGACGAGCTTCGAGGTGTTAGCTTTACTGTGTTTGGATGTGGCAACTCCGATTGGGTTCAGACGTATCAAAGAATACCGAAACTATGCGATGAACTCACTGAGAAACACGGTGGTAGGCGACTGCTTGAGCGAGGGGAGGGTGATGCAAGTCTAGGAAATTTCTTCCAAGTCTTCGACGAGTATCAAGGGAAATTGTGGAAAACTTTGTCCAAGGTAATGGTTCTCGATCCCTCACCTCGACGAGCATGCTCTGATCCAAGGGGTAGGAGTATTCTACTACGAAGATCACTACAAGCGTTTCGGTCATTGACGTGAAGGTCATCGACGCCGGAGACGAGAGAGCCGAGAGCCTTCGCCAGCCTGACACAGCCCTGGGTCGTCTGGTTGAAAACAAGATTCTCACTCCGACAGGTCATCCGGTGAAGAGGCATCTAGAGTTTGAGCTCCCGCCACGGATGAACTACAACCCTGGTGATTATTTGGCGATGTAAGTTACGCACCCTTTTCTCTTGACTCCTACTGATATCACGTCCCAGCCTCCCCCACAATCCGAGGCGCGATATCAATCGTGTGCTGTCTCATTTTGGTATCACGAAAGAACAGCATGTTCGTACCAAACCAGAGAGCTGTTGAATTATTTTGCTAACATGCTTGACTTCCAGGTTATCATATCGTCGACGAGTCCTACTTCGTTGCCCATCGGAAAGCCAGTCGCTCTATTCGAGATCCTGAGTGGCTATGTCGAGCTTTCACAACCGGCGACAAACAAGGACATCGAAAGTATCATATCGGCTTCATCTGACGAAGCTACCATTTCGTCGCTACAAATACTCAAGGCCTCTTATAACGACGAGGTTATAGCTAAACGGCTCAGTGTGCTCGATATCCTCGAGAAATACCCATCAGTGTCGGTCTCCCTTGGAGCATTTCTTCAGATGCTTCCACCTATGCGCGTACGTCAATACTCCATCTCCTCATCTCCCCTCTGGAATCCGCAGCATGTTACGCTGACCGTGAGTGTGATTGACTCTCCTTCACGTTCCGGAGGAGAGAGAGCATTTCTTGGAGTGGCTTCGAACTACCTCTCCAGTCTCGTACCTGGCGAACGGGTTCGGATGGCAGTCAGGAACTGTTCCCCATTGTTTCGCCTACCGTCGGACCCAACGGTTCCTATTGTGATGTTCTGTGCGGGATCTGGGATTGCACCGATGCGTGGATTCATGCAAGAGAGAGCTATGCAAAAGATATCTGGCAGAGATGTAGGGAAGGCCCTCCTCTTCTACGGTTGCAGGAATCCAGAGGTGGACTATCTGTATGGAGAGAATGATTTGAAGGAATGGGAGAGGTTGGGTGTCGTGGAGGTACATCCCGCGTTTTCGAGGGTGACCGCATTGCCGGAGGACAGTCGATATGTTCAAGAGTGAGCCCTTACTTTCTGCGTTCGCGTGCTGGTATCAAGTAACGTCTATTATAGTCGATTGTGGCATGATCGCCAAGTGATTCTAGAAGCTTATCACGCCGGAGCCAAGGTTAGTTCTATGATTTCTGGTTCAGTGAAAGGACCGACTGTGATGTCTTTTAGTTTTTCACCTGTGGTTCTGGACAAGTCGCCAAGGGGATCAAGAACAAACTGGTTGAAATTTTGGAGACTCAGCACGGACTCGATCATGATGAGGCCGTTAAACGATTCCAACAAGTCACCCAGGGTCGGTATGCGACTGATATCTTTGATTAACCTGTATGTTCCGACGGACTACACATAATGTCATGAACGATTTCGCGCTCTGACGATAAGATAGAGTTGATTGTCACTCCATGGTAAATTTTTCTGTGCATTCTGAAGAAGGGCTTATGACGTCCGGGAGGAACGTCGCAACCTATGAGAAGGACTTCATGTCTGCAAACAGGAAAATGTGCCTCATTGTTTACCGCATGTCTTTGGTCAGAACGACCACACTAATATGGGTATGAGGTCAATAGAGCCAGCAATAGCCTTAAATCCTTTGTTGCTAGTTTCCGGGTACAAGGCTTGTAGAGAGTATGGAAGAGCAGGATACACGACGCCGTCAGGGCCCAGAGGAAGTTTGAACACCAAGTTCAGTGCTGAAGAACCTGTGGAGAGGAAGTACCAGAAGGAAGAACTATGTAGAACCAAGTTGCCTTTCATTGACTCAGTGCCGACTCTCGATCACTTGACCGTCAAGAAACCGAAGGGCGGCCGTTGTTTCTGGAGTAGAGAGGAAGGCCTGGGGGGGCGGTAGTAGAGAGCTGAATGATAGCCTCGATGAAGAAATATTATCCGATGTATAGTGACCGGTCACGGTGATCTGAAAGGGTTTAACTTAGATTATGACCGAGCAACATCAAAACTTTTTGAATTCCCCGGATATGCGAAAGAGCGGCTTAGTTTAAAGCCTCAGACATCTCAGTGAATATTCACAGAAGTACGAGGAGGGCGTTAAATGTAAGTATGGACGAAATAACGCCTAAAGTAGAGGGCATTTTTTCAGACCTGTCGAGACCACAGTTTCGATGTCTGACTCTAGGGAAAGACACCATGGCGCTGTAGGAATTAATATTGATGCTGATGCTCGATGACTACTACGTGGAGTTTCGTTAGTGGGTAGATCCGAAGGACGGCCACGATTCCACGCACCCCAACAAATGCGGTCCTTGGCAAGATAGAAGACGACTTCGAAGAAATGAAATGATTTGCTGATAATCCTCAGACACGGGGGCAGAGCTTCTTGAGCCCTTCATAATCAACAGTGGAATTAGATCCGGAGGAGCAGGTGCAGCGGCGAAGACATTTCGACTTTCGGAGATGGTCGCAGTTCCGCCCTTCGGGTCGAACGCTGGAAGACTCAGTGTCATCGACGAAGGCGACTCGCGAGTCTGGTGGTACCGTGGACTTAATGACATTGCGCTTATCATCCAAACACGCGTAGAGAATTCGATCAAAATTCGATCTCCACCACCGAAAGGAAGAAATCGGAAATGCGGGGGCCAGTATGTTAACGTGATCGCTGTTGAAGAACCTGAAAATTCAAGTAGGATCCGTGGTACACGGAGGCAGATTTGGACGCTAGTGGGGACCAGTTCCCACGGAGCTCGGGCTCTTGAGTCGGCGTCGGACATAGCTTGAAGCTCCCATTCCGACTCGGAGTGTGGCATCTGGCACACGCAAATTTGCGAAGTGGAATTTTGGTTCTGAGCCGCACGACTTCCAGACAAATCGATATACCGCTTCCGCTGAAAGTCGTCTCGAGTTTAGCACCAATCACCACATCGCCTATCTGTCGAAGAAAGCAGAAAAAAATGAGTTAACGTAAGTATAAGTAATGCTCAAATGTTAATGTAAAAAATAGGGTACAAACAACAGCAGGATCCGCTTTAACTCTGATGTTACAAAATTCATTCAGTATACTCCGGGTACCAATCGGTAGCGCACGCTCTTCACCCATTCATTCCACTCCTCTCCGAATTGTTTGGATAAAACAACGTCTTCCTCACTCGAGCGAAGGACAAACGCTACGCCTGAAAATTTGTGATTGTCAATTTGAGTCATGACATGGAAGTTGACACTATACTCACACAATGTACCAAGCCAAAGAATTCCTGCAGCAGCCCAGAAAGCTCCTGGCCAGGTCTGTAGATATCCGCTCTCCCTGGTCCAAGACCCAGGGGCTGCTTGCCAAAGTCCCGTACCGACTAAAATCATGATCATCCCACTGTAGCTAGGGTGTCTTGGCAGCAAAAAACCTCAGCAAACTATGGACGTGGAGTAAATACACTTACCGGACAATGGAATATGGCCCTGTCTTCATCAGCCTGTGGTCTTTCTTCACTGTGTGTTCGAATGTAAACATTTCCCCCATCGTCCGAAAGCACATCAGTCGAATCGCTCCTCCGAGAATAATTAAAGTGGTGCCTAGAACTAGCAACGACGACAGGGCATTGAATTGCCAAATCCTCTCCGGATGTCCCCCGGGCATGAATAGATATCCAAGAACAATGCTGGACAATCGCCAGGATGGAAACCACTTGCTTAGAACGAGGGTTACGATTTCTGTCCCTGCAGCAGTCCATACAACGGCCTGGCGACGTGTGAATATAGCGAGCTGTTCGGATGGGTGGGTTTACCTTCTCAATAAAATTAGTGACAGTAACGTTCCGGTATATCGTTCTTTCGAGTAATGTTTTCTGTTCTGCAGGCAAAGGCTCCTTCGATGCAAGGGGTGGAGGAGTAGGAAACTTCGGTGGAGTTACCGCCCGTTGGTTCAGGTATGCGGCAAGATAGATGAAGATCAACGGTACAAGTGGGCTAGAGTCGGTTGGCCAGTTCATGTTTGTCGCGGGTGATCGTCTTGTTTAGAGTTGGGCGGATATACTTGTCCTAAGGTCCCACAGGTTAAGTATAACTAACAAAGTGTAACCGTATGACGCATGATTGAACCGTGTTATCGGGCCCATTTGATCAATCATCAAGGAAGGGGTCTTACTCTGTCGTCCTAGCATGGCGTTTTGAATCGCCCGGGATTGTTCCTGGGAAAAAACATGTTCCTGTGAGATGAAAGTCATATTACTATTGGAAGAACAAACAACACGCGCACATATGTATTTCAATCCCATCGAAGATAATCACCAAAATGCCGGCCTTTAAGATCAAAAGTTCTCAGCTCTGTCACTGAAGTTGGTGAATAAACCCACAAAGACCAACAAGCTACAAATTATGGCACGAGAAGCGTGTAAGCGAATACGAACGTCGCCTTCTTGGCCAGTACAACTAGAAAGGCTTCGGCAACTCAGACATATTATCATCTTACATTTTGATAGGAGAAACACAATGGCAATTTAATTTGGTACCGGTATGGCCCCATGCTCTAGTGGCCTGCGGCATCAGAAGGGCTAGGATTTGAAGCAGGGGGCTGCAGTGTGGTTCAATAATATTAATGCCGAACCGGTACCGGGGGTCAGAACCAGCCTGATTGCCGATGTAAGGCTGTGCGTGAAGTCTGGTCCCTTGAAAGAGGTCAACTTGCTTGTCAATGTCCAAGATGTGGTAATAGTAGCAATACTAGTAAGCATTGAGGGTTTAGAATAGTGAAGAAACCTGAAACGAAAGGACAAACAACGACCGCAATATGTATAGTGGTTATGCACCTTTGCCGTCTATAACAAACTTCCCCCACTGTATCCACCATTCGTCTACAGCCTCTATCGCATCGTAATTAAACTGTATCAACGTCGCCGCCCAAACTTTCGCGGAGGCCTCGTCTTCTTGATCAAGTGGTAAGGCCAGTGCTTCATCGCGTTGATCGCGTTCGGCACTAGGTGGTAAAGACATGAGCGCCGCAGCCTCTAGCTCCGAGGATAAAGAGCCCAGATTGCGAGGGGTTCGTATTTTTTGATAGCCGTCTAAAAGAAGGGGAATCTGCTCCACAGATGAAAGTTTCGAGAACAGATGAGGGAGCGTAAAGGCACTCTCAATCTAAAATTGCGCGAAAAAATCAGTTATATTCAAGTACCGCGGTAGCATACGACCTCACCGCCAAACAACTGGTCGAGAAAGGACTTCTTTAGAAAGGGACGCTAAATATAGGAAGAACACGTACTCGGAGTAAATTCCATAGAACTAGTGGACAAATATTCGATTGGGGCGGACACTCAAAAGGTACAAGAAAAACATACCGGTCCGGGTATCCCCGCGTCTCCGATGAGAACAACATTACGAGTGATATCAACAAGATGTGGAACCGCTTTTGGAACTACTTGTCGTTCTCGATGACAGTGCGATGCCAGTCGCAGGAGACGGAAAACCCTGGGAGTAAGTCGGATCAGCATACTCGGGCCGTCCTTTTCGACTGCGTGACTTACAATGAGTCACACTGACCAAGAACGTCTGCAAAAGCGTCCATAACATCCGCATTCTCCCCTTGGGATTGCACACCATCGAACTCGGATTTGCTGGGCGACATGATTACGATGATATATAGCTCAGGACCGTGCTATGCAATAGTGAGCCTTAGAATACCGTAGACGTAAAGAAGCACCATTACCATCGCGCCCAAAACCATTCCATCAGAAATCATCCAGAGTTTAATCTACACGGAGAAATGATTTGTTAACTTTGAGCTTCAAGTTGCATAAGAAATTGGGACTTGCAGCAGTCGACCGCGTCAATCCTTCCAGCTTCGGATCTGCACGCATAGATGCTACCGGGATACAGAACGTTGCACTACAACAGTATGAGAAGACACAGGGCCTTTGCATGGTAACATGACGTACCCTGTTACCTGGCGAATTCCGGTATGTCGAAGAGAAGATTCGAAATCTTCGTCGCTATCACTGCTGTTACTGCTGTCAACGTCGGAATATGTCTCCGAAAGAAAGGTGCGGCTAATCCCACTGTCGCCATCGGCCCCCACAACCTAAAGGGAGGAGAATTTTGGTATACGGCTGAGTGAATAGCTAAGGAAGAAAAATACCAGGTCTCCCTCTATTGTTTCCCCGGTCTTGGAAGTGACAATTGGTCTGCCGAGTTTCGACGTCGAGAACGAAACGATGTCTACTTCATATCTGATGTCGATCCCAGCTTCACGACATAAGTCGCGTAAATGGCTGCACAGAACATCATGCTGCCGAGGATCTCCTTAGATCGATTCCGGAAAATGACAAACTATTACATACAGGAATCGTGTGGAAGTCAGAGCCTAGATCAGTCATGACTTGGTCGAAAAATTCAGTCAGTCCAATTGACCGAGACGTGCTGCCTAGTCATGAATTAGTTGAATGATGAGTATCCTCTGAAGGCCACTTCACAAAAGCACCTTCAATGTACTCCAATCTACATGAATAAGTGAGTAGGGCCATGGCATACTACAAGTTGTTCACACACCCTGAAGCAGTGGTACCCTTGCTTTGGAGTAAAGACTTGACCCCAGGAAGACGAACCAGAAGACGCGCTGCATTAGGAGGAGCACGTACACCACGCTGAAGGACCTTTAGCATCGTAGATAAGACCTGAGGCCTAATCATGCGTAGCCAAAGCTTAACACTCACCGGTACATCTTCCGAGTTTTTCTCGACCACGACAACGTTGTGCCCAACTTGTCTCAATCGATAAGCACAGAGAAGACCTTCCATGCTCGCTCCAATGATTATGCATTGTGCTGAGTGAACCTCATTCTTAGGAGGTAACATGGCCAGAAGATGGGAAGGGCGAATATAGATGGTGGACAACAACTGAGGAAAGAGTCAGGGGCGTGGTGATGGCCGTGGAGATGGAAATAGAATTCACGAGACCTATCAATGTTTTTAACCTTCGACCTATCTATCAACGTTCGCCCAGACGCGAAATCGAAACGATGGAAGGCTCAGGATTGAAAGTAACCGTCCGAAATCCAGACACATAGTACTGCTAGACGCACCGGTCACTCGGAAGATAGACCGTGTACCGCCATTTACAGTTGCGCATGCAAGACCAAGGTTCGTTGTTCGTTGCAAAGGTACTGGTAATAGATACGAATCACGCCTCGGGCCGCTATTCTCATCACTGGATCATTCGGACTCGTTGATCGCCGTAACGCTGCGGAATTTGCCATCAGTGGACGTTTCCACAGGCTTTACACTGCATATACTCGCTCACCAGATGTTTCTTCAAAGCTGGAATGTAGAATATTACACAGCCTGTTGTTGCAACATGACATTCACATAGCGGCAAAACCGATAGCTTAATCGCAATGGTAGAATCCATTCACGATAAGATGCTAAATGTTCATAACCTTGTTTAGATCTCGCGCTTTGTCTGGGTGCCTATACGCCTCTCGAATCGGGAGAACCAATTACCATTAAAATCCGGAACGAGAGCTTTTCTCCTCACAGAAACCATTTGATTCGGCATTTGCCTGGACTATCCAGGGCTGTCGGTCACAGTTAGCGCCGCTCATCCTAGCATTGCGTCATGTCCGTAAGGATAAGTGGCGGATGCCTCATCCTGCGAAACAAGTAAAAAATACCTATGCCAGTCCATAGAGCGCTGTAGCCGAGTTTCGCCCCAGGAAAAACTGAGAACATACTGATGAAAGCTAGAGACACGATTTCCAGCAGACGAGGTACAAAGAATTGACACATCTGGTGTAGTCGCATCGTAGACGAACTTCATCCGAGAAGCTGCCACAGTATCTAGGTAAGTTTCTAATTTCAGGGCCAGGACCTGCCAGTATGCTGATCACATTCTAATTCGCTTAGTGCTTGACATTCCGAAAGTCCAGGTGATAGCATCCGGGAAAGATTTGCGTCTGCAACCGAAAGACCTACATCGCTAGCCTTTCCCGAGAAGATTCCTTCCACCTAAAATCATTGTGAATCTCATTCAAAGCTGAACGTAGAACTGATAGAATCACCAAAAGAAAAGTCCATCCATTTTAGTTCATAATGTCATGCAACGGCGTGATTGCGATCAACACTTGGGATCATTCGGGTAGTAATAAATGCGTCGCGGGTACCAGAGGGTTCTACCGATAAGCACAATGCAACTTCGGATAGACACGAAGCGACTCGGAGCTACAAGTGCATTCAGCCGTTTGCGACTAACATAGAGCTGCCTTCGGATCCGTCTACGGCCAAGGATGCTGCCAATTACATCCACCTTTCGGAACGGACGGTTTTCTGACCCTGACGGGCTGAAAATCTCCTATGTCGGGCTGTGATGGGAAAGGGTAATGAATGAACAGCAGAAAACTAGGGTGTAGAAAGGAAAATGGATGAACGGACACTTGAAACACGAAGCTTCATATACGGCAGGCCGCTCTCCATATCAATAATTCCTGACTTGCACAGGTAAATGCAAGCGGTCCTCCAGAGATTTTCCGAAGCACGCCATACACCAAGCTATAATGTAGGCATAGTCTCGTCAGGTTAAAGGAGGTATGCTGAAAGGAACCGACAGGTCTACGAGGGGCGCTGGACGGCAGGCAAGAATACTGGGTCCTCTCGTCAATGACGACCTCTGTCCAGCTTGTCGCATTATGCTACCCTGCGACATGTGCCGAAAAGATCCCAAGGGACTCTCCTTACCGTCCGTGCGACCGAGACACGTCAGGCTGGAAGTGCATTTGGATTCGCAAGAACAGTCTCTCTTTAGACTCACCTGTGTCGCGAGGCGTCTTGTCGTCACGCCCACGTGATAGTCGTCCAAATTTCCAGATCAAGTTCCACCATATCGCACGGATATAGGATAGTCAGGACGTGAAGATTCTCCTGATATCAGAAGGCAAAAAGGACATGGATAATCTTGCAGTTCAATGCCCCGCCGTGTCGCGTCGCGTTCACCAGGTCTATTTGTAGGAAACCCGTCGCTGTCCCATAAATTTGCCTTCGGAAAGCTCGTCTTTGGAACCTTATCTCCACGGAGGATCAGATTTTCACTATGAAGCCTTCGGCTACGTGTTCGAATTCATGCTGCAAGCACCAGGGGTCTGTCGTCATACATTGTCCATAAAACCTGAGCCCCGATTAGCCAGAATGTTGCATATCTGCACTGTGTCAAAATCGTGCATTGTGCGAGTGAACACGTACATACCGTGTTTCCAACCCCGACATGCTGTTTTGCGCTTCTTTTTTGCGACAACTTTCGGTCCAGCTATCGTGATGATGCTCTGCCATGACAAGACGCCCACATTTCGACCTGAATGGTTTCGAGTTCGATGAGCAGTCGTCCGAGTGTATGTCCGTCCGTCAGCGTGTCTTTGTGCCATCGAACATAACTGTCGTTGGGTCTTAATCTTCCGCTGAAGCTTTGCACGCCCGTGAAAAAAAAATTTTTCGAAACGCATGAAGGTGTGTAATAACTCACTGTCTCTCGGCACACAGGCATGCTGTCACAATAGCCGTGTATCTTACGCTTGCAGAAAGACTCTCTACTGCACAAAGCAGGATGGTCGGTTAGAGTCTACGTGCGCATTTCAAACGGTTGTAGTGATGATAGTCTCTCGCCTTATGGACAGGCCAAAAAACGGTCGACGTCAAGTCAACTAGATTGCAAGGGGCCGAAGGAACATGGTGGTCAATAGTGAAGCCGCAGACGAAAGGGGTTGGCGCCACATTTAGACAACACAGATGTTGCTAGTGTTTTGACATTACATGTATGCGACACGACAACTGACCATTCATTGGCAATGAAGCTATTGGGAGTCTGGGAGGTACTAAAGTTAACATACGGGTCCGGACTCCTGAGCCTCGACCTTCGGAACCCGCTCAATCTCGCTGGGCAGCTGGCTAAGCTGGCGGTGCGGGCGCCGGGTATCGATGAAGGAAATGAAAAAAATTAAAAACACTGTTTGGATAGTTCCGATACGGGGAATCGAACCCCGAGCTGCCGCGTGAAAGGCGGCAATGTTAGCCGTTACACCATATCGGATTGGCTTCTAATTTGTGCATACCAGCTAGGTCGATTGCAAAGACTCACATCTAACTGCCCTCAAAAACTAACCATATTTCTATGGAGCGATCGGGTTAGTCACCGCTACTTTTGTACAAGTGTTACCGTACGTGACTCAGGTCACGGAGATTCAATCGCTCTTGTAGAAATGCTTAGTTTGATGAGAGGATCAAATCTGCAAGACCGATTTTAATTTGATCAAGAATTGGAAGAGTGACTGATCCTGAAAAGTCCTGAAAAGGCCGCTTGTCACGCTTTTGGCAGAGGGTCACGCTAATGTCACATCTCGTGACAGCTTTTGGCCCTTTTTTTCTTCCCTCGGAAATTAACTATTTCAGGCAATTTAGGGTTTGGAAAATTTTGACCTCAAAATGGCCGGTGTTTAAAAGTAGCGGTGACTAAGCCGATCGCTCCATAAGTGCGGCGGACATTTATTACTGCTACGTCTGATTTGCTGTGCTTTCCGCGGCTTCGCAGATACGACCCTACGATAAACTGTTCGATTCTGGGGAAGATGTCAAATTAAAGGGTCAAAGTCACTGATCAGACACTGCGTACCTCTCTTTTATCAGGAATGAGACGCCCTGGCCCAGGAAACCTTTAACAACCTGCATCTCCAAACCCTGATACAACCCCCCTGGGCTCTTTGACGCGTCGAGAAAGATAGAACCCAAAGTGGAGATGGAAGTTGTTTTGCGTTGGGCTTGTAACCTGACTTTGGCGAGGATAAGTGGATAGAGGATCGCGACAGCTGCAAAAATGTTGGGTCTCAGTCGTTCATACGAGTAAAAAACTGACCAATAGAACTAGATACAGCGCCGCCAATAAAAGCCTCCTTAGGACTTAGCTTAATTGCAGAAGAGCGGGAGCGAGAGAGTTTATCTGCAACTCTTCTGTAGATCTGAAAGACGGCAAGCGTTATGGAGGGATTGAGCGACAACAGAATCGTGGTCTGAAAACCTATGTAGTTTGTTAGAAAATATGGGCTTGGGTGTTGAATGAATGTACCTCGCCAAAACCCAGAAAGCCCGTGCTCGCTATAGATGAGCTTAACGACTGACGGCAGGCCCACTGTTTGGTCTTCCTCGGAATTTTCTTCGTCGTCGTCGGCATCGCGCTCAGCCTGCAAGCGCAGGTAATGAGGTTCAAGGGCATCGACACCGCACGAGAAGCAACGCCTGCAATGAAGCCGAGAAAAAGTTCCTGTAATACCGGAAGGGATATCTTTGTTTTGGTATCATTATAGCGATAGCGGAGAACAGTGTTTCGCAAAAAGGAGTAGACGTGATAGTAGCAAAAACTGCTCGCAGTCAGACGCGCCATTAGTAGCTCGAAAAGATGAGAAACGCACTTGGACACAAGAGATGCGCCTGTATCGGTCATTATCCCATCGTACAAGGCGGTCAAGCCATATCGCCTTGTGAGGCCGTTAGCGAACGCGCTCCCTACGGCGCCGGAGACGGCCTGGACGATGGGAGGGAGGGTGCTGGTCATGGTTCAAGGTGAAGAGCGCCATTGGAGGTGGTGGCGTAAGTAGGGGAGAAGATTATGATGTCATCGAACGCGTCCGGCTATATAGACTTGCACGTGAAATATCTTTCCTTCCGTTACCACCATGATTGCCCATGGAATCCGAACTCTTGGTGTCCTAGGCGCAGGCCAGATGGGAACCGGAATTGCCCTGGTGTCTGCACTGCGAGCAAAGGTTCCCGTACTTTTGCACGACCGGTCCCAAGATCAAGTAGTCAAGGGCCTCGCTTTTGTAGATAAGTTGCTCGAGAAGGACGTGTCGAAAGGGAGGATAAGCAGCGAAGAAGCAAAGGAGGCAAGAGACAGAATAACGGGAGTCGATGGAGTTCATGCGATGAGAGACGTGGATATGGTCGTTGAAGTGAGTACACAAAACCCCAGTCTAGCTCTATAATGCTCAAATACCGCCTTCAGGCTGTCTCGGAGAACCTGTCGCTGAAGCAGAAAATATTCCAACAGTTTGCAACTGAACTGTCGCCCGAAGCTATCCTGGCATCCAACACTAGTTCGATAAGCATCACTAAGATTGCGGCTGCTACAATACCCGAAGGTGTTAGTGCCGCCAGTGATGCAGGAAAGAAGACTGCCGGACGTGTTGTTGGTTGGTCGTCGTCGGCACCGACCGTAACCTTTCATTAATGCGCATACAGGCCTTCACTTTTTCAATCCTGTACCTGTCATGGTACGCCCAATCTGTTTTGTGAAATACGCCGCTCACGAGGGATGTCCGGCAGAAACTTGTAGAGCTCATCTCAGCTTTACAAACCACATCAGACACATTAGACAGGGCACGCTCATTCGCCACCGCATGCGGAAAAGGTGCGGCTCAGGTGTTCCTTCCCCGAACAACCTTGTCTCATTCTGCGTAGAAGTGACAACTTCAAAGGACGTTCCCGGATTCGTCTCCAATGCTCTCTTGATGCCGTTCATCAACGAGGTATGTGTTGTATACCTCTGATGTGTATCAAATTCACGCTGGCGTATAGGCCATCATGTGTCTGGAACAAGTACGCCTTATTTCATTCCTGCCGCTATACCTAAAGGGATGATCCTTTCAGGGAACGGCCACCCGAGACGATATCGACACAACGATGAAGCTGGGCATGAATCATCCCATGGGCCCACTGCAGCTTGGTATGTGTTCCCAATCTTACACTGTTCTGACTTCTCTAACGTTTTCGCTAAATAGCTGACTTGTACGTCGATTCAATTATATTCATCTGTATTCTTTCTAATCTTAGGCTGCTCAGCATCGGGCTGGATACATGTCTTGCAATCCAGGAAACACTCTATACTGGCACTCGAGACTCAAAGTACCGGCCCAGCGTGTTACTCGAGCGAATGGTGGACGCGGGGTGGTATGGCAAAAAGAGTGGGAAGGGCTTTTACGATTATAACTGATCTTTGTGGGAACAACGTGAGAACAATGAATAACCAAAATACACGATTGATTGTAAGATAATAGAAAAGGAAGAATAAAGACGCGTCCGGCAAAGTATCCGCGTCAAACATTATGCGTCGTCGTCAGAGTCATGACCCACAGACATCATTTCATTCAAACTAGAACGAAGTAAGTAAGCCAGATGCCTGCGAACGGACAAGGCTGTCGTACCAATGAACCAGTGGTCTGACAACTACCGCAACATCCGCGAGTGTCTGCTTGAAATCGGGATCAAGTACCTCTTCATCAGTGAAGCTGCATTCCACGACTTCAATCAGTGTGTTGTTCCCTCCTTGAGATTCCAAGCCAATGATCTTACTAATGGATGACCGCGAAGGAACGACATTTGAGCAGATCAATATCTCTGAATGCACAACTTTAGTATGACGAAATTCGAAAGAACGTGAAACCATACGGATGGTCCTTGTCAACTCCCTTCGGTGCAACCTTTAATTCATCGTCTCTCCCAAAGATATTGTTCCTCTTTCCAGGTTTCGGCTCTCCAAAATACTTGACAAATTCTGGGGAGGATATTATGTCTCTAAGCTGGGAAGAATTACGTTTGATACTAGTCCTGGAATAAATCAGAGTGTCGTCGAGGTGGGTGTAATTTGAGTTAAGACCTTATGGTTGCCAGTTCGTTTCTGCCTGGACACCAAAGTCCACCGGCAAAGAGGCTTTCACCACCTGGCTTGACTGTCAAAAGTGAGATTAGAGAGATCAGGTGGATTGAAGTAGGGAGTTACTTGATCTAAAGTGCAGATGAGAATGGCAAAAATCAACCTCGCGGAATGATGACCTACATGTGATCTAGGAGAGCAATCAGCCGACAAGCTAGACTATGGAAAGCGGAGTATACACACATGCAGCGAACACACCCTTTCTCCCGCTCCTAGAAAAGCTCGCCGACAAATTCTTCTTATACGGTGTCTTATCATTACTAAAGCGAATCTAGAGTGATGCGATCAGCCTAGCGCAACGAGAATAAGGCGTCAAACGACGCGTACATCGCGGTATATCCGATGAATCACGTCTTTCGGCGGCAACGGCGGGATTTCCCCGTCGACTTCACTAAGCTTGTCCGTGAAAGCCTCGACGAAATCCTTCCACTCCTTTTCTGCCTGACGGAACACGCGTTCTGGCTAATGTCAGCCGACCAATCGAAACATTTATTCAGAATTCGGAACAGACCATGTAGCTTGAACCTGGTAAGTTCACTATCAGCATTAAAGAGTAGAACCACAAGAATAGACGTACCATTCCCGGTCATTACACTCTGGCTTCTGTAGCTGTGCCAAAAAGTCTAGGGTATTCTGAGAAACTTGGCCGGGAGGAACTGAAGGAGACGCGTCAACGGCGGACAGCGGTACCCTGGAGAGCAGCGCACCTTGGCCTGTCTTTGGCGCGTCAATGACTACACCGACGACCTGCTGTCCCTCTTCAAGCTCCAAGTCTGACTCTTCATCTTCGTCACTCGCAACCTTTCGCTTCTTCTTCGGGCTCTTTTTCTTTTTCTTCGGTTTATCATCGTCGTCGTCGTCTAGCGCGTCACTGTTGAACTCTTCCTCGTCCGAGTCGTTGACTTTTCGAGTTCTCTTTCTTGGAGACTTTCGCTGGGACCCCGCTTCTTCAACGTCGGATGCCTCTGAGTCTTGTGGTTTACGCTTCTTTGAGGAACGGGATGTAGGCGTCTTCGTTGCACGCGTTTTGGCAGCCATGGTGATTGTCTGAGTAAGACACGGACCGGTTATATCGGACCGGTATTTCTGTGAACTAGACAAACAAACACAGCTTGCAGTGGTTGACTGGCACTTCCACCTGGCACCACTTCCACCACTTCCGCAGCCTTCAGCATTTGAGTCCCTGTTTGTTCCTAAGTAAAAACCTCCCACACTCCAGCTTTTGGTGAGGATCCTTATGTCGCAGATATATATTTAGCTAATATTTAAGCGGTTATTTCAGTGGCAATAGGGCATAATGTCTGCCTCGAATTGGATGCCCTGCACAGGATGCTCGTGTCTAAATCATCATATTCCCCCTCCAAATGCTTTCTCGGGGAATGATTCTTTCATGACTATGGATCTCACGCGTCTAATGCGCTCGAATGACCAGCCATTACCAGCCGAAGCTAAAGCTATTCGAGGCATGCTATCCCAACACGAGCAGCACGTCGCAATCACAGATTTGCGCATCTCTGCCCTTAGTGATTTTCGTCAAGACATGGTCAACCTTATCTCAAAGGCTGATGAGATGATCGCTGCTCTTCGCGAGGAACGTGAACGAGTATTGGTGAAAATAAAAGAGAAAAGGGGTCTTCTAAGCGCCGTTCGACGAGTTCCCTCGGAGCTACTGTTCCAGATATTTCGTGACGCAATCGAATTTCCCATCAAGGTCACCCAGTCCGACCGCGACGTCTTTTGGTGGGATTTTACACCTGTTCAGTGTTCGCTCTGGACCATTGAACTCGTTTCACGGAGGTGGAGGACTGTCTCTCTCACCTTCCCCGAGCTATGGTCACACGTCAACATTATGATCACAAAAGAGGGTTTTGCAGAAGGGGAATATAGTCTCATTCGGCGTCTCGGTTTTCAATTAGCCCGTTCTCAGCAGTCCTCCCTTTCCTTGTGTATATGCGATAGCGACTATCCAAATCACACGAAACTCCCCTCTTCACTCGAAATGCTACTCTTTTCAGCTTCTGCGAGATTACGCGAATTACACCTTTGCATGAAGGCAGAGATGTTCTCTAACATCCCTTCGCTGAAATTACCGTTGCCATCCCTTGAGATTGTTTTCATTCTTTGCACGGATGCCCTTCGTATCAACGATTACAGCGATTTGCAATTGGTCTGCAATGCACCCAAGCTTCGTGATCTCACGTTCATAGACGTTGAAGACCCAGCAGAATCATTTACATTTACATGGGCCCAGATCACTCGTTGCAACATCTCTTGTGCGTACGGCAGGGGGGAAAGTCCGGGACCTGATCATTCCAGATTCCTGAATGTCCTCAGGTTGATGCCGAATTTGACAAGTTGCGATTTGGTCTGTGAAGCATACACAGCTGAATTAGAAGCTGACGGTGTGCATGCACAAAGCTTCAGGACTTCACAGTGACATCATGGCCATGTCTCAAAGCTATTCCCCAGTTATTTAGCAGGCTCTTGTTACCGTCCTTCTCCGTCTTCAAAACAAAGTGCTCGGTGGGATCTTTTGAGCCAGACCCTGAAGACACGTTCAGATCCATCCGGCATGCCATCAATGTGTCCCAGAGCCCTTTAACAACTCTTGAATTCGAAAACGGTCTCATCGCAGAAGACCTCCTCTCCATCCTTCGGACTACACCTACTCTAGAGTCCTTGAAGCTCGTCGATGTTGGTCCCAATGCAATTACCGACCAGACTTTGAACGAACTCACAGTCAGACCAAACGAAGACTTTATTACGCCCCGGCTATCCAGTCTCCACCTCGTTGCAGAAGTGGAATTTACACCGCAGAAATTTGTCGCCATGGTGGAGTCGCGACAAAAGGACTTGCTCGGGGTTGACCACCTGAAGTATATCAATATATGTTGGGTGACCGTCGAAGACGATCTGAGCAAAAAGGAAGCTTCGGGTATGGTTATATTGTCCGCTTTGAATACTTATTGGCCCGGGTCGGAGGAATTGGAATTCATCTTGACGACGCGGAAAAGCTCTGCGTTTGATAGCGAAAACGAGACTGAAGGTTAATTAGCACTGCGGGGGTCGACTGCTTTTTTGGACCTGAAAACATATTCTTAAAATTTTGTGACTTTTGATCGCCTTTTTGCCATGGAAAAACAGGATCTGAAAAATGCAATAAAAAACTTTGTGTTCTCCTTTGTTCTGAACAACGGAAACCGCTTTTTTGATCTGTTTTCTGCGTTGATTGCCTTATCATAAAACAGAATGAAAAACGAGTCACGGTCCTCTTCATCTTGTTTCTAGTTGGTCCTTTTTCCCATTGAAAATTTCAAGTCTAAAAACATAAGTGCCGGCCCACTGTTGTAAACCGAGTGGAAGAAACACTCCGAGTTCTGGCAGTCCCGCAGTTCAGGCGACTCTCGGATTTCGGTCCGACTCGATCGAGTCGTGATTGTGGCCCTTATTTATTCTTCTTTGCAACTTCATTTCAGGTGGATCGTGATGATAGAAGAAGATCCTCGACAAATGGACTACAATAAGCCTTGGCCAGAATCTCAGGGAGTACGAATGGCACATCTCGCACTCTACATCTTGGTCAAAGTCGAAGAGACTGGTGTATGGAATGTTTGGTCCGCTAGCATAAATCGGCAACCATCATTGAACACCTCGGCCAAGTTCAACGTTATCATTCCGGCTCTGTTAAGTTGCACCATACGAGAATCTTTGGAACGTTTCCACTGCTGGGGCATGACCCAGGTATTCTGGAACAAGTTCAGCAGTTGTCATCAGGACGCCCTCAGTTTAGGTATGTTGATGTTATTTTAGACTCGCCTGGGGCTTGCAAATGAGCTTCTCCAGCTCTGCAATTGTACAACAGCAATTCTGAAGACACTGTGTCGGAAAACTTGATAGATACCTTTTTCGCCACTCACGAGGACAGCACGCTCAATTTCTCGAGTATCACACAGATGGCGGACGAAGTCTCTACACACCTATGCGTGCCTTGTGCGTATAATTTTCCTCACACTTTACCCCAGTTCTAAAACGTTTAATGTCGTGAAGTCATGAACCCAGGCGAGACTCGATCCAGGACCGAAACCCCAGCAACGATACCGGAAGATGCGGATGCTGCAGCGACTAAACTCTTGGCCGAGTACGATTTATCAGATCCTTGGGGAAGGCGCCGTCAAGAGGTGCTGAAATCACTTGTAAGTCGACGAGATATTTTTCAGCCAGTAGTTGATTTGATTCTTGACGATAGGTTCATCTTCGTGACGGTGGAAAGTGTCCCCTATCAGACAACCCATTCAAAGGGTTTGGAACTTCCGAGTTTCTCCTTCGTGCTCCGCCTACGCTGTGCCATATCATCCCCAACTCCATTGGCTACAATAACAAGGTACATTTCGTTGTCTCACTATCAATTTTATCATTGATTATCGTTTACCACCAGACAGGCACGTTGAATATGATATGCTTATTCGCAGGGAAGACAGTTGGCGAACATGTACGAGAGAAGCTCAACTCCCTAGTGAACGTGATCAACCTTGACACCACTATCTCTGTTATTTTCGACACACTTGCGTTTGGCATCGAGGCTCTTACGGAGGACAATGAGGTTCGAATGCAATCCATAATCTCAAGTTTTATAACCTCATCATCAATGACACTGTCCATAGGTGCACTATATCTTCCGCCTCGCTCCAAAAGTCGAGATGGAAACTGGGACAAACCTGTTCGCCATCAAGCCTAATGCGCGCCTTCCGTTCGGTACCGGTCCGGACGGGGAAAAGCTTGGTGGAGGGCCTGACCCCGTGCTATGCAATCTTCATTGGGCTGTTGTCAGAGTTATGCGTATGAGTGGAGCTGCTGACGTTTTGCAGGAGGAATTGGAGGAACAACAGCAGAATCCTTCTGCCATATCGTCGCGGCATTATATCGATGCTCGTCTTGACCACTTCGCGATGGAGAGGGAGACAGTTTCCAGCGCGTCGAAGAGTTCGCTTAATGTCTTGCAAGAACCATATCGGCATTTCTCGTTCATGTAGGATACCTTTTCCTCTGTTGTAGAAAATTCCATGTGCATGTGTATATTCTCGGTGACTTTATTCAGCTTGTCTGACACATCATTTGTAACTATCTCCATCATATGGGACTCATTTGCTTTGGCGAAATACCATACTCCCTGTCAACACATAAAGGTGTTGTAATCAGGCCGATTCTGCCTCTGTATCCAAGAGGTACTATGTCACAGCCAACCAAAATATTCCGACATCAAGACCAAATCATCAACGCTGTTATCCTCATCCGAGCTGACGATGCCCGAGATCTAGCGATCGATTGAAGAGAAACACCGCCGCTCCAAGTTCGTCAGCGACGGTTATGGGGGATCGGACACAGCTTAGTGAGCGAGACGAAAAGGTGTTGAAAATCCAAGAGAACAGCCCGAAACTTCCTAACGAAACATTTTCCCTTTATACTTTTGCCCCGAACACATTGACATCATAGATATCTTGAACCGTTTTCATATCCAGATCGATAGCGGCAGACAGAGTACCTGAGATTTCAGAGTCAGATAAATATTGTGAAGGGGAATGGACGGGCTTTGGCCACTAGATATAAAGATGAGTATGGGGGTAAGTACAAGATAGGTCCACGGGTATACGCATTACTGACTGATATGTCGAGTTTACCCCCAGTCATCTCTGCCGCCTGGTCCCGAACGTGGGTGATCTGCTCGTTGTTTGTAACGTCAAGAGCAAAAGTATTCATCCTTGCTTTCTACAAATCCGAAAGCACGGCATCATTGAGGGCGATTTCAAAGACGATGAGAGCTAGGAGCTCAGGGTTTAAGGATGGATCCTCTTAGAGTATAGTCAGTCGAACTTGCCGAGTCGTCGCTGGAATTCGCGAGCAAGAGCATTGCCGATTCCCGTACTGCACCTAGTGGGCCGTGAGCAGAGTGATTACAGTAGTACCAAGATGGGACTACCCAGTGATTAGCACCGTTTTTCTTGGAGACATGGTTCGTGGCAAGGGGATAAAGAGCCGATGATGGTTGGGGCTCGCATTGTCTCGCGGGAGCCGGAGAGATTCATACTGTACTGAGACAGTTCACATCGATACCGACGATGCTTTCTGTAATAGTACTGTGAATTCATTCAAAATTTCAAGAGCAAAGAAATGTTGAGACTACAGGGAAGTTCTAGCTGTGGGTGTTTGGATGTCCAGCAGATCGTGCCAGATGCCGGCGGAACGGCCCGGTTGCCTGCCCTCAAGAGAAGGAACTTTGCGATCCAACATCGATTATCGCGGTTGACGAAGCCCACAGACTCAAGTAGAGCGAGCGTGTTGTCGTCCTCTCTCCTAATTTCCAGTCAACAATTCACTGGCACTCCGTTGGTCGGACACTGATATCTCGGAAAGACGGAACCACAATGTCGACTGCACGCTCACAAGGCCGCCGAAAAGGACGTCCTTCGATAACGCTGACAGATTGTCTTGGTCACATATGAACTCGCTCGACTTGTTCAAATTTTCGCAGCCAAGAGGTCACGATGGAGTATTCCGCGGACGTTCCGAAGAGCCAATACGTATAGCCTTCGGATTCCGTTTCCAGAGCCAGTGTTCCATGTGCAAGGTGCAGATAGGATTCGATAGCCAGTAAGGTAATGTGAATTAAATTGACTTTGCGCTATTTAACCCTTTTCGCAGCTCGAAGATCGGTCCAGATCCCGACACAGACCATGTTGACGTTTCCTCGTCCCAGCGACTGGTCTGCACCTATTGCTCTTTAACTGAAGCATACTGCAGCACTGCAGCAGCACCGATACAACCGAAGTCATGCTGATGAATTGTCGGCCGTTGAGAGGTAGGGGGTTGCCACTGAACCATATCGCACGCCCTGGCCAACGATAGTAATTAACCGTGTCGTTTGAAATACCCCCACCGCTATTCATCAGCCATGTTTAAACACCTCTCCACGAATAATCGGCCAAACCGCCTCACAAAACCGCTCAACATTGAGATGACACTCCCTCTGGCATCTCTGACAACCGAAATCAGGAACCCGGCGTCGACGGATATCGACACGCTCAGTACGGCCGAACTCTGCAAAATTATCAATGTCCAGGATGCCCTCGTTGCTCCAGCAGTCGGAGAAGTGCTTCCAGCCATTGCGGAGGCTATTGACGCTATTGTAGAGAGAATTGAAGCTGGCGGCAGGCTCCTGTACATGGGTGCTGGGTCGAGCGGACGGTGCGTATTTATTTATTTCTCGACTAGGGGAACCGACTTGGCTTGACGTTACACCAAACAGTCTAGGCGTCCTCGACGCGGCAGAACTTCCCCCAACATATACTGCAGACAACATGCAGTATATTGCTCTCATAGCTGGAGGCGACGGAGCCCTCAGGACGGCTAGAGAGGTGATTGAAGACTCGCGCGAGGCAGGACGAGCGGACTTGGATGCCCTGTTCCCGACCTCCGACGACGCGCTGATCGGTATAACGTCCTCTGGGCGTACACCGTACGTTTTGGGTGCTCTGCAGCGCGCACACGAGCTCGGTTTGCTGACCATAGGCCTCGTCTGCGTCCGGCCAAGTGCAGTTCGAATGGAAAGGAACTGCACAGTAGTCGTTGATCCCGTCACTGGTCCAGAGGTCATCACTGGTAGCACGAGAATGAAGGCCGGCACCGCTACGAAGATGGCCCTCAACATGATATCAACAGGTATTCAGATAAAATTAGGAAAAACGTACGGGAATTTGGTATGTTTCTTTCTTTTTCGTCGTGTGCGCGTGCTCATGCGTTCATTGGCATTAAGATGATCGATCTTAATGCATCGAATCACAAGTTGGTTTCTCGTGCGAGACGCATTATCCGCACCATCGCGGCTGAAGTGGGGCTACCACCGTCATATGCGTCGATATTCACCGACGATGAGCAGCTTGATGCTGTTATACGTCGGTGCGACGGTAGTGTAAAGCTTGCTTTGGTCGTTGTCGTGACAGGATGGGGAGTTGATTTGTGTAGGGAGGCGCTCACGCGAAGAGGAGGGGTCTTGAGGGCTGTTCTTGATGATGTGAGGTTTGAGACAGTGGCGAGAGTTTTCAAGGTCTGAGCGATGGCGTGCTGGAGGTATCATTTGATGTTTTTATTGCTCTGTAAGCTCTAGTTTGCTGTCGATGTTGGCTTTTTTCTTGGTCTTGTTGTAGGAATAAGAAGGAATATATATGATATACTTTGCAAATGCCGCCGCCATTCCCTGCAAGTTCTACGGACTTTGGCGTTTCCAAATGATAGAATCCAGCTTCTGCAAAGCTCTTGTTGTCGCCTAACAATAGCCTGGTCAACTTCGAATGTGAAATGATATGGACCACACACGTTCGAGAAGAGTCCGACGAACGCATATCGCCAACTGAGATGACGCAAAATCCTTACGTTGAAGCAATATTCTTCCAGTTATCCATCGATAAGGGCGAGCTGAGATTTGCTCTGGACAATGTTACGGCGCGAGTGGTAACGCCTGACGCTGTTTAGGCATCCAGAAAAGTGAAGTTCTCTCAGGAGATAAGCCTCGAGGCATAGGGTCGGGAGCCCATAACAGCGAAAGGAAGATGACGAGAAGGGCTTCGTAAGGGTCTGAGCTCGGAAAGTCTGCAGCGATATCTGATTGGCACTAAAGGACTTCCATCTGAAGAAGCTAGAGACGGAGTATGGAGCTAAAGTGGGTTAGTTGCATGACAAAAGGAACGATAGCGCAAGCCTAGAGGTCCCCCTTCAATGAAGCCTCAGTTCGGGAATTAACCATAAAATGAGGCGCCGCTCGTTTGAAGGAAGAGAACGAACGAGGATCGACGATAAGCAGGAAGCACAGAATACTTATTACTGACAGAAACGGGGGGTAATGTGGTCCGCCACATCGGGCCTGATCTGTTCAAGTAGCCGAGTGAATGATGTTCCTTGGGTCACGACAACAAAATTAACTGGTATAACGCACTATTGAGGTCGAATCAAAGAAAAAAGTGGAAGGGCTTGCTCGATGGAAACGAAATAAAATGCTGCTGTAAAATGCTAAAAAGAAAAAATGCTGGTACGAAATAAATAAACGGGTCCCGTGTGGCGTACTCACGCCGGACCCGATTGCATCATAAGTTACGATCTGTTACAACAAAGAATCCAACCAACCAGCATACGTAAGGGGGGCGAGAGAATCAGAATGCAAAAAAGCCAGGCATTCCGACAGTGTCCATTAATGCATATGAATGCAGACTGCTTGCTTCAGTCTGCCTCCAGTATTTCCGGGATCTCCGCATCTAGCACTGTCTTCTTGACCGCTAGATCTGGGTAGACGAGGTCCCACTGTGGGAGGGGTGGCCGTTTCGGTAGGGCTGAGTTGCCGCGCCATGGTTTGGGTTTGGGAGAAGAAGGGGGCGTGCGGGGTGACATTAGGGAAGAAGATTGCGAAGTTGTGGTGGTGGTGAGGGGGGGCGTAGATAGGGAGAGTGGGGGGAGCTTCTTGGAGCATAGTCGGGGGAAACTGGAGTCGGAGAATGGCTGGTCCTTGAGACGTATGCTGCTGACGAGTAGAATTTTAAAGTCGAGTTGGGGTTCTGCTACTGCAGCTTTTTGGAGGCGTTGCTGAATGACATATAAGTTTTTGCAAGGCTTGATAAGGTATACTTGGGAGCTCACGTATTTATCTGGGTGATGAAACGACGCCTTGCGCATCAACAACGGTGGTGGCCTTTTCGAGCTCACCAGTGAAGTAGTACGGGAAATGCGACGGTGGCGATGAGGAGGTGGTATGTTTTCCTTGTGCTGTGAATCATCCGTTGTAGGGAAGCGAAGGCGGTGAGAAATATCAAGGAACGTGTTCTCCTCCTCGTCCTCGTCTGGTATAGTGGGTATATAGGAACCTGAGGACGGTACAGGGCTCGAGGACGGGAAGGCAACGAGCATGGTGGGAATCGTGAAGGTCGTAAGAGAGTGAGTAACGCTGCCAGTTATTTCAACCAGTACTTATATGGCTTTGCTGATCCGCCACTCGGCCGTTGAGCTGCCACAGACGCGTCAAGCTCCGGCATTCCCCGGTGGCCTAGGTTCACGTTTTTTCCAACTTTGGCTCTAATTGACGCGACCGAAACAGACTGAAACAGAAAATGCCGCCAAGATACAGTGCGATGACAACGAATTTATTGACTGGACTGGCCTGGCCGCCACAGCGCTCATCGATATCCGGATCTTTCAGCAGATTACACTTGGATTGAGCTCATTTCGACTGGCTCGACGATATTCCGGGTCGAGGAGCCAGGCGTCGAGAAATGGGTTTGTGGATCATTTCCAATCTTCCCCAGAATAAGTTTATGTTACTGTGAGGGGGGAAGGAGACGGGTTTTTCTATCTTTTTTCTGTCACACGACACTGCGAATAGTCCCGCGGAACTTTGAATACACAGCAAGGTCGGGATGTCGTTAATACTCGTACATGGACAACAGCCAGAAGAATTACTGCGGGTACATTAAGCACAGCCGAGTTGTGACTGAAGCCTGTTTATAGCGATGATCACCAAAGAGATATCTAAAGAGTGCGACACCAGAAGGATTACAGTGGGGTACGAAGTAATTGTTTGCGACTTATGATTCCGTCGCTGATATACTTGTCATAAAGGTTCGAAGAAGCGATGGGATACGTACACTTTCTCGGGACAGTACAAGGATGTCTAACAGATGAACGGTGAACATTCAATTGACCGAAAGAAGAGTAAACACAAACCTTGCATCCGAACCCTAATATTGGGAGCATCTATGTGCAAACTAGCCCCGATCACCCTTTCATTTTTCCAGACGCTGGAAGGGATCCTCTTTGCGAGCCAAGTGCAGTACCCTTATATGGCCTTGGAGCTACTAACGAATGTAGCATACATAGATGCGGTTCCTGATCGAGGCACTGAGGCAGTTGACATTGGCCCCGCATGCGACAAGAAGAGCAAGATTACGCCAGATTACGCCGCATATCAATACTAGAAAGATATCCCTGAACTGGGAATGTCGTAAAAGATAATAGAGGTTTGAATAAACGCACCAATGCGGGAGGTAGTCATACACATGAGCCCTCCGGCGACGACTCGGAACCTCCGCCGCTGACAGTGAGGGAAAGACGTACACTCCCACACCACAGAAGCCTAGAAGTCCATGGATAATTATTATCCTTACGAACGATACCAAATTGTATGTTCGGCACTATGCTTCGGCGCACCATCGACGGGAAATTCTTGATGCACGCATAGCTCTGGTCTCACTGCGGAAGGGTGTAAGGCTATGTGCAGTACAAAATGAATAGAACTGACTCATAGCATATATTCACATCTGCTTGATCAACATCACTCAGCATCGGGAAGCTTTGAAGGCAAACTCCCTTTCGTCCCCCTAGAAGCACTACGTCCGCGAATCATTCATTGCGAACGACGGCCCAAGGAACGCTGTACGTATTTGTCGAGACGCATATATAGACAGACACCCAGGTGTAGAGATGATATTCACTATTCCAGTAGACACAACTAAGATCAATGTCAGTGCCAACCATGCACCAATAGACCTGGACGCACTGTATACCACCGCATCAAGCTCGGCCTCATCGCCGTCGTTGATAACGAGTACGAAGGGGAGGAAAGTTGGAGGGTGGATCGACAATGGTGGTACAAAAGCAAGAGACGATCATTGTTGTAGTTAATTTGTCGGGCCATCGTCTCGCGCCAATGCTAACCTTCAATACCTCGTACCGACGGCCTCGTATTGGGCGAATTGGATCAAGGGATCCCACGTTTCCGGGCCACAGCCTCCACAAGTGACTTCAGCTATGTTCATTGGAAAGACCTTGACGCGATGAAGGAAGATACATGAGGGACTCAGACGCAAGTGGACACCAACATAAACACAACAAGAAAGTCGCAGCCTGCCAGAAAGCATAAACCTGTTCAGACAGCTTGGGCTTAACGTTGACATTGTTGCGGATCGATACAGACAGCTCAAGTACAGGAAGAGGAATACCATCATCAGTCTTCCTTGACCCTTCTCTGCACCAAATTTGTGAGTGAAAAACTGTAAACGGACCGACAGCTTATATTTCCAAGTAATCACAATGATGAGCAACCCGGTTTCGCTTGATTGTCAGATGTTGGGAGAGCCTTTCCACCGAACCATCCTAGTCAGGAAGGAGAAATTTCTTGCTTCCGAGGACGTATCCCAGTGGGTTCCCTGGCATAACTCTGATATGATATCATGACAATTTTTGGGAAAAGACGATTCTACGTACCTTGAATGCAGATGTTGATATGTTTTTACAGTTCCATCTATGTCCTAGTCCGGAAGCTACCAAGTGAGCGCAATCCGCGAGTCATGGACAGAAACAGTGAGATTATCCAACAGTACTAAAAGGATGATCGTCCAAAGGAAGCGCTGTAGGTCTGGATCAAGGTCAACTAGTTCGGTCGTAGCCCAATGGGAATAGGGTATCGCCCAATAGTTTTTGAAACCCTGGAGTCAGTGGAGCTCTTGAAGGACCGAGTAGGTTGAGGTGGAGCCTTGTCACCGAGCATGAGCTTGACCGACTAATATTGGCAAAGTGCGAAGAAATTGTAAGCCGGCACTACCGCATTGAACACCTCCCAGCTAGCGACGCTGGAAGCGTCGATAGTTGCCGCATCCTTGATCCGTGGAATATCCAGATGAAGGTTGATGAGAGCAGCAGCCAGGGCAGGAGAATGTACATTGGGCATTTCGGTTGCATCTGGAGGTATTGTCTGCCATGAACAGTAGGGCCCGTAGGAGAAATCAGACTAGTAGCATCCATGGATGGTCGCCAAACTGGGAGTGCAGGGTGAGGCTTCAAAATCCTGATGTTGTCATAGAGGCGAGAGTAAAGGGTTCTGCTCTCTTCCCTGAAAAAAGTATTGAAGCACAATCAAACGGAAGAAAATACCCGACGCACCTCGCAACATTTTTCTGAAATGAACCAATAGAGATCACTTTTGAATTTGTCCGTTCTTCAGTCCCTTTACATGTCATTGTATGGGTCCGAAACAACAATCTTAAGAATGGCGCGCGCGATACTGAAGGGGAAGCTGCCGATTTTGTTGCAAGGTGGGACGTTCATCGCAAGTGATGGTCGAGTCGAAACAGTGAATTTCCAATACGCGTGCACATTCAGTGCAAATATATACGCTCCGTAATACTAGATCGAAGTGACGCATAAATGTCGTTTGACCAAATTTTGTATTGATCTTGAGTGAACAAAATAGGAAAAACTGGAAAATGATTTTCAAGCGAAACCTTGCCTTTCTTTCCTTTTTACCACCATCAGCGTCCTCGCCATATACTGTGACGACAGTGATGCATATGGATCTCCTATCTTCGCCTGAACGTGCCCTTTCGCCCTCTCTCAGACTGGTCGTGAAGGTCCTCTCAAAGTTTTCCAAACATGCTAGGCTGCGTCCTTCATTATACCCTGATCTGCAATGTTCACACGCCGCGGGGTGCGCGAAGCTCTAGACCGATTTGGATACTTATCGGATCCGGAGACGTAGATAAAGGTGAATCAAGCTCCTTTGCTTGCTAACTCTTGCTCCCACTATGAAGGTCTGCATCATCGGAGCCGGCATGGGTGGGCTGGCCGCATCCATTGCCCTGCAGCAGGATGGCCACGAAACTGTTGTTTATGAGCGAGTCTCGGATCTCCGACCCATTGGCGCAGCTATCTCCGTCTGGTGTAACGGCGTCAAGGTCCTCGCCAAGCTTGGGCTCCTCAAGGAAGTTGAACGGGTGTCTGGCCGGATGGATAGGATGAGCTATCGGAAGTGGGACAGTGGCGAGGTGTATTGCGATTTTAGCTTGTTACCCCTGTACGAGGAGGTGCGTAGGATCTCATTGACGGTTAGTGCTTGAACCGATTTGTTCGCAGGTTAAGCAACGGGCGTACCCCATAGCACGATCCGAGCTGCAGAAGATGCTCCTCGATGCTAATGCTCCAGCACCCATCCACCTCCAGAAGCGTGCCGTATCATACTCGACTTCCGAGGACGGCGTTACCGTATCGTTTGAAGACGGAACGACGGAGACAGCGGACTTTGTCGTTATTGCGGACGGGACACATTCCAAGCTGCGCAACCAGGTCACCAAGACAGAAATTCAGAGAGATTATGTCGGATATGTAAACTGGAATGGTCCGATTGAGATGAACGAGTTTGAGGTTTGATTTACTATTTTGTTCCTCTATCTTTATTCATGGGGGGGTCACAGGGACTGATATCAAAGGATAACTGGACGCAATTCGTTGGCGAGGGCAAACGAGTATCATTCATGCCTATGTCAGCGACACACTATTACTTCTTCTTCGACGTCCCTCTTCCTCTTTCTTCTGCGCCTAAAAATCCGGAAGAATACCGCTCTACCCTTACGAAGCATTTTGGTCACTGGCATCCAGCTGTCCAAAGACTCATTGAACGGCTAGATCCCTCCAAGGTCGCACGCGTAGAAATACACGATACCAAGATGCTTCCCACACTCATCGACCTTGAATCCGGACGTGCACTACTTATCGGCGACGCTGCACATGCTACCTGTCCAGATCTAGGGCAAGGAGGTTGCCAGGCGTTCGAAGACGCGTTCGTCCTTCAACAACTGTTCCGAGAGCACCGGATATCCCCTGCATCGGCGACAAAACCAGACGTCGAGGCTCTTCGCGCTCTACTCCGGGATTTCCAGGATCAACGGGGACAGCGTACGGCGGAGCTGGTGTTACGGGCGAGGAAGCGGTCTGGGGTGACACACCAGCTGGGTAACCCGCAGGAGACGCAGGGCTGGTATGAGGAGCTCAAGACGGAGGATGGGACGGGAATCATGAGGGGAATGATCAAGACAATTCTCGGTGCGCCAGCGCAATTGTAGATATCAATATAGACGCAAATAAATCTAAATTATCTACTATCACTCCTTATGAAAATACGTTGTTGCAGCCTCATTTTCCTATCGTTTCCCTTTGAACTTTTTACATATCGGTAGTATTACACACCAGTAAGAGATACGACCAGGGTATCCTATTCAATTACCGGGATATGTGATCAAAACCTTCAAATATTTTAGCAGGTTTTCTGGCAATTAGTGGTAAATCTTCATCAGCAATTATATATATGAGCTCTTGCAACATGATATTGCCTAAATACAAAAGATCGGACACGAAGGCGCAGAATTGATGCCACAACATCAGGTTTTGTGAAATTTCAATGTCACAAGACGCGTTAATAGTTTGCACGTGATAGATGCGACGCGAGTCGGAAAACGGGACAGGTTCCTTTCTACCACCATGTCTGACTCTGACTTTTCGTCCAATTCCGCCGCCAAGAACACGAAGACGGAGAAGAAAAGTTCACCAGGTAGAGCTCGAATTTCCTATAGTTTTCTCTATGATTGACATCTCCTCAGTATCTCAGAACTTAAAGGTAATTCTTGTTCGACTCGCTGAGCGTTTTCACTTCAAAGCATTCCCAGATGCCAATGTCGTCAGTCACACTGACTCAGAAGCACAAGATTCGTCGCCCGTCTCCTTTACGGCCTGCATCTCCTGCGACTCTGATGGCGCTGACGGAACCGATGCTGATGTCGTGGTGCTTTGACAATTCCTGGCTCGAGAAACACTTGTAACCATTCCATATCCTCGTATATGCTTTCAAAGATGATTGAAACCAATACTCCAACACTCAAATGGTCTTCTTATTATCCTGGCCGCCCTTCAGGACGACGCTCTCGATTTCAAAGCGCCCTGTCGCATTCAGCCGTTCCACCAATGTATCTCCCATCACTAAAGCTGGCGTCAGGACACCGCCACGCCGTGCAAATGGCCGAATCGTCTCGGGGTGAAGAAGACACAGCGCTGCTTCTGCTACCATCACTGCAGGATCTAGAGTTAGCATTGCTTACATGAAACACCGATAAACGTACTGCAAGAAAGAAGATACCCAGGATCTCCATGCCCTTTGAATGTCGTCTTGGCGTACGTCGACCCAGACTGTGTAATGTTGACTAAGTCTATACCGCCTAGTTCCACTTCCGAGTCGTTGGGACCTTCCCCGGGTTTGCGAACAAGCTTTTTGACGATAAAGCGTATCTATGTAAGAGTGAGTATCGAAGAACTCATTTTTGGCATGGACACACACCGGAGTTATCATCAAGCCCACCAAGCTCAAGATCAAGCCCAGCGACGCAACAGCGGCCATGAAAACGTTAGGCCGGATACTCAGCTCGCCATACGTGAACCGAGGACCGTACCGGACCTTCTCAGCCGCCTCCAACCGTTCCGTGTCTCCTTCCAACCGCGCCTCCATCGCGTCATACTCAAGCAGCCCCCACGTCCGCTGCACAATTGCTCTGTCGACGTTGGACATAAACCAACGTCCGCCCACCAGTATCTCGTCGCTGTACGGTATGCGCAGTTTTCGTACGAGTCCGAACGGCTTCTCTTGGAGTATGCCGATGATGGGGCTCAGAGCATAAGGGGACATGGCCCAGCGAAGCTTCAGGCGCGGGACGTCTTCAATCATCGTGAACATCGTCGCGAGGCTCCCTCCCGAGGCCACCCCGTCAAAGTGCCATGCCGTGGTCGAGCTGTCGACGGGGCTCTGAACGGTCTTGGAGCCGAGATAAGCGCAGAGGTCGCTGGGTATACAGTCCATCCCGCACGTTGGCACGATTATCGAGCCGGTTTTTGTGGCGAAATAGTCAAACCTGCGAAACTGAGCTTTGAAAGAAGGAAAGGTAGGAGAGAGTCGTACTCTTGAATGATATCCTTGACCCAGAAATGCTCCCCGGTGAGGTCGACGTAGTGGATGCCATTCTGCACACAGGCCCTACTGGACGTCAACAAAAGGAATGGAGAAAGAAAGGACGACGTACCTAACTACCGGCGTGCCGTACGTCCAAAATGGACCTACAGTGTTGATGACGACTTTTGTCGTTTTTACTGCCGCCTCCACTTGATCCGGTTTCGTAACGTCCACCTGGAACACATTGACCGTGTCTGACAGCGAAAATTCTGCGACAATGGCGTTGAGAGCATCCCTCCTGCGACCGGCGATGGAGAAAGTGAAGGACGAGCGTTGGGGGTGACTGGCGAGGTAGCGAATTGTCTGACGACCGGTTATACCTGTTGCCGGATGGCGTTTTAGACAAGAAAGTAAACGCTAGGAATTTCCTACCGGTTGCACCAAGGACAAGGAGGTCAGTTTTCTTGCTCATGGTGGTAGCGAGGGAAGGAGCCGAGGCTGACTTTGGCAGAGAATCATATGCATATGACTGCGTGTTCCACTGGAACCGGCTACGGTGACGTATTGGTACAAATTTACAATCTATTATTCAAAAGCTGTTCCATCCATCCGTACTCCCATGTTTTGCTTTATATCCATGCCCAGTAGCTTCATTTTCCCAGCCTAAGGAAGGTCAATCCAAGACGATGTATTCACCAAGGGATGGAACTAACCTCGATTCGTTCATTCTGCACTTTTCTCAGCTCCATGAGCTGTTCACGGCTCATGTAGCTCTCGTGCTCCACCAGCTTCTTCTTGTGAGCGCCACTGATCGCCTTCATGTCGGCTTGGGGGTCATACGTGTCGTCTGATGGAGGCACGAATTCTCCTGAGCGCAGTGCAGACATGCGCCGTTCATATGCTTCCATGTTGTAGTATTTCTCATGGGGGAGCGTTGCTGGTGTACAGTCACAATCAGTGAAAACAGATCCAATGAACAGGAACTGACCTGTGTTGAAGTCTTCCACGAAACGAACAAATTCCTTCTTGCTTTGATCCTTTGAAATTGTTTCAGGATTTATCTTGCGTTCTTCGACGAGCCATGTGTGAAACTCCGGGCCCTTGGAGAATATACTGAGCTTTTGGTGAGCCAATAATGAAATGACGGGGAGCTGACAGCGCGTACTCAATCTCAGATATGATTCCGTATTTGCCCCACTGAGGAACGGCCCCAGCTTTCTTTTTCTTTGAGTGAACGTAAGTGCAAAATAATGCAAAGTAAGAGGATATACGCACCTTCCGCTCCTTCTTTTCTCTTTTCCGTTCCTTTCGTTCTCGTCGTTCCTTGCTGTCCTTCCGTCGTTTCTTCTTTTTTTTGTCAACGGAAGATGCGCTGGACGACGACGACGACCTGTTTCTCCGTGATCTTCCTTCCTTCTTCCGCCGGTCACGAGAAGTTGAGCGTCTCCTGTCTCGAGAATCTGATCTCCTTCCATCACGCGAAGTCGACCTTGAGTATTTCCGTCGCTTGTTCACTGGACTCCGACTTCGGCTTCGTCTGTAAGTAGGGGCCCGTGGCGGCGAGGATTCTCGACCCCTCCTTCCACGTTCTGGGTCGTCATTGTACCGTCTAGGTGAGCGGTCGTGAGGCATCCTGTGGTCGTAGCCGACAAAGGTCGCTTTGTTTGGATCCGGCGCGATTGATCAATTGATGACGCATAGTTTTCGAACCGCACCGTTGTGAATCTAATTTGATTTTGACAGTCGTGTCGGTTCGACCGTCGAGTCACTGGCACGCTTTCCGTCTGTCGTATATGCCGCCTCATTTCTGACTTGAGCCTTTTGAACGGCACTGGTCTGGTGATCCGTTACTATTCATACTGAGTCTTGATGGGGATACAGTAAAATGTCACAGCGCCAAGCCTGGAGTCCCGGTTCTGTGGCAAAGATACGAACGGTGCTTTGACTCCACCTGACTCCACATTCTGTGCGTTATCTATGCCTCCCTACCCCCAAGTTTCTATATGAACGGTCATGGGCACCTGGCGAAAGAGACTTTGTTACCGACAGTATTTCCGACAAGATAGGCCGGGTGCTATTTGCTTGCAGTAACCTAAGCCTAGGTATTATGGCATGATCTAAGAACTTCCAGGGCGATTTTGTCTACCTATCCTTTCGTCAAGGTACCAGCCCAGATGCAGATTACATGCGGTCAGCGATTGTCTTCGGCCTCCAGACGATCTTGGATTACTCCATTGACTAAACGATCCCAGTCTCTGGAATTTTTAGGTAACGTCTGATGCATGGTGTTTCATTGTATCAACAAAGTTGGGTCCAAGGAAAGTTTGTTAGGGAGATGGCTACTGTAACGCCGGTTGCAATCAACAGCTCTATTCAGTCCTGCGTCCATGCTGCAGAAACCGTCACCAGACGGCGCGACCCTCGAGTTTGTCGTAAGTGAATGTATACAGCTCCCTTCGAAAAAACTGTTGGCGCCTTGTGTCAGTCCGAAAAGACGTACTAGCCGAGTTCCAGAAATATCTCGGCGTCTACTTGATACCCACTTTACTGGCACTTTGCAATGCAATTTTGTCAAAGTATTCGTGGGAAAGTTCAGTAATCATCATTGGGTGGCGCGTGCGCGTTCCATGTTTGGCACGCCGCTTCCTTCGCGTCACGGTCGAGTAATTCATTTTCGTTTCCGACCATCAACAGGGTCCTTACCGCTGTATTTAAGCCGTGCTGCACATGAGAACACCCTATTCCTACCGTCACGCTCAGAAAAGAGGCTCTACTCGTCGTCCGGCGCCATGACAGACTTCAATTCAGATTCGAAGGAGGCAGAGCCCGTCATCGTGTCGCCTCTGCCCAAGCATCTCTTCGAGGAACTCCATGCGTCGCTGAAGGGGCAGGTGTTCGTGCGAGGAAATCCCCAGTAAGTCACCGTCGTGGTGTTGTGGATATAACTAAGGTTCCAACTAGCTTCATTGAATACACGACAATGTTCAACGGGAATGTAAAATCACTGGCAAAGGCGGTCGTCTGCCCTGTCGATGCAGAAGACGTCAGCACGTACGTCTCTTCTGTGCATACTTTGTGTACACTGCTGACATATTTACAGCGTCGTGGTCTTCTGCCTAAAACACTCATTGTCGCCGTCCATCAAAGCTGGCGGATATGGCACTGCAGGCTGGGCCGTAGGAGGAGACATTGTTCTTGATGTTAGCAGGATCGTGGACATAGACATCGAGGTCCCAAATCCTGACCTTCCAGGCGGGTTCACCAGCCTGAAGGACATGAAGCTCGCTACGAACAACAAAGGCAAGCAACCAGCTAACGGTAAACGGCGACGGGAAGAAGATGCTAGTCTTCGTTCGTACCATCTAGCCTCAGAGGCTGTGGCCAATTTCCTTGAGGGCCCATCGAGTAATAGAAGGAGGACCAATATTGACGGAGACTCTGTATCTCCCCCTTTAGCCCCACCTGCTTCTCCTGTTATCATCCTTCCGACCTCTTCGAACAGCTCAGCACCAGCAGCACCAGGTACCTCCCAGGCGCCCCCAGACGCTGACCCTTTTGGGTACCTGAACCCGAGCCGAGTCATCCTCCCTCCCGACGTAAACGTTTCTTCGTCCTACTCGACATTGACCGAGGCCCCTGCCGCTGCCTCGTTTTCTGGAAGCTCGAACTTGCCTCCTGCGCAGCTGAACATCCTGTCACCTCCCGAGCCTGTGCATTCGCATGCTTTTGTGACGTTTGGAGCTGGAATGCGCCAGAAGGAGATTGATATGTACACCGCTGCACATCCGTTGGAGGCTACCTCATTGTCGGGGAAGAATAATGGGATACCCTATCACGTTCCTTTGTGAGTTGTACACTTCGTTGCTTCACTTCTGGGGATTTTTTCCTTCATCTGGAGAAAACAACGCAACGGTATATTCTACTGTGTCTTTGTTTGCTCAGAGGCTGCTTAGCTCTGCTTCTACCGAGTTGAAGCCTTGCACCAGGGAGTGCTCTCCAAACGCTTGGTCCGGCCGGCGCTTGTTGGTTTTTGGAGGCCCCACCGTCCGCATTTGCTACGATGTGCTACAGACGAACCCGTTGTTATCGGATCCTCGTTAAACGACGACTCGGTCATGCTTGCTCTGGCATTTTGGGCTGTTTTTCGGCCGAAAACCGAACTGCGGGGTCATCTGTAGGAGAGTTCTCTGCTGCCGTGGTCATTTCGCGAATCCCAAGAGTGTTGCCAATCACTTCTCAGCTTCTGAAACCGTTGTCTAGTTCTCATTACTGACTTTTTCCAGTGCTGCTCATCCTGTAGGATCATCCATCATGCTTCTAGGAGGTTTTGGCTTTCTCGGACGTCTTCATGGTTTGAGCGTTGACAATCTAGTCGAAGTTGAGATGGTTCTGGCGAATGGAAAAATAGTTGTCGTGAATGAGAATTCCCATGCTGGTGTGTGTCATTTAAGTTTTCTTATATTCAGTATTAATTAACGATGCCGACAGACCTTTGGTGGGCAGTACGCGGCGCTGGACCAGCCTTTGGAATCGCCACTCGTTACAAAGCAAAAGCACATCCAGTACCCGTGGTGTTCGCTGGAAACCTCATATAGTACGTTCCTCTACTTACTCCGTTCGGACTTCCTCTCAGAACAATATGAAGCCGTTTCAAAAAGGCTACGGCTCCCTCTCTTTTGAAACATTTCCGTGATTGTGTCAAGGGCGCCCCGCGGGAGTTGTATGCCAATGTCTTGCTCACAGCTGGACCGGAGGGGAAAGCCTCTCTAGTCGTCATCCAGATGTGCTACGTCGGCACGAAAGAAAAAGGACAGGAATACCTAGCTGCGATATCCTCTTGGACAGGAGACACTTGCCTCTTGAATGAAGTGGACGAAAAAAGTTTCTTGCATCAGCAAGACAGTGTGGCGCAGGTTCTCCGGGGAAAAGGTTATACCTCTCATTCATTCTCATTAATGGATTACTGATCCACTTTTCAGCTGGACGACAGTGGTTCATTCGGTCAGCCTTGATCACATCACTACCGGATGATATCATCCATGAGACTGTCCTGAATTTTTCGGACACGCCTGATGGCTGCAGTAAGAATACATGGACATTTATGTTTGTTTTAGGGCTGACAAACTGATCGACAGCTTGGCTCTTTGAATTGACGGGCGGCCGGATCAGTGATATCGAAGATTCGTGCCTCCCAAAAGAACAGAGAGAGGCGGCGTTCACGATTGCCGCACTCCATCAATGGGATATGGGGGTGATAGACGACAGGTGTGAGGAGTCGGCCGAAGAGGTGAGTGGATTTCGGACCTTTGTTAGACGCTTCGAATGTTGACGTTGCTCAAGTGGATTGGGGGTACACTTAAACCTGTCCATAGAGGCGGTCCGTTCCCCAGTGTCAGTCTGGTCATCTTATTACACCGTGTATATTGTCACTGACGTTGTTCCTAGTTCCTTGGCAGGCATGAAGCGCCCGAGCGGACGATTGCGTGTTATGGCAACAAAAATTTCGCGCGGCTCAAGGAGATAAAGAAAAAGTACGATCCTGATAATGTGTTCAGAAATTGTCTGTGGCCCGTCGATGCGGAAGGATCTATGGTGGAGGCCAGGTTGCAGGAGCCCCCGACGCCTTGATATATGATAAGGCGCGGTGTGTCTAACTTTTCTTGTTAATGGAATAATGGGTCATTTTTTGGAATCTAAAACCATGTATACACGTATAGTTTCCAGCTGGTCTTATACAGCTGCGACTCAACTCTTTGCTAAATACAGTTGCTATTCCTTCAGCGGCGCTCCGGGATCCTGTTTGAAAGCCGCCACAATATTGTCTGTTTTCCTATTGGCTCCTTGTTCCAGAAAGTATTTATAGCAGCTATTCCTTTCTTGCCTTGACACCTCACGAGTGTCCTCCGCTTTCCTCTGGGTCCCACCCACCATCATGGCCCATTCACGACATGGACACGGAACACCAATATTCAGCACTGTATCGTCGGCGGCCTCGATAAGTTCACTACACGGGATTGACACGCCTCAAAGCGAAGGGGAAGGGCTGATAGACGTCGAAAGCCAGAACAGCAGGCAGTATGGAAGCATATCAGAGCAAAGTGAGCAGCAGAGCCCGCCAGCACTACTGGCACTCATTCGCGTTTCCAGCTCGAGTCGACCATCGGACCAAGTTCAAGAAACGAGTAAAATATTACATCCCATCTACCGCGTGGATCCCTAGCTATTCCTTATCGCTGTGCGCCCTTTCGTCTTCCAAAGCTCGGGTATCCTTCTCATGACGGTAACAGGCTCGGCGGCGACGTTCTCGCCGGGATGACCGTGGCCAGCATGCTCATACCCCAATCTGTCAGTTATGCGTCTTCGCTCGCAAAGCTGAATCCGACCACGGGGTTGGTGCGTCTTTACGCCATTCGGGGTCGGGTAGAGGGGATGCTGACTATTCCTATTCCTAGTTCGCGGCTTCTTTCCCTGGAATCGTATACGCCTTTCTCGGAACTTCGAGGCAGCTGAATGTAGCACCTGAGGCTGCGCTGAGTCTGCTTCTCGGTCAGGCTGTCGATGATATACGGCATGACCTGTCCGATCCACATTCTGGGGAGGGCGATAGGCTGGGTTTGCATGTTGCGACGATTATCACTCTTCAGGTGGGACTTGCATGTATGTGTTCTGGACGGACGCTTCTGACCGTCGAGGTTAGGCCGGCCTCATAACGTTTCTTCTTGGGCTCTTCAGACTGGGGTTCATCGATGTCGTTCTGAGCCGGGCGTTGCTGAGAGGGTTTATTACGGCCATTGCGGTTGTCATCACCATGTGAGTATAGAAAGAATCCCGCGTCTCGGGAGCCATCTAATCCGCGTCTGTCTAGCGAGCAGCTGATACCTATGCTGGGCCTAACCGCCTTAGAACACGCCCTTCATCCGGGGGCAGGAACAACATGGGACAAGTTCATCTTCATACTAGACCACTTCCTAGGACATACAAATACCACTACAGCAGCTATCAGCTTCGGCGCACTCTTTACGCTCATTTTCATGAGAAGAGCGAAACAGGGCTTTGTCAAGTATTGGTGGATATACCGGATACCTGAGGTCTTGGTGGTCGTTATTGTTTCAACGAGTACGTGATTTCTATCGAATGTGTCGTCATAGTTCGATGTTCATCCAACAATCCAGTACTGTCGGCCGAGTTCGGTTGGGATAAAGATGGCGTCGACATCCTGGGCTCCGTGCCTATAAACACTGGTGCATCTTTTTTCAGATTCCCTTTACGAGCTTCCAATGTGCGATATCTGCGGCGCACGACGTCGACTGCAGTGTGAGTAGTCCTTTTTTCGTACTGAAAGCGCCATGTCTGATGGCGCGCTGTTAGTATGATCGCGGTCATAGGTTATTTGGACAGCATCGTTTCAGCGAAGCAAAATGGAGCTAGGTTTGGGTACAGCATAAGCCCCAATCGTGAGTTGGTGGCGCTGGGAGCTAGCAACATTGCTAGCTCGTTTATTCCTGGCACGCTTCCTGCATATGGCTCGATTACAAGGTACGAGATAGGTCCCGGCATGTAATCAGTCTCGTCGGCTGAGGTGACTCTTTGTAGGTCGAAGATAAACGGTGACGTAGGCGGACGGACCCAAATGGCTTCTCTCGTTTGCTCCGGTGTGATTCTACTGGCGACATTCTTCCTCCTTCCTTTCCTCTATTACCTCCCTAAGTGTGTTTTGGCATCAATGTAGGTATCTATTTCATGTTCTGATACGTTGACTTGGCTCACTCATGACCTAGTATTTGTCTTGTTGTGATATCTCTCCTTGCAGAAACCCCTCATGATGTCAGGTATTACATCAAGTACGTGCTTTTGGCTTTCGTGTCGACAACAGCGCTGATGACACGAAGGATGCGGGCATGGGTAGATTTGGCATTGATGACGCTCACATTTGTGCTATCGATAGTGTGGAACGTAGAGGTCGGAGTTGGCGTTAGTCTGGTTATTTCACTTCTGCTCGTTGTACATCGGTCATCCAAGACTCGTATGACGATCCTTGTAAGTATGATGCACAATCTCAGAATTGAAGCTGATAAGACTTGTTGGTCAATTTAGGGTCGTCTGCCCCGCACGGATAGGTGGAAACCCATCAGCGAGAATCCTGACGCGAAAGAAGACGTTCCTGGGGTGTTGATCGTCAGAATACGGGAGAATCTTGATTTTGGTCTGTGCAATTTGTACTGTTGAATCCTAATACTGATTATTGACTGGTTGCAGCGAACACTGCGCAGCTGAAAGGTATTCATTCCTCTTGTTTACTGCAAAAATGCCGAAAGCTGATGGTTGGTGTATCAGAACGGCTGAGAAGGTTGGAGCTTTATGGAGTAGATAAGAGCCACCCTTCGGAAGAGCCAAGGAGGCAATTGGCTCAAGTGCTAGTGTTTCACATGGCCGATGTGGAAACTTGCGATGCTTCGTAAGTTTGTTCGTCGTGAGAACGGCAAAACAACTCTTCTGATGCCCTGCTCGCAGTGCCGTACAGATGTTCCATGAACTATTTGAAGAGTATCGGGTGGGACATTTATGCTGCTTATACATATCTTTCTGGCTAAATGCGATGTCATTCTAGAACCGGGGCGTAGAGCTATTTGTGACGCATCTACGACCTGAGCCCCGAAAGATGTTTGTTATAGCGGGGATTGTAGACCTTTTGGGACCAGAGGCTTTCCAGGAGAACGTTGCTGATGCCATAGCTATCATTGAGGCGAGATCATGATGATTCACCGACTTTTTGGATATAGATGCAGACTATCATAGGTACATCTGCTTACTTAGAGCGCACACTAGCTTCTGTAATATTTAATGGGTGACACTTTACAGATTGCAGTAATTTAACGGGTGTCTGGCTTGTACTTGATACCATTCATCGCCGGGTCAAGAAGCTGATTGCTAATGTGAATGCGTTACTCTGCTGTTATTCGATTGGCCGCTTCAGTATGCGATACAGGCTCTCTCTATGAAGAGGGATGTTACGTTCGTTTTCAATCCGGCGTACTGTTTGTTGATATGTGATATTCATGAACCAGGAGAAGATGCTCCATGTTCATTTTTACGTAGTGCTTCGTACAGAAGAGATTTTTCAGACGACTGGATGATGCGTCATAGTTTGTTGTAGCCAGTCGTGGGAATTCGCAAGTCAAGTCAACCACCACTTGCCCTTCGATGAACGTCTCGCCTTGCGGCGAATACAGCATTTTGTCCTATATCTTCCTGCCCTGGAAGCTCGTCCTGCAAGGTATTCATTTCAGACGCATACATTAAGGATATCAGCGCGCAAATGGACCGGATAATTCCAAGAATGATCTCTGTCGATTCATGTTAGAAAAAGGTTGCCAGGTGCGTCGAGCATTTCCTTTCTTTTGACTAGCTTCAATAATGTTTTTTTTTCAGAGAGGAGAGCAAAAGCTTCGAACAAGTCCGATCCGAGTCGTTGCCGAAGCAAGCCAGCGACGCGACAGACTCCAAAGATTTAGGTCTGGCGTAGGTCTAGAAATCCGAACGGGATGGCGGAAAAGATTGCTTGGACAGTGACAGCAAAGATTGTTTGGACATTAATACGTGGTCGGCGCTGTCGTTCGAGGTAACGAGGTATAAACAAAATTAATTCGAAAAGATTACGGTACATACGCGAATGCTCGCACGGGTGAGCCATCTCCACCTTTCAGATTCAATGGGACAAAATTCACATATGCACTTTCAGGTATAGCTGCCAGGTTCCTCAGGTTCTCCACGATGAGTCCACCAGCACCAAGAATCGCCTGGTGTACCCCAAAATCATTCGCTGCCCCTTCTGTCTCGTCGGGACTCAAAGTGTCAATGCCGATAGCTGATACACCACGAGCGACAAGTTGCCTAGCAGCATCTGCATCGAGGAAAGGATGGTTGACATACTCGGGTTTACCCCAATGTTTACACCAGTCCGTACGGATGAGCACTATGACCGCCTCCGGTTTGTCACCGAGGCTCAGGCTGACGTCGTCCCAGGTGATTCGCCCTCGAGGGATGACCTTTTGGCTGACATCGACGACGATGGCGGGGCGTATAAAGGATGCAAGGGGGACCTGGTCGATAGACTTGGCTTGGGTAAAGAAGTGGGAAGGAGCATCGACGTGGGTGCCTGTATGTGTGCACAGAGAGAGGGCTTGGACGCTGTAGCCGTGTTCTGAGACGGTCGCATGGGGAGAACAGGTATAGGGTGGGTCGCCAGGATAGAAGGACATGTTGGAGGGATCGAGTGGGTGACTGAGGTCAATGATTTCGATGGCCATAGTCGCAACGATGTTGGACGAGCCGACAATTCGAATGGAAGGCGTTTGAAGGCCTATTTACGGTGGACAGTGGACACGGCTAGACCCTAGGTAGTCATATGATGACGATCAACTTCGACAATGGTTCTGCTCTCTTATCCTTACTGAACTCTGGCGGCGACTTGTTTCTCCTCTCTACTTGGTACGACCGACCAGTTGCTCAATTTGATTTCTCTGCGATCTTTTCGCCCACCATCAAAATCAGCCGTAACCCATTGATTCGTGCCACAGTAGCTGGTAAAACTGAAAGAGTCAGAAAGACTTGTTCGTCATGACTCATCAGAGCTCAATCTTTTGGCGGTCTGTTGGGGACACGTAAATAAAAAGCACTCTCTGACTGGGAGTCGAACCCAGCTTTCGCGCGGCCATCGATACTAAGACAATAGAATGACAGGCGCGTGTACTAACCGATATACTATCAGAGACATAATGTAATGTTGTAGAGGTCCTTGAGGTCAAGAGTCATTTCGAGCCTACCCACCCCAAGTTTGGTGACCGTTCAAGTTACAGTCCATGGACGGTTCGAAGACCTGATTTTCCCTACAATCTCTTCTCCTCAGCATGTGGAACAATTCCTCCTGACGCAACCGAACTCTATACCGTCTATTCTCCAACCCTGGCTGCCGTTCTCACCGGGCTCCAAGTGGAAATTCTCCCAGTGCTGCACGAGTTAAATAGAGATCCCACGTATCCAGGCTACAGCTTCTATGAGTGTTTTCTGCGTTGTTCGTTGGGAAGGTTTTGTTTGATGCAACGATACCGGTGCAAGCCTAATTTGTCGCCGACTGCCATTACGAGACTGTTAAGCTTGTGTTCGGCGATAGGTTTCCCCCTCCACCTTCGCGGTATCGTATGGATGCTCAATTTTTATCCATGGCATATCATTGCCGGAATATCGTCCTTACGGATCGTGTTTCAATCTCTTCTGATAAATGGTACGAAAAAATGGTAGCATTGTTTGATAGGATTACAACGGGAAATAATCGAATGCACTCGTACGAAGAACTTAAGTCTGGAGCCCAAAGCGGATATGGTCCAATCCATACCATCTCTTCATCATGTTATCCTAGAAGGATTGTTTCGTGAGGAAAGACAGAGTGCAGCTTTCCAGACACTCATAAAGGCAGTACGAGGGAAGAGAGTATCCACCATCCATACAAACCACGACTTGCTTCCTTCCCAAAGCCATGCCCGAGGATTGGCTTTCAGAGCCTCCAGTACCACATTCTTGGTATAGTCTTCAGCCACCTGAGGGGACCCAATATGTGGGAGAATAGACGGAGAATATTGGAAGGACAGATACCTTGAGATACCTCCTTTCGTTTTCCGAGGACTATAGATTCGATAGACTTGTACAACAAGCTGCCGGGGAGCGGATTCAGCTTGGTCTCGATGATATCGCTTTTCACGCTGCCGGTACATAACTAAAGGAGGGAAAGTTTAGTTACCGGACGTATATTTTGAGTGTCATATGCACCGCTCATATTGACAACCTTGATACTAATGGGAGGAAGAATTATTTATGCATAAGTTTAATTTGAGTGCACAAGAAAACGCACTTGAAAGGAGACAATTCAATACGCAATGTGTTCCCGTATGCGTGAAGAACGGCTTTCGAGGAACTGTGTGTTGAACCGAAGGGATACGGTGTTACACCAGCGACGCTCCCGACTTGAAGAATGCACGCGTCACCCGAAGCAATGAGAAGGGGCACGTATACTTTGACCATCCGCATTGCGCCGAATACATTGACATCGTAGAGATCCTGTACTCGCTCCATATCGAGATCAGCTGCGGCAGACAAGAAGGCTAGAGAAATACATGTAGGTATAGATAGAGGGATATGCTTTGAGAAACGGACATACTTTGACCGCTAGACTACGATGAATAAAGGGAGAACATAAGTAACTGAGGGCTTACGCATTGTTGACTAATATGTCGAGTTTACCTCCAATAATTTCCGCCACTTGGTCGCGAACCCGGATGATCTGCTCCTCGTTCGTAACATCAAGAGCAAATGTCTTTATCCCAGAGGTTGAGAGCTCCGAGAGTGCAATTTCATTACGGGCCGTAGCAAACACAACCAGACCTGACACCAGCCTTTTCAGTGTAGAATATACTGGAGGAAAAAGTCCTCAGCTTGCCTTGTTTGTGGAATTCTCGAGCGAGAGCCTTTCCAATACCTGTACTGCACCTAAACCAAGTTATGAACTAAAGCAGCATGTCATTTGAATCGTCGTACCCTGTGATTAGCACTGTATTTCTGGGAGACATGACAGGTAGTTGTTGAGTGTGTGAGGCGCGTTACACTGAGAAGCCCTCAGAAGGGCAACATACCTCACCCTCCCAGGGCATCATGAGCGCCGGATGCTGAGAGGAATGATCGGCCAGTGCTCGGCGGAGTCGTCGGACCGAGGAGTATCGGGGGTCCCTAGGTTCATCATCCGAACTGTTAGATTGGAACGTTGTGATCCTTTCTCGTCGTCATCTTTGAGAGAACGTTCTCCACCGCGTTATGTTTTCGGCTCGCACAAGCTTCCGAAAGTTGAGATTTCCACGAACCTAGTATGAAGCAAGTCGTAATGTTTCAACCAACTGTCGTATGAAGAATGTCAACCATGCAGCCGAATCAGAATATCCACCTACACACTCAAAGGTCAAGACTCAAATACCGCATGTCAGAAAGGTCAAAGACGCGTGCAGTAGCAACCACTAGCCTGAGGGGCCCTTTCTTTCGGGACGGTTCAGAGCGGCCTTCAACATACCTTCTCTTAATCACTCAATTCACTTAGCCTTTATGGCATCGGCTTCTTATCCAGCTGAATAACGACAGGCCGAAGCACGTTTGTTCCCAGATAATATTTCCAAAAGAAGCATGCAATTCTGAAAAGCGGTTGTAGATACGTGTTTGGCGACAACTTTAAGGCCCCAGGCTGGATCATACCGGGGCCCACTGGCACGGCTTTTCGACGGCCTCAAGTTCGCTGTTGTCCCCCTCAATTTCGAACAGACACTTGATTTGTAAAAATACCGTTTATCTCGGGAAACAACTCCGTAAGCCTTAGCTCTCTTGTTCGTTGGTTTGAAGTGCGTTGAATTGTGTAGAGAAGTCTCGTAACTGCACGTTGGAAACGTGTTTATTGGAAATTCAACTGACGTGAAATATGGATAAGCGCATCCCCATACCCCTTGAACTCATTGATATAATTATCAGCGAATGTCACCTCGACATTTCCACCCTACGCTCATGCTCTCTGGTTAGCCGTTCCTGGTCTCCCCTCGCTCAGTCCCACCTATTCTTCCACGTCCGCATCGAGCCTGGAGGGCTCTGCACCTTCCCCGGGGGTCTATACTCAACGGATGAATTCTATTATCATGTCGAGTATCAAGGTGTTCCCAGCGCAAACTTTTCCCATCCTGGCAAACTAGCCACATTCGCAGCACTTTTAAAGTCGTCTCCTCATCTCGGACCGTTCGTGAGAGAGTTGCATGTCGGGGCATACCAGGATGAAGTATGGCCGCGAGACTCGAGCGACATACGAGAGATCATAAACGTTCTCTTACCCAAGCTCTTCTCCTTGACGATAAAATTCCACAAATTGCAGAGCTGGGAGGAGCTACCGATTATTGCCATCTCAGAGTCGCCGAAGCTGACATATCTGGAGTTATCTCATGTTCTGTTTCCTTCTGTCTCCAGCTTTCTTATCTTTCTCGGGACGCTCCCGGCATTGAGGGTCCTTATCTTAGACGGGGATGTGTGCATTGAGAACGCCACCACCGTATCCCAAGTCCAAACCGTGCGATCTAAACCGCAGCTGCGCGCACTGACAGTGCACACCACGCCTTCTTCCTACTGTACCATCCTTGACTGTTTCTTGTCGCCTTCGTCACCCGTCGATGTAGCCGCCATCCAAAGTCTATCTCTCTTTTGTCGTCTTCGGGATAAAACCACCCCAAATACCACCGTGACGCAATCTACGACACGGTTATTAATGCACATAAGTGGTCCACTGGAGCACCTTCGGCTTCCCGTTACTTTGACTGGTCAGTAATGACTAACATTCTCTTGTACGCTCGCTCACGCTTCCGTTCTGTTCTAGACCCGCTCTTCAAATCAATCTCAGCCTCCCAGCTCCGGTCACTGTACATTTGCAGCCAGGCGGGGGTGCCCAAATGCCTGAACTGGCTTATCCAGACGCTCTCCCAGCCGTCCCCTTTGGCGTTGACGTCCCTCTCCATAGACGTCTTGCACACAACGCTTTTTTGCGATGACAGATTCGAAGCTACCACCAAGCTATGGAACGATCTCGCCTCTGTCCTTGATTCCAGCGGCGTGAACGTAAGGAACATAGCAGTACGCATTAAAGGCGTCAGCCGTTTTGCCCGTATGGGGGCCCAGGCACAGGATGTGGTGAGAATTCTGAACGGACATGGGGCTGGGCTGGAGGTGGAAGTGAACTACTATAGAGGCGATGTGGTGTATAGCGGTAAGAGTGGTTTACGGAGCAGAACTTCTGGTCTGACGTTCGACTTCGATCTCAGGGTCATATTTGGATTCGCGTTACATTGTGCCACCGTATCGTGCACCGACGGATTGGGCAGCTATTTGGGGTGTCTAACGGACGTTTTGGTGCTACATTACTCCTACTAGTGGTTGCTCTGATCCCTGATTCCTGAGGGATTCGGTAGTACAGGCGTGCTCTTTTTCTTGAGAAATAGAAGCTGTTTCCCTGTTAGTGTTTACTCGAAAGGCTATCAGGCTGTTCTTGTCAGACTCATATGGCAGCCCTATAGTAGATGAACGTAACCCTGATATTGCCATTTACCAATTATGTTTCGGCTCTGCGTATTCTGCCCATCGAGGGTCCACGATGTACGCATCGCCATCTCACCGAGAGTGGACATCCGTCTTTGCATACTTTGTATATAACTTGTACGGTTCACAGACGGTGCAAAATATCTTCACAGCGGCTCTTAGATCATTGATAGCAACATAACAGATAAAATTAGAGATAACATTGCGTGAGAAGGTTTAGAGAAGCGCCGTGAGAGTAAAGAAGGTATCGTTACGGTGTCATATAGTATCCCATAGTCGAAGGACGGGTCCAGCAGTAAAGTCTACACAAAGTTTCCATTCGCCATGTTCGAGCACCATCTCCAGGCCACAGAACTGTCTATGACCACCCAACAGATCGGACCTCAAAAAAGTCCCATCGAATGGCTGCCATCCGAGGACATCAAAATTTCTATGAAACTTCGCCAGTTCCAATCGATTCCGATTCGGAGGCGTCCGGGAAATCCAATTGGCTTCCATCTCAGTCAATGGAGTATGCAGATACGTGAATATCTGCTGTAAGACTTCCCGTACGGTTATCGTGTCAAAGCCACGGATAACAAGAGGACCCCACCGTCCGGGAGACATCCAGTACTGAAGCATAGGGTGTCTCGAGGTGCAAGGAACATTGCGGACAGTATCGGGCATGAATGCGGATGTGTGGAAGTCGGGTGATACTACTCCAAATGCTGTAGGATCGTTTACGAAGCGCGCGGTATTGGGAGGATGAATAATGTCCCAATGCAATGCAGGGAAATGTATATACCCAGGGTAGGTCACACGAAAGGCGTAGGGTTGTTGCCGAAGCTGGTAGTGCAGTGTGATTTCACTGAGAGGTGGAGGAGTAGGTATTACGGGGGAAGGGGGTATGAAAGGCACGACTGGGGGTGTGCTAGGAGCTGGTGGACTCACAGGAACAGGTGGGCTCGCAGGAACAGGTGGGCTCGCAGGAGCAGGTAAATCCGGAACGACCGGGTCAGGAGGAGTCCAGCCAGGTATCACTGGGGGAGAGCGACCCGAATTATCGAGATACTCGTGTGGAACCACTGGAGGCGTGGGATCGTATGAGCGCAGGCCCCAGTTAATAGGCGCACCAGGGACAATAGGTGCCTGCCAATTGGGCAGGGCAGCTGCTGTGAACATCGCAGATGAAGGTGTCACCGTGGGATTATGAGGACGTTCATATTTGGGACAAGAACAGCACCCAGTAGAACGATGGTTTGGCCCGTGACACCATGAGAAATCGGGTGCAATCTGATTGCCATCGTTGTTTAGAAGGTGCCGGTCATGATCGTTAATCCGATGTCTGCGTCGACGTCGTCGATTCGTGTTATGGTCGACATGATCGCAGCCGATTTCGTACCAAAAGTTGTGGGGGTTGTTTACGATGATTGGAGCGTTACCGCAAGCAGAGCATGGCCAGTCATTTGAAGGTGAATCGTGCTGCATGCTGAAAACGACAGCGAGAGCAGTAGTAATGTGGGCGGTCTGTCAGCCATACGAGTTATATATAGGAAATCGGAGCCCTCCAAAGACGAAGATCAGTACACGACACAAAAGGAACAAGCGCACAATAGCGGCCTTTCCAAAGCAAGTAGCCATCCCCTGGAAACAGCAATACAAACCGAAGACAATAAGCGGCGATTACTGGTCCACCCCAGAACGGTACAGGGAATTCAATTCCTTCCATGGCACTTGCCGTCGCAAGGGTCTAGGACAAGGATCAATGCCACATATATATGGGTACAGCGCTTGTCGAGGGTGCCGTGCCTCATGGGACGCAGAAGAACAAGGACAGGCATCGACTTTTCCTTGATTTCAGAATTTGCCAAAAAAGGACCAAAATTGTTTTGTTCCAATCCGGGAAAGGAATCAACTTGAAGACGCGCGAGTCTCACCTTGCGAACAGTCACCACGTCTTAGTAGAGAGTGCACTTGTAGCGGTTAATCAAGTGCTCAATCTAAAAAAAAAAAACCTTGCGAACAGAGACAGAATAATTCCAAAATAATTGCCGGCTCTTCTCGTTATCCACAACATATCAAAAAACGGTCCAAAAGAGCAAGAGATGGTCCTTCGGCAGTGTTTTCGCTCGTAAGAAAAAAACGTTGTGTAGGTTGTATATCGTCATTCGTTCCACAATATGCTGATATATGTTCCCAGCATGTCTTCTGAAAAAGCGTAGCGAAACTTCCGAGTCCAAAATGATCTGGCCACAAAACAGCCAAGGCCCACCCAGCCAATAGCAGTAGAGACTCAGAAAACCCTCTGTGACGAGTATTTCTGGGCTATTTTCAACAAAGAAGCGCTGGCCTTTCTGCAACGGAGCCTCTTTGTTATATTTCATGATCTGCTAGACCAAACCACTGTCTTCGACATTGATAATTATGAAGAAGACCTTGAGATGACGTCCAGATACTATGGTCTAGACTGGAAGGACGTTTGTGATTACTTGGGACTGGACAGCGACAAAGGCGAGGAGCAATTTTCTCAGCAAAGTAGCATCCGCCTCAATTTTCCGGAGTCACTTCAGGAAGAAATGCACGATATGATCAGGTCAAGTGTGCAAACTAGCATCCGTCGCCGTCATCGTCACTATGTCATGCCAGTAGGCACGCAAATATCTACTCTACGAGCTCAACGCCATTGTATCTTTTGGATTTTCAGGTGGTTACGCTCCGAAGACAACTTTGTGTACAAGCACTAAATAAAAGGCAAAAAATATTTGGGATGCCAAATCTTCATGGACGAAGTTGCATATTTATTAGGAACTCACTCTAGCTCAATTTAAGTTTTGAAATACAGTAATACTAATAGATAAAGTAAGTGCGAGACCTGGCTTCATCTGTAGTATCAGTTTCAACGCGGGTGTCGAGGTATACACCTTTCCCTTTGATGCTGGAGGATGACCGCTGGTCCACAGGCCAATCAAAATCGTCCGCGGCGATCCTTTCCACCCTATGTCTGGGAAGGGACATATCGCGTCAGGACAACATGTGGAAAACATTGCGGTACTTACGCTTTAAGTAAATGCTGCTGCATGTGACCTTTGTTCCTCAAAAATTTGCAATGGCTGCATATAAATTTCATGCTATAAGGGCTATCTCTGTACCCATTTATCTTTTCTAACTTCTCGAGATTTTTGACACGTTCTAGCTCTCTGGCATCGTCAATTAGTTTCCATGCTTGTGGATTGACAGTTGGTTGCTGATCGTGACACTGTTGATGGACAATCAGCCGTATGGAATGCATCAATAGCAAAATAACCGGCCGCAGCAATTTGCCACTGCATAACGAACGAACCAGTCTTACTGTTACTACATGTTACACGACAGTTCAATGAGCCCATATCTTCACGCGTTGCAGTCTCTGGGTTCAAGCCACATGCTTGAATGATAGATTGCACCCTTTTGAACGCCTCTCCATCGACCGTGTACTGGCTCGCTGACCAGATAGGTCCGCGCTCGCATTGCAACAAATGAGTCACGGCATAGTTCTTCCAGTTATCGGGATCGAATAAGGAGTTGTGAGGATACAATGATAAGCAGTGGTGAGCCAAGACATAAGGATACTGGAAGAGGTAGTGGCAAAGGTTGCATTTGAAAAAAGACGTAGCAAGGTTGAGATTCGGTTCCAAACCCGCCTTCAGCATCAGGGCTTGTAGTGAGCAATTCTGGGTCTCTCGCCACTTGTCCGCGACTATGGGAAGTTTTGCCAATGCCGCCGTCACGGACTCAGTGATATCCTGATCCAAGGGTGCGGCGAACAATAATGTTGAGAAAGGCTCTAACACAGCCACGTCCATTGCTTTTGGATATATAGGAAGTAGGGGAACGTCGCATGTGGTAGCGGAGTAGGCCGCACGGAACTCGTCCATCCTCGTCCCAACAACCGACGAAAGCCTAGCATTTTTATGCTGTTTGACTATGGAGATCAGAGTATCTGACATGGTGGACCAGGCTGGAACGGTAGGCATCAGTCAGGAAGCGCCCAGGCTGGCACAGATGAGAAACATACCCCGCTCAGTCAAAAGTCTTGGCTGTGACGGTCTCACTAGTTTATGCCATGCTAGTTCGTCTATAAGACGTTCGTCCTGCAGTTCCTCGCCCCATCCTAAGGTAGTAAGACGCTCAATAACTCTGAAATGCCTGAAGTGAGATTGAATTACAACCATAGAAGGAAAGAATGAGTTACTGTTCCAGTCTCCGAGCGCGGAGGTCATCGAGCTCGTTGGAGCGATCTTCTACACGGCTGTCAGACCAATCGTCGCATAATCGTGCATGCTGCAAATTTCGTCACATGAACGCTAGGATAACCATGTGCGTGGACATACAATCTGCAGTGTCTTGAAAGCATCTCGTTTCCTCAACGCCCAAGCATCCCGTATTTCGTCGGACAATGATCCGGATTCTTCGAGCAGCGCCGTAATAGCTGGAACATAGTAGTGATCAAACCCTGCAACCGGTTGATCAAAGCGCAAGGTGAATGCAATACTAGAAGTGCTTACTATGGCTTGACGAAGGCGAAAAATCATAGGAGGGAACAAAGGATGCGACATGTTCGGGTGCCCCCCCGGTATAACTCCGGGAATCATACTTAGAATAAATAACACAGAAATTGGAAGGAAATGGCATACAGCGTAGACTTCGTAAGACATTTTCGGCAAAATTTGGTCCTTGGCTCCCACTGAATGGTGTGTAACGCAAACAGATCTTCCGGTGATGTGAGATCGCAGGACAAGTATAGGAGATGAAGTAGCTTACGTCGCAATATTTATCAAAAGCCAAATGAGCAAATTTGAGTTCACTCAGATCCTCTGGCAAGGGCGGCAGCCCCTCAATGTTTTGTCGCGCTCTCTTCCAAACAAAAGTGGAAGAGCGCTGAAGTAAAAGTGCGCGAAGGTCCTTGGTGGTACGAGAGAGTCGGAGGAGGTCCAACGGGTCGAGTTTGGAGAAAATCTAGAGAACAAGAATTTGTGGCTTAGCGATGGCACAACACCATATCGACATCAGACGCACCTCAAAAAGTATGTCTACGGGCGTTTCTGCCACCTTTTGAAGGAGTCCACGTAGTCGACGACGTTTCGGAGCAGCATTGGTAGCATTTCCCCCCTCTTGCTTGACTTTCTTGACACTAGGCTTCTTCTTGACAGGCGCCTCGCCCGGATAATCTTGGATGTGGACATCTTCACATTCGGATCCAGTAGCTTTGTAGGTTCTCTTGGTTGCTGCACGCTGAGACCGACGCGAAGGAGCCATAGTTTGCGCTGATGGTTGACTGCAAGATGCAAATTTAAATTAGAACTGAGCCTGCCAGACTCCGCATCCTCGTGATCGCACCCGCACTTATTGTTGTACCAATACCAATACCAATACCAAAAAGGTAAGACTCATTTGTAGGTCAGTTTGCTTCGACGATTCTCAGTTTTGTCAAAGGCGCCTCAGTTACAGGCATATCAGTACCTTTAAAAATGTTGTCACAGTCTGAAGCTGAAGAACGAGCCTCTTGTAAACCTTTTCGGAGTTCTATCGCAGGCGAACAGAAGCCCGGGGAAGCTCGACTTGGCTTCAATTAAAGGGCTAATGCCCGCCATTACTATGCGATATAAAGCTGACGATAGTAATGTCCACCTCCACCCCTTCAAGACGGACGCTGAACTAGTAGAACTGGTCTTTTTTCACGACATGGGCAGAGGCTTAGGCGCGTCGTTGTTACTAGTTCCTTCAGAGGTCGATATACTTATGCATTCACGCCAGGCGTGTCACTCCTTTAGCCTCGATTCATTGACGTCTTGTTTCGATGTCAGAACAAAAATGCTGATATCAGAGATTCTTGAGACGGTTCAAAAATCCTTACTGGTTCCTGTATGTGCTTCATCTGAATAAACTCGTCTTTGCATAATTGACAATAATTTAGGATTCATATACCACATCATGCCAACGAGGTGAATGTGTTTGGGTGCGCAATGCTACGCAGGGGGTACTCGATATTCTGGCAACTACTATGGAAGATGCAGAGCACGAGAATGCTTTGAACCTTCTCCAAGAAAAGTGAGTTTTGCGAGAGGAACACCGACCTGTATGCTCATATTTTGAGTACATTATCAGCATTGAATCTCAAGAGTGTCGACTCGGACGTTTATCGACACATGCGTGAAGGATAAATTTGAGAGAACGAAGACTTGGAGCATCTAGTCCGTTGTAAGGCTTGTGCAATGGCGTATTGGACTCTTTGACGGCATTAAGCATGACAATGCAGACGGTAATAGTATCGTTTACTCCTCACCTCAGCCGTTCAAAAGCACGTAAACAGAGGAAGCGAATATCGTTGTGGACCATGGGCTTCAGCCAAAAATTCTACTTTATAATGGTTTTTCTTTTGGTTATCGAGGAACTAATCGAGGTCTAGACACATGTATCGTTTCTCCAGGTTCTGGGAACGAGTGCATAGAGAGGTAGTGGGCGAAAACCCGTGAATGTAATGAATACCATGGAATAACATGGGTTCGTCTTGTAAACACGTCTTAACGAGCCATCTGCCACTACAAGAAACACTCCCCCTTCTCCTTGCCAAGCATGTTCTTTACCTTAGAACACGTCCAGGTATCACCCTGCTTGCACAAATAATATTTCCCACCCGCATTCTTGCAGTTGTGGGCACTCTTTAGTCCTTTGCTGTCTGATGGGTCACAGCCATCACTGATCAACAGTGAGCTCAAATCAAGAAGAGATCGAGAAGGAACCACTGACGATGCCCATGTGTCCTCGTCCTTGTCGATTTTTTCGCCGTTGGAACAGTAATTTGTGCCCCGACGATTCGGACTAGCCATGATATTCACGGTGCAGAGGGCGAAGAAGATAGAGAGAAGAAGGTGGGTTTGCATGATGGTTTTTGGCAAATGATTGAGGACAGAAGAGAACCGGCTCGAGTCTGAGGTCCAGGTAGTTGGATGTTGGGCTTTATAGTGGTGAGGCGAAGATACCAACCCATACAAGGGAATGCACAACCACTCGCAGAACGGACTACCAGCGGCGTCGGCATCGGACCTCAGTTGGGCCTGATGATGCCTATCGACTTAGGCATAGCGACGTTTTGAGAATAGTATTGTAGCGACTCGGCCAGATAGAGTCATGGCAATGTCAACCTTGATACGACAGTGGAAGGCCAAGGCATCCAAGTTACGGGGGCGACTCTGCAGACTACGCGGCTCGGTGATTCTAGATTAGCCGATTCAACCTCGTGGTTAAAAATGAACGGCATGCGGCAGGCTTTTGACTTTTATCGGTGTGGAAACATGAAAAGATGATACGGGAGGAGTTACTAGAGACCGACACAAGACGGCGAGAGCTGGGTTGCATAATCTGTCGCCGTAGTCACTTTGAGAATCAAGTAGGCGTGATTGTCCAAGAAAAGACGTGTCGCGTTGCCCGTAGCAGCTGCTATCTGTCCCAAGGAGGACGCCCCTTCACGTTTGATAGTGCAAAGGTTGGGAGGAAGGCCTTTGATTGTACTTGCATAAAGCCAGAACTGAACAGTGAGCTATGGGCGATGGGCATTAGTACTTCGCGATAACACTTGGGAAACGCGACTTTGTCTGATTTCTTGCGTTTTGGGGTTTTGTTTTTGTGAAATCCAATTTGCTTTCACCCGAGCCCGTGTTCACGCCAAGTTTCGTGTTGGTTTCTAGGCCGCGTCCGTTGGGTTTCAAATCTGTCGATGCCGCGAGAAAGCCGTGCGCCTGTCAACGAAGATTTCAAAGTCAGATTGAACTTTGTGTGCATGTGCCGAACGTAACGCCAAATCCTCATCTAGAACTTTTTTCTTCCGTTTCATTTCGAAAGCAGATTGATATAAATTCCCCCTTCAAACGTCGAACACAACTCTCACCGAATAATTTCATCAGTTGCCTCACGAGCTGGTCAATAAATACTCCTATCGACTATCTTTGCGACGACAATCCTCTTCATTTCTGTTCCTTGGTAAACCGAGCATGGACGGTACACGTGCAGAAGGACATTTCACGCAAACAGCGCTTTTGTGTCTGACTCTGATCTTCGAGGCTTCCTTTGCTTCAGTACGAAAAAAAGTCCACCTGATTTTGCAATGCTAACATGAGTACATTTTTAGTTGAAAACAGACTTTCTCTAACGATGGATCGATCTGTATCATCCGGTTGGCAATGTTTGTTATACCAGCGGGCATCTAGCTGAGAACGTTGCATGCACGACTGGACCTTTTGTTAGATTTATATTTATCGTGTCTTCGTTCGGCCCGATGTAACCCTTGATAATCAGCCACCATATGGCGCCCACGCTCTCCCTTTTACTACGATGCCTTCGGTCAAGGAAAGGCGAGAACTGTTACCAACGTCTGTGAACGACCGCAAGCCGGTATCCTGGAGCTTCAAACCTCTGTGTATCATCATTGTGTTGTGCAGCCTACTCACCTGGTCCATCTTTCGTTTCTCAAAACCAGTACAGAAGCCTATTACAGAGCCGTTCTTCGCCAATGTCACGGCCTCTGAACTCTGCGAGAGCGGGCTCACTTATTCAGGGCATATTGGATTGAAGGGTGATACAAAAGAAAAGCCCAAAAAGTCGTTCTTCTGGTGCGTCGGTCTCTGCGATCCGTCTTCCTTTCAAAGTGCTCAACATCGTGCAGGTATTTCCCTGCGGAGCATGATGCTGAGAATGCACCTGTCATGTCCGTCTTCCTTCTAGTTGGCTCTTCTTAGAGAATTTTCACACAGTGCAGCCTGACCGTCGGGGGAGGACCAGGTACTAGTGGACTAATCAACCCAGTCTTCGGCCAATCGCCTTGCACGATGACTGAAGATGGACTCATTCGCAATCCCTTGCAGAGCCAGTGGAGCGAGCACTACAACCTCGTCGCGCTCGACCATGTAAGTTACACCACTTATCAGCGTTAGCACTAAGCATTTCTTCAGCCAGTCGGTGTTGGTTATTCCTATGGAACAAGAGTCAATAACAGTCGTGATGCAGCCTTCGATGTATACGATTTCTTACAGAAGTTCTTTCTTCTCTTTCCCGAGCTCTCCAAGAACCGGTTCTACGTCTCTGGCGGGTCATATGGTGGCATATACGTCCCTCATATAGCTACGGTTATACACGAGCAGAACCAGCGACGTGCGCCGGGCGCCATCGATATCAACCTAGAAGCTCTGCTTGTCAGCAATCCTTTCTCTGTATGATGAGGTGTATACTGTACGTATGTTGGTATGACTGACGAACATAATAGGACCCTGCCTCGCACTACCAGTGGCAACTCTACTACATGTGCACTGTGACTGATGTATACAACGCCACTACTTGCGCGGACTTGTATGCTGTCTTACCATCTTGCCTCGAAAGTATCGAGATGTCGATAATGTCCCCAACTCTTGAAAATAAGCGTGAATCGATGAAGTTATGCGAACCCATTGGAGAAGGTGATACCCACGGTAGGGTAATCGAGGATGTTCGACGTGTGGTGCGTCCTTCGTCATGTGCGTTGAATTGGTTTGATATTTTCTCCTCACAGTGCTTCCCTACCGATCCTGATGACCCGTTGTCATGTCACCCGGAATTTTCTTGGACGACTAAGGTTTTCAATAATTCAACGACAAAGTCATTACTTGGTGTTCCGGACCATGTCAATTATACGTCGTTGAGCAATGATGTGCACAGTGACTTTGAAGCGAATGCGGATATGTGAGCAAGTGTCACTGCTCCATGTTGGGATTTGCCCCTGACGAAGAGGATATAGATGGCACAGGCATTATCTCCTCTACGAACCACTTCTGCAAAGTGGTATCCGCGTACTACGTGCGTCTACCGACATGCTTGCTTCTTACGTATGCCCCAATCTCGATGATAGACTGGATAGGTACCCGCGATGCCAACTGTCCCTGGCCAGGAGTCCTCTCATTCGTAAAGATTCTCGATAGCATTTTACGTCCTCTTTTACTCACGTATAGTAGCTCAAACTCCTACGAACACCATTCCAACAAGAATTCCTCGCAGCGCCAGATCTGCCTTGGTCTGGCGGCGAAGCGACTGTTCGCGCCATTGGTGCTGGTGCGGGGAACATGACATACGTACTCTTGGCTGAGGCGGGGCATTTCGTGAGTACTCTTGTTCTCCTTGAGTTGCTGTGGGGAAGTTTGACGAGAGTTGTGTAGGTGGTCAAAGATCAGCCTGCCCTTGCGAAGAAAATCGTGGAGAGATGGATTAAGAATAAGCCTTGGTTTGACTAAAATGCAGAAGATGATTTTCAATGTTGAGAGCTTCCTAAGTGTGTGAGTATTCGCGACGGCACCTTTTGGGCCTGCCATATTCTTCAAGAATTAACAACCTTGCTGGTAATCTAACGTATCAGCGTCTGTGACGACGATTCCCACAATTGTCCGACCTTGCAGGGCCGCCTCGCAATCGAATCGGACATTTCAAATTTGTCCTGCTGCTCGATTGTCATGTTGTGCCTTCATGTCAGCAAGAAAGCCTTTCTCACGGAACTGTTTTTGGTTCATGTTTAGTATGGCTTGATGGCTTGCGCTGACGTCAATACTACTACTGCTGCCGTGCTAGTAACTTTCTTCGAACAATGGACATCCTATCCACCACCCTCGAAATTATCGACCTGGTCAATCTGGTCATTGACAAATGCGTCGAATATCGGGAGGCAGACAGCGTCATCAAGGCAACACGGACTCGCTTGGACGGTGTGCAGGTCCGGGTGGAACTATTCCAGGAGTTTTTGAAGCTGTCAGAGTCGACAATGCTTTTTCGAAGGAAGCAAGTTCTTCACCGCTCACTCGAAACAGTTTCGGATTTATTGCGCGAGTTGATGACCATGCTTCCCCCTTCGCCCAAGATGTCGACCAAAATCGCTTGGGTGGGTTGGGGCAAGCGGCGTGTGGAGGGATTATTGGTGGAACTGAAGATGTGGGATGAGGAGGTAAAGGGCATCGTATTCGCACTGGACGTTGTGTCCAAGCTCAGAGACGACGATAAACTCTACAAGCGGCTTTTTGACACAGGCGAGCGAACCCTAACGACGGCGTGGGCGCTGAGCAAGCGAATTTACTCCTCGGACAAGGAGATCCCATCCCTTGTTTATCCACTATCATCAATCTCCATTCAAAGAACGGACTCTTTCTCCGACCCCCGATTCATCGCTACGTTCAGCGCTCGTCCGGCCTATGTCGAAGCCCACTATATAGAACACGATGGCAAGGAGGACACCCAGAAGAGCTCTCTCGCTCGAATGGCTGCCGTATTCCACTCCCCAGAAATAACCTCGATGCACCTCCTTTCATGTGTCGGTCTCGCAGAGGACTACAGCTTTGATCGATGTTTCCTTGTCTACGAGCTCCCACCCACCTTCACGATGCATTCCCATATCCCCACCCTTGCCCATATCATCGACAAACAGAGCCGTATATCCCTCGGCGACCGATTCCGTATCGCCTTCGAGCTCGCTACCGCCGTATTCGAGATCCACGCTGCAGGGTGGGTGCACAAGTCCATCCGGAGTGACAATATCCTCATCGACGTTGACGAACAGCGAGGACCCAAAGTGGACGCCAAGGTCGGAGCTGCGTACCTCGTCGGCTTCGAGGCAGCACGGCCGCAAGATGCTGGCTCTGATCGCCGTCCGGAGATGGATCCGATTAAGAGAAAGTATCATCATCCTGAGAGGCAGGGAGGCAGGGATACGCTGGTGCAGAAGTTTGATATCAGGCATGACATGTACAGTCTCGGGGCTGTACTCATCGAGCTAGGGTACCGCAAGACGCTGCGCAGCATCTTTGGGCCATCCTCGTCTGTAGGCGAAGAAGACATCCAGAAGGACCATGAACGGATGGTGGGATACGCGAGGCGGCTGGGGGATAAGATGAGCATCAAGTATGCGAATGCCGTCTTGACCTGTTTGGTAAACGGCACCAAGCCTGGTAAGACGACGGATAGTCTGCGTGAAGAGTTTTACGATGGAGTGTTGAGGCCATTGAAGGAGATACAGGATGGATTTAGGGTACGTGGTTCATCCATCCTTTGGCTGCTGGCATTTTGACAAGTTCTATAGGGCCAGCCAGATCTAGCCGTCTGATATTTATGTCTATTTTATTTAGAATAGCAAAATGTTCTCAGCGGTGCGAAGATAAGTGCCCGGGCCTGAGTATCTACCGACCCCCAGTACTTCGATGTTCTCAGGTGGCCGGCAATTCGACACGGCCGCGGCCTATATTTGGATTTGCAATACTTCCCTCGAGATATGTAAGAATCAATACATTATTCACATCTCTACACCATGTCGTCGATTCCTAACAAACATCTACACGACGAACTCGCTACTAATATAGAGAGGGTTACAGTCACAACGAAGTTCGGAAGCGTCACTGGCGGAAGAGCAAGTAATGGAGCTGCTGTGTGGTTGGGTAACTTGTGTTCAGATCCATCTCACGCTCCTGCTAACCTCTCTACAGAGGTCCCCTTCGCCCTGCCGCCAACACGGTTTGCCGATCCCGTTCCTTTACCCCAAGGATGGAAATATGAAGAAGGAAAGGAATACCTGACAGAGTCGAAATGTGAGGTATCGTGTCCATTGCAGGTTCGGCGAGACTGATTTGGTCGAGCAGTCGCGGCCCAACCTACGAACAATGGGCAGCGAGGAAGTATGAGTCAGCGCTGATGACTTTGATGCTGATGCTAAACTACAGCAGATACCCCCCAGGAAGATGTAGTAGGCTTTGGAAATCCCACGGAGGACCCGTTCGTATTTCCAACACTGTTTCCGACCATTTCTCATTCAAAACATAAAGTCTCTTCGTAACCATCGTAGCACCACCTTCTTTCCCCGCAAAACGCGGATTCCCAGTCAAAGTTTACATCCACGGAGGGTACTTAGCACGACCTTTTTTATTCTTCCTCCTCTTACGGTCCTCAGATTCCTGCAATTTGGCTCCCCGCATGGTTTGAAAAGTCAGAACCAGTTCATCTCTGCTGAACGCTCGGAAGTTTGGGTCAACATGGGGTATCGGGTTTCTGCGTTTGGGTTCCTAGCGTGTGAAGCTCCAGGTGTGGACCTGAAAGGGAATTACGGCTTCAAAGACCAATGGCTCGCGATTCAGTGGGTCAAAGACAACATCGAGGCGTTTGGAGGTAGCGTTACGTTCGCACGCTTTGTACCTTGAGGCTCAATGCATGTTTAGGCAACCCAAACGACATTCAGCTTTCAGGTCTATCTGCGGGAGCACATTCTGTGCACCAAATACTTCACTACGCTTCCCACCTCCCCAAAGGAGTCAACGCACCGTTCCATTCCGCTATCGTTCAATCCAATGCCATCATGTATGACCTCCGAGTCTTCCGCGTACTTCCAAATGATTGACATCGTGGATATAGTGCCACCCCCAAGACCCCAGCGCAGCTACGGCCGCAGTTCGACGCACTGTGCCGTGCACTAGGTCTCGATCCCACAGACCCCGACATTCTGAGAACGCTTCGCGACCCGTCCAAGGTCTCTGCTGAGCAGATATGCCATGTCATCGAAACCGACGCTGTCGGTCCCGAATTCGGCACGTTCCGCGGATGCGTCGATAACGACTGGATGCTCTCTACGCCAGACACGATGGAATGGCAGCGTTCCGGATTTGCCGCTGCACTGAAGGAGAAGGGTGTCAGATGCATCGTTGTTGGAGAGACGAGAGAGGAGTGGTATCTCTATTCAATCGCGCATCCTGTGAGGACTTTGGATGACGTCCAGAAGAACCTTGAACGATATTACGACACAAGCATGGTCAAGGACATCTTGCGCATGTACCCCCTACCCCAGAAGGAGGAAGACGTGCAAAGGTTTTATGGGGATGTCTTCAGTGACTGGCAGGTCTATCTTCCCGTTAGGATTTTGGCAAGAGATTTATTGAATTCTGGGTATCCTGTGATGAGGTACCAGATTCTGTGGGTACCCGATCAGTGCAAGACCGATGGTATGTCCGCTATGATTGATTCGTTGTACCGTCCGATCCGATCTTCCACTGCCCAGGTTATATCACCCACGGTGTTGACAGGGCGTATTGGGCGTTTCGCCTTCCGTTATTGTACGGAGAGGACGTCGCAATCGCTCGGAAATGGCTGGATACTGTGTTTAGTGAGGTCGATGCGCTGCGAAAGGAAGGGAAAAGTGTGCGTGGGATCACGGAAGTGTTGGCTCTGAAAAAGAACAGGACAATAGGATGGATTGAAGATGCAGTCTGGGAAGAGAAGATGCGGCTGCGTGAGATTTTACCTGAGGAGAGCTCGTAGCATTCGCCAATAGTATTCATCACAATTTGCCGACCGCCGGTGGCTAAGTAAGACGGCGGGCTTCTAACAAGTTATACGAGCTCGGGTACCAGTGATAAGAATAAATGCATACGGATCTTTATCCAATAGAAGTAGTTTGGACCCGGACTATGCTTGGGATGGATGGCATCCAAGAATGATATCGATGATGGACCTTTGCAATATTTTCCCCTCTCAGCAGAAGGATCTCGAATTATATAAAAAGAAACAACTCACACTAGTCAACAAGGCGACTCTTGATCTGGAATTTACCTCTCCCAATGTCTCCAAATATACTGTTGTTACCCCTTCAGAGATCTTTCTCAAGCTCTTTATACCAGTCTTGGCTAGGCTTGACCCTCGCACAGGCCGCTTTCCCGCCTCGACTGTCATCCTTCCCGCGTTCCCCAGCCTCAAGTCCCAATCACATCACAGGACGGGTAGTCCAACACACATTACCGTGGAAACGGACTCTTGGGTTGGTTAGCAGTTCCGCAATACATATACTTAGCCTATTCGGTAGTAGTGGTGGTTCGGTACCGAGCACATTGATGCCCACATTGTACCTGATCGCATAGATGGATCCCGTATCGAACGGTGCCACATCAAGGTGGAACTTTATATCCCGAAAGTAGTAGCTGCTGAACCGGTTCCGTGGGGGGAATGATCATGATTTAGAACTTGTTCAACAGTCAGAACCAAGAAGTTACGAGGCCGGCAACCGTCTGGTAGCGCACAAGGTGTCAGCGTGAGTGTATAAGTAGGCTTCGAAACGTCAACTGAACCGACAGAACCTTGTATCTTGGATGAGATTCAGAAGCCCACCCCGGCTTTTGCACGTTCCCATATATAGGCTCGTAACCTCGAGGCGGCTTCTTATTACGCGCCATTGATCCGCTTGATGATGGCCGTCTACTATATTCAATATAAAAAAGGCCAAGTCCAGCAATAACAATAATATCGAAAACTAGGCATACATGCAATTTATGAAAACAATAATAAGATGCAATGTGTACATGTCCTTGAGATGATAGAAAAAGTTTCAATTAAATACACATACTATAATCCCGATCCATTCCATCGTATCAACATAGTACATTCCGTCCGCCAATCAGATAGCCTGGCCAATCATCGCACCCGAGGTCTCCGTCCATTGATCCCACATGACTTTTCGTGTCCGTTCATTCGACATCAGTGTCGCGAAACGGATGACTCGCCACGCGTCGTAGAAGTTGCTCGCCAGTCCAAAGCTTATTCGTACAACGCCAAGCTCTCGCCCCACGACACCCTCAAGATCATGGCGAGTTACTCCGGTGTATAGGTGTTTCATTTCGTCTTGGATATTGAGCATGGCGGCTGCCCCACCCGGATTACACATACATCCCGTACGAAGAGATATTTTATGTTGAGAAGCAGCATGCTCAATGAATGAATTTGGAATCATTTCTCCTGATGGCTATGAGGGATATTGGGTCAGAGGACCTACTGATAGACTAACGTGAAACTCACAGATAAAAATATCAAAGAAATAATTGAGCCAGTGTCGGCTTGCTCGCCTACTGAGCGAAGTTGTTTTGAAGGTGTTCGTGAAAGAATACGTATGACGGGCGTCCCAGTTGTGTCGTGACGCAGTCGTGTAAGTGAGGAAATAACATAGCGTAGGAGCGTGGTAAGTCGTAAAGGAAGAAAAGGAAGGTAAGCCGAAAGAAATCGTAGGCCATCCGTGACCGCAGGCAATGTTAGATAATTAATCGTTCCATCCTGCGACAGAAGTATTAGGAGTCGTGAAACGTAAACAACGGATACCACACGAACCTCAAATTGTTCATGAGGGCTGGGCGATCTGGTGACAATGGTTCCAGGCACCTGGACAACGTCGACGGTTCCTCCAGCAAACCACGGGCGTTTCAGCTGCGCCAGGAACGACTTTTTGACAACAAGCGCTCCGACACCTGTTGGGAAGCCAAACATTTTGTAAAACGACACTGCCATCGCGTCAACCGGTGTATCCTCGAGGGACACTACCGATGTCGGCGCCAGAGCAGCGGCGTCAAGGATCGTATTATACCCTAATGAGGATGCATATTCAATAAGATAAAGGGAGGATTTGGAATTCGTGATGTTCGATTGTCCGGTTAGTGCGAATAAACTTGGGGAAAGATCTTTGTATCGAGGGCGATTACGAAGGAGGATGTTCTGTGGGGTTTAGCGTCAGATTTAAGATAGAAGTAGGGCATGAATCAAGAGGGTTTACCTTTGCTAGAGCCGGATCTATCCCGCCATGAGGCAGACAAGGGATATAACATATTCTAGACCCGCGAGCAGTTGCAAATTCCCGGATACCATGCACGCTATTGTGAGAATCGGCCGACAAAACGTAGGTACTGGCTCCGGAGAATGGGAAGGACTCGCCGACGAGTTTCAGGGCGCCAGTAGCGTTCGATGTAAACACGACAGTATACTCGGAAGGCGCTCGAAAGAATGAAAGAACCGCTGCTCTGGCTTCGTCTGCACATTTTAGGGATAGTTTGGAGCTGTAAATAATATATTAGACAACGTAAGAGACAATCAAGGGCATGGACGGACCTATTGCTGACAGAATGGGTATTTCCGAGGACACTGCGATGCAGAAAGTCGGTATGGACGCGTATAAGGCTCTCGGGATAGATGGCACCGCCCATATAATCGACATAAGTCTCGCCGGTCGACTTTAGTCGCGTGAAGTCGGTCCGACGGAGGGTGTCGAGTATCCAGGTGAGCCGATATTCTACTAATAAATGGGGAACATGAAACAGAAGCAGAAGAGGTCGACGTACCAGGAAATTCTCTTAGAAAGTCATCGTACGCCGCGGTAGCATCATCTTCGGGTACATTGTCTTTTGGGGGAAGATACGATATACGCCTATATGCATAAGCTGACTCGGTTGGCCGTCGCGTTTCTTCATGTTCGTGGTAGCCAGATTTCTCATTTACAAGAAGTAATTCTGGAGTTTCTCTGGAAGGTACGGAAGCGAGAGTCGAGGAACTGGCTGTCGTGCAGGCGAGGTGGGAGAATGTCGTAGACTGTTTCCGGCGTACCGAACGGGGAATGGGCTGAGACTGAGAATGGCCCATGCTAGTTGTCAGAGTCGGGTGTGGTGGTAGCGCAAGGAGGAGGCAGGCACTTTATATGCAGATTCGGCGGTATCCGATGGTATGCGAGATCTGATACATGCGGGAACTGATGGGTGGCAGTGAGCGCTCCGCCAACGTTCAGTAACGGGAATTTGTTGGAAACAAGAAAGAAAGAGAAGGCAGCGAAGTGATCGCCCTGTCAAACAAGACGAAACAAACACCCAACGCCGTTCGACGCGTCCACCGCCAGGTATCGTGAAATATTCATTTCCTCATTTTTCATCTTCAGTCCCTATGGATCAGATCCTTCAAGGCACCCCTACCCCCGTCCATGTCCTCCGCTTATCTATTGTCGTGACATCTTAGTCCCGGACGGCGATAAAGCATTCATTATGCTCGATCAGAGAGCTGTCGGAGCCGTGTCACGGACCCACGGATACCAACTGCCGTTTTCAGGGGTTCCATGGACAATCTGCTCCAGAAAAAGAGACAGGAAGCCCGGAATTTTGATATTATTAATCCGATAGATCCTGTCACCATACCTTTTTCAACTGGCGCAGACCGAGGACGCGAGTGTTGTCCTTTTTTTAGCGTCGGGCGCTCCAAATTCTGCGTTGAATAGCCTTAGCACGCCCTCGAATAGTGCTAAGATGCCCAGAGCGAAGCACGGGACCAAGATCACTAGGCGTCGGAGCCACAAACGGTTAGAGTTCTGATTGCGTGGTGGAATGCATTCATACCATGACTTTCCCCGATGGTCACATATTTCTGCGGGGTTGAGGTTTACAAAGCCCGGGTGCAACACAGTGTCACAAAATAGGATAGGTTCCGGATGTACAGACACGAACATACGCTTTGATACCTGCGAAAACCATATCAGTAGACTAAGGGTAAACGATCTTTGACGAACCTATTTGAAGATGGCAGGGGCAACAAGATGAGATATCTTTACCAACTCCCACGTACAATTGCAATATCCCTGTCTGATGATCACGGTAATTCATTGGATCCCAACCAGCCGAGGGCATAAAAGGCTAGTCTAAGGATATATACCAGTCTGAGGTAAGAAGCGCACAAGAAGCGCAGTAGCTGCTGGTGAAAAAAAAAGATTGCATCCACAGGTTAACGGGGAAGGACATTGCTGGATAGTCAAGGCCGGCGGTGAACTGAGTTCGGTGTTTGCCGAAAGTTCTGTTGATACTTTACTTGATATAACATGAGCAAATCTCTCCGGTCCTCCCGGACCGAACAAAGTGACTCAGTTCATCAAGTCACCATAGAGTCAAACGGACATCACGCCCTTTAAAGCTTAACAACCATTGGTTCAATCATCCTAATGAACCCCGCAACTTTGGATGCATCCATCTTGTCCTTGCCACCTTTCATTCAAGTCCAGGGTGTGATAAACATCCGAATGGTTGGGGGTTACAAAACCACGACGTCTTCGACAAGAGTTAAACTTGGCACTCTGTTCAGATCAAGGGAACTCTCATATTTAACAGAGGATGGGAAAAAACAGCTGATGTCACATGGAATTCGTCACATATTCGATCTTCGCTCTGATACTGAGATATCTTCCTACAATACTGCTACTCCTGAGATCGAGGGAGTCACGTCTGCCCATGCGGCAATAGGCGAGAAGAACGCCTTCGATCCCGCAAGTCTTTCTCTACGGTGAGCTTCCGGCTTTGTGTTTTGACCGTTCAATGCACTGACTCGGACCGAGAGTCTACAAGCCTTCAACAAGGATGAAATTCAAGTTCGTAACATCGGCTGGTCTATGACTTCGTCTGTTGAATTTGTCCAGACATTTTTAGAAGTATACGAAGAGATACTTACTATTGCCGGTCCGGCCTTTAATGCGATCTTGCGACATTTAATCGACAAGCCGGAGGAACCAATTCTGGTGCATTGTACAGGTTCGAGATGTCTGCGGTTATCGGCTAGTAGTGCATCTGATCGGTGAACGTGTAGCTGGGAAAGATCGAACGGGGCTGGTATGCGCGGTGCTTTTGATGGTCAGCACATACTTGGTCTAGTTTCTCAGCCTGGGGTTACTGACCGTATGGAACATCGCAGATACTTGGAGTTGATGATCAGGATATCGTAAACGATTACGCTCTGACGACGCATGGTCTCGAGCCAGCTATTCCGATGCTGACCACTCGATTTCAGAAAAACTCGGTCTTCCGCAACAATATTGAAGGAGCAATGAAAATGGGCAGTTCGAGGTCAGTTCTTCCTCGTTCCGATGGATACGGATCTCTGATTATTTTTGCCTATAGGCCAGAGACAATGGTCGCGACGCCCCAGATGATACGGGAGAAGTTTGGTGGTGCGGAAGGATACATCAAAGCATATACCAGCCTAGAGGACCAGGATATAGAGATGCTGCGTCAAAGCCTTCTGGTTTCTGTATAACTGTGTGAGAGAAACGAGCTGTAGTGTGACTTGACAAGTCGGAGTAAAGATTTAGGTGTAGTAGTACTTAGTGTGATCGTGACTCCGATCATATGATTTCGGCCTCAACGGCTGCGCCTTTGAAATACAAGTTGCCGTCACGCCGATCCAGCCCCAGTTGGTAGAGTACTATTGGAGAATTTGTCGGAGAACTCGCTGAAAACATTTCGCCGGGCCATGACATCGCATTTGGTCCAAGTTTAAAACGCTAAGCTGTCGGAGCCGATGCTATGCCGCGAGTTTGCCGAACTTAGCCGGCAACGGCTGTTGTAGTGACGGTGTGACCTCAAGCGCTGAGGCGTGGGAAAGTCGGGATCAACGACGCGAAATTGATCGTTACGAAACTCTGTCAATGTCCACCACCACCAGTGTACCCTTTTCTCTGTCTCTGCCCGATCCTGATGTCAAATCTTCACCTGTTTTCTGTTTCGTTTCACTCCTCCGTAATGGACCTCAATTGGAGCGCTTAGTGGCTTGGTGGAATCTGGAAAGTCTTCGTCATCGGTGTGTCCGACACGGAGGAATGCTGCCTAGGCTTGAGGGGACAAGGGGGGTGCGTAACATGGATTTTTTCGTCAATTTTCTACTTAATAGAATCAGAACCGAGCATTTGAAATCAAGACGATATTCTAGTGCACCGCCCATACGGTCAACAGCGAGCAAGGCCTCAATGTGACCATTAGACTCTAATTAGTTCCAAGGAATGGGGCGTTAGTCTCACTTGTCTGAGGCATCGTTTCCTCTTTTCGACTTGGCATCGCCTCGTCCATGTCTCATTCACTTCATTTATAACCCCACGCCCAAGACAAAAAATGCCGTGCAACTCTGTCCACCATGGTCTCTAATTCCAGCTCAGTCACCAATGAGGTCAAGGTCGAATCTCGTCGCCGCTCTTCGAAGTTCTCTTTGACGCCTGGGAAAGAAGGAGCACCTCTTCCATCGCCCATGATAGAGCGGCCTGGCAAACCACTCTTTCCCTCTGACGTGGGACTGAACGGGCGTAGGTACTCTCCACTTTCTAGTCCTGGCGGATCCACGGAGTCATGTGGATCTGTAGAAGGGATAACCGAAATATCAGTGTTGCCCAGCCTGCCGCACTCGGAGGAATCATCTATGTCTTCCGATGCACCTACACGCTCCGTGTCTGCGAGGAGCTTCATCTCGTCGCCGCTGAACCCCTCGAATATCCACTCCACTGCTCGGCATTCTATGCCCATGCTCTCCGAGTTGAGAAGGATGCCATCGGAGGATATAAGAGCTATATGTAACCCGTCCAACATGTCGCTTAGAAGCTCTATGATTCTCTACAGGGTCGCAGATGAGGCACCCCCCAAAAGATTCCATCCCCACCACCCAAATCGGAACTCTCTTTTATCCGCATCTGGTGACTCCGTCCTATCCCTGTCGTCTGATTCGAAATACCCTTCTGCAGCACATGGCGTGCGCGCGCGGGGCCTCGTGGCGTATGCCTTTGACCCTTTAGCACCCGATCTTGAGGTCGATGACGACGACGACAAGATGCTCAGTGACCCAAAGGTGGATCGCCTGTCTCCGCGTGGCATGGCCAACGTTGCGGCGCTCGTCTGCTTGCTGATAGCTATCATATCGCTCTTTGTGGTTTATCCTATAGTGACGTTTTACAAGCACAATTATAAAAACAGGCTAATAGCAGAAAATCCCTTTATCAACTCGACGGGCCAGGCGGAAGACACCATTCCACACAGCCGGCACGGAGTGAGGAGTCAGGTTCCCTTTTCGTAAGTGTCTCTTACTACGTCCAAACACTTAAGCACAGGTCTCATCATTGATAGCCTCATTTCGAGTTACGATATTCCGATTGGCCAAGATGTAGTCAATAAACCTGAAGAGTATACTCTCGTCTTTAAAGACGAGTTCGATAGGGACCATCGTCCACTTATAAACGGTCTGTCTTTTATTCCTGCTCCGACTTTCGGCTTCTGACGTGACGTGCCTTTCAGGCAATGATCCTGTATGGCACGCAACTGTCTACTCAAAAACATTTTTCGCGAGGATTTTCAAAAGCCATCTTGTTCTCGATGGGTCAGCGGGCGCAGTCCGTCTCCACAGACCTGTTTGTATGAAGTCAGACGGATATTTAGAGATTTCGTACCGGTATCCAGATGACCGCAATATAAAGAAGTTTGCTGTAAGTTTTCCTCCAACTGCTGTTGAGTCCATAATAGACACTTTATCTAGTGGTATACCGAATCAGAGGTTCCTTCCTGGTTGGGTTTGACCATCGAGCTCGGTGAGTCAAATTGATACTAGTAACGACGGGACCGCAGTTCACGTCCATCACAGGAGGAGATGACAGGAGGAGCAAAGAACAAGCGGTTTGGATCGAATATGTGAAGGTTTATGAACACTCCGGTGCTTTGTCTTCCGGTGTTTGTCTTGACACATCTCCCACGAACAATGTGGTGTTTTCTCCCTATGTTTCCATGGATTAGCGCCCAGGCAGGCAATTGGTCTGACAAATTTGCGATCTAGCGTTATGGTGACCGGACAATTTGTTGTATTCGAATATGTCGCTCCTTTGATAGCTCTTATTGTATTCTCACTCGGTGTATTATTATCAACTTCGCCTTTCGTGGAATCGGATGGTGTGTATCCTTCTTATATGCGAACGAAAGAGTGATGATCGGCGTCCTAGATTAATGCGAGAAAATGCAACCGAATCGATCGACACGTTCTAAACACATTATCCTTCAGCAACTTCGTAATAAGTAATACGGAGGTCGGCGGCCACGCCCAATAACCAAAGTAAGTCAGAACGAGGAACAAGGGCAGAAGTTTCATGATGTGAAATGACATTGTGTCCCTGCGACTTATCCTCATAGCATGATTCGCCGAAGAGCGAGGATACAGTACTGTTACTCTTGTCAAAAAGTAATCACACTTCGCAGCGACTCGGAATGGAAGACAGAAAAAACATTGGAATATCTGCTTTGTGATCACTGGCCGCGATCACTACGTTGAAACTTCGAAGATCAAATCGCTCCCAGCATGCTGGCGTCCCTGCCTCCTAGCGGATCACCTTGGGCGCATCCGATGGACAATAGGGGCGGCTGAACGGAGTAGTATTTATGATTACAGCTTGGTTCAGGTTTGGTCAATGTTGCGTCTACTCGCGACTCTTGCTTTTCTCACTTGTGCCCTTGCACACCAGCCCTCGGCGTATCTGGATGCGTTCCAGGGCTTTTTGGAAGGGTGAGCTGTTCAATGGATTTTTTCGTTTAGTAGAGTTGATTTGCAGGTCAGATTCATTAATTCTGATGATATCGTGATATCTGGGAGCAGCAGCCCTGCTCTTGCTGACGACTGTGTGGGAAGGGTTGATGTCATGACGAGTGGGTTCATCCTTCTCTTTCCGTCGCGTCAAAGCATTTCTTGAATGTGGATACAGCATTCCACGGCAGTTTGTTGAACACAGGTGTGTAAGCTACTCGAGCTCTAGTTTCGCAAACCGACTTTGCTACCAGAATACCTATATGGGGTATTCAGCAACATTTCCTCGCTCAACACTACCCAACTAATCGGGGTACCTTCGGGATTGTCTATCCAATCACTCGCCATTGAAGGTCCCATCGTCTCTGCAAGCGTCATTCTAGCGGCGTATTACAAGACGATAGACCACACTCTGCCTCTTCAGACCGACATATGGATGCGTTTTGACGACGACTTGAAGATCGAATCTTACGACATCTCCCTCCGACGCTTCCCGTGGGCATTTGACTTCTTCCTTCCGAAGCTGGCGCCTACGATCGCAGAGGAGTTGGGAGTATCCTACAATGGCACCGACGCCGATAATCAAGCATTAGCTGCACAACGAGCTATAGTTGATATTTGCAATACGGCGATGGAGTATTGTACAGGCGACAACCAGGTTTACGATTCGTAAGTTTTCCGTTCGTCCATTGCTTTGGCACGCCGTTGAGTCTCGCTGTAGAAATGAGAGCTGTAGGCAGTTTCTGACAAATGAAGTTCCATTTGGAGAGGCCTGGCAAGGGGGGCAGAATACAACAATGTGCAGGTACGATTTTTCCAAACCCTTCATGCTCCCTTAGTTTGACGCTAGGACAGATATATACACAAGAACATCGTCCAGTTACGCCCTGAAGTCCATTGCCCCCATATCTCTCCGTCTGGCGGAGACGTGTGCAGTACGATCCTCTTCCATGTTCACTGTTTCAATGGTTATGATTTTCATAGTCCCCAGATCGTACGAAAATGTCACCGAAGACTATCCTTTTGCCTCAACCCTAGTCGCACCCAACGCCTCTTTCACGGTCGATAATACAAAGGGATTGTCTGAGGATGCTGTGACAGAGTTGATGAAGTTCAGCATGCTGCAGATGTACCCGACTACAGTTGCATTTGTGAGTTACCTTTGCTCAATCTTGCCCTCGCTAAAGAAAAATTTCAACAGTACTCCATCCCAACAATCTTATACTTCCTTCTGCTGTATGTCTGCGCCAAAGGCGTGGAGATAGTATTGCCAAGGATCTACACGACATACAGGGATCTGTCCTTCGAAAATAAGCGGAATACTGTTACTTGTGAGCCCCGCATTGAACTATCCCTTAGCTGGTTTTGAGGGCATTTAGATGTCATGAATGCGTTTTGGACCTTGGTCGCACTTGTCGCCCAAGGTGTCGGAGGGTCAGTGGCGACCCAGAACTATACCGTTTTCAATGTCTCTTTGGTGAGAGTAGTAGGCAACATCATCTCCGGTTTATGTGCGCCTTCTTCCTTGCCTCAAACCTAAGGCATCATAGAGGGCTAACATGCACGCATCTAGACATCTTCGAGCTGACATACCGTCCTAGCATGAGGTGGCCTCTACTCATCCACCACCTCTGTGTAATTTTTTTCACGATTCTTTTTTATTCCTTTTGGGACTCATGTGAAATTTACAGACTCTGTTCGCCATTATATTTGTTCAAGTCGTGCTACAAATCACAGGACACCCCCCTCTTGCAACTGCCGGATACATATGGCTATTCCAGGCAACGACAGAGCAGTCTATCTTCGTTGGGCTCTTCCTGTATAGACTTCAGTATCCTAAGGTCTTGGTGCAAAGAACGTTACAGTTCGCCGCAGTACAATCATTGTATGTTCAGTGTCTTTCCTCAATATTTCAGCTCATCACATTGTATTGTGACCTCTTAGCTTGTGCAAAATTGGATTCGCAGTGTATCTGATGGCCTGGTGGGGCTTGAAGTTAGCCAAGTTCCACACGCCCAGTGATATCGCTCTCAGCGTGATGCTGGTTTTTATTTGCGCGCTACTTATGTCGACGCAAGTGTATGTTTTCCTTCCCGCTTGCTCTTTGGCATCTATACTCACAGCTGCTCTTATAGGTATGGCTCTTACGCTGTATGGTCGATAGCGAGGAATATGGACCGTCGGTCCATAGTTCGAGATACCGAGAAACCACACTCGGAGACAAGTTCTGCTACTGCTGTATCAGCCCGCGATTCAGCTTCTTCATAAAGACGGGAGTCACTCTTTTTAATTTGTTTAATACATGCATACTTAGTTGTAGCTTCGCGGTTTCATGTGGGCAATTTCTAATGAATATATACACGTTGTGGGTTGATACCATCCATATGTATAGTACAATACTTTAAATCACACGGACACTTTGATACAGTCTGAGTTAAGTCTGAACCCTCTTGCGACTTGTCCTCCTCGGAAGGTTTGACACATGAGGTTGCAGATGCCCCTTTGGCAGGACAGGAACGGCATGTGGGGATACAGCGTCTCGTTCCGGCAGATGCAGCGTCAAACGAAAGTTGAACCCGCGTCGTTGATGGATGGATTTGGCACTCGAAGGCTCGGGAGAGATGGCCGACGAGCCTGAAGTAGTCAACGGTGGCGAAGAAGATTCTGGCAAGGGATTCGAGAATAAAGATGAAGGCAGTTTGATGGAAGGATGTATCATTGTCGATGGTCTGATGAAGGAGGAAAGATCCAGGCTGGTGATAGAGTGGTCTATTTGTTGATAATGTCTTGTCTTGTGAAACAGGGAACCAGCCGGCTTGGAACTACAGGCCAGTAGTAGATTTATACGCTGGATCCTCGTGGGGAAGGAAAGGAGGAAATAATATCATGGATACTGTTTCAATGATGGAAGCCGACGGTACAGCAATTGTTGGAGCATCGTCATCACAAACGTTGTTACGTTACTAGTCACCTGAAAAGTTGTTGATACTCGAAGATGATGAAAGGCGCGTTAGAAGTTCATCTGAACATCTAAAGATCGGCTTGCATTTCATTGCTCAGGATACTCGACAATGCAGTGGAAAAATCTACGTGGCTATGTCCTCTGCTACGGTAGTATCTCCTCCGCAAGTCATCAAACAGCATAACACCAGAATGTGCATTGCGGGACGCCTATGCGCACTCCCTTACGCTTAGTTAAATCGAGGCTTATTCTCAATTTATCTCTCCGCAATTTTCTTCGCAGGTTGATCTTTGACCACCTACGCACCCCTCGTCAACCCTCTCCAGAGCAGCTCAGAGAGAAAAAAAACTCACACAATGTATCACCTCAGCCAAGAGTGCGTACGTCATGTTCCCGCCCCAGCACTAATGGTACCAACAGTCGCTTCCCCGTCAGACCAAGGCACAAACCTGGTTTTGCGAGGAACTCTACTTGTCATGGGGTCCGTAGGAGTTTAAGCTACGTATATGTGAGTAAGAGAGGATGTAAAGTAGTACTCTTGGGACAATTTACGAACGAGAGGACTCTTGGCCAGCGACAGTTGGCGTTACGGGCATGTATCTAGTCTATCATCAGGATTGAGGCATACGTAAGGAGTAGACGGGTAGATTCACGCGCGCAGCACGCGGATACCATTTTGTAGAGGAGACTCCCAGTGAGTCACGACGGAAAAGACTGCGAACAGAGCAACGGTCAGAAGGATGACTCCAAACATGATTCAGGACAATACCGAACGAAGATACTGGAATCAGAGTAATGTCGCTTTACATACTGCCTTGAATTCTTGACAATAAGAACGATCAGACAGAGATAACTTGGACTCCTCGATCAAGATCCTCGACCAGTCGTTTCCGCCGAGGGAAAAGAAGTCTTATCGGAGACAGGACTTTCTGATATTGACTTGTTATAAACTTATATGGATGATATGCATCGACAGTCCTAGAATCATGAAGCGTGACTTAAACCTATATGAGTGCATATATGATCCACATTGAACTGGCTAAATATAGGCCACATGGCCAGCACGATACAAACTTTAGATTTCTCACACTGTAGGAGACCAGTGGCCGTTGTTCAGAAGTAGACAAACAGATAACCAGATAAGGTCCCAGAGAAGAACGTAGGGGCACTGTACCAATTAAGCCGCGTTTACCGTGTGTCCTAAGAACACTTACCGATCAGATAACGACGAGCCGAGTCTACCAGGTGATGATTTGAGGTCTTCTTCAAAGTCCCGTGGGCGCCATTTTATTGCATCTTGCGCGTTTGTGTAATGTTGTAACTGCTGCCGAAGCTGCGCATAAAAAAAGAAAGTCGTATCGAGGGGGTCCGAAATTATACGTATCGTGCGTATCAACGGTTTCCACTTTGTAGTTCTTCTAGACGAGTACCCATTTTACCGATCCACCCGCATACAACTTGATATCTTTCACGATGGCATCCAAGGGCGGACACATCCGGAGAAGATCTCGAAATTTGTGACGATAGCCTCGAGGGTACCATTTGTGAAATATGTTCTTCTGCGCATGTTCCGTCCATGCCCGGTTTACCATAGGACAGGACTGAAGGGAAGGGGTGTCGTCCGAAAGATGGTCGATAATGGTATTGACCAGCTCTTAAAGCACCTCAGGAAATTCGTCGGTAAGAGTTGTGTTCGACATTTGAGGTGGTGATTATAAACGAACAGTGAGCATATGGGCTTACTGTCCAGAAACAGTTCATAGTTGAACTGAAGCATCACATCGAGTATTATTACTACATTGGTTTAGTTTCCATCATTTGCGACACTGCCAATGGCCCAATATCAAAACTAGATCCACAAGATGACAACAATAAACTCACACAGAATTGTATACCATTATTATTCCCTTCTTCACACGTCTCAGAATTGGGATCAGGAATACAAGTGTAACTGTCACTGCGCATCAGATCAATACGAACATCCCTACTCAATAGGACACACTCTGAACCGTTTAGATGTAGAGCAGTAAACTTTATAGGGGCGGGAGAACAGCTAAAAGCCCCCGCAACGCATGGGTTGTCAGCGAAAACCGTCAAGATGGGTTTGCATGAGTCATCATAAACGCGCCCTGAGTGAGTTGGTAAGAATCAAGTTGCACCCACGAGAAGCGGTCGACGTACAAGATCCAGGAGGACCTCCATGGGTATCAGCGATACCAAAGCTACAGGAGAGCACGTTCAACATATCTGGACAGGAGAGATGCTAAGGACAACACACTTATACCCGGGGCAGATTGCAGTAGCAGCGCCGATGAGGGTGGCGAAGAATGCGAGCTTCATCTAATGTCTCCCTGGGGACCTAATGTCAGTCGTCCACACCGACTTTTTCACCGAATCCTCACCTTGTCACCTCGATCCACTACAAATGAGTGAATAGAAAAATAAGAAACGGCGATAAGTAGGATAGCGTATTGTGAGGATGTAGTTTGAGTGCAAGTAGCTGGCAATCCATTTCGTTTCAGGTATGTGTATGACAATATAATGATGCTGTGTCGTATCACCATCACATCTATCTTCTTCTGAATGTTCGGGAAGCCGATGATGATCAGCAGATCGCGGATGTCTATTTCAGGGTCGAAACTTGGTATACGGGGACTCATGTAGTGGTAGTAGAGAACGATTTCTGTAAGCCCGTTAGTTTAGCAAGGCAGTGTCGAAAATGCAGATAGGACTCACGATTCGCCCTTTATCAAAATTCAAGATACCCATACGTCTTTTCACACTCGTGAGTGTGAGCCATGGAACAGGAATCTTGAATCATCAGACGAACTCCAGATCGTCAAATTTTGTGATACGCGCTAGCCATATCGGCCCGTAACAAAGTCGGAGAGCGTCGAGGAAACATAGCGCTCGAATGCATATTTTCCGGGACCAGCGCCTCCTGGAAGACCCGGATCCACTATTGCTGGCATCAACGACTGATAAATCCCATCGCTCTTCTTTCGCTCAAACCCTCACGCCTGCCGCAGTTCTCAGACATAGCCTCATCTTCCTTCTATTGGAAGGCATTATCTTTTTCTTCGTCTTGTGCCACGACACAATTGACGGGTTGCAACCTCCATAATTCTCATGAGAATGTGCCGAAGGTAGTATCAATGTTTGGTGTGATGAGAGTTTGCCTTGAGAGAGAGACTGTCCGATTACCAGTCTATCTGTCGAGTTAATTAGAGATAAATAGGCGTCCCATGAACGTACACTCACTATCATATCGATCACTAACTCATTTTCTTCAATGAGGTAAAAGATATCGGTCCTGTTTTCAGAGGTGTTGCTGAGACTGCATATCCTGCGGCCAAAATCACGATGATCGACAGCTGTTGCGATGCTTGCTGGGGACCTGGTATCACGGCAAAACCTGATCGAATTCGCTTTCTTCCACTATCAAACAGTGCATATCTAATCGCATGAGAAATAAACGTACAAGATCCACGAATGAATGCGGCTGGATACCCATGATCATCTGCTGGCTGGGTTCAGGCGAACGCAAAGCAGCTTATCCAGTGAAGGTGGCGTACCACCGCCCTGTACGAGACATGCAGACCTGAGCAGAGCCCCATGAGGCCTGGAGGCCTGGTGGATACAAGGGACGTACCGAGAACCAGCTATCGAAATAATGTCGTTCCGTTTAAGCGAATTATCAGCTCGACAAGGACCTAGGTAAGCTGCAGTGTACGAAGAGCAAAGCGACATCCTGCAGACTCGTAATTCCTTCGGGTCCATTTTGTATGGCGACACCAGCGACGATGAAGAAATCTGCAAGAACCAAAACGCGTGGATCACAACAAACCACAATAAACGCCACCTGGACCAGCGTGACGCGAAACTGGTTCGTGCGTGTGAATAGTGCCTCGGATTTTCCGTGTCGTCGCTGTCTCGTTTCACGACGCGTCCCTGACTCTTGGGCTATGTATACGCTGTGGGCTGGAACCAGAGGGTTTCCTTTGGATAGGCTAATTCTCAGTAGAATGCTCGAGTACTTGACTGATCTTTACACGCAGACTCACATTTCTTTTGGCGTTCTCTTTCTTCCCAGTCCCGCTCGAGCTTCTCCTCGTTCTTTAACTGGTGCTCGATGAATGGAGACGCACACACACCATTATATGATTTCGAATAGCCTATACTTATATCAACGGACACTGTTGGCTGGGCCTCGTTGGCATCTTTGTCGTCTCCCACCTGGGCCACCCTAATCTGGGTGTGTACTTGACCGTCGACTCAAGCCTGAGGGGCCAATATACGGAATTCGATAGCACATGTCTGAGCGGTAGATGGGATCAAAACCTGAACACGGGATTACCACACGGTCGAAATCCTTTGTTATCTAATGATTCGTCCATTTTCTCTGTAGTGAAACCGGCGCGGAGTTTGGCGTAGAGTGTGGCGCAGCAGTAGTAAGTCATGCACCGTTTCAGATGCGCACATCATATACATACCCTTCATAGATTGAGGTCGAGCCTTGGGCTGGTATATTCAAATGAATCTATTTTTAGTGTTTCATTCTGGTGATGAATGGTAAATACCAACCTCATGAAATTTGTCGTAACTTCATGGTTCGTACTGCCCTCGCCTCCAGCCCGTTTCATGGGCCCAGGACCACCATGGAGGTCTTGCTCGGCTTCGAACCTCGTGACCATGAGCAGGCTTATCGACCGCTATACCGTTGACCATGCACCTCCCTGCAGCCATAATTGTTTCAAGTACCGTATGAAAACCCAAGTATTTTCGAAGAATATCTCCATCGCACCTTCAACGAGATGCAATTCACTCTGAAGACCCTCGCTATCCTCGCCGCCGCAGTTGGAATGGCCAATGCCATCTGCCCCGGCTTCAAGTACGTTGATTTCACAAATTCAAGACCTATGCTAACATCAATTCTGCAGCTTCGGCATTGCCGACCTTGGAGGAGGACCCCCCGGTTCTTGTGCGCGTCATATTGCTCGGCTGCCTTTCTCAAGTTTTGCTGACCACTATCAGGGAGGGTCTACGACGATTCATGTAATACGGCTCTGACGGTCATTACCGACAATCCGTGCACCCAGGGCAGCTTTTCCTGTAGCCCTTCCCCCATCAAGTTCACCGGGTTGCACCTTAACGGCAAGAAATAGGTCCTCAAGCTTGTGGAGTCGTAACAATCACTTACTGTTTCTTCGCAGCTATGCCTGCCGCGCCGATTCCAGGTCGGGCTCCTGCGATGGACATAAGATCCAAGTCTGTGTACGTCCCTGCTCACGCGCTTGAGCCTTGAGAGAGAAAAATTAACTCATTCATATTAGTGCCGCAATGACGGGAACTAAATCCATTCCTCTGCCGGACCATTTGTATCATATATGTTGAACAATGCCTATGCCCAATGTCAGTGAATGTTGACACATGTTGCATGTAAACCACGATCATGGTGGTGAATCATTCACGGGCCTCAAAATTCCACCATGATGCAGCTTGGGAGGGAATCTTGGGTTGCTTCATGGGTCATCAACTGGCCTCTCCAAACGCTTGCTTTGAAAGCATATCCAGCGCGGTCAAGTCCCCCGCCTTGGCCTGGACATTAACATCAATGTCGTTGTCAAGTAATGCCTTCACAACCTCGTCAGCATTATCAAACGTCAAATGGAACTTTCTCACCGAGAATGACTGCTAAATACGAACGTTTCTCCATCTCTTAAGCTGCCGTAATCTTCTCCCCATACGTCCGACACGCGTAATGTAGTGGAATAACGGCTCCGGGCCTCCAGCAATATGCAAACAGCGACTCAAAGAATTCGGGCAAACGATAGACTTGGTGAAGAGGCGTACTCCCTCCTTATTGTCAACCATTCGATCATCGGGGCGGACCCCCAGAAGAGCAACATACGCAAAGCAAGGCGCATGGGTATTCTAAAGGAGTATCCGAGTCGTTGGTCTTAGCGTCTATCAGCGCATCGTTCCGTAGCAGCAGCGCTGCAATTCGCCGGAAGGAGCAGCGTCGATCCCACTGGTACCGCATGCCGCCTAGGATGAACGTTCGCCCAAAAATCGAGCATGACTCCTGGGCGACTGCCATCATCATGCGTAAGAGCGTACAGCCGTAATTATCCGGGGCACCTACGTTGGTCTTCTGAAGGAGAGCCCAGATGTCATCCACCGCGTTTGTTTCCACGGCTAGATGGAGAAGAGCTCTACTTTGTTCCCCTAATGCAGAAGCTCTCTCATAGCAGGCATATTCCCTGCCTGAGTAAGAGGCAAGTCGGATAGCCGAAATCCAATCCCATGGCCTACTTTTAGTTGGTTCTTTAAGCTCGGTAGCCCTGAACTGGCGTCACGATATCGCTATGTCTGAGAGGGCAGGGGCAGGTATCAAGCTAATTTGTTGTCGTATAGACGATGAAGATGTCGTCTGACTTGACGTCGGCGTCTACAATTTCGATGAGGTGAAGGGATTTGAGACCGGCAGCTACGTCTAGACAAATCGGGTCTTCAGATGTTAAGGAAGCCCTCCTTCGGAGGTCAAAAAGGGTTTAGGCCTGTGAAGCTGCTCGATACGTCGTCTAGAGGGAAGAGACGTTAACAGAGAGCGTTCTCCCAGATGATAATGAGTCGGAGGCTGAACTTTTGACGAAGGGAGGAATTCTATGTTGATTGGAGAGGAGATATCATGGCACTCAGGCCTCAAAAGGTTGCGCACAAGTCGCTTGACGCCAAACTCGGAAAGATGACGTAGTCAGGATTTTTACATTCTCGGCCCGGATCCGATTTGCGCTTCGCTCTCCTACCACCACGTCTTTCTATTTGGATGGATGCCGCGACCCAATTCTGCGGTATACCACTATTCATCTATATCCGCTACTTGAAGTGAAAAGGTTTGGGCCAAACTTCTTCTGCTTCTGCTGGCCCTCGACTGCTATGCCGAGACGAGGTCAATTAACTAACGCAATACGCTACGTATGCTTTGGTATTTGAGACTGAAATCTTGAACTCTTGAACTCTCGGCGTGGTATGGAGACTCAGAACACTGTCTAATCGATATCCAACATTCACGGCTTGATGTGTCGCAAAAGATCCGAGAGATATCGCATTTTCTCTTCTTGCCTTCTACTGGTATATACCTATTTCCCCTTTGACAGATCTTCCCTTCCGCGAATCATGATCAATTTTCGGTCAATTATTTCAGGAACGATGACTGTTCTCAATATTATCAAAGAAATCTGGTGCTATAGCCTTCTTGCCAGCATTCGTCAGCCCTACGCTTTCTTGTGGTCAAGTCAAGGAGCCGGTCCTCTCTTCCTAGTAAATGCGTATGGCAGACATCATGCAACCATGCTACGTGTTGATCAGTCTTCCGGCTACTCTCTTGGCCCGTGAGTCTCGGATATTTCCAGTCCTGTCAGACAGGCGCATGGACAACACCAAGACTCCGATCTTCCAGGCCAAAACAAAGATAGCGAATCTAAAATATACGAACATAACGGTGAAATTCCAACCTGAAAAGAATCGAACATCGATGCAGACAACCGTACCCGGCGATCACAAACGGAGTATGGAACTGACCGGCCCGAAATGCGAGCATGAGCAAAGAGGTAAAATTCTTCACTCGTTCAATGTGATTTACTTTTTGGGGCAGTAATCTAGTCGGCTCCCTTATTACTTTCTATTTTTTGACCAGCTGAGCGAAAGTAGTACCTCAAACTCGTCGAAAGGACCGCCGATCACACCGGCTACAAGTATTTCTTACGATCACCTGGCCATGGTATATTCGCAGCCAGCCTGGATGTAGATTAACGAGGTATTGCGACCCAAATTCCTTTATCGCCGTTCACGTACAGCTTGGCAGTCGGGACTACTGTCCTAGACGATGAAAGCAGACTCGGATTTCGTCATAAAGCGCGTCTGGGTCCCAAAAGTGTCCCCGGAATCGCCGAAATAGCCATATATCAGGGTCTTCATGTCCTTGAACTATGGTTATGACCAAATCCAATCTCCCGCGCCTCTCGCGAAAATACTTGCCGCTATTGATGAGGTGTATGCAAACAACTGTAACGGTGAGGGTCTCCCTAGGTCCATAAATTCATTTCCAGGAGACATCATTGTGCCGATAATATATCCATGCTGTGTGTGTGCCTTGTGAGGATGATTGTAGAGGAAGCCTTGTGCCTTTTTAATTTAATGGTGTTTTAGGTTTAGCATCAAACCTGCACACGCTACACAACGTTGACACAGCAACAAAGTAAACGACCACTCAGCCGCGAGCTCAACATTACCGTGCTCGTTCCTCGGACGACAGTACTTCATGCGTGGATGCCGAGTTTGGAACAAATTTCATCTCAAGTTGATTCCGTCTATAGTGGAAGCCGGATCAATGCCGAACGCTTTGCCTTTTTCTCCCAACTCGCGCTAGCTGATTTCCACCGGGGATCAAAAGGAATGAGCGCTCAGAGAGACGACCGAGAAAAGGTGATAGGATAGGCTGTGCGACCGCATGCTCCAAGGGAAAGAATGACCGACGTCCCGCAATTCAGTCCGATCCGTTGATGATGAGGAGATGCCCTGAGTCGGAAGCGTTATCCTTTTTGGTCTACCTATCCTCCTCGTATGTTTAAAAGGCCTCGCTTAGGAATGATTTATGCATCTTGTACATCCAACCATCAGTCCTATTAACGCAATGTACTATCGTCTGTCTCTTGTTACTATTATTTTGTCCTGTGCGTTATTCTTTGCACTCTTCTCGCTGTTGTTATGCTAACCAATTCCTCTAGTCACGGCTATGCTCGTCTCATCTTCGCCCGTGCCTGTAGTCGTACCCGATACTCAAGTGAGTCTCATGTTAGGGTTCGAATGCTGATGCTTATTTTTAATGCAGGTATTAAACCCTCGCATTCAGAATGAGTCTGAGGGGTGCCACGGAAGCGTCAGTCCTGGATCGTGCTTTTAATCACGTCAACTAGAATGAGACACCAGCTTAAATTGGTACGTGCGTTGGGTGTGCCTATGTGGCCATTTCGATAGCTCACTCTGACTTGTAGTATATGCACATTGTGCATCACTCGGACTTGTGAATATTAAATATAATCAGTAATGACGCGCCACCGCCAACACGATCAGATCTATGTTTCTATACAGTGTTCTACTATGCTACTAGCTGCTGAATTCGCGAACTCTTACTTGCACTCGTTGAAAATATTATACATGCTTATTTCAAATCGATTTCGCACTTGTCCAGCCTCAAAAGAACCCTTTCTTTAACGGATGGCCATGGCGAGGGAAAATCCGCAGAACTTTGATGTCGGATTGTCGTAGCAGGATGAAGACACAGTTTCTGAAGGAGAGTTTCTGTAAATTCATGTAAGTTCACGATGTGGTTTTGTGACATATCGATAGGAACATTCAAAAACACTACTCAGGCGGCTGGGCCCAGGCTCTTGTCACGAAATTGGTCTGTGCGTGTGAATAACGCTTCGGATTTCTCCGAGACATGTGCTCGACTTGTATCGCTCTGCTTCGTTTCATAACACTTCTCTTTCCTGGGCCATGCTGCAGCTGTCAAACCCACCTATTGGAACGGTAGTCCCTGTGTTTAATCCTTTCGACCGTATGGCAGACACCCAGCCTGCACCTTGGCCGCAATTCTTGACAAAATCCTTCCTCTCGGCCATTCGCGACAGCAATACTGACGGGAGTGCTTTCTATGGTCCCTATACACGTTTGCTCTATCACCTCTTTTCCCTTGATGGTCCGTTTGAGATCATTCCGCAATTCCATGTATCTGCTACTCCACGGGACAACACCAACGGTGTCGCCATGTTTACGGTCGAACTGGACAAGCATCCGGTCCTGGTCATTGAGGTCAAGCCACCTGCATCGTTTCGTTTGGACTCCAAACGCCAACAGGCCTACAGGCAGATGAGGGAACGTTTTCGTGACCTTCGCGACGACATCGTCACTCCAGTGCTGCCTGGCGTAAGCGCTTTCGGAACTCGTCTCTTGTTCTACCGATATGTCAAGGCAACGAACTCCGTCACTCCCTCTGCGATTGATGCCGATCTCAACATCATGACCGATGCAGCGCCTAAGAATCGTTGGGATTGCGATATTTTGGATACTAATGGAGCAGCTCGTTTTCGTGAGGTGATAGATCAAGTTAAAGAGATGTGCGTGCAGCTTATCGCTGGTAAATTGAATACTCTGTTTCTTCTTCATTTTTTTGCTGACCTTGATCGCAATCAGCCTAGGAAAACCGAGGTGTGGAAATATTATTTGTAAGATAGTTCTTTGTTCCGAATGTTCGGAAGTGTTACTTTCTCAGTACATATCTCCCCAAAGGACAGTTGCCCTCTGTTGGGTCACTTCAAGTCGTTTCCGCGATTCACAGCCGTCCACTGACATGCATTGCTGTGTATGACGGAACCGTAAACGATCAAGTCTGAAAGTAGATGGGGCCATGTGTAAAGGGGTACACCCGTGCTTATCCCGCGTACCGACGTCGGCCTTCTTCTTGAGAAGAGCTCCACAGCACCGGCATTCAAAGCTCATGAAGAGGAAGCTCACTGCTTTGGCTTGTCGATTTCGGAGGTCTGGCACGCTACGGAAATATGCCGGAGCTCATTGCGCGATAGATATTTTCAGTATCAGTGAGAAACATAATCGAAGTCTAGACTCGAGGCTTTTCATTCTGCTAGCTCCCCGAGATAGTAAACTGGCGTATTTATGGTCATCGAGATCTTGGCAAGGAGTCCAAGACATGCAGGAAGGGATAAGAACAGGCAGCCGTCATCGTAAACAACCAGTTTGCTGGGTGGGGTAGAGAATGGCACTTGGATCCAGGAAAAGGTCACTGTATTCATGCCGCGTATTTTGTCCGGAGACTGACTGTCAAAAGTCAACCCCTCCTACTTGAACGACGTGTCTGGATGAAAATTGAACCCTCAACAAGACGTGTTCGAGGAAATGCAGAACACGCCTCGACTCGGAAGTGTCGATAACGAGGTGCAGATTTCTTGCCAAGTCCTTCTGTCACTGACACTCCTGCGGACGACGTCTTGTACACTGTTCGACAGTCAGCCCGCTTCTACGGTGCTTCTCTTGGAGAAAACATCCAGTGCACAATTCTCCATTGCACTGTATAAACTGGCAGTTTTGGACGTCGACGTCGCTAGCTCTTGGTAAGGGTGTCGTAATTATGCTTAACAGTTGGCCATACCAGCGCTTCCAGAAGAGGCACATCCTGCTGGAAAATATTAACATCCTAAACGATGGCGGTGGCGCTGAAGGGATTCTGTTCCCTGAACCGCAAAAACCCCCTTCGAAAGCTGATCCGATTATGAATATTTGCGATAGAGACAAAATCTGAAATCAGGAAGCTTCATCGAGATGGATTAGAATGATGATTCGTCCGACCTGACATCCACATGAGCGAATTTGATGGAGGAACAGCGTTAAAGCGGGTACATTGGACCGCCCTGAATGAGGTGCCTCGAATGCACTCTCTTGATTTTCCGAGGCGGCCGGGTGGATCCTTTCTATCTATAGTGCGATAAAAAAACAGGTGTCGCTGCCTTTGTGTCCAGTTGACTAGATGCGTTAACTCAAACGCAACCGCAGAAGATCTCTCTGATAAGAACACTGAGCATTTGGAATTTTAAAAGGTGCGTATATGGCGACACTTATCATCGTAAGACATTTGAAGAATCAGCCAAGTACGACGATATCATGTCGGCCTGTAAGGGGGGAGTAAGTTAGACCGAGCCCTGTAAATGTCGGCTGAGGAAAGGGGCAGTTGGGGGATCTGTCGAAAAATTTTCCCATGAGAGAACACAGTCAAACATTCAGTGTGACAGCGCATTAAATGGTTAGATCTCTTGGCAACCTCTCGACTCTCGAGGGAAAATATTGAGTAAAATGAGGAATTAGGAATGCAAAGTCCCATAGTCAAGCGAGCTAAACAGTAGCTCAGATGCATTAGAGGTTGCAACTCCTCGCAAGTCAAAGGTGCTTGGGAGAGGTTGAAGGAGGTTAGAGATGACGGAACCATGGTTCGATAAACCCGGCCCGGTTCCGATTTGTGCTTCACTCTCCGACCACCACCACGTCTTTCAATCTGGATGCCCCCGATTCTGTGGCATAATGCCACTCTATTCATCTGCATCAGCTACAAGTGAAGAGATTTGGGTCAAGCTGTTGCTCCTACTAGTCCTGTGAAGCAACTGCTATGCCAACTGTCATTTATCGTGATCTGGTCAATTAGCCAGCGCTTTGCGCTAAGTATACCTCTGTAGCTGTGCCCGAAATCCTGAAATCCTGAAATCTTGACATCGAACACTCGCCGCTGTATGGAGATCTAGAACACTGCCTAATTGATAACCAACATTCACGGCTTAAACCTCTCATGCGGACAACAATGGGGTGCAAAAAGTGTGTCGCAAGCTATCCGAGAGGGATCGTATTTTCTTCTTTGAGCCTTCTACTCGTGCATACTCCCCCCTTTGACAGATCTTCCCTTCTGCGAATCATGATCAATTTCTGGTCAATTATTTCAGGAACAATGATTGCATTGCTTTCAAAGAATATTGTCAACGAATCCGGTGCTACAGCCTTCCTACCAGCTATCTCCAGCCCTATACTTTGTTGTCGTCAAGTCACGGAAGGACCTCTTTTCCTGGTAAACACATGTGACAAACACCATGCAATCACGCTACGTGTCGATCACTCTTACGCGTACGGCTTAAGATGCCCTCAGTCAGTAGGTGTCGGATATTTCCGACGTTTTATTAATGATCGGGCTGGTTTTTTCTTACAGTCGTGTCAAAGAGGCACACGTACAATGCCAAGACTCGGATCCTTCAGGCCAAAGCGAGAATTCGAGCGAACTCAAAAGATACGAACATGACGGTGAAATTCTAATACGGAAACGAAATGGCAACCTGAAAAAGAATAGAACATCCCATACAGACAACCGTACGCGGCGATCACAAACGAATTATTGAACTCACCGACCGGAAGTGCGAGTATGAGCAAGCGGTAAAATTCGCCACTGCGGTCAATGTGATTATTTCTTGGGGTGGTAATTTAGTCAGCTCCCTTACTAACTTTCTATTTTTTGACAAGTTGAGCAAAAGTAGTACCGCAAAACTCGTCCAAAGGACCGCCGATCAAACTGGCTACAAGTATTTCTTACGATCACGCAGCTGGCCATGGTATATTCGCCGCCAGCCTGGACGGAAATTGACGAAATGTTGTGAGTATCAATGGATTGACATAAATTCCTTTATAGCCGGTCACATACAGCTTGGCAGTCCAAGTTATTTTTGTGGATGATGAAAGGAGACTCGGACTTCGTCATAAATCGTGGCTGGTGGAATTTAGGTCCGCAATGTTCCTACGATATTGCCGAAATAACCATAAACCAGCGCCTTCATGTCCCTGAACACTGTTTTATGACAACGTACAGATCACCCTCGTCTCTCCCGCAAAACACATGCTACTGTTGGCAAGCTGTATGCAAACTACTGTGACTGGGCAAGTCTCCGTGGGCGAATAGACCCCTTTCAGGAGACCTTTTTCTGCCAATGATATCCGTGTTGTGCGTATGCTTTGTGAGGATAATGGTAGAGCAGGCCTTTTGCGTTTCTAATGCAATACTTTTTTAGATTTAGCATCAAACCTGCACACGCTACACAACGTTGGCACAGCAACAAAGTAGACCACCAGCCAGTCCTGAGCTCAACATTTCAGTGCTCGTTCCTCGGACGACAGTACTTCATGCGGTGAAGCCGAGTTTGGAACAAATATCACCTTAAGTTGATTCTGTCTGTAGTGGAAGCCGGATCAATGCCGAACGCTTTGCCTTTTTCTCCCAACTCGCACCGCTAGTTGATTTCCACCGGGGATCAAGTGAAATCAGCGTTCAGAGAGACACGACCGAGAAGAGGTGATAGGATTAGGCTGTGCGACCGCATGCTCCAAGGGAAAGAATGACCGACTATTATTACTATTATTACTTTCCCGCAGTCGAGTCTAATCCGTTGATGATGATGAGGTGCCGTGGGTCGGTAACATTGTCCTTTTTCGTCCACCTATCCTCCTCATATGTTTAAAAGGCCTCGTTGAGGAATGAGTTATGCATCTCGTGCATCCAACCAAAAACCCTATTAACACAATGTACTATCGTCTATCTCTGCTTTCTATTATCTTCTCCTGTGCGTTATTCTTCGTAGTCTTCCCGCTGCTGTCATATTTACCATTTCTTCTAGTCACTGCCATGCTCGTCTTATCTTCGCCTGTACCTTTTGTCGCACCCGAAGCTCAAGTGAGTCTTATGTTACAGTTCGAATGCTGGTGCTTATTTAAATGCAGCCATTAAAACCTCGCATTCAGAATGTGTCCGAGGGGTGCCACGGAAGCAGCGATCCCGGATCGTGCTTTTAATCGTATCGATTTCAATGAAACTCCAGATTAAATTGGTTCGCGTATTGGGTCAGCCTAGGTGGTAATTTCAACGACTGACTCTGACTTTGTAATATAGGCGCGTTGTATATCAATCGGACTTGTGAATATTACATATAATCAATAATGACGGGCCTACCCATATCTTCGGTTCCACGCAATGTGCTACTATGCTACCAGCCATTGAATTCACATTACTTGTAACTCAGTGAAATTATTGCACATGCTCATTTCAAATCAATTTCGTACTTGTCCAGCATTAAAGGCACCCGTGCTTCAACGGATGGTTATGGCGAGGAAACGTCCGCGGAAGTTTGATGTCGGGAGAAGATGAAGGATAGTTTCAAAAGGAGAATTTCTGCAAGTTCAAGAGACGCCTCGATTTTATGACATGTCAGGTGGAGAAAGTAAGAGATGGACAACAGCATTCTCCTCCTACTACCCGCGATTTGTGTGCTTGACAATGATTTATCCCAAAAATGACGGAACTCCATGAGCAACTTGTTCAGAACTCGTGTTGAATTTAGCGAAGGTGCGCTGCCAAATCCCCGAATCCAGGTATCGACTTTCTTGAGAGGTGGGCAGTATTACACGGTAGTGTCTGCGCAGTGAACGTCGGTTCCAGACGTTAATCTCACAGCGACAATATGGCTGGTATAAATCACCCGGGTAGATCTCCAAACGAATGAATGATCTGAGAGGATATTAGCGTACGTTGATTGAAATAGTGGATGTAGACGACTCGAAAGATTGCAAAGTGAGCCGGGCCGTAAGCTTGTACCTTGATCTGGACTCAACTGCGACTGTTCCCGCTCTATCACTTGGTTATCGCTACCTTCTCCTCACACCAAAGATTACCGCATATAACAAAATATTCCTTCTTCAACGCTATCGTTTTTGTCGCGAATACCATCTCGGATGAAGTAGATTATAATTTACATGCGGATTTGTAGTTACTCCCCCACTCCCGTACGTGGAAGCCGGGAACGACAGAGAAGTGTGCAAGAAGAAAGTATTCAGGTAACAACAAATACTACCTGAGAGGGGTCCAGGTTCTTGACGCGAAACTGGTCTGTGCGTGTGAATAATACCTCGGATTTCTCCGCGACGTGCAGTGCTCGTTGCACTCTGATTCGTTTCCATGACACTTCTCTGTCTTGGAGTCGTCAAAACTATCTTTTGTATAGCGGCAGTCCCAGAGGGATGTTTTGTCAAATGCTCGAGCAGCTGACTCCTTTACATCTAGATTCACACTTGTTTTGGCTCATTGAAGTACGCCTCTATCTCTACTTCAGCCTGCTGGAGCGTAACCCGGTTCTTCACTTAGCACCTGATGATATGGAGATGCGTGTACCATGTGCATCGCTGTCGGACTTCACGGCTCATACAAAAAAGGAATAATATATATTCTAGATCAATGAACACTATTGGCCGGGCCTCGTTGGCATCTTTGTCCCCGGCATAATCTGGATGTGTACGTGACTATCGACTTTCAACCTGGGGGGGGCTGTATACGGAAATCTACAGCCGGAGTGGTTATACCGTAGAACATGTCTGAACGGTAGTTGGGATCAAAGCCTGAGGCCTGAGCACTGGATTACCTTGCGGTCGAGATCCTTCGTTATCTAATAATCCATCCTTTTCTTCTTGACTGAAACGTCTGCGGACTTCGGGTAGGGAGTGTGGCGTAGCAGTAAGTCATGCACCGTTTCAGACGTGCACATTGTATTCAAAGTACCCTTTGTTTCTCGTATAGGTTTATGTCAAGCCGCGAGCCGGTATTTTCAAATGACCCTAATGCTGATGTTTCATCCTGACGATGAACGGTAAACGTCAGCCTCATAACGTTCGTCGTCACCGTTCAACTTTAGGGTCAGTACTGCATTTGCCTCGAGCCCGTTTCACGGCCCAGTACTTCCGTGGAGCTCATACTCGGCTTCAAACCATGGGCAACCTTTGGGAGTTATTGACCTACGTTATCCCGCTATACGCCTGGCTCGAGAACTGTTTCAAATGCTGTATAAAATCCCAGGCATTTTGAAGAATGCCTCCATCGCACCTTCGACCCGAGATGCAATTCACTCTGAAAACCCTTGCTATCCTCGCTGCCACAGTTGGAATGGCCAATGCCATCTGTCCCGGCTACAAGTACGCAGGTTTCCTTTATTCAAGACCTATGCTAACTTGAAGCTCTTCAGCTTCGGCATTGCCGACCTTGGAGGGGGACCCCCTGGCTCTTGTATGCGATATATTTCCAAGCTACTTCCCTCACATTTAGCTGACTGCCCCCAGGGAGGGTCTATGACGATTCATGCAATCCGGTTCTGACGGTCATCACCGATAACCCGTGCACCCAGGGCAGCTTTTCCTGTAGCCCTGCCCCCATCACATTCACTGGGTTGCATCTTAACGGTCAGAAGTAGGTCCTCAAGCTCGTGGAGTTGTGGGGCAGTTACTTACGGTTTTCCCTATAGCTATGCTTGCCGTGGCGATCCCAATTCGGGTTCATGTGATGGACATGGTATCCAAGTCTGCGTACGTCCCTGCTCGCGCGCTTGAGAGTGTGTAATTAACTCATTCACATTAGTGCCGCAACGACGGGAACTAAGTCCACTTCTCTGCTGTGCTGTATGAACCATGTATAAGAATAACTTTTTGATTGCTCGATGTTAACACGATGGGCATGTAAATCATGATATTAGTCTTGAATCATTCGTGAGTCCTAAGGATTCCACAGTGGCGCGGGAGTTACTCTTTACTCCATGGTCCAGCATATTCGGCGTGGTCTCCTCCCCTTTAGTTCAGGCATTAAAGAATTCTCAAATGTCAATCGCAATTTTTTTTATCAATCAGGATAACTGCCGAAGTTTCTCATAAGGAATATTTCTCCACCTTTAAAACGAAACGCTCTACTTTTCTCCTCGTACGTCCGACATGCATAATGTAGTAAAGAGTAAGCCTTACATCGGCAGTAGCATTAATATCAGCTCTGCCCCTCAGTACCATGCGAACAGAGAAGTCGAAAATTCAGGTAAACGGTAGACTGGGTAAAAAGGTGTCATCTCCCCTTTGTCGACAACTCGATCCGGCGTCAGCTTTCAGGATAGCAACGACGGTCTCAGGGCATTGCACCGTCAACATTCCTTGCATTAAAACGCCACCGGCATCTGCTAGATGCTGGATAAAGGCAGTATTCTCAGTATGTGCTTTGTCGTCCTAGGTACAAGGGTAATGTCTGTAGCTTATTGAGGATCACCACCGTATCTCAATGGTAGATCTATATCCTCGAGAGAAGGAAATAAAGGCGCGTACTTTATGTGATTTGCATCCTTCGAGAGAGAGAGAAAGTGGATGACAAGGTCTATGGAAAATCCGCCTTCTGCGTTCCACTAAGCCGCAATCCGCCATTCATTTGCGTCTATGAAGTACTTTATAGCAATGAACGAGTGTAGAGATGAAAAGACGGCAGATTGAAATACCTGCGCAATGGAAAGTGCAACATGGGAACTCGGAGAAAGACAAGAGGCGCTGCAAGCTGTCGAAAGCGACGTTAAGATGCTCTGCCATGATATTCTGGTATTAGGACTCCTGCGGACAGTACCCCGTATAGTTGTCAAGAAACCCTCAACCTCCACCGCATTGCTTTTGATGAGGAAATCAGGCTCTCCTTCGGTGAAGACTCGTTGAACGTTGGCGTCGCTGACAGTGGGAAATGGAAGGTGGCCGCCATTGACAACTTCCCATGTCATCGCTCCGTAAGAATAGAGATCTAGTGAAGGGAGATTGGCATACTAGCGCAAGGACAGAGGTGCCTCCTAGAGTCTCAGGTTCCGTGAAATTCACAGTTCCTCATGCACCAGGATCCCAAGAAGCCGTATCGGGAACGCAAAATCTGAAATCAGAGATTTTGGCCGTCAACGTGAGGGGCGATTAGCAAGTCAATGTGATACAGTATAGAAGATGAGGCCATTGTCCGACTTGACGTCGGCGTGTACGATTTAGACGAGGTGAAGGGCTTCGAGACCAGTAGTCAGGTCTAGAAAAATCGAATCTTTACATATCCAGTAAGCCCCTTCCTGCGATTTCCGAAGGAAGCTTCCTAACGATCCCGGAGATTGCTACGTGAAGGTCCGAGGTAGGAGACGTGCGCTTCCGCTTTCCATGAGCACGACGCCCTGAAGAATTGCTACGTTCGGATGTATCTAAAGACAGGACACAACTCGTCTTTCATCGAGAACTCCCCCGCGGGATACGGGGTTTACTTGTGGATACTTTCTCGAGGGATTTTTACCTCAGTGAATTAGGAACAAACGCTTCGATCAAGAAACCTCCCTTCCTGGACGTGGAAGCTCGCGCCAAGTCGTATTTTCTTCCCTACTAGAGAAATTGCCTATCTGAGCAGCGACTCATTGAAACAGTCAATGAGTCGATCATAGGTAGTAGGTCATGCCAAATTGTCGGTATGCGGTGACAGAACACTCGCTGAATTCTGAAATCCTCGGTATATCCGACGGCAAGTACTTGGTCTTGACTCTTGAGCCGATACCATTTCCCCCTTCGATATTGAGCGAATAGAATAGTCTTCGGTGTCCTTCATGAGCTGGTACATTCCGAGATGTACGCAGACAATGCTACAGCACCTGTACCCACTGACGAAGTCATTGTCATCAAACACTCGCTGTGTTTAACGTGTTGATGGACTATAGCATCTGTCGGCGATAACGACTGTTGGCCTGCAACAACGGAACATTAGTGGACGTCTTCCACACCTGAAGACTCTGCATTAGTAATGCAATGTAGCAAACTCGACGTAAAGATAGGCAAAGACGTGACGGGGGATTTGGGTTAAAATAGGTTGATATCCGATCGCAGTGCGGCCTGCGGGCCGGCTCTTTCAAAGCCTGGCTTCTATTTTTTTTTCTCTTGTTTAAATTGTGCCTCACCCAATATGCCGAAGCCCACATTCGACTATCATATCGAGATCGAAAGTCTGTCCGGCGGAAGTAGTGGTACTATGCACAGAGGAACTGCGTAGTACTAACCTCCGTCGTGGACTATGGGATTCGTTCGAATCCTGCACCAATATATAAAGCCGTGGTCTACTCAACGCTCACCAATGTTATTAGCATACTAACAACAGAGTCAGATATCTTATATCGAATTGATACAAAATTTACTTCTTAGGTTCAAGTTCGACAAAGGCGGTACTCAGTATCCCGCGGCTAACTGAATTGAAGGGGAGGAAGCATACCTGCGGGACGAGGGTTCGCTCTATTATTTGAGACGACAACCCTCTTTTGCAGCATGGAAGCTAATCCGCAGATGTAGAAGAGGTACGCCGGTGTAAATCAAAATCCACCAAGTTGTGCGCATCCAATTCTCAGGCTCATAGATAGGCACCATAGTAAATTATTTCCTGGTAACCTTTCCCAAAGGACATAAGGCTTTAATTTATGCCGCCCAGACCTTTGTAGCGGCGGGGTACGATAATCTACAAATCAATTCGGTGTATTAACAATTTCCTTTCCCAATTCGCACGACGTTGTAAAGGCGCACAGCAGTCCACTCGGGCTAATATACATTGCTGTGTATTACAGTACCGCAAACGATCAAGTCGAAAGTGGATAGGGCCATGTACAAAGGGGTACACCCGTATTTATCCCGTGTACCGACATCGGCCTTCTTCTCGAGAAGAGCTCCATAGCATCGGCATTCAAAGCTCATGAAGGGGAAGCTCACTGCTTTGGGTTGTCGATTTCGGAGGTCTGGCGCGCTACGGAAATATGCCGGAGCCCATTGCGTGATAGATATTTTCAGTATCAGTGAGAAACATAATCGAAGCTTAGATCCGAGGCTTTTTATTCTGCTAGCTCCCCGAGATAGTAAACCGGCATTTCTGTGGTCGTCTGGATTCTGTAGAGTCCAAGGCATGCGGTGTGGAGATAAGAACAGGCGGCAGTCATCGTTAACAACCGGTTTGTTGCGTGGGGTAGGGAATGGTACCTGGATCCAGAAAACGGTGGCGAAAGGGTTACTCCATTCATGCCGCGTATTCTGTCCGGAGACCCACTGTCAAAAGTCAACGACTCCTACAAACTCGTGGCTATTTGGACTGGATAAAAATTGAACCCCCAACAGGACGTGTCCGAGGAAATGCAGAACGCGTCTCGAAAGTGTCGATAACGAGGTGCAAATTTCCTGTCAAGTCCTTCTGCGACTAGCACTCCTGCGGACGACGTCTTATATACTGATCGACAGTCAGCCCGCTTCTACAGTGCTTCTCTTGGACAGAACATCCAGTGCACAATCCTCCATTGCACTGTATACAACTGGCAGTCTTGGACGTCGACGTCGCTAGCTCTTGGTAAGAGTGCCGTAATCATGCTTAACAGTTGGTCATACTAGGGCTTCAAGAAGAGGCGCATCCTGCTTGGAAATATTAGCATCCTACACGACGGCGGTGGCGCTGAAGGGATTCTGTTCCCTGAACCACAAAGGCCCTTCTGAAAAGCTGATCCGATTATGAATATTCGCGACAGACACAAAATCCGAAATAAGGAAGCTTCATCGAGATGGATTAGAATGATGATTCGTCCGACCTGACATCCACATGAGCAAATTCGATGGGGGAACAGCATTAAAGCGGGCAGCCACTTGACTACATTGTATCGTCCTGAATGAGGTGCCTGGAATGCACTCTCTTGATTTCCGAGGTATGCGGCCGGGTGGATCCTTTCCATCTATAGCGCGATAAAAAAAAGGTGTCGTTGCCTTTAGGTCCAGTTGACTAGATGCGTTAACTCAAATGCAGCTACAGAAGATCTCTTCGATAAAAAGACTGAGAGTTTTGAACTTAAGGTGCGTATATAGCGACTGTGATCCTCCTCGCAAGTCAAAGGCAGCGGGGAGAAGGAGGTTAGAGATGACGTAACCATGGTTTGATAAACCCAGCCCGGTTCCGATTTGTGCTTCACTCTCCGACCACCACCACGTCTTTCAATTTGGATGTCCCCAATTCTGTGGTATAATGCCGCTCTATTCATCTGCACCAGCTACAAGTGAAGAGATTTGGGTCAAGCTGCTGCTCCTACTAGTCCTGTGAAGCAACTGCTATGCCGACTGTCGTTTATCATGATCTGGAACAGTCAATTAGCCAGCGCATTGCGCTAAGTATACCTCTGTACCTGTGCTCGAAATCCTGAAATCCTGAAATCTTGACATCGAACACTCGCCGCTGTATGGAGATCTAGAACACTGCCTAATTGATCCAGCATTCACGGCTTAAACCTCTCATGCGGACAATAATAGGGTGCAAGAAGTGTGTCGCAAGCTATCCGAGAGGTATCGCATTTTCTTCTTTGAGCCTTCTACTTGTGCATACCTTTTTCCCCTTTGACAGATCTTCCCTTCTGCGAATCATGATCAATTTTCGGTCAATTATTTCAGGAACGATGACTGCAGCGCTTTCAAATAATAATATCAACAAATCCGGTGCTACAGCCTTCTGGCTAACCTCTGCCAGCCCTACGAGACCATTGACTTTCGTCTTGTGGACTCAAGGAGCTAGTCCTCTTTCCCTGGTAAATACATATGGCAGACATCACGCAATCATACTACGTGTTGATCACTATTACGGCTACCTCTTGAGATGCCCTCAGTCAGTAAGTGTCGGATATTTCCGCCATTTTTAAATGAACGGGCTAATTTTTTCTTAGAGTCCTGTCAGAGAGGCGCATGTATAACGAACGCCAAGACTCGGATCTTTCAGGCCAAAGCGAAAGTTCGAGCGAACTCAAAAGATACGAACATAATGGTGAAATTCCAAGACGGAAACGAAAGACAGTCTCAAAAAGATTAGAGGATCCGATGCAGAAATTTGAACCCATTGCCTTGCCGAACAGTCGGCGAAAAAAGTAAAAGTAACAGTGTCCGATCTATTGCGATCACAAATGAATTATGGAACTTGACGGCCGAGCGCGAGCAAAGAGGTAAAATCCTTCACTGCGGTCAGTGTGATTGTTTCTTGGGGTGGTAATCTAGTCGGCTCCCTTACTAACTTTCTATTTTTCGATCAGCTGGAACAAACGGTCGAGACCAGGAAGGAGGATAGTAACGATCGCGAATGTATTGTCGTCACTGACCTATTGAAGAATCCTACTGACCAAAAGCACCTCCGCCGATGCATTGAAAGTACCCGTCAAACCGAAACGACGAAAGAAGACTTCATCATAAATCGTATTTGGGAGACCTCGGGCGGGCGAAAGTGCCTCCGAGATCGCCGAAATAGACAAACCATGGTTCACGGTAAAGACCAGGTCACTCTACTGGTGAGCAGTGTGTTCAAACAGTGCCGGTCTCCCTAGGTGAATAGCCTTCCATTTGCCGATGATATCCGTGTTGTGCGTGTGCTTTGTGAGGATAGTGGGGGAGACCTTGTGCGTTTCTGATGCAAATCTGTTTTAGATTCAACATCAATTTTGCATAGGATACGCAAATTTGTGAAGATTATTGCGATTTTGACACCGCAACAAAGTAGACGACCAGACACGAGCTCAACACTTCAGCACTCGTCCCTCGGGTGACAGTACTTCACGCGCGGATGCCGAGTCTGGAACAATTATCACCTTAAACGAATCGCAGGTTGATTCCGTTTGTAGTTGGAAGTCGGATCAATGCCGTGGGACCTGCAATGACAGTTTGAATGAACATATACGTGCTTTTCCTGTTTATCCCAACTCGTACCGCCAGCTGATTTGAACAAGAGGACTCAGTGCTGAGGGAGACGTGATTGAGAAAAGATGATGGATTATGCTGTGCGACCGCATGCTCCAAGGGCAAGAATGACCGACATACGCTTTTGCTTTCCTATTGAACAGCCTTTATGTTATCTGTTGCATCGGCTCTCTTATTCTTGGCGTCTATTGTTACTTGTCCCGCAGTTCAGTCCGATCCGTTGATGATGAGCGGGCTAGCGAAATACACACGAAAGGCGAATTAGGTGCGTCATCTATAATTAAAGGCTACCTCAGGAGAGGTGCCGTGAGTCGGTAACATTGTCCTCTTTCGTCCACCTATCCTCCTCATATGTTTAAAAGGCCTCGTTGAGGAATGAGTTATGCATCTCGTGCATCCAACCAAAAACCCTATTAACGCAATGTACTATCGTCTGTCTCTGCTTACTGTTATCTTGTCCTGTGCGTTATTCTTCGCATTCTTCTCGCTGTTGTTGTACTAACTAACTCCTCTAGTCACGGCCATGCTCGTCTCATCTTCGCCCGTACCTGCTATCGTACCCGAAGCTCAGGTGAGTGTTATGTTACCGTTCCAATGTTAGTGCTCAATTTCGATGCAGACACTTAAACCTCGCATTCAGTATGAGACTGAGGGATGTCACGGAAGCGGCACGATTGGATCGTGCTTTTAATCACATAGACTAGAATGAAACTCCAGCTTAAATCAGTACGTGTATTGGGCCTGCCTACGCGCTCATTCCAATCGTTGACTCTGACTTATAGCATATGTACATTGTGTATCACTCGGACTTGTGAATATTACATATAATCAATAATGACGCGCCGACGCCAACACGTTCATATCTACCATCCTACACAATGTTCTACTTTGCTACTAGCTGAATTAGCGGACTCTTACTTGTACTCACGGGAATTACTTTACATTCTTATTTCAAATTGATTTCGCACTTGTCCGTCCTCAAAAGAACCCGTTCTTCAACTTCTAGTGCAAAAAAAGCCAGGGCAGTTCAAAGTCAAAACGTCTACATAAATACTTATAATATCAACGACGAGATATTCGGGGATTCCGAATTTGGCCCAGCCGGCGTCCCCTCGATAGTCGGATTAAACTCTCCCTGAACTACCAGCCTTCAAGTCCAGACAGACGTTGGTGCGTTCTCTCAATCACCCTTAGATGGCACACTAGCACATATTGTGATAGATACAATGCACTCGAAATTTCAATACACAGTAGGCGTCTAGTCTCAGGCCCATAGCTGTCGCTGTCGTGTCAGGCGGCGGAACACGATCTCTTCCTAGTATTCCTTCAACTCAAGACTTCGAACTCCGGATAAACAGATAAACGAAGACTCCATGTGCCGTTGCCCTCTGTCAGCTGGAAAACCGAGGACACCCAAAGCAGAAAGTGGCGGTATTTAAAGCTTCTATGTCGGTTCTTGAGCCACGATGCATGGTCATGACCACAAGACTTTGGCATATCCACAAGGCTCTCATGCACAGCTCTTGTCATACTTTTGAGCTACTGACCGGCTAACTATTCCGCCGCTAACTGATGGTCGGCAGTTGTACATCTTTGTGTTGCGGTTCCAAATCCTAAGCCATCATGGCCTTCTTCCAACACTAAGCCCTCAGTGCTCGGTCTCTTAGGAGTCGCTATCTCAAGGAAACAGAAATTTCGCCGAGTTCTGTAGCGTCACAAATGTCCCCCTTATCATACCTGGCTATGAATAGTTGAATACTGTTCCGTTCTACGACGTCTGCAAATTTCTAGAAAGAGGAGGCGTTCCTAGTTGCCGACCTTCGCATAGCGCGCGCGCTTCAAAATCATACGGGATATCTAATAGTGGTTCTATTTTTCCAGGAGAAGTCAGGACAATTGCCTATGGCCGCCAGTGGAACATAGTGTGGTGTCGACTGAATTCGGGGCCGATCACAGAAGCCAGCATTGAATCGCGGTGCCCGACTGTGTTCCTGGACATTCGGCGCCATCGGAGTGGTCATGACAATTGGACTTTCTTGGGGGGTCGAATACGTGACGGTTCTTAGGCTTTCTTGGACCGCTGCCATTCGGACGGAATATTCTAACTTTTCTATGTCGATAGCAACGCTCCTTCCGTGGGCGACAGCAGAGACGATCTATCGCAATTTGGCCTCACATTCCTTGTCGGTCCGTGTTCAACTTTGGGGATCATAACGTCTGGGCCTTCAACTTCTGCATAACTACCGTAAGAGACTAAAAAGATGCTAAATCCTATCCTATCCGGCCTTCTTGAGATTGAGCATGCGATGACTGTCCATCGACTGCCGACAAGTTTCCATTGTATACTCCTTTTCTGTCAAATCCTGTTCGCTCTTCGACCGCTCCTGAGCTCTGCCTTAGGGTCAACCCTTTCCCCGTCTCTTAAAAATATATCTGATCATACCGTGGGATCTTCCCGAGCACAGCGCGCCTTGTGACGAAGAAAGGTGCCCGTCACATCGTCTGCGGTTTGCCGATATACATTCCCTTCGTAGAATCGTCCCTCGCCTACGACCAACCAATGAGAACTGTGGCTGTTTTGTTGGATGTCTTACGTGCTTCAGAACATCCCTTGACAATGCATTGCAGATGGTTCAGATTGTATGTTATCCTCCGTGGATCAAAAAGAAGTGTTGGAGAGACCTGGACGATAATTTTGCCAAGATATTCACTTAGTCGATAAACCAACACAAAACACAGATTGTTTCCAAATTTTGAATGATGCACTGCTTACATGATCACATTTATTCTTCGCCACTGTCCACTTCTTCATCATCATCCGCCTCATCCTCCGACACATCTAGACCAGCTCCTCTAAGCCTTTCCTTATCCCGTTTACGCTTACTGCTGACCTCGTCGAGCAGCACAAGAAGATCCTCCTGCTCTTTTTCCACCTCCTTGCGCTTTGTCTCAGAACTCTCCAGCTGTGAGGTTAACGAGGATACATGTTCCTTCAACGTAGCGAGCTGCCAGGAATAAATACGAGAATAGGGTGCTGAAGGACCAGGTCTTACCTCGTCCACACCAGAAGCTTTCTCTTGCAGCAGCGTCCGCAGGGTCGTGATCTCTTCAGACTGTTTCCGTATCGTCTCCCGTAATGACGCCATAAGCACCATGGTTTCTGCACTTTGTCCGGAAGAAGAGGACGAAAGCTGATCTGGCGCCGTAGAGAATCCTCGCTGAACAGGATCTAATCAAATAAGATGAATGGTTCATAGTCTTGTTGGAATGAGCCGTAAACATACAATAATTTGATTTCCAGAAGTCTACAAACGCCCAATCGAACCAAATCTCTCCTTCGACCTCAGCACCAGATTTTGCGGTACCAGTTTGTATATGCGGTGAGGGAGGATATGGGAATACCGTGGCATCGGGACCAACGGATTTGAATCGCTCATCTTCCCGCAGACGGGACACGCACCCTACAAGAGAGTCTACGCCTAGCCGATGCAGGATGGGATGGATTGTCTGCCTATAATAGTCCAGATCAGTTATCTTGGGATCCAGTCGACAAAGAACACTGAACATACCTTGTAATCTCACCGGGCTCTCTGTTGAACTCGTAACATATGCCCAGTAGAAATGCGCACAGTCCAGGAACGATAGAATCTGAGTCGGATATATGGTTGATGGGTTCCACTAGCTGTTGATTGCATTTAGAAGAGCATCATCGATGTCGTCGAAGAAACATACCACACCCAACCCTCCCGCGTTCAAGAAGTCTCTGACAGCTGCAGGGTCGTCCCAAAGCCACTGGGAAAGTAGGGTCAAATAGCCGACAATCAATCGGTCCCATTCTCTTGATTCTCTATCGGAAGTCTTCGCATGAGACCGAGATAGAAGAGCGAGGGAAAGATTTTCGCTCAAGATTTGAAGAAGGGTCTGTGGAGGTTCGTCGTCGTCAGCTTCGGGAGGGGACGGTGGAGGTGGAGCAGCCCCATCAGCGGGAATGAAAAAGCCGCCTTCACCCCCCTGCTCCGGGGAAGCGGTAAGATGGGGTATGATGCCTCGTGCAAGCGATTTTGCCCCTGGGGATGACCGGAGAAGATGAGCAAAAAGAAGAGATGCAAACTGTGTGCCTGTTACCCTGGCCGAGTCGATGGCTGGTGTCGAATCTGGAGATGCGGCGAGAGAATGGAGAAGCGGGGTCGTTGGAGGGTATTCCGAAGGAGTGGCTTTTTCTGGTGGAATCATAGCCTCAACGATAGCCTGCTTTATCTCATCGTTGCGTACAAAATTCTGCACAGAATGTAAGTTTCTTGAATGAGGATGATCAGATGTTCAGCTACCTCAAACACAGTAGCAGCAGCCGCTCTCAATTCCAGGCCATCTTTGAAACGTTTATCGCTATAGAGACCGTTGTATTCTCCATGTAGGGCAAGTTCTACGAGTGCATCCAACGCTGAAGCGGGTTCGAGCCGATCCCACTCTTCACCATTTGTCTCAGGTACAGGCATGTATGGTGTTAGCGTGAGCTCGGAGAGCGTGAAATTGAGGTTTGATGGAAGTAGATATAGGGCTTGGGATTTGATTTGCGTAGGTGCATTGGACGCTAAAGCAATTTCCACTAAGCAGCGTGCGAACACAGCAGCTTCCTGTTTCTATAACACCTAAATAGCTTTATCAATGTTATCGAATGAAGACCGGCAATCAAACTCACGCCATTCCCTTTAGAACCAACCAGCATGCCAAGAATGGCCACGACATACGAAGCATTGCTTAATTTCTGCTGGTCCCAAAATTGAAGCGCGAACTCTTGGGGAGCGGGGTCGTTGTATTGGATGTTCGGGGGAAATTGAAGAAGAGTGCAGAGAACAGGTGGTAGACCGGTCTCCCGGAAGTAGCTCTGTAGTATGTTAGAAATAAATGATACCACAAGGAGGACTGCATGCCTGATTCGAGGAATTGAACCGGAGTAGCGTATCGACACAAGACAGGGCCTCTTGGGCAACGGCACCTCCATCTATACCGCCTTCATGTCTAATTATGTTAAATAGCTTTTCAAATGCTCCCTGAAATGCCAGGATCTTTTGAATATCCGGACTCTGTGACACTAGCGCCTGTACGACAGAGATAGCCTCTACGCGTCGTTAAGAAATAGTAAGTGATAGATTCAGAGTTAGACGCACCATTGCGAATTATTTCCCGCTTGTCTTCTAACACAGAAATGACGCTTGTAGGACCGGCAGACGCGGTGAGGAAGTATCCTTGCACCACCTGGCGTCGATTGTGCAGCAGTGTCGACAGGAATTGAAGTGTGGCAAAGCGCAAATAGAAGCTGTTATCTGCCAATAAGGAGAACAGCGTATGCACCGTCTTGTCGCTGGCGAGTACGGCGTCGCTATGCTTGTACCCCAAGTCCCGCCCCTCCTCCACATCACATAGTAAGCTCAGTGTTTCCAACACGGCCTTCCCAATGTCTGAATCGACTTCTGCATCATTATACAGCACTTGTAGTAGCCCAAGGAGCGATTTTTCGCCAACATCTTGCTTGCAATCTCGTGCCAGTCCCTTGAGGGCAAGAACAGCAGCGCGTCGGTCTGATAATAGTGTTGCTGGTGAGAGACGGTCGCTAAGCCTTGCTATAGTGTCGGAAGCTGTCTGTGGTGCTCCTGTTGGCCCACGAAGCGCGACATATGTCTGCGATAGAAATTCCATGTCGTGGCAGCATACAAGCCGGAGATACCGATGGTGCACGTGTCTGAGGAAACCGCATTTGGAAATGAACGCCGCGACTGAGAGTCAAAAAGAGCTGATATAGCAAATACTATGATTTCATCACGATTCTCACTCAAGCATAGAAAAATGTAGAATGCAATGCACTTAGACTGTACTTCGGACCGCATACATAGTGTATTATACCAGAACCATCCGCGCTAAGGTTATAAAGTTCAAAACAATACTTTCGTCGCCAGGAATAAATATGGGTGCGTATATTAAGACATTAATGAGCTGCCATCAATTTCTCTTCAAAATCGACGTGATGGTCTTTATCGTCGCCAGACGGCAGTCGATGGTCGTCGAGGACTTTGCGTGAATCTATTTGGTCGCCAAACACCTCGTTCATCTCTTCTAATGTTTTACCTAGACAAGGAGCTCAGCTTTCAAACCCGAGGATGAAAAAAAGAATATACCTTTAGTTTCCGGAAACAGAAATAGGATAACAACGAAGTCGAAAAGGTTAAGGCAGACAAAAACCATATAATACTTCCAGCCGATATCTTCTAAAGCTAGCGTGGATACCTATCCGATTCAGTTAGTGCGTACCAATAGCTGAGGTACAGGCCTACTTGACTGAATAGGACGTTGAAAGCCCAATTGCAACATGTAGCGACACTTGTTCCGATTGATCTAACGCGTGTAGGGAATACCTAAAGTAATGAGCACCACGATTTGCTTACTGTGAATAAACGTCTTACTTCAGAAGCCAAGACCCAGCTGACGGGCCCAAAGCTCAGAGAAAAAACAACACTCGTCAAGAAAATCATGGCGATCCCGGCCCTAATGTCATCATTACGAAGGAACCTCGAAGAATGCGGATGTGTGCGATGTTTACCTCTGAGCAGTGTGATTGACCGGCCATGCGTTGGGATTGTTTTCGGGAGTAGGTGGATTGGTGGCTACAATTGCGGCGAGGATAGAGAACGTGCAGACAAAACTTCCGGCTCCAAATAGAAGAGGCTTTTTTCGCCCAACCAGATCCAGAATGAATACGATGAAGCTACGAAAATATAGTTGATGGTTCGGAGAAAGTGTAGGAAGAACATACTTACAAGAAGTTGGCGATGGGTCCAACGGCTCCATAAATACCTTGAATGAGGAGTTTGTCATTTCCGGTAATACCCAAACTTTCATACATTCGTGGACCAAAGTAATTGATGACTGCACGAAAGGCAAAGCGTGAGTTCAAGACACTGAGCATGCTTTACATAGTCATAAACGCACCATTGATACCCGTGAATTGCCCGAATATTTGTACGCCACAAGCAACCAAAGTCCGCCGAGTCATAGCGGACGTGGCGAACAGATCCTTGATATTTCTGCTCCGCACAAACACTTCGGCTTTGATCGTGTCATACATTTCTGAGTATTCCTTGTCCGCCTTCTCCTTGAGTTCTGGGGTTCCAGTGCCATAGAGCTTGTACACTACTTCGCGCGCCTCATCATCCCGGCCAACTTCTAGAAGCCATCTCTACAAAGGCCTCAATTGTCAGAACTACGCGAACTCAACACAAAGAAGAGTACGATGCGTACAGGACTGAACGGTAAGAACTGGATTCCAATGAAGAGTGATGCTGCCGGCACAAGCTATGATAACGGATGGTTTAGATGGAGAGATCCATGCGAATTAATCCTTACTTGAAGTCCCAAAGGCAAGCGCCAACTAACATCTGAATCAATGAACTGACAGCCGTAACCAACCCAGTTAGCGGCAATGAAACCAATTCCGATCAGCTGCTGGGTACAGCCAACAAGTAACCCACGAATCTTTGGAGGTGCTATTTCAGTCTACAAGGAATATGAGTAGCCGGACTGGAAGGTGATCGCATAAACTCGCGTTGTATAACGGCACAGTCATCGAGAGTATCCTGATTCAAGGTAAGGAGATCCGAAAAAACACAGATGAGGACCTCACCCAATAGCAAATCCACCTATTATACGCCCAACAAGAAGTGTAGCGACATTACTCGCTCCACACTGCATCGCGCTTCCCCACATCGAAAAAACGGCTCCCAGCTGGAGGTAAACGTATTATGGTGAGCCAGCCAAACACACTCGATAAGATTCACCTGAATAGAACGCCTCCTTCCTAGCTTGTCACTTGCCCATCCCGCAAGCATGGCCCCAAAAAAGCACCCACCTAAACCGTAGTCCTGGTAAGATCACTGGCAATGTTCAATATATTACTTGACATGACATACCGTTGAACGTGGACACTACTGCTCCTGTGATATCTGCGTCGCTTCCGAATCTATCCAGATACTTGTCCATTGTTATGACGGACGAGATAATTCCACTGCGGTGAATTAGAATAACGGGTGTTGTGGCTAATCGATATATTTACCTGTCATATCTGCGAGAAAGCGTTATTCAGGATGCATGTCAGGAGAGAAGGTCAAATTGAAGGTACCCGAATAGAAATGCACCTGGATAATAGGGAAAAAAAGGTATTCAGCGCTCCTCAACGTTATAGGTCAAGAGCGGAGCGTACACACCAATGGAAGAGAAGGCGGCTATGAAAACATGATAGAACAACCCCATCGTAGTAGAAACGGAAGCGGGCAGGACCAAACTTACTTGCACGGTCCGCCCGGTTTTTATGCTCGTTCATGCAGGTGCAAATGACTTTAAGACAGCAGGTGCGGAGAATCTGCGGGATAACTTTTCATCATGGGAACAAATGTTCGGAGAATTAGGTACCCCAAACCGGGAAGAGCTAACCTTGATTCCGTGACCTTCAGCCTTGAGACGCCGGATTCGATCAGGTTCCCAGAACGCATTTGAGCAAGTAATGTACCAGAACCTACATTGCAACGTTGGGAACAGGAAATACCGGAAGTATTTTTGAGATTTAAGTAAGATACAAAGATAAGACAGACGCTGGCAGTTGAACCAGACCCGTGAAGCGAGGCTCGTCTTCAATCTTCTCCAAGCCCATTTGTAGCGAGTTTGATACCGCAGCTTGTTGGTCTAGATTGAAGTCAGTGAGGGCCCGAGCGGACCGCTGCAGGGAAATTCGGACCTTTCTTTGTTCTCGTGATCAGCTTGATGAAGTGTTGACACCTACAGGCTACAATTTGTGTTTACCACCTAAACGCAACGTGAACGAAGGGAAGGAGTTCAAACTCGGAAGCCGCGGATGCCGAGCGAGTATCTGTCGGCTATCACCGGCCGAGCGACGGCACAAGGAAAAAAAGATGCGGTAATGATTTTTATTCCTCTGGTTCCTCCCAAGTACCGACCGCTGATCACTATCTGACCTGAGGGATGTGAGCGCCAGTACCCAGGCTGCTAGCTCCAAAGATACCACAGAACAAGGGAGTCCGAGGATTGTAAAAACTACAGCCACTCGACTTTTTGTTTTGACCCCCGGGCCTCAAATTCCACGTTATCGGTCATTCACAAGGGCCTACAATATTATCACTGCTTGCCGTGGGTCGGGAAAAAGTTGATTTATATCACTGTCAGAACGTAGGACAAGGTAGCCTACGGACTGTAGGACGCTACCCAAATCCCTTTTCGAAGTTAATTTCTCGGTCACCGGTCATGATTCCAGGCATCCAACTTTTCTACCACCGCCTAGTCGTGCAAAGCTCCATCCTCGCAGTTGTGGTCCAGTTCTCTTTGTCCGCTGTCGACGGAGTCATAATTTTGTCCAATGCGCATCCAATGATTTTGATGCTTCTCGGCGTTACAGAGCGATAATCCAAAATTTGCCTGGACTACCTTTTCTTGGTGATTATTGCATTGCTCACACTTTCTTGTTCTTACCTGCTCCTGCCTGTCGACACACACAGATACTAGAACCCCTCGCGGAGTCCGAGGGATGGAATGAGTAGATAGGGAAAACCTAACTTAGTAACGGCGTCTGCATCGCGTGCCACGGTCTCTGCCCTCCCTTCCCGGCGCTCGCTACTCTCTAAGTACGTCCGAAGCTGAAGATGCTGGTTCATGTCATTTAAAGATGCGCTACTGTGACACTTGACACTGTACGCCTTCAATAGCTCTGTAGGTCGCCCGGCGTTTTCCCTGCGCATCGTCTTTTGGAGATAATAGGTGACAGACAATTGACATCCGCGACCGAAGGGTCTCTTCTGCGTGTTCTGAAATAATTGATTCATTGCTACTCGTGCAAATCTCCTCGTATTAATAATTCTTCTCAGTCCGAGGCGTGGAATGGACGGTGAGCGTACTTGCCTGTCTGCCTGTTTTTTTATTTGCCTTCAGAAGGGCTTCTGTTCGTCGAACCTCGCATCCCTCTCACCTGTTGAAGTGGTACATAAACGTAGAGACTTTTTTGGAGTATGACCAGCACCCCCAGTCCCACACCGTAAAGCGTCGACTTTCGAGTACACCATGCACTTCTTGTCTACTGTCCTCGCCGCCTCTTGCATTTTTGCACCTGCATTCGCCGCATCAGCGACATGGCAGTACATGGAGATGTTCAGCAACCATACTGGAGCTGTCCGTGCCAGTGATTATCAGACTTACACTCTAGTCGACTCTGTACAGGGTACGGTGGCTCGCGTCATACTGGTGTACTCATCATGACCTACGGTACTTCTCAATGTAGAGTGTTTAAATCAATGTGACGCTATCGACGGTTGTCTATTTGTCAATGGTGCGTTCCTCTGAATCATATACATCGCTCCCTGAGCTGACTACCGCGACAGTATACCGCGATGTCAACTCGGTAGTAAGTTTATTCCATGTACTATCTTATTCCGCGATGCCAACTGCCGTTGGTAGTATACAGGCGACCAAATTACCTGCGCCGTCTATACAGACTGTCATACGTTATCCGAAGCCGACAACTACGGCGGACAGGTGCAAAGCGATGGCACCGTTGACTACATCACCAATAGTGCAGGATACTGCAAGAGGGTTTGCAGCTGTTCCTCGTAGAAACACACGGTAGCTGCGGAGGGCGAGCAAACTTTACTCGAATCGTCAGTAAAGTCTGGGGACGGTGATACGGTTTGATGGTACCCTATTGTGATTGATTTGGGCGGGTTGATCTGCTGTCGTGCAAGGTGTGGTACGACACAAATAATAGTGATTGCGGACATAGTAACTATTCTGAACATCGTGGGATATGAATGAACGTTTCGTGATGAGCGTCGGAATTCCGGCAGGTGCCGAGAGTCACCGTCGCTTTTTTCGACGATACAACCATCCGCTGCTGTGGGTTGCTCGATAGTTGCACTTCGAATTCTAAGCCCTTTTCCCTCTGGCGTCTTGCTTGTCTTTTACTCGTAGGTGTTTTGCTATGGTGACTACATCAACAATTACGCGTCGTTTTTGGTTTTCTCCACTTGGTCGTCGAGGGCGTCCTAGTCACCCATTGCGCTGGCTTCCAATTCTCCGCTGCCGCTCTTCTATAACACCCGACGCTTTCTGATTCTGACTGATCTGCCTTGTCCAAACTGTTCACTCAGCATCATTCCTCACGATGTCCGACATCAGTATGAGCGTGACTGAGACTCAGGGTTCGAGGGTTGGGAACGCATGGACAAATTTCAGCAAGGCTTTGACATATCCATACGCTCGGAGGGTCATGCACTCAAGAACGGTCGCACGATAATTATGTATGTCCGCTTTTCCCTCGTCGCTTGATCACATTCTCTGATGCACGTTCTCCGTCAGAAATTCTCAGAAATGAGGAATAGCTCTTTCCCTCTCACGAGTGCACTATAAAGGGCGCGTCATGGCGGCTTCGATCATTTTATGGAGACAGTCGGCGCAAATCACCAATAGATCTGAGCTGATAACTTTTGGTTCGAGGGCAGCCGGTCAGGTCCCTATACAAAGCTCGCGGATCAAGGTACTGATTGGTATTCATAGAGATTCTACCCCGCTTCCAGGTACTGTCAAGCAGCAAAAACATTCATCCTATGGAGAATGGCCAAGAAAGAGAAAGAACGAACATACCTGGACGGGGTTGGACCTGAACGCGACTGTATAAATTGGACGTAGGAGAGGTTTTCTACCCCCCAGCAGCTTGAAATTTACCCTCTGCTATTCAGTTTACTATGCGTTTCTTCTCTCCCGCCCTCATAGCCATTGCGGCCGCCGCCCTCGTGCAAAGCCAAAACACGACCTACGTGCTCGTATTCGACAACCTCACCGCAGCCATTAATGGGCTTGATTTCATCACTTTCAGCTTGGTCGAAACTGTCCACGGTAGGTCTAAATCAGACCTAGAGTTATCGTTGCTTATATATGCTTTCAGATTGCATGGACTTCTGTGACAGCGTCGAGGGCTGTCTTTTCATTAATCGTAGGTCGTCCGTCCATCCGTTGACAAGGCTCTCTAACTTTTGGTTGATAGCATTCCACGACGTGAACGGCAAAGTCGGTTAATTGCGTACTCGCTCGTGTACGAATACTAACTCAATTTATGCAGGATGGAAGCCCTGATTTTACTTGCTCGGTCTTCGCTGGGTGTCACACCGCCGATGATGCCACTAATACTGGAGGGCAGACTCAGCCCGATGGAACTATCGACTCCATTGCTGATAGTTCTGGTTTCTGCAAGACAAATGTCACGGTGACGGAGCCTGATGCCTGAGGGAGCTATTGATTAACTGTACATGTTAAAACCGTCGTGAAAATCTTACCGATTCGTCGTTTGAAATGATATGAAGTACCATAGCGAGGGCTAAATGTATGACAGAATCTATTTGAGTTGTGTATAACATGCTGGTTCCCACTCAGGTTTCCCAATGTGCTAGTATGACGAGCTGCCACGGTAATATTAATTTAGCAGTTGATTGTGTTTGAACATTTCCAAGCACAGAAACTCGCTTAGCGTATTCTTCAAGGGTTTCTTTTTTATCTACCTCTCCAAGGTGTATACTTACAGTGTATCCTCCGCACTGAGTATTTGCGGAAGTATGTTACTTTACTGTCTACCTTGATCCAAAGTGCTGAACTACTGCTCTTCGGTGATGACCGATGCACTGGCACTTTGACTTATATTTTCACGATGGCAGTACTGCAAGGGGTGATCGTCCCGGGAAGACCGACGGCGCCGAACCGATCCGTACATGACCTAATAAATGAATTATGGACTTTGCTGCCAACTCCCATGCACCACCATGTCTGCATTGCACTCTGCTTGCACCATCTCCTCCATTCTCCAAGCGTCCGATAGCACGGGCATAAAACGGTGTTTTTATTGATTAGCGGGCCACCCTAGCGTTACAGTGACTAGTTCGAGGCTACGAGGTCCATCTACCTAGAAGTCAACATGTTGTTTATGCCAATGGTCACCCACAATTTGCTCTTATACAGGCGTCCTAGAGTCTTTACACTCACCAAGGTAACTACGGTGTTAATAGTTTGACTCGTCCTCGTACCCTTCCTCGCGGCGGCCATATTCCTCTTCGCCCTCATTTGCGCTTCGGTAACCCTCTTCGTAGTCAGACTCTCTGGGCTCACTGGCTCTTTCCTCCTCTCTACTCTCTTCGGAATATCGCCAATTTTCCCTTTCTTCCTCTCTGGCTTCAACGTACTCGACCTCCTGTTCTTGTATTGGGTCTTGGGATTCGTATTCTCCTCCACCATACCTACGTCGGCTTTCATACCCGCTACCGCTGGCACCACCATACCCCTGCTCAACGCTCTCGTCTCCCTCTCTCTTGTTAAGTCCTTCTTGGACGCTCTCCTTCGTCAATAGATTCATTGTGGCAGCTGCATCCTCTAACCCGTCTACCCATCGTCGCAGCTCGTCGAACATCTGACTCTGAATCTGGCTTCTCTCATTTGCATAATATGGATGGTGGAAGGCCTCGAGTATCTGCAAATACACGAATAAGGGTCGGTCACACAACCGATCAAAGGGTGCTCACCTTGTCGATGACATTATTTGGGTCGCTATCGTCTGACCATGCTTGGACAATGAGCTCCACGCTATGCACAACCACAACTTGCGCGATTTTTCCCGCAGGTTCATTGAGGATCAGCCCAAAATGATCTTTTGATAAAATACTGTGCGAGGGATCAGAAGCGTCTGGGTTGTTGAAGACCTCATATTGATCATCGGAATCAATGACGGCTTTACTTCCTTCTCCGAGCACAGTTGTGACTTGAGATAGTATGGGTGTAAGCCACGGAGCGATGACGGTGTATACGTCTAGGATATGATCAGTTCAATACCGGCGGAATGTACCTGTAATTCTCACAGGCAGAGAGCGCGTTGCTCATCTCGTCCAATACCTCATCGAGACCCATTGTCTCGATGATGCTGCTGATCTTCCTATAAAGGTTGTCCCTCCAGCGTAGGAGATCCAACAACTGCTCCTGTACTTCGGGCGGCGCGACGTTATTCGGATCGAAGTTATACGCTTGAGATTGAGCTTGGAGTTCTTCACCATGGCTCAATTCGTCATCCCCACCACCAACTAAGCTCATAACCTTCTTTAACCTCTCCAATTTCTCTGTGACATCACTATCCTGCGACTCTGACATCTTGTCATTCAAGGCTGTGACGCTCGCCTGGCTAAGATGGTCTGTCGCTTCCCCAAGCATCGAGTGCATGAAGTCTGCACTGCCAAATGTCCCGGTAACGAGGGGAGGAACTCTCTCGCCTGTCTCAGGGACGCACAGGCAGACATTCTCACCGACATGGCAAGACCTCCTCATACCCCATTTTACGGAACGCGATCTCGCACCAATTGCTATGCGCAAGGAGATCTTCCATTGTGTGAAGACCAGTGCCGAGAAGACGGTATGCTTCCCATAGATCAGGTCCATCCTCGCCCCCTGCACGACGGCCGTACTCGATGCATGCTGTGAATGTTCTTCGGATATGTGCAGTCGAAGAATCCCATTCCTGATCCTCCGTGGCCATGTAGTTCTTCATCCCCGTGCGCTGATCGATCTCGAGCTCTCGGGGGTCCACAGGTGGCCGAAGGGCGGGATGAAATTGACGTGCATCTCCCTCTTTCTCAGCATATCCCTTGGGGTTATCAATGTGCTCGATGGGGAGGTATACGCCTAGACGTTGAGGTGTGAGCTCGTATTCTTCAGTGGCATACCCGAAAGTCTGTCAGGTAGTGAGTAACTCGTATCCGTTGAGATTGACCATAAGATAGAGGAGCTTGCCATAAACCCAAGCACAGCAACGACGAGAACTAACGTGTCGGCACTTAGTTTACTCAAACCAGCAATATCCATTGCTTGGGAATAGTCCCTCAGCCAATTTCCCTGGCATTCTCGTTAATAGTCGATATCGCCAACGATCGGACGGTCTACATACAAAGTACACCTTTTGAACATCACTCTTCTTAAATTTGGATCCCTCAGAGTTCATAACCGACTTCGCAAAACCTAGAATACCACTTCCAGTCCTCACAGATTTAAGCAGATTCTCGAGGATGCTCTCGATGTCACCATGACGGAACGCCTTTTCATTGAGATACGAAAAGTCCGGGATATCTCCAGCCCCGAAGGCGGCGACATTTGGTAACACGAGAAGGACGATCGCAATGGTCAAGAGGAGGCGCGTGCTGTTGGACATGGCAGTTTGTGGGAGATACAGAATTGCCAAGCAATTCTGCGTTATATTGATGAGATAGAAGCCTCATGTTATCGTCATTTCGGGGCAAATCCGGTCATCGTTCCGTGATTACCAGCAAGCCGGGTCGTCTTGATTCAAAGAATAGGGAAGGACAGGAAATTACCTCTGATACAGCTACATACAGAGTCGTTATTTGTCAGAGCGAGTAAACAAAGTGGTCGCGAGTGAAATAATGAACATAATTTAGAGCTCCATCATATCGTACAGCACAAAAGTTATACGCGATTCATTCAGATCAGCCGTAAGGTTTCCAGTTTCTTCTCCACAGTATTGAAAATCTTAGCTCTATCCAAATAATCCTCCAAATGATCTAGGATATCTTGCTTGACATCGGCAAGTGCAAGGACTCCTTCCAGGCCTAGCCTTTTCCCTTCTTCGATGGACCATCTGTGATGGCTGGTTAAATCCTTCATGCAGAGGTCGACATACGCCGGCACAAGCCAATCCTTCAGTCCATATTTCGTCGCCAACTCCGCCTTCTCGATGGGGTCTAGTGCTGGAACTTTGGTAACAGCCATATCTCGAATGTGTGTCATCTTGTATTGACAGGCGAACACCAGGACCTTGTGCCAATCCGACTCTGATTGGATGACGTGTCCACTGAAGCAATCCTTTGGGTAGGAGAGCGACAGTATGAGCTCGAATGCTGACTTGTCAATGTCACCAGTCAATTTCTTGTATGTGACGTGAGGCGATAACTCGTTTGCGAACACAGAGGAGTTTATAACCAGGAAGTGACGGTGGATTTTATACTGGGTCCTGTCAATCTATTATCTTCGATGAGTGACTTGTACCTTCAAACGCGGTGCCTCAGGATTGCCTAACCTCAAGTGTTATATTTCCATCTTGGAAATAATATCGAGGGTGAGAAACAGCGGAATTAGGGCAACCTACCAATATGCATAGAACCTAAGATGACGACATTAGATGTAGCGAGTCATCCTACTCACCGGAATAGATGACTTGAGGATAGATGTACCTGGGAATACTCCTGAATCGCAGGCTATTATAAGTATATAATAGCATTTGTATAACAATCATCGTTGGACGAACCGTGACCTGCTTCTGCTTCGGGACCTGTTTCTAGTTTGGGACCTAAGTTCAATAAATCAGGGAAAATATCACAGCAACGAGTCGGCAACGAACCGTCGTCTGCAATCCTGCGCAAACGGGTCCACGACGACAGTAGGTCTGTGTTGAAATAAGTACGCCAATCGAGACCAAAGAAAGGTCACCCTACCGGCTCTCTGGGATCGCAGATACGTTAACCTGTGATGCCAAGGGAGGAGAGCTCCTCGGGGTGCGACTGCGAGAGCGGCGGTCACTTCTGTCATCATCGTATTAGAACCGATGAGCGAACCGAAAATGAAAATGAGAGGGAAGGCGCCTACGATTCCGAATATGTCCGCGGGAAACTGGTAATAGGTGAGATATCGTTATGACTCAGAAATAATGACCGTTCGTACATGGTCCTGGGTATTGGGCTGAGCCGCAACAGGTGAGAACAGAAATCAACTGTTGACGTCTGTGAGAGTGGCGTACCATGGCATGGGAAAACCCTGTGTACTTGGCTTCGGTGCGGGAATTTCCACCGCGTAGGACCTACGGAAAGTATGAGTCGAAAAGCTCGCTAGAGAGTAAGGCGAACTCACTGCGGTGAAGGGGATCGGGTCCTTGAACTTCGAGTTGATGAAGAGGACCGGGATTCGGGCCAGCTTTAGTGTCGAAGCAGATTGTTACTCAATTTCTGAAAACGATACGGATAAGTGGACAATACCTAGGACATACATGCATGCTGCACCACTTGGTTAGCATGAAAAATACGAGCAAATTCATCTCATCTTACCACACCCCGGCCACAGGCGGAGGAGGAGGAAAGTAGAAAGGTACAGCGTTGCCTGGATTTCTGTACCAAGAAGTTAATATTAGTTTGGCAGCCAAGGTGAGATCAACATACAGAGGAACCTCGATGATACGACAGGGCGATCGGCTGCGGGAACTGGGCACAGCAGTGAGTACCATGGAAAAGACATACTCGGTAGGAAACAGCAGTAGTACCGTGAAACTGGAGTCGACGATCGGGATGACCGCTCGGACGGTGCCATGACAGTTATTGGACCTGTTTGGGGAATGTCAGGTTGTGGGAGTAACATCAGTGGAAAGTTGTATGCGATTAAGCGCCCGTTACCCCAACCTTTTTATGTATCGTTGAGGTCACATGGCCAGCTGGCATCACATGCTGATTCCCCAGGCGAAACAAAATGAAGGAGCGGAGGGATTGGAACAAGAGGGAAGGAGAGACCTGAGGACTAATACTTCCACCGCGTCTTAGTAGATAGTGTACTTGTTGCGGTTAACGAAATGCAGAATCCAAAAAAAAAAAAAAAACATGGCCAGCTGGAGAGCTAACCGGAGTTAGTGAGAGTTAGTAGTGTCGGATGTTCATTTTCGGTTTGTGGGCACATGTTTGTGCGACAAGAGGATGGAATCTTTCTGAGTAGCGTTGAGGCGAATGGTAAAGAAAGAGCGCTGAAACGAGCTTTCAAAAATGTACAAATTGCAAGTCTTGTATACACCGGAAGAAAATAGAAAACTCTATCATACAATTACATGACAGCTACTTCGTACATTCAAATCAAATCCAGGCCTTTCAATTTCTCCTCCACCGTCTTCATCACCTTTTCCCTGTCAAGATGCTCTCCCAAACGATCCATTATATCCTGCTTGAGTTCAACGAGAGCCAGAACTCCCTCCAGGCCTATCTTCCTTCCCTCGTCCGCCGACCATCCATTGCGGGCCGTCAAAGCCTTTATGCACAAATCTGTGTATGCTGGCACAAGCCAATCCTTCAGTCCATACTTTGTCGCCAACTCAGCCTTTACAATAGGATCCAGGCTCGGGACTTTAGTAAGGGCCATATCGCGGATGAGTGTCATCTTGTATCGGCACGCAAATATTAGGACCTTGTGCCAATCCGACTCGGACTGAATGTCGTGTCCGCTGAAGCAGTCCTTCGGGTAGAACAATGACAGAACAAGTTCAAAGGCCTGTTTGTCGATATCGGGAGGCAAATACTTGGAGGTGACACTGGGGGATAGTTCGTCTGCGAACACAGAAGAACTCATCACCAAGAAATGACGATGGATTTTGTACTGGATCCGCTCAATCTAAGAGTATTCAATGCATGATTCGAAACCCTGCAACCGGCCTGAAACTGACCTCGAGAGTGACATTGCCATCTTCGAAGTAGAAACGAGGGTGGTGAACAATGGGGATAGGCACCCCACCTGTCAACAGAAGCTGTCGAATTCAGATAACTGTGTATACGACCTGTCTACGCACCATATATAAAAGGCCTTTGGAAAGGAATGGCAGGCGGAAGCTGGTAGCAAGGAATGGGCGGAGGTATTGGCATAGGGTATCGCAGTGGGGAATGGCTCCTGCATTTGTAAACTATAAACATGTTATTCTTCACATCGATTTTGGGTAACAAACCTGCTTCGAGAACTAGATCAAAATGCAATGAATCATGGAAAAATATCAGTATAACAGAGGGAATGACGCACCGGCCTGAAGGAGTGCTGACATAACTGTATAATGGTCAACCATTAGTTCAGACGGATATGGAGGATATCCTTACAAAGACCGCGGAGAACGACCGACAGAGCGAGATCGAGTTGAGATTGATGATCTGCTACTAGGACTTTATTTGTCGACGGGAAATTGGTGAGCACGCCAAACAGATGAACTAGCAGATACTCTTACGGATTGATAATTACTGTCCGCGGCCTAGAAGGATATGAGTATATCGACGACAACAGGAAACACGCCGTACACTGATACCTGGAAGCTACTAAGACAAACCAGATGAGCATAAGATCACAGTACACTAGAGTGGCGTACACTGGCGGATGACTTCGACAATGAACCGGCGGGGGTGTTAATACACAGGCCGGGGGAGCGCAGCTATAGAACATGAGAATACGAGGCCTCTCTTGTTCAAGGCTAAACCTACGGGGACCCCGAAGGGAGTCGCCATGACGGGCTCGATGACCGACTAACAGACCGAGATCGTGACCGAGTAACAGTCCGAGGCCGTGACCTACGAGATTGTATCAGACTTACATGTTCCAGAAAGGCATGTAAAATAGAGTGTGAATACCTGAGAATGACCGCAGACTCGCTGGAAGATCGAGAACTTAGCATAATAGTGAGCCAACAGTGCGAAGCCTTGAGACGAATACGTACCTGTTTATTGGAGTCCGAGTGCTAGATCGTCCTCTCCGCGATGGAGATCGACTCGGTGGGTCACCAGTCACAGGGGAGGGGGGCATGGCAATCATTGGGAGAGCTGTATAGTCAACAAGCGCCCGCTGATGGTAGTCTTTTATAGGCTAGTAAAGTCACATGCTGGCGCTGTTGCAAACTTTGTTGCGTAAAGAGGTCTGGGTCCCAGTTTGATATAGTTTGAATGAGTGCAACAATAACAGTTGCAGAGTGTATGACTGTGTTGGTTGTTAGGTGGGAGAGCATGGTAGTGAGATTCAAGAAAAACCGGCAGATTCCGGTCCGGTGTGTCTAAGTAATCCGTCGCGACTTGCCCACAAAGATCTACTTTGTGACACAATCCTATCATCCAAAAAAGTCGACGGCTCAATGTGTATATGCTCATAAGTAGTAGTACCGTCAAAATGGCGGACTTAACGCATTATATTCAAAGATCTAATATAAAAGCAATTACTTGGTAGTGCACAAGGTAGTGGCACCGGACTTTGAGAGATGAGCGACGAGAAGACTCTAATGGTAAGATTCACAAAAAGGGGAAAGACGTCGTCAACAATAGGTCTGCATTGGCAGAAATTAAACCGCCTCAACTCGCGACTCAACCTGGAGAACACTGGGCGCGGGTTGCACACTGCGCCTCCACAAGTCACGGTACTCTTCAGTTGAAAACGACGCTTGATTGACCCAGACAGAGATGTTCTTGCATTCCTTGATGCGCTCCACTTCTGCGTCGACTTCACTTTCAAAGGCGCTCCTAGAATAACAGCTCAAGGCATCGAAGGAGAGTATTGACGGCGATCGTGGGATGATCATTTTTGTGGCGATATAGCTGTCGGGGTGAATATCATCGTCGCATTGTGAGTCGATGGGATATCCGGTAGTCAGGCTAGAAGATATAGCAGTAGACGCAGAGGTAGAGGGCCTGGAGGAAGAGGCGATTGAAATAGGTGAAGGACGGAATGGCAAGACCTTGTCCAACGACAAAACACGGCGAATGCTCTTCCGAACGACAGCGGCCTCGGCCGTCGGGGTGGCGGGTGGCTACACAATACTTGTCAATACAGGGCAAAAAGCCACGAAAAATGGACAAAATATGCCTGCGCTTCAAGGGGGTCAATGATGGTAAAGTCGTCCTTCAGAGGGAGCTCGTCCAAGCTGTCAGGTAGATCGCTCCTTGAATCATCCTGCTGCTGCGACATCTTTCTGGCAGGGTCGAATCGTTGGGAATCCAAAATGTCGGTTGTGCTCTTTGTCTAAAGAACATAATTAATCTTCTTGTGGCAACGCGAACCGCTATCAGAACACGGACCTTGCGTAGAGGGAGGTCAACTGCCTCATCGAGAACTTTTTCGTTCCTCTTCTGTTTCTCGGGAGAGGAGGTAGTCTGCAACAAGCAGAAATCTTAATAAAGTGTGGCATCAAAGTAAGTGCGGCGAACCTTTTTGGCGGGATCGAACCTCTGCTGGTCCATGGCGTCTACGCGAGAGAATTGCATTTGAAGCGTGTAAAGTGAGTGGCAGAAGAAGGGAGAGTGGTTCAATGGAGATGAGGTAGGTAGAGAGAAACTGTGTGAATATCAAGTCTCTTATATGTTTTGAAACCAGTGGCATCTCCGCTATTCATGAACAATGTCCGCGCACTTACTTACAATGTGTCCGCTTGCCCAATAGTCAAGGTCAATGCCGCACTATAACAGGCAATGATAAGTGATCGATGACGGAGATACATTCATCCCCAAGGGCATGACTTTGTTCAGGTGTCCCGGCAGCGTCATATAGCTTCTATGACTGTATCAGTGGCTTCTACAATTTCGTCGGCCCTGCGTTGAACAGAAAAATGGCAAACAGAGCCCTGACTCTGGAGTCCTTTGTAGTGTCTTTAGTGTTTACCCTCCTGGAATCTAGTCTCGGTGGTTTAAAACTCAAAAATGTCTTGAGCAATGAGGGAAGTCACCTAGATGCGCAAAGACAAACCGAGATCCCGGGAAAGAACAATACGAGGCGAACAATCAACAAGGAAGAGTCCAAGATGTGCCAGCGTATAAAGAGAACGGTTATAGGTCGACTTCTCCGTCGAAACGATACCACACCAGAGTCTACACACGCTGTCATAAACATGGAGTCCAGCAACCCCGTCCAGCGGAGAAAGGTGCGTACCTTCTTGCTTCACCTATAACACCGGAATCTTATCCCCTTGTACTGCAGGCTTCAGTAACATCCATTTGTTCGACCTCTTCTTTGGAAGAGTCTGTGCCACAAAGGGCCTACACCATGAGAAGAGCTCCTGCTAAGATCATGAGGATTGCTGGGATAAAGTCGGGTGGCAATCAACAGAAAGTGAGGACTGCGATATATGCCCTATCACTCAATTGACACACGCGCCTCTAGTCATCACAGACCCCCGTAAAAACCGTCAAACAATCCAAGAGTTAGAGAACAGCGCTGAGAGATCTTTATTATTAATAGTTTCAATAGTTCCCTGTAATTTGATGCCGCATTGAAACACAGGACCGCCATGACAGGAGTAGAGAAAGGCGTGGGTCCGCCCATGTAGTGGCACTGCGCGGTGTTGGGCCTATCGGCATCAGTGGCGAAGGGTAAGTTGTACCTCGCACTGCCGCCGCTCCGAGCTCGCATCGTCGCTCAGGTTCACCGGTCCGGGCCGGGTCGTTTTCATTTTTTTGAACTTCCATGTCCTCTGGATCATTTCTACCTGTATCGTGCCTGGGAACAAGCCCTGCCTGTTGGTATCAGCCCTATCGCGACATATCCTGCCCGTCCTTATATCACCGACGCAGTTAGCCTATCATCCTATCATCCGTCGAGAACTCATCATCGCAGGGTACCGTTAGCGTCAACTTTAACGCGCTGTATCATGATACATCCGTCCCCAGTTCTTCTGGAACTTGCCGAAGAGAAGAAACGAAGCCGCTCCACTCAAGGTCTTATTCCTATTCATAGGCAGTGTGTATCAATGTATGTGTGCGTAGTCTTTCAAAGGTAAACTCAGCCGCAAGCTATGAAGTACTGAACACGCCTTTAGTTGTTATGTACATAATTCATTCAAGGCTGGTCTATGCGACTCAGGCGCAAGCTCCTGACTCCTACAAGACACTAGAGCCGTATTCAGATGGTTCTTCGTGGCAAGTCGTCAAATGTGCAACTCTACTTCACACACACAACCCCATTGCCTCGAAGAGGCCTGGCCGAGATGCAATGCATTATGCATTTGATCAATGATAATTGAATCTGAGGAGATTATTCCATTCTCGCCCCCCGAAATCATGACAAGGCACCCGTATCCCTGTCTCTGATATCGTCTAGTCTCTTGCAAGCTTGGGTCTCACAGCCATTCTTTGATGAGATACATGACCGCCATCTATGCCATCATGGTTGCTCCCTGCGCGGCTCCATGCGGGCCCCAGGCCATCCGATAATGTGCACCTGGACGCAGCGTATGCTATGGCTGCTGTGCCTATTCATTCCTTTCGCAAAGTCCTTCTTTTAGTCACTCCAAGACTTCATCTGACTTCATATACTCTTTTCACCATCTAAAGCAAAGCCTTGGAGCAAACGCCGCAGTTTACTCGCAGTCTTACGTTGCTATGAGAGGACGGCTTCCGGTGAGCCATAATACATCTCACGCTGCGGCCAAGCCTCAGGTTGCATTAGTTGCATCAAAGGACAAGGACAAAACAAATGTCGAAGGCCGTCCCAGCGGACTAGCGACAACAGTGCATCCCCGGAGTCCTCTCTCCCGACCTCCCAAAGTCGAAAATAACAGGAGGGAATTGAAACACGTATTACTTACACCGTGTGTCCGAACCGTTCGTTGCCTAGGTGTCAAAGGGAGCAATCCTACCGATCGACATCATGACTACACGTGAGGCTGTTATCTAGATCAACATTCCAGAATTTGCAAAACAGTCTACGCAGCGCCGAGATCGTTCCAATTTGCCGACATTTGGCCCAGGTATAAAAAGCTGGGTTCCGTCACAATTTGACTATCCCTCACTATCCATTCCTCTGGACTTCACTCTTTGCCTTTGCCTAGCTGTGCTGGCCCTTCGTTCTTCGTTCAATTCGTTATCACTCTTGCTTTATATTTGAACCATCATGGTCGCTCCGGCATCTTTCAACTCTATCTCCGTTGCAGGCCAACAGGCGACCCAGCAGATCGGTAATGGCAATAAAAGTTCCAAGCGCCCACACGTATTCCTTAGCTTGACAAGGTGTGGGGGCGATAGCCAGGTTTGTTTTCTCAGAGTCCTCCTATGCTTCATGCTAATTTTTTTTGTCGCACAGGACGTTCTTGACCTTAATCTTGGGTCTCCCTTCCTTTTTGAAAACATTATTTCAGGCTTGACACCCTCGCCACGTTCTCTTGAGTTTAAATCGCCTCTTCCTAGTGCTATTATCCCTTCTTCACCTCTACCGCTCTTCTCTTCCTCCTTCGCCGAACCCTTCGACGCTTTCGTCGACTCAGACGACTCTGATTCCGAGGATGAGGAGGACGATGCGCAATATATCAGCATCCCTTCAAGCAGCCCTTTCTACCATCCTCCCCCGAGGCCGCAATCCTTTGAATTTGCGCCCTGGTCGGAGTCATGCCGCCCATCGTCTTCCATGTCGTTTGCCTGTGATGCGCTATCAGAAGATGTCGGCGAATCGGCTGCCATCCTTTTCCATGAAGAACTGGACACGGTACCTTGCGCCCGCGATGATGTATTCATCGTGGACGACGAGTTCCATCAGGTTGGCGCGGAGTTATACGTATCACCCTTTGATGTCTACCAAGACTTTTATTTGGATGCGCCGAAGAATTTCGTGGAGTTGATGTTACTTCACGACGAGGACGTATACCAAGATGTCCCTGTTAATTTTGGCGAGGAAGACGCGCATGCTGAGATATTTTCCGGCATCCTTGTGAGTTACTCCGTTATCCGTCCGTCTTCTATTCGCTTTGCTCATGCACCCCTCTGTAGCCGGTGACTCTAGAGAACGTAGAACCTGTTACCGTAACCCCATCTGCGGGTCGCCAGTCACTCATGTTGGACAGGCGCCTGGTCGCGCCTTTCGAGGAGGCAGAAGCGCAGCTACGTAATCGTGCTAGCGTCGTGCCTCCTAGTTCTTTGTTCTGTGGTTTATTCTCTCAGACCAATGCTGCCACGCGTAATTAAGCGTGGTGTGCATCCAGTTTTCATTTCTGATACCCTTCAAACTCGAAGCAGCACTTTCTTTTCTTTTTCATTCTGGCTGGCAATCCTTGTAGTTCAGCGGATATATGGATACCCTGAGTTGAAGTTTGATACCTCTGTCGAAAATATAGACCTCAGGTGCACTCCTGTATATTATACCTACCGTAGAACAATCATTATTTTCTCTCTCTCAGTTATTCATGGGCCCTGTTAGAAAATGCGGATGTTTGAAGGCTCTCATATTGAATAGCCGGTGCGAAGAGCGACGCTGTCAAACCATATACTCCTGGAAACGCACAATCAGAGAGATCCTGCGTTTCCTACAGTCAGGAGCCCCTCCTTTTAAGCACGCATGACAGTGGCGTAGCACCCAGCGGGACAGGCTTACAATTTCGATATGTATTTATACAAGTGGCGCGCGTATCGAGGCCTGAAGTGACGTACGATGTATTCGCCACGGAAGTAATTTGCAAGAAGCCAACAGGTAGAAGGTTGAGCCCCTCGCTTTTCACAACTTGGTTACTGCAGCGGCGGGGCAGAATAAGGTGTTCCAACGGCGCCGGCTGAGGAGCTCGTCGACGCGTCGATCCAGGAACGGAAGGTAACAGGGAATTGTCGAGATATTACTCAAATATTTACGTTTCATTTCGTCGCCTTGGAGAAAGCTAAAAATGGTCGAGAGAAATATGTTCCCCTGTTTAGAAATCAAGTTTCATTCCACCATCGATCGAGGCAGTATTAATTCTCGTCCTTGAGCGACGATCCATCAGTCACCAACACAACAACGCCTGCCCGTTCATTGAAATATGAAGGTTAAAAGAGATTCCTTCGGCACTACGTTGCAGTTTAAATCTGATCACCAACAGGGAGTAATAGACCCAATATCATATGTTGATATGATACGAGCTTTTCATGAACCTTCATCGTCATCGTCATCACCGAAGAAGTCATCGTCCTGTTCCGTGTCGGCCACGGGAACAGAGGAGGTAGATTTACTCGGTTTTGTGACTCGTTTTTTCGTAAGGGTGTCGGTGACTGTCGACAAATGTAGCTCGGGTTCGAGGGGTAGCTCTCCATCGAGCATCTGCTGCCGTATGTGATCTTTTATTTGTTGTCTCTGGGCGTCTGTTTCCGATGAGTCGGTGGAATTTGACTGCGTTTCGAGATATCGTATTTCCGGGGGGAAGAGCGATATGTATTTCTTCGTTTTGGGGTAATGCTGAATTGGTCAGGACAGGGTCTGACATAGGAAAAAGCTTGGCATACCAAGATGTAATTCAGATCGACGCGTGCATCGAAAAGCGAGGACTCCAGTACTTTCTTTTCGTTTTGTGGAGTACTCGAAAGTTGCTTCTTGGCCTGCTTCACTTTCCGGAGGACCTTTTGTCTCTCTGGCACTAAATTTAACAGATATTCAGGCGTCTTTAGTTGGAGACTCACCGAAAAACTTCACTCCGTGGTAGCGCATTCCCAGTGCTCGTTCCTTCCTGATTTGCTCCGCCTCTGCAAGTTCCGCCTCCAGGGCCTTTAGCCGGCGCTCTGTTGTAACGCGTACATCCGCTGCTAGGTTGTCCTAAGAAATCTGAATGAAAGGTATGCTGGGTGATATGTATTAGTTTACATACCTTTGCGAGCAATCTTCGTGTCTGTCTTAGCGACGATTTAATCTTTTGGACACCAGGCGTACCAGACTGACCACCACCACCGTCAGGACGGTGAGATTTTCTTGTCGCCTTGGATGTTCGTGAGGGTGCCATTATGGAGTCAATAAGAAGAGAAAATACGGGCAAAATGCGCGAAAGAGAGGTGAATGACTATTTGTCCCGATCGACGTCGCCAAACATACACCCGATCTTTTTCCTTTTATATTCTTCTTCCTGGACACTTTTACTGTACTCTATAATGCGGAATCTCTCTCTGGTCGCGTCGACATCGTCTGCATTATCATTGGACCCAGCAACCATCTCTTGCGCGGCCATCGATCTTGACCAAAATATCACGTACATAACGTCGGAACGCGGCATTGCAGGCGCAGATGTAGAGGTGGAAATATGGAAGGCTATATCAGACGAAAAGGTAGCTGCTACCCGAGAATACATGCTCAGTTAACTGAATAAGATTTTAGGCAACTTGTTTCTATAACCTGAATGCTAGCGCATTGTCAGAATATACATCCCACCCTCAAGTTATTTCTCTTCGAGTGCTTCTGGACAGTCAACAGCTTGTTGTGGTCCTTCGCAGTGGGGATATCGCAACCGTGCCCATAGACGATGAAGTTTCGCAGACGGTGCGTACGAGATGCGTTTTGTCAGCTGATAAATGGCTGAATACACCATTTTATCCAGGACGATGTTGTTGGCACGGTTGATGGGGGGATCTTCGCTGCGTCATGGAGCCCAGACGATTCTTCTCTTGTGCTTGTTACAGGTATTTACTTGTAGAACCCGACCGGCCCAGATTCTAATCGATAACCAGGGGACAACAAGCTGATATTGATGACTTCAACATTTGATGTCCTGTCTGAAACATCCCTGCATCCCTCTGATTTTGGCGAAGGTTCGTTCTGATGTATTTCGGTGCCATTGATGCCTCCGACACACGTGTAGATGCGCCAATAAATGTCGGCTGGGGCTCCAAACAAACGCAGTTTCATGGCTCGGCGGGTAAAAGTGCCGCCCAGGCGCTCACAAATGTAGTTCTTGGCATCAGCCCCGACGACGACATGCTCCCTCGCATCAGCTGGCGCGGTGACGGTGCCTTCTTCTGCGTGTCTTCTCTGTCTTCGGGTGAAACTAGGCATCGCGTTCTTCGCGTGTATGATCGTCAAGCAATATTGCAAACCACCTCCGAACCTGTGGCTGGCCTTGAACATTCACTTTCATGGAGACCATCGGGGAATCTGATCGCAGCTACACAGCGGTTTGGATTTGAAGGAGGCGGAATAGGTAAAGCCGGGCGCCATGATGTTGTTTTCTTCGAGCGCAACGGCCTCCGTCACGGAGAGTTCGGTATTAGAGTCGGTGATCTAAATATAGATAATTCTTCTAAGGTGGAAGAATTAAGGTGGGGTTATAAGGTTAGAGAGCTCAGATGGAGCTCAGATTCAAATGTACTGGCGCTATGGATCACGAGGAAGGAGCGGGATGTTGGTATGGAATATTTCCTTCGTTACTGCGCATCCGTATTCATTTCTACGTAAAGTGCAGCTCTGGACGATAGGAAATTACCATTGGTAAGATCCTCAATGTACACTGGCATGCGATTGACTACCAGCTCTTCAGGTACCTCAAACAGGAAATTGTAGCGCCTTCAAATACATCACAGCCTGGCTGTTTCACATCAGTGGAATGGCATCCTGAGAGCGCACTAACATTGATCTTGACAACAAAATGTGGGATTTTTGTCTATTTGAAAGATGTAGCTGTACGGCTGAAGTCAAATTGTAGCCCAGGTTATTCGACGAACTTATGCTTGGATTACATCTTCTTCTCCGACAGCGCCTCCTTTGGATACGGGTTCCGTTGCAGTGATTGATGGATGTAAGATAATAATTTAGTCAGCGTTCATCCGCTTACAATGACTTTTTTACAGCCGACATCTTGCTGACGCCATTTAGGACACAAAATGTCCCTCCGCCGATGTCCTCGTATCAACTTGCTGTGCTACCCGAACCTTCGCAGGTATCCCGAATTCCTGTCCACGTATGTTTCTCCCACAGTTCCGACCTGTTAGCCGTTCTATGGGAAACGGGATATGTCAAGGTATGGAATCTTTCAACCAGGCTGACGCCTGGAAGAGGGAAGGTCATGGACCCGAAGAAGGTCATTTCCCGGACCTCTCCCAGTGCGTACCCTGGGTCGTATAGACAGGTTATATTACGAAGCGATGGTTCCCTTCTTCTCCTTGGATCTGATAACGGCGATGAGTTGGATGTTATTACGACCATGGAGATCAAGGAAGAGGCGGGACGATCTATGGTGATGCCATCCCAGAACGGCCGTCTACTTCCAGTGGACCAAGGAATTATATGGCAGTCATCAAGCGGGCAATTGTTTGATGGTTAGTCTCTTCATATTTTATTCATAAGAACTTCCCCCGAGTTTACGCTTCTAATTAAATTCAGTTCGGGGTAATACTTCGTTGCTTATCTGCAGCTTCCCTTCGTTTTGCCTCACCTCAGACCGCGTAATCATCGACGGCTCTATTTCCTTGTATCTGGGACTCACAGAATCTGGGAAGATGTTCATCAGCGCGGCGGATAGCTCAAGTGCGCTGATCGCCTCAAATGCGACGTCTTTCGCGCTTGCCTCTGGGTTCTTGATATTTACTACGGGGAACCATGAAGTTGTTTTCGCAGATATCAAATCGCTATTCTCATATCTTAAAGCAGGGAACGAGAGTGATAGAGAGGCGCTCAAAGCCAGCTGGGAGAAACGGCGTGTCGAGAGGGGTTCACGAATCGTCGTCCCAGTGCCCAGTGCGATGAGCCTTGTTCTGCAGATGCCTAGAGGAAATCTGGAGACAATCAATCCGCGACCATTGGTTATGGAAGTAGTTAAGCAGGATTTGAATAAGTGGGTTCTTTGTTGCCTTCTTCGCGCTCGGGACTTAATCATTCTTCAGCCAGAAGTACCGCAAGGCCTTCATGGCCTGTAGGAAGCATAGAATCGATCTCAGCGTAATTGTGCAACATGACGAGAAGAAATTTTTGGATAACGTCGCCGCGTTTGTAGAGGACGTGAAAGAAGTCGACCATATTAATCTTTTCCTGACAAATATTGGGTACGTTTCTGTTATGTGTAATGCTTTTAGCTAACCTGGATCTCTAGCCGCTCTTCCCAATCCCCGGAAGCTATTGCGAGGATATGTGATACTGTCCGGGAGGAGTTGGAGAAGAGAGACATGACTAGATATGTCAATTCCATATTGACTGCTCACGTTGTGAAGACTCCTCCGGACCATACGTCAGGACTGGGGTTGCTACTACGTTTGCGGGGTATGTCCTTCAAATTATCGTTATCTTACTCTAACCTCATCCGTACGTTTTAGATGCGAACCCGGAGTTGGTTGAGGATGCGGTCAAGTACATCATCTTTCTCGTAGATGCCGATAAGCTGTTTGATACTGCTTTGGGAGTGTATGACTTCTCGTTAGTGTTGATGATTGCACAACATTCCCAGAAGGTTTGCTTACTACCTCTGCTGAATGTACCGTTCGTTGCTGATGCGGCGATGGCCATAGGACCCCAGGGAGTATCTTCCCTTCCTCCGCGAGCTGCGTGCCCTGGAGAAATATGTGCAGAGATTCAGGATCGACGATCATCTGAAGAGATACGAGAGCGCTTTGAAGAATCTAGGCCTCGCCGGTAGGCGCTGTGTACTCTTTGAATTTCACTTCCCTGATGCGGCTTTAGGAGATGACCACTTTGATGAAGCCATAGCCTATATCGAGCGTCATCAACTGTATGAGATTGCATTATCGATATGGAAGGGGACAGAGCGGCAGAACGTAAGCGGATTCTCGTATTTTCATATTTATGGCTGGATTCAATTCATTTTAGACTGTTCTGTCTGTGTATGGTGATTGGTTGTTTGAAAGAAGGGAGTTTAGACAGGCTGCGTCAGGTAGGTGACCTGTAACCTTTCTTGACGTGAATAATGGTTGATCTGTTTATTGTAGTATTTGTAGAAGCTGGGGCACTTTCTAAGGCTATGGTGGCGTACGAAAAGGCGTTGGAGTGGCAATGTCTCTTCGACCTGGCTGTTCGGACAGAAATGCCTGAAGAGGACCTTGTTGCGATGGGATATCGTGTCGGTGGTAGGTGTGCGGGCTTCCTGGCTCTGGCCTCTTGCTAATACTCCAGTGAAGAGGATTTAACATCAAAGAAGCGTTACCTGGAAGCCGCTCGTGTGATTCTCGACTACACCAAAGACGCTCGAGAGACGGTGATTACACTTGTTCAAGGCAATGAATTCGCTGAAGCGCGCCGAATTGTGCGTGAAGGGATCATCTTTCAATTTCCAATCGGTTATTAAGTTTAAACGCATTTCTAGATGACGCTTCACCGCAGGCCTGAGCTCTTGGCTGATGTCATTTATCCGGGTGCTCTAGAAAGCCGATACCAAATCAAGGAGGACATGAACGAAATGCGGGAACAACTGCGTAAGCAGTTCTCTAGACTACAAGAGCTGCGCATCAAGAAGGTGGAGGAACCAGGTAAGCCGTTCGCTTCCCCGCTTTTCATGAAGTTTTCTTGATCGTTTCGATAGATGCGTTCTTTGGCGTTGAAGACACGGCCTTACATAATGTGGATGTGATGACTGACGTATCGATGCCCTATACCGCCTTCACCCGGTATACGGCAGCTCCGTCAGCCACATCCCGGTCGTCCAAGTGCGTTTTAATCAATCTTTGTATTTACTGGGCGGCTGATGGGTAATATTTATAGGCAGAGTTCTCGATCCAAGAGAAAGCAGGAGAGGAAGGTGGGGTCGGGTAGGAAGGGCACGGCGGATGAGGAGGAGTATCTTTTCAAGTCTGTGGCAAAGCTTGTTGTAAAGTTTACTACCACCCGAGGTTTGTGGCGAGTTGCCATCGGAGAGAGGTGTTGATGGTTCTTTATTGTTACAGATGAAGCCCGAAGCCTTATTCCTCACCTTTTCGAGTTCACACCCGACCATCGTGAAGAAGGTTCCAATCTTCAGAAGGAGGTCGATGCGTTTGAGCGGGAGCTTCAAGAGACAGTCGAGGACATCTGGAAGAAGCCTGCAGAGGAGGGTGAAACGGCGACGGATTCCTGGGCTGCGCGAATGGAGCAAGTCGAGAAAGCGAAACGGGTGAACCCTGTTGATTCCGTGCCTAAGCCTGAGCTAGGACGTAATGCAGACTGGCGGCTGAGGCTTTTGGACTTGGACTTGGGAGCGTAAATTGATGTCTTGGTGTCGCATCAATGATCTTTGGATCAGCGATGGGAGACCTGGTCCATTCCGAATGGACTACGTCATTTGTTAGCTTGCTTCTGCATTATATGGTGGCTAAAATGCTGCTGTCGCAGAAAAGAGGCATTGACTGCTCCCGAACGGGGACCTTGGTCACAATAGAATTAATGTACGCCACAGGGAATCAAGGGATGTATTCTGTTGTTTAGTGATGCTATCGAATCTGGAGGCTGGTTGTTCTAATCTGGCGCTCCTCCATCCCCTCCATCTCCCTTGTGGGTCATCTGAAAGAGCGTATTTCCCGTTATTCATTCTTAAGACGGTTCGTCGTGGTGTCATCATGGGACTTTTTGGACCAGCTCCGACTTTCGGAATGACTTCGGCTCGGAATTTTGCTTACCCCAGTCAGTCTACACTCGGGTGTCGGCCTCGTTTTTGACCAATGTAGAAAACTGATTCAACAGTTGGGTCCACGTACCGTGGAATGAATGATGTGGCATTTGGCAGTACAGTGGAGCATCACTTTATTGTTTTAGCGTTTCTGGGGGGGCTTTGGCAGGTCAAAACGTCGACCTCCGTTCTGGTGGGTGGGTGAAATACTTTGAGGGAGGACGGACAAGGTTGAGGGTTAAGTATTTAACACCGGATCGCGGTCGGCGATCTAAAGATGATTCAAATTCGTATATAGAACGAATACGACGGTTTCCAAGGCGTTCTTGCAACCAACAGCGTTCTACTGCCTGCGACTGAGGGAACGTAGCTATAGAAAGTAAAATGTAAGGCTGTACAGGAGAAGCAGCGGAAGGGCAATGGACGGGTATTTTTGTGCGGCAGATGCACATTTGCCTCCGGTCGACGTGATCGAAGCCGGGTTGGCTGCCTTGGGTTCGAATTTCCAATTCCGGTGCCTTGGGCCGGGGAACACCGAACAGGGACAACAGCGACAAGCTCTGCTGAATATCATAACCTTTCGTGGATGCAGGGTCTCTTCCACTCCCTTTTCTTTCTGTCTTGTTTTCTTCAAAACTGGCCTCTTTCACGACATTTTCAGTCTCTTTTCGCGACATTTCATGAGCTCTGGATCGCCACCGGCCTATCTTCTGTGGGCCGTCTTGGCTTGCACCGTGAGCGCACCGTTTTGGGTTGCAGGGAGACGAGGCGTTGCTCACCGTATCTGCAGTTTCAAGCTTTCATGACTCTTCACCTGTGGTCCTACGATAGGTTTCAATGTTTGAAGTGGTCTTCTGGTCGACAGCCTGGCGCTTTCAAGCGAGTCATGACGTGAATAATACACCTATACCACTGCTCGCGTTTTCCTTATCATTTTTGTCTAGGTACTCCTACGTTGCTACCGTGCCTCTCCTCTTCGTGTTCAGTGTAGCAATAACAACCCTCAAGTACAGGGAAGGTCCGTGTTCTGTTCCATCACCTGGTTCCAGCACTCAGCAGCCGTTGCAAATAGGATATGTGACAATACTGGATACTGGTCCGTAATCGGTCGTCTGACATCTATTCTCTGTTAACTGGCTGCTCTCGCAGTGTTACCTACCCCGCTCGCTCTCTGGCACCACAACCATCTCCAATGGGTCCTCCCACTCTACTTCGTCCTCAGTTTTGCCTGGGCTTTCGAGCTGTCCGTACCTCGTCTCTCTTACCTCCGCCGTCACGACTGATTGATATGTCAACCTGTTTTCTAGCGTAACCCATCTTGAAGGCTAGATCATTCCCTGCTTCCGTATCAGTTCCATCCCTGACGACCGAGTTTCAACAGAATTAACTTTCTGGCTCTTTCTCCTTCATCAAGGTCCCAGCAAGCGCAATTGGTTCCAAAGCTGGGAGTTCCGCGTGTGGTATCTCGGTAAATCTATATTTCGTCCGTTTCAAATTTGCTTTTGCCGACCAGTCATTGGCACCATGTTTACAGGGAGTATAGTAGCCGTTCTCGGGATGCCTCTCGCCGCCCTTGTCAAAAGAAAAGACTTGGATTCTGTATGCTTCTCATTTGTTTTCCTGCATTTTCAGAGCTCACCTATTCTGATTCTAGTGCGTGGCCTGGATTTTCCTCAGTGGCTCTTCTGCAGGGTCCTTGACAACATTATGTTTTGTTTATGTTCTTGCTCGTTTCCCGGCGTTCATTCGTCATGTAAAACTTGAGGGCGCTGACCCCGATGTCGTTATCAGATTGGCCACCTTTTATCATCTGAACGTACGTCTGAGTCACTTATCAGCGTCTGGTTTCTCACCTTGTACGAGATAGATCATTCGGGTCATTTTCCGCTTCTTGTTCAATATTCCTCTTCTTGTCGTTGGTGCTGATGGCATCGCCGGGCCATATCCGGTTCTCAGCCATCCGTGAGTCCCGTGTTCGACGCTATTAATACCTACTCATCCTTTCTTGTTAGATTTTGGCCAGGTAAGGCTTTGATCATTTTGATCGATATGACTGATGAATATCGACTTTGAAGACTTCTTGATCATGATTGGAGGAATTGGATGCTTCGTTTCTTCCGCGATCACACTACTAGTAAGTTGAAACGACATAACACAAAAATTTTCGAGACCAATTCCTTTGCTAGATATTCTTCCCCCGATCTATTACCCGAGAATCTGGTTACATGTCCAAGAATATTTCACCTCCACCGCCACAAACGGCGCCTATCTTCACCATGAACTCCGGCTCACTACCTCGTTATCAATTCCAAGATCCATCATCTCCCAAATCCGGGGATGACGTCTACGTCTACAACTTTCCCAATGATACGCAACACTCGTTATACTGCCCACATCTACCACCACATCACCATCACCGGCATTTTTCAGAAGACGTAGACGTGACGTCGCCCGACTCTGACATTGACCACGAGCCTGATACATCCGAATACCACAGAGGCGAAGAGCGTTCAGATGCGACGTGGGACTTGCGTCCGGGTACATCGCAGAGCAGCAAAGCACGTATGCAGCCTATGGCATCGACTTCTCTAGAAGACGAAGCTTCGACCAGTGCCCCCGGGCAGGCTGTCCATCCATACGTGCGTCGCAAGCTCTTCTTTATCTATCTATCATCTGTCTAACTGAACACCCTCTTGTCCAGATCATGACATTCACGTCTCCAATCGACTTGTTGGACCCAGAAGCAGATGAATATCTGGCACGTCCAATATAATTCATATCTTCCTCGTTAACATTTGTTTCCCATTTGGTGTCCCAAGGTCTGTATTTTTTACCGTCGCTTTATATCCTGCTGTGTCGAATACGCTATACCCTACCCGCTTGCACCTACTACTTTTGTGTACTCTTAACCTTGTCTCCTGTGCTTTGATCTCTTCGTTCTGTACATAAAATAATCAGGGTAGGACTCGCTTTGCCTTTGGATCCAACTAGCATATAGTAACTGTACCCATAACCTGTCCAAAAATCCGCACTCATGGAACTGCCCCCGACGAGGGGGTACATTCTGTAAAGAAGACGATTAAAAACATCTGCCGAACTGCGGAGCCTAACAAGTTGTTTTATCGAATGAGAACCTGTCAAGTGGAAGAAACGGGGTGCAGAAACCAAAAATCTGCCCCCGTCTATGTCGCGGGTTAAAAGAACCATAGGCGGTAATCCCGAGCCCGACGGCGCGTGGTCGGCTTTATGGAGGGTCATGCCGGCAGAGCCACGTGGCTACTCTTGGAATATGAATACTTGGTTGAGTCGTGACTGGGCGGGACTATTAGCGCGTAGCGGCGGCCATGGGTTTCTGCTGTCTCTGGATTCGGTGACTTGCTTCGATGCTCGTGAGTTTGCGACGACTATAGGAAATATCGATTTCTTCATACAACTGCTAGCAGCTTTTGACTTGAGCGCGGTACTACTCTGGCGCTCAGGCAAACTGGAAACGGACTATCTACCATCTTACCACTTGATCAGCTCTAGGTCCGCAGCAGGGTGAATCGTTTTTCAGGACTAATCTCCGAGTCCGTAGTAGTGACGGGACTCTAGTAAGTGCTTGCTTGTGTCGGTAAAATGGAGACCTCTGCCTAGCCCGAGCCCCATTGCCCTGCTTAGCAGTCACCCCGCTCAGGGCTTGTAGAGCCAGGGTCTCGTCGATACTGCAAGGGTTCTCATACTTATTAGCATGACCTGACTTGCTCTTCCTTCCCCCCTCGCCTAGGCCTCTCCCATGACCTCAGGCTGGAGACTCGACAGCCGTCTTGGATCTCATCTCTAGGGTACCTACAGAGACATCAGCCATCTTGTCACGACATACTCATTACCTAACATCTCAGGAAAACCTGCCTCGCAAACGAAAAATATTTTTTCATTTGTCTTTAACCGACCTCGTTACTTGTTAAAAGCACGCCATCTCTTTCCATCGCAACCGAGTCTATTGGTTTACATTGGAAAGTGATTTCGGCAGGCATGTCCTGGAGGCTGGGATGCGAGTGGAGAGACTCCGTGTATCGTGGTGGTGGTCAGGACCGCGAACTTGAAGACGAGTGATTTCATTAATTCATTATTAATGATCACCCTCCGTGCCTCTGACTGAGCAAGGATCCAATTTACCGAGGGCAGCCCTGACCGTTCAGTTCTCCAAGTGAAAATTCCTGACATCACGGCCGATGAATTTTTCATTGGATGAAGGGGCCCGGAGCCAGGGCGCTTGTCATGGTCTCTTATCATTTTTCTCGACAAACTCGACGGTCCCGACGTTTGTTACCCGGTCATCCCACGGGTGACGGTGCTGCAATAACGTGAATAATATCTCCATTGCGATTCCCGGGGTGTCCGAATCAGTTCCAAGGGCGCAACGGTGCGCCGCCCCTACCTAGTACCGCCAAGTTTCCTTCTGGTTTTTGTTTCAGAACTCATTTGACATAACGGGGGTGTCGGGGCATGTATGGTACACTTCTACTCCTGTATCAGAGTGTTGTTCCGCCGGCCATGGCGCTTCGACTCAGGGCGTTACCCATGTTCTTAGCAGGAATTTTTGCCCGATTCTCTGTCAAGATGCTACTGCTATGAATGGTGCCTTGTGGCGTACGTGCGACTACTCCCTTATCCTTCTAGGATCCTAGAGAAGGCGGCAGGCCGCTCAAATATTAGTTCTGGGACCTGTATCGCTTTCGTTTATTTAATTAAAGGTTCAATTTTCAGGTTATCGTTGGGGTCATTGTCGCTTCCAAGGTACCGGGCTGACGGAATGAGGCACTATACTTACTCTCCATTCAATACGCGCAAATTAAAAAAATTTCTGTGTAAAAGTATGAGATAGAGTTAGAGGAAGTCTTAGTGGCGGACAGAGCTGCCTGCTGGCACGTGCCTTCCAATTTAGTAGGCTCTCTTATACTTGAGCGCTTGCTACCCAGTTACTTGTTCTCGACTTTCATCCACCGCTCGCTGCCATACCTGCACCCTTGACTCTTCACAAAAAAAAAAACACTATTTGTCGGAGATAACAAGTACGCTCATAGTCGGACCCGTTTATTTACATGGACTTAGTAGTATTTACACTCTGTCTTATTTTAATTCTTTCATTCATACTGTCTATGATTAGTATATATACCTAGTAGTTGTACTCACACACCTCAGACGTGTTCTCTCGCATTCCGAGTGCCAGTCTGAGGTGAGATATTCTTACCTACTTGTTTTCCTTCTTTTACTTACATTCACCGTAGTTATATCTTATTATAGGTGAATAGACATGTTCTCTCGCATTCCGAGTGCCAGTCTGAGTTATATCTTATTATAGATATCTACAACTCGCACTCTAGTAATCTAACAGGTTATTGGGCCCTGCGTCTCGCCCTGTCTGTTTGCTGCATATCCTCTGTGAATCCCCACCATGTCTACTACATTGTCTGCCGATTTTACCACTCTGTCGAACGTTCCTAAACTCACCGTAGATGGGAGCAACTGGCTGATCTTTCGTTTCCGTCTCGAGATCGGCGTCGAGTCCAAAGGAGTCTGGGGCCACTTTGACGGCACTTCTCCGTCACCTGCAAACCCACCCCCTAGCGGTGACGCTGCTGCTCTTACAGCGCTCAACGAGTGGCTGAAGAAAGAGAAGGAAGCACGTCATTACCTTGCTCAAAAACTCGAGGACTCAACTCTCACCGAATTGCTCCGTCTCACCTCCGTCGCACAGATGTGGACTGCTTTGAGTAGCAAGTACACTGCTCTCAGTAGCCATATTGTCGCAGACATGCAACGTCAGTTCGACAATCTCAAATGTACAGACAATGGGAATGTCCGAACGCATCTAAACATCCTCCGAATAAAGTACGAGGAACTCATAGGCGTCGGTGTAACCATTTCTCCCGTTCAATACGCTACTCGCATCATCGGTTCCCTTCCCACTCATTATCAACGATACCTTTCCACGATAAACGACTCTGCGAACGCGGCAGTTGCTGCCACGAGGGCTGCCGCTGCTGCTTCTACTGCTGCCACATCAGTTTCGGCCGGTCCGAACACTGCTACTGCTATTACGATCACCTCCGCAACAGCATCATCGAGTCAAATTACTCTTGATCCCAACTACATTATGCAGCTTGCGGAAAAAGAGTATGACAACATCCAGGTCAACAAAAAATCCTCAAAGCCTCGTGAGGATACTGGTGTTGCGCTGTCTGTTCAGCCAAATGGCAGCCGTAAGGGAAAGGGAAAGGAGTACAGGGAGAAGCGCCCGAAGGGAGTGTGCTGGAACTGTGGAGGACGAGGGCATGTTCAGAAAAATTGCCCGAGTCCTAAGCACTCGAAGGAGGGAGCTGATAAGGGGAAATCAGTTGGTACCTCCGGATCTGCAAATGTCGTGGATTATTATGATGATGATGGAGCATGGGCTGCCATCGGGTCGTCGATCCCTCTACCTGTCGGTCTGCAGCCGGGAGCAGGAACAGTTTTCGACGTCGCATCATTGTTTGACTCGTGGGACGATGTTCCTACACTCGGATTAGCATTTGCTTCAGAGGATAGCGATGCAGAATCCGTACCTGGTTCCATGCCGGAATTGCAGGATGTGAGCAACTCCGAGGAGGAGGATTTTTTTGACTCTGATTCCGAGTGCTCAGACATGCCCGACCTTGAATCCGTATCCGACAGTGAGGATGAAGCGGATGAAGATGAGGAAGGGGAGGATGCCGGTGAGGAGGGCAATGCAGCAGCCCCTCCAGAAACTCGGCCGTTTTCTGTGCGTGCGGAAATGTACGACTCTGGGTGTACTCAGCACTTGACTCCATATAAGGACAAGATCGAGACGTACCGTGATATTCCGCCGCGACATTTTTCTGCCGCGAACCAGCAAAATTTCAGTGCTATCGGGCAGGGGGAGATGGTTGTTGAGGTACCTGATGGTGATGGTACGTCGCAGTTGCGGCTTGCCGAGGTGCTTTACTCTCCCCAGATAGGATATACCTTGGTGTCCATTGGTCGTCTTGATCAAGCGGGATATACATTGACCTTTGGGCAAGGCCAGTGCCATATTCAAGACCCAGATGGTAACCACGTCGGTGCCATTCCTCGTTCTGAAAAGGGTCTCTATCGGGTTATCCATGATTCAGCTGATGGCGGTACAGCAAACGCAGCAACACCTACCGTTGTCACAGAAGATGAACTACATCGTCGTATGGGTCATCTCTCCATCACTGCAGCCAAACGGCTTCTCTCTCATGGCTTTGTAACTGGTCTACAGTTATCCCCAAATCCCACCGGCAAACCGTTCTTCTGCGAGTCTTGTGTCTATGCCAAAACGAAGCGTCAGTCAGTGCCTAAAGTTCGCCGAGGCCCACGTGCATCTACCTTTGTGGAGGAGGTACACTCTGATGTATGGGGCCCGTCACGCACTGAAACCCTAACCCATAAGAGATATTTCGTCACGTTCACCGACGATTATTCTCGGCTCACTCGAATTTACTTTTTGCGTCAAAAGTCGGAGGTCTTCGATGCTTACAAAAAGTTTGAATCATGGGTAAAGACACAGGCGAAGGCTGACATTAAACGGCTTCATTCTGATCGTGGCGGCGAATATCTGAGCAAGGAGTTCATAAATCATCTCGAGAAGCGAGGTACTGAATCCAAGCTCACAGTTCACGACACGCCAGAAGAAAACGGCGTCTCTGAGAGGCTCAACGGAGTCCTCCTCGAGAAGACTCGCGCAATGTTCCATGCTAGTGGTCTGCCGAAATTTTTGTGGGGGGAGGCTGTACGCCATGCTGTCTGGCTACGAAATCGGTCATCAACAAGCGCTATTCCAGAGGGGAAGACACCTTACGAAGTCTTCATAGGCAAGAAGCCTGACCTCTCAAATGTCCATGAATGGGGAACGCTGTGCTACGTTCACCAGCCCAAGTCCCAGGGCCAGTCGAAGCTTGATGGTCGTGTCAAGGTCGGCAGATGGATTGGAGTTGATGACGAAAGCCAGGGATGCCGTATTTATTGGCCAGAGGAGAGGAGGGTGACAGTCGAGCGTAGCGTGGTCTTTCGGAAACCTGAGGTGATGGTGATGGTGGATGGGACATCTGACGAGAACTTGGATGAGATTGAGGGGGAGAAAACGGCTAGTCAGCCAAGTGGTAGCAAGCCCAGAGGCAATCTTCCCCAAGTACAGCCTAGCAACGTTCAGCCGAGCATCAAATCTGAGCTGTTGTCGCCTACCTTACCGTTCTCGAATTCCGAAGCCCTTCCCTCTCCAACTCAGCCGACTCACTCCAAAGGAAAGCGCCCGAAGTATGAAGGGCCAACGCGAACCAACCCTGAGCGTACAGGCCGTCCTACGCAGTATCGAGTCCGGGAGGAACACCCTCGTCAACCTACCTTGACTCCGGAAAGTACACCAGGCTTTGCGAACGATGGAGAAGTCGAATATGCTATGGCTGCAGATACGAGCATTGCTGAAGGTCTTGATCCTTTGTCGTTAGCGGAAGCGAAGCGTCGTCCAGATTGGGAGAGCTGGAAAGGTGCGATCGAAGAGGAGATTCGTAACTTGGTGGACGCCGGGACTTGGGAGATTGTTGAGGTGCCTTCAGATGCCAACGTTGTGGGGTCGAAATGGGTTTTTCGGTTGAAAAAAGATGCATTGGGGAGAGTGGTACGATACAAGGCCAGGCTCGTTGCCCAGGGATTCTCGCAGGTCGAAGGAGTGGACTACTTTGATACTTACGCCCCCGTCGCCAAGCTCGCATCCATCCGGACCATCCTTGCCCTTGCTGCACGGCTTGATCTGGAGATCCATCAGATCGATATCAAGGGGGCATATCTCAACGGCGAACTCACTGACGATGAAAAGATATACATGCGTCAACCACCTGGTTTCCCTCTTCCTAACGCCACTGGGAAAGTCCTCCGTCTTCGAAAAACGATTTATGGCTTGAAGCAAAGCGGCCGTCGTTGGTACCAGAAGTTCACGAAGATTTGCGGCGAAACTCTTGGCTTGCAGAGGTGTAGCGTGGACCAGGCTGTCTTCTATCGTCGTCAGGGGGAGTCAATCATCATACTTGCAGTTCATGTTGATGATTGTACCATCGTCGCATCAAGTATCGAGTTGGTGGCTGAAGTAAAAAGAAAAATTGGTACGCGTGTTGAAGTTGTTGACATGGGACCTATCCACTGGCTTCTAGGCATCGAAATCACTCGAGATCGTGAACGACGCACCATATCCTTGTCACAGCGCTCCTACATCGAGTCCATAATCCGCCGTTTCCATCTTGAAGACCTGAGACCTCTTTCCACGCCTATGAACCCCAGCGCAAACCTCTCATCTGCTCAGTCGCCTACCAGCCTCGACGAAATCGCTAAAATGCGCAATATACCGTACTCAGAGTCCATCGGGTCCTTGATGTACGCGTCGCAAGGTACACGGCCGGATATCACCTTTGCAGTGACCAAATTGTCCAAATTCTTGCAGAACCCCGGGATGGCGCATTGGGAGGCCGCCAAGCATGTGTTCAGGTATTTGAAGGGTACTCTGGACTGGAAGCTGTCGTTTGGTGGGATGGAAAAGGAGTTAGCAGGATGGGTGGATGCGGATGGTAGCCAGGAAGCGGAACGCCGCGCAATCACTGGTTATGCTTACCTCATCGATGGCGGTGCTGTCACGTGGAGTTCCAAGCAGCAAGAACTCGTCGTTCTTTCCACCACTGAGGGGGAGTACGTTGCCGCAACGCACGCTGCCAAAGAAGGACTCTGGCTTCGTTCTTTCATTTCTGAAGTCTTCGGCTCGCTTATCGATGGTCCCACCACGCTGTTCTCCGATAATCAGTCAGCAATATCCCTTGCCAAGGAGCACCAGTACCATGCGCGCACCAAGCACATCGACATTCGGTACCATTTCATTCGATGGGTCATCGACAATGGCTCAATTCGTCTCATCTACTGCCCTACCGAGGACATGGTCGCTGATACTCTGACCAAACCACTGCCAAGCACGAAGGCAAAGCACTTTGCGAAAGAATTGGGACTACGTGCGACTTGAGGGGGAGTGTCGGAGATAACAAGTACGCTCATAGTCGGACCCGTTTATTTACATGGACTTAGTAGTATTTACACTCTGTCTTATTTTAATTCTTTCATTCATACTGTCTATGATTAGTATATATACCTAGTAGTTGTACTCACACACCTCAGACGTGTTCTCTCGCATTCCGAGTGCCAGTCTGAGGTGAGATATTCTTACCTACTTGTTTTCCTTCTTTTACTTACATTCACCGTAGTTATATCTTATTATAGGTGAATAGACGTGTTCTCTCGCATTCCGAGTGCCAGTCTGAGTTATATCTTATTATAGATATCTACAACTCGCACTCTAGTAATCTAACACTATTCACATCTAAGAACCCAAAGGATTTAACTTGATCCCAGGCTAATGGTGTGTATACTTACCCACGATCGAGGTCTCAGTGGCGCACTTACGCGTCTTCGTTTTAGGTTCTCGTCATTAGTCCACCATCGGGCTCCTCGTCCAAGAAGCGTCGTATTAGCGACAATTCATTCGCCACTTTACGACCCCCCGCCCCGCTCACAGGCAACCACGAATCTGGACCGGGCGCGGCACGTCCATTGGCACTCGTGCACCGATTGCCACTAGAACTGATGTTTGAGATATTCACCTTGACCATCGAGCACCCATTTAACGCCTTCACCGGCGGGCCATGGACCCTAGGTAGAGTCTGCCGAAACTGGCGTCGAATCGCCTGGTCATGTCCGGCGCTATGGGCGTCCTTCTGCGTACCTCGTCTGTCCTTTTCCAAAGAGAAAGTCAGCAGAGCGCTCTTGAACGGTGTCCTCCAAAGGTCCGGCTGTGCCGATCTGACTTTTGCCGTGGATTTTGATTACCTCTGCGGAAGCCACAGACTGCTTGTTGATTGCCTCTTACCGCATATTTCCCGGTGGAAAAGTGCCAGTTTTGTCCATGCCCGACCAGATGCCATAGTGTCCTCTTTCTCCGAGCGTGCTCATCCGCAGCCATTCCAGCTGGTTTCGTTGAGTCTGGGCTTCGCGGAGCCGACTTATTTGGATTCTGTTACAGACGCGTGTAATGTGTTTAGAGAGGCGCCCCGGCTGAGGACGTTGCGATTGTCCGTCCCACATCAATTCCTCTGGCCGCGTAGTATTCAGCTACCTTGGGCCCAGTTGACTCATTTAGTCTTGGACCTGCGAATGCCCGGGGCCATCAGAAAGTGCATAGAAATCTTGGCACTTTGTCCAAGGATTGAAGTGTTTGAGGACCAAAATACGGACACTCATTGGAGCAGCATGAATACTGACATTGTAACACTTCCTGCCATACGTTCCCTTCATCTGCGAAGCCCCTGCATCCTCAAGTATCTGACTTGTCCATCACTTGACGACCTCACCCTTCCTTCCAATGCTTTAAATACACAAACAAGCATGGCATTGGATATAATGCAACTGCGGTCTCATTTCCAGGTGCGAAAGTTTTGTTTGATCCTATTGCAGGAACCGAGGTGTAAGCGGCCTATATCCGTCGACATCCCTATCTCAGTCTTCTCTGAGACGACGGAGCTCATTATCGACCTACGAGATCTCAAGAACCGGGGCGACCAGAATCAACTTTTTCAACAAATCGCGTTCGAAAGTTTCCCAAAGTTGGAGTCTTTGACGATTAAGACACCGCGCATTTTCATGGCGGAGAAATCCTGTATCTCCTGCGACTCTGCTTTGGTGGACTTGATCGAGTATCGCTGGCAGGCGGTCAAGCCACGACTACGAACCGTCTACATAGAAGGTGAACACGTTGCCAGAGAGATCTCTAATACACGGCCCGATTGGAAAGATGCGGTTGTGTATAATATTCAGCGTCTGACTGGGCTCAAGCAAGAGGGTCTAGACTTAAAGGTGTACGATCTAAAGGGTGAGCAAAAATTCATCATGTTTATAAACGCAAAGACTGAAAGCGCAGGACAGAGCATAGGTTATTCCTCTAAGAGGCAGCGAGAGACGTGTGTCGTTAACGATGATATCTTCGTAGAGGTAAAAGAAAGCCGTCTGTGATGATTGCCGGCGACCTGGTAGCACCGTAGCACTGACGAGGGCGGGGTCAATGTGAATACAGGCCCCCTGTCCTCGTATCACTAGAGTATTTTGCAAGATATCCTATTCTCAATAAAATTACAGTCAGCCGACCCTACAGAATTTACTAAAACATCAGCAGCCCCGTCCTATATCTCCTTCAAAAACCTTAAAACTTCCATCGTGAAACTCTTCACACAGACTGTCCAAGACGGCACTTGTATACTTGACACTCATCTTATTCCCCGGCCGCCTCGCATACCCATGGTCCCTTTTTATGTCTCCTTCGGCTACAGATGAGGGTCGCCCAAATATACTCCTAGGCGTCGATGAGTACAGCCCGGAGACTGTCGTGTCGGTTATCAAACTTCTGCACCAGTGTGTCCCTGCGGCCCTGCCTCTCAGGATGATGGTGATTTCTCTTAATCGGATCCATCTCCAGGTGGCAATCAGAACTACGGTCTCGCAACTTGGAACCGACGAGGTGCGCGGTCCCGACTTTGCCGTCCACTTTGGGTCTTTGCTATTCGTCGACATCGAAGGGCCATGCGGATTGGTTTGACGAGGATGTAAGGGAGGGTGGGGATGTGGGGGTGAAGGGTGAAGGTGGATGAGAGCTCGAGCATGAGGAAACATCGGTTAAAGTGGTAGTTCTCACGTATGAAAGGAGGGGCATAAAGGTTATTTTCGGGGGAGTGAGGAAGCTTTTCTGGGGTTCTCCTTGCAGTCGTGTTCGATGTAGTGGGATTCGACATAGGCCGTGGGGGGGTTGAGTGTAGCGATGAATCTGGTCGAAGGAGAAGTTCATGTCCAACGAAAAGATCTGCCTGCTAAGCACCCGTTGTCAGGGTTCGGTCGTCTGTCAAAGAGGCGTTTGGAGAGTTTATCATCGTCTCTAAGCTTGGACACGACGTCCAGTGCAAATGTTTCCCACCACCTCGCCAACCTACATCTTCAGTTCTTCCGATACCTCGACAACGCTGCTCGCTCAGCCCACCAAAATCAGATTGCATCTTGAGCGAAACACACCTTCTTTATCACTAACCTAAACAAGGCACGATAGTAGCTTCACCACAGCTCAGGATATATCATGCCGCACGATTCAACTTGAATAACTGAGGCTAACATGGACACCTGACTTTTAGGACAACTGGTCATGGGCCGCCTCGCAGTCGACAATCCACATCCAACGTATGTTGTCCAAGGAAGAGCCTAGATAGCCTTAGGCTGTAAATGAAAGGGGAATCTCAACAGTTTCGGTGGGGTGGAGGCTAGCTGCAATAATTGAGGCTAATTGCCAGGCTACAGGACCAGATTTTGGCAGACAGCAAGTGCGCTTGGGAACCACATTTTTTCAAGGCAACGATTATATTCTCAGGAGACGTTGTAGGTAAACTAAAAGAATCTGGAATCAAGGTCTGCGACAGTTCATTGTTCTGGAGACATGCGCACCGTATACTGCCGCGGTAAGATAATTTTTAGACCCCCCACAATCTCCCGTCGCTGCCACTGCCTTAGATAACGAATGCGAAAGAAAAAAGCGTCGGAGGGGAGATTGATGTTGGTGATAGTATAGAGGCAAAAGTCAAGCTTTGTTGTGGTAACTTTGTCCCGCCATTGTCAACAACCTGATCGCGTCCATGATAGCCTTCAACGCCCACCGGCTTCGGCCCTTTGGCGTACAAGTCCTTCCGGTGCTGGATGCTATTCTTCCTTCATGATTTCTCTGTAATATTCTGTATATCAATTTGACTCCTCTTGGTGTATCTTGTCGTGAGTATTGAACGCATAGATTCCTCATCTAATGCTAATCTTTACCTAGAAATATTAGTTTTTAATGGATCCAAGCCATTCACCTCGTCACCGCGACCCGAATGTGCACCCCTCACGTCCGATACTCAGGCCTAGGGATGGTGGTTCGCGTCGCAGTGACGGGCCTTCCGTTCAATTTGATACGCTTCCGACACCATTGCCAAGGCCTGCCACTGCTTATCCACAGCCTTCCCCTCAATCGCGAATGCCTGAGCGCGGGAAAGTCTCTAGTCGTCACGCGTTTTGGCCGGAGGACTTGACTACGCAGCAGCTTCGCTCACAGCAAGCTTCAAATCCTCCTACCCCGCAGCCTGCGCGACGACGGTCCCTATCACATCCTGCTGCCGCTAATCGTCGAGAGTTAGTGCTACCACTCGCCCGCCCGACAGGGAAGGCGGAAGAATGTCCGGAGATCGAGACTGTCATGCTTGGTAAATGGGCCATCGGAGTTGGTTGTACGTTGTTTTCTCAATCTATCTCGAATTCCATTCAATCTATTCTCTACTGCTCTCTATAGACGGCCCTGTTCTCGAGCCTCGTATTATTTCCATTCTGAAAATCCTTCCGGTCCTGAATCCAGTGTTGCTTTCACCGTTGTCCGAGGGCGACCATATTGTTTGGAACATGATATCTCATCCATCGACTGCCAAACGTGTTCGCGACGGTTTCGAACAACCGTTTGATGCATTCCGCTATGAACCTGCTAGCTTTCCACGCCTGACAATTCTCAATGTCATCTCCCCATCCTTCCCATGGATAATTAATCTTCGTTCGGGAGATTCGAACGTGGGAGTTACCGTCGGTGATGTCTTGTTGGGGATATTTTTCTATCTACAGGTTGCTCTTAAATCGGTGGAACTCGATAGGATCTCTCCCCAGTACAGAGCATCAATCACGGAGACCAGTATTGCGAGGAAGCAACTCATACAGGAAGAGAGTTTTGGATTGCAGCTGATTGACTGGATGTTGGGTAGAACTCAGTTCTCAGGCCTTGAACGAGATACCACATATATCACTGAGCGACATATGCTTTCCTCTCCTGACCTCTATGTATTGCATACTACAATGCCAGTCCCATAACTGTGAAGGAATGTCAATGCGGAGAGTGCTTCTCTTTACTTATCTTTGATGCTGGTATCAAAATATAGTATCCTTACTGTAGTTTATGAGTCCAATTATTTGATTGTGGAGATGGTACAAATGCATACTACTTAGCACTAGCATTGTCAATGACAGGCATTGTATAACCTTTGATATGCAAGAAGCTCTGTATCCATATAAGTAAAGTTTGTTGTATCAGACTTCCATAAGTCCAAGAAGATAAGCCAACTTCCAATTATCTGATTTGATTCTAGTTTGGAAAGAAATGCAGTAATTGAGTCACTCATACCACATTTTACAAAGGCTTTTAGCAATCTTCTGTCTCTTTGGGCCATTGTATTGGATAAATTGTCCAGCAACATTTCACATATTTTAAAAGTATACTCTGAAGAATGCATGCACTTCTTCAGAAACTGAAGTATTGTTGAGCAGACTGCTGTATGTTCTTTCTCAGACCATTGATCCATTATAAGACACCCAAATAGCTCAATTATCTTCTCTTTACTACTTTCTGATAAGGTATTGTTGGAGTAACCTTTGATTAATAGATCAATGAACCATTCTGAGGAAAGACATTCAAGCTGCCAGCAGTCCTTTCCAGCCTCATAAATATGGAGTATCAAGGCATCAATATAAGGAGCTGGTAATTCAAACAAGACATGTTCTACTGCAACTGCAGTTGCATTTGTATTTAAAGCAAATTTGAAAATCTGCAGAACTAGCTGCAGGATCTCTGCATCACAATATGTATCTTGTATTTTAGGATGTCTCCATAGTATTTCTTTCACAGCTGAGATGATTTTTGTATATGGATTCTGGCTAGCAGAAACTGATTTGCTTTGTTTTAAATTATGATACTCCAACAGTTGTTCTCTCTTAACATCACAATCATCCATTGAGAGCATTGTCAGGCATAAAGCAAGTGAATTGTGGAGATCTTTATCCTCTTTTCCCAAAGAACCCATCAGATTGATTAGAACAAACAAGGTCTTTCTCTCAAAAAGAAACTGCTGATAATTTATTGTTGAGATTGAATAGCAGAGAGTTTCTAAGACTAACTCTAGTGTTAAATGATCCAAACCTGATCTGAAATGAATATCTGATATTGACAATATGGACATTTCCATGAGATGCTTTTTCAAGAGAGTGTGAAGATCCAAGAGAGGATTACTATCTAGTATATCTGTCTCATGCATTGAAAGATGATTTTCTGGGTGTAGATGATAAAATAAACACTCAGTGCAGATAAGTGTAACTATATCTCTTATATTATAGCCACTGTCAGACAGCTCAGTGAAAGAAAGCTTTTCTATCAGTTTTCTGCATAAATGTAGCTGGTCTCCATACAAAGGAGAATATGTATGTTTTTGAGTGATTTCTGTAATCAAAGAGGAGGATAACATCTCTTGAGGCTGCAATAAAACCAACTGCCAAAGATGTAACATTGACTGCATATATTGATGGGACAGATGAGAAGTCATATATCCAACTGGAGCAGGAGCTAATGTCTTCCAGAAATCATCATCAGATGAAGGAAGTGTAATGTCAATCTGAGAAAGCAAAAGACTGAGCACATCTGCTTTGAGTAAAGAATCTGTCATCTCTGGCAGAAGTTTCAGCCCAGTTATTGAGCGCAGACATACATCTACAGTTGTAGTATTCTGAGAGAATCTGAGTAGCCATATAACACTTCTCCATGTCAATTCTGAATCAGTAAGCTGAATGCATTTCTGCTCATCTCTAGCATGGTCATAATGGTGGCTTTTACAACACAATAACCATGTATCAAAGGCCTGGGGAATGACAACAGAATGCTTCCTAGCCCAGTCAGCAAGCTTCAAGCATAGATCAATGGCAGCATTGAACAGCTTTTGAGCAGAGGGAGCTAGCATCTCCAAAAGAAGGAGCAAGACCACATTTCTATATGGACATGAAGGCCAGAATAGAGGCAGCAGAGTTGATACAGAATATATGAAGGCTAAGAGGATGACCATGCTTAGCATGATGCACCCTATAGCACGATTTAGCTGCCACATCAGAATAACGAGGCCGATCAAGAAGAGCATGACAGTAAGGTGCATGAGTGCCGGGAGGGAGGCAATAATTGCCGGTACGTGCCAACTTAGAAGAGCGTCGTGTCTATGCTGCCGGCGATGCGCACGGTCATAGGCACTCCCGCTATTCATACCCTTCACATAGTCGAGGAGCCACGACTTCACGAGCCAGGCAAGTAAGGCTACTGATATACCGCAGACTAAGGCCGAGAACCATAAGCCCTGTATCCATAAGGCAGACTGTGGAACGCGAAATTCCGATAACGCATCGGTCGTGTCAAAGACGGGAAACGTCGGAGCACCTGCAGTCGCGTTGAGCAATGCCTGAAGGTTGACCGAGATGAGCCACTGCTGCCGGATTGATATTTGCTCGTAGTCGGGCTGAAGAGTCGTGTAGAACTCGATGAGAAAGACGGTGAGGACACCACCAGAGAACAAACCGGCCTAAACAATATGAGTGTGAGAAATGACGCGGTTTGGAGGGACGTACAAAGATGAGAAGCGTCGCCATGTCGTCCTGCCAGCGTCTCAACATATCTTTATCCGCCACGCGAGCCTCGTTGTTGTAATACTCCCAGAGTTTAGACTTTGGGTCGACACCGGCACGCGGTGGCTCAGAATAGCTGTTCCCGAGTGTGTCAAAGTCTACGAATAGAGCCCAATGAGCCTTGAAAGGCGGCGGAAGATGAAGGAATCTCACCAGTAGCAGAGGGCAAGGCTTGTGACGGTCTGTCAGGGGTGTAGTCAAACGTTCGAGGTGTTGTCGGTCGCGAGTTCCAGTCCATGGAATGGAAATTTCGAGATCCTGAAGTTGTGATAGACGGACGAGTAGCTGGACGCCGGTATCCTGGAGTCGGAACCGCGGCTGCGCTGGTACCACTAGGCTGGCTACGAGCTGAAATCGGAGCGTGCTGGCTGCTGCCAGGCTCTCCAGAGGGAAACAGCGCTGAAGTAACTTGAGAGTAGTTATCTACCATGGTTGTCAGAGTTGAGAGTGGTGGGCAAGAGAGAGATGAGCAACCTACACCAGGTTCACGCACGTCGAACACGCGATTCTTCCCAAATGGGCCTTTCGCCTCGTGGACTAGGCGAATGATTGAAAGATAAATTATCTCTACTTATCCTGTACAAATGTAAAGCAAGAACCGTCCCTATATATAAATTTTCGCTAGACCATCTCGCTAACTCTACCCCACCTCTCGCTCTCTTCTATTCCTTTCCTCTCCCACCGTCGTCTGCATTCATGCAGGCACATACTCGTAGCCGCCAGCCCGAGTATTACGCCCAAATCACCCATCCTCAGCCCCTCCGTCTGGAATACAGACTGCATAAGGGGCACGTATACGAGCGCTATCTGCGTTATCGCGGACGCGCTTACTGTCGTCAGCAGCATCTTGTTGTGCGTTAGCCCGCACCCTAAACCGCGGTTTTGAATCGCCGAAACAAGGTCAAGGAAGACGAAGGCCGTAAACGTCTACGAAGGAAATGTCCTGTGAGTCCCATATGTTCGTAAAGAGAAGAGAAGAGATGCGATTCACCATTGTCTGCTCCCTCCTGGACATCCTGTCATCCTCAAGGGCGAACATATACACGAACAACGTTCCAAATACAATAATCGACGCCGAGAAGAGTACGCGATACAGGACGCGCTTCGTTATAATCGACGCGTCTTTCTTCCGGGGAGGTCGCCGCATCACAGCAGGATCTACCGGGTCAACGCCCAGACTCTGACTTGGAGGACCTAAGAAGAAATGAATACCGTCTCTTATATCATCGAGGGTAAGAGCTTACCATCCATGAGAATATTGATAAATAGGATTTGCATTGCATTTAACGGATTGCTCAGCCCGAGCATCGTACTGAGTGTAATGAGCGTCAAGGCGGCCGCCGCCGTACTCAGCTGGAACGAAAGGAAGTTTTGTATGTTATGGAATATTGATTTTCCTGATGACACCGGTCAGAAGGAGAAAACCACGAAGAAACCAAACACTCACCCTCCTCAACAGCAGGCAAAATCGTACTGAAATTATCATCTACCAATATCACATCCGCTGCCTCCTTTGCTACGTCAGTCCCGCTCTTCCCCATCGAAACACCAATATCCGCCATTTTCAACGCAGGCGCATCGTTAACCCCATCGCCCGTCATCGCCACAATCTTCCCTCGCGCCTGGAACGCTTTTACGATCGCCATCTTATGTCTCGGCGTCGTTCTCGCAAAGACACTCACGTGTCCGACTCTCTCCATTAACATCTCCTGGCTCATCCTGTCGATAGCAGCGCCCGTCAGACACCCGCTCCCATCAGAGCTGACTTTCAGACCCAGCTTGCGGGCTATTGAGAGCGCAGTCTCCTCGGCGTCACCGGTGATCATCACCACCTGGACGCCACCCGCTTGTAGAAGCGCGATCGAGTCGCTTACGCCTTTACGCGGAGGGTCAAGCATAGCTTGGAAGCCTGCGAAGACCATATTTGACGATCCTGGGGCGGGGGAGGATGTGCGAGTCGGGGGAGCCGAAGGGAGCATGGTATTGCCATTCACGGCTGTCGCATTGGTCAAGTCAACGCTGCCATACCCATACGCCATCGCCACGACTCGTAAACCTCGAGATGCAGTTGCCTTGGCCTTGCTCAATATGACGTTCCGTGCCTTCTGGTCCAACGCAGGTGTCGACTCGTCATTGACATAGTAAAATTTGCACCGATCTAACACTACATCAACAGAGCCTTTGAGATAGCACAGTTCCCTTCCAGATGATGACGCGTCTTGATGGATGCCGCTGACTGCCATGTATTTATGTTCAGAATTGAACGGTTTTTCTGAGAGCCGTTGGAAGGTCTGCGGGGTGTGAGACTATGCACTAAGATGCGGAGGAAGATGAAACCCACTGTTCTCCGGTCAGGCAGTCCAACTTGATGGAGCACATTTAACAATGCGACGTCGGTAGACTGGCCGACGAAACTCCCGTCATCGTTCCGGTTCAATGATGCATTGTTACAGAGTGCACCAATGTCGATTGCCATACGAACAGCTGGAGGTAGTGCAGGAGAGGCTTCGTTGTCGAGCTGAATGACCTCGTCAACGGAGTATGCCTCGATGACCGTTTGTTCGTTCTTCGTCAAAGTACCCGTCTTGTCGGAACATATAACCGACACTGATCCCAGGGCTTCAACAGAATGGAGCTTCTTGACAATAGCTTTTCGATGTGCCATCCGTTGAACGCCGAGCGCCAAAGTGACCGTGGTTACTATGGGAAGACCTTCGGGAATTGCAGCGACGGCAAGAGAAACTGCAAGAAACTATTCAAAAAAACAACCGCAAGCGCATTGAAAGACTACTAGCATACCTCCAATGGTGAACATTTCCAGCCACGACCTCTTCTGAAGCACACCAATCAAACATATAAGGCCAATCACGCCAAAAGAAATCATCGAAAGCTTCTGTGCGAGCTCGTCCATGCTCAACTGTAGCGGCGACCGCTTTTCCTCTACATCTTGCATCATGGTAAAGATCGTGCCAAACTCTGTATCCGTCCCCGTGGCAATCACCACGCCCATCCCGCGACCGTTCCTAACCAAAGTCCCCATGTACGCAATACATGTTCTATCTGCCAACGCAGCAGGAGTGGAACCTACACACGCCTCTGTGCTTTTCTGACGCGCCACCGTTTCACCTGTCAGACTGCTCTCGTCAATCTCAACGTCCACGCACGAAACCACTCGCAAGTCCGCTGGAATCCGATCACCCGTGGAAAAAGTGACAATGTCACCTGGAACAAGTTCATTGGCTAGAACATGCAGTGTTTCCCGCTCGCGAATGACATGGCAGTGATGGGGAACGAGCTTGTTCAATGCCTCGAGACTCTTCTCTGAGCGCTGTTCTTGCACGAAGCCGACGGTGAGTACGATGAGGACGGCAATAGTGATGCTAACGGCGTCGTCGATGTTACCGATTATAGCGCTTATGATCGCGCTGGCGCATAGTAGGAGAATGAGTGGACTCTCGTATATTGTTTTGGCAAATTTAAGGAGAATAGGTTCTGGCGTGGCAACAGAGAACTCGTTATATCCGTGGGTCCCGAGCAAATTGGGGATGTCGGACTTCAGCAAACCCTCGGTAATGGATGTCCGGTAGTGTGATATTGTATCCTATTACTCTGATTATCGTATAGCAATACAAGCGATGGGAAAGAAATGCTCACCTCTACAGAACAATGGGCATACTGTGACGACAGGGTGTATTTTGGCGGCTCCGGTCTGGGCGTACCTCTTCCGCTCTCCAAGTGATCGCCTGGTGGTTGTCCAGTGATCCAAGCGAGCACACGCGACCAGAGGCTCGACGCTTCTGCATTCACCGCCGATGCCAGCTCAGACGGCGTCGTGACAGACCCCTCGAGATGATGCCTCCGAAGGGTGGTACTGTAGGAAAAGTGTGCCTCAGCATCGGGCAGCGGTTGTAGTCGCGCATTCTCCGGATCTGAGGCTAGTAATGGGAAATAGGTGGATGCTGGCGGCGAGGGCGACCGCTGGGGAGAACGACCACGACGAGAGAAAGACGTCGAGCTCGAGGATCCAGGTTGAGAAAGGAAAGGGACTGAGCGTTTTCGTTCGTAGCCCATCCCAGATGAGAGTCGGAAACAAATTATTATTTATTTTTGATTGCTGCGACCTCCACGTGTTTGTTGCTTGGCGCCATTCAAGTCAAACATCCATCCTCAGGGCGAGCATCTGCTCCAGCAGCGACCCGTAGCGACGCGATGGCTGCGCCGCAATTGTCATTCGAGCTCGGAAATCTGATGATACACCGACATTCAGTGTTTTCTAGCTGATGCCGTACGCGCTACGGTAGCTGCTACCGTTCACTTGAATAGTTAGCGCCGTTTCTAGGCTCCGTTCCCCATGCCAGGGTCCTAGGGATGTTAGAGACTGTAGCGGTTGGACAAGTGGCCATACGCTCACCTTGAAGCTAGAAGCTTTCAAACCGTGTTTGCGCAAGAAATGGTACGTTGACTCGGTGGTTCTTGTGTATTGTATCGATTCAAAGTTGGATCAGGTATCATGATGGATGAAAGAGAGTTCGATTAGTCGGCCGGAACTGTTGGTAAGATAGCAGAGACTATGAATTATCATCAAAGAAAGTCAGCCTGGTTTGTTCTATATAACGCACGTTTTCTTGAATGCTTACATTTCGATGTAGCGCCATTTTCCGTTGGTAGCGGCTGCAGCAGCGTCGTGCCAAGGGACTGCGTGTGTTCTACTTCTGACCCGTGTCCATCCTTGACAACAGGTACGCCTAACGTGATCTGCTTGGCAATTAAGTACTTCAACTTAAGTGTTGCTAGTTGTCACGCGATTGAGCTGCTTCCCGACCTGCAGCACCACTATTAGGACAGTGGCGGTATTATTTACAGAGCGTCTTATAATCAGGACTCTTAATGCTCGCTCTGCGCGTACGACTTCCATCAATCAGGTTCATTGGATAGCCCTGCCTGCAGTAGGGATATGCAAGCGGATATCATACGAGTATACATCCTGGAGCATCTAATTCCGTTCTTCCTGTGGCAGCATTGCATCGAACAACAAGCCGAACACCTTCGTGAACCACCTGGATAGGATATATTTCTTTTCAAACCGACTTTTGACACTATATTTCGGGAGACCGAAATGATCCTCGGGTAATATTGACTCTTCTGAATGTACTCGGCCGTGTCTTTATCGTGTTTCGTAGGGTCAGAAGGCCGTCACGGTCTGATACGGCAAAGCATCGTCATTCCACTAAATCAAGGCGCAAATGAAGATGCTTGACCTGGGGTAAAAGAAGGCCCGTCCTCAGAACCACGTTCTTCCACAGTAGGGAGATCAAAGCCTTCGTTCCGGCCTAAACGGGCAGATTCTTAGCTGTGAGAGCCTTTGAGTCGTGTGTACCAAACTGCTGATCCATCCGCTCAATACAATCCCAGTCTGACGGGTATCATGATTCATCAAGGTTACCAAGCACGCCGATGCGACGTACCGTGCCATGGAGCGCAGCTCCCCAAAAATTGAACCTGAAGTATTGCATATGTTGTACCGCGTGCCATCTGGCATGTGCATCTTTTATCTACGCAGCAAGCAATGCCGCTAGAGCAGAAAGTCGTACACCTGTCACACTCCTTTGTACCACCATTACCGTCCCTCAATCCTGCGTTGCAGATCACAGTGTCACCGCAATTTCGAAAACTGCTCGGATCATCTCTCATCATCTTCGGCTCGGTCTTACTACCGATAATTCGGTTTTATCTTTCTTATCTTGGCATTTGTAATGAAACATCTAATCAGATAAAAATCCCCATATTGAATGATCAACATCTAGAATGTCCCCCACCACGGTCTCCCCTGCTCCCGCCCCCGCCCCCTTGAAAACGGTTGTCGTTCTAGGCGCTGCATATGGTGGTGAGTACACCCAATCGGTACTTCTGCATTATCCTCAAAGCTGTGCTACTCTGTAGGCGCTCGCGCAGCTCATCTCCTCGCGAACGCGGTTCCAGAAGGATGGAGGGTAGTTGTCGTTGACAGGAACTCGTACGTGGAAGAATAGCTTCCTTGTTGGTCCCTGAGCCCTGACTTTCTTCTTTTTCGAAGCCACGTAAACCGTATGTCACAAGGCCCGAAACGACAAGTTACCTTCAACTAATTGATTGTTGTAGACGTGTACACTTTCCCCCGGTACTCCGTCCTCCTAGGTCATGAACATAAAGCCTGTACGTGTTCCCCCTTCCTTCATTACTTTTAACTGAACCCGCGACCAGTCATTCCGACACGCAACATCTTCCAGCTAGCAGATCCTTCGGCCCCGTCACCGCACATTGTCCTTCACGCCCAGGTGGAGTCTTTCCATCCAGACCATATCATCCTCTCTCGGTCCTTCCCGGAGTTTGGCATCCATTCTACCACGCTCCACTTCGATTATGCTGTGTACGCTCTCGGGTCGCAGTTACCCGATCCCGTCAATCTTCGTGGTCCCCGGCTCGACTCCAAAGACAAAAAAAGGACGGAAAGCAACGGAACCAAGGCGGAGGGAATCAGCTGGCTGCAGACGAGCCAAAAGGTTATTGCGGCGGCCGGCAGCGTGCTCGTCGTGGGAGGTGGAGCCTTAGGAATACGTATGCCGCTTTCAGACCATTTCGCCCAAGCCCAGCTGATCATCATAATCGTGTAGAGCTGGCATCTGATATCGCTGACGTTCACCCAACTAAAAAGGTTACTCTGCTCCATTCGCGTCGGAGGTTGTTACCCAAGTATGACGAAAGAATGCATGTCGAGAGTGGGTTGAACGTGTTCTCATTTTTGCTTCTTGTGCCTGACGTACGATGCAAATAGTTGTCCAGTCCTTGATAGCACTCAACGTCGAGATGATCCTTGGGGAGCGTCTGGACATGAGTTCTGTTGACAAGGTCAACGATGCGGGACAGCGCGTTGTGCGAACACAGTCTGGGAAAGAAATCGCTGCCGATGTCCTTGTATGTTGGTCTCATCGTTATATCGTAGATAAGGAAGTCTAATGTTTTTCATTAGTTGCTCTGTACGGGACAAATCCCTAACACGGCGCTGTTGAAGGAGATGGATCCGTCTACGCTGAACCCCGAAAATTCGCTAGCCCATGTCCTGAGGACTCTCCAGCTTGGTGTAATCGCGCCTTCTGTTCCTGTGCCGCCCAGCTCTGTTGATGTTGAATCTTCAAACATGCTTTCCGATGCTGCCAAGCTCCAGGCCGCACTCGAAAAGCTTGCCTTCGATGAAAATAATGCTCCCTCTGAGGATTCGGTGTCCTCTACCTCCTCTACGCCTGTCTCGGAGGAAGATTTCGAAGATACTCCCTATGGAAACATATTCGTCATTGGAGATGCGGCCGACGCATTCGGTGCTATCCAGGCTGGACACAATGCCCACGCTCAGGTTTAGCCTTCGAGTTTACTTCTCTTGTATGTTATTTTAACTGTTCTTTCAGGCCGACGTCGCAGCCAAGAACATCCTGAAGCTCATCAACGGATCTGGAAAAGACGAGTTGGAGAGGTACACACCTTCGCCTCCGTCCATCAAGGTGTCTGTAGGCATTGTAAGTCGCTATCATGGAGGGATGGACATGTGCTGATAGCCCTCTAGGCGAAAAGGATATACCAAGTTAACGGTGTTATCAAGTCCATCAATAATGGAAAACATGATATGCTGGCCAAGTCAATGTGGCCCAAATTTGGAATCGAGGTGAAGGACGATGCGGATATGTATGAATAGGTGAAGATTAGATTAATCATCGTAATTTGTCTGTCTGCTATCTTTCTAGAGTAGCGTCCAAAAAACCTTAAAATAGACCGTAGTTGTCACAGATTCATACTTAGTTCATTATAGAATAGGAAAGTCGCCATTATAGTTCATCGCTGTTGTGGGAATTGTCTATAGCTTCAACCCCATCTCGGTTTTGGCGGTGATTTCCAATTTTGGACGAGCAATTTTCGAATTCACCCGGTGCTTGTTCTAGGCCATCAAAACCGACTACGGACGCAGAACTTTCATATTTCCTTCCGCCTGGCCCAGCGTTCCGCCGCAGAATGTATCGGTGGAGCCAGGACTTTGCCTGATGAAGGCCATGAGCGGCTGAAGAGCGATGACGCAGCCTAATATGGATGATTCCAAAATTCGAACACTGGACGACGATCGTGCCACCCGGCGTGGTACGTACTCGTCTGCACCGTCGGTACGTCCGAGCCTTCTGACGTTTGACCTTCCGTCTAAATTTGACGCCAGCCATGGAGATCTCATTATAAGCAAAATTCCCGATGAGTTTGCTCACGCGCCTTGGCGATCCTACGTATCTTTCGCTATGGCTGCAGCCCCTTGTTGTACCACCGTACTGAGCTGTCTTGCCATGGCGCCTCAATGAAAGGCTTGGACCATAATCACCATTCTAATGCTTTATCTAGTATATTTGGCATCATTTGGAACAACAAAGGTGCTATGAGTCACAGTGTCGCCTCCCGGATACTGGGAATAGTGCATGTATCGCCTTTCACAACTTCCGGTCGCGGGAGCAATGAGCCTATAAGTGAGGCCCTGTCTTCTTCATCGAACAATGAAGTGATATTTCTCCTAGACGCCATCTTGTTCGATTCTATCTAGGTGCCCGAGGACTCTTCCGAATTATTTAATTCATCTGTCCTCCAATAGCGTCGCGTCATGTCGTTGACACGGCCTATCCTTCGATTCTCTCCGCCCTTGGTGTTGGCCTCTCACCGCCTTTGCCTATCTCAATATCTAAGTGATGGTTGATGAAGAACCAGCGATAAAACCTAAGATCAGTATTCAGACTCGGATAGCAACACCCTACCTCCGAATATGGTATTGACAAGGGAAAGTGCCTCTGGGAAGAGATTAAGTTCGTGGAGTTCATCATGGGTTACATGTTGTATTGTCTTACCTCACTTTTTTTTTTATAGAAGATGAATTATCTCCGTAAATCGTGGCAAACTTTCGCTTATTGTGTACGGTCCATGTCGAACTTGCAGACCCCGTTGTTAACCTCGCCAATCCCTATTCCAGGATTCGGGAGCCCTCAGTATCACTCTCGTACATGATATTGAAGCTTACCCACTTTCCTTCTGTCAATCTTGCAGCCAATTTTTAAAATTTCACGCTATGATGGAACGTATTCGATATGAAACCAGCGCTAAAATTCCACCGGTATCACCTCCTTGATTCTGTACATACGGATCCTGACCTAGCTCCACCCCCATGATTATCTTTGCAGCAGCCAATGAAAGTGTCCAGTAAGTGTCGTTATATTAAGAGGAAGGTGTGTAGAGCTTTCATAACCCCGTACCCCATTTCTCTTACTTTTCCTCATGACGACTCAGGCAGATATTCCACCAGCGCTTACCGATCACGAGAAAGCTTTGATGTTTCAATATCTCGATGCTCTCGATGCTAACCTGAACTACCAAATTCTATATGCGTTATTACATGGTGGGCAACGATCCTTGGCGATTTTACATATAAGTATTGACTCATGAAAGGTATATACACCGGAATTCTTGCTGTTACACTGTGGAATATCTGTAAGCCAGGAGCATCTCTACTATGACCTCCGAGTCTCGACTGACGTGGGGGATAGTCATCAACAAATACTGGCCAAAGCGACGAGCCTTGGTCGTCATCGTTATTCTCCTCCATGTTCTGATCACTGTCAATTTCGCTACCAATTGGGCATTTACATACTCTGCATTCATCCAAAACGGGCAAAGTTTTTGGACTATATACTCGAAGCTTGGCGGTATGAACCAAGTGGCCTATTTGGAGACGGGTATTGCAGCTTCTATGAGTGCTATGCTCTCGGACTCATATATCGTGTGTGCTATTATTTCCCTAATGATTACCTATGTCAGTTTACGGTCTTTTTGACTCTAGATTTGGTGCTGTTGGGAGGTTTGGGGACGGCGCTGGCTTGTTGTTCTGCTTCCTATCCTTTCCCTAATTTCTGCAACTGGTAAACTGTCCAATCATATTTACTTTTCTCATATATCTAACTTCTGTAGTGTCGAAAATCATTGAGATACATCATGAGTACCTCGGCATATCGAGCTCAGTATTCGTGACGCTCTACTTTTCTTTCACCCTGGCAACGACATTATGGTGCACGGTTCTCATCATTTTTCGCATTTTGACTGTCACCGGGGTTAGACGTGGAGCAGGCGGTCGATTGAGAGTATATCGCCGTTTTATTGAAGTGCTAGTGGAGTCCTCCGCTCTCTATTCAATAGCTATGATCTTTTTCTTAGCTTTCTTCCTTTGCAATAATTTTGGATGGTACTACGCTGATGCAATAACTAGCGCTGCAAAGGTGTGTTCACTATCTTAGACTCCCTCATCCCTTACCGAACACCTTGTGTAGGGAATTGCGCCTACGCTCCTTATTGGCAGAGCGGCTGCAGGGCACACACGCCCAACTGAAGACCATGACGGAAGTCCGACAGTATCGACCCTTCGTTTTCAGACGCCTTTGCAATCTTCTCGACCTTCACAAACAGTCACCTCAGGCTTTCAGGAATCGAACTCGCAGAGAGTAGTCCTTGAAAGGGACATTGAAGCCCAGACGGAGGAGCCGGATGATCCTATTGCGTCGATTGCTGTAAATATACAATAGTGGTCATGATGAATAATCTAGAGTGACCCTGTTCCGTTTCAACTTTCATACTGAGTATCCGTTCTAAATATTCTGCTTCGGCGTTTACTTTTCGATCGCCTGTTCACCACCTACACCTCTCTATAGTATCACCTTACTCTTTGTTGTCTTAGTCCTAAATGATCTATGTAGCTCTTTAACGAAACATGCATCTCGTCACTGGCGGTGATTTCCAATTTTAGAGATGTGCTGGTTTTTACGGTTCGGATTTACCCGGTCACCCTTCCTCCTCTGAACTCGCATGTTTTGAATCACTATATTCCTTTCGTCGTCTTCAAACCATATTCTATGGCACAAATGACAATAGGATCGCTATTTTCCAATCAACCCGACCCACAATTTCGCAGAAGAAGATATCGGCAGAGTGAGGACGTAGAAGTGTGAAGATCTTTCATAATGTCGGAGAGTGATGAGAGCAGCTTGTTTCCGGAATTCCAGCGAGCCAGTGAAGAGTTGAATGGGGAGACGAGGAAAGGAACCAGAGAGGACGAGTCGCCGGTCCAAGGGTTATCCGGCGCTGACCCGAAAGACGCCATGGCCCAACACGAATCCCGGCTGGCCCTGGGCAGGCAAATATAGCAGTGTCTGCGGACAAGCGCCCTTACGAACACACTGGATTGACCCCAGAGGCGACCAAGGAAAAACCTCGCACAACGCACAACGAACTCCAGGCAAGAGTCCTGTGGCCAAAGGAAGGCTAATTATCTGCAGAGGTCGCTGGTCTAGCGTTGTTACTGTATCCTCTCCTCGGCAAGATGAGTGTTTGCTTGATTCAATTTGGTCGGGGTTGGGACACATCAACGGTACGACAACGAACGGAGGTGAGTGATACAGACGTACATGTCTCCTCGCTAAAATCAGATTCAAGATCGTTTAACAGACCATCATAATGTCACCGAAATATTCTCGGGTTTCTGTAATGCTTTGTTAGTGCTTCCTATCGCTGATAGAGTCGCCACTAACCAACTCACAGCACTCACATTCTTTTTTTTCTTATTACGTTTTCACGACGTTTTCTGAGTGTCCTAAGTGGTACCCAAGCGCAGGAATTGTCATTGCGCACGCGGGGCATGTATAAAGCATTGCCTCCATAATATTGCTTCTGCAGTCTGAATCCTACTCGTTAATACTGCGCGCGCGCGTGCTTGTCCACACGCTGCCTGCGACGTCATCTTCGCCTTGACCTCTGACCACATACACGTTGTCTTCACGGGCTGTTGAAGGCACCACAAAGAGCCATTCGTGATCATGCAAGTGGCTGCTCATCGTTAAAGGCTATGATTACCCTCTGGGCTTTCTTGCGACATCGATTCCGGCGTTATTCCCGAGCTCTACGCGACAGAGCCCATGCGAAGGGTCTTCGACCTATTAAGGGCCGAGCTGCTGGTAAAACATCAGGCGAAGAGCGAACGGGGTGTATGAGGAAACTCTCGGACGATGGTAATGTAGAGAAATTGTCACTAGTCGTCCCGGCTCATGATTATCCCCCCATTTTCTCTCTCCCTAATCGCTCCTCTCTAGTACTAAACTCGTCTTCCCCATCCGAATGTCATTCGGCCTACGACGCAGCGTCGTTTGGATGTCCGAACTCTGCATCTCGTCACTTTCCGGGCTCCATGACTACTGGTTCTACGACACACTCCGGTCCCTCTTGGAATGCTGACTCGATGGTCCCTACGACCTCAACAGATATCCGGCCGCTCCCTCCACTCCCCAGACAGGGCAAAGCGGATGATATCAGCAATCCTCTAGCGGGCAGCTGCACTCCTGGAAACTTGCCAACTACATTGACTGCTATGCATCCTTCCTTTTGGCCATTGGCACCCGAACAAATTCAGAGATATGAAAGAGAAGTTATCATGTTTGTCTTCCTTTCCATTTGTCTATCTTGTCAATACTAACATATACAACTTAGAAGACCGGATGAAAACACATATTGGATCGATCCTTTGACGACGTTGTTTCCTCCGTACGTTCGTGTTCTTCCAAGATTCCGTTTCTCATGTTCTTAATCAAGCCATCATGTTGAACACGGTTGGATGCCCTTCGCGCACCCCGAAGGTGCGCTTTATTGGTTTCATCGGGAAAAGGTATTTTCGGTAACAGTGCTCTGAATGGCTTCTGAGTATCCATGATAGAGGACATTCACTGGCGTTGATTTGCATAACGGGGGAAAACTGCAACGCATCATGAAATATCTTGATGATATCTACGAATTCATTCACAAGAATCATATAATAATACCAGCAAACGTTGATCTCGTATTTGAGATCGTCCGAGACCCGGACAGCGGCGAAGAGTGTTGCGCGTATTACTTTGCAAGTCACAATACTCGTTCTATCTTCTGGCTGGATGACTTCGACACGAACTACCTCATCACGTGGGATGAGGTCAAAGGCGTCACGGAACCTTCCCATGTTGGCCTTGAGATAGAGGCCCAGTATTGGTACATATCCGCTGTCGTATGTGTCTTTGTTTCGTGCTGACTGTGAATAGGTATCATTGTCAACTGTTTCCGACATGCATGGAAATGACCATGAACATAATTGAGGAGCTCAGAGACATCTTGATTTATAATATGGGAGGTAGGTTCTCCCTGTCGAAGCTGTTTTATGTATATTTCTTCCACCACTTAGATACAATGACCTCACCCCTGTCAAACTCCGCCTATGGCGTATCCGAGCTACAAGAAATCATGGGTCTTACAAATTGCATCGAGAGTAAGGACTTAGTACTTCCGTGTGTTTATCCCTTACAATTTCTTATCCAGAATCTATTACTTCCGGTCTACTTCGACGTCCAGGATCCGTGAGCAGCATTGGTGAGGAAAGGCCTTTAGTTGTCACAAGCTAAACATGCACTGAACGCTTGAAAGGCCGCTTTATGTTCATTTTCTGTGAGTTGATAACTGTGGCCAGGAGCCAAGTCTGACTGGTTTCTAGTCAGGAACCGATTCATCAACTTTCACGGTCAGCCTGGTGCCCGGCTTGCGCGCGACCAGTTGATCTACGAGACGTCGTCCAAACGTACCTTACTCGTCACTCTGCTTTCACCGTTATTTTTCTTCACACCCGATATCCATCTTGTAACTTTGAAAAAGATCGGGGGCGACGGGCATGTCCACACCAACAAGGCGTCTTGGACTAACTTCACTCAAAACCTCAATACTGAATGGCAGGAAGTTACCCTTTACGTGAGGACCACATGATACATAGATACGGCTAGATTTTCTGACGCTTTAATGCAGGCTACTGTTTTACTCAATGCCAATGTTGCTTTCCTGGCTATTCAAAGTGTCGACGATGCTAGTGCTGACGGAGGACGTTCATCGGCACAAATAGCGAGTTACATCTCGATGATTGCAAGTATAGGCAGTATCATCCTAGGCACTCGTATGAGGGTCCACGACTCATCCGGAGACTCAGTAAGTCATCGCTTCTTTCACCTCAGTAGCTCACTACAACTAATATACTTCTCAGCGGCGATTCCTGCACTTGCAAAAACGAAACAATATAGGTATGGAGACTCTGGCTATTATGTATAGCCTACCTACCGCCTTGCTCATGTGGGCGTACGTATCTGTTCACTTGGTCTTGTCCGGATTCTGACTCGGAAGCTTAGAGTAGTCTCCTTCCTGGTCGCATTCAGTATCATTTGTTTCGCTGCCAATAGTTTAACCGACCGAATGCTCGTGGGTGGGATGTGGATAGTCGTCGGCGTCCTCGTAGTCTGGTGCATCATTGCGTTTTGGGAGATCAAGCAAGTGCATGTTCCTTACATGTCCATACTCGCGGTGCTGGTCAAATGTTGGGATCGGTTGCCCATGAATCTTGCGAAGAGATTTCAGATACCTCGGATGAAAACAAAGCCGCCGATGAACTCGGCGGATCAGGCAGCAGGGAACGTTTAATATGGAGGTGTATATAAGTTAACGGTTCCGTCTCAGAATGCTTTCAATGTCTTAATTATCTCTTCGCGCTGTGCCCCCATAAGTCGAAACCTGACAATTTAGGATATTCATAGTATGATCTCGGAACTGCCAGCTCTTGCATGTCTAAGTAAGTTACGTCCTGACAGGCTGATGTAGATGACAACCGTAAGTAATACGAACCTGCATATTTTGGCAATATTTCTCTTCTGATCTAATTACACGCCTCTACAGCTTAGCCGCTTCAACGGCCTCCGTGACCTTCTTGTCAAAAAGTGCCTTGGCTTCAGTCCATACTCGCGCGGTCTCCCGATCGGGAAGCTGGAGCAGGGAGGGGAAAAGGTCTGAGCTGAACTGTTCTGAGGCTTCTCTTGGAAGCAAGGAAGGGAGGTGATCAATAGATATCACAGACAGAGGTGGATTTTCAGTCCTGAAAATATTGATGAGTTAGGATACAAGAGCGTATTCGTGCAAAAATAACGCGCTCACCCGACATCGACAGGTACAGTGGGCGAAGAGAATGTTGTATTGACTGTGTATATAGGGATCGGGTTGAAGGGGTTGGTAGTGTCACAACTGACATCAACGACTGTCGATAACCGCCGTCCCTTCCCGGCAGAGATAAGCTGGTCACGAGTCAAGAAGGAGGGAGTCTTGGAGCTGAGATAGATGCAGTTGATGAAGATGTCGACGTCAAGAATCTCGGAGAAAGGGCCGCCCTCGGCCGTTTCCTCCATGTCCCACTTGAGAATGTCGTCCCTGAAAGGGAACGTGAGTCATGATGTTAAGTGACTCGAAAGATATGCATACTCATCCAAACCAATCTTTCTAAAGAGATCAATGGCGCCACGTCCACACCGTCCCAGTGCGCCAATGACCAGGGCCTTGACACCCTTTCCGCTCCCATCTAAGGCGGTCTTAACGGTGTTGATCATTGCATCCTCACTCTCAAAAGACTTGAGGTGCCCAAGTTTTTCACCACTTCTCTGCGACGCGACTGCAAGAGCACCGACAGCAGCCCCTGCGAACCCAGCATGATAACCAAAGGCTGCGACCCGTCGGCCGTTGGCGTCGGTCAGGAACTCTATATCATACAGAGCGCCTCCGCCGCGGTGGAAACGCGACAATATGTCGACCCATCCGTCTTGTTTCTTGTAACAGTGAGCAAACTGGATGTGACTATGCCGGATAGGGTCTGTGGACTCGGGGAGCTCTTTCAATCCGATGATTGGGACGTTCACCGGAGCCGATGGCCAAGAACTGTTGTCCACCAGCTTGCATCCAACACTACCGCAGCAATGATTCAGGAAGAGTGAACGAAGAAAAAATATCTGTACTAACGCTTCGTATTCTGAGTCAACGAAAATCCTTTGCTCATCTCGCTCGACAAAGATTTCGAATCCAGCATCGATGAGCTTTTTGGTCGTAGCCGGTGTTAATGCAGTTCGACGTTCGAACTCCTTCTTTTCGCAGCGAAGCCAGAGACTAGGCTTGGACATTTTGGATGAGATGGTTGATGGTGGAGAACAAGGTGTGACTCGATTCCTTGACTCATTCTTGACTCGATCGGTTGTAAATTTGAATGATCTCGATCAAAATACTTTCTACCTCGTGTATGTCAGCTCCATGGAAGACAGCGAAGATATAATAGAGTCACCATTATTGGTTTTAAATAATAGGGATATAGTATGCGTCAGAAGATCTAAAATCTGTGTTAGGGGAATGATTAATGAACCTTCAAAGTACTGTCTACGAAACTGTCGAAAATGGCTTCGCTCCTGAGGCGATCCTGATGGGAGGGCGAGGTAATGGTGGAGCCAGAGTCCTTAGAACAGCCCCGAAGAAGAAGATCAATGCCTCATATTATTTCGGAAAGCTCTCGGTAGACTGCGAGCCCTCCTTGTCTCTTCCTTCCATCGTCTCCTAGTGGATTGTGGAGCCCGCCTTCACCTGACTTTTTTATGACAGCGAAAGCGTCCTCCAAGCGATCTTGCCAGCCAAATTCATACCCGAGCTCGGTAACGATGGTTCGACCCCCCCATATTTTTCAGCCCGACTTCAGTTCCGTAAAGTAGGATATGTCCTAGGTGATACACATCCGTCAGGTCTACACGTCGTAAGGTGACAATAGTAGCAAAACACATATTGATAAACCCAAGCGCTCGTAGCATTGTATACAACCAACTTATGGTCATGCTCGTCCAAATAATCAGATGAGACGTGCAAGACTGCCTCCCTGTCTTTGTCGATTGGTCAGCCGCCTCGTATGGTTTCGAGACCAGACTCGTATGGTGTGTACAGTCCAAAAAGTCGTACTTGTTCCTCAATAACGTGGGTTTCGCTCCAGCACATACCGATCGACTTAAGTCCCAGTAGTAGCCGTGGTGGAACATGAAGTTGGTGGTAACTTTGAAGCGCTTGTTTAACGTGTAGGTGTCCGAGGGGTCCTATAATCTTCCCGAAACCGAAGCTATGCATGAATAAACTGCGCTGACGATAAGGCACATTGGCCGACAGCGTCGACAAACTTATCTCAAGTGCTGTTCGTATGGGAAAGAATGTAGAAAATCCTCGTAGATTGATGGGATAGATGGTGGTCGTCCTTTGGGAGTTCTATTTGGTACACGTGGTGCATTGTTTTCCCACGCTTACCTTTCCTTCCGAGTCATGATCCAAGGACACTGTCGCGTTCCGAACTTCCAATGGCTGTACAACTTCATACCATCAGGACACTCTGATATGTCCAAAGCATTCTCGATGATGAGAGGATATCAGGCATAAGAAGCCGTTTTCAATTCACTTTGGACGAAGGAATAAAATAGCTAGGTGGCAGGCGCAACAGTTGTATATCACGGTGAGTAAAAATCCTCCTTGTCACACCTTCTGCATGGGGTAGCTAGCGCGCCGGTATAGGGTCTTCCGTTATACCTTGGAGATATGTACTCAATTTGAGGAGCGGAATTAGTCTATGTGTTGATCTCGAACCATGTGGATGCTGGTTGTGAAACTGGAGTACCTGGACTGCCTCCCACCTGTTTTCTGTGATGTCATACTGGCCCCCATTCTGGGAAATGTCAACTTGATACTAGCGCTTTGATCGGTTAATTTGATCGTATACTTGGACTGCCTTCCACTGGCTTCTGTGACGTGATACTGACCCGCCTTGTATATTTGTTCGCCGTCTGCCAAGTCTCTCACGATGTTTGTCAACGATATATGTACAGGCTCTTTCCTTTCAGAATGTAAGCATGGCTTACAACGATACCGCCACCCCCGCTCTGAGGCCCGGATCGGACAGCCACAGTTGTATATATAGATTATATATACATATATACGTCGTAGGTAGTTCTTTTGCCTTCCTCCCTTTTTTCCCCACCTTCACCCCAGATTTCATACTCACCCATACGTACGCATCGTTTACCCCAATATACCCCATTCCCGTTTTCCCGTGTGTTTCGTGAGTTCTCTCAGTGAGGCTGCCTCCAGGCGGAGCAGCCTTTCACAGAATCTGTAAAACAACCCCGGACACAGCATGCTGCCCATCCCTGCTGGTTATCCCATAGAACGGGGGTAAGTTATGATCTTCAAACTGAGGGTCGTGTACTGAATTATCTCATTTTAGGACTGGACCGCTGGTTTGCCAAATCGTGCGTTTTGTCTATGCAGTCACTAACATGACAATTCAGATTGTCGGGTATCTCTTGAACTGGGGACTCTTCGGGACTCTTTCTATACAGCTATGTGCGCCTCTCATTCTCTAATGATGTTCTTCTAATGATGTTGTTTCTAATCCATTTCTTTACTAGATCTGTACTATCTAGCATTTCCGAAAGACAGACAATTCGTGAAAACTCTCGTCTATGGCATCTATATTGTTGAATTGGGTCAGACGATACTTGCTGCCTATGATGCTTTCGCAGTGTTCGGCTACGGCTTCGGTGATTTGGAAGCCCCCAGTAAAACAGGGTTTAGTTGGTTCATTGTACCCATGATCGGTGCTGTTGGTACGTACAACATCTTCTGCTCCTAGGATTTCTGCTGCTTAACATGAATACAGCTGCTTCTGTCGGACAGGGCTTCTATGCATACCGAATATTCATATTGTCAAGGTCACGAATTGTCCTCGCATTCATCATCGTTGTTTGTTACCATGCTCTTATTCTACGATAGTCTAGCTCATCCATCGACAGGTGTCTTTGACCAGCTTTGTGGCAGCCATAATATCAGGCATCTGCGCTTTCCCCGGAGGTCACATTGATGCTAATAAACGGTGGATGGACATCTCCATCGGGGTAAATGGTCAACTAGATATTCCATGTCCATTGTGCTGATTAATTCGTAGATTTCGTGTGCGGGATATGCCTTGTGTGACATTGCCATCGCTATCTGCATGACATACTACGTGAGCTCCTTCTTTCTTTCAGTTGTCTACATTGGTGTTGATACGTTATAGCTTATGCGCAGCAAACCTAGTTTCCATCACACCCAAGTTCTGGTCACAAAGCTAATTCGTCTCATTATTGAGACAGGATCTCTGACAGGTATTTACTTCCACATCCGCCATTGTCAAAGGCCTAGCAATGTCTAATTTTAGCTGCCACCGCTCTGGTCATCCCGATCCTATATTATTTGTTCCCTCAGCAGACTTTATTTATGACGCCAGCCTTGATCGTGTCTAAGCTGTATGCTAATACCATTTATATGGTACTGAATTCCCGAATCCGGATTATGGGCGGACGGGACACCTATACGTCTTCTACCGATATGGAGATCACGACCACTATGATGAGGGATATCGCTTCCCATTAAGCGCAGGGCGCACAGCAAACGCCTGTAGTCGCGATAACTGCAGAGGTATCCACCAGTGATGATGAAATGGGTGGAATGAGTGTCAGTTATTTTGATTCGTGCACTTTCCTGGAGCTGATTTTATCCCAGGAGAAACCACAGGACGGCGATCTGGGCCACCTCGCATAACTAAGGTAGGCCCAGCTCGCAGAACGGTACATCACGTGAACCGTGACCCGCTATGACATAGACCCTGCATCCGTTAATTAGCCTGTAGCGACGCGTCTTCCGGCAGGATTATTGAGACTAGATATATAGCGATGTAGCATACAAATTATGACAATAATAATGGTACCAGTAAATGAAAGTAATTAAGTGCGAGTTTAGGAGTCTGATGCTTGTAGGAGCAGGTGCCGAGGAGGATGGTATGTCTTTTTCATGTGCATCATCACTCAAATGAGGCACATCTGTACATTGAATCTATGCTCTTCATTGACCATTAGTATTTTTTTTTTGAGATACTAAATGTGTACCCTCTGTGAAATTGCAGTATTCTCTTTATCTCCAACTCAGCTTTTCTTTTTGGCATAAGAACCCAGATTTTGGATGTTCTTGGCTGTGTTCTTGATTTTCCTGCACATTTGCAGCAAGAAGCGGTACTTTCAGAGCAAACGACGTGTACAGGACGCGTGTAGAAGACGCGCTTGTTGTAATGAGTGTGAATATTAGTACGAATTTGGTTATACTTAAAATTTGGGACCTGATATCCAAAATCGGAGACCCACAGATTGTTATAAATCTATTTAGCTACAAATTTTCGGTTTTACATTTCCCAAAAAACCCTTGCGCATGTTTTTATAACGATTTTTGGGCTAATGTCACCATTTGTCACGGTTGTGTCACGTGATGTACCCTTCTTAGGCCTACCTTATTAGAGTGCACTCTTTGAGCCCACCCCGCCTTACTATTTACGGTCTTTTTTTTTTGTTCCGAACTCGTTCAATTTCGCACGTACATCCTACACTGGGTCGCGTCGTTCTGTCGCGTATACAACTGTTTTTATATTTCAGGTGTACAAGTACTAAGTATCAGCGAATTGAAATTTTGCTCGGTGTGAATTATCTTACCTCCATCTCCCTCAAATCTCCCTCGATCCACCTAGTAAGTCAGGTATCATGACAGAGTTGCAGCGTGTCTTCTTCTTCTGCGCTGAGTGCCGTGTTGGTGGTGTTTGATTTTACTCATCTTCCTCTTCTTCGATATCAACAGCTCGGAACACCCCGCCGATACCTTATGTCTTTGCTATGGTGTAACACTCCTTTCATGTATATAGTTGTTGACGAATTCTGGATGGGCACTCATCGTTTAGTTTAGAATCGACTTGGAGATTCATACAACTGGCAATGAAATATAGGTTCGGGTGCAGCGATCGTACCAAACGTGCAGGCAACTTCCACTTGGTTATGTGAAAGTAGACGTCGGAATGCATGTCAACGTGCCGGCCGTCGGCACGGCTTCACCGAACAGTACTTCTGGCTTCTACCCGTGACCGCGAATGTCCCAGAATCCTCTCACTGTCAGGTACTCTACCTACGTGGCCGGCGAGTGTCAGGACACAAAACAAGGAGGACATTCATACCATTAAGTGCTTCTGCATAGTTGTTTTTGATTCTTGAAGTTCATACCAGTACAGCCCATAACGCGCTAGGCAGAGCGCCGCCCCGAAAAAAATTGGAGACTCGTCGAGCAATAAAATCTTCTCAGTGTGGACTTTGATGTCGTGGAACAGACTTGAACTTTGGAAAACGGTACTCGGAAGAACGGTCCGTGGGCCGATCAACCGGAAGATTTCCGATCCTCGTCTCTTATCAAGTACTACGATGGCCCAGTTATTGCGCCCCTCGAAAGGCGTCCTCGGAACAGTACCATCACCGTGAATCTTCCCATCTTCGTCTCGTAACATCTTGTAACGTACCTGTGCCTGCTAGGGTTCCTCAAGGATCGCAATGGGCCTCTATGTACAACCCCACCCCAACCCGACCCTTACTCAATCTCTCCCAAGGTGTGCCGGGAACTGCACCAGAACAGATTTTGCAAGATTCAATTATGGCTTCTTCCGCGTCCGACGCCTGGGGATATTGTGTCGCGGAGGGAGAGAAGGTGTTGAGGGAAGGTGTAGCAGGAGAGATGAGACAAATTTATCGAGAAGGAATTGTTGACGCCGATGTGAACGCGGATGACATGGCAATAACAGCCGGTTGTAATATGGCCTTCGTAGCTGCAGTCATGGCCCTCGCAGACAACGGTGATGAGGTCATTTTGCCGATTCCTTGGTCAGTTTCTTTGTATCATTTTAGCAATCCAACTTAAACTTGAACAGGTACTTCAACCATCAGTGCGTTGATTGCTACAGCTTAACTTTCGCTAATACAAGGCTGTAGAATGACATTGACTCTCCTTGGGATAACACCCGTATCGCTACAAACGTCGGCCGAGGATGGGTTTTTCCCCTCCGTGGCGAAATGCAAAAGCCTCATAAACTCTCGTACAAAAGCAATTGCTCTTGTTACGCCGAATAATCCCGTAAGCATTAAAACCCTGCCGACGGCATTGCTGATATTCTTCTCATTAGACCGGCGCCTTCTATCCCCCTTCTTTGTTGTTAGAATTTTTTGCACTGGCAAAAGAGTACAATGTCGCGCTCATCATCGACGAGACATACCGCGACTTCATCACCTCCGGCCCGCCCCATGCCCTCTTTTCATCATCAACTGACTGGCGCACGACTCTCGTACATCTCTACTCCTTCTCCAAGTCTTATCGCATCCCGGGATATCGCCTTGGCGCGCTAGTTGCTGCCCCTTCATTATTGAAAGAGATCAACAAAGTCCTCGACTGTCTCCAAATATGCGCGCCGCGTGCCCCGCAGCTTGCTCTAGGGCCTTTACTACCGGAACTGAGGACTTCGATAAGAGAGATGGCTGAGCAGCTCGAGAAAAGACACACATTGTTCCGAAAAGAGCTCCCATCAGCGTGGAAGGTTGGCACAGCAGCAAGAGGAGGATATTACGCATTCGTACGACATCCCTTCGTCAGCATTGGCGCAGGTATGGTGGCTAAGAGGCTAGCGGTGGAGCTAGGAGTGGTCGGTCTCCCTGAGGGGTTCTTCAAAGATGGCGATGCCAATGATGGCAGATGGATAAGATTTTCGGTCGCTAACGTAGACGACGAAAAGATTGTAGCTGCCTGCAAGCGGCTCAAAGAGGCAGAGGAAACTTTCGGGTGGGAGGTAGACGCGAATAATTAGAGAAATAGAATTTGTTTGACCAGTGAAAGAATCGTGACATCAAAAACGCGTCAAAATTAGCGTGTTCTGTACCGTAAGAGATATTGCTCATCATGGAGTGATCGCCGGCCCGGATGACGCATTACACCGGACCGATAGTATGGGCTCGGATATAAAGTTCGAAGGGACCCCATACTTCCGCTCATTCATTCTCATCCACCACCTAGACCATGTCCTTCGGAAAACGCGTCCCCCTCGGTCCCGAATACACCATTCCCCAGATCGGCCTGGGTACCTGGCTCTCCAAGCCCAAGGAAGTCGAAAATGCCGTATGCTATTCCTTGTCCTGAACTTCCCGACTTGACGATGGATTGATCGATATAATGACAGGTCGAGTACGCCGTGAAGAACGGCTACCGCCACCTCGATCTCGCGTATATCTACGGCAACCAAGACGAAGTCGGGGCCGCGCTGAAGAAAGTGATCCCAAGTGTTGTCAAGCGAGAGGATCTCTTCATTACCTCCAAGCTCTGGAACACCGCTCACAAGCCCGAGCTGGTAGAGAAAGAGCTGGATATCACTCTGAAGGAGCTTGGGACGGATTACTTGGATTTGTATCGTGCGTGTGTGACCACTGTCCGGTCTCGGACCGGAAGTTGATCGACCATCATTGACAGTGATCCACTGGCCCGTTGCTTTTGCACCCTCGGATAAGATTAGGGGATTGGAGCCTCCCAGTCCAGAAGACCCGAACTTCGTGGAGCTCGACTTAGAAACGACCATCGTCGAAACTTGGAAAGCTGTGATCGCGCTCCCAAAATCCAAGGTCCGCCATACTTGCGGTCCCAGTCCTGTTTCTCACTCATACATATTGGCAGGTCAGAGCTATCGGCGTGTCCAATTTTAACATTGAGCAGCTTGAGGGAATTATCAAGGCGACTGGGGTCGTTCCGGTATGAATTGTGCACGGCGTTGTTTGATCGATAGTGTTGAAATCCAGCCGTTCACAGGTTGCCAACCAGATCGAGGCACACCCGTATCTACCCCAAGATGACCTCGTCAAATACTGCAATGAAAAGAAGATCCATATCACGGCCTACAGTCCCCTTGGTAACAACAGTAAGTCTCTTGTCAATTTTGCGAGGGAGGAAAGCCGGCCTCACGACTTTATGCAGTGTTCAACAAGCCGAAACTAACTGAACACCCTGTTGTCACTGAAATTGCCAACAAGTTGGGTGCCACCCCCGCCCAGATTTTGATCGCGTGGGGTGTGTACCGGGGATACTCTGTCATTCCCAAGAGTGTGCAGGAGGGGCGCCTAGTCTCAAACTTCAAGCAGGTTGAACTTAGTAAAGAGGACTACGAGAAGATTTCGTCTCTTGGTGCCAAGGAACACACGAGGTTTGCTTTCCGTCCTGACTTCCTGGACATGGTATTGACCTGAACGTGTAGGTTTAACATTCCATACACTTACTCCAAGCCCAACTGGAATGTTAATGTCTTCAACGAGCCTGAGGAGCAGTCAGCCAAGTATAAACCAAACCTTGGAATCTGATGAATGGCGGTGGAGGAAAAGAAGGCAAATAATGTGAATTATGATGTATCCTAACTTGTAGTTGCTAGCTTGGATCCTCTTGGTGTGACATCGTGATAAGTAGGATCGCTTCTGGGCAACAGCGTTAGTAAACTGTGAAAAGCTTTGTGGGATACCATACCTATTTTCTTTATCTCTCAAATCGCTTACTTGATATACATCGATCGACGAGAACCAGCCATCGTCGCCATGTTCTTTTAGCTAGAATGATGGGTAAGTACATGTAGATGGAAAGGCAAGAAAGGCAGGATTTCTCACAATCAAGGCTAACACCCGATTTTCCCTGAATTGTACGACGGCATCATTGTAACCGACAAATTCGTCAAGGATTACCTTGCCTCCGCTCCCACTAGGCTGCGGCCCCGCACCCCACCAGCTACCAAAGTCGTGGATCTTCAACCGGCGGTCTCTAGACAGTGTAGCATACCAGGATCCATCCACCATCGACTCGCCCGATGATTCAGTAAACACCTCCGCTTTACCCTCCCCCCACTCCTCCCACGGGATGATGACCTGACCCACACTGCCTGCGTCTCCGACATACTGCCCAACAGACACACTGGGGAACAAAGGCGAAGCGTAGGCTGAGAAAGAACGTAAGGTCTCGCTATGAATGGCGATATCTGTGGACCGCCCAAATGCGATGATGTTGATAATAACAATATTGGAGTCGACGGAGGAAAAGCAGTTGACAGAAGGGAAAATGATGTCTAGTTCCCCCTCTGGGGGTGGCGGAAGGTCATCATCATCATCGTATGCAAGAAACAGACTATTTCGGCTTGTGGACGGTAGGTACTCCTGCGATATCTTGAGCGTCCGGATGGCCGCAGCGAGTTTTGGGTAAGGCGGCGTCGCAGTGGCAGAGTCCTTGTCTGGGATAGCTAGAATGTTCACCGCGGCACTGTCGCGAGAGGCCACTGCGATGGCTTCGTCTTGGAGAAAAACAAAGGAAGTTCCCTGCGAGCCTCGAGGGCAACGGTCTTCCTGTACATAACCAATGAGAAGAGAACAATGTCACACAAAAAACGAGGACATACCAATCTGCACATGCCTGTTCTCCAATCATACACGCGAAGGGTCGACTCCTCTAGTTCGTGAACACGAACTCCAATGAGGTCTTCGCGGATATCGATCCAGGCGTCGGGTGAGGATTCATTGTTGCGTGCCGTTATCTCGAAAGGAAACTCTTGGGTCGCGGCACCTGGCATGGACACCAGCTTTGGAAATCGCGTTATTCGGAGGCGCATTCGTAGCTTCCCTTCCTTGGACACGGGCTCGTCGAACCTGAAAGTATGTCAGATAACGAATATAGTACGGACATGCCTCTCGCACCAAGTAATGACAGCCAACAACCCATTCATCTCGTTCAGTCTGAACGTCCGAATCTTTTCACGAGGCTCCAAAGGAAACTCGAGAGAAGACCACCCTCCTTCTCTCTGCTGGCCACTAGGTAGTGTCGCAAACCGAATATCACAAGCTCTGGGTCTCTCGAACTTTTCCATGGTGGTCAAACCGTCGTTCATATAATCTTCGACGCCAATGAGTACGAAATGTCGAGTGGCTTGGAAAAGGTGCTTGGCAAGCAAGGAGTAGTCCACCCTAACGGGAATACTAGCAATTTGGGGAGAAACGAGGGAGAGCATCATGTTTGAATTTGAGGGATCAGTTTTGGTCGGCATGGGTATTTATGTTGAGCAGGGCGCATTGCAAGAACGTGAAGAGAAATACAAAGCGCAGAGTCGCCCCTTTACAGGAAGGAGTGACCGTTCAAAGAAAAAGCAATGTTACCTGGTGATCGCTCTTTTGGGAGAACAATAGGAGAGCGGCCACCGGATTTACCCGTAAGGAAATATGGATCATCTTCCAGTGATAGCCTCTCAGATCTGAATCTGTGCACTTAACCTGGACAGACCGAGCTTTGATTGTGCAAGGGGAACTGGGCTCTTTCAGGTAATTATTTACAGTTGAAAGGGAAGGTCTATCTGATGAGTCCGCCTGAATTTGCTGGCGAACTGACTTCCCTTCAGCGGACTGTAGGTTCAATGACACAGCTATCGAACCAACAGACTTTGAATTAATGGGTAAAGTCGATACAATGGATGCTATGGCAATTCAGGTGTATTCAATGCCAGGGGTCGACTGCGGCAGACGCTACATACGATATGTCTTAGTGCAAGCGATGCATGAATATTAGTTAACGAATCGTCTGCCAGTTATACTTGAATGCAGCCATTAGAGTTTGTTGTCTTTCTTTTTCACGAATATTGTATGGTTCAATAGTCCTCATCACAGAGAACCATCTGTAATATTTATTGAACAATGCCGCTTATATGTATTATACAGGCCCCACCACGTATTGGTGATAACAGTTGCGCGCTAAAGAACTGTGAGATTCAGAATAGCCCCAAGACTTTGCGACGTTGGGACTTACCGCTAGGAATGTAAAACCCTTCGTATACATCCTCTATCACACAACGATGGGGTGATACCTGAGCAAGAGTCTTCAATACCTCCAACCAGCCACCGTCCTCAGAAATAATTACTCTCGGGATTCCATACAAAGGCCTTAAATACTTACGATGTGTACGATCATCAAAGTTTAGCAAGGGGAGATCTTGGACCAGGTACACGCTTCTCGAGTACAGTGCCCGGACGCTTGTGTAGAACGCCCATCCCTGATACTAATCTGAGAGCTTCGGACGCCGACCGTCGCCGTTGAATATATTGCCTTTTGTGAGTTTCTTTCAAAAGTTATTGATGCACGAAGGCCGTAGTTACTTGACGACTAAAGGCGAGGAGTTTCGACACGGATTGCCAGATCAGGACTACTCTGGGGGCATATTGCAGCACGCTATAGAACATCAACAATAACTCTCTTGCTACTAAAAATTGTCGCGTACCTTTACTATGTTCAACCGGACTAACATACTCCTTCTGAACTGACATACGCTCGAGAGGAGGACCAATCATGTCTGCTATCAGGATCAACGCGTGGATGATGCCAACAAACGCTGAAAATTACACTCGGTCAATATTTAGCACGTCCCTCTGGTCGTCCATTTCACCATGATTATCATATTATACCGCTACGTCGCATTTGGTATGGCAAGTTCCATTACACTTCTGGGGAGCACCAGAAATTCTTGACGACATGGAGGTAACGATTAAGGAAACATTCAGATCTCGGGCGGGTTCAACATATGCAAACACTCGCTTAGTCATCACGCACGCAAAGAGCGAACACGTCGATACTGCATTCAGACATCCTTCTTGCATTCCCGTCGCCGTCTGTTCCAACCATGAACGTCTTCCGGCTGTTTGGTACGTCCTCCACGGTTATTTCTGCTCGACGGCTGGTTGCTGACGGCGGAATACAGGCGACCTGTCTCACCTGGCTTCAATTTTCATACTCTTGCATAAAATTCGGACCACCCGTTCATGTCGAGGTACGTGTGCTGCCCTTTGCTGTCGGCGTACTCTAATGCTTGCTCGCGCGTAGGCATATCATTCAAAACTCAAGCACTCTATGTCGGCATTTTCGTCACACGTTATCTTGACCTGGTGTACCGCTGGGTCTCCATATACAACTTTGTGATGAAGCTGTTCTTCATTGCCAGCAGCTGCTATATCCTCTACCTCATGCGTTTTCGTTTCCGGTGCGTATCGCTTAGGTGGACCCATTTTTCGTACTCACAGACGCGTACAGGCCAACCCACGATCCATCTATAGACACATTCCGCATCGAGTACCTTTTGGTACCATGTGCAATCCTCTCATTCATCTTCAACTACAAGTTTTCTTTCACGGAAATCCTTTGGTCATTCTCCATCTTCCTCGAGTCCGTAGCGATCCTGCCTCAGCTGTTCATGTTGCAACGAACAGGCGAAGCCGAGACGATTACAACCCATTACTTGGCTGCGTTGGGTATTTACCGTGCATTGTATATTCCTAATTGGATATACCGGTGAGTTGGAGCGATCCCTAGCCTTCTTGTACTCGTGGCTTACACATGGCATACAGCTACTTTACAGACGGCGTTGTCGATCCCATAGCTGTGACAGCCGGAATTGTTCAGACCGGGCTCTACCTTGATTTCTTCTATGTATATTTCACGAAGTAAGTATCCTCTGTTTTGAGTTGCAACGTAGAATGAATCTCTGTCCATCTAGGGTATTACAGGGTCAAAAGTTCGAACTGCCGGCATAATTTACGAGCTTTCATGAGAGGATGCGAGGGTAGCAAATTATGCGAAGGTGCCTCATGGACTGAGGACTGGATCACTTGTCCTTCGAGAGAACCTTTTCATGATGTCTACTGTCCAACCTGGTCAGGAAAATTAATAACGACGTTGTAATCTGCCTTGGACGTTATCCATACATCAAACACTAAGAGTGACGGTCTTTTCCAGTACCTCAGTGCAAATTTTCCATGCTAGTTTACGAAAGTATGAATTTCTTTTTCGATGGGCTCACAGCAATTCCAACCAGGCTCGATGGCCTTCTTTGCTGGGCTCGACAGACATTTCACAGTTCGTTTTCAATCAAGTCTACGGATTGCCCTCGTCCTCTCGCCCAGTACACTACTTCTATCAGCTGAAACTTTCCAGAAAACCTGCCAGGACGCCCGTTATGCTGTTCGAATGCAGTTCTCTTGTTCGTCTCCTACTTGCCCTTCATCAAACTAACGCACCTGTGTCACGCACGCATCGAACTAGTCGATGTATTTTTTTATCATGCACGCAAATAACGCAAACACATGTAAGTAATGCAAATACATCAAGTAAAACGCCAAATCCGCCAGGTCCGGACCATCGTTACCGAGCTCATGTATGAACCTGAACTGCAAGCGCGTAAATCAACCTTTTAAAGAACTATACGTGTAAATGGAGCGGAACACTTTAGCACAAAGTCGTAAGATATCAACGTGTATCGGTGTGTATAAGAACCATACCATAAATAGTAGGGCGGAGTAGGCTCAAATATTTTACTCTAACAGTTACGCATATCGCCATCCTGTGGTTTATCCTTTGTAGAAAATCAGCTCCAGTAAAGTGCACGAATCCGAAACATGACTGACACTCATTCGACTCAGTTCATCATTACTGGTGGATACCTCTGCAGTTATCGCGACTGCTGGGGTCGGGTGTGTGCCCTGCGTTGAACGGGAAGTGATATCCCTCATCATAGTGGTGGTGATCTCCATATCAGTAGAAGACGTATAGGTGTCCCGTCCACCCATAATCCGGATTCGCGAGTTCAGCACCATGTAAATGGTATTCGCATACAGCTTGGATATGACCAAGGTTGGAGTTATGTAGAAGGTCTGATGAGGGAAAGCAAAAAAAAGGATAACGACGGCAAGAGCAGCAATAGCTGGAATAAGCAATGTTAAGCTTGTGACAACAATAAATATAGGAGTTGATACCTGTCACAGATCCTGTCTCAATAGTGAGAAGAATTATCTTTGTGACCAGAATTTGGGTGCGACGGAAATGAGTATTGCTGCGCATAAGCTACGACGTATCAACGACAATGAAGACAACTGAAAGAAAGAAAGAGTTCACGTAGTAAGTCATGCAGATAGCGATGGCAATATCACACAGGGCATATCCTGCGCACGAAATCTAGGAGTAAATCAGCACAATGAACACGGAATATCTAGTTGGCTATTTCAAACCCCGAGGGAGATGGACATCCTCCGGCTATTGATTATAGTGATGTCATCTGCTTGGACAGTGCAGACACCTACGATCATGGCTGCCACAAAGCTGGTCGAAGACACCTGTAGATGGATGAACGAAACTGTCATGTATAAAGAGCACGGTAACAAACACAAATGATGAATGCGGGGACAATTCGTGACCTTGACAATATGAATATTCGGTAAGCATAGAAGCCCTGTCCGACAGAAGCAGCTGTATCTATGTTAACTAGCACAAACTGAGCCGGGAATACTGGACGTACCAATACCACCTATGATAGCATCAATGAGCCAACTAAACTGTATCTCAGTGGGGGCTTCCAAATCACCGAAGCCGTATCCGAACACTGCGAAAGCATCGTGGGCAACAAGTATCGTCTGAACTAGTTCAACAATATAGATGCCACAGACGAGACTTTTTACGAATCTTCTGTCCTTCGGAAATGCTAGATAGTACAGATCTAGTACAGAGATGTATTAGAAACAACATCATTAGAGAATAAGAGACGCACAGAGCTGTATAGAAAGTGTCCCGAAGAGTCCCCAGTTCAAGAGATAGCCGACGATCTGAATTGCCATGTTAGTGACTGCGTAGACGAAACGCATGATTTGACAAACCAGAGGTCCAGACCTGAAATGAGATAATTCAGTGCACAACACTCAGTTTGAAGATTATGACTTACACCCGTTCTATAGGATAACCTGCGGGGACAGGCAGCATGCTGTGCCTGGGGCTGTTTTATGGATTCTGAAGGGAAAGAATCTGTATGTATATCATTGAGAATCATCGTGAGAGACTTGGGAGATGGCAAACAAATATCCAAGGCGGGTCAGTATCACATCACAGAAGACAAGTGAAAGGCAGTTCAATGCCCCAGTTTCAACCAGCATCCACATGATTCGAGATCAGCGTATAGACTCATCTAGGTGATTATCTTGATTCCGTTCCACAAGTTGAGAACATATCTCCAAGGTATAGCGGAAGAGCGTATACCGGCGCGCTAGTCTCAAGTTGATGTCAAAGCTATCCCAAACAAAAGATGTGAGAAGAAGTCGGGATTTTTACTCGCCGTGCTATACAAACTATTGCGTCCGACATCCATCTATTGTCCTTCAAATACCCATTGCCAGTCAGCATCACAGACCGAGTTGGAAGGAAGTCCAGTTACCCCACTTTCAACCATCCTTATTCGATGTCAACGCAACAACTTGAAGTTGACCCATCAAATTGGTTATCTCGATTCCGATCGACAGTTTCAGAAGATATCACCGCACCAAAGTATAGCAAAAGTCATACCGGTGCGCGCATCTCAAGTTGATATGAGAAGCCGACCCTGGAATAAACTGTGAGAAGAGGGAAGGATTTTTGCTCACCATGCTATACAGGTGTTGAGTATCAGATATCTTCTTCCCCATCCAACAGATGGATTGAAAGAAGCTTCTTATGGCCATAAATTCTCATGTCATCGAGAATACTTTTTGATATACCACAGCAGCGTGTGGATCTCCGGGTATAAAAAAGCGCTACAGCCATAGGAACGAGGCACTACAGTCCGATACTATGAGTGGCAGTGTAGGCTTAAATTTCTTTGTACCGAACCATTCCTGGGTCATATCTTCCGAGCCTGCACCTTAGCAATTTGCACCGAGAACGGCCAAGGAGACATAGAACTGGGCCCGAGCTCAACGAAAGATTATGACGTGAAAGGAAATGCAAGCGTGGGAAAGCGTCGCACCGTGTACCAAAATGGAAATCCCAAGGCTCGAAGGGCAGACCACCATCTATCGCGCGCATCGAGAATTCTTGACATTCTTCCCCATAGTACCATCACTGGAGATAATGTCGTCAACATTGACTGCCATTGTGCCCTATTGTCAGGGTTTGGTTGGGGTTTGGCATGGTTTGTTCGTATGCGTAGCTATAGCCTCCCTTGGAAAGTGGGTCTCAACCCGGGAAGATTATAGGACCCCGAGGACACCTACACACCGAAAAAGCGCTTTAAAGGTACCACAGAATTTGCGTTCCACCGAAGCCACTGCTAGGTCTTTTCAAGTCGATCAGTATGTGCTCTGGAAACGAAGTCGACGCTATTGAGGAACAAGTACGACTATTTGGATCGTACACACCACAGGAGTCTGGTATCGAAACCGTACGAGGCGGCTTGCCAATTTAAAAAGACCGGGTAGCAGCCTTGCACGTCGCATCTGGTTATTTGGACGAGTATGGTAATAAGTTGGTTGTATACAATGCCACGGGCGCCTGGGTTTTATCAGTATGTATTTTTTGCTTTATTGCACTATTCTCATCTTACGAATTGTAAACCTATACTTCCACACTGCATTCACGGCTTGATTTCTGAGCTTTCATGAGAGGACGTGGGGGTAGCGAGTTATGCGAAGGTGCCTCATGGAGTGAGAACTGGATCACTTGTCCTTCGAGAGAACCTTTTCGTGATGGCTACTTTCCAACCTGGTCAGGAAATTTAATTACGACGTTGTAACCTGCCTTGGACGTTATCCATATATTAAACCCTCAGAGTGACAGTCGTTTCCAGTGCCTCACTGCAAATGTTCCATGCTGGTTTACGAGAGTACGAGTTTCTTTTTCGATGGGCTCACAGCAATTCCAACTAGGCTCGATGGCCTTCTTTGCTGGGCTCGACAGACATTTCGCAGTTCATTTTCAGTCAAGTCTACGGATTGTCCCCGTCCTCTCGCCCAGGACGTATACTACTTCTATCAGCTCAAACCTTCCAACAACAAATCTTCCAGGACACCCATTATGCTGCTCGACTGCAGTTCTCTTGTTTGACTCCTACTTGCCCTTTATCAAACTAACGCACCTGTGTCGCGCACGCATTGAACTAGTCGACGCATTTTTTTCTCATGCACGCAAATCAAACGCATGCAGAATTAAATAACGTAAAGACAACTAACGCACAAACACATCAAATAAAACGCCAAATTCGCCCGGATACAACCAGAGCTCATGTATGAACCCGAACCATAAGCGCGTAAATCAACCTTTTGAAGAAGTATGCGCCGTGTAAAGGGAGCGGAACGTCTTATTACAAAGACGTAAAATATGAATGAGTGTCGGTGCGTATATGATCCGGACCATAAATGGAGTGGGTTCAAAGAATACCACTCTAACAGTTACGCATACCGCCGTCCTGTGGTTTATCCTTGGTAGAAAATCAGCTCCAGTAAAGTGCACGAATCAAAATCACTGACACCCATTGGAGCCATTTCATCATGGCCGCTGAATACCTCTTTAGTTATAGCGACCACTGGTTCTCGCTGTGCGCCCTGGGTTGAATGGGAAGTGATATCCCTCATCATAGTAGTAGTGATCTCTATATCGGTAGAAGACGTATAGGTATCACGTCCACCCATAATTCGGATTCGCGAATTCAGCACCATGCAAATAGAATTCGCATACAGTTTGGATATGACCAAGGATGGAGCCACATAGAAGGTCTGATGAGGGAACACAAAAAAAAGGATAACAGTGACAAGAGCAGCAATAGCTAGAATTAGACGGTATGAGGCTTGTGACAACGGCAAATGTTGGAGTCAATACCTGTTACAGAGCCCGTCTCAATAGTGAGACGAATTATCTTTGTGAGCAGAATTTGGGTGCTACGAAGGCCAGTCTTGCTGCGCATAAGCTACGAAAGAGTACTATCAATGCCAGTGAACGTGACCGAAAGAGAGAAAGAGCTCACATAGTAAGTCATGCAGAGAGCGATGACAATATCACACAAGGCAGAGCCTCCGCACACAATCTAAGAGTGAATCAGCACGATGAACTTGGGATATCTAATTCGCCAATTACCCCGCCGGAGATGGAGATCGTCCGATCATTGGCTTTAGTAACGTCACCTTGGAAAGAGTTGGCGCCCGTAATTATAGATGCCACAGCGCTGGTCAAAGACACCTGCCGATAGATGAGCTAGACTGCCATGGATAAAGAGCACGGTAACGAACACAGAAGACGAACGCCGGTACGATTCGTGACCTTGACAATATATATATTCGGTAAGCATAGAAGACCTGCCCGACAGAAGCGGCTGTACTTGTGATGAGTAGCAGAAAACCAGTAGAAGATGCTGCACGTGCCAATAGCAATCACAATAGGAAGAATGAGCCAATTGAAATGCATCTGAGTCAGTGCTTCCAAATCACCGAAGCCGTACCCAAACACTGCGAAAGCATCGTGGGCAACAAGTATTGTCTGAACAAATTCAACAATATAGATGCCATAGACGAGACTTTTTACGAATTGTCTGTCCTTCGGAAATGCTAGATAGTACAAATCTAGTACAGAGATGTGTTAGAAACAACATCATTAGAGAATGAGTGACGCACAGAGCTGTATAGAAAGTGTCCCGAAGAGTCCCCAGTTCAAGAGATAGCCGACGACCTGAATTGCCATGTTAGTGGCTGCGTAGGCGAAACACACGATTTGACAAACCAGCGGTCCAGACCTGAAATGCGATAACTCAGTACACAACACCCAGTTGAAGATTATGACTTACACCCGTTCTATAGGATAACCTGCGGGGACGGGCAGCATGCTGTGTCCGGGGTGGTTTTACAGATTCTGAAATGAAAGAACCTCGGGCTGTACATATATTATTGACAACCATCGTGGGAGACTTGAGGCGGCAAACAAATATCAAAAGGCGGGCCAGTATTACCTCACAGAAGACGAGGGGAAAGGCAGTTTGAGGACAGCCGGCATCTTCAATTCTCTAAGGTATAGCGGAAGAGATCATATTGGCGTGCTGATATCAAGGTAATAATTGAACTATCCCCAAAATAAAGTCTGAGAAAGATTTTTCACTGACCATACTATACGAGTGTTGCGTCCGACATCTTTTTTCTTGTCCAACAGGGGAATCGAAATTGGCTTCTTATACCTCCCGTGATCGGGAAGCAACGAGAACATCAGGTCGTGGGGGCCAAGCTCATTGATGAATCATGACTCATCAGGAAAACCAGTTTTCCTGCAGTAGATTCGGACCAGTTATCGTAGCCCGCGGCAGCCAACCATAGGCATGGGTTGCTACATCATTCTACCGGAGACTACCCAGCAGTACTGTAATTGTATGGCAATCTGTAAACCTGAATGGATACATACAATTATCATAGCCATCAGTACTAGGCTGGCTAGACCTCACTGCCAAGTGAATTCCGACGAGTCCGGTGAGTCGGCTCTGAGTCATCAGAGTGGCCGTGCCACGCTTGAATGATATCAGTGGTTGTCGATTCTGAGTCGGAGCGGGAGCATTAACGTTGACTTGGAGCCAGTGCTGCTGTTTCTGAAAGCTGTGATAGCATGTCCAGGAAGTTACGAACAGGCCTTGGAAGGGGGTCACGATGAGAAGGGTTGTAGCCGCCTCTGCCAGCAATAGGGGGCAGTAAACCATCTAAGTCAACATCGTAGTCGCCACAGTCAGACTCAGAGTCGATATCTTGAGGCTAAACACGTAAACTGAGTCCTTTCTGTTTCTTAACCAGATCCACTAGACCATGTATTGTAGGTAGCAGGACTCGAATTAATAAATGATTTTGTTTCGCAGTGCCGCTTCTGTACCAGTATCGCCGTGCTGGTACCAGTGGGTGAGCTGCCAGTGGAAGTGGTAGCGAGCGTGATCATGACATGTTGAAGGAAACGCAAGCGTGGGAAAGCATTGCATCATATGCTACCAAAATAGAAACCCCAAGGATGATCGATGACTACTACCATCTATCGCGCCAATGTACGAGAATTCTTGACATTCTTCCCCATACGACCATCACTGAAGATAATATCGTCAACATTGATTGCCATTGTGCCCTATCGTTAGGGTTTGACATGGTTTATTCCGGAGTCGTATGCGTAGCTTCTGCTCCTTGGAAAGTGGGTCTCAGCCCGGGAAGATTATAGGACCCCTCGGACACCTACACGTAGAAGAAGCGCTTCAAAGGTACCACCGACTTCACGTTCCACCGAAGCCATCGCCGGATTTGTTCAAGTCAATCGATATATTAATGCTGGAACGAACCCAACGTTATTGAGGAATAAGTACGAATATTTAGACCCTTCACAAGGACCGGGTGGCAGCATTACACATCTCGTCTGATTATTCGGATGAGCACGGTAATAAGTTGCTTGTATACAATGCTACGGGCGCTTTTGTTTTATCGATATGTGTTTCGCTTTATTGCACTATTCTCATCTTACGACTCGTAAACCTATACTTCCACGTCGCTTTTACAGCTTAATATTTGAGCTTTTTTGATGGGATGCAGGAGTAGCGAAGGACGTGAAGGCGCCTCATGGACTAGGAACTGGACCACTTGTCCTTTGAGAGAATCTTAATAATTTCTACATTCCAACTTGGTCAGGAACTTTTTAATAACGACATTGCAATCTCCTTAGACTCGGCTGTTATCCGTGTATCTAACTCTAAGATTGACTGACGTCGTACGTCACACTGTAAAGCGTTCGTATTGATTTAAGAGATTACGGGTTTTTTCGATACGTTCATGTTAATCAATGTCCTTCATCGCTGGGATAGGGTGGGCTCGACAAACATTTCCCTGTTGATTTCTAGCCCAGTGCACGGATTTGTCTCCCCTAGAACATATCCTATTTTACCGAACTAAATTCAGGCTGAAAACGCAGGTGGGTCCAACCATCGTTACCGAACTCAGGTATGAACTTGGAACGATGAGTGGCTACCCTGAAACGAGCAAAGCTTCAATGTGCTGATACTTATTACTTGTACACCTACAATATAATAACAGTAGTATACGCGACAGAACGACGCGACCATATGCCAGCGTGTAGGATATACGTGCGAAATTGTACAAGCCTGGAACAACAAAAAAAACAAGATCATAAATAGTAAGGCGAGGTGGGCTCAAAGAGTGCGCTCTAATAGTCACGCGGGGAGGCTCATATCGCCGTCCTGTGTTTTCTCCTGGGGGAAAATCAACTCCAGGAAAGCGTGCGAATCAAAATAACTGACACTCATTCGTCCCATTTCACCATCACTGCTGAATACTTCTGCAGTTATCGCAACCACTGGCGTTCGCTGTGCGCCCTGCGGCGTTGAATGGGAAGTGATATCCCTGATCATAGTGGTCGTGATCTCCATATCGGTAGAAGACGTATAGGTGTCCCGTCCACCCATAATCCGTATTCGCGAATTCAGTACCATGTAAATGGTATTAGCATACATCTTGGATACGACTAAAGCTGGCGCCACATAGAAGGCCTGATGAGGGGACGCAAAAAAGAGGATAAGGACGGTCAGAGCAACAACAGCTAAAATGAGCGGTACTAAGTTTTTGACGATGGCGGATGTAGGAAGTAGATACCAGTCACAGTTCCTGTCTCAATAGTGAGACGAATTATCTTTGTGACCAGAATTTGGGTGCTACGAAAACCAGTTTTGCTGCGCATAAGCTACGACATAGTACTATCAATGCCAATGAACGTACCCGAAAGAGAGAAAGAGCTCACATAGTAAGTCATGCAAAGAGCGATGATAATATCACACAAAGCATAGCCTCCGCACGAAATCTAGGAGTGAATCAGCACAATGAACACGGGATGACCTAGTTGGCTAATCACTCCGATGGCGATGGATGTCTTCTGGTCACTGGATGCAGTGAAGTCGCCCGTTCGGAAAATGCGGACCCCTGTGATCATAGCTGCCACGAAGCTGGTCAAAGATACCTGTCAATGGATGAACTAGACCACCACGGATCAAGAGCACGGCAACGAACACAGATGACGAATGCGGAGACAATTCGTGACCTTGACAATACGAAGATTCGGTATGCATAGAAACCCTGTCCGAGAGAAGCAGCTGTTTTCATGTTAAGCAGCAGAAATCCTAGGAGCAGAAGATGCTGTACGTACCAACAGCGTTGATCATGGGTACAATGAACCAGCTAAACTCTATTTTATTGGGGGCCTCCAAATCACCGAAGCTGTAGCCGAACACTGCGAAAGCATTGCGGGTAACAAGTATCGTCTGAGCCAATTCAACAATATAGATGCCATAGACGAGACTTTTTATGAATTGTCTGTCTTTCGGAAATGCTAGATAGTACAGGTCTAGTAAAGAGATGTATTAGAAACAACATCATTAGAAGAACATCTTTAGAGAATGAACGGCGCACAAAGCTGTATAGAAAGTGTCCCGAAGAGTCCCCAGTTCAAGAGATAGCTGACAATCTGAATTGCCATATTAGTGACTGCATAGACAAAACGCACGATTTGACCAACCAGCGGTCCAGTCCTGAAATGAAATGATTCAGTACACAGCACTTAGTTTGAAGATCATCACTTACAGCCGTTCTATGGGATAACCTGCAGGGACGGGCAGCATTATGTATCTGGGGGTGAAAGGCTGCCGTCTTCCAGAGGCACTGGATAAAGGACTCACAAATCACACCAGGGAACAGGAACGAGGTGTATCAGTGAAGCAAGGCGTGTCTACGATGAGTGGTGAAGTCCAGGGAAAGTGGGAAAAAGCAAGGAAGGAGGAGATGACTACCTACGCTACATATATATATCTATATATATCTCAGGTCCTCAATACGGTCCTGGGTGCTGTCCGATCTAGTCCCGCGTAGCTATATGAGAGCGGGCACGGTGGGATCGTTGTAAGCAGGGCTTACAGGGGACTGTTTTACAGATTCTGAAAGGAAAGAGCCTGTATATATATCATTGACAATCATCATGAAAGACTTGGGAGACGGCGAACAAATATCCAAGGCAGGTCAGTATCATATCACAGAAGCCAGTGAAAGGCAGTCCAAGTATCCCGATCTCAGCTGGTGTCCTTATCAACGATCAACGTATTAACTCATTGATTCTCCTTATTCTCTTCCACGAGTTGTGAAGAAATCTCAGAGTCAAAGTATAGCGGAAGGGATGCCGGTGCGCTAGTATCAAGCTGATATTACAGCTGTTCCAAGAATGGGGGCCAGTATCACATCACAGAGAACAGGTGAGAGGCAGTCCAAGTACTCCAGTTTCACGACCAGCATCCACATGGTTCGAGATCAACACATAGACTCATCTAGGTGATGATTTTGATTCAGTTCCTCAAGTTGAGAACATATCTCCAACGTATAGCGGAAGAGCCTATACCGACGCGCTAGTATGAAATTGATGTCAAAGCTACCCCATGCCAAAGGTGTGAGAAGGAGGGTTTTTGCTCACCGTGATATACAATTGTTGCGCCCGTCACCTAGCTATTTTATTCCTTCGTCCCAAGTGAATTGAAAGCGGCTTCTTATGCCTGATATCCTCTCATCGTCGAGAATGCTTTGGACATGTCAGGGTATGAAGTTGTACAGCCGTCGGAAGTTCGTCGGAACGTGACAGTGTCGTGACTTAATTGTCATTACGATACCATGATGAGTAGCAATCCGCCTAAACTTCTCTTGTGCTGAGTCTGAACCTCGCCCTTGACAGTCGTACTGCAATGAGACCCATCAAGGAGAAGCTACCGGGCCTGAGCTCATCGATGGCGGAAGGAAATGTAAGCGTGGGAAAGCAATGCACCACGTGTATCAAATAGAACTCCCAAGACACAAAGGACGACGATCATGATCCTGCACCTCTGCTCTATACCATACCACCATGGCTGGCGCCGACATAGTCCGTCGTACCTCTCCGCGCATAGTGCCGATGTCATCCTGGACGACATTCATCCCATTCATCGAAGGTCGAGGCACTTCACTCAATTAATATCCTTCTCGGTGAATTCCTTTACAAAATCATCAATACTGCCCAATCTCTCGTTACCGACAAGCTTAGAACGGGATTGCTGAGCGTTCTACCGACACCATCCACTACCACATCTTTCCACGACAACCCCTTCTACAGACATGTTCAGCCCAAACCACCTTGACCACCATGATTATTTCCCTTGACCTCGTCCTTACCGTGGCGCACCATCACCATTTACGAACCCCGCGCAGTCGTCACCACCTTCATCTTCGACGGCGCCGTCTGTGGTACTGAGGTCGCTGCATTCACATTGCTACAACCCTACTTCAAGGCAATTAACAAACCTCCCACCTGTCCTCATTTTCGTGGCTAGTATGGTCCCATTAGGGGTGGCGACGAGGACTCCTGCCGTCGCTTCGGCGTTGCGACGGACCCCATTCTTGTTACTTGCGACCTGGCTGTTATTTTCGATGCTTGTCTTCCTGTGTCCGTTATTGATTCAACTCCCATAGTGCTCCACTGCTTCTCATCATTGCGCTGGGTCCGTGCACTCAGAATACGATTTTGTGTATCATTGTTTGTTTTGTCGTAGCGTCGTCATCTGTTTCGCCTGCCCTCGCCACCAATAACTGACATCGAAGACAAGGTACAGGATTTGCGTGGGGAGTTTGTCCCTGACATCTTTGCCCTCGTGCCCGACGAGTTCTTGTCCCGCTTGCGGTCTGTATTAGGCGAGACATATACTCTGAACCCACAAAGATACTCTAACCCGCGAGACGTACTCAATAGTGTAGTGTGCCGGTACTAATATCAATACCAATACCAATACTATCTATCCCACCAATCTACGAGAATTCTCTACATTCTTTCCCATACAAACAGCACTTGAGATAAGTTTGTCGACGCTGTCGGCCAATGCGCCTTATCGCCAGCGTGGTTTATTCATGCGTAGCTTCAGTCCCGGGAAGATTATAGGATGGTGGACCCCTCGGACATCTAAACGTCGAAGAAGCACTACAAAGGTACTACTGATTGCACTGAAGCGACTGCGAGGTGTTTTCAAATCGATTGACATATGCTGGAACCAAACCAAAGCAAAACCGACGCTATTGAGGAATAAGTACAACCGTTATTTAGACCCCACACACTACCCGAGCCTGGTCTCGAAACCGTCCGGGGCAGCTTGCCAATCGACAAAGTCCGCGTGGCAGCCTTACACGTCTCATCTGATTGTTTTGACGAGCATGGTACTAAGTTGGTTGTATACAATACTACGGGCGCTTCGGTTTGATCAGTACGTGTTTGGCTTTATTGCACTATTCTCATCTTGCGACTTGTAAACCTATTGAGGCATGCACTGGGAGTAGCGAGGGATGTGAAGTATCTCATGGCCTAGGGCTGGATCACTTGTCCTTCGAGAGAATCTCTTTATAATTTCTAATTCCAACCTAGTCAGGAACTTTTCAACACTGATGTTGTAGTCCGCCTTAGACTCCGGCGTTATCCAATTATCAAACTCTCAGACTGACATCGCAGAAGACGAAGAATGATAGGAGTCAACACCACTAACACAGCACTCAGCGCAGCAGAAGACGACATGACAGTACAACTCCGACCGGATACCTGACTTACTAGGTGGATCGAGGAAGATTTGAGAGAGATGGGGGCAAGATAATTTGCAAGGAGCCATGCTTCAATTTGCTGATACATATTACTTGTACACCTAAAATATAAAAACAGTAGTATACGTGAGAGAACGACTCGACCATACGCCAGCGTGTAGGATGTACGTGCGAAATCTTACAAGCCTGCAACAAAAAGAAAATAAGACCATAAATAGTAAGGTGGGGCGGGCTGATGGCTCAAAGAGTGCACTCTAATAGTTACGCGAGGAGGCTCGTATCGCCGTCCTGTGGTTTCTCCTGGGGGAAAATCAGCTTCAACAATGTGCGAGAATGAAAATAACTGACACTCATTCGACCCATTTCATCACCACTGGTGAGTACCTCGGCAGTTATTGCGACCACTGGCGTGCGCAGTGCGCCCTGCGTTGGATGAGAGGTGATATCCCTGATCATAGTGGTCGTGATCTCCATATCGGTAGAAGACGTATAGGTGTCTCGTCCACCCATAATCCGGATTCGCGAATTTAGCACGATGTAAATGGTATTAGCATACAGCTTAGATGTGATCACGGCCAGCGTCCTATAAAAGGCCTGATGAGGGAATGCAAAAAATAGGATCAAGGTGACAAGAGCAACGACAGCTGAAATTAGGCGGTGTTAGGCCTGTGACAACGGCGGACGCAGGAAATAAATACCTGTCAGAGATCCAGTCTCAATAGTGAGACGAATTAGATTTGTGACCAGAATTTGGGTGCGGCGGAAACCAGTATTGCTGCGCAGAAGCTACAACATGATATCAGTGTCAATGAAGACAACTAAAGGAGAGAAGAGCTCACGTAGTAAGTCATGCAGATAGCAATGACAATATCACACAGAACAGAGCCACCGCACCAAATCTAGGAGTGAATCAGCACGATGAATTTGACTGGATATCTAGTTGGATAATTACTCCAACGGAGATGAACACCTTCCGGTCAATCAGTTTAGTGATGTCACCTGCTTGGAAAGTGCAGACACCTCCGAATATAGCTGCCACAGCGCTGGTCAAAGACACCTTTCAATGGATGAGCTACACTGCCATGGATCAAGAGCACGGCACCGAACCCAAACGACGAATGCTGGGACAATTCGTGACCTTGACAATATGAAGATTCGGTATGCATAGAAGCCCTGTCCGACAGAAGCAGCTGTACTCATGATGAGTAGCAACTAAACGAGTGGAAGATGCTTCACGCACCTATAGCGACCATGATGGGGACGATGAGCCCATCAAAATTTACTTCAGTAAGTGCCTCCAAATCATCAAAGCCATACCCAAACACTGTGAAAGCACCGTGCGCAATGAGTATCGTCTGAACAAATTCAACAATGTAGATGCCGTAGACAAGATATTTTATGAATTGTCTGTCCTTCGGAAATGCTAGATAGTACAGATCTAGTGAGAGAAATATATTAGAAATAACATTACTAGAGGATGAGCAACGCACAAAGTTGTACAGAAAGAGTCCCGAAGAGTCCCCAGTGCAAGAGATAACCGACGAGCTGAATCGCCGTGTTAGTGACTGCACAGGCCAAACGCGCAATTTGACAAACCAGCGGTCCAGACCTGAAATGGGATGATTCAGTACACAACACTCAATTTGAAGATCATAACTTACAGCTGTTCTATTTCTATGGTATAACCTGCGGGAACGGGCAGCATTTTGTATCTGGGGGCTATTTTACAGATTCGGAAGTGAAAGCACCTGTACATATATCATTGAAAACCATCGTGAGAGACTTGGGAGAGGCTGACGATAAACAGATACCGAAAGGCGAGCCAGTCTCACATCACAGAATACAAGGTGAAAGGCGGTCCAAGGACAACTGGTATCCTCAATCCAGATGAACGGATCAACAATTATTTTGAATCCGTTCCTCAAGTCGAGAAGAAATCTTCAAGGTAGAGCAGAAGAGATACCGGCGTGCTGACATCAAGTTGATAAAGTGTGAGAAGAAGTCGGAATTAATTGCTCACCATGTTATACACTTGTTGCATCTATATCTATCTATCTTCTTCCTCGTTCAATAGGCGGTTTGAAAGCAACTTCTTATGCTCGATATTCTCTGGCCATCGAGAGTATTTTTGATATATCAGCGTCCCGATGGTATGAGGTTGTACAGTGACGGGACCGTGGCAGTGTCTTTGACCGTCTTTGCAATGTTGTCTGAGCCTCCTCTTCCACAATTGTACTGCAACGAGAGCCGTCAAGGAGACATAAATCTGGGCCCGGGCTCATTGATGGATCATAGCGCAAGTGTGGGCCAAGCAAGAAGCAAAATTCAAACCTGGCGATTTCAGTGTCCGATGTCGACTAAATAAAACGAAAGAAAAAAGATGTGAGGTCAAAAACGGATTGCGCGGTGATTTTCGGTGAGTGCGGCAAATGTATCATGGCCCTTTTAGTTGACAGGCACACGGCACTGATGTCGCAAACATCGACACATTTCAGACTCCGCAGACACAACGACTCCACCTTAATATCCATCTCGCTAATCTACAATAATTCTTTGTGTTATTTCCCATACAAACAGCCCTTCAGATGAGGTCGTCAACGTTGACTGTTAACGCGTCCCATCATCAGGGATGTGACTTAACGTGATCTATCTGAAGCCAAACGTCAGAAACGGTGTGTTCAAGTTCAAGATCGACGTAGAAGGAATGAAATCGACGTTACTGAGGAGCACGGCCGTTTGGTTCATACACGATTTCGGCTCTGAAACTGTCCGAGGCCATCCACCGATTGGCAAAGGCCTACTGGAGATCTCCCGTGTCTCATCTGATTATTAGGACCAATATTGTAATCAGTTGCTCATACGCAGCACTATCGGGTGCGTGGGATTTATCAGTGTGTATTTTTCTTTATTATTACGCTATTCTCATCTTGCGACTATGCAGACTTGTAAACTATATTTCCACGTTGTATTTGCGCCATAACTTTCGAGCTTCAATCAAGCTTCAATGAGGAGAAGCAGGACTAGCGAAGGAGGTGCCTCAGGGACTAAGGACTGGATCACTTATCTTTCGACAGTATCTCTTTATAATTTCTGTTTTCCAACCCGGTCAGGAAATTCACAACGACGTCTTGATTTGCTTTGACCATTATTCATATTGAAACCCTCAGAGTAACTGACATAGTACCTCACAGTGCAAAACTTCCGCATTGATTTATGAGATTACGAGCCTTTCTCGATAGGTCCATCATAATCGATGCTCTTCATAGCCGCCGGGCTCGAGAGAAATTCCACCGTTTATGTCTAGTCCGGCCTACGGTGTCTCGCGAGGGATATATCCTACTTCATCACCCCGATTCCAGTTCGTAGCAGGCATCCAAACTATCGTTACCAAGCTTGGGTACTTAGAACGATGAACACAAACCCCGAATTCGCAGCAAAAGAAGACACGGTACAATTCTGTCCCAATACCTGACTTACTTGGTGTCGGTAGATCGAGGGAGATTTGAGGGAGATGGAGGTAAGATAATTTGCAAGGAGCAAAGTACACCTAAAATATAAAAACAGTAGTATATGCGACAGAACGACCTGACCATATGCCAGTGTGTAGGATGTACGTGCAAAATCGTACAAGCTTGGAATGAAGAGAAAAAAACCGTAAATAGTAAGGCAGGCCTAGAGGGGGCTCAAAGAATTCACTCTAATAGTTACGCTAGGAGGCTCATATTGCTGTCCTGTGTTTTCTCCTGGGGGAAAATCAGCTCCAGGAAAGCGCGCGAATCAAAATAACTGACACTCATTCCACCCATTTCATCAACACTGCTGAATACTTCTGCAGTTATCGCGACCACTGGTGTTCGCTGTGCGCCCTGCGGCGTTGAATGGGAAGTGATATCCCTCATCATAGTGGTCGTGATCACCATATCGGTAGAAGACGTATAGGTATCCCGTCCACCCATAATCCGAATTCGCGAATTCAGCACCATGTAAATGGTATTCGCATACAGCTTTGAGATGACAAAGGCTGGAGTTACATAGAAGAACTGATGAGGGAACGCAACAAACAAGATAACGGCGACAAGAGCAGCAATAGCTGAAATTAGGCAGTGTTACGCTTGTGTCAACGGTAAATGTAGGAGTCAATACCTGTCACAGATCCTGTCTCAATAGTGAGACGAATTAGCTTTGCAACCAAAATTTGGGTGCTACGTAAACCAGTACTGCTGCGCATAAGCTACAACATAGTACTATGAATGCCAATGAACATGAACGAAAGAGAGAAAGAACTCACATAGTAAGTCATGCAAAGAGCAATGATAATATCACACAAAGCATAGCCTGCGCCCGATATCTGGGAGTCAATTGGCACGATAAACTCGGAATATCTAGTTGGCTAATTACCCCACCGATGATAGACGTCTCCCGGTCATTGAGTTTAGTGACGTCACTTGCTTGGAAAGTGCAGACGCTTGCGATTATAGATGCTACAGTGCTGGTGAAAGAGACCTGTCAATGGATGAACTGGATCGCCATGGATCAAGAGCACGGCAACGAACGCAGATGACGAATGCTGGGACAATTCGGGACTTCGACAATATGAATATTCGGTATGCATAGAAGCCCTGTCCGACAGAAGCAGCTGTATTCATGTCAAATAGTACAAACCGAGCGGAAAATGCTGGACGTACCAATAGCGATCATGATGGAAAGAATGAGCCAATTAAAATGTATCGCAGTGAGTGTTTCCAAATCACCGAAGCCGTACCCAAACACTGCGAAAGCATCGTGGGCAACGAGTATCGTCTGAACCATTTCAACAATATAGATGCCATAGACGAGACTTTTTACGACTTGTCTGTCTTTCGGAAATGCTAGATAGTATAGATCTGACAATGAGAATGTAAGTAGAAATAGTATGACTAGAGAATGAGCGACGCACAAAGCTGTATAGAAAGTGTCCCGAAGAGTCCCCAGTTCAAGAGATAGCCAACGATCTGAATTGCCACATTAGTGACTGCATAGAAAAAGCGCACAATTTAACAAACCAGCGGTCCGGACCTGAAATGAGATGATTCAGTATACAACACTCAGTGAAGATCATAACTTACACCCGTGCTATGGGATAACCTGCGGGGATGGGCAGCATGTTGTATCTGGGGGCTGTTTTACAGATTCTGAAGTGAAAGAACCTGTACATATACCATTGAGAACCATCGTGAGAGACTTCGGAGACGGCGAACAAATACCCAAGGCGGGGTCAGTATCATATCACAGAACCAATGAAAGGCAGTCCGAGTATCCCAATTTCAACTGGCATCCTTATTAACGATCAATGCATTAACCCATCAGATTAATTATCCTGATTCTGTTCCACAAGCTGAGAAGAAATTTCCGAATCAGGATACAGTGGGAGAGATACTAGCGCACTAGTAACAGGCTGGAAAAGTATGAGAAGATGTCAGGATTAATAACTCACCGTGCTATACAATTGTTGCATCCGAATCTATCTATTTTCTTCCTTGTCCAATAGGTGAATTGAAAGCAGACTCAGCGTATGCCTGATAGTCACCCGGAGCGTTTTTCATCGAGAGAATTTTACATATATCACAGAGTCCTGACGGTCTGAAGTTGTAAAGGGACGAAACCGCGGCAGTATCCTTGACCGTCTTTGTGATGTTGTCTGAGCCTCCTCTTCGACAATCGTACAGCAACGAGAGCCGTCAAGGAGACATAGAACTGGGCACGGGCTCATTTGATGGTGAGTTGATCATGAGTGTCCGATGTGAACTAAATAAAACGGAAGAAAAAAGATGTGAGGTCAAAGTCGGATCGCGCGGTGATTTTCGACCAGTGCGGCAAATGTACCTGGCTCTTTTGTTGACAGGCATACGCCGGCAGTACAATTTCGTAAACATCGGCAGACGACACATTTGAGACTCCGCAGACACGAGTCAACGACCACCTTGATATCTATCTCGCTAATCCACGAGAATTCTTTGCGTTCTTTCCCATACAAACAGCACTTCACATGAGGTCGTCAATGTTGACTGCTAACGCGTCCCATCATCAGGGATGTGACTTAACGTGATTTATTCGAAGCCGAACGTCGGAAACAGTGTGTTCAAGTTCAAGGTCGATGTAGAAGGAACGAAATCAACGTTATTGAGGAGCACGACCATTTGGTTCGTACACGAGTCTGGCCCTGAGACTATCCGAGGCCACCCGTCGATTGACAAAGGCCTGCTGGAGGTCTCACACGTCGCACCTGATTATTAGGACCAGTATTGTAATCAGTTGCTTATATGCGGCACTATCGGGCGCGTTGCTTATGAACAGAAGAACTTCTGTGATGATAAATTCTTCAAAGGTGTCAATATCGGACGCGCGGGCTTTATCAGTGCGTTTTTTCTTTATTATTATGCTATTCTCATCTTGCGACTTTACAGACTCGTAAACTATATTTCCACATTGCATTTGCGCCATAATTTTCGAGCTTCGATGAGGAGAAGCAAGACTAGCGAAGGAGGCGCCTTAGGGACTAGAGACTGGATCGCTGGTCCTTCGACAGTATCTCTTTATAATTTCTATTGTCTAACCCGGTCAGGAATTTCATAACGACGTCTTGATTCGCTTTGACCATTATTCATATCTCAAACCCTCAGAGTAACTGACGTAGTACATCACAGTGAAACTTCAGTATTAATTTATGAGATTACGAGCTTTTCTCGAGAGGTTCATATGCTCGATGCTCTTCATAGCCGCCGGGCTCGAGAGAAATTCCACCGTTTATGTCTAGTCCGGCCTATGGGTGTCTCGCGAGGGATATATCCTACTTCATCACCCCGATTCCAGTTCGTAGCAGACATTCAAACCACCGTTACCGAGCTTGGGTATGAACTTAGAACGATGAATACAAACCCCGAATTCGTAAATAATTATATGTGTAAAAGGGGTGGAACACCTTAGCCAAGGCATAAGGTGTGAACTGGTATCGGTGTGTATGATACCGACACCATACCGGAGTGTTCCGAGGTATTGAAAAGGAAGATGGATAAAAGTAAACACAGCACTCAGTGCAGCAGAAGAAGACACGGTACAATTCCGTCCCGATACCTGACTTCGGTGCCGGTGGATTGAAGGAGATTTGAGGGAGATAGAGGTAAGATAATTCGCAACGAGCAAAGCTTTAATTTCCTGATACTTATTACTTATACACCTAAAATACAAACACAGTAGTATACGCCACAGAACGACCCGACCATACGCCAGTATATAGGATGTACTACTTGCAGGATCGTAAAAGCTGGGAACAGAAAAAATAAGGCCATAAATAGTAAGGCGGGGTGAGGCTCAAAGAGCGTACTCTAATAGTTACGCGAGGATGCTCATATCGCCATCCTGTGTTTTCTCCTGGTGGAAAATTAGCTCCAGGAAAGCGCGCGAACCAAAATAACTGACACTGATTCCATCCATTTCATCATTACTGCTGAATACCTCTTCAGTTATCATAACCACTGGCGTTCGCTGTGCACCCTGCGTTGAATGGGAAGTGATATCCCTCATCATGTTGGTTGTCATCTCTATATCGGTAGAAGACGTATAGGTGTCTCGTCCACCCATAATCCGGATACGCGAATTCAGTACCATATAAATGGTATTAGCATACAGCTTAGATATGATCAAAGATGGCGTCACATAGAAGGCCTCATGAGGGAACGCAAAAAATAGGATCGAGATGACCAGAGCGATGGCAGCTGAAATTAGACAGTGTTAGGCTTGTACCAACAGCGGAGGTAGGAAGTAAATACCTGTCAGAGATCCCGTCTCAATAATGAGACGAATTAGCTTTGTGACCAGAATTTGGGTGCGATGAAGACCAGTACTGCTGCGGATAAGCTACAACGTATCAATGTCAATAAAGATAGCTGAAAGAAAGAAAGAGTTCACGTAGTAAGTCATGCAGATAGCGATAGTAATATCACACAGGGCATAACCCGCGCACAAAATCTAAGAGTGAATCAGCACATTGAACACGAAATATCTAGTTGGCTATTTACCCCGATGGGGATGGAAATCCTAGGACTATTGATTTTACTGATGACATCTGCTTGGTCCGTGCAGACGCCTGCGATTATAGACGCCACAAAGCTGATCAAAGATACCTGTCGATGGATAAGCTAGTGTTTCATGGATAAAGAGCACGGTTACAAACACAGCTGATGAATGCGGGGACAATTCGCGACCTTGACAGTATGAATATTCGGTATGCATAAAAGCTCTGTCCGACAGAAGCAGCTGTATTCATGTTAACTAGCACAAACCGAGCGGGGTATACTGGACGTACCAATACCACCCATGATAGGGACAAATAACCAATTCAAATGTACATTAGTGAGGGCGTCCAAATCACCGAAGCCGTACCCGAACGATACGAAAGCGTCGTGGGTAAGGAGCATCGTCTGAGCAAATTCAATGATGTAGACTCCATAGACGAGACACTTTGTGAATTTCCTGTCCTTCGGGAATGCCAGATAGTACAGATCTATCAACAATAGTGGAGAAGAAGAGCATTAATAGAACATGAATGACGCACAAAGCTGTATAGAAAGAGTACCGAAGAGCCCCCAATGCAAGAGAAAGCCGACGATCTGAATTGCCATGTTAGTGACTGCATAGACGAAACGCACGATTTGACAAACCAGTGGTCCAGACCTGAAATGAGATGATTCAGTACACAACACTCAGTTTAGATCATAATTTACAGCCGTTCTATGGGATAACCTGCGGGGACGGGCAGCATTCTTTATCTGTGGACTGTTTTACAGATTCCGAACGGAAGGAACCTGTACATATATCGTTGACGACCATCGTGAGAAACTTGCAAGATGGGCAAACAAATACCCAAGGCGGACCAGCATCACGCCACAGAAACTAAAGTGAAAGGCGGTTGGAGTAACCTAATTTCAACCGGTATCCTCATTAGCAATCGACGTATTAACACCTCAAATCAATTGCCTTGATTCCATCCCGCAAGTTGAAAAGATGTTTTCCAGCTAGGAATAGATACCGGCGCGCTAGTATCAGGTTGGTAAAGTGTGAGAAAAGGCCAGAGTTAATTACTCAACATGCTATACAATCGTTGCGTACGATATCTATCTATTTTCTTCCTCGTCCAACAGGTGAATTGAAAGCAGCCACTTATGCCTGATACTTTCCCATCATCGAGAGTATTTTTGATATATCGCGGTGTCCTGATGGTGGTGGTGGTGTTTTACAGTCAACTCCGGCAGTGTCTCTGACGATATGAAGTTGTACAGCCACGGGACTGCGGAAGTATCCTTGACCGTCTCTGCGATGTTGTCTGCCAGAGCCTCCTCCTCACTGCAACGAGAGCTGTCAAGGAGACGTAGAATTTGCGTAGATCTGGGCCCGGGCTCATCGATGGATTGTGGCTCGGAAGGGAATGCAAATGTGGGAAAGCAAGAGGCGAATTTTAGAGCTGGCGGTTTCAGTCTGATTTCGCAAGAAAAAAGGTGTAAAAAGGATGTGACGTCAAAATCGGATCGCACGGTCATTCTCGATGAGTGTGGCGGCCCTTATGGTCTGAGTTTGAAATTTAGTTGACACACGCACACGGCAGCACCGATTTCGCAAGCATCAGCAAATGACACGTTTCAGACTCTGCAGACACAACGACCACCTTATTTATCTCGCTAATCCACAAGAATTCGTTGCATTCTTTCCCATACAAACAGCACTTCAGATTAGGTTGTCAGTTGACTGCCAATGCGTCACGTCATCAGGAATTGACATGATTTATTCGAAGCCAAACGTTGGCAACAGTGTTGCTGAGTCGCTCCCTTCAACGTTTAAGCTCTGGTCTCAACCCGGGAAGATTTAGTATGAGACTTCTACATGTTGAAGAAGTGAAGCGCTTCAAAGGTATCACCATAGATTTTTCAAGTTGATCGATGTAGAGGAACGTCACGGTAATCATTATTGAGGAGCATGACTATTTCGACCGTACACGAGTCTGGTCCTGATGCTGTCCGAGGCGACCTGACGATTGACAAAGGCCTGGTGGAGTCCTTGCACGTCTGATCCGGTTTTTTGGACGAGTATGGTAATGACTTGGTTGTATACGCTTTATTACACTATTCTCATCTTATGACTTGTAAATCTATACTTCCATATTGCATTTGAGGCAAATTTACGAGCTTTTATGAGGGGATGTGGGAGTAGCAAATTATGCGAAGGTGCCTCATGGACTGAGGACTGGATCACTTCAACAGAATCTCTTTATGATTTTTACTTTCCAGCTTGGTCAGGAACCTTTTAATAACGACGTTGTAATCTGCTCTGCCAGCCGTTATCCATATATTAAACTCTCAGATTGGCGTTGTACGTCACACTGCAAGAGATTACGGAGTTTTTTTCGATGGGTTCATCTTGATCGGCGACCTTCATTACTGGGCCCGATAAATATTTCTAGTCTGGTCTACGGATGTGTATCACCTAGGACATATCCTACTTTACCGAACTGGAGTCGGGATGAAAAACGCAGGTGAGCCAAACCATCGTTACCGGGCTTGGGTACGAACTTGAATGATAAGTGCAAACTCCGAATTCATAAATAACTATATGTATAAAAGGAGTGGAATACCTTAGCGAAGGTGTAAGGTATGAATTGGTATCGGTACGTATAACACCGACACCATATCGGAGTGTTCCGGGGTATTGAAAACGAGGAAGAGAAAGATTGCCAATGTAGTAAGTAAACACCACCAACACAGCATTCAACGCAGCAGAAGAAGGCACGGTCCAACTCCATCCCGAAACCTGACTTACTACGTGGATCGAGGGAAATTTGAGGGAGATGGGGGCAAGATAATTCACAAGGAGCAAAACATTAATTTCCTGATACTTATTACTTATAACACCAAATATATAAAAACAGTAGTCTACGCGACAGAACGATCCGACCGTGCGCCAGCGTGTAGGACGTATGCGCGAAATCGTACAAGCCTGGAACAGAAAAAACAAGACGATAAATAGTAAGGCAGCCTGGTGGGCTTAAAGAATGCACTCTAATAGTTATACGAGGAGGCTCATATCGCCGTCCTGTGGTTTCTCCCGGAGGAAAATCAGCTTCAACGACGTGCAAGAATGAAAATAACTGACAGTCATTCGACCCATTTCATCATCACTGGTGAATACCTCTTTAGTTATAGCGACCACTGGCATTCGTTGTGCGCCCTGCGTTGAATGGGAAGTGATATCCCTCATCATAGTGGTCGTCACCTCCATATCGGTAGAAGACGTATAGGTGTCCCGTCCACCCATAATCCGGATTCGCGAATTCAGTACCATGTAAATGGCATTAGCATACACCTTGGATTGGACCAAGGATGGGGTCCAATAGAAGGCCTGATGAGGGAATGCAACAAAGAGGATAAAGGTGGCCAGAACAACAACAGCTACAATTAAGCGGGGTAAGCTTGTGGCAACGACAGATATAGGTAGTAAAAACCTGTCACAGATCCTGTCTCAATAGTGAGACGAATTATCTTTGTGATCAGAATTTGGGTGCGACGGAAACCAGTATTGCTGCGCATAAGCTACGAAATAGTATCAGTGAATGAAGATAACTGAAGGAGAGAAGAGCTCACGTTGTAAGTCATGCAGATAGCAATGACAATATCACACAAGACAGAGCATCCGGACGGAATCTAGGAGTGAATCAGCACGATGAACACAGAATATCTAGTTAGCTATCTACCCCGAGGGAGATAGATATCCTTATGTTATGAATTTCAGTGAGGTCGTCTGCTTGGAAAATGTAGACGCCTGCGATTATAGCTGTCACAGAGCCGATCAAAGATACCTGTCGACGGATGAGCTAGGCTGCCACGCATCAAGAGCACGGCAACAGACACAAATGATGAATGCTGGGATAATTCGTGACCTTGACAGTATGAAGATTCGGTATGCATAGAAGCACTGCCCGACAAAAGCAACTGTAATCACGATGAGTAGTAGAATACGAGTAGAAGATTCTGTACGCACCAATAGCGGTCATGATGGGAACAACGAGCCAATTAAAATGTGTCTCGACGGGTGCCTCCAAATCACCGAAGCCGTAGCCGAACACTGCGAAAGCGTCGTGGGCAACAAGTATCGCCTGAACCAATTCAACAATATAGATGCCATAGATGAGACTCTTTACGAATGGTCTGTCCTTCGGAAATGCTAGATAGTACAGATCTAGTGAAGAAATGTATTAGAAATAACATTACTAGAGGATGGGCGACGCACAAAGCTGTATAGAAAGTGTCCCGAAGAGTCCCCAGTTCAAGAGATAGCCGACGATCTGAATTGCCATGTTAGTGACTGCATAGACGAAACGCACGATTTGACAAACCAGCGGTCCTGACCTGAAATGAGATGACTCAGTACATAACACTCAGTTTGAAGATAATAGCTTACACCTGTTCTATGGGATAGCTTGCGGGGACAGGCAGCATGTTGTATCTGGGGGCCGTTTTACAGATTCTGAAGGGAAAGAACCTGTAATATATCGTTGACGACCATCGTGAGAGACTTCGGAGACGGCGAACAAATACCCAAGGCGTCCCAGTATCGCATCACAGAAGACGAGGTGAAAAGCAGTCCAATTACCCCAATTTCAACTGGTATCCTCATTAGCAATCAAGAAATTAGAGCATCAAATTGATTGTCTTGATTCCATCCTACAAGTTGAGAAGATATTTCCGAGCCAGGATACAGCGGAAGAGATATCGGCGCACTAGTATCAGGTTGGTAAAGCGCGAAAAGAAGTCAGAATTAATTACTCGCCATGCTATACAATTGTTGCATCCGTATCAATCTATTTTCTTCCTCGTCCAACAGATGAATTGAAAGCAGCTTCTTATGCCTGATATTCTCCCGTCATCGAGAGTATTTTTCCTATATCACAGTCCTGACGGTATGAGGTTGTACAGCGACGGGACCGCGGCGGTGTCCTTGACCGACCGTCTTTGCGATGTTGTCTGAGCCTCCTCCTCGACGATCGTACTGTAACGAGAGCCGTCAAGGAGACATAGAACTGGGCCCGGGCTCATCGAAGGATCATGGCTCGGAAGGGAATGCAAGTGTGGGAAAGCAAGAAGCAACATTTAAACCTGGTGATTTCAGTGTCTAATGTCGACTAAATAAAAGGCAAGAAAAAGGATGTGACGTCAAAATCGGATCGCGCGGTCATTTTCGATGAGTGCGCCGTGGCCTTTATGGTCTGAGTTTGAAATTTAGTTGACACGCGCGCACAAGCATCAGCAAATGACACGTTTCAGACTCTGCAGACACAACGACCACCTTATCTATCTCGCTAATCCATAAGAATTCGTTGCATTCTTTCCCATAAAAACAGCACTTCAGATTAAGTTGTCAGTTGAATGCCAATGCGTCACATCATCAGGAATTGACGTGATTTATTCGAAGCCGAACGTTGGCAGCAGTGTGGCTGAGAGCCGCTGAGTCGCTCCCTTCAACGTTTAAGCTCTGGTCTCAACCCGGGAAGATTTAGTATGAGACTTCTACATGTCGAAGAAGCAAAGCGCTTCAAAGGTATCACCAAATATTTTTCAAGTTGATCGATGTAGAAGGAACACAATCAACGTTATTGAGGAGCATGACTATTTCGACCGTACACGAGTCTGGTCCTGACACTGTCCGAGGCGACCTGACGATTGACAAAGGCCTGGTGGAAGCCTTGCACGTCTGATCCGGTTATTTCGACGAGTATGGTAATGAGTTGGTTGTATACAATGCTACGGGCGCGTGGGTTTATCTGTATGTGTTTTGCTTTATTACACTATTCTCATCTTACGACTTGTAAATCTATACTTCCATATTGCATTTGAGGCATAATTTACGAGCTTTTATGAGGGGATGTGAGAGTAGCAAATTATGTGAAGGTGCCTCATGGACTGAGGACTGGATCACTTGTCCTTCGAGAGAATCTCTTTATAATTTCTACTCTCTAACTTGGTCAGGAACCTTTTAATAACGACGTTGTAATCTGCTTTGGCCGTTATCCATATATTAAACTCTCAGATTGGCGTTGTACGTCACACTGCAAGGGATTACGGAGTTTTTTTCGATGGGTTCATCGTGATCGGCGACCTTCATTACTGGGCCCGATGAACATTTCACCGTCCATTTCTAGTCCGGTCTACGGATGTATATCACCTAGGACATATCCTACTTTACCGAACTGGAGTCGGGCTGAAAAACGCAGGAGAGTCAAACCATCGTTACCGAGCTTGGGTACGAACTTGAACGATGAGTGCAAACCCCGAATTCATAAATAATTATATGTGTAAAAGAAGTGGAATACCTTAGCGAAGGCGTAAGGTATGAATTGGTATCGGTACGTATAACACCGACACCATATCGGAGTGTTCCGGAGTATTGAAAACGAGGAAGAGAAAGATTGCCAATGTAGTAAGTAAACACCACCAACACAGCATTCAACGCAGCAGAAGAAGGCACGGTCCAACTCCATCCCGAAACGTGACTTACTATGTGGATCGAGGCAAATTTGAGGGAGATGGGGGCAAGATAATTCACAAGGAGCAAAACATTAATTTCCTGATACTTATTACTTATAACACCAAATATATAAAAACAGTAGTCTACGCGACAGAACGACCCGACCGTGCGCCAGCGTGTAGGACATATGCGCGAAATCGTACAAGCCTGGAACAGAAAAAACAAGACGATAAATAGTAAGGCAGCCTGGTGGGCTTAAAGAATGCACTCTAATAGTTATACGAGGAGGCTCATATCGCCGTCCTGTGGTTTCTCCCGGAGGAAAATCAGCTTCAACGACGTGCAAGAATGAAAATAACTGACAGTCATTCGACCCATTTCATCATCACTGGTGAATACCTCTTTAGTTATAGCGACCACTGGCGTTCGTTGTGCGCCTTGTGTTGAATGGGAAGTGATATCCCTCATCATAGTGGTCGTGATCTCCATATCGGTAGAAGACGTATAGGTATCCCGTCCACCCATAATCCGGACTCGCGAATTCAGTACCATATAAATGGCATTAGCATACAGCTTAGATATGATCAAGGCTGGCGTCATAAAGAAAGCCTGATAAGGGAACATAAAAAATAGGATCGGGATGACCAGAGCAATGGCAGCTAAAATCAGACGTTGTTAGGCTTGTGACAACGGTGGATGTGGAAAGTAAATACCTGTTAGAGATCCTGTCTCAACAGTGAGACGAATTAGCTTTGTGACCAGAATTTGGGTGCGACGGAATCCAGTTTTGCTGCGCATAAGCTACAACGTGTCAACATCAGTGAAGACAACTGAACTTAGAAAAAAAGGGCTCACGTAGTAAGTCATGCAGATAGCGATGGCAATATCACACAAGGCATACCCCGTACATGAAATCTAGGAGAGAATCAGCACAATGAAACGGATATCTAGTTGGCTATTTACCCCGATGGAGATGGACATCCTCCGGTCATTAATATTAGCGATGTCACCTTCTTGGAAAATGCAGACGCCTGCGATTATAGCTGCCACCAAGCTGGTCAAAGACACCTGTCGATGGATGAGCTAGAGACTATCATGGAATAAGAGTACGATAACAAACACAGATGATGAATGCAGGGACGATTCGTGACCTTGACAGTATGATTATTCGGTATGCATAGAAGCCCTGTCCGACAGAAGCAGCGGCATTTGTGTTAAGTAGCACCAACCGAGCGGGATGTACTGGACATACCAATACCACCCATCATAGGGACAAGGAGCCAATTAGAATGTACATCAGTGAGGGCATCTAAATCACCAAAGCCGTACCCGAAAATTGTGAAGGCGTCGTGGGTAACGAGGATCGTATGAAACAATTCAACGATATAGATGCCATAGACGAGACTTTTTACGAATCTTCTGTCCTTCGGAAATGCTAGATAGTACAGATCTGGTAACAGAGATCCATTAGAAACAACATCATTAGAGAATGAGCGACGCACAGAGCTGTATAGAAAGTGTCCCGAAGAGTCCCCAGTTCAAGAGATAGCCGACGATCTGAATTGCCATGTTAGTGACTGCGTAGACGAAACGTACGGTTTGACAAACCAGCGGTCCAGACCTGAAATGAGAGGATTCAGTACCCAACACTCAGTGAAGATCGTGGCTTACAGCCGTTCTATGGGATAACCTGCGGGGATGGGCAGCATGTTGTATCTGAGGCCTGTTAAACGGATTCTCAAGGGAAAGCGCCTGTACATATATCATCGACAACCATCGTGGGAGACTTGCAAGACGGCAAACAAATTCCAAAGGCGGGCCAGTATCACATCACAGAAGACGAGGTAAAAGGTAGTTCAAGTGCCCCAATTTCAACTGGTATCCTCATTAGCGATCCACACGCATTAACACCTCAAATTGATTGTCTCGATTCTGCCCCACAAGTTGAGAAGAAATTTCCGCGTCAAAATACAGCGGAAGAGATATTGGCGCACTAGTACAGTATCGGGTTGGTAAAGTGTGAGAAGAAGTCAGACTTGATTACTCACCATGCTTACAATTGATGCATCCGAATCTATCTATTTTCTTCCTCGTCCAACAGATGAAATGAAAGCAGCTTCTCATGCCTGATATTCTCCCGTCATCGAGAGTATTTTTCATATATCAGTGCCCTGATGGTATGAAGTTGTACAGCCACTGGACCCTGGTAGTGTCCTTGATCGTCTTTGCGATACTATGATGGGTAGCAATCTCCATATGAGTCTATTTTGCGCCGAATAATTTCTGAATCATGTTGTCTGAGCCTCCTCCTCGACAATCGTGCTGCAACGAGACGTCAAAGAGACATAGAACTGGGCCTGGGCTCATCGATGGACAATAGATCAGGAAATATAAGCGTGGAAAAGTAATAGGCAACCTGGCGATTTCGCGTCAATTTCAGTGTCTGATATCGGTTGAATATAGTGGAAGAGATACTCGCCAATATCAGGTTGGTATTGAAACTGCCCCCAGAATAAAGTGTGAGCAGAACAAGGCAAAATTCGTTACTCGCTATGCGGGCTTGCCATTCTTATTTCCTCTACTGCGAGCGTTAAATTTTAGAAACGCCCTATATAACTGTCGTGATCTATCTATTTTTGTGCTCATTCAACAGGTGAATTGAAAGAAACCCTGGCCTGATGTTCGCCATTGGAAATATTTTTGATACATCACAGTGGCTTGTGTTTTGATGTTCGCACGAAGTCATACAATCATACTCGAACGCGGCAGTGCCATTGATTATCTCTGAACTGTGATGAGCAGCAATCTCCACGGAAATCTCTTTGCGCCGTACCATTCCTGATCGGTGTTGTTCGAGCATCCCCCTCGACAATCGTGCTGCAACGAGGGCCGCCAAGAAGTGATAGATGTCCTGCGTCGTGGTGGTGTCTCTGCTAAAAAGTTGCGCCTCATCCAGAACGCCCCTTAGACCTGCGCGGCGGTACTTTTTCGCCCTTGAGTCGAAGGATCGAGAAGAAGTGACACTACCACTAGTACCTGGTAGCTCAAGGGATCAACTTGCAGTTGGGATGAAACAAAGCTCATTGACAAGGATCAGTAAGAATACATATATGCAGATTCCTTCGTAGAATATGGCGGCGCCGTGAGACTCACACCTTGACGACGGTGTACTTGATAGTTGGATACCTCTTCTCCCTTAATTCTTGGACGTAGCTGTGTACGATGAATACACCATCTGTGGGAGAACATGCATCAGACCCAGAACAATAGGAATCTCTCGTCAAACGTACAGAATTGGATCAACCATATGACGGCACAGATCGCAGTAATGGCTGCCTTCGATACGTTTAGGGCAGTATGGCACACGCTTGCCACATCCTCTGCGCCGACGTCGACCTCTAAAGAATCTGTGCAGTCAGCGCTAGGTTGTTTATCGTATTCCTTGCTGTACAGCTCGGTCAAAGCAATGACTCCTAGGACCAAGCTGGCGATGAACGAGCCGAATTGCATGCCATTGAATGCTGCAACCAGCTTTACTCTTGCTGTGAGTGCCCCGACCAAGCTACAAAAAGTCAGCATCCTGGTAAGAAGAGGGGTAGGGGACGTACCCGAAGAGAGAGATGAGGACGATGAAGGTGTATAGGCCGGCAATGACCCAGATCATTCTTTCGTGGCTTTTGCTTAGGACAAGAGAGTGATTCAAGATGGCATTAACGTTAACCCATCCTCCTATCGCGACAAGAACGCTGCCGAGCAACGTCAATGCCACGATGATCTGTGCGAGGGTAAATCTTAGGGTGTGCAGAGGTCACAGCAGCATACACACCACGACGCCCAGGCGCAAAGGCAAACAGCAAAGAAAATGATGCCAACGCATATTATATGAGAAGAAGAACGTACAGATAGCAGTTTTCCCTGTTCGGGGCTTTTATATTCTTTCGAGTGACGCAGGTCTGAGGTCTGAATGCATATAGGACGGATGGTCTCGGAATTTTCGATCGAGCACAGCCAGAGAAGACATAGCTAATAAAGTGAAACTCAAAAGTGACTCAGGCAGGGGCGGCATCGGCGGTCGCTAAGCATTACAGAAGGACGTCGGCGTGCAGACGAACGAGCGGTCAATGCCATTTCAGGATGCCGTGGCCCTGACAAAGTCTTTCTTAAAAAGGAAACACAATGCCGCAAAACTTTTTTTGCCCGGAAACGGCCTTTATGAGGAGCGCGCCAGAACCATCACTGCGGATGGGGCGCGCAGCAGGAACATGAAAGGAAGGACGGTGTCTCTTTCTGACCATGATTATCCTGGAAGAGGATGAATGTACTCCTCTGAAGGGAGACTCTACGACACCAGTTTCTCCTACTTCACCTTCACAACTATCTTCACCCGACTCACCACCTTCGTACAATGAAGCGGTTGTCCGTAATCCCTTCAGTCGTCATCCGTCGTACGATGCTATTCCAATCCCTGATACTTTGAGCCTGGAGTCCTTGGACCGAGTTTCTAACAAGAGGCAGCGAAGGAGGAATAAGCACAGAGTTCATATGATGCTGCTGTTTTTGGCCCTTACAGGGTGCATTGTATTCTGGTTAATGTTTGCCATCGTACGTTGGATTTTCCCGTTGAACGTCTAACGCCGCTCACCTAGGTGACTTAGTTCTTTGCACCCGGTGGACTTGCTGTAAGTTCATTCGTCTACTGGCGTTATGGTGCTACGGTTGACTTGTGTATTTGTTAGCGAAATGGCCGGGTAAGTTACAAATCATAGCGCGACATGACATTTGATCTTTATATTCATTGTTTAGAGAAATCCGCCTCCGGGGCCGCCTCCAGATGGCGTAAGTGAGTTGCTCTGGGACGCGCTAACTAATACTCAACTCAATTTAGGGTAAGCATCGTGCGCCGTCTCCGGAAGAGGAAGAAGAAAAGGTATGTCTTTCATTCCAAAATAATATTGTGACTCGTTCTTATGTCGATGTAGTCTCGGGGGCCTCCAGATGGCAAAGACAGCGTAGGTATTTCTTTAAGATGTAGTGCTTCCTCTGTCTCATTTCTTCATAGCCCCATGATGATGGTCCGCCTCTCCATCCGGACGATGCTGTAAGTTCTTCTACTACTGCTAAAATCACTCTGATCCCCAAGCTTCGTTAGTACAGAGGCCCTAGCGATGAGCATTGTACCTTTTTACAACATCTGCTTCGACCTCACCTCTGCCAAACCTCCGGAGGACCGTGAATCTCAACATACCCTTCAGAATATCATACTTGTCTTGAGGTTGAATACAATTTTAGATTCCTCGTTTTTGTACTTCCCTTCGACGAATATGGGTTGATAGAAGACTACAGCGCTGGAGCGGGATACACTGGGCAAAGCGTGAGTTTCCTTCGCTTTCCCAATCAAGTAAAGCAAGTTCGAGAAAGTTAGTTACCAGCTGCCCGTCCTGTTTTGAATTTTTCTCAATTTTTACGGCAGTTCCCTTTGCTTCAAGTTCCATATCGCAAAAGGGGCGATAAGTAGGATTTTAATTCCTTAGCAATTCTTTTTTTCCTTTGCGTAGTGACGAAAAAATAAAGTTGGGGTTCGATAGAATAATGGTCACTACCAAAAAACTGGCTTTCAAGTTCTCCACCGAAAGCACTATCCGGCCCGTGAGTTCCGCGATGGTTACCGGCAAGTTACCGGGGCTTCTACCCTGCTGTCAACTCATGCAGAAGACCACGAAATCCCCACAAAGTGAAGAAGCCGAAGTGAGTATCCTGACCCTCGCCACAGTCTCTGCTCAAATCCTGTTGCTAGAATACCTACTCGAAAGCTGCAAAGGCAGAGCTTGGAAGGAAATACGACATTGCCTTCCGCTTATACATCAAAGCTGCCGAGATCTTCCTGCACCTCAGTCGATCCAACGATGCACGCGAGCAGGAAAGGTCGAAATGGAAGACCAGTGCTTCTAAGGCTCTAGAAAGGGCCGAGAAGATCAAAGCGTTCACGCAGCAGAAAGCTACTTCGCCGTCGAGTAGCCAATCCACCGGGACCGAAAATCGCTCGAACATGACCCTGACACCCGTCGGGGTAGACCACTTCTCAGAACGTAAGTCGTGCTGTCCGATATGAGCGTACTGAACAAATGGGCTACAGGTGAACAGTATTATGTACTCCAGAAGGGCAGCGTTGTCAACGGGCTCAGGTTCCCACTGTGGGATGGAGAAGGTCCGGGTTCAAAATCGACTTTGTTGTACGAGTATGTTGTTCTCTGTATCTCTGAGTGGTTAAGTCCTTGAATGTTGACAGGGATCCTGATGGCCAGCCCAGTTTGTCACCTGAACAAGTAGAATTATCGACGGTTTGGCGACGGCCGGATGCTGAGTTCCGATCCCTGGGCTCGGACCAAAGAGCGCTTTCAATCAGGCCCCAGGACATAGTGCAGCAAGTTGTCACGGACTGCTCAGTGTGCGCGTCCTTATCCGTAAGCCTGGAACATAGTCGCAGATTTCCTTTAAGAGTAAGTCCGTCTTAAGCTACCTTGTACCAGCGAGCTGACAGCTTCCTGGAAGTCGTCCTCGTGTCTATATTACTCTTCAAAGACTGGTCGCTGCGATGTGAAGGTTCTCTTGAATGGAGCTAGCCGACGCGTATGTATCTCGTTTTACAGTATTCAGTTTTTGATCAACGTGATCATACTATAGATAGGTCTGTCTTCCCGAATCACTGTTATCTTTGATTCACAAATTGTACCCCAGTCATTGATGATAAGCTGCCCTATCACCCTAACCTCTCTTCTTTGATGTGCATGACCTGTCGCGTCCAAGAAGGCTCTGATTTACCGAGGTCGGTAATTTGGCCGAGTCTCATCGAGAAATCCGTATGTTGTTCTGATTCTCGTTTCCACATGCCCCCCCTTACGAATAAGCGAATAGTACATGAAGTTAATGGGAGGATACGATTTCCCTGGATCGTGCGTCGTAATCCTCATTCCCCTTTTCATCCAATTTTAATTTTGCAGCCTAGAAATTCATGTATTGACCTTCAGTCAGTCTTTCCACTGCCGAAGCCTCTCATTTTCTAAAACCCGGCAGCATTTTTGGCGGGTGGATACCCGAGCAGCTAGATATCCAAAGGTAGGCCATCGTATAGAACATTCCTAGAGTATGCAGTTAAAGCTGCCCGCAGCAGCAACTTCGAACGTGAAAAGACTTGGTCCAAACTTCTGGAAGGCTTCACTCGCGGTTAGTCGCACTACGCTTAGATCATGCAGATTCTCATCGTTCTGAAAGGCGACTGTGTTTTAACATTGGGGACTGGCGCGAGACCCGGCATACGCTGGGACTCGGTAGACATTTTGTCGTCCCACAGTTATGCAGTAATAGGTGAGCAGGGCTCTCGCTGCAGCTGAAATGTTTGTAACACCGATACCACGCAGACGTTGAGGAGAATGACAAAGAGCGAGTATTAACCGTCTTAGACCCATGGATATCCCCAGACGATGATAAGCAGGAGACAAGTTAGTGGAATCGTTGTACGTTGAAGAAGATTTCTCAGATATACCAGGAATCTTGCGTATACCATGGTTGGATGTCCTTGTCGTCTTTGACGGCATCTATCTCAGTTGGGATCCGCAGGGCTGGAAGAACTCATTGACATTTCACGGGTTCGTACAATGATTCCTTGATCGTGCTTGCTATTGTTTACTCCAGTTGTAGACGATGGAAGAAGAAAGCATGTGATAATGGTAAGAAGCTGATTGACCCTGTCAACGTTGCCATTCGCCTCATTGTTCTTGCAGGCTGCACGCGTCAACTCAGAGCCAACTTCAGTTTTACAGACAGCACAGTCACGGATGACGAGATCTGGGTCTTATTAACGCGACACCTTTCAACGAGCCTGGAGACGTCTGAGTTTATAGCTTTACAAGTGGAAACAGATGACGACAACATCAAGGTTTGCGATAACAGTCTACTCTCTGCAAAGGTGATATCAAGTTGGTTTGTACCCTACTCTTCATTTACGCGCGCTGCAGGGGGTGTACACAAATAGTACCCATGTGCTCGTAAGTTTCCGTCTGTATACACGAGCCGCAACACTCACATCAATCCAGGTTAAATCTAGAATTTCTAAACATCAACCTTCCGGAACCTTGGTTATACTTGCTTCGTACGATGGGAAGTCTCAAGATGTCGGGTTTACGTTGACTGTGTATGCCCGTTCTGCTGTCACGATCTCATGGGATACCAACGTTCCGATACCGCCGTTCACTGCAGAGGTGCTTTGTTTAGATACTCACGTTGCTTGCTTCGCTCATAGTAGAACCAGATTGACAGTTCATTCACGCAGAAAAATGCAGGAGGAAACTCTACATTTCCGACGTACATGGTCAACCCTCAATATCATCTACAAATCCACCCGATGGCGAATATTCGAAGCAAATCCAAAGTCGACTTGACCATGCATACAACGAAAGATCTACCCGTCAATATAACGGTCGTGTGGTCTCAGGGTCTTCGTGTGTTTGAGTACGCTTGACTTCACATGTTTAGTAGTTATATGTACTAACAGTAGACAGGCTCGCTGAGAAAGACGTCGTTTCCAGCTCGGGTGCATACAGCTATGGTTTAGCCAGGCTTTCGCAACAACTAGGAGGTAGGATAGTTATGCCAGGCTCGTATGTCTTTTGAAATTGACATCAGTTTTCTCATAGCTGGGGACTACAACGTCATACTCTCGGCTCTCGAGCCACACAAGACTGGCTCATATCTCCTGAAGGTGGAGAGTACTTCGCGGTTTGACTTGACTCCCATTCCACAGGAAGGCGTCGGGATGTATAGCAGGGTAATTCGCGGTGCATGGTGGGTCAGCACTTACTGTAGGCGGTCGTATTGTTCTGATGCGTGCACCTAGGGATGTTGACACAGCGGTGGGAGGGCCTAGCTTCAAGCAGTACGCACACAACCCCATATATGAAGTCGACTGCCCATCAGCCGCTCAGATGAAGTAAGCATATACAAATATTATCCCAAACGCATTCTCTTCACAATAGTGAATTCACAGAGTCCGACTGCAGCTCGTTCGTCCCTCATCCAGCTCTCCGCTTAACGTCACTATATACCCTGCCGGTGCATCTGAATATACCGCTTCACATCTAGCCACGTCTGGTGCGTACGATGATGCTATTTCTGGCGTCGTCACGCCGCAGATATCCCTCAACCGAGGGAAGTACTGGATCATACCCTCGACGTTCAATCCGGGAATCGAAGCTGCGTTCCAGCTGATTGTTTATAGCTCTGTCTCGGGAGTAGAAGTTGAACTGCGGCCGAAGTGTATTAAGTCTTGAACATAGAAACGTACTGGCGCATGTTTCCTCAGTAGTTCGATGTGCAAATATGGAGAGATAGATACTCGTTCTATCTGATGCCGTCTGTCGGTAATCCACATCTTTATCCAATACAATAGCGGAGTAATACCAACGAACGACCGCTACTGTAGAATATCCAGGAAATTCCGAGAGAAGTAAATCATACAAACCATTGAGAAATTCCCAGCAGCTGGCGATTTTTTTCAGAGTTGAAAAAAAATCATGTGGTTCCTACCGACCATCACCGTTTCAGATCTCAAGCGCTATCATTCATCGACTGCGTATATGAATTGTACTTGTAGTCGTGAGCCAGTCGTCCCTATGCCGAACGAAGGGCTCTTGGACCATAGCGATCGGTAAATGAAAATGATACGGGGGCACGAAACCTATCAGGGTCGATCTCATTGCGACGATGGAAGGATTTAGGACAGCAGAGATCCAGCTACTTTGATAGTAAGTATTGAACAGGGTGCAGAATTCGAAGAGAATCTCGCATGTCGATGACCGGGCTACGCATACATCATGTGCTACGGGTCGGTCAAATTGTACTACAACAGAAGCATTATAAAAGTATGCACCTACGCCCGCCTCGAGCAAGAATGTTCACAGTCATCATAGGAATATCCAGATCCAGCAGCCTGACCACTTCCTCCTCGAGCATCTCGAACACTGACACTTTCTCAAGCTTCCACTCTGACAGCCTTTTCCCAACTACCCAATATTGCAGTCGAACTAAAGGGCCTACTAAACGTGGATCACTGCCTATCAGAGTGTATAAGCCATCCGGTATTGGGTATCCGTGGTCGGCAGTGATGTTGAGTATGTGCGTTGCACCCGTCTTATCTTCGACTAACAACTCTCCCTGTCGATGTTTGCCTTCCTGCGGTGTTTCGGCCAATCCCCACACATAACCCGATTCAATACAGAGACCCCCATACCAGTTAGTACCATCAGTGGGAGGATATACTTCCGCAAACCCTATAGTCATATAGTATGATGGAAGTACCTCGGTCATAACCTGCTTCCATGACGGTCGCCAACGTTTGTTTCCATCCCCAGGTGTAGGATATCGGAAGAACAGTTCCGCCCGAAATTCCTCATGTATCACATCCACCAGTGCTGTCCATGCATCCTCTTCAGAGCGAGCCTCATAGTACGCCGGTATCCTATCCGACCGAAGAAGGTATGCCAATCCTGCAACTTTATCCACAGGATTTGTTGACACCCGCTTCTGCATCTCTGATAGTGCGCTCGGGCGGCCGAACGCATGGTAGAGTGCTTGCCTCCGCATCGCACGCAATGATTCCAGATCCGTCTCAAACTTTGCTTGTACCACCTCTTCCATGGCCGTGGCATTGACAGTATCCCCACCAATGATTGGATCATCGCTGATCTCCTGCAGCGTCCATGCACGTCTGAACCAACACCGATCACTCTCAAAGTCACCGGGTTTCAAACTCAAAGGTCGTCCCAGCCCACTGAAGTAGCACACCACCTTTTTTGCCCTTTCATATACCGCTCCGATGGTAGGCACATCCACCTTCCACTCTTCCGCACGTAGATCCTCTCTTCGCCCATCTTTCTGTCTCAAACAGAGAACATCCAACCACACATACTCCGCGCCCCAATTGAGCATCTCAATGCGGATACGGTCGAGGTCAGTATCCCTTGGAATGGGGACAGGCCATTGATACCCATTGATGGGCGCCAGCACATCTGTGCGATCTTTCTCTTCCATCCACGCATGTGATATGGCCCAGGGCCATTGGCGTGTGATACACCATGACACTACACGATTGCTACATAGATCCCAAGTGCGTCGAGGAGGCACTAAATTGTAGATGATCTTATTATTGACGAGTACATTTTGTCGCATGGCCCGGTCCCGTACCTCGCAAGTGTGTAGCTCGTCTTGGACGTCAGTCAGACCATTGTACCAAACTGGGCGGAGATGGGCATAGGCAGTACCAAAGTCGTAGTCTTTGGCCCTATAGGTTTCAAGAAGAGAGGATAAGGAAGGTGTTTCCAGAGTGTATGATGTTCCGAGCGTGGAATTGAGCTTCTCTAGAAGTACAGCAACACCGAGATCGGCGCAGGAGGTGTTAGCGAGAGAGGATGGTATGACCGGCTTTCTACCAGCGTAGGACTGCTGCTTTGGCACGGGAATGGATGATATTGCTTAGCCGGTAGCAGTGACGACGGAGAGGGTGACCTCTGGAAGAGTCTCGTATTGGAGGTGCGCCTGCTTTTTCTGCAATGCATTACTAATGCTTTCCATCCCTATCTTTATATACTCGCCTGTTCATCCATTGCCTTTGGTGGGAAAATACCATCTTTATAGCACTCGAACCATTCATCCTGATTCATTTCGAGGTTTCCTTGTCATACAAGAATGAGGATGCGAAAGATCGGCGATGATACAATGCATATTTACCGCTGTACGTCGACTGGGTGTAGCCAGAGCTGTAGTTGAACCGAGGCTGTACCCATAGGATTGGGTACACCTTGTCCTCGTGGTAAGAAGCAAAAACAATAGAAGCTGGACCGGGCCGGCACTATCGAAACGTATCACAGCCGCACACTGTTTCCGCAGATATACGGCAAGATTGACGCCCAAGAATTTCATTTCTGCTTGCCTGATGTGCGTAGCTCGGGTCTGTAATCATCAGCTGATCCCATGATCGGATATCGACGGTATATTCATCGGATGTGAATAGACGCTCATGCCTATGTATTGCCCCACCCGCATCCGAGAGGATAATGTGAATGTGAATGTTCATTAGACGACTAGTTTCACCACAACACTGAAAAGGTTGTCCGGTAATCACCAATCTACCGCACATGGAGTAGATATGCATGTATGTATCTGAATCCCTTGGAAGCTGTGTGATGAAGATGAATATCACTTATACGATATTATGATGGCAAGCATCTACCTTTCGTCGCATCATGGGGTGCCAGACCCTCGAGAAGTTGCGTCCAGAGGCATCTGCTATTTGAAGCTCTCCATCAATACGTTACTTTCATAGACAGCAGCTGAGTTGCTACCATCGAAGGTAGTAAAATACCTGGCAGCCAGCTGAGTACCGGGCTTAGCCAGCATTTGCGTCATGACTCAGTAAAATACTGAGATCTGGCGTTCAAGACGCTTCGACGACATTAAAGTCAGCGTTCTGAACGTACATATAGAGATCTTCCTAAGAAATGACCACAATATATGTTCAAAAAGATCTCACCTTGACATTTTGCGGTGATGACGTGCAACAATGCTGCCGGCTGCTTGAGGGCTAGCACCACCTGAGAAGTAGATTAAATAAATAATCGATGCCGGACCGACTGGAAGTTGTAAATGAAAAATACGACTCACATCCTATCTGCATTGAAGATCAGGACCATTCCTTACTACCCTTCATGCCCGCCAACTTCGTCTAGCTCAAAGTATCACTCGATTTGTCACCATCGCTCGCGGTTCTACAGGAAGACACAGGACCCCAACGACAAATGGCTCAGATGAATCGGAGCACCGCTCAGGTAAAAGCCAGTCGCGAGGCGATGTACCAACGAATGGCACAGGAAGAAGCCAGTATTGTGTCGATGAAGAAACAAATAGCTCAGCTAATAGCCAAGAACGAGGCGAGAGAGCGTGAGGACTTTGTGCATTTATGGTGATACCAGCACGCACAGAGGCAAGGCTATCGTGGTAGCTCTAGAGTCCAGGTCGTTCTTTCCGGTTATCAGTGTATGCTTGCGTTTATTATGTTACGCGCTTTGCAACGTAAATACTAGGGAATGTGTTGGCTGCAAAGTTTGCAGAGCCCAAGGAGGTTCAGTCATTCTGCACGCAATGGATTCGTGAACTTGTCCATGAATACAAGAGAGACGTAGGAAAGTGGAATCTCAGGACTGGGATGAGAGCAAGGTTCCTGGCAACAACGTACAGTGTCAGGGAAATTTCATCTTTTCATGGTTCCTCCCCCGCAGGCGATGCCGTCAAAGACGAAGATTTACTTGTGGCTACTTGGGCACGGCGGTGCTCTCCAAGGCAGCATAACTCGGGCGTAAACCATCGCAAATAACGGGGTGCTGAATGACGGTGCATGACCCGGTGTTCAGATAAGTCGAAATAGTCTCAACGCCCCCGCAAGTGCGAGTCATGCATTGCTCTACCGTACTTGGGTCGTCTCAGGATGACACTTCTCATCCCCCGCTTACAGGCTGCTTTATGGGAAACAATCCATCACATATGGCCCATCCAATATCACTACACGGCCCTGATACTCGTTTCTGCTTAACTTTGAGCATTCCGATACGCCTCTGGCGAAAGGAGGAACTCGTTGACCCTCTTTAGAGTACTCCGTGAAGGATTCGCCTGGGGCCATTCGGAAATGATCCATTCAAGTCTTGTGCGAATAGACTGCTTGTCAACTGGTAGTAATGCCTCAGCACAGCCGACATATATGAATGGCATTCAGTCGTACCTTTTTGCGGACTAGCAAGATGGCCATTGTCGTCGAAGAGCATTTGCAGCGCCGTGACGGCGACACCTACGCTGACATCCTTGCCGGTGTCACAAGATACACAGACCGAGCGTCCTTTGAATAAGGCAGACTGAATGAACGCCATGGCCTGAGGAAGCACGGTGCTCAAAAACTGAGCTTGTCCTTTCTTGCCCGGTAATGTTTTGATCCGCTCGACCTGCAGGCCGTCTCCGATCTCGACATCGTTCTCGCTAAGAACGAGATACACAAAATCGTCTCCGAGGGAAGGGCTAGGCAACCCCGAATTTTGGCATATTGCAAGACGAGACCCGGCTTTGGAAAGGATCGTCGGAGGTTCTCCTTTTTGAGTAGGTGATGCCGCAACGATGGACGCAACGAGATTTTGGAGCTCCGTTTGGCTGGATGCTAACAGTTCCGTCTTATGGCTCCAGAACATCTCCGGGACTAGACCCTACTTTTTCTCATTAGAACAGCAAAGAGAGATACAAACAGCAACTCACCATTCCCCATGCTTCATGGTCGTCACCAGAACCTTGAATGTACGTGAACCCACTTGACCGGCGCTCTAGGCCGTCTTCAACCTGCTTCGACGCGGAAACGCATATAACAGGGTAGAAACCGGGATCTGAACCAACTTGAGGGAATGATGAGGTTGACGGGGTGATCCACATTGGGCGGAGGGAATATAGCAGCCGGGGGAGGGTGTAAGAGGATTTCTATCCGGGTGCAGTCAGACCAATCCTTTTTTTGTTGATGCAGGGCAACATACTGCAAGCGCCTCAGCCCAACCATCTAGCAACGGGAGAATCTGGTCGTGCTCTTGACTACTGACGGTTGAAGGTGGCGTGTAGAGTTCCGTATCCCAGTTGACAGTGATTTCTGGATACCGAATTCGCATAGCTCGATTGACGACTGCGCACCAGATGGGCACTGTCTTGGACAATGCATCCGGTATCTTCTTTCCTGCCCTTGTTGAGTCGACCAGGATCATCCTGCGCAACGGTAAGCTTCTGAAATATTGCCTCCAATGGCCACGAACCCTTTCTGCTCCTCCACTAACGCCAGTAGGTGCAAGTTTGGACGTCTCAGGTTGAAGCTCCAGTTCGAAAAATGGCCATCGGTAGACTTGAAGTAGGCAGGGATAGGTACTGACTGGATTTCGCTTTCGATGAGCGGCAAAAAAGAAGGCAATAACAACGTACAGTGCTGGGGTCTGTGTACCATGCGCCGCATCGTAAATTCGCTGTATGCCATGTTGGTTCAGCGTTGCCTGCTCGATGAGACGACCATCATCGTACGGAGAATCGGGAGACCTTTGTAGGCAAGTCGGACTTGATTGACAAAAGTTATATCTTCATCAATTGAGTGGAGACGGTTGTAGATATCCAAGAATTCCTTTCGAATGTAGGACAGAGCCGTGTTGCGAGTGCTTCTGGCATCGACGTCGTCCATGCCGGGTAAGCAAGATTGAAGATTGGGTAGCAATTGAGCTCAGTGCGGTCGGCATGACCCGGCGCGCCCACGTGATTCAAATGTTGTGCAATTTGTGTCTATTCAGGTGTTTTGATCTTTGTCGTAGAAAGAAAGAAAAATCCTACGAAAAGCCCTGCATTTATAGACATTATTATATAAGTATTGTTGCCATCTTTGTTTGTCTTTGAGACCGTGCATACCAAGCAAGTGCATATCGGATATTCTAATACGGAGCTGTAGCGAGCATGTCCAGCATGTTGACTTTTTTTCTGTCATTAGCTGTAAACTCGACATTAAGCCAGCCCCGGCTTTGCAAGATTGGAAATTGGTTCTCGACCTTCGTCCTAAATATTCCCGCCAAAGTGGGATCGAGGACATCATGACAATGAACCACTTGAATGGCGAGAAGGCGAAGCGATGGCATCAATTCTCCTGTGAGTACAGAGTCCCAGTCTGAAAAAGTGGGGGGATTTGCGCTCAGATCTGGAGTCGCGATGCGAATCGTAGCTTTCTCTAGCCGGTTGATTTTTCTGGTCAGGCAATCCGTTATCTAACTACTCTGGTCAGATGAGCAACCCTGCTGCGCCTGATCAGGATCAAATGCGATTATATCAATGACACGAATGTGCGACAAGATGAAGTCCTCCGGCCAGATGGGAAAGACGCTGTCTGTTTACCGTGATACAAAAGAAGGAAAGAAAAGCGGCAAAGACTCACTTCTTTCAAACTGTAGCCTCAAGTTTTGTAGGGTTTCCAGTGATAGGTTGATGACCGCGACAGCAAATATCACATCGAAGTCATCGAAAACAGACACTGCAAAATCACGAAGGCGTTCGAAGGATATGATAGTTTGTGGCAGCAGGAGATCATACAATTCTGGGAAAGTGTACTCGATGGCAAAATTTTCGGGACACAAAGGACGTCCTTCCAATAGGTAGTTCTGATATTCCGTGCATGTGAGGGGTTCTGCCACAGAGGTGAGGTTCACGAACGCCAAGCGTTGAAGCTCAGAGGATCCTCCTATGATCTCCAAGATTTCAGAAAGCCCATTCACTTCGAGTCGCCAGAACATGGCTGAGACATAGGAGTTTTTAGACGAGGATAATGCCGATGGTACATGTAAAGGAAACTCGTCTGCCGAGGACACCATTATCTGCTTTAAAGAGGGTAAAAACGGAAATGGTATCCCCGAGTCCTCATCATTGAAATAACAGAATGCAGTGTCGAAGGACACAACCAAAGGTACGATATCTGGAGAGTCGTGGCATAACGCGGCGAATCTCTGTACCTCTTCGTCATCGAACAATTCTACTCTTCTGAACAGGTGGGGACGTGTTCGAGGGTAGAAAACACTCCTGGTAAGAGAGATGGATTTGAGCGCTGCGCGATCGTTTTGCAAGCCATCCACAATTAGATCGATTAGCTCTTGAGGCAACGTGTCCATTGTGGTTTTTGCCTGGAGGTAACAAATGGATTCAGTGAGGCTCGTCAAGGGGTAGTACGAGTGGCCCTACCTGTGGTCCAGCCGCTTTGGCAATGCAGGAGAGGAACAAGCGAAGTAGCCGGTATTTGTATCCACGGACCGGAGTTCAGGATCACTGAGCCACTGTCAAATCGAGACAAAGAGCCGTCGGCAATTAATCATTAAATGAAAGTCGGCTTCATTGGTTTGACCTTTGTGAATCTGTATCCAGCGATGTGGCGATAATTATGGCAACGCTAGTATACATGAACTAGCTTCGCTCCTTGTTAGATGCCTCAAGAGGGTCGACCCGAAAATGGTATTTGAACTACTTTTATTCATACGGATCGTAGAGTCTGGTTTACGAGATTACACCAACAGGAACAAGCAGCGAGAGGCAATAGCAGAAGGGGAAATCCAGAGGAAAGCAGTACATAACACAGCAAAATTCTTGACACCTTCATTGTCACATAGTTTAGAATGGTGGTGATAGATACGAGATCGTTTTGCGGCTGTGACCAATTCCAATTCCAACGAGCGAAAGAGGTTCAGAACCCCTTGTGCAGTTCTTGGAATAAGACAGGCTAGAATGTGTCGACGATGTGGTCATCTGTGGCCATCAATCCGGATTTGTGCCTTACAAGAAAAAACAAGACTGCATCCATGAACTTCAGTTTGAGATACATGAGTTTGCTACCTACAGTTCTGCTTGGGAAAAGATATTGATTCGCGAATCGCCGTCGGCCACTGAAAAAGAGAACGTCCACGTGATCGGGACCCGCAGTACATCCGGCTAGCTCCGAACATATTTCACCCTTCCACTAGTTAATTCTCGCGTAGCAATAGCCGGCGTCCAGGATTCAAGGTACCCTTGCCAGCGGGATTCTTGAAGACTCTGGCGAGACTCAAAAACCAGTGCTTGATCACTAAATTGTTGGTTTTCCGCAGCCGTGAGTCTAACTCGGTGCTGTTCTGTACAATCCTGATGTTATTGTTCCACCAGTCCGGGTTAAATTTCACTCCTTCGAAAGACGCCGCTTGGCAGGGATAGCATCCTCTTTTATGCGGGTACAAAGCAACCCAGAGGCTCAAACTCAAGGATCATGGCGAGGCGTCTTGCGTTATCGTCGTATTCCACCCTTGACCGCCGGAGATACTATGCATACCCTACCTAGGGTCGAGTCTCTACCTCAGCGCTCTGGGCTAACGAAATTTACACCTTGAATCACCAAAACTAACAGCTGGAATAAGCGTTACCTCCAACGTCGGGGCACGAGGTGAAACCAAGGGGAAGCTTCTACAGCTGCTTCCAAGAAGGGGCTATGTAGGCATTTTTCTCTTCACGAGGTCAATTTGAAGCGACGTCAAATTTCCCCTGAAACTTGCTCCTGGGCTCTGCAGTTGTAATCCAATGGGGATGTCGAATCGCTGCCTCAGTACGGCCCTATCTAATGCGATACACTACTCCGGCAATATGTCCTCACCTCCAGAATTGTAAAGGGAACGCCTCATAGGCAAGAATCCAACGCAACGCCGTGTCTCCTAGAACATCCCAGCGATTGCGTGGCAGAGCTTGAAGCGTACTTTCTGTGCCTGGTGAGGATTAGGTCTTGTTGTTTTGTTCATATCTTGAATGGTCTAACCTCGACCAGGAAGGCAGGGTGTAGGCCCCTGGATAAATGTCGCTGGATCGATTGTTGATAAGATCGAGGACATAGCATTGCCATATTGCTATGCATAGGAAAGATAGGTACACTGCGCAGTGTGTACTGTGCATTAGAAATCCATTCACTGTGCCGTAAAGACAAGGTAATGTGACTTTCTCTAATACACTGTGAGTACTGACTAAATACCGAGTCGTCAGAAGCACGGAGGCCAGTGACCGACTCACGGGCGGGGAAATGGCCTCATCGCGTGACCAGATCTATAATTGCCAATGAGGATTGCGTGATTGGAAGAACGACAACACACCGACAACGACGCGTCTTAAAGGACGTAGACGCGTCACGCGCACTTGTTAGTGGGAATTTTGTTTCCAGGATGCAGATGGTGCAGGTATTCAATACGGCAAAGATGGTGTATCCTATGATCGAGCAAACGTCCCAGGGTCGAGTGGCTCCACCGCATATGTATTATCAATTATGCTCAGCCTGTCATGGCAATCTGATTAACGTCGTCCGAGGTTGCCGACGGAATGCTGTCACTGGTAATAGACAAATTGGGAACGCTTGGACCTGAGTAAAAAGCGATCCCCAATCCTCCTCGTCTCTCCCATGTCTTCCTTGTTGCTATCCCTCCCTGCTGAGCTGCTCCAGCTCGTCGTATTAGAGGTGCGTTTCCATTTCACTTTAAATATAGCTCGTATCTGAGATACACGATAGTCCACCACCCCCACGCAGAAAGCACTCCGATCAACATGCTTGCGTCTGGGACTGATCGCCACGCCACTTGTTTTCGAGAGCCTGGTCATCGATACTCGTAGCAGACGCCATGTTTCTAAATTTCTCAGGAGCCTCTGTTCAAGAGAGGGACTAGCGAGATATGTCCGGCATATCCACCTAGTCTCGTTCAAACTTCCAAGAAAGCTACTCGGTCTGGGTAAGGAGAAAGAGTGGGCAAACCTTCTCGCTTCTGCTATACCGTATATGACATCATTGAAGGCCATCTCGTGAGTCGCCCGTCACGTTTCTCAGCCTAGCTAATGTGCTCCCAGTTGTTCAGCCTCCGAGAAGAGAATATTCACCAACATTGCTCTCTGGCGCAGTCTCAGCCACATTAACTCGCTGTCTATCTCCAGCTGGGACGGCAAACAAAGAAAGCCCACCCCCAATCTTCATCTTCCTGGCCTCACCGACCTTAGCTTCTCCGGTTATGGATGTCTCGAATACGCGAGCACCCTCATCGACACGAGCACTAGTCTCACTACGCTCTCCGTACAGCACTCCCTCCACCCTGATGACCGATTCGATCCATTCTCCCCTTCCGTCCTCATTTTGTTCCGCGGCTCCCAATCGAGCTCCCTCACCGCTCTATCCCTTTCCGGTAATCTCTCCCTCAGTGTTGCGGAAGTGCCCTCTCTCATTCCGCACCTCCGTTGCCTCCAGTCACTCTCCCTCAATATGGATTTTGTCCCGGGCGAGTTCTGGCAGTCGTTGAAGCGGGAGGAGATTTATATCAAGGAGAAATTTGCACTTACGACATGGGACGCTGAACCCGCGGTGTTCGATTATCTGTGTTCATATACCGGGCTGCGGCGTTTGGTTTTGCACATAAAGGAAGGAGGTGGTGACGACGGTGTGAAGAAAGTTACCCGAAGGCATCGGAGAACATTGTGTGATGTGGATGTACAAGTTGGTGCCTCTTGAAAGACATTCAAAGAAGTTGATGAGAAAATGACGAACAATAATCTTGTTTCATCTCGTTGTCGTCGTCTGTTCTAGATAACCTGTCAGATTGAAGAGCTGTGATCCTCAATAAAGTTGTGGAATTCACACCACCGTTGCATCTGGGTGTACCTTTAATCTCTTACTTATCGGTGTTGTGCCCTAATGTTTCGGTTTTAGGTATTGAGTGAGAGCTAAAAGGTTCTTTAGAAGTTTGCTATAGTGGTTTCTATAAAGATATACGACCTCAAATTTTCACGCAACCTGCCGCTGTGGTATACTAGGGCGTTCATCAACGATGTCACCAGCTCTCAACCGTAGCACAGATGCCATGTACCTGCACGTTCAGCCTTTTCTGAGGCTTCCGATGGTCTACGAAAGTTATCGAAGGACCCGTTCATCTGCTTCACCAGTTGTACATGTAGGAGCCGCCTCTGATGACCTTTCGTTCTAAATCTTCCTCCAGACCACATCAGTACTACCAGCTCAATCTACCTCACTTAAGGATGGGGCATTACGGAAATCGCGAGGTACTGAAAGTCCGCCCTGTGCCATCGGACATTCACTACGAGTTATCGGACTTCCTGGCTTGATTTCAATGAGGCCTCGGAAATGTTCCAGCAACGTACTTTGTCTGCAGGCACAAGGCCAACTTCAGCTTTCCGGTTCCCCTGTATCACAAGAGTTGTGTTACTGACTGTCGCGACTCGTGTCTGTCATTTACGATTTATTGAACACATTACATCAGACCACAGCGTGCATCGCCATGCTATAATGGGATTACTTCGGAAAGATTCGCTGTAATTCGTATGGCTGTGTAAAGTAGTCCCTCCTGGCAGATGACTGTCAAAATGCTTAGAGAAATGATTGGAATAGAGAAACTCCGATGCACTCTTTTGAACCCAGCAAAATCCGTCGGCTTCACCATTGGATGGAATCCCGACGCATCCTGCCGTGTCAGTTTTATACACCATTTACCCAGGACCCATTTTCCGCGGTTCTTGCTTGCTTCGAAATAGCCGCTTATCATTGGGAGTGAGTTCTCCGTGCTTCTTCGAGTGATACATCTTTGTATGAAACAAAACTCCACATATGATTCATCCTTCACAGACACGGGTGACGTCGCTAGCGCACTAATTTTATGTGGGTTATCGGGATCAGACTAAGAATCATTTTTGTAGTAAGCAGGTATTTTGCGCGCAAAAAAACGGCGAAAATGGATTGATAACGTACATTTTTTGGCCCAGGCTTTTGACCACAGCAAAACAAGTCAACATCCCCTTTAATCATAAAGCCGACCTGTTTTGTGGTCGAGGAGGGTCTCGAAATTTCACCTCTATTTCAATTGTATCTTGACCAGTGCGAGTGAGTCACGCGAGGTCGCCCGCCAAGAATGTTAACGTACGGTTTTTGAGTGTTCCATCTAATCTCATTTGATCCTTTCTGATCGCAGTTGAGGTGTTTGCTAGACTGTCTTCGCCATCTATTGTTGGTTTCGCGGGAGATCAAGCTTCGTCGTTCCATATCGTCGTCTGGTCTTGATCATATCAGCGCTCAGGCTTATGACCACACAAGCGAAGGTTCCCATGTTATTCTGTACCTTGGGAGGAAACCAGATCAAGGATCGTGTGTATTTCCAAAAATAAATTTGGGGTTTCCGTAAACACAGGAAGCTGACCGCCGAGCCGAAGGAGTACTTTGAATTCGAACGGTAAGACGGTAAAATCTGGCGCAATCCTCTAACAGATGCGTTGACAGCTCAGGTAAAACATTGATCGGAAACTATTGGTACTACACCAGTGATCTGTGTATTGACCTGGTATATTAGTACTACACTGCCATATAACTCTCAGGTTCTCGCGATCCATGTAAGCGAAGGATTATACCGACAATCAGTCCAATGACTCCGCAATACAAGGAATATTGGTGATAGTGTACAAACCCTCCGGGCTAGGCCCAAGTTCCCGTCCTCCCCGTAAGCGCAAATGGCGACCGGTTTATTCTGAAGTAACCGATATCACTTGGATCGAATCTTTTTGGGCTCGGCACGACTGTGCCGCTTCTTGTTTGTACATCCCTTCACCACGGTTGGCGAACCGAAGGAAGCCCAAAATATTTCTAATTCGACCTGACGGATTTTCCGTACCTCTTCCAAGTACTTTTCCTTGCCCCACAGCCCCCACAGCGTAGATCTTTCGTACCCAGCAACCTTCCGCAGAATGGAAAGCCTTGAAGACGGATTTGATGAGGTTCCGGCCCTGGGATCCATGTGAATGATTGATTCATATCCTTTTCGTGATATTGGGTTTTGGCAGGACGAGTTGGATCTCCTGCCTTGTTCTCACCCCCCCGACCTTACTTCATCTTCGACTACAATGATGCGCAAGGGCGAGTCTTCAAGCTCGGGGTCTGCTGCTGCTATCAAGAAGCGCCGCCTGCCGCGGGCGTGCGATATGTGTAAACGAAAGAAAGGTAGCTTTTTAACTGATACATTGTACCGCCGGCTGATAAAATGATGGCCTGTCTTTCAGTTCGCTGTACGCGGCACTTCTGTATTCCTTGCAGACATATCTAAATTTGTGGTTCATAGGTGACAGTGAGCAAATGCCGGGAAAACGATGCACGAACTGCATAAGCTTCAATTACCCGTGTACACATGTCGAAGCTTTGAATGTAACGTAGTCAAATTTCTCGTTCCTGATTTACCGTTAATATGTCCTACGTCAGAGTATGGGATCGGCTAAGGGGTACGCTTCCTTTGCCTAATGTTAAACGGGAGGTGACAATTGTCCTAGCTATGTGCAACGGCTTGAAAGACGACTCCGAAAACTAGAGCTGCTATACAAACATGCAAGTTATTCTTTCCATCTCTGAAAAAGTGCTCACCTCCTTGCTCAGTTCCTGCCCGAAGTCGATATCGACACCCAGTTGACAGAAGGATCTACTGACGAGGAATCATCTAGTTCAAAAGTTGCGCGGAACGAGTATGACCCGAGTGTGTCAGCTCTCGGCAAGGAGGTGAATAAGCTTCTCTCAATCTCCGCAGAAAAACGTTTCTTTGGAAAATCAAGGTAGGACTATCTTACGTGAATGATCATACTCCGTCACTAATCTCTCGTATGTAGCGGCATCCCCTACATCCCCTTGATCGTGCAAAAAAGAGCTCAATACCTCGGAAAGGAAAAAGTGGATCCGATACATCAAACGCTCTTCATGAAGCGGCGAGAACAATTTTGGGATGTCCAATCAGTGCGTGCATTCGTCAATCATCCAGAACTCTCGTTGAATTGAATGTGACAGTATTATTCTCTAAGAATAGACGACTCCCTGCCCGATTATGACTTCCCTGAAGAAGATCTCATGTCGTCCCTGGTGGATCTCTATTTCACCCATCACAACTGCTATCTGCCCCTTTTGCATCGGCCAACGTTTGAGAACGACATGAAAAGCGGTTTGCATCGGAGCGATTATATGTTTGCGGGGACTGTACTTCTCGTATGTGCCCTCGGCGCTCGAAACTCGTATGACCCACGAGTCTTTTACGGGTGTAACGAGGAAGCAGGTTGGCAATGGTTTGAGCAAATAACGCCGTTTCGGACATCCATGCAGGATAGAAGTACCACAACCCTTTACGAACTTCAGATACACTGCGTACGTCTACTGTAGTTCAACTAGAGCAGGGCACTAGCTAACTCACTCTTCAGCTATCATCGTTGTACCTGGAGTCGGTAGGCCTTTGGGAGTCTGTTTGGACACAAGTGGGCTTAGCGTTGGGATTGGCCCAGGACGTCGGAGTGCACATGCATCGTAGTAACCCTCCAAATGCTAGAGATGAACTGTGGAAACGTGCATTTTGGTATTTTGTTTTTCAATTGGGTCCCGACTCTCTTTAATCGTTGGGTAGGGTCCTCATGTTCCTGGACGTATCATTAGCATGTCTTTTTGGACACGCCGTCACTCTGCACTACGAAGAGTAAGCACTGATCTTTCCTTCTGTGTCTGTTATGAATACCTATCTTCAGCTTTGATCTCGACTTCCCACTGGAATGCGATGATGCGTTTTGGGACCATCCGGATCCTGCACAGAATTTCATTCAACCGTCAGAGCAACCCAGCGAGATCTCCTTTTTCGTGTATCTGTTGAAGTTGGTGAATATAATGAGCTACATTAAAGATTTTGTTGTAGGTGCATTTCTCGGTATTTCTTGATTGCAAGACTGAGAGCACACCAGTACTATTCTAGAAAACCGCTGATAGTCCTTGGCGGTCAACATCGTCCACCTGAGACTGAGATTATATCCAACCTCGACTCCGTCCTAGAACGGTGGATACAATCTATTCCGGGCCACCGTTTGTACTTCTCTTCGTTCGTGTGAATAGCCTGGCTCAACATTTGCAGTACGATGGGATCCCAACCGGAAGGAACAGCCCTTCTTCAACCAGTCTGGATTCTTATATATAACTTATCAATACACCCGAATATTACTACATAGACCATACATACCGCGGACTTTCGACAGCAAAGCTACTTCGACTTCATATCCTTCGGTCGCGACCTGCTTGGAAGCAGCAATGTCGTGTTTGGATGTGGTGAACGTGCAGAAACAGAGAGAACACTACATCGAGTCGTTGAATGTGGTGGTACGTTTGATTAATATTTTGGAATGAGCCCTTTATTGATTGTGATCTGACCGTGACACAGGCTTTTGTGAACTCGGTTACGCTTACGCTTTTACTGATTGTTTGGAGCGGGCACGGTTCCGGCAATGATCCATTTATAAGTAGGGAAATGCAAAGTGTGTTTGTGAGTATGGAGATGATGAAGGCGATCGAAAACCGGTACGCGCATCTCATCCCTCAAAACGGACATATCTAATTTGAGTGTAGACTACCTTCTGCGGGTGCTTTCTGGTGAGTAACTGCACGATTTCAGAAATTTCGCATTGATACAACAGCTTACCAGGGACGTGTTTTCGGAGTTGGTTTCTTCCGAACTGGCTGATGTGGCCTCCCAGTCCGCGGGTCCAAGTCTTTCACAGCCATCAGTACACAAGAAGCGTCCTCGAGAAGTTCCTCAACCCCAGATCCCTATACAACCTCAGTATCCCTATCCGACACAATTTCAATCCTTGTCACCTGAATATGTATCCCCTAGTTCATGGACATCTCCGCTAGAGACCGAGCAACCAGCATTATACCCATCAACAGCACCGGACCCTACAGTATACGTACCATCGATGGAATATAATCCACAGGCTACTTACGTGCAGGATCCGACGGGTTATCTGCCGGCTCCTCAACCGTTCTTCCCTGACATGTGGTCAACAGAAGTGCCCTCTGAGTAAGTAATCTACGTTGGCTTGTTGATCAACTTAGTGTTGACTATTTTGATAGCTATGACCTGGGGTCTTTCTTTTATCACTCCAGTCATGGATAAAACCCTCGCAATGTGTACTATTATCTCTCATCTAGAACTTGTATATTAGGAAGGACTGTGTATGCTGTTGTATTACTGTAATAGAAACCATTCTCGAACGCCTGACGTTGTTGCTGAGCGCTGACTCCCCAGAACGCCATCGGTATTAGCCCTCTCTCAAGGTGCCCTTACATTGGTTCCTGACTCCTTGTTAGCCTTAATACTCAACAAGTAAAATTCTATCGCGAACTTGATATCTAAATATTATGAACAACCGGAGCAACTACAGGTTCCACTTTCCACCAAAGCCCCACCGTATCTGATGGGCAGCCCTAATCTTCACTCCCAGGTCATCTGCAAAAGTCCATACCAGTCCTGGATTCTTCAAGAACTGCCGACCAACTAATATGACATCTGCTTGACCTTTATCCAGGACTTCTTGTGCTACAAGCCCATCGTTGATGCGGCCCACCGTACCGACCAGCAATCCTGTGTTGCTCTTCTTCACGGCATGCGAAAAATGCGCTTGGTATGCAGGACCCAAGGTAATCTTTTGCCGCGAATTGTTACCTCCTGACGAGACGTCCAGGAAGTCGATGCCGTGTTGGGCGAGAATAGCGGCATAGCGAACGGTATCTTCGGACCTCCAAGACGGAAGGTCAGGGAAAATATTTTCCAGATTTTCGCTACTAGAAATCCTGCCAAGTTCTGGTTAGCTCGCGAAGATTGGCAGATGGATTTAGTGATTCACCTGTAGAAAAGTGGCATTGACTCTGGAATTACACTTCTCACCGCATCGACGACCTCCAACGGGAACCGAATTCTATTCTCAAAGCTACCACCGTACTCGTCCGTACGATGGTTGCTCGTCGGACTTATAAATTCGGTCAAGAGGTATCCATGGGCACCATGAATCTCTATCACGTCGAAGCCTGCTTTCACAGCCCTCATTGCTGCATCTTTGAACGACTGCACGAGTCCCTTAACCTCCGCGTTGGTTAGCTCCCTCGGCATCGCATAGTCGTCTGACCACTGGATGGCTGATGGTGCAACAACACTGCTAGGCCATCCACCGATGTCTTCGCCCGCAGTATAGTCGCCCGTGGCGATCCACGGCGCGACTGTCGAAGCTTTCCTCCCGCCGTGAGCGAGCTGTATGGCAATCTTCTGGTTCTGAGAGTGCGCAAACTCGACAATAGAGGCGAGTGGGGCTATGTGGTCGTCAGACCAGATACCAACGTCCTCGGGCGTGATCCGGCCTTCAGGAACAACAGCAGTTGCTTCCATGATGGTGAGACCCGGGCCGCGTGTCAGGATACCTCCAACTGATCAAGAGGTAACTATGTTAGCCCAGCGATGTTAAAGCCAAAAACCTCTACACACGATGAACTGTATGCCACAGAGTCACAAAGCCTTCCTTAGCAGAATATTGGCACATCGGAGAAACCTGGGAAGACATTAGGAAATAGAAAGTATGGCAACTTGAAAACTCACGAAAATTCTGTTCGGAAATGTCACTCCGCGAATAGTGATGGGTTGGAAGAGAGTCGGGAGTGATTTGCCATCTGGCTGAGGAAGGACAGCTGTTCCTGCAGGTGGGTTCTGCTCTGGTGTAAAGAAGGAAACGCCAGGCGCAGGAACGTTCGCGTTGGCAGGAAAGGCCATTCCCTGTTAACTGGATTTTACTGAAAATTAGATTGCGTCCTTTTAACACTTATATCGGGCCAGAACGTATCCACAGTCCGAGTCGAGGATGAGTAATCCATTGCTGAGTGAGCCTCTGCTGAGTGATCTGATGAAAATATGGCGGTTCTTCGCTCCTTCTGCCAAGAAAAAAGATGGCCATTTCGGTCCAAAAGTTCAGCCAAAAGTAGTGCAGACATTTCCATGCATCAGAAAATCTTGCACATTGCTGATAAGCTTGGAGAGACACGTTCCTCTAATCGTGGATCTGTGGGTCCCCGTCGAACGGGTCGATGGCAGATTTGTTCTGGCACCTATAACTGTCGGAGTCATGGAGATGCATTGGAGATGCACATGGCGGCTACTGCGAAGACGTCTCGACCGGATAAATTTTTGCAACCTATCGCCAATCTAACGCAGATACAATGATGATCAAATTACAGAGAAAGGCATCAATCATCTACTTATCAGATTTCAATGCTTTAGCTCGACTCTGCTTTATCGTGTTCCGCTTGCTCCTCTTCGGTGCCCTCCTCATACATGTCAGCCATCAGAATCTGTGTCAACTTCCGAATCAGATTCCACGTCTGAACTGGAATCAAGCTCTCCCCATATGCCCCGGTATGAGTCTAGCATGCCGCACAGGTATTCATTGGCGGTCGAGTCACCAAGTGCAACATGCACGGTTTGCATCTGTCCTTCCTGTGCAGAAGCTGGAGTCCCGTAGGCCACAGAGTAATCTTGGTCCAACTTCGGCCCTTGGATCTTATGCCTTTATGTATGTCAGCAACAAGGACGAGAGGGTTCGGTTGAACGGGACACATACGCTATCATAACATGATCTATTACTTTCCACGGTTCTGTGCCGCCGTAACCATCAAAATGTTCAATAGGAAGGTCATGGCAATGAACACAATCCCAGACGGGTTTTCCTACTGGTCGAATATCATGATAGGTAAGGGGAATGTCGACGCTTGAGAGGAAAATCCCAACAGGCCGCGAAAATCTACCATGCCAGAAATGAGGTTCGAATTGTCAAGCCTGGAGGAAGCAAGTAAATTGTTGTTCCGAAAGCCACATGAGGCACTTACATATTTTCTCCAATTGTACGGTATGAACATTTACTAACATCTAGTAATTGGGCCGTTTTCACAGTGAAGGCAGTCACATCAGCATCATCCATGTCCTGAAAGGTCGCAATACATGGATCAAGCTCAACCAAGAACGATAGTACGATAGTCTCGACTATCGTCTTGAACTTGTCAGTTTTGGCAAGCCAGGTCGTATTCCGGGGAGTACGTCAGCGCCAGGGTTCATGAACGAGGTGGAAGACTGGTCTGTCACCGAACCCGTCATAACCAAGAGATGTGCATGAATGGCTATCAGGGTAGAACCGTGGGTAAACTTTGTGTGTTCACTACCACTTCTGAAGGGAGCTCCAAAACCGTGCGCACGGGAGGGAATGTACAGAAGTCAGCGATGGTGGGGAAGAAGTACTTGAGAGGACAGTTCGTCGATTCATTCTTGTACCGACGAAGTACAGTAACGGCGACTGAATTCCGCATGTGAATCAGAGCCTCCTATTCTCTGGAAGACGTTTCGCCCTCTTTGACTCTGCCCAGCGGCCATCTCGGATCTGATATTGGCCCAGGCTGCGAATTTATATCAATGAAAACAACATACCACGATCAGTCAAGGGGCTATTCTTTGTCACAGAAGTGTTCCGCAAAGCAATCGAGATATTTGACGTTTTTAATATCTTTCTCGTGTCCAAACCCCTTGAGTTCATCGTAGATACTATATGTTCATCAGAACCAGATGTTCTTGAACGGTGGATGGGCACTGACGCTCATTTCCTATTCTTTTTCAATTCATCAATCTCGTCTTGTCAATAACGTACACGTTGATCGTGCCATTCTGTGCAGATATTTGCATCCTATTGAAGAGTCAAATCATATCCGAAAGAAGCAAAAAAAAAGTATAACTTACTTTGCGATGCTTGATCATAAATGCAGATCCTTCTAATTCTAAGTAATCGTACAAGTTCATCATCCGAGTTCCTGCCGTCCGACCGACCTGAAAGTCCAGGCATATCAGAACCCCGAGCCATAATTCAGATGAATCTTGACGCGACTCATCGCGACTTGGCACAGCTGGGACACATGCGTGTCGTCAGGGTTATCGTTCTTAGTGCAGTACTGTAAAAAAACCCCCCGGTTTAGATACAACCCAAGACCCATGCTACACACATACGTGACACTCTGGCATGAACGCGAGATTAATCTATGCAAGCTCCGACACCCCAGAATAAGGCCTTGGGAACCCTTCAAGATTCGAGTGCGACGATTTCCATGCGCATACAGTCGACTTGCTCTTTAGCACCATTCGAAAATCCTTGCTCAGACGCGCCAGACCTATGCGATCCAACGGAATGAGCAAGCCGAAAGTCTATCCTCGCTCCATTACGCGTGAAAGACGTCGAAATGGATTATGGCGACCACCTCGAGAAGGATATGTGTAGGCAGAACGCAGAGAGCTTTCCTGCAGAGCGCCGGCTACCCTTAATGGCCCGCACAGCGTTCTTTACAGCAATGTCTCTTCGCCTTCGTCGACGACCTTGCTTGAGCGGTGGCGGTATGGAACGCTCTGATGGGTGATGGATATTACTAGTGACAATGTTAAAGGCAAGGGAGCGTGGGACTCGGCAGCCTCGGCAATAACCGTGACCGTGTTGACCGAGAACGCCGACGCGAAGTAGACCGCGAATTCACCTAATCAAGGATTCTAATTGACAATATATTATCTTCTTTCATTCACTCTCGCTACAAGCTATTTAGTATAAGACAGAATTGAATAGTTATATACCCATCTTTAGATTCTTTTAGGCGTAGGGGATAAGGCTAGGAGTAGGTGGGCGGGTAGCGAAAGTAAATCGATCTAAACACACAGAGGTACACACACTATTTCCAAATAAGAGATGAGGAGATATAAAAATGAAGGATAGGACGAATGTCAAGCACGGTGGGGACTGCCCACCGTCGACACTATGATGGCCAGGGTATACCACCTTCAGGTATAGTTCTTAGCGCAGCTCGGTTGTAATCAGCCGCTGTGGGGCTTCATCAGTTTCTTTTCCAAGAGAAGAAGTGGCGCATACTTACTATTCACGTATACATTGTTTCCCCACCAGTTCAGTGTCACGCCTCCATTCGGGAACTAAAACAAATAATCAGTACAATAAAGATCGGTCTTCAGTGCTTGTACTCACTTGCAGAGTGAAGAAAATAAATATCAGCCCCAACACCGTTCCACAGTCCAAAGCTGCACTCGTAACGTAATTGAACTTGCTCCACCATGCAAAGTTCCTCTTTCTGATCAAATACTGAAACACGACACCGACGACGAACCAGCTTGAATAGTTTATACCAGCCGCAGGGGGAATTCCAGAGACACCGTTCAGCACGATTGGTGTAGATACGTATTTCGCCCACGAATTCGGACGGCGCCGTTGCCATAACCAAAACGGCAGTGGTAGGAAAACACCAACGATGATCGCGTATAGATGAGGATGGTAGATAGAGCCGGTACCAAATTGCCGCGTAGGGCCAATAAGACCCCACACCGCTGAGGCCGTATAGAAGACCTGGTTATGCGGGCAGGTAAGATTACTCTTTTGGTGATCCGAACAGATGTCGGGGACATTGGCAAATATCCAAGTCTTTACGCCGACTTGCACAAACGCGGCCATTAACGTGCCCACCAATTGAACTGTACCCAAGTTAGTATTGATGAAGAATGAAAAGAGGGCGACATACCAACAAACGTCGCTCTTGGCGGCACTTTGACATAGTGTCCCAACTTCAAGTCCTGAACGAACGATGTCGCCTCCGTCAATGTCTGGACAGAATACGATTTGAACACCATGTTAGCGAGCGGGTTTCCTGGTACAAGTGTTCCGGGGATGATTTGAGCCAGGATATTCAAAGTGATCTACGCATGGTCAGGACTCGCTATTGATCAATTGAACGTAAGACTTACTCCTTGACCAGTCATGGCGTAAATAAAACCACTTGGTAGAATATAGATGATCGGCAAGAGCAGCGCCAGAAGTAGCGCATAGACTGGTACGCCAATATGCCATACTTCGACAGCAACGATAGCTAGACAGAAGAAAACGACGAATGAAATGATATACCACCAGTCTGGGACCTCGGGGTAGTTCCTCATTAATTTGGCATGAATGTCGTCCTTCTCGATCCGCATCTTTTTCACACCGTTCAAGAGAGACTTGCCGTGATACAGAATGGTGTGTGTGATGACGCATGTGGACAGCGCAAACGCGATTAAGTAGCACATGGCGTACGTTGCCGGGAGATAGAGAGGCGAATAGTTATAGTAGGCTTCGCTGTCGAAAGTATCGTCCTTCCGGAGGACAAGAGAGACGTTGTAGACATTTCCAAACCGGTCGTATGGCTCGTTTGCTGAAATGGGGAAGTAGGAAAGATCCCACGACTGGAGAGGATCATTTCGGATGTCAGACAAAGTAGGGTTCTAGAACGTAGTTGCGACTTACGTTGGTGTAGTACAGGATGGGTGTCAGAATCCAGTAAAATACAACGAACCCAACAGCTACGTGAACTTGGGCCCACCACGGTACTGTGTAGAAGAGTCGTCAGAATCGGTCCGGGGCGGAATTGAAAGGAAGAGACTGACCCATCAGCGGACTGCCAATCCAGCTGATCTGAGTCCAATCAAATGTCAGGACACTCATGCCCAAACCACTGTACACCCCGAATAATTGGTTGACGGGAACATTGTTCGGCCAAGCCCAACATAAGAAGGAGAAGATTGATACGGCAGAGAATAGAAAACCTGTGAAGGTCAGTAAGTAACGACAACCATGGGAAAGTGAAACCGCACAGACCGGGCACGAAAGACCAGAAGAAGATAGCAATCATAACCCACATGAAAAACCTGAATCGTGTCATTCCCATCGTCCTTTCAGTGATACTCGGTACAACTTCATCAGAGTCTTCTTCGGCGTGCAGCGTGTTAAGCAAAGTGCACGCTACAAGGTTCTGAGGCCAGACCATAGAAGCAGGCCATACCAAGAATCGTCGACATACACCGGCCAAACCGAAACCAGTGAGCTGGGTAGCCAAAACGAGAACCAGACTGAACCAGTAGCCCAATTTCAAGTCGTAGTATACTTCGGCAACAACGATTGCGTAAAGAGCGTAGGGGTTACTGACGGCGACGTTAGCCATGATGAACACGAGCACATGCTCCTTGATGTTCCATGGACCGGGGTTGAGGGAGAATTCAAAGGAAGTTGGGGAAGAGAGAGGACTAAAGAGTGTGTGCGATATTCTTCTGGGTGATAGGACGAACGCGAGGCGATTGAAGAAGGACGCCTGATATTGCGGTGGTAAAGGCGGAGCGGGTATGAGAAAAGAAGGAATGTAAGGGAGCGGTATGCGGTACACAGTGATAGGGAGTGTGAAAGCAAGGAACTTGCCAAGGGGATAGGAAAGGAGTAGAAGGGCCAGAGGAACGACAGTAGGCGCGGGAGAGCGGAAGTTGAAGAATACGTTAAGAGCGCCACTGATTAGACATAGGAAGAGCCCAACAAACCACATACGAAATGTTAGGGCGGGCATGTCCGGGTCGTCGATATTCGATACCGATGCCCGGACCTCAGGGTACGGCGAGTCCTCCTCTTCGATAGCATCGAAGTCAAAGTCCATTCTGTGTCAGTGATAAGCGGCCGCACGTCGGGAACGGTAGAGAAGGGAGACATACTTGATACTCGCTTCCCGGCCGCCGTCGTGGTCAATATCGTCAAAATCGTCGTCAACATAGCTCTCCCCGATGCTGGGGCTCCCCCGGCTTGACTTGGTGTGCAGTCGCATCTCCGCCTCCGCTTCAATGTCCTTCTCGCTTCCAGCGCTTGGCAGCGACACATGTACCTCCACGGACGATTGGGGCGTCTGTCGCTGGAACCTTGTCATTCGGTAAGGATCGTCATTGGACTGTGAGTCGGTTGAGGGAGGAGTTAGTGGTTGCGATAAGGGCTGATGAATAACGCGACCCGCCTGGCTCGAATCAGCTGGGAAACGAGCATATGGGTCGAATATCGGGGAAGGGTATGTAGGTGCAGAGCCCGTGCGTGGAGGCTCCTCTGGGTAGCCGTAGGCTTGCTGGGCCTGCTGATGCTGTTGCTGCTCTGCCGTGCTGGGAGGAAGAAATGCAAAAACGTCTCCGTCGTCGCTCTCGTCGTCGTCGTCGACATCGTCGTAGTAATCGTTGTACAACTGAGGACCGGGGCCAGCACTTGTCACTGGCCTTGACGTCGTCGGTCGCAGGCTGGAGGACGTAGGCTGTCTGTGCATGGCTGTGGAATAGGAAGGGCGAGCAGCTTGGGCAGCACAGAACAGCAGAGATTGATTCAATGAGCAACGCTCGCATCCAGGCACCTTTACCTCTGTTTGTGCCTGTCACGTCGTCACGCCACAGGAACATTCATCCTTTTATGGTGAATTTTCTCGCCGCCACATCCTTCTCGCGTTGTCACAGCCGCTCTGTAGCCTCACAAGGCCTCATTAAAGTCCTCTCGGGAAAAAAGGCGTACTTTACCCTGGCTGTCCCCCCTTCCATAGTGTTCCCAGGCATCGCCAGCCGTGGCAGCTTTCCCGATCTTTTGACACAGGATATGCCTCCTGAGCGTCGGACTGTAGAATGTTGTATGGTCATGATAACACGCTCTGTCGGCAGCATTATTCTTCAGTCAGGTTCACACGTAACATAGCCATTGCGAACACTTTTTCTCAGTAGAGCCTCGAACAACGCAGCTCGTCGTCGATCTATTAAATGACTTCATTACCTAGGTCACATCGAGATAGACGGCGTCACTATTGACACGGGGCTCTGCGGGATTTCCCCAACCATTTCCCATGTTTTAGGGATCCATCATAGGACGCCAAGCCACGATCTGCGCGCTTAGAAACGCTGTGGCCAACCCGGGCTCAACGGGAAGGTGATCCCAGTTTCTACGGATCTTTTCGATAGTGAATAGCGGTGCAGGAGCATCTGCGCCACGTTTCTTTCCAAGTAGAGAACGAGTACTGATCCGTCAAATAGATCTCCCTGAGTGGTGCGATAAGACCAATGTTCGGTACGGGGTGTTTTGCCCTAGTCGGCACCAATCAGATATGTAGCGCTAATGAGAAAATCAAGTCTTCATTAATATCGGAGAGCCGTTATAAATTGTACAATACTTACGATCGTACATAATGAATACGAGAGCACTTGGCTGAATCCTCAACCAAGGAAGATATGCCGGAGGTGTACGATGAGCAACTAATCACCTGATCTGTGATTTTGTTCCAACGAAATGCCATCTAATCCACGAGGATTTCGAGCATAGCCAAACGGTTCCAACTGTTTCAATACACAAAATACGCACGAAGCTGTGCGTGAAAACTACGGAACTTCAAAATCAGATTGAAGTTCGAAACTAAACCTCTGGGACCTGTGTAGGGGAAAGTCGAGGGGTGTAGGCCGGACCAGAAAAGCATAAGCGGCAAGGAGGGGGAAAAGGGAGCCGTAAGACAGAAAAACCAGTATCACGCAAGCAAGAGCAAACGGGCCAATAATACCCCTGCCCGAGAACGGCGAGTCATATCAATCATCGCAAGTAGATGGCAGAGGAACAAGGTACCGTCTCTGGGGAGAGGCAGCGACGTGCGTCTAGCGTTCAGCTTGGTGCGTAATCATCTGCATAACAGTTGTAGATGTCTGTCAGGACGCGTCATTGGCTAATGCAACAAATGCGCACTCGTCAACTAAAGCGACCGTTCTACGGCCATCTCTGTACATCGGATAGTCTTGAAAGCCGGCTTTGCGTCGGTAAGGATGGTCGGATGTTGGAGAGAACAATCGTCCCATGCAGGGTCATCCAGGCCGAAGATTCCAGCGACTGTGCTGACCCTTGCAAATGGCAATGCATCCCTAGAAATTGATTGATAGCTTGCCGCCAAGGACTGGGCACTTCAATTTTGTTGATGTAGTTCCTGTACCTGGCGCCCCACTCTGAGTTGTCGGCTGCGCACCGAAACACCGACGAAAGTCCTCGCAGCCTGTGGGGTATATTCGCCTGAACCTTTCTGTGTAATTGGGATGACTAGACGAGTCATATGCCGTACGCTCACGGGCCCCGCCCAGGTCCTGCATCAGGAGAGCCTTCGACTGAACGCCGGAAGGTCTAGACAATTATCACAATCAGCCAAAACTCGAGTGACCCAAGTATCAGTGACCTACATACCTTCTGATGCCCTGATGCGCAGTAGAAGTGTTGAGTTGTGGAGCTTACTAGATATCAGCTTCTATCAGCCGCACATCAGTAGTCCGAAGATGGTTTTCTCTCCTCCTTTTTTACAGTCGTAAGACATGCTTGTTGCCATGAGAACGGAGGATCAGCAAGTCCTTCAGCGGGTCTCAAAGCGTACACGCGGACTTAGGTCGAGGAAAAACAGCATTGATCGCCGGGATACTAGTACGAACGGACTCACCCTAACACCACCCTTCCGTACCACGAGCAGCGATCGATCGCAATAAAGTTACATGAAGGTTAAGTAACAGAAGAAGCAAAGCTCCCGGCCAAAGGAGAAAATACCAAAAAGGACTGGTTAATCAGTGGCTATTTAGGAATTGCAATTCGAGAACTTCTCACCAGTATCGTGCCAAGCGCTTATCCCAAGGCGGAAGAAATATGATAATGAGGAAGGTCCAAGAGACAGCGATAACGAGATTGATTAGGATAGTAGTTACTCATTGAATTTCAGGAGATTGACACTGGTGATGGCCGCTGATAGTTAAGTGGTCGTGCTTACACGTGATCACGACGCGTCGCGCGCTCACGAGCGGCATAAAGCCACTATAATTAAGCGACCAGAGACACATATGGATCGTCTGAAGATACGCATATAATAAACAGCTGAAACGTTTGATATTTCCGTATCCATAGATACTCCGTATGTAAAAATGGCTGCGCTATGTTTAGACGGAGCTACACGATACATATAACACACGTACTTGGGAAATCCGGGATTGACGACCGAAGGATCAAAATTGCTAAATCAAGGATAGAAAGTGTCGATGAAGTGGTCTCTAGAGGCGCTCGACGTCAAATTGGTAAGAGAGTATTTGGCTGTTAGAACTTGGAGCACATCAATTTGGAAGAGAAATCGCTTCCTCCGGGAGTCGGATGTTGTCTCGTGCTGGAAGACAGAGATTTTTGTCATAGCAATCCTGCAATTGGAGGATCGCTGCATCTATATGACCTCACATATAGGGAAGCAAGGAGCATGACGACCGACTAGCCAATAGTCGAATTCAATGATCATGCAGCGCATAGATAAGAAAACGAATGCCGTATTAGCTTACGCGCATGAAGCATTCGCCGTTATTGTTGAAGACTCGGATGCGTTGGTATGATCACGACAGGACTCGGACCGGGCCGGGGTTAAAACTCCCACGCCGCCAGCTGTGTCGCTCACCGTCTTTGTGGTTGTCTCGTCTAATAACGACCACGACATATTAGTGCAAAATTCACTTGAGGCTCGCTCGAATATCGCGAAAACCTCGGTAGCTCTCTGGCCTAACGAAAGCTTCCTGACGACGCCCAAGTAATACCGCTTGCCGACTATTCTACTCTTTAATCCTTATATTCTTTCTTGCGGCCGCCATCACACTCGGAAGAAAACTGTTAAGCTGGTGACGGCGGCAGTTCCGCCCCGCAAACCCACTTCAAGCATTTGGGGCAGACGGCGGGAATTGTTTATTGGTGTTTCATCCGCCCTTTACGTCTCAGTCATGAGGTACGATTCTATGGATACCAGAACCTGAAGCGATGAAAAAAAATTTACGGACACTTCCGCTTGATTTTCACGGCGGTGAGAATGTTTAGAATTGGGGTTGGGTTGACACACATCCGGTTTCCGGTAACCGCCTATCCTGTAGATAATAAATAAGTAGATGGCCGTGATTCATAGTACAATATGGTGTGTCGTTCAACATCGTTTCTCGTATTATTTGTTCTTACATATTCTAATAGACTAACGAGCTTTGGCGGGCCTGGCCAGCTGGTCACAGTCATATCCTCGGAGCTATCGTATCTGTTTTCCTGAACGTTCCTACTGTCGGTTGGAAGGCACTTAATAACTGCATCGCTTGTCATGTCAAGCGCGCTCACTTCTGCTCCTAGAAGGCGGAAGGTAACGAGTTGTTCGATGATCTCTGCGGAGACTCCTTGAGCCGGAGACCTTTGAAAGTCCTCCGTCTTGGATTAGTAGTCGTTACGGCTCAGTACATGGATCTGGGACGATAGCTGGAACTCTTTATGGATGACACGCTTCTATGCCTATCTTCGTAATTGCGCTCTAATACAAACCTATAACCGTGAACTACTGTCTAAATAAACTTTCTGGAGTCCTCTGCGGACGGCATCGAAGAGACGGCTATTCTGGCTTCACCTCCGTTCGAACTTCGTGACATGGAAGATGAGTACATATCCTTCTCTTGCTTCCCACCACTGACAGATCGTGCAGGCTTCATTCTGGTTGGCTCAAGTGACACCTTCGATATCTATCGTAACTGAAATGCCATTCCATCTATCGTCACTGATATCATGGCGGGATCCGACCATCGTCATTTGAATCGCGCATTGGGACAGCTGTATAGTACTCGCAACGGGTGCCGCTGTACGATCCGAACGTGGCCCATACAACGTAAAACGTGTGTCCCTTGATCACTTTTCCTCTTGCTCCACTGTCGAGCGGCAAAGTAGCATTGTACGCCGTCGGCACCAACAGCTAGTGGCGTACAGGGTAATGACGTCCCAAGCTCGGGCCACCTTCCGGTTTATACTCATCCCATTATCTGCTGTAATCGGGAAGTTCAGTGCCGACAGACGAAGTGAAACTTTGAGTGCATGCGTAAATTTCTGAATATGTAGTGTATGTCTTGTCTTTGAAGTAAGTAGTCTCTCAGTACTATGGACCACAGCATATATGTATCCTACTCAGGCTAAGTACTCTGAGAGGAGGTGTTGTTCATCACATCAGGAAAAACCCATTTGCTACATATTTGCCACCCAGATATATGTAGCATATGTAGCTCTAGTAGCTGTGGTAGCAGGTGTGCAGTGGTAGGTAGAAGTAGATAGCATTCTGTATATGCTACTGATAGCTGTGCACATACCAGCCTCCTTCCCATTCTCTTCAATGGGGGGTAAAACTGCTTTGCAGATGATGGCCTGTACTTAATTTTATCTAATCTTATCTGATCATGTGACTTTATAAAATTTCTGAACCTTATTTCTCTTTACCCCTCATTTCTGAGACTGGCATCTTTCATGGTGGCATGTTGCACATGTTTGGCTGGAGCCTCCCCTACTTGCCTCAGAATGCACTGCCTCCATCTACCTCATGGCCGCTATGCTTCACACAATGCCTGAAAAGGATGAAGAAATCCAGGCAAGAGTGAACACCATGTTTGGATGCAGCCTCTGTCTATGGCAGATTGAGGTTGCTTGAAGTGTTCTTGGTGGGAAAGATGCTATAAATGTAGCTCTGACCAGAGCTGAAAAGTCTTTAACATATTGGATCCCACTGGCTTTCACTGAGAAGGGCATAGTCATGGTCGTACTTTCATTAAAACAGCTTGGTACACAATTTTCATCTTGGCTCAACATTGTCAACTCCAAAGGACTGTCTGCAATCTCAGTCACTGCCAAAAACTCAAGCAAGCAATTACATTCTGTATGTAATGAATTTACACATCTGTTTCTGTTGCATAGACTACAATGTGTGGCCAATGAGGCAATATCAGGAACAGGAAAAGGCAGTGAGATTGGTGGGATGCAAAGCTTCAGCCAAACATGTTAGGGCCTGACTCTCATGTGACTCAAGATAAGATAGCCACTGAGCTGTCTCATGTTCAGACAATCACTCAGGCAGTATCTGAGTAATCTCAGGGTGGTAAGAGAGGCACTTACAGGAAGGCTCTCAGCAAGCGAGCAGACAAGTAAGTTTATTGTGTGATTAAACCTTAGCTCAAAGCTGAGGTGTAACAGCAAAAAGGTAGCTACTTAAATACTAAAAGGTGGTAGCTATTAATAGAGTAAAACAAGAGTGACATGCAGTGAGCGTGCATAGCATTATGATGAACATGCACTTCTTGGAGAATATCATACATTGTCCATCAGTTTGATTAATATGAACTGGCCAATCAGTGATATGGGTGCGATATGATGTTGATAAGATGAAGATAAGGCTAGAAAAAGAGAAAAAGTGAATAGATCATAACATTACCCTCTTGTTAAGGCAGTCATCCTGACTGCCCTAGGGTTCGTCTGGTGGTTCTTCCTGTGACTTTGTGTATTCCTTCCTCCAGTAGTTGTCGATGTAATCCCTCCAATGCTTGTCATTTGAGCAAGGGTTTTTGACCCAGAAAGTCCTTCCATCTTTTCTGAGTATGCGGTATGAAATCATGTCTTCAGCATAATGGTGGTCAGTTATCTCCTTTAATATTCTGTCCATCCTGTTGATGACCTTTCAGGTGGTTATGACAGTCCTTGTTTGGGAGATGCTGTCCTCATAGTCTGTTATGGCTTCCTGTGCATTGGCCATGTCTTCCTCTTGTACCCAAGAATTATGTTCCTGGGTCCAACCTTTCCACTTGATGTTAGGGCCCAACTCTCATGTGACTCAAGATAAGGCGATTGCTAAGCTGTCTCACGTTCGGACAATCACTTTGGCAATGCCACAGGGAATCTTGAGGTGGCAAGAGAGGTGCTTACAGAGAGGCTCTCGGCAGGCAAGCAGACAAGTAAGATTTATGTGTGATTAAACCTTAGCTCGAAGCTGAGGTGTTACAGAGAGAATGGCCCTACTTATATACTAAAATGTCAGGCCTAATAATAGCTACAAAAAAGATGTGAAGATTGGATCAAAGAGGGCCACGTGTAGAACAACAAGTGTTGGCATGACAACCACAGTGTATGGTGCAAGAAACACACGTTGGGCATTGTCGAAGATTGATGTGGTGTTTGTGCAGCAATAAGAAGTGCGATAAGATGAGATAAGACTAGGAAAAGGAAAAAAAGTGAATAAATCGTAACATTACCCTCTCATTAAGGCAGTCGTCCCAACTGCCCTAGGGTTCGCTTGGTGGTTCCTCTTGTGCTTTTGCATACTCTTTCCTCCAGTAGTCATCAATGTAATCCCTCCAATGTTTGTCATTTGGGCAGGGATTTTCAACCCAGAATGTCCTTCTGTCCTTTCTATGTACTCGGTATGAGATGACATCGTCGATGTAGCAATGATTGAGTATCTCTTTTAGTGTTTTTTCGGATCTGTCGATGACTTTACAGGTGGTCATGACAGTTCTTGTTTGAGAGACTTCATTTTCGTAATCTTCGATGGCCTCTTGAGCATTGGCCATGTCATCTTCTTGTACCCAAGAGTTGTGCTCTCGAGTCCAGCCTTTCCATTTGACGAGATAGTCAGTTACAAGTCATGACTTCTGTCCTTTCTTTCCACAGACTTGGCGGGTGTGCGAGTCTAGGACTTCTTCCACTTCGTACTCCTCCTCATTTTCAATGAGGTCAGGTGGAGGTGGAGGGGGTTGTTCCTGGTTGGGGAAGGCAGGAGGTACGTATGGCGTCAAAAGCTTCTCATTGAAGCACAGGTGAATCCTCCAATGAGGGGGAAGTTTGAGCTTGTAGGTGGAGGTGCTGGCCTTTTCCAAGATCAGGAATGGACCAACACGCTTATTGTCGAGTTTCTTCTTGGGGCGGGGTAGATGAAGGTTTGTGGAGTCTAGCCATACTTGGTCTCTGATGGCATAGTCCATGGGGTTTCTTTTCTTTTTGTCATACTGGGCCTTCATTTTGCCCACAGCTTCCTCGAGTGCCTCCTTGGCTTGGCGGTGTATGTCTTGCATGTTTTCTGCAAATGACTTGGCAGATGGATTGGTGAACGGCATCGTTTTGACAGAGTCTGGGAGAATGTGAGGGTTGATTCCATAGTTGGTGAAGAATGGAGTCTGACCGGTCACTGAGTGAATTCGATTATTATGGGCAAATGCTGCAAGTGCAAGCCATTTGCTCCAGTTGGTCTGCCGGTAGTTGACGAATATGTGCAGGTACTTGTTAATTTCCTGGTTTGTGCATTCAGTTTGTCCATCTGTCTGCAGGTGGAAAGCAGTAGATGTGTTGGGTGTGATATTGAGGAGACAGAGGAGTTCAGTCATGAACTTTGAAATGAATTGAGGTCCGCGATCAGAGATGATGGTCTTTGGCATTCCATGATGGGCGTATATGTGGTCTCGGAGTAATTTTGCCCATCCTTCGGAGGCAAGTTTGACATTACAGGCAATGGGGATGATTTCTTTTGAGAATCTGTCCACAACTACCAGAATGGCATCATAGCCATTGGAGTTGGGAAGTCTGGTGATCATGTCAACAGAAATATGTGTCCATGGCTCTGATGGGATTTCATTGGGATGAAGGGGAGCTGCTTTGGGTTGAGTATCCATTTTTGTCCTCTGACAGACTTCGCACACCTTAACATACTTTTCTACTGATTGCTTAAGCTTGGGCCACCAGAACTCCCTTTGGACGAGTTCTTTGGTCTTCTCAATCCTGGGGTGTCTGGCAGTGATATGGTTATGGTGGGAGGCAATGATTTCTCCCCTAAGCTTGTCATCTCAGGGAACATAGATTTGTCCATCGTAGAAGAGTAGGCCCTCCTTTTCGGAGATGCCATGTTCGTGATCAAGGGAATTCTGAATTCCTTGGTCCCATTTACCATGATCACAGGTGATGTCCTTGATGTGTTGGTGGGTTTCGCTGGTGGTGGGCATGATCATGGCTCTGAAGTGCTTGGGCTGGAGGACTACGATGTCATCATTGTCCTTTTTGCCCTGGTCATGATCGTTTTGTCAAGAGAGGAGGTCAGCCTTTTGGTTAGAGGCCCCTGGCTTGTGATGCAGGGTGAAGTGATATTCGGCAAGCTCTGTGACCCACCAATGATGAGCCTCGCAGCTCTGTGCGCTCATAAATTTGCGGATCTGTAAAGATCTAGTGATACTCCACTCCTTTGAACTTCATATCAAGGCGCAGCAATGATCTGCAGGCACCTTGATCATCAATCCTATTTAAAAGACACTCCAGAAATAGCCTATGGCTATGCCAGATCAATTGGAATGGCTGCACAACTATTACACAAGTTAAATGACAAAGTTAGCGAACTTATTCATTGCTACAGTCAGCAGCAATCAAGATATTACCAAGGCTTTTTGCTTCACGAAGCAAGGAGGCTTAGAAACACCCAGAATTACTCAGAAGGTTTGCGCAGCATCAGCTTTGCTCAGTAATGCACAGTTACTTGCATATGCTATGCACAGCAATGCACAGTTGGAAGTTCACAGCTGCTGACTGATTGCTGACTGTCTTCAACACAGCAGTAGTAAGGAAAGGCTAATAATACTTCATTGGATGATTAATAGTTCGCTTGTGTTGCGAATCAACCAGGCAAGGACAAATGTAGCTTACATACAAGTATTTCCTCAGTAGTATAAGTAGAAAGTCGAATTAGGGAGACGAAGAGAGACCAAGGAAGGAGACATTAGGCTACAAGCTTCAGAGAAAGTCCTCGAACTTGTTCCTTGCCTTCTATACCTCCTACATCCGATATACCTTCTCGAAGTTGTAATTCTCTGCTGCCCATTGGAGAAATAACACTTAGTGAACCAATATTCACTAAAAGTCACTTATAACTTTGCGAAGCTTTCCTCTGCTTCAAAAACCTCGCCAGGAAACCTTTACTGGTTACCCTTGCATGGCATTCTCATCAATTTAAGTTCGAGAACGTACCTGTGCGCTTCAAAGAGCAATCTGCAGCTAGGATTGAAGCCTTTAGCCACTAACACCTACTACTACTGTTTCCGAGCCTAGGAAACGACACCACTTAACTCCCATTGAGTTAGACACCTTGAGACCTTAGCTACCTTTCCTATAGCAGGGGAGGTTCGCGAAGCTCATCCAGTTAAGTTCGACTCAAGATTGGTACTGACTTGCTTGATATTAGAATCTTCTTGAGCTTTATAAGTTCGAGAACTTCATCTTGCTTGCACGTACATCATCTTGGACAAAGCCTTGCTTGCACATAGAGCAAGAGCTTCATAGACTCGTATAGAGAGTCTTCCCACTGAATCCATAGCCAGGATTTTGACACACACCAGGTGTGCACAGCATATAGCCTGCCCCACTCAGTATACACCCACAGTTGTGACTTCCTTCCCTTCTTGAAGAGGTCTGCGCACTGGGCTTGCTTCTCGAACCATTTATTCGAGAACATAACACCCAGTAGCCTTGAATAAGCTACGATCTTAGGACCTATAGTCACCGCATGGAGGTGCACGACTAGACTCGCTAAGAACCCGCCTTCAGATTCTGTTACAGATTATACTTGCCACTTAGGTGTTGTGTTTTCTGCCTGCAGGAGTCTCTAGGTTCATCACCGAGCTTGTTGTTGGTTCAGTTTTTGGGGTTGTCAGAAATACTGCAAGTTTTGGTGGTCCGTCCAAATCTCGAAGTCTTCAGCGGCCCCCATGAGGTAGTGTCTCCATTCCTCGAGGGTGAGCATGATTGCTAAGAGCTCCTTGTCATAGATCTCATAGTTTCGCTCAGTGGTGGTGAGTGCTTTGGAGAGGAACACTACTGGTCTCCATTTACCATCCTGTTCTTGGCTTAGGACAGCACCTATGGCTCCTTCACTTGAGTCAGCCTCTACCCAGAACTTTCCCTGTTCTTTGGGTAGTGCTAGTACCACATCCTCAGCCATTTGCTTCTTTAAGCATTGGAAGGCTTCGTTTTGGGCCATTCCCCAGCTCCAGGGTGTGTTGCCAGTGAGCTGAGTCATGGGTCAGACGATCTTGGAGTAGTCCTGGATAAACTTCCAATAGAAGTTTGTAAAGCCCAGAAAGGATTGTAACTCCTTTTTCTTGGTGGGCATGGGCCATTCCGTGATCCCTTTGACCTTAACGGGGTCCATTCATACTGATCCTTCACTGATGATTACGCTGAGATACTCAGTTCCAAGGACCTCAAACTTGCACGTTTCTGCCTTTAGGAATAGCTTATGTTCCCGAAGGCATTGGAGTACTCATTTTACGATTCGTCGGTGCTCTAGGAGATCCTTGGAAAAGATCAGGATGTCATCCAGGTAAATGGTTACCTTTCCTTCATGGATGAGGTCATGGAAGATGTTGTTCATCATCCATTGGAAGGTTGCTGGGGAGTTAGTCAGACTGAAGAACATGACTGTAGGTTCAAAGAGTCCATGATTGGTCTGGAACATGGCCTTATGCTCGTCTCCTTGTTTGATTCTGATGTTGTTGTAGCCCCAGCAGATGTCAAGTTTCATGAAATACTTGGCTCCGTGGAGTTTGTCCATAAGTTCAGAGATTAAGGGTAGCGGATATCGATTTTTAATCATCATCTCATTGAGTTTGCAGTAGTCCTGTACCGGCCGAAGGGACCCATCCTTCTTTTTGATGAAGAAGAAGGGTGAGGCGAATGGGGATTTAGAAGGATGGATTCAGCCAGACTCAAGGTTTTCATCAAGGAATTTATTGAGCTCTTCTTGCTTGTGACGGTTAAGTGGGTAAACATTACAATCGAGGGTGGACTGGGTGTTAGGGATTAGTTCGATTGCATGATCCCAGAGTTTACACTCAGGCAATTCATCAAAGTTCTCCTTCACGAACAGGTCATGGAAATCCTGATATTGGGGCGGGATCATCTCTTTGAAGGTCTTCTTGGCTTTTCCTTCGTTTGCCTTGGCTGCTCGGTTGTTGGCATGGTGTACAGCCCAGATTTCCAGTTCTTCTTATAGGTCAACCATGAGGATGGTTTTGCCCTCTTCTAGCTCTTCATCCCATCAGTCTTCTGGGTCAACATTGGGCAGCAGGAATGGGTTTTTCTGACATTGGCACCGGGCAAAGATGATTTTGCTGGTGGCCCAGTTAATAACAGGATTGTGACGAAGAAGCCAGTCATGTCCTAGAAAGAGATTGCCCTTGCCGATATTGGTGACAGCGAAGTCAACCCTTTCATTATGGCCTCCGATGGTCATCCTTACTTTGATGAACTCAGTGATTTCCCCTGCCTTATTCCTGGTGCCATCCACATTGTATACCAATATTGGGGCTGGAGCGGGCTGGGTGATGAGTCTGTGTTTCCTAATGTAGGCCTCATTAATGGTGCTTTCTGTGCATCTGCTATCGACTAGTGCTTGAGCTTTAAGTGTCTGATGATTTTCTAGCGTTTCGAGTTGGACATTGAGGAAAAGTTCTCGGGTGCCCTTAGTCATCACACGGCACTGGTATTGAATGGGTTTGCTTAACTCATGAAGTCTCTTGATGGTGACCTCCCCTCCTTGGCAAATGGCAGCAAGTAGAGAGTCATCTATTTTGCTGATCTTTTCTTTATGTGCCCAGAGGTGAAGATGGGCAAGGGCCTCCGAGTCAGTGCGTGCTTCCCTGATTGCCCAGAGAGTCCAGTCCATGCCAAAGGGCCAGAACCAGGTGGTCTTCGGGGAGGAAACACTCACCGGGGCTGACTTGGGGACCGTTGCTTCTGGGGAGTCTTCTTTGTTCTCTGCTTGAGGGGGGAGTACTTTGGGGCGCCACACATCCGATGCTTCTTGTTCCCGTTTCCTCTGAGCTTGGCACCAACTCATCTGGAAAGAGGTGTCATCTTCCTTGTCAGGTACCTCTTCCATGGATGGCCACCTGGTGGTCTTTGTCGGGGGCTGTCGAACAGTTTCTCTGGTTGGGGCATGCTCCTTCCCCAGAGGCTGACCTCTACCAGCTGTTTTGTCAGGATGGGGAGGTTCAGGACTCAGATTGGGCCCGGTGTGACCAGGAGGCACCCCGTCGAGGGGAATGAAGGGAGTCGTGAGCATCGTGTTCTTGTTGCATAAACCATGCTTGATCATTACTCCTGGGGCCTTCGTCACTTGGTCTGTATTCCCATCCATTCTTGGGACTCAGGAAGGGGGAGGCCCTGTTGGGGGGTAATCTTCTTTTGAGACGATGGGCTCGACCAGTTCAGAGAGAACCTCCTTCATCAAGGACTGGGAGATCCCTGGCATTGTTCGGATGAACTCTGGCCCCTATCAATTCTTGAGGTCTTGAAGCGTTAGGAGTTCAGGGATGGAAAGCGAGGGTTGGGTGTCATTGGGGCTTTTGGGGCTTTTATATGATTTTTCAGGTGGAGCCTGAATTGGTTGCAATTCTTTCAGGGTGGTGGTCTCAGATGTACTAATGAATGTGGCAGAGGGTATATTTGAATGCTCTGAAACAATTGATGTATGTAAAAATGTATTACAATTGGGTAAAGTCCATGCAGCAGGACCTGATGACTGACCACCCAGAGAGGAGAATTGGGCTAAGGAAGTGGAATTGCTCACTTCTCGGCCTCACCTTTTATCTCCTCGACCTTTGATGTTGAGGGCGTCTTCTTCTCAACCTTCTCAATCTTCTCCTTCTTTTCTTCTTCCTCGGCGATAGTAAGCATGGCCCGAAGTTGGGTTGAGGTGTATTTCCCAGTTTTCGGGTCCCTCAGCCACTTCGGTTGTTTGCAGTCCTTCCCTAAATGCCCCTTCCCTCCGCAATTGAAGCAGTGACCTTCTCGTTTAAGGTGATCAATATCCATGGGCTCTCCAGCCCCTCTATAAGTGATCCACCCTGAACCCGACAATCCTTTGCTGGTCAGTTTGTTGGCCGTGGGACTTGTCATGCCAGTAGCTCCCTTGGGGGGAGCTACTGGCATTGGTGTTCTTTGGCTTGTTGTAATGCCCGATCTTGTCGAAGGCTTCCTTCTGGGCTTTCTCATCGTAGATGTTACAGATTTGTCATTTCCACTCGGCATAGGTGGAAGGAATCATGACGCTGAGATTGGTGATGGAGTCAGTGTAGGAGGTGGGAACTCCTCATTGGACCGCCTGGACTATAGCTGATCAGGGTCCTAGGTCAGCGAGCTGGTCTGCTTGTCGGGCCAACTCTTCGAGTCTTCGGAAGTACTCGGATGCGGTGCCGGTCATTCTGAGTTCATTCATGTGCTTCTCCATTACTTCCTGGAGGCAGGGTCTCCGTATTTGACCTTGAGGGTGGCCTTGAAGTCATTCCAGGATGAGTATCGGTAGCACCCCTCAGTGCCACTCTAGAACTGGAGTCAGTACTGGGACCACCAGTCTTGGGGCTTCTTGCCGAAGAGGGAGATGGTGAACAGTATTTTGTTAGTGTGGGTTGGGTAATAGGCCTTAAAAATCAAGAAGTATTCTTCACAGGTCCTGGTAAACTGGTGGATGTCACTGCCTTTCCCTTTGAAGTCTGCAGGGAGTCAAACAAGCGTTGGCTTTACTTGCAGCCAGGGGGCCTGTTCCTCAGCATCGCCGGATGGCCAGTAGGGTGGATCAGGGGGGTTGTATCTTGGTGGAGGGCGGGGAATCAACCACCAATCAGTTCGATGAGTCGGGCTCCCATATCTCCTTGGGGGCGGTTGTACTGGGCATCCCCATGGGAGATCTGCCTCTTTGAGTTCCTTTGGAAGGGGTAAATTGTTGGTGAGGGCAAACACCCTTGCTTCTTCTATTTTTGCTACCAGGTCAGTCATGAGGTCAGGGAAGGCCTCTTTCCTCTCCTGGTGCTGTTGTCTCCTGGCCTCAGCAGCCTCTGCCTCTTGTTGCCATTGTTCTGCTTCGATCTTGGCCTGGGTGCTGGGCCCAGCTTCTCCTGATCCTGTGAATAATCTACTCGTCCTCTTCCAGGGGAGGTTCTGGCACCTCCAGTCTATTGGTGGTGAGTCGGGCATTGGCCTGGGCCACCTGTATTCTGACCAGTTCAGCTTGTTGGGCCTCGTCTCTTCTCCAGGTGGTGAGTATAGTCGCCAGTTGTCGATTGAGGACTCGCTCCTCCTGCTCCATTCTTGCTTGTAATCTGGAGATGTATACCCCTGGTATGGGTCTGTAATTGAGCTCATACCACCATAGCTCTTCGTTGGACTGGAGGTTGTGCCTGTTTCAGTGTTCCTCCATGGTTTTATCAATTCCTCCTTTTCAGAGATAGTCCACCCTTTGTAGGGCCCAGGCCTGGGATCTGTAAGTTCCATGGGCCATTCACTGAGATAGGGAGAGGGATGGCCATGCTTGGTCTGAAGTGCCCAGGTAGAAGGGATTGCTCTCGAGCTCCCTTCGGGCCAGGCACTGCTCACTTCTGGGATCTTGAGGGGGCTCGTCTGGGTCTTCCTCCCTCTGGCGTGTGCTGAATGTGAGTGGGGATTCCCCTGCTCTTCTTCATCACTGGTAGCTAGGTCTCCTGACATAGCAGATTCATAGGCGTCATCATTGGCGCTCTGCATAGAACCCTGGGTCTTCGGGGTCGAGCGAGTTTGAGTCGGAGGGCGAGTCAGTTCTAATGTCAATGTCGTGGTGGGCGTGTGTTAGGGCTGACTCTCACGTGACTCGTAGTCGGGCAATTGGTAAGCTGTCTCGCGTTCGGACAATCACTTTAGCCAATGCCTCGGATGACTCGAGGTAATGAAAGAGGCGCTTACAGAGAGGCTCTCGGCAAGCGAGCAGACAAGTAAGATTTATGTGAAGGTAAACCTTAGCTTGAAGCTGAGGTTGTACAGTGAAATTGTAACTACTTAAATACTAAGTGTGAGTACTATTATTAGATACGAAAGTTTTATCAAAGTCGAAAGGCGTGCAAGTCAGGCGACGAGCACGCAATATCATGCATTGTCCATCATGAAGATTTGTCAAAGTTGATACGGTGATACGGTGGTGATTGCGTGTAAGCGTGATTACGCTGATAAGATGAGATAAGACTAGAAAAATGTAAAAAAGTCAATAAATCGTAACATTACCCTCTCGTTAAGGCAGTCGTCCTGACTGCCCTAGGGCTCGTCTTGTTCGTCGCATTGTATGCAGTCTGTCACTTCCTTCTCGCTTTCCCTGTGCCAATAGTCGTCGATGAAGGTTTTCCAAACCTCACGATCAGGCTCCTCAATCCAAAATTTCTTTCCATCGGTGCGTTCTACTTGGTAGAACATGCTCCATCCGCCCGTGGCTTGATTTTCTCGATAGCTGCGATCAACTATTCGTTTGACGGTCTTTTCCGATCTGTCAATGACCTTGCATGCGGTCACGACGGCTTGTGTCTTGGAGATACTGTCTTCATAGTCGTTGATGGCCTCTTGGGCATTAGCCATGTCGTCTTCCCGGACCCATGAGTTGTGTTCTCGGGTCCATCCCTTCCATTTGACGAAGTAATCGGTTACGAGTCATGATTTCTGTCCCTTCTTGCCTCAGACTCGGCGTGTATGGGAGTCCAGGACTTCTTCGACTTCGTATTCTTCTTCGTCTTCAATGAGGTCTGGTGGGGGTGGTGGAGGTTGTTCCTGATTAGGGAACGCTGGTGGAATGTAGGGTGTCAGGAGCTTTTCGTTGAAGCGTGGGTGGATCTTCCAGTGGGGTGGAAGCTTGAGTTTATGGGCAGAGGCGCCGGTCTTTTCTATGATCAAGAAGGGGCTGACACGCTTGTCATTGAGCTTTTTCTTTGGTCGAGGTAGGTGAAGATTGGTGGAGTCTAGCCATACTCGATCTCCGATGGTATAGTCCACTGCGTCCCTCTTCTTTTTGTCGTATTGGGCCTTCATTTTGCCTGCTGCTTCCTCTAAAGCCCTTTTGGCTTGGCAATGTACTTCTTGCATGCTTTCTGCGAACGACTTGGCCGATGGATTGGTAAAGGCGGTCATCTTAATGGAGTCTGGTAGAACTCGGGGGTTCAATCCATAGTTGGTGAAGAAGGGGGTTTGTCCCGTGGACGAATGAATACGATTATTATGGGCGAATGCTGCCATGGTGAGCCATTCGCTCCAGTCCATCTGTCGGTGGTTGATAAAAAGGCGGAGGTACTTGTTGATCTCTTGGTTGGCCCGTTCGGTTTGGCCATTGGTCTGGGGGTGGAAGGCGGTGGATGCATTGGGTGTGATGTCGAGGAGTTTGAGAAGTTCCAGCATGAACTTGGATACGAATTGTGGTCCTCGATCGGAGATGACTGTTTTTGGCATTCCATGGTGGGCATATACATGGTCACGAAGGAGTTTGGCCCATCCTTCGGAGGTGAGTTTGATGTTACAAGCGATTGGAATGATTTCTTTAGAGAATCTGTCGATGACCACTAAGATGGCATCGTAGCCGTTAGATTTGGGTAATCCGGTGATCATATCGACGGATATGTGGGTCCATGGTTCGGATGGGACTTCATTGGGATGGAGAGGGGCAGCCTTTGGGTGGGTGTCTGTCTTGGTTCGCTGGCACGCTTCGCATGCTTTGACATACTTTTCTACTGTTTGTTTGAGTTTTGGCCACCAGAACTCTCTTTGTACAAGCTCCTTGGTCTTCTTGATTCCTGGGTGTCCCACCGTGATGTGGTCATGGTGGGAGGCGATGATCTCTCCTCTTAACTTGTTATCCCGAGGGATGTAGATCCGTCCGTCGTAATAGAGGAGTCCTTCCTTTTCTGAAATCCCTCGTTCATGGTCGAGGGAATTTTGAATCCCTTGATCCCACTTGTTGTGATCCCGGGTGACGTCCTTGATGCGCTGGTGAGTTTCCGAAGTCATGGGCATGATCATAGCCCTGAAGTGTTTGGGTTGAAGGACGACAACGTCATCGTTGTCCTTCTTTCCTTGGTCGTGATCATCTCTCCGGCTTAACAGGTCAGCCTTGTGGTTGGACATGCCGGGTTTGTGGTGCAGGGTGAAGTGGTACTCCGTGAGTTCGGTGACCCATCGGGCTTGACAACGGTTCAGCTTTTGAGGTTGACGGAAGTATTGTAGGTTTTGATGATCGGTCCAGATCTCAAAGTCCTCCGCCGTGCCCATCAGATAGTGTCTCCACTCTTCTAATGCTAGCATAATCGCCAAGAGCTCCTTGTCATAGATTTTGTAGTTGCGTTCCGTGACAGTGAGTGCCTTGGAGAGGAATGCAACTGGTCTCCATTTCCCATCTTGTTCTTGGCTAAGGACTGCCCCAATCACTCCTTTGCTAGAGTCGGCCTCAACTCTGAACTTCCCCGTTTCCTTCGGTAGTGCCAGTATGACATCTTCGGCCATTTGCTTCTTGAGTCGTTGGAAGGCCTCATTCTGGGCTGCTCCCCAGGTCCAGGGGGCATTCCCTGTGAGTTGGGTCATTGGACGTACGATCTTGGAATAGTCTTTTATGAATTTTTGATAGAAATCCGTAAAGCCCAAGAAGGACTGTAATTCCTTCTTCTTGGTGGGGGTGGGCCATTCTGTGATTCCCTTGACTTTTATGGGGTCCATCCGTACTGATCCCTCACTGATGATCACGCCGAGGTATTCCGTTTCTAGCACCTCAAACTCGCATTTCTCGGCCTTTAGGAAGAGTTTGTGCTCCCTCAGGCATTGAAGTACCCACTTTATGATTCGTCTATGTTCTTGAAGGTCCTTAGAGAAGATCAAGATGTCGTCAAGGTAGATGGTGACTTTCCCTTCCATTATGAGGTCATGGAAGATATTGTTCATCATCCATTGGAAGGTTGCTGGCGAGTTAGTTAGGCTGAAGAACATGACGGTTGGTTCAAAGAGGCCACGGTTCGTTCGGAAGGCTGCCTTGGCCTCATCTCCTTGTTTGATCCGTACATTGTTGTAGCCCCATCGGACGTCTAGTTTGGTGAAATACTTGGCGCCACGGAGTTTGTCCATAAGCTCAGAGATGAGGGGTAACGGGTATCGATTCTTAATGGTCATCTCATTGAGCTTTCGGTAGTCCTGTACTGGTCGAAGGGAGCCGTCTTTTTTCTTGATGAAGAAAAAGGGGGAGGCGAACGGGGATTTGGAAGGGTGAATTCGGCCCGACTCCAAATTCTCGTCGAGGAATTTGTCGAGTTCTTCCTGTTCATGTTGATTTAGAGGATAGACCTTGCAATCGAGAGTTGATTTAGCGTTAGGAATCAATTCAATAGCGTGATCCCAGGGTTTGCGTTCTGGCAACTCGTCGAAGTTCTCTTTGGAGAATAGGTCATGGAATTCCCGATATTGAGGTGGGACCATCTCTTCGAAGGTCTTCTTGGCCTTTCCTTCAGCAGCTTTGGCAGCAAGGTCATTTGCGTGATGTATGGCCCGAATTTCCAATTCTTCTCGAAGGTCGACCATCAGAATGGTTTCGCCTTCTTCCAACTCTTTGTCCCATGGATCCTCTGGGTCGGCATCTGGTAATGGGAATGGATTTTTCTGACATTGGCACTGGGCGAAGATGACCTTCCCGGTGGTCCAGTTGATGATGGGGTTATGGCAGAGGAGCCAGTTGTGTCCAAGGAAAATATCGCCCTTGCCGATGTTGGTGACGGCGAAGTCGATTCTTTCCGAGTGGCCTCCCACAGTCATCTGTACTTCCACGAACTCAGTAATCTCTCCAGCCTTATTTCAGGTACCATCAGCATTGTATACCGAGATGGGGGTAGGGGTGGGTCTGGTGACAAGACCGTGCTTTTTGACATAGGCTTCGTTTATCGTACTCCCGGTACATCTGCTGTTGACTAGGGCTTGAGCCTTAAGCATCTGGCGGTTTTCTAGCATCTCGAGTTGGACATCGAGGAACAGTTCTCGGATGCCCTTGGTGCTTACTCGACGTTGATAGCGAATCGGCTGGCTTAATTCGTAGAGCTCTTCCCGTGCTCGTTCTCCTTCCTTCCTTAATGAGGCGAGGAGTTGGTCATCAATCTCGTTGGCTTTCTCCTTATGGGCCCAAAGATGGAGCGAGGCGAATGCTTCTGAATCTGTGCGTGCTTCCCTGATGGCCCGAAGGGTCCAGTCCATGCCAAACGGCTTGAACCAGGTGGACTTCAGGGAGGAAACACTCACGGGGATTGATTCAGAGCGCCTCGCCCTCAGCGTTTCTTCTTCCTTCTTCTCTTGATCCTTGATGAATGAGGGGAGAAGCCCCTCGGCCCTTTTCTTTTCCCACTTGACTCGTTCTCGGTCCTGCGCCATCTTGAAGGTGGTATCGTCCTCCTCGTCGGGGATTTCGACGAGGGTGGTATTCCGGACCTGTGAACCTCGTGCATCCGAGGTTGGAGTCCCGCTTGATCCTTCGACGGTCGGGGGCCTTCAAGAGTTTTCCCTGGTTGGGGCATGCTCCTTCCCCAGGGATTGCCCGCTGCCGGTGTCTTCGTCAGGACTCGGGGGTTTGGGGAGTAGGTCACCCCTGGAGTGACCGAAGGACTCGTTAGGACGAATCAAGGGAGCCGTGTACATCGCGTTCTCGTCGCATGAACCGTGCTCCCTTCCTAGCGTCGGGTCCTTTGGTGCCTGTCCCGGATCCCTATCCTTTCTTGAGACATCTTCTTCCATCAGGGTCGTGGACGAAGGGGGCGCTGTCTCAATCGGCGTGATGTCTCCAAGAGAACAATGAGAGCCGCAACCCTTCGCTTCTTCTTCCAGGCAAGAGGAGAGGGGGTCGTGTATCCATGACGATCCCTGAGCGCGAGGCGAATCATTGGGGATATGATCGGCAGGCATCAACCTCGTACTCCCACCTTCGTCTTGAGGTTTTTCTTCAGCGACAATGGGCTCGGCCAGTTCAGGGAGCACCTCCTTCGTCCCTAAGGACTGGGAGATCCCTGACATTGTTTGGATGAACTCTGGTCCCCATCGAGTCTGAAGATCCTGGAGGGTGAGGAATTCTGGGACAGAAAGTGTAAGCAAAGGAGGGGGATGAGTCTCGCTTCACTTCTGAGGGATTATATATGCCTTTTTAGGCAGAGTCTGAATTGTTTGTGATTCTTTTAGGGGGGTGGTCTTGGGCATACTAGTGGAAACAGCAGATGGTATATTCGAATGCTCTGAAACAACTGATGTATGTAAAAATGTAATACAATCGGGTATAGTGAGACCCGATGACCAACTGCCCAGAGAGGAGGACTGGGCCGAGGAAGTGGAATCACTCACTTCTCGGCCTTGCCTTTTACCTCCTCAATCTTCGTCGTCGAGGGCGTCTTCTCCTCGTTCTTCTCCTCGTGGGTATGTCCATGCGCCTCCTTGTCGTGTGCCTCCTGTAATTCTGTCTCTGTCAACATGCTGCAGAGTTGGGCCGAGGTGTATCGCCCGCTCTTCGGGTCTCTGGGCCACTTCGGTTTCTTGCAATCTTTCCCCATATGTCCTTTCCCTCCACAGTTGAAGCATCTGCCTTCTTTTCGGAGGCGATCTATGTCCATGGGCTCCTCAGCCCCTCCATAGGTAGTCCATGTTGAACCCGATGACCCTTTGCTGACGGGTTTGTCAGCCGCGGAACTTGTCACACCAGGAGTTCCTTTAGAGGAGCTTCCGGCGTTCTTGGGGCGGTCGACGTATCCGATTTTGTCAAAGGTGCTTTTGCGAGCTTTTTCGTCGTATATGCTACAGATGCGTTGCTTCCACTCCCGATAATTGGAGGGAATCATGATGCCTAGGTTCGCGATAGAATCAGTGTAAGATTCAGGGACTCCTCGGCAGACTGCCTGGATGATGGTGCTTCGCGCTCCGAGGTCAGTGAGTTGGTCGGCCTGTCAGGCCAGTTCTTCGAGGCGCCTGAAATACTCAGAGGCGGTCCCCGTCATTTTGAGCTTGTTCATGCGTCGCTCCATGACTTCTTGAAGCGCCGGGTCACCATACTCAACTTTGAGGGCGGCTTTAAATTCATCCCAGGAGAAGTATCGGTATCGTCCTTCGGTCGCACTCCAGAACTGGTATCGGTACTGTGACCACCAGTTCTGAGGTTTCTCGCCAAAGAGTGATACTGCGAATAGAATTTTGTTTGCATGGGTGGGGTAGTAGGCTTTGAAGACGGTGAAATAGTCTTCACATGCCCCTGTAAAGCAGTGTATATCGCTACTTTTTCCATGAAAATCCCCAGGCATTCGGATCAGCGTCAGCTTCACCTGAAGCCATGGATCTTGTTCTTGGGCATCACCCGAGGGCCAGTATGGGGGTTCTGGGGGGTTGTACCTGGGAGGGGGTCACGGGACCAACCATCTATTGGTTCGATGGGTTGGACTCCCATATCTTCTGGGTACTGGTGCAGCAGGCCATCCGCAGGGTTGTGGTTGCTCTGGGACGTCTTGGAGTTCTTTGGAAAGGGGTAGGTTGTGGACGAGGGTGAACGCCCTGGCTCTGTCTAATTGGGCTACCAGCCCCGTTGTGAGGTCGGGGAAGGCATCCATTTTGGCTTGGAACTGCTGCCTTCTTGCCTCTGCCTCCATTGCTTCGCGTACCCGACGTTTGTCTTCTGTCTCCATCAGTTCGCTGGGTCCTGCTTCGCCAGACCCGGCGAACAATCTACTCTTGCCCTTCCATGGATTGCTGTTCTGCCACCATTCTCTGGGCGGTTCGTCGGGCATTGGCCTGGGCCATTCGTACAAAGGCCAGGTGTTCTCGTTCATGTTCGTCGGCTCTCCAGGTGCGGAGTATATCCTCCAATCTCCCCTGAAGGGTTCGTTCCTCCTCGTCTGTTCTTGGTCGTAGACCTCGTATATAGACCCCAGGTGTGGGGCCATAGTCCTGCTCATGGCGGTGGAGCTCCTCCGTTGGGAAGAGATGTAGTCGCCGCCGATGTTCGTCAAGGGACTCATCGATTCCTCCTCGTCTAACATAGTCTTCTCTTCTAAGGGCCCAGGCCTGGGTGCGATAGGGTCCGAGGGCAATTCGCTGCTGTACTGTAAGGGAGGTCCAAGCTCAGGCTGGAGCTCCCAGGTAGAATGGATTGCTCTCGAGCTCTCTGGGCTGTTGTTCTGGGTCCTCCTCCATTCGTCGAAGTCGAAAGGCGTTCTCGGTTTCCCATGCTCTTCTTCATCGGAAGTAGGAAGGTCTCCCAATCTCGTGGATCTGAAGTCTTCCTCTCCTGAGGTCGTCTGCGTTGGCGCGTATTGGTGGCCCATTTGAGATGCTGTCATCGCGGGGCTCATTATCTGAGCTGCTTCCTCGCTCCCATGGCTGCTCGGGGCGGGGGAGTCTTGAAAAAGGGTCTGGGGAATGGGAGGGAGAGGATGGGGTCCATACAATTGACGTCGTAGGTGTACCGGGGGTCCACCCAAGGTCTCGGAGGGGGTCGCAGTGTAGCTGTGGGACGTCCCTCTGGTGATAGAAGGCCTCGATTCGTGCCGCGATGACGGAGCTGCTTGCTGAAGGCAGAGAAGGGTTTGTAACTCGGAGGGTCGGACGGGGAGGGGGTGTGCTAATGGGAGCAGGCTCAGTGCCCTCGGTTGGAAGTATGTTCATACTGCCTCGATGCGACTCTGTCTCGTTATACTCGATAGTTCTGGGCCCAACATAGGCTCGGATAAGTTCTGTGATGTCTCCCTCGACAGAGGGAGAGCGAGATGCTGTCCTAGAGGACTGCCTAGTTCCGGAAGGTCCAGCGATGGGGCTTGGACTTCTTCTTCTTCTTCCATGATAGACCCCGGCATCCGACTCTGGGCTTGGGGCTCCTGATCTGTCCTGCCTACATGGCGAGACAGGGGGCATGTAGAACTGGTCCCTTCGGTAGGGCTCGTATGTCGGGAGAACGGGCTGAACTTGACCATTGTATGGGGGAATGTAAAAGTGTGGGAGGGTGGGGGGAGGATAGGTTAATGGTCTCCTAGGTCCTAGTCCATATTGTTCGAACCAGTTTCTGTTTCTGCAATATATAGCAGCAGCAAAGAGGGTTAATCCGACTAATGCTGCTGCTCCTATGAAGGCTCCTATGGCCGCGTTTCTGAGTGTTTCATCGATGTCGGGAGTTTGTTGTAGGGTCATATGGAATCTTTCCTGTGTCTAGCATCGTGGAAAGGTGAGGGAAGCTTCGAGCTAATTGTTAGGGCCGACTCTCACGTGACTCGTAGTCGGGCAATTGGTAAGCTGTCTCGCGTTTGGACAATCACTTTAGCCAATGCCTCAGATGACTCGAGGTAATGAAAGAGGTGCTTACAGAGAGGCTCTCAGCAAGCGAGCAGACAAGTAAGATTTATGTGAAGGCAAACCTTAGCTCGAAGCTGAGGTTGTACAGTGAAATCATAACTACTTAAATACTAAGTGTGAGTACTATTATTAGATACAAAAGTTTTATCGAAGTCGAAAGGCATGCAAGTCGGGCGACGAGCACACAATATCATGCATTGTCCATCATGAAGATTTGTCAAAGTTGATACGGTGATACGGTGGTGATTGCACATAAGCGTGATTACACTGATAAGATGAGATAAGACTAGAAAAATGTAAAAAAGTCAATAAATCGTAACAGTGTGAGGAGTTTCTCCACTTCTAATTCCTCCTCAAAGTTGATCAGGTTCAGGGGAGTAGGTGGAGAAGGGGGAAGAGGAGAGTATAATTGCTGACCGAGGTGAATTGAGGGTGGTCTGGTGGGTCTGGAATGGATGGTGGATTCTAGGGTCTCCTGGTAGGTGAGCTCTTCTTCTACTCACCTCCAAATCATATGGGGAGGCATCGGGGGTCTCAGCTGGTTCTGTAGGGTTGGTGACCCATAGGGTCATCTGGGGAAAGGTTGTACTATCTGGCTGGGGCTGAGTGGCCTCAGTTGCAGGTATCTGTTGGAGGCTTCACTCCAGTTCTCTCTTGGTCTCCTCCAGGTGGTCTGTGCCAATCCCATGGTAGGCTTGTATGAGGTCTGTGATGTCTCCCTCAAAAGAGGGAGTACTCCTTGCATCGTCAGAGGAGTTCCTGGTTCCAGAGGGGCCAGCGACAGGGCTGGGGCTCCTCTGTCTTCGTCTTCCGATGTCGGACTCAGAGGATGAAACGTCCCCGTCGTTCGCCGACTCTGGGGGCATCTCGTAGATCTCCCGCTCATAGACAGGGTAGTTGGTTGGGAAGGGTTGCGTCAGAACATTGTAAGGGGGAATGTAGAAGTGGGGTAGTGTCGGGGGTGGGTAAGTCAGGGGACATCTAGGTGCCAGTCCATGGCGTTTGAACCACTCTCTGTGGTGATAATAAATGACAGTGACAAAGGTTGCTGTTCCAACTACTACTGCTGCAGTAAAGAGGGCTACTATGGCCGTGTTTCTGGTTTCTTCATCAATGTTGGGGGTTTGTTGAAATGGCATATGGAATTCTTCCTGCGTCTAGCATCATGGAAGAGTGAGAGAAGCTTCGAGCTAATTGTTAGGGCCCGACTCTCACATGACTCAAGATAAGGCGATTGCTAAGCTGTCTCACATTCAGACAATCACTTTGACAATGCTGTAGGGAATCTCAAGGTGTTACAATTTATTTACTTTTTTCCTTTTTCCAGTCTTATCACATCTTATCGGTGTCATCACGCTTATGCATAATCGCCTCGCTACCACCGACATATCAACTTCGACAAAACTTTCATGATGCACAATGCATGATATTGCGTGCTTGCCAGATGACTAGCATGCCTCCTAACTTTGCTAAAACTTTCGTACCTATTAATAGTACCTACTCTTTAGTATTTAAGTAGCTATGTTTTACTGTACAACCTCAGCTTTGAGCTAAGGTTTAACATCACACAAACATTACTTGTCTGCTCGCTTGCCAAGAGCTTCTCCAGTAAGTGCCTCTCTCACCACCTCAAGATCATCCAAGGCATTGCCAAAGTGATTGTCTGAATGCGAGACAGCTTAGCAATCGCCCAATCCTGAGTCACATGAGAGTCGGGCCCTAACAATTAGCTCAAAGCTTCCCTCACCCTTCCATGATGCCAGATGAAGGAAGGATTCCATATGCCATTACAACAAACCCCCGACATCTCTGCAGAAACAACAAACACCCTCGCCGTAATCTTCTTTATGATTGTGGGGGTCATTGGAATGACGACCGGAGCCGCCGTCATCTACTACAGAAACAGAGAGTGGTTTGAATGCCATGGCATAACCTTTCGAAGAGGACAACTAGTCTACCCACCCTCAACACTTCCCAACTTCTATATACTCCCCTACAATGTTCTGCTGCAACCCTTCCTCCCTGGCTACCCCGTCTACGACTGGGAGGGCAGGAGGGAGATCTACAGGATGCCCCCAGAGTCGGCAAATGATGAGGACATTTCGAGCTCCGAGTCCGACCTCAGACAACGAAGACAGAGAAGCCCAAGCCCCGTCGCTGGCCCCTCTGGAGCCTGGCACTCCTCTAACGATGCAAGGAGTACTCCCTCTATCGAGGGAGATATCACAGACCTCATTAGAGCCTATCACGGAATTGGAACAGAACCCCTGGAGGATGCCAGGAGAGAGCTGGAGCAAAGCCTCTGCCAGATACCTACAGCCAAGACCCCTCAGCCCCGGCCTAGTAGCGAGACCCTCCCCCAGATGACCCTATGGGTCACCAACCCCACCGAACCCATTGAATTATCTGACCTCAACACCTATTTGGAGGAGAGGAGAGGAAGAGCCTCTTACGATTCAGAGGCAAGTAGAAGAAGGGCTCACCTACTGGAAGACCCTAGCATCCATTGCCCATTCTGAACCACCCAGACCACTTTCGACACACCTACACCATCAATTATACACTCCTCCCCCACCGCCGCTGACTCCTCTGGATCTGGTTGACTTCCAGGAGGAACTGGAAGTGGAGGACCTTCTCGAACCCTCCCAGACATCATCATCAATACCGACTCCACACCCTCCACCTTGGCCTCACTCGACCCCGCAGACCCAGGATTCTACCCAGAACTCCGACGACAATGACTTTTTATCCGCTTCGTCAGGCGACCTAGCTACCAGCGAAGAAGAATAACAGGAGAATCCCCGTTCGCATTCCAGGCACACCAGAGAGAGGAGGACCCAGATGAGCCCCCTCAGGATCCTGAGACTGAGTGGCGACTGGCAAGAAGGGAACTCAAGAGTAATCCCTTCTACCTGGGAACTCCAGACCGAGCCTGGCCCACATTATCCCTCTCCCAGAGGATGGGACTCAGGGCTTATCAAGCCCAGGCCTGGGAACTACGAAGAGCGGATTATGTGGCAAGAGGAGGAAACAATGAGACCATGGAGGAGCACCACAACTGACATAACCTCTTCGTCAACAAGGAGTTATGGTGGCACGAACTCAATTATGGACCAGTACCTGGAATATATGACCAGGAACTACGCCCAAGAACAAACGAGGAGGAACGAACGCTCAGCTGACGACTGGTGGCTTTACTCGTCACCTGGAGAAGGGATGAGTTCCAAAGGATTGAAGCCACAAGGGCACGAGTGGCCCAGGCCAATGCCCGACTTGCCACCCATCGATTGGAGGCACCAGAACCACCCTTGGAGGGGGACGAGTAGGCTGCTCGCCAGCGTGGGAGAAGCAGGGCCCAGCGATCAGATGGAAACCGAGGCCGAAGAACGACGACGACTGGCAGAAGAAGCAGAGGCCAGGAGACAACAGCACCAGGCAGAAAAAGATGCCTTCCCCGACACCACCGCCGCACTAGTAGCCCAACTAGAAAGGGCTAGGGCATTTGCTCTCGCAAATAATCTACCCATCCCCAAGGAACTCCAAGATGTGCCTGACCAGCCTCAACTCTGGGGACGACCAGTTCAACCACCTCCGAGACGATACGGAAGTCCGACTCATCGGACAGACCGCTGGTCACTTCCCCGACCCCCACCTAGGTATAACCCCCCAGACCCCCCTACTGGCCCTCTGGCAATGCAGAGGAACAAGACCCCTGGCTCCAAGTAAAGCCAACGCTGATCCGACTGCCAGGGGAGTTTGAAGGAAAAAGCAGCGACATCCATCGCTTCACCGGAGCCTGCAAAGACTACTTCGCAGTCTTCAAAGCCTATTACCCCACTCATGCCAACAGGATCCTATTCACAGTATCTCTCTTCGGCAAGAAGCCACAAGATTGGTGGTCCCAGTACCGCTACCAGTTCTGGAGCGGCACGGAGGAACGATACCACTACTTTTCATGGGACGACTTCAAAGCCACTCTCAAGGTCGAGTACGGGGACCCCGCCCTCCAGGAAGTCATGGAACGGTGCATGAACGAACTCAAGATGACTGGAATGGCATCTGAGTATTTCAGGTGCCTTGAGGAACTGGCCTGCCAAGCTGACCAGCTCACCGACATCAGACCCTGCAGCGCAATCGTCCAAGCCATCCGACAAGGGGTCCCCGCCTCCTACACCGACTCAATTGCTGACCTCAGCATTATGATCCCCTCGATGTACACCGAATGGAAATGCCAAATCTGCAATATCTATGATGAGAAGGCCCAAAAGCAGGCCTTCGACAAGATCAGGTATGTCAACCGACCCAAGAACCAATCCGCTGGTAGTTCAACTAAAGGAACTACCAGCGCGACAGGTTCCGGGGCTGATAAATTGACCAGCAAAGGATCGTCGGGTTCAGGGTGGACCACCTACAGAGGTGCCGGGGAGCTGATGGATATAGATCACCTCAAGAAAGAAGGCAGATGCTTCAATTGCAGGGGAAAGGGGCACCTAGGGAAGGATTGCAAGAAGCCGAAGCGGCCTAGAGACTCGAAAAGCAGACAATATACAATGGCCCAACTTCGCACAATGTTAACGGAGGCTGAGGAACACGACAAGGAGGAGCATGGGCACAGTCACAAAGAGAAGGTCGAGGAGAAGATGCCCTCAACGATGAAGATTGAGGAGGTAAAAGGCAAGGCCGAGAAGTGAGCGATTCCACTTCCTCAGCCCAATCCTCCTCTCTGGGTGGTTGGTCATTGGGTCCCACTGTGCGGACATTACCTGATTGTACATCATTATTATGTACGTCTACTTGTGTATCAGAGCATTTGAATATACCCGCTGCATTTACATTTCCACCCGAGACCACCCCAAAAGAATCGCAAACAATTCAGACTCCACCTAAAAACACATATAAAATCCCTCAGAAGCGAAACAAACCCCATCCCCCTCCATCGCTAACACTCTCCATCCCAGAACTCCTCACCCTCCAGGACCTTCTGACTCGATGGGGACCAGAGTTCATCTAAACAATGTTGGGGATCTCCCAGTCCTTGAGGACGAAGGAGGTACTCCCTGAACCAGCTGAGCCCATCGTCACTGAACAGGAACATCAATGTGATGTTATGATTTATTGACTTTTTTCACTTTTCTAGTCTTATCTCATCTTATTGGTGTAATCACGCTTATGTGCAATCACCACCGTATCACCGCATTCAACTTCGACAAATCTTTCATGATGGACAATGCATGATATTGCGTGCTTGTTGTCCGACTTGCACGCCTTTCGACTTCGATAAAACTTTCGTATCTAATAATAGTACTCACACCTTAGTATTTAAGTAGCTACGATTTCATTGTACAACCTCAGCTTCAAGCTAAGGTTTACCTACACATAAATCTTACTTGTCTGCTCGCTTGCCGAGAGCCTCTCTGTAAGCGCCTCTTTCATCACCTCGAGATCATCCGAGGCGTTGCCAAAGTGATTGTCCGAACGCGAGACAGCTTAGCAATTGCCCGACTTTGAGTCACATGAGAGTCAGCCCTAACAATTAGCTCGAAGCTTCCCTCACCCTTCCATGATGCCAGACGCAGGAAGGATTCCATATGCCCCTACAACAAAACCCCGATATTTCTAAAGAAACGACAAGTACTCTCGCCGTGATTCTTTTCATGATAGCAGGAGTAATCGGAACAACGACAGCAGTCGCAACCATCTACTACAGAAACAGAGAGTGGTTCGAACGCCACGGAATTACCCTCCAAAGGGGACGACTAACCTACCCACCCCCGACACTTCCCATACTCTACAATCCCCCTTACAATGTTCCGATGTACACCATGAACTACCCTGTCTACAGACCAGAATCCTATGGGACGCCCCCAGAGTCGCTGACACAGGACCTTCAGGGCCCCTTCACCGACCTCTACGTCGAACGAAGAGGAAGAACGCCAAGCCCAGTGGCTGGCTCTTCCAGAACCTGTCACTCCTCTGAGGATGACAGAAGTGCTTCCCCTTCAGAGAGAAGCATCGAGGAGCTCATTAGAGCCTATCATGGAATTGGAACAGAACCCCTGGAGGATGCCAGGAGAGAGCTGGAGCGAAGCCTCTGGCAGATACCTACGACCGAGGTCGGCCAGCCCCGACCAGATAGCGAGACCCTCCCCCAGACGACCCTACGGGTCATCAATCCTGATGAACCCACCAGTAACCCCGACACCACCTCACGTACTTCGTCAGAGGGATGAGGATCGTCTCCGGAACATGATTCAGAGGCAAGCCGGAGAAGGGCTCACCTACCAGGAAACCCGTGACTTCACCTCCCCTACCGAACCTACCAGACAGACTACGATGCACCTGCATCGACAATTGTACTCTCCTCCTCTGATCCCGACTCCCCTGCCCCTGAGTCCCCCGAACCTTATATCCTTCGAGGAAGAGGAGCAGAGACTCCATTCGCCACACCCACCCCCTCCAGCTCAACATCCACCCTGGCCTCGCTCAACCGCAATGACCCAGGGTTCTATGCTGAGCTCCAGCAATGACGCCTACGAATCCGCTACATCGGGCGACCTTCGTACCAGCGAAGAAGAAGAGTTGGAGAATCCCCACTCGCATACAGCATTCGACAACATGAGGAGGACCCAGATGCCCCCCCCAGAGACCCTAGGAGCGAGCGACGCCTCGCTCTACGAGAGATTGAGAGCAGTCCCTTCCACTTGGGAACTCCAGACAGAGCCTGGCCATCCCTCTCCCTATCCCAGCGAATGGCCCATGGAACCTACCAGTCCCAGGCCTGGGCCCTTCGAAGGGCAGACTATCTACGAAGAGGAGGAGTTGACGAGACCCAGGAGGAGCACCGACACCGCTTCGGTCTTGTCCCAAATGAGGAGCTATGGTTATATGAGCTCAACTACAGCCCCATCCCAGGGGTACATATCCCCGATCTACGAGCGAGGACCGAGCAGGAGGAGCGAGTCCTCAATAGGCAATTGGCAGCTATACTCACTGCCTGGAGAAGGGATGAGGCCGACCGCGCCGAACTATCCTGAGTACGACTGGCCCAAGCCAATGCCAGACTCGCCGCCGATCGACTGGAGACACCCGAACCAGCCCTGGAAGGGGAAGAGTAAGCTCTTCGCCGGCTCAGGGCAAGCAGGGACAAGCGACATCCCAGTTGATCCTCCCGACGTCGACCCTGAAACCACACGATGACAACAAGAAGAAGCAGAAGCAAGGAGACAGGAGCACTGGGACAAGCAAGCAGCTTTCCCAGGGCTCACTACTGAATTAGCAAGGGCCATATTGGAAGCAAGAAGTTTCGCACTCACCAATGGCCTACCCCTCCCCCCTGAACTAGAAGACCCGAACCGACACAGAGGATGACCCGCCGCCCTGGCCCCCAAAAGGTGGGGCAGCCCCACACATCGCACCAACAGATGGTCGGTCCCGAGACCACCACCCAAGAACAATCCCCCTGACCCACCAGACTGGCCATCAGGGGACGCAGATGAACAGGCTCCCTGGTTACAGGTGAAGCCCACCCTGATCCGACTCCCCGCCGACTTCGAAGGGAAAGGGGATGACATCCATCAATTTATGGGAGCATGCGAGGAATATTTCTCAATATTCCGAGCATACTACCCCACCCATGCAAACAAAATTCTCTTCGCCACCTCCCTCTTCGGCAAAAGGCCCCAAGGCTGGTGGTCCCAGTACCGCCTCCAATTCCGAAGCGACGCCGAGGGGCGATATCAATACTGCTCCTGGGACGACTTCAAGGCCACCCTACAAGTTGAATATGGCGACCCTGCTCTCCAGGAAGTCATGGAGAAACGAATGAACGACCTCCGAATGACTGGTACGGTGGCCGAATACTTCCGCAGACTGGAAGAACTGGCCCACCAAGCCAACCAACTTCGCGACCTAGGCCCCCGAGGTGCCCTGGTCCGAGCCGTACGATGAGGAGTGCCCACCTCCTACACCGACTCCATCGCTGACCTGGGAGTCATGATCCCTTCCACATACGCAGAATGGAAGCAGCGCATCTGCAGCATCTTCGACAAAAAAGCTCGCAAGACCGCCTTCGACCGCATAGGCCACTACGATAAGTCGGCCAGCAACAAATCCGCCGGTAATACCTCTAAAGGTAATGCCGGCACGACAAGTTCCTCGGCTGACAAACCAGCCAGCAAGGGATCATTGGGAGGATCATGGACCACCTATGGAGGTGCCGGGGAACTGATGGACATAGACCGCCTCCAAAAGGAAGGCAGGTGCTTCAATTGCAGAGGCAAGGGGCACTTAGGGAAAGATTGCAAGAAGCCAAAGCGGCCTAGAGACCCGAAAAGCAGGCAATATACGATGGCCCAACTTCGCACCATGTTGACAGAAGCCGAGCTGCACGAGGCACACAATAAGGAGGTGCACGGACACAGTCACGAGGAGAAGATCGAGGAGAAGACGCCCTCAACATCGAAGATAGAGGAAGTAAAAGGCAAGGCCGAGAAGTGAGTGATTCCACTTCCTCAGCCCAGTCCTCCTCTATGGGCGGTCGGTCATCGGGTCTCACTATACCCGATTGTATTACATTTTTATGTATGTCAGTTGTTTCAAAGCATTCGAATATACCATCTGCTGTTCCCACTAGTACGCCTGAGACCACCCCCCTAAAAGAATCACAAACAATTCAGACTCCACCTAAAAAGGCATATATAATCCCTCAGAAGTGAAGCGAGACTCATCCCCCTCCTTTGCTTACACTTTCTGTCCCAGAATTCCTCACCCTCCAGGATCTTCAGACTCGATGGGGACCAGAGTTCATCCAAACAATGTCAGGGATCTCCCAGTCCTTAGGGACGAAGGAGGTGCTCCCTGAACTGGCCGAGCCCATTGTCGCTGAAGAAAAACCTCAAGACGAAGGTGGGAGTACGAGGTTGATGCCTGCCGATCATATCCCCAATGATTCGCCTCGCGCTCAGGGATCGTCATGGATACACGACCCCCTCTCCTCTTGCCTGGAAGAAGAAGCGAAGGGTTGCGGCTCTCATTGTTCTCTTGGAGACATCACACCGATTGAGACAGCGCCCCCTTCGTCCACGACCCTGATGGAAGAAGATGTCTCAAGAAAGGATAGGGATCCGGGACAGGCACCAAAGGACCCGACGCTAGGAAGGGAGCACGGTTCATGCGACGAGAACGCGATGTACACGGCTCCCTTGATTCGTCCTAACGAGTCCTTCGGTCACTCCAGGGGTGACCTACTCCCCAAACCCCCGAGTCCTGACGAAGACACCGGCAGCGGGCAATCCCTGGGGAAGGAGCATGCCCCAACCAGGGAAAACTCTTGAAGGCCCCCGACCGTCGAAGGATCAAGCGGGACTCCAACCTCGGATGCACGAGGTTCACGGGTCCGGAATACCACCCTCGTCGAAATCCCCGACGAGGAGGACGATACCACCTTCAAGATGGCGCAGGACCGAGAACGAGTCAAGTGGGAAAAGAAAAGGGCCGAGGGGCTTCTCCCCTCATTCATCAAGGATCAAGAGAAGAAGGAAGAAGAAACGCTGAGGGCGAGGCGCTCTGAATCAATCCCCGTGAGTGTTTCCTCCCTGAAGTCCACCTGGTTCAAGCCGTTTGGCATGGACTGGACCCTTCGGGCCATCAGGGAAGCACGCACAGATTCAGAAGCATTCGCCTCGCTCCATCTTTGGGCCCATAAGGAGAAAGCCAACGAGATTGATGACCAACTCCTCGCCTCATTAAGGAAGGAAGGAGAACGAGCACGGGAAGAGCTCTACGAATTAAGCCAGCCGATTCGCTATCAACGTCGAGTAAGCACCAAGGGCATCCGAGAACTGTTCCTCGATGTCCAACTCGAGATGCTAGAAAACCGCCAGATGCTTAAGGCTCAAGCCCTAGTCAACAGCAGATGTACCGGGAGTACGATAAACGAAGCCTATGTCAAAAAGCACGGTCTTGTCACCAGACCCACCCCTACCCCCATCTCGGTATACAATGCTGATGGTACCTGAAATAAGGCTGGAGAGATTACTGAGTTCGTGGAAGTACAGATGACTGTGGGAGGCCACTCGGAAAGAATCGACTTCGCCGTCACCAACATCGGCAAGGGCGATATTTTCCTTGGACACAACTGGCTCCTCTGCCATAACCCCATCATCAACTGGACCACCGGGAAGGTCATCTTCGCCCAGTGCCAATGTCAGAAAAATCCATTCCCATTACCAGATGCCGACCCAGAGGATCCATGGGACAAAGAGTTGGAAGAAGGCGAAACCATTCTGATGGTCGACCTTCGAGAAGAATTGGAAATTCGGGCCATACATCACGCAAATGACCTTGCTGCCAAAGCTGCTGAAGGAAAGGCCAAGAAGACCTTCGAAGAGATGGTCCCACCTCAATATCGGGAATTCCATGACCTATTCTCCAAAGAGAACTTCGACGAGTTGCCAGAACGCAAACCCTGGGATCACGCTATTGAATTGATTCCTAACGCTAAATCAACTCTCGATTGCAAGGTCTATCCTCTAAATCAACATGAACAGGAAGAACTCGACAAATTCCTCGACGAGAATTTGGAGTCGGGCCGAATTCACCCTTCCAAATCCCCGTTCGCCTCCCCCTTTTTCTTCATCAAGAAAAAAGACGGCTCCCTTCGACCAGTACAGGACTACCGAAAGCTCAATGAGATGACCATTAAGAATCGATACCCGTTACCCCTCATCTCTGAGCTTATGGACAAACTCCGTGGCGCCAAGTATTTCACCAAACTAGACGTCCGATGGGGCTACAACAATGTACGGATCAAACAAGGAGATGAGGCCAAGGCAGCCTTCCGAACGAACCGTGGCCTCTTTGAACCAACCGTCATGTTCTTCAGCCTAACTAACTCGCCAGCAACCTTCCAATGGATGATGAACAATATCTTCCATGACCTCATAATGGAAGGGAAAGTCACCATCTACCTTGACGACATCTTGATCTTCTCTAAGGACCTTCAAGAACATAGACGAATCATAAAGTGGGTACTTCAATGCCTGAGGGAGCACAAACTCTTCCTAAAGGCCGAGAAATGCGAGTTTGAGGTGCTAGAAACGGAATACCTCGGCGTGATCATCAGTGAGGGATCAGTACGGATGGACCCCATAAAAGTCAAGGGAATCACAGAATGGCCCACCCCCACCAAGAAGAAGGAATTACAGTCCTTCTTGGGCTTTACGGATTTCTATCAAAAATTCATAAAAGACTATTCCAAGATCGTACGTCCAATGACCCAACTCACAGGGAATGCCCCCTGGACCTGGGGAGCAGCCCAGAATGAGGCCTTCCAACGACTCAAGAAGCAAATGGCCGAAGATGTCATACTGGCACTACCGAAGGAAACGGGGAAGTTCAGAGTTGAGGCCGACTCTAGCAAAGGAGTGATTGGGGCAGTCCTTAGCCAAGAACAAGATGGGAAATGGAGACCAGTTGCATTCCTCTCCAAGGCACTCACTGTCACGGAACGCAACTACAAAATCTATGACAAGGAGCTCTTGGCGATTATGCTAGCATTAGAAGAGTGGAGACACTATCTGATGGGCACGGCGGAGGACTTTGAGATCTGGACCGATCATCAAAACCTACAATACTTCCGTCAACCTCAAAAGCTGAACCGTTGTCAAGCCCGATGGGTCACCGAACTCACGGAGTACCACTTCACCCTGCACCACAAACCCGGCATGTCCAACCACAAGGCTGACCTGTTAAGCCGGAGAGATGATCACGACCAAGGAAAGAAGGACAACGATGACGTTGTCGTCCTTCAACCCAAACACTTCAGGGCTATGATCATGCCCATGACTTCGGAAACTCACCAGCGCATCAAGGACGTCACCCGGGATCACAACAAGTGGGATCAAGGGATTCAAAATTCCCTCGACCATGAACGAGGGATTTCAGAAAAGGAAGGACTCCTCTATTACGACGGACGGATCTACATCCCTCGGGATAACAAGTTAAGAGGAGAGATCATCGCCTCCCACCATGACCACATCACGGTGGGACACCCAGGAATCAAGAAGACCAAGGAGCTTGTACAAAGAGAGTTCTGGTGGCCAAAACTCAAACAAACAGTAGAAAAGTATGTCAAAGCATGCGAAGCGTGCCAGCGAACCAAGACAGACACCCACCCAAAGGCTGCCCCTCTCCATCCCAATGAAGTCCCATCCGAACCATGGACCCACATATCCGTCGATATGATCACCGGATTACCCAAATCTAACGGCTACGATGCCATCTTAGTGGTCATCGACAGATTCTCTAAAGAAATCATTCCAATCGCTTGTAACATCAAACTCACCTCCGAAGGATGGGCCAAACTCCTTCGTGACCATGTATATGCCCACCATGGAATGCCAAAAACAGTCATCTCCGATCGAGGACCACAATTCATATCCAAGTTCATGCTGGAACTTCTCAAACTCCTCGACATCACACCCAATGCATCCACCGCCTTCCACCCCCAGACCAATGGCCAAACCGAACGGGCCAACCAAGAGATCAACAAGTACCTCCGCCTTTTTATCAACCACCGACAGATGGACTGGAGCGAATGGCTCACCATGGCAGCATTCGCCCATAATAATCGTATTCATTCGTCCACGGGACAAACCCCCTTCTTCACCAACTATGGATTGAACCCCCGAGTTCTACCAGACTCCATTAAGATGACCGCCTTTACCAATCCATCGGCCAAGTCGTTCGCAGAAAGCATGCAAGAAGTACATCGCTAAGCCAAAAGGGCTTTAGAGGAAGCAGCAGGCAAAATGAAGGCCCAATACGACAAAAAGAAGAGGGACGCAGTGGACTATACCATCAGAGATCGAGTATGGCTAGACTCCACCAACCTTCACCTACCTCCACCAAAGAAAAAGCTCGATGACAAGCGTGTCGGCCCCTTCCTGATCATAGAAAAGACCAGCGCCTCTGCCTACAAACTCAAGCTTCCACCCCATTGGAAGATCCACCCACGCTTCAACGAAAAGCTTCTGACACCCTACGTTCCACCAGCGTTCCCTAATCAGGAACAACCTCCACCCCCCCCACCAGACCTCATTGAAGACGAAGAAGAATACAAAGTCGAGGAAGTCCTGGACTCCTGTACACACTGAGTCCGAGGCAAGAAAGGACAGAAATCACGACTCGTAACAGATTACTTCGTCAAATGGAAGGGGTGGACCCGAGAACACAACTCATGGGTCCAGGAAGACGACATGGCTAACGCCCAAGAAGCCATAAAAGACTACGAAGACAGTATCTCCGAGACACAAGCTGTCGTGACTGCATGCAAAGTCATCGACAGATCAGAAAAGACCATCAAACAAATAGTCGACCGTTCCTACCGGGAGAACCAAGCCACAGGCAGATGGAGCATGTTCTACCAAGTAGAGTGCGCCGATGGGAAAAAGTTCTGGATTGAAGAGCCGGATCGTGAAGTCTGGAAGACCTTCATCGATGATTATTGGCACAGAGAAAGCGAGAAGGAAGTGACGGACTGCATACAATGCGACGAACAAGACGAACCCTAGGGCAGTCGGGACGACTGCCTTAACGGGAAGGTAATGTTACAATTTATTGACTTTTTTCACTTTTCTAGTCTTATCTCATCTTATCGGCATAATCATGCTTACGCGCAATCACCACCGTATCACCGCATTCAACTTCGACAAATCTTTCATGATGGACAACGCATGATATTGCGTGCTCGTTGTCCGACTTGCATGCCTTTCGACTTTGATAAAACTTTCGTATCTAATAATAGTACTCACACCTTAGTATTTAAGTAGCTACGATTTCATTGTACAACCTCAGCTTCGAGCTAAGGTTTACCTACACATAAATCTTACTTGTCTGCTCGCTTGCCGAGAGCCTCTCTGTAAGTGCCTCTTTCATCACCTCGAGATCATCTGAGGCGTTGCCAAAGTGATTGTCCGAACGCGAGACAGCTTAGCAATCGCCCGACTTCGAGTCACATGAGAGTTGGCCCTAACATGTGAAGGCGGAGACATGGGGTTGATGCCTGCTGATGCCATCCGCAACGATTCACCTCATGCTCGAGGATCATCACAGAAACACAATCTCCTCTCTCCCCATCTGGACGAAGAAGTGGAGGACAATGCCCCCTGTCAGTCACCTGAGGACTCCGACTCAGTTGCGATGGCACCTCCTCCACCCCCGACCCGAATGGAAGAAGATGTCGCAAGAAAGGATAGGGATCCAGGACAGGTGCCAAAGGGCCCAGGAGTAACGTGGGAGTACAGTTCATGCGACAGGAATGCGATGCTCATGACTCCCTCCATTTGTCTTGACAAGCCTTCTGATCACTCCAGGAGCAACCCACTCCCCAAACCCCCAAGTCCTGACAAAAAAGCCGGTAGCGGACGATCTTCAGGGAAGGAGCATGCCCCAGCCGAAGAGACTCCTCAAAGGCCCCCAACTGTTGAAGGATCAAGCAGGACTCCAACATCGGATGCGTGATGTTCACAGGTCTGGAAGACCACCCTCATTGAAATCCCTGATGAGGAGGATGACACCGCCTTCAAAATGGCACAAGACCAAGAACGAGTCAAGCAGGAAAAGGAAAGGACCAAGGGGCTTCTCCCCTCATTCTCTTAGGAGCAAGTGAAGAAGGCAGAAGAACCGATCGAGGCGAGGCGTTCCGAATCCAAGTTGGTGAGTGTTTCCTCCCTGAAGTCCACCTGGTTCAAGCCGTTTGGCATGGACTGGACCCTTCAGGCCATCAGGGAAGCATGCACAGATTCGGAAGCCTTAGCCTTGCTCCACCTCTGAGCCCATAAGGAGAAGGTCAACGAAATCAATCACAAACTCCTCACCTCGTTAAGGAAGGAAGGAGAGCGAGCATGGGAAGAACTCTATGAATTAAGTCAACCGATTCGATACCAGCGCCGAGTGTCCACTAAAGGCATCCGAGAACTTTTCCTCGACATACAACTTGAAACATTGGAAAATTGCCAGACCCTCAAGGCTCAAGCCCTGGTCGACAGCAGATGCACCGGAAGTACCATAAGCGAGACCTATGTCAAGAAATACAGACTTGTCACCCGGCCTGCACCTGCCCTGATCTCCATGTACAATGCCAACAGGATGCATAATAAGGCAGGGGGGATCACCGAATTCGTAGAAGTATGAATGACCATGGGAGGCCACTCTGAAAGAATTGACTTTGCCATCACCAATATCGGCAAGGGCGATATCTTCCTCGGGCATGATTGGCTTCTTCACCACAACCCCATCATCAACTGGGCCACTGGCAAGATCATCTTCGCTCGGTGTCAATGTCAGAAGAACCCGTTCCTGCTTCCTGACACCGACCCCGAGGATCCATGGGATGAGGAGTTGGAAGAGAGTGAGACCATTCTCATGGTCGACCTTCGAGAAGAACTGGAAATTCGTGCAGTACACCATGTGAATGACCTAGCAGCCAAAGCCAATGAAGGGAAAACAAAGAAGACTTTTGAAGAAATGGTACCCCCTCAATATCGAGAATTTGAGGATCTCTTCTCGAAAGAGAATTTTGATGAACTCCCAGAATGAAAACCCTGGGATCATGCGATCGAACTAATTCCCAACGCCAAGTCCACACTCGACTGCAAGGTCTATCTGCTCAACCGACATGAACAGGAAGAGCTTGACAAATTCCTCGACAAAAACTTAGAGTCAGGACGAATCCGCCCATCCAAATCCCCCTTCGCATCCCCCTTCTTCTTCGTCAAAAAGAAGGATGGGTCCCTTCGACCAGTACAAGACTACCGAAAGCTCAACGAGATGACAATTAAGAACCGTTACCCACTACCCCTCATCTCCGAACTCATGGATAAACTCTGTGGCGCCAAGTACTTCACCAAGTTAGATGTCCATTGGGGCTACAATAATGTTTGAATCAAGCAAGGAGACGAGGCCAAGGTGGCCTTCCAGACAAACCGCAGGCTTTTCAAACCAACCGTCATGTTCTTTGGCCTAACCAATTCGCTGGCCACCTTTCAGTGGATTGTTACAATTTATTAACTTTTTTCCTTATCTCAGTCTTATCGCATCTTATCAGTGTCATCACGCTTATGCACTATCACCTCACCATCACCGATATCAACTTTGACAAAACTTTCATGATGGACAACGCATGATATTGCATGCTCATCGCCTGATCAGCATGCCTCTTGACTTCAACAAAACTTTCGTACCTATTATTAGTACCTACACTTTAGTATTTAAGTAGCTATGATTTACTGTATAACCTCAGCTTCAAGCTAAGGTTTACCTACACATAAACTTTACTTGTCTGCTCGCTTGCCGAGAGCTTCTCCAGTAAGCGCCTCTTTCACCACCTCAAGATCATCTGAGGCGTTGCCAAAGTGATTGTCTGAATGCGAGACAGCTTAGCAATCACCTGATCTTGAGTCACATGAGAGTTGGGCCCTAACATGGATGATGAATGATATCTTGATCTTTTCTAAAGATCTTCAAGAACACCGATGGACCATCAAGCGGGTACTCCAATGCTTAAGAGAGAACAAGTTATTCCTCAAAGCAGAGAAGTGCAAGTTCGAAGTGCTCGAGACTGAGTACTTGGGAGTCATTATCAGCAAAGGATCCGTACACATGGATCCGGTCAAGGTCAAGGGCATTATGGAGTGGCCTACACCCACCAAAAAGAAGGAACTACAATCCTTCTTAGGTTTTATGAACTTTTACCAAAAGTTCATTAAGGACTACTCCAAGATCATGCGCCCTATGACCCAGCTTACTGGCAATGCCCCTTGGATCTGGGGAACGGCCCAGAATGAAGCCTTCCAGCAGTTGAAGAAACAGATGGCCGAAGACATAGTCTTGGCACTACCAAAGGAGAAAGGGAGATTCCGAGTCGAGGCCGACTCCAGCAAGGGGGCCATAGGTGCCATCCTTAGTTAAGAACAAGACAGGAAGTGGAGACCTGTCACCTTCCTTTCCAAGGCGCTCACTGTCACTGAATGAAATTATGAGATCTATGACAAGGAGCTCCTTGCCATAATGCTTGCACTTGAGGAATGGAGACACTATCTCATGGGTGCAGCCGAAGATTTCGAGATCTGGACAGATCATCAAAACCTACAATACTTCTGCCAGCCCCAGAAGCTGAACCATCGACAAGCCTGATGGATCACTGAACTCGCCGAATATCACTTCACGCTGCACCATAAGCCAGGCGCTTCCAATCGCAAGGCTGACCTACTGAGCCGGAGGGATGACCACGACCAAGGGAAAAAGGACAACGACGATGTCATCATCCTTCAGCCTGAACATTTCCGAGCAATGATCATGCCCACCACTTCAGAGACCCACCAACAAATCAAGGATGTAACCTGTAACCATGACAAATGGGATCAGGGGATTCAAAACTCCCTCAATCATGAATGAGGCATCTCTGAGTCTGGAGGACTCCTGTATTATGATGGATGAATTTATGTTCCTCGCAATGACAAGCTGCATGGAGAAATCATCGCTGCCCATCACGACCATATCACTGCAGGACATCCAGGAATAGAGAAAACCAAAGAGCTCGTACAAAGAGAGTTCTGGTGGCCAAAACTCAAGCAAACCTGTTAGACCCGGACCAATATTCAGGGGACTAGGTAGGTCTAAGGCTGTCTCGTGTTCGGGCAGTCACCTTAGAGATCCTTGGATAAGTCCAGAATACAGTGGAGGTACAATTAGATAGCCTTTCAGCGAGTGAGTCGGCAAGATAGAGTTGATTAAACTATAGCTTGAAGCTGAGGTTACATAGTGGACTTTACTGTCCTTATATACTAAATGTCGGGTCTAATAATAGTATGAAAAAGATGGGGAAGATGAGATCAAGGGTGGTGTAGCAGCTAACGAGAGGATTGTGCAAGTATACTGGTCTCGTGATGGGAGAGTGTGATGAGATAAGATAAGATAAGCAAAAAAGTGAATAAATCGTAACAAAACCATGGAGAAATATGTCAAAGCCTGCGAAGCCTGTCAACGAACCAAGACAGATACGCACCTGAAGGCTGCTCCCCTGCACCCCAATGAGGTACCATCCAGCCCATGGACCCATATCTCCATCGACATGATCACTGGACTCCCGGAGTCCAACGGCTATGATGCTATCCTCGTAGTCGTAGATCGATTCTCCAAGGAAGTAATCCCCATTGCATGCAATGTCGAACTTACATCAGAAGGATGGGCCAAACTACTCCAAGACCACGTATACGCCTGCCATGGAATGCCCAAGACAGTCATCTCTGATAGAGGACCCCAGTTCATCTCCAAATTCATGACGGAACTCCTCAGACTCCTCAACATCACACCTAATGCCTCCACAGTGTTCCACCCCCAAACAGATGGTCAGACGGAATGGGCAAATCAGGAGATCAACAAATATCTTCGCCTCTTCATTAACCATTGACAAACCGACTGGAGCGAATGGCTCGCCTTAGCAGTGTTCGCCCACAATAACTGAACCCATTCGGCCACTGGCCAAACACCCTTCTTCACAAACTATGGAACAAATCCCCATGTACTTCCGGACTCCATCAAAATGACTGCCTTTACGAATCCTTCAGCCAGGTCGTTCGCCGAAAGTATGCAAGAGGTTCACCGTCAAGCAAAAGAGGCACTTGAAGAAGCCACAGGCAAAATGAAGGCCCAATATGACAAAAAGAAGAGAGACACTGTGGACTACGCCATAGGAGATCGAGTATAGCTAGACTCCACCAACCTTCACCTTCCATGCCCCAAGAAGAAACTCGATGACAAGCGCATCGGGCCGTTCCTCATTCTGGAAAAGGCCGGTGCTTCGGCATACAAACTAAAACTCCCACCTCACTGGAAGATCCACCCATGCTTCAACAAGAAGCTACTCATGCCGTTCATACCACCAGCCTTCCCTAATCAGGAACAACCCCCTCCACCACCACCAGACCTCATCGAAGACGAGGAAGAATATGAAGTCGAGGAAGAATACGAAGTCGAGGAAGTCCTAGACTCCCACACCTGCCGAGTCCGAGGCAAGAAAGGACAAAAATTGTGACTCGTAACCGACTACTTCGTCAAATGGAAGGGATGGACCCAGGAACACAACTCATGGGTACAAGAAGATGACATAGCTAATGCTCAAGAAGCCATCCAAGATTACGAGGACAGCATCTCCGAAACAAGAGCTGTCGTGACCACTCGCAAAGTCATCGACAGATCAGAAAAAACACTAAAGGAGATACTCAACCATCGGTATATCAATGATATCATCTCATATCGAGTTCTTAGACAGGAGGAACTGCCAAGCGAACCCTAGGGCAGTCAGGATGTCTGCCTTAACGAGAGGGTAATGTTACAATTTATTTACTTTTTTCCTTTTCCCAGTCTTATCGCATCTTATCGGTGTCATCACGCTTATGCGTAATCGCCTCGCTACCACTGACATATCAACTTCGACAAAACTTTCATGATGGACAATGCATGATATTGCGTGCTTGCCAGACGACTAGCATGCCTCCCAACTTCGCTAAAACTTTTGTACCTATTAATAGTACCTACTCTTTAGTATTTAAGTAGCTATGTTTTACTGTACAACCTCAGCTTTGAGCTAAGGTTTAACATCACACAAACATTACTTGTCTGCTTGCTTGCCGAGAGCTTCTCCAGTAAGCGCCTCTCTCACCACCTCAAGATCATCCGAGGCATTGCCAAAGTGATTGTCTGAATGCGAGACAGCTTAGCAATCATCCAATCCTGAGTCACGTGAGAGTCAGGCCCTAACACAAGGTGGCAAGAGAGGTGCTTACAGAGAGGCTCCCGGCAGGTGAGCAGACAAGTAAGATTTATGTGTGATTAAACCTTAGCTTGAAGCTGAGGTGTTACAGAGAGACTGGCCCTACTTATATACTAAAATGTCAGGCCTAATAATAGCTACAAAAAAGATGTGAAGATTGGATCAAAGAGGGCCATGCGTAGAACAACAAGTGTTGGCATGATAACCATGGTGTATGGTGCAAGAAACACACATTGGGCATTGTCGAAGATTGATGTGGTGTTCATGTGGCGATAAGAAGTGCGATAAGATGAGATAAGACTAGGAAAAGGAAAAAAGTGAATAAATTGTAACACTTGACGAGGTAGTCTGTTACAATTCGTGACTTTTGTCCCTTTTTTCCATGAACCCAACAGGTTCGGGAGTTGAGGACTTCTTCGACTTCATATTTCTCCTCGTCTTCAATCAGGTCTGGGGGTGGTGGTAGTGGTTGTTCCTGGTTAGGGAATGCGGGTGGGATATACGGTGTTAGAAGTTTCTCATTGAAGTGGGGGTGAATTTCCCAATGTGGGGGAAGCTTCAACTTGTAGGCCGACATGCCAGCTTTCTCTAGGATCAAGAATGGGCTGACACATTTGTTGTTGAGTTTTTTCTTAGGGCAGAGAAGGTGAAGGTTGGAAGTGTCTAGCCATACTTGATCTCCGATGACATAGTTTACTGCACTTCATTTCTTTTTGTTGTATTGGGCCTTCATCCTTCCAGCTGCTTCTTCCAGGGACCTTTTTGCTTGTCAGTGTACTTCTTGCATGTTCTCGGCAAAGGATTGTGTGGACAGAAAAGGTGTCTTTCCTAACTAGAATACATGTATTCTTCCAGACAAAAGTAATAAATTCATTGTGCAATCATGATAAATTTCACAGAAATTGAGGAAAATGAGTAAATTGTTCCAGCAAAACTAGGCCTGAATCATGCTTGTTTGACTCACAGTAGATGCATCCATGAAACTGGCATATTTTAGGCCCAAATCAGGATTGCTCAGAGCCTGAATTTTGGCAGGGGTTGCCAATACCCACAGACTCAGCTCACATTCCAAAACCAGAGGTTGCTGGTACCCACAGGAAACACCCCAGCTGATCTCAAATCTCTGGGCTGCCAGTTAGGGTTGTGCACAAAACCTCCAGTTTTGATACACCCTGGTTTCAGACCAGTAATTTACTGATAAGTTACCAGTAAGAAACCACAGGTCAGTAGAGCATATTTCATTGAGGTAACTTACTAACCATGTGACAGGAAGAAGGATTCTCAAACTTAAATGTGTATAAAGAAGTAAGAAGACATAGCCAGAGAGATCTGATGGGTATTGGGACAGAATTCATGAGTATTTGAGGTATGACAATGAGGCAGCATAGTGTCATGGCATCATACAGAAGACAAACAGAAGAATTTGGAAAAATGGCTCTGTGGCAGTCATGTGAATGGTCATGTGACCAGTAAGAAACCATAAATTACCATACCGGTAAGAAACCCCCCAGGGAGGGAGGGTACAAAACAGTATCAAACCTCCCTAGTACGCAGCCCTACCGCCGGTTTCCGGCCATTCCCGGTCACAAAAATACATGACCCCTAAGCGAGTTGAACGCTTGGCCTTGTGGATCACCGGATTTGTTGGTTCAAATCGCTCTGGAATCACACGCTCTACCACTGAGCTAAGGGGTCATTAAAATATGTGACATAGTCTTTGATGTTCTGGAAGGCCTTGCATCAACTCGTCAGTCTACAATAGTATACGTAACTATTTATGGAATACTATGCTAAAGCGGAACGAGAAGGAGATAATTTGCTTAGCACGTGTAGATAGTATACAAGTAAAAGGTACGTCATCCCTGGATATCAAGAACAATGGACTTACCATACTTGCTAGGCGTCGCGCAATCTCAGTGTCTTGTCCAGACTCCATCGGAGATGTTCGGAGCCCACCAAGAGCATACGCATCACGTTTGCGAAGACTCGCTCAACAAATTTGGCCGGAGAATGGTGCGCAGCATTCGGCTACCTCCTGAACCCAACGGTATGTTCGCAGAATTTTCAGTAAGACTATGTTCTATGCAAATCGCTCTTGGCCTGCATACTGACTAGGAATCTCCCCTAAGATCATTTTGTTTTTCCTGCATCGAAAGGGAAAAGATCTGAAGGAGAGTTGGGAGCCTTGGTGTCAATCTACCGTCCAACTACCGTCACGCACATGGGCTGGACTCGTAAAGATGAAGATAACAACTCAGGATGCATGAAGAATATCTCACTTTTTAATATTAATACGGATGCGTTACCTATCTTCGGCAATCATTGCAGGTGACACGCTTCGGTGGTCCGAGCGTTGTCTGTTTTCTTTACTTCTTACCGCACAGCACGACGAAGACTGCTTGGTATGACAGTAGAATTGGCAGCAGCGCCTGTTGACTATGGACATGAGTATGTGTACTAGTCTTAGTTTGATGCTGCACATCCTCATTTTACTATCACTACCAGGAGAATTTGATGATATTTGGGAGGATCAGTTGAAAGCTTACGAAACGGAGATAATGAAGGAGGTAAGAACAGTGTTCTAGAGAGAGGCAAGGAATAATGCTTTGCATGCAGATGCGCGAATATAGTCCTCCTGAGGTCACACTCTCTGCCCTCGCTGAGACTGGCCAGGACGAGTCGACGATTCCTGTGCTGAAGCAACAGTCATTCACTGGTACAAAGGTCATACCGTCTGCTCTGGCCGACACTCCCTGTGCCGATCTTGGTGTTCATGGAGTGTTCGAGAAGCTCAACACGATACTCGGCACTTCATTCAGTCTGTCTCCATGATGTTTTCGGTTCTCGATTCCTACATCGGAAAAAAATGGGATTTTGGCACAGTCTACGCTTATTTGCGCTTCTACTAGTTTCGCTTTGCCATCATTGAAAAGGCATTGCGCTCGGATGAAGAGAGTGACAAGAGAATGCGAAGAAGGGCGATCACTGATGACATGATCACCGTGCGGGAAGTACCTCCTCGGCGCGTCTGGGATCTGTATGCTAATCGGGTGGTGCCATACTGGGTTACGTTCGTGGATGACTGGGTGGGAATATCACATGCGTGGGTTTCTGACGAGGAGCGCATGAATGTGATGCGAAGGAGCGAGGTCTTCAAATTGATTGGTATGTGGGACCGTGCATTGACTCGGTCTATGTGTGTGGATTAGCCAACCCATCAAATAATCCTCGACAAGGGAAGTTGTCCATCAAGGATAACGCGGGGGGATCCTGTGCATGCAAAATCGTCGCTAAGCACACATACCCGATAACCAATGATTGGTATGTAATCATAGGTGCCGGCTTTAGGCCTCATGGAACAGATGTTTGGGTAATCGGACGGCTAAGACAGGATAGGAAGTTTGAGAAAGTGTCAGTGATCCATTTGGCAGACAGTGAAGAAGTGGAGAAGCTTCAGAAACTCAAAGTTGACAAAGAAGTTATGACCATTCTTTGTTGATTTAATCAGGTTTACAGTGTGCTTTACACAAGTCTAAGTGCGGTGAGATAGGAATGGTGAACAGCGGTAGACGGTATTTAGTCTTCTGTATTCTTGTTGATATCGACGTCCCTACAAACCGAGCCACTTTGTTGAAGGGCTCAAAAACTAAGTACAGAAAAGCGAAGAACCTCTTGGAAGTTTCCTCTTGAAACTTGAGCGACCAATCGAAGCTTTCAATACTGGCGACGCCAGCGTAGCCAAGAGGAATTGAAGAAATAGATTCTAGCATAACAGCATGGGAAAACGAAAATGAATAAATACCGCCTCATGGCACGAACCAGGAATCGAACAAGTTTTTTGCGCGACCAGGGGATATGTATAAAAGAGGAAAGAGCCGATCAGGATGTTGTAGCAATGAAGAAAGGAACGACAGCTATTTTGATAGAGACGAGGGAGGTATGATACGAATGTCTGTAAATGGTTTAATGCACACAGTAAAGACACAAAATAAACAGGTGGCATGCTCACACGGAAGGCAAAGCGAACGACATGCGGACGAGGCTGAGCCGAACGCAGTCGCCATGAAGGAAGACCAGATTTGGACCTAGAAGCGTGCTTAACGAAAGACGGGTGAAGCCTTCACGGCTGGTAGGTACAGTGGGACGTGAACCAGCATAAATGCCAGCACTTGGTCTTTCAGTTGTCCAGTCCGAAGCAGGCGAGCTGCTAAGTTCATGTTAGAAGAGCCAGCATAAAGAATCCGTACGTACGCGCCTGCCTCAATGTAACCCTGTCCACACTCAATGTTTAGAAATTAGAATCACAGGCCGTGACGTGCAGAAGTCATTGTGTCGTGTTGTTTTTGCGACCCGACCTGGAAATTGGATCGAGCATCGAGCTGAGAAAATGACGCAGAGGTTTACCGGCACCAGTGAATTGGGAAGAGGAGAAACATGCATCTTCCTCACAAAGGCGTCGGCGCCGCGTGGAGATAAAATGTAGGAAATAGTATCTTCCAGTCGAACTTCAGCAAAGCTAAATTGGCTTGGAATCGTTTCCATCGTTCAAGTTTATGAGGCGCCGACGTGGTGGTCTCTGAAAAATGTTATGTATATGACCATGTCTACAAACCCCGCGTCTTGGCTCAGGACTACGAGGAGGAGTAAAAGAGTAAGAGAAGAGGTGTTTATTTTCCCACGGTGTCTTGCTTCCTCCTTTGCTAGGTAAGCGAGACCAAGGACTCGGACCGAGCCTTTCCTTCCTTCTAGTTCCGTACAGTTCTCTTCTTGTAAAAATGCTTGCGGGGGAATTGCAACCCACGAGCAGGATTAGAAACGGAGCGCGGAAGGGATGGAGAACGTTTTTTCTTTTATTACGGAACGAACTCCTAGTACTAGCCTACACTGTGTGTGATCTGAGGAAGACATCCAAATCCAGATTTGTACTCGACTCCTCATAGAACTCAAAGCGTGATAACTAGTATATTCTATAATAGTCTAGGAGGTTACTATTATAAGAATTGTAAGGTAGACAAGACAGTATGGGAGGTGCTAAATTTATCATTTCAGTCGAAGAAGGAATTTTGGGGTTCGTGCCTCATCGACTGAGTTCATAATAAGCGCCCTAACTATTACTCAGTAGTCACAGGCAGCTTCAATGTACTGACGTTCGGTCAATTCTCGACTGATAGTTGGCAACGTACTGGTAAAGCGGCATTCCATTGTTTCATGAATTCTCCGCCTTAACTTGATAAAGCACTCTACTCAGCTCTAAGGGTCTAAGGGTTGTTTCGGAAGCCTGCCGTCCTAGAACTCTGCCTTCACGGTCGAAAGAATCGTTGACCCAGTAAGAAGGACCTGGGACGGCCACAGGCTTTGGGAGCTGTCCGTACATGTTCTTCGCGATACACCACACGGCGTACGATCCTTGTCTATATCATAAGAAATATCAGTATGGTTGTCGCTCCGATAGGGTTCGGATCGTACATTTGAGTAGCCATGAGAACGGAAATAAGCAGAACCAGCATGACACTGAGGGCGACGTCGATTTGGTGATGGAATTTGGCGAGCTTGATGCCCCACCAGACAAGCAAGTAGATTGCTGATGTGATCTTACAGATGCTTTGATACTTCTTTAGCCCAAACATCGTAGCTACAGAAGGGGCCTGCTTACAACGACTGTACCGCAGCAAACTTCAACACAGGCGCCACGACATGCTTCGGAAATCGTAGGCGGTAAAGTATGAGACCGATGAACACGGATTGCTCAGTTGTAGCCTGGAACAGCCAGATGAGTCCAGCAGATGCTATGGCTGGATGGAGCGCTATTTGAAGTGCTATTTGGATGAATATGGTTGCAAACAAAGTCTAGATGTACAAGCTGAGGATTTAGAGAAGATCTCGGAAGCAGGGAGAAAGCTGGAAACCTACGCAAAAATGGTGAACAAGCAAAGTCCATCGCATGCTCGGACGGAACACCATTTCATATATGTCTGTTCAGACGAATGAATATATCATAATTGAGACAGAGTCTGCGGGACTCACACAAGCCAGAGATGACGACGGCAGCCATACGAGCCTCACCTATGCGATCCCATGTGTAGTATCCACCTAACATGGGTGATGCTACGATCTGCAGGATAAACGCGACCGTCGTCCAAAAGGTGTTGAGACAATCTAAGCAATGATGAGAGGATCAGTACAATGCCGCGCCCGTATACTTTAGCACCCACAAGTAACGACGTTCCGCCTATTGCCGAACGACAGAGCGGGGTATTCTTTGGAAAAGCGACCAAGAAGGAAATCTACCCCCTTTCCGTTGGCATATAGAAGAAGCAGGTAAAGGAACGTTGATATTGAATACTAGGACCACAGAAGACAAGGTAAGCTATGTGTGGATAAAGTCGGAAGAAACACGCACAAATGCGACGGTGGTGGGATATATGACTTGCATGTCAAATTTCATAAGTTCGACTATGGTGCCATCAGACAACCCTCCAGTCCCGTCACTGGACACATTGGCTGCTACAAAGTTCGACGCAAATGGATATGTAGTGGTTTCCTCGTCATAATTAGCGTTGGCTAGATCCAAACAATCCTTTAATTCATCCGGGAAAGCAGCGTGGGCTCACTTACAGCATGTATGTCCACCGGAAGGACCAAGACTAGGGCAATGAATGCTGGGTCGAGATGGAACCATGTCCTTGACAAAGTATCTAACGTTGGTTCAACAATGGCCTTCACTCAGACAACATGCCCACTTACCGGCAAAATGATTGGTCGAGGCTGTCCATCGTTATGTTTCGTGAAAGTGTCTCGAAGCAGGAATCATACCTAGGATAAGAGCTGTGAATTGGATATCAAGAAACTATCAGAAATACTTACGAGTCGTATTGTTGATTCCCACCTGTGCAGTACTCAGTGGCGGCCGTGCAGACATCCGCAGCCATTCTTGAACTCGCCGCGTCGGTCGAGTTACCAAGAGGCATTTCATGAGCGATCTGTTCAGACAGAACGGATGATAGAAACGAAAAGGCCTTGGGAAGGTTCCTGATTGTAAGGTCATAAGCCAATATCAGCAAGTCATCGTCAAAGTTGAGCCACAGGTCAACTTGTAGCGGGGTCGTGAGCGAGATTGACGCATGATACATCGAGAAGACGACGCTGGCGGATACAACAGAATGCTGTATTGACAAGGACTCGACGGAGGCATTTGTGGGGTAGCCTATTATCTGAGTGGTGTTCGCTTGCATGACGTGCATAGGTACACCATATAGAAGTTCTGCAAGATAGTTCGTGTAAAATGGAGGTATTAGATTAAGAATTAGCACCTACCAGTATTGTTCTCGATGCCATTCAACGCTGTAAAATGGATTAGACTAGGGTGCAGACCGGCGACCATAGAAACACGTACTCATCATCATATTAACTCGGCCAACGACGTCTGGCGACAGCGCTGAGCTGTTTCCTGAAACTACTGCGGACGAAGGCTGAAGTAACCTGAATATTACATTAGATCGCTGAGACTTTGAGTACACGCGAAGTCACATACCCAGCAATAAAATTTTCAAAGGCACCGAATAACTCTGCAGGCTGACGAGCATCTGTGCACAGAACGAGGGTGGTCAACACAAAAAAGTATGCAATAAGCATGGTAGGATGGATGGGGACAAGATTTTCAGAAGGAAATGGTTGCACCCAGCGCGTGGCGTATTGAAGTCACTCAGTACTTCTTTGGACGCTTACACACTGAAGAGGGAAGTAACACAACCAGATCATAGAATAGACCGACCTATAAAACATGGCGCTGAGACGGTTAGCTTTTGTTGACTGTAACCTTTCTACGCGGTTCTCGGCGACAGATATCAACAATCTGCAAGGCAACACAAATCCCTGCGACATATGTCCCACGGCAAACACATTGCACGGGTTTGATGGTCTTTCTATTGCCATCAGGGAAGACGACAAAAGCCCAGTGAAACATCAAATGATACGGTTGAAATGTAGATCTATTTGATGAGTAGGCGAGGGCTTTGGGTTGGCTGTCATGGATAGACCGACGCCGAAATACACAGCCACGTACGCCGTCTGGGCGCTGGCAGGTACCGGTCGGAGGGGTGGACTGAGCTGGATAGACAGCGCTTGTATGGCCTCAGGGCGCGCCGGAAACCCCTGAATGAGCGCAAGTCTGATTCATGGGATGAATAGAAGTTCAAAGACCGTCTTTTGTCATAGGAGAGTAACAGCTTACATTTACAATCTACTTGTTGAGATTCTCATTCGTGAGAATACACCTCCGGCTTGTTGTGCAACCGGTTAAACCTGCAAGACTGTGCTCTTTAGGTTCGTCGCTGATCCATTTGACGTAGTGCAGTCTTCTCTAAGTAGCATGTTATGATTGTTAAAAGACAAAAGAAAAGTTGAAAAGTACACACTCTAAGCGCACGAGTTATTAGCGATACTAGTCTGAAACAACTAAATAACCCACAGTCATGGATGGGCGTAAAGATGCCTTGGGCCCTTAATGGTACCTCTCACGGGCGCAAACTTAGAAAAAGTTTCCGGGATATGCTATAAAGAACGCCGACGAAAGGGCTAGACTCGAACCAGTTTAACGGGGGGATGAAGAACGGAATATACCTGGTCACTGTTTCAGTGCCAGGCACGAAAGGGCCGGGCGGTGCTCGTTGATCGTCGTGATGTTAGCATCGTGGGAAAATATGGCGCGAACTTCACGTCGCGTGAAACGTGACCTGAGGGGCCCTTGCAGTTCTGACTCCTACCTTCATCAGTCAATCGCAGGGCTAGCATCCTCCTTCGATATCTCAGAGCTGGTAAGCAATACCAGCAGGACCTATTCGCCGCTAAGATTAATAATCCCTACTCGATTGAATGGGTATCGCATTCGGGAAACGAAATACTTTACAATCACTCACCTTTGTTCAGATATGCCCGTGGAAGGACCTCTGCAACGATATACACGGTCGTCTTGCTCAGGCTGCGCGTGCCCCAATCATCACATTCCCATCCATGTATCGAAGGTCGGCGCTAGTCCACCTGAATCCATGCCCGATTTCAACCATCTTGAGCGTTCCAACGACCCTCTCCTTCCTGGTGAAACAGAGACCCTGCGATCTATGATTCTCGACTCAGAAGAATCCATTGCCACTATCAGCAAAGAAATCGAGGAAATGCGTGTTCTGAGGAAGGAACTACTCAAGGATGCGGACCATCTGGCACACTAGGCATCTATCCTTCGCCATAAACGCCGGGTCCTGCACGAAGGTGTTCGACACAGGAAGGCTTTGCTTAGTCCTGTGCGCCGCCTGCCGGTAGAGATTTTGGCGCTTATTTTCCACGAGACTATCGAATTTCCACGGAAGAGCGTCTACTCGCGTAGCCTCGACTGGGATGGCTTCGATCTGGAGCGCCCGTTTGAGAATCCGCCATGGTCTATCGCTTCTGTATCGAGATATTGGCGAGAGACAGTGCTTCTTTTCCCGGAGCTTTGGGCATTCGTCAATATCACACTCACAGACCAACTTTTTGCAGAAGGCCAATATCGATATTTGCGTTTCATTGGCCTCCATTTCTTACGCTCGGGATCCCGTCCACTATCAATTGCAATATATGACAGTGCCGACTCGTCTTTCGAGGAATCACCTCTGACATTGCTTGGTTCTCTATTTCCGTTTGTCAGTCGTATCCATCATCTTCATCTCTACCTTCGTTCATGCATGATCGTGTCATTTTATCCTCTGCGACCCTCTTTTCAACAGTTGAGGACGCCCGCTATTGCGTCCATGAACGACACTATGGACAACCATTCGAATCTCAGAATATTCGATCTTGCACCGGAGCTGCATATTATCAAAACCATTAACATCGCCTACCCCTCGAATTCATTTACTCTCCCATGGGCAAATGTTACACATTACGAAAACCACTACTATTTTGCAACAACAGCCGGGCTTTGACCTGTCGACCTTCTCGAGGATCTGGCAGCCATGGAAAATCTCACCAGCTGCTTTCTGAGATGCGAGCGGAAGTCGTTGGAAGATGATCTCGAGGGCATGGATGTCCCTATTGTCTGCCAGAGCCTTCAGTCGCCGTCAATAGATTCTCCCCGCATCTGTGAGTCGGCAGCGATAAGCCAGATCCTTGACCGTCTACATTTGCCCTCTCTCTCCACCTTGAGGGTGTCGGTTTTGTTCAAGCAAGAAAACGAGATTACATTCCAGTCTGTACGCCTTCTGATCGAACGTTCCAAGTGCAACCTCTCGTCACTTCTTTTCTCCAAAGGCATGGTTCGTTCCGAGGACTTACTTTGCATCTTTGATCAAACACCGACGCTGGAAGTTGTGCAGCTTCTCGATGTAGGACCTTATGCAACCACAGACGAGCTCCTTGCAAGGCTCACGTGTCGCGAAGGTAGTACTAAGCACCTACTTCCTCGTCTTCGTTCTCTAGCGCTCTATGGACACTTCGCTTTCATTATGGACATCTACGCGTCGATGATTGAATCCCGCTGGAAGTGCGCATCTCAGTCTTCACGAGTTGACATGCTTGTGTCTGTGACGCTGTTGAAAGACATCCACATTTTGCTGTTCAAGAAAGAACAAGCTATCTGCCAGGCCGTTTGTCAACGACTGGTCCCATGGCGCTCCGAAGGACTTGAAACGGTGGTTCGCATAATACCGATCTCTGGGTCTGAGGATGAGGAGAAGAGGTGAGACGACGGCGACGATGACGAAGATAAACTTGATGTCAATACGTAGTATCCACCAAGCCTCAGGATTTTTCCTTCTGTGTCTCTGCTTATCACTGTCGAATGGAATGACCTTATACCGGTTAATGAGAGTTCGCCGAACTGACTGGTCGCTCCGTGCAAATTTCCGATATCGTGGGAAAATATGACGCGACACGCGAAGCGTGATCTGTTTCCTTGACTTTTACCCTCATCAACCAATTGCAAGGTTAACATTCTCAGCCGTACTAACTTGTTGCCACTTGTTCTGACATCGGTTGAATAGGTATCCTTCAGGAACGATATACTTTACAATTACTCACGTTTGCCCAGATATGCTTGTGGAAGGATCTTCACAACGATATACGTGGTCGTCTTGCTCAGGCTGCGCGTGTCCCAACCATCACATTCCTATTCATATATCCAAGGACGAGGATGATGATAGTCCAACTGATTCTATGCCTGATTTCAACCATCTCAAGCGTTCCAACGACCCTCCTCTTCCTGGCGAAATAGGGACCTTGCGTTCTACGATCCTTGACTCGGAAGAAACTGCTGCTGCTATCGACCAAGAGCGCAAGGAGATGATGGCGCTGAGGAATGAATTACTCAAAGATGTGGACCTTTTGGAGAAGCAGACCTCTATCCTTCGTCAAAAACGCTTGGCCTTGAGCGAACGTATTCGAGGCAGGAAAGCTTTGCTTAGCCCTGTACGGCGGCTTCCATCAGAGGTCTTAGTGCTCATCTTTCACGAGACGATCGAGTTTCCCTGGAAGCGCATTAATGCAATTGACGATTGGAGATATTTTGATCTTAACCGTCAATTTGACGCTGACTCGCCCTGGTCCATTGCTTCTGTGTCAAGACGTTGGCGAGAGGTTTCACTTTCGTTCCCGGAGCTTTGGACTTTCATCAATATCGCCGTCACCGAGGAACTCTTCGAAGAAGGCGATTATGGATACCTACGCTTCATCAATCTCCACCTATCCCGCTCTGGAAGTTGCCCTCTATCCGTTGCCATTTACGAAAATGGAGGTTTGCCTTTCGAGGAATTACCTCCAAACTTGCTCGGATCTTTATTTTCATACGCCCATCGCATTCATCATCTTCATGTTCATCTCTCAGAAAGGATGATTTCTTCATTGCATCGTCTACGTTCTTCCTTTCATCAGCTGAGAACACTTCTTATCGCCCCCGTGGACGACGAAATCCAAGCGGACGAGCTCGAAATATTCGATTTATCCCAGAAACTGCATACTATCACAACCATCAACGCCGACCTCTCGCTCTTGTTCGTTTCATGGGAGAGCATCACCCGTTACGAAAGCGATTACTATCCCACAGAGAAATTCGGGCTCACTTGCCCGGAATCCCTTCTTCAGAACCTAAGGGACTCGCAAAATCTCACAAGTTGCTTTTGGAGATGTGGACCAACGTCATGTGAAGATGAACTAGCTGACATAGAAGAGCTAATTGCCTGCCAGAAGCTCCAGTCACTGGAGATAGGTTCAGGACATCTGTCTAACCCGGAAGCGATAAGCCAAGTCATCGATCGTCTGCACCTGCCTTCTCTCTCATCCTTGCGAGTCACATGCCCAGTCAAGGGCTGCGAGAGCGATGTTCGTTTTGGCTCTATAACCAGGCTTATCGGGCGTTCTTGGTGTAAACTCACAACACTTGCTTTCTCCCAAGGCGCAGTGCCTTCCGACGATCTACACTACATATTTGATCAAACCCCAACGCTAGAAGAGGTGAAACTCGTCGATGTAGGAACTGAAGCGATCACGGACGAGCTGCTAGCGACACTGGTGTATCGTGACGGTGATACGAAACCTTTACTTCCGCGACTTCGCTCTCTGTATCTCGGTGGATCCTTCGCTTTCACCATGTGCATGTACGCATCTATGATTGAATCTCGATGCAAGTCTGCGTCCCAATTTTCGCAGGTCTGCCGGTTGAAGTCCGTCACGTTACGGAAGGACGTAAACGTTCAGCTCGTCGAGAAAGAAAAGGCTATCTGCCTAGCTGTTCTCGCTCCATTGCGGTCCGAAGGGCTTGAACTGGACGTGAGGCTACAGGTATTTGGATCCGAGGAAGAGGATGACGACGACGATGACACAGAAAATTTGAGGGACGACTAACCTTCCTTCTCAGGTCAGATATTCACTTTGCCTTGATATGAAGCTTACATTCTTCCATTAGCGTAATCTTCAAGTTGCTCTTTATGACTGGCCGTCCACAAGTTTATGCATGCAATTTCTATTCCCTGTTTGCTTTCTTTCTTATGATTCTAATGCTTATCATCGAATACGATACCAATGCCTCCCAAGCTGTCTTTCTGCTTATCACTGCATATATGTTACCAGTAAAATGATTTTTTACACAAGCTGTGGGGCGATCAACCCGCTGAAAAGAGAAAACGTATATATAAGTCTTGCCTTTCTTCTGTCTCGTAAAGGTCATTGCGGAGAATAATTTCTGAGAAATGCAAGGATTTTTTTATGCGCCGCCCGAGGGTCGAACGAAGTCGATCAGGATTCCAACTGGTACTGACGGCAACGCAGTCTTCTTCCTTCGCCCATCACCCAGAGACGACCTCGGTACAGCACCCACATTCAGTGCTGTAGCCCTCATCGAGAACAAATTTTTTATGTTCTCCATCTATCCTGCAGCGATGGCGAGTTCGATAGCTCGCGCCCATGAAAAAGTCGGGGTCGCTCAACCACATCGGGCCCGGCACCCTTCAGGAATCGGCTCAGATATAGATTCAGGGAGCCAGTGATACTCATCTAGGCATCGTGGGGAAGGGTCAATGACTCAATCTCGCTATCATGGCGAACAATTCGAAATCACACGGCCGAATGCCTCATTGCCAGGCCGCCCAGCTGTAGCTTCGGTAGGGTAGTCCACCCAGTCATTGCAGGAATGAATGTCGGTCATTATACACGGATAAAGGCAGCTGTGAGTGTAAATACATTCCTGGTCCATTGCCGATACTGACAGAATCCCTAGGAGGAGACAATGTTCCGTCATTATCAGTAGCCTGGCATCGAAAGTAGCATGGCAGAGAAGATAGGATGTCCCGCAGTTGGGCGTAGCGCCGCGCAGCATGCCATGTGGATATCCGGAGTCGACTGAATAATGGGGGTTCACCACATGATTAGATCAAGGAACACGGCGTGGTATAAATACCTCGGTAAGCTTTTTTGCGCGCTCCGATAAAGAGATCTTATTCCCTTCGACCATGATAATAGCAGACGATACTCCAGAATCCCCCGCAAAGACGGCACCTTCCAATCTACCATTGCAATACTCGACGCCCCCGCCAGCGTATGGATCGACCAGCTCGAATTTCCCGAGACGCGTCGATCCAGCTCCGCCGAGAACTTTGTATCTCAGGCAGCCAGAACCACCCTGCCGAAGGTCGCCGACAAAGCGCTTCCTCAAGGCTTTCTGCACAGCTATCTTGATCTGGTTTCTACTTGCAATGTTCACGTCGAGTATTTTGAACGCAGGCGGCTTTCACCGTGGAGGAGGAGGGGTAAGCACCATTTCCATGTGCTGGCGCAAAGGATCTGATCAGATTCTTATCAATAGTATCTACAGGACTTCCCTGACTCTGACTTTCCCATTCCCAATGGCCATACTGTTCGCGAATGTATTCAAGGACAAGGTTGGACTTCTACGGGATCTGGGGGAGGTTTCCCTTCGCAACGTTATTCTGCGCACACATCATTCGATCTGCCTTTAAATTCGGAGACGATCTTCTTGCTTTCTCAGGGCTCGTTATCCTCCGGCGCCGTCAATGTCCTGACCTCCCCGACGCTTAAAGACGTCGTGAGGGTCGATGTTGCGATCCAGTACTACAGACAGAGGGTTTTGGATTATGCCAGGGTCTGTCTCTTGCAGCGCCAGGAGGGTGAGAATGGCGTGGGCGTCTTCGTATGTGCAAATTTCCTTTCTCCTTTTTTCGTGCTGACCTTGACACAGACTCCGAGGTGGTTCAATAATCCCAGTTATCAAGATCGCCCACACTTTGACATCACCATTACGATTCCGGAGCCATCGAGCACCTCTGCATCCAATATCAAGAATTTCGAGACTGACGTCCCGAATTTTTCTCAGTCATTGCAAGATCTTGAGAGTCGCGTCCATTTTGGCAAGATATCCTTGAAGGGATCCAACATGCAGATCCAGGCAGAGGCAAGTACGATATCAAATTGTAACGGAGCGTAATCTGATGTCGCTTTAGTCACTGGAGTTTGATTACGGCAAAATCGTAACATCCAACGCTCCGATTCAGATCAATGTAAGCGCAAGATCTCGACTGTGTCTGCCATTCCACTCACCCCTATTATTAGTCCCTCGATGCCGTAGGTGTTGACGTGCATACGACCAACGCGCCAATTCAAGGGCACTTTGTCGCTTCCGGGAGTCTCGTCCTGAAGACGTCAAATGCGCCCATACGTGTCGATGTGGATTTGGGAGATATGGATGCGACAAAGTCAACCCTGGAGCTTACCACGAGCAACAAGTGATTCTCATCTGTCCTTTTTATATTCACGAGCTCATCACAACGTATCTCTAGCATCATCGAAGCTGGCATCAAGCTATTCAGCCCATCTAGCGATGTTTCCGCGCGTACCTCCAACGGGCCTCTTCAGATCAAAGTCCTCGAATCTCCCGTAGACTCGAAAGTAAAATTGGATGCGCGGACATCAAATGCATTCGCTGAGGTGGGGCTGCCTCCGACATATGAAGGTACATATTCGCTCTCGACGTCGCATATGCAGCCGTCGCTGCGCGTGGGGGAGATGGCTGATCCGGCGGGGAGAGGTAGGCGCAGGACGGTGAAGCAGAACACGGTGAGGAGGGGGGAGACTGTTGGGGAGGTGTATTGGGATGAACGTAACAGAGGACGGGGGACAGTTTTGGTGAGGTCGTCGAATGGTCCTATTTCGTTGAAGCTTTGAGTGTACTATTTCTGATTTCTAGCTTGTTGTACAAAATGTATATGTATTGTAAGTTTAGATACCTTGTAGTTGTAGTTCAATTCATCATTCATTGTCGCTAGCAAACTAGGTAAACATGTTATTGTACTTTCTGTGTAAATTGGTGGTTTCTGGTTGTCCATGTCACAAGTCATTCGAAGTGATGCAAGTACTTCGGTTGAGGCAGTAAGCTAGTTTGAAGTCTGCTCATTCACACGAGGGAACCTCGGGGCCTAACTGTAGCTCCAGATCGTTGACGACGACAAGACTCCACAAGTCCGTTGCTTTATTACATGGCATACTATACCTACACATGCTATTTTATAAGCAGGCCACTGAGCGACACAAAGCAGAGAACAAAGTATAATGCATCTTGGCTGTTGCGAGGTTATTGCGATTTATAAATGAAGCATCCAAAAAGATGTTGCCAGGTTCTAGACTCTCGAATTCTAGGCTATCAAGCGCCCACCGCCGGAACCTCCCGATACTCGTCATCATCTACTAGTACGCCAGTAGTCCCACAGACCGCCACCTGAAAATTTGTTGAGGCTCTACTTCAAGGAATTCTGTTTGCCAATGGTTTCTGTAGGTTATCTATCATTGCCAACCCTCTCCTGTGCATACATACGTTCTCTGGGGTGCAGTGACAGGACGCTTGTCATGGGTACTATGACTCAGAGCAACTCAATTCCTGCCTTCTATGCTCTAGAATTGTGGGCTATCCTTGAAACGACTCTCTGGTTTTTCTTTTATACAACTGGTTCTGTCTCATCGGTCGGGTACAACTGCAGTGTCTCGCTGAATGGTGAATTACTGCCTTGAAATCCAACTCCTAGGGTGCGTAGGCTGTTGTCTGACTTGCACAGGCGGGGTCAGTGACAAGCTGTGCAGAGACGCGACTCGACTGACTGATCGAGCGACAATGGAACATAGCCGTGACGTCACTTGTCCGCCTCGTTACGGTATTTATACTTCATCCTTTCTGTTTCCCGAGCCTCCCCACAGCTCTGCTTTTGATGTTTCAATACGTCTCTTGTTCTCTCTTCTGCACCCTCGAATAATCTCACTAGTACTAACATCCCTTGTTCTCTTACCCGTGCGTTTCTTGCTCCTTTTGTTCCAGTGAAACTCACAATATCTTCATTCTAAAGCCCCCCACGACTTGGTTGCAGAGATGATCCGTTTCGACAGCATCCCAGTAGAAATCCAGCAGGCCATGTGTACTCCAATGCACCGAATTCTTGCCCCCACCCCACTACCTAATGATCCCTCCAAGTTCACCGGCTCGTTATACCTGGGCTCTTTGGCCGCCGTGTGCGAGAAAGACCTCCTTCGAGACCATCACATCACCCACCTCGTTCAAGTTCTAGACGTACCCTGGCTCCCAGTCTCCGAGAAGGATGGTTTCAGCTGCTATCGCATTGATATCCTAGACCAGGCTTCGTCAGACCTCAGGCCCCACCTCGAAGACGCGTGCAACTACATCGACAGGGCTCTCCGGGGTGGGAAGAACGTTCTCGTTCATTGTCAGCAGGTTCGTTCAAGATTACATTGTAATATGTGTGCTGGTTTTCAGATGTGTTCTCCAGGGTATATCTCGGAGTGCATCAATTGTCATCGCGTTTCTAATTCGTAATCGGGGTATGTCTTATGATAGTGCATATTCGTTGGTGAAACGAGAGCGCGCGTGTATAAAGCCAAACACTGGATTTGTCCAGGCTCTGCAGGAATGGGAAGGGCTATGGCGCCGTCCTCCTCCAGACCGACGGTTTACTTCATAATAACTGCGGGTTGGGACTTTTGGGAACGTTGACCGCACTAGAATTGACACCATTTCTCTTACCAGAATACTCGGGAAGATGCAGCATTATATCTAGCATTATACACTTTTCCATTATATCTGGTGACCTATCGAGTTACCGGATTATTTACCCTTTGATTCCAGCGCTACAGGTACTTCATGCAGCCAATACATGTACTTCTCTGTCTCATTGTTTTGACCTAGCCGTTTGGCGTCAAATGTCGACGCAAATAAATCATTCCATCGTCGGTTCGTGGTGCGATATCCGACATCCCAGGAGTCGAGAAATGTTTTATGATTATACCCTATTCTCCGAGACGGTCTCGCGGTATTTCCCCGGTGCTCCTTCTGATAGTAGAACGCCATATCACCTTTCAAACATCCTTCCCTTGGCATAGAGTTGTGAAGGAGCGATTGATGTCTCCGTGACAGAGCCATGGAGCTCTAACGGTTATTCCTCGCCGGAATTCTTTTACGTCGACGCAATTTCCCTCGCACGTGCCATGAGCATCTTGTCCTTACGATTGCACGCGACAGGCGTCACGCTGTTCTTTATTCATGCGAACTTATTTCCGACTTTCGCCTTTTGTTGGAGCGCAGAAGAAATGTAACCCGGCACGTTTTCAGATGCAGATTTGACAGATTGAAGAAAATTATGTACAATCCACAACCAAGTGAACTACCAGTGTTCGAATGTTAAAAGAGGGGTATACACGGTATTGCCGAATGCTGAACAGGTTACAAGCCCAGGGAAGCCAATGTACTGCCAAAACCGAGGGACTCGAGGGCAGGAACATTGACGCTGAAAACGTCGTAAGTTAATGTCACGATCTGAAGGACTCAAAAGGTGGACGTACAGGCTAGTGACGAGGCTAAGGATGCCAGAGGCTTCGGACTCCGTTCCACTGACATCGACAACCTGGCTCAACGAGGTATCAACGCTGGAAAGGAGTCCTTGGAGCGAAGGGATGTCGTCAGCGACACTGAGGAGACCGCTAAGGCTCTGGGCAACATCCTAGAATAATTTCTTGAGGATCACAAATATGTCTATGAGTGTAGAAGGCCTACTGTAACAGTTCCGGCAACCTCCTCCTCCTCTGCCCCTCCCACCGTGAGGCCGGAAAGCGAAGTTGAGGCGCCGTCAAGGGCAGAGACAACCTCCTGAATCAGAGGAGTGACGGTGCTGTCGTTAGCGGTAGCAGAAGACACGAGGGTCTCTGCAATTCGAAAGATGAATACAAATGTTAAGACGGGCAGACATGATGTGACTGACCAATCTGAGGCAAGACAGAGCTCAGTTCAGACTGGAGCGTCGTAAGGATATCGGAGACGGAGGTATCTTGGCGTTTGGCGGGGAAAGGCGCAGACGCGACAAGCGTGGAGGACAACGCGACGGCAAAGAAGAGAATGGATGTAAGGCGTGAGGCAATCATCGTTGACAAGAAAAGAGTGTGTGAGTCTTGAGCTGTTAGACGGTGGTGAGATCCGGTGAGAGTGAGTGAGAATGGGGAACAGACGAAGCTAGTAGAGGCGTTTTTATACCCCACAGAGGATATCAGGTGGGGCCGGAAGAACGTTTTCTATCATAATTGTCGCCGTTTCGTTCTATCCGTGTACCAGTAGGGTCAATATCGAGAAAAGATATAGAGAAACGCGCCAGATATTGTGCTGCGGATCTGTATAAGAATAGTCCCAAGTAGTACCGTGGGGTGTGATGGATTGATTTTGGAGGTTTTTTGAGAGCGGTTGCCAAGATCGTGCTGCGAGAAGATGATATGAGATCATTGAAGCTTCTAGCGTCGAACTTGAACCGGCTATAGTTAATTTTCATGAGAACATTCGAGATATCCCAGACTAGATGCTTCTGATAAGTAGCCTGTGCAATAGCGTTAAAAGTTGTCATGGGCCGTTAGCTCACGCGGCGACCCACGTTACGATTCACGAAAGAGAGTTTTGACCTAGAAGTTGATTCTTATGATGTGAATACGAGGGGATTGATGAAAAGAAAGAATAAAAATAACGATATATGACGATAGAAAAGTAGAGTAGAATAAACAATAGTCATATGGAACGTCACGAGCCATTCATAAATCGATCCCACCTTCCCTTACACGAACTTCCATCATAGTCTGCATATAATATCAGATCCGCAATTGCAACCAACAGAAAATTGTCGACATACCGAAACTATGTTTCTGATCGCAAGAGCACCGGCCTTTGATCCATATGTCCTCGGAAAGAGGACAGTGGCTCCAGTCATCATGCTGGTATCCGATCTCTTCGAAAAAATGTATTTGATCCTTTCGGAGAAAAAGCGATGCCGCGATGCTGTGAACAGGCGCGTCGCCCCAACGCTGTTGACAGCAATTCTAAGATCTATACGGCAACTGGGAGTCAGGGAAGGACAAACCTCGTAATAGAAACCGCCAGTCTTATCCAGGTGCTCGAAAAAATCAGTGTACGCGGGGCCGCGCCAAAAGTCCATATCGGCTATCTCGAAATTACTCCAAACTTGAACGATTTAGTTGACAAGTACGGTGAGAGGAAGTGATCAGACTGACAATGACAAGTGTTATACGTCCTGCCGCGGTTTCCTGAGAGGAAGCCCATAGAGTTGTCTTCGGCAATGTGTTCAGGGTGCTGGGCGATGAAGTCTTGCAAACAATCAACTCAGTCGAAGAAATAGGCACCCGCAGAAAGAGCAACGGACCTGTGACGTGCCCCCATAAAGACCGTATAGAGGCAGCGATCTCGTACACGGTGATAGTAAAGCCATACACTTTGTTGTTTTCCTCAAGGAATAAGAAGGGATCATTCAAGATATTGCAGTGGAATTGAACATTCGGCCTAGGCGTGTAAGACGAGAATTTAGATGCGGATGGAATACACACTCGATACGCCAGTACCAGCGGTACTGTTGCAGCAGAGGATGTTTGAAGAAGAACTAATTCGTAGATCAGATCAGACCATCAAGATGTAATGAAGGTGACGCACTCCAGAGTTGAATCGACACATGTTTCGATAGCTATTGATCAATGAGATCAGAAACTTGCGCTAAATAAGATGAGCATACGGAATGCTATCTGCGGCACCTATAAACCAAAGATGCACTAGAGCGAATAGCTGCATGCGTACCTCCGTATTTTACGTTCGCAGCTACCATAGATTTCCTAGCCTCCGTCGCCTTGTCCTCGTCTATCCAATCTGGCTGGTTCCAATGGTCGCTCGGTATGACGCCGAAAGCTGCATTGAATCCCGTCAGTACAGACATCCGTCTGGCCAAACCAGTTAGACGAGAAGCAAACCAGGCGGGCTGGGATTACCTTTTGAACTCGCTCGAAAACTCAACGTCGTTCAAAAAGACATACGGATACCCGTGGCGCGTGTTGAACCGGTCCTCGACTGCACGAACAGCCCGCATGGCACCATCAAGGTCGGAGTTCCTTGCTAGCATTACGAATGTCGCGTTGGCTAGCCGTGGCTTCGGCTGTGATTCCGGGTTTGGATTTGGCCTTGGAGTGCCGGAATTGGGTGTCGGCTCGTCGTCGTAGGGAAGGTCGTCCCCACCTCGGAATTTCGAGGCGATATTGGAGAAAGCAGTAGCTCGGCCGTATTCATCGTGTATGGAAGAGAGTGTGTAGTGCACACCTACCTTGTGAATATCAGCTGCCGGATTTACAGAAAACATTGAATGCGCGTACAATGACCGCTAGGATAAGGATAGTATATCGAGCTAGACGGGACATTATCCTGACCAGATGATGGTAATAAGTCAAGATCGTCGGCTGTGCGCAGCTGCAGCGGCATCGCCACGTTCTTGACTTATTACCATCATGATCACTATTTTCAAAGCGGAATTTGGATGGCCCGATTTTGTTCCATAGGTATCTTCATTCCAAGGAGCAATACTATTCGTCCGTGTGCACCAAGAAACGGCTAGCAGACGACCAGTAGGAATCCTACATTTACTAGTGTATAGAAGGAGTCAATGGGCAGAATGCTTCGGTGAGCATACTCTCTTTCTCTACTATCGTCATCTAAATATCTATGTCAGCAGTTGGAAGATTTGCGGAGCCCACTGTACACCAGGTTGATACCAATACAGCGCCAGTAGTCTGGCTTTCTCTCCTCCAGCGACTTCACCTCGAGATCGAGTATGCTAAAGAGCTGCTAAGTCGCTTTAAAATTGTATCAGTCATGATCATTCGATGAGCTGGGCCCAGTTCTAATCTCCTTAACGGCTCTCGTTGCAGTATGATTGTTAAGGGCGAGGCTCAGACGACACGAATCAGGAATGGTTCGATGCAAAGTGGTTTTCGACGGTCATTGCTACCCTTCATAGTATTGCAGAGACAATCAAGAACACTGCCGCGTTCCGCTGTACGACTTCTTCCAGGCTATCATGGTATGTCAAAAAACACACGCGATGACAGGAGAATATCAGATCATAAGCAGCTGCTTTCAATCTAAGGAAGAAGACATCTGATAGATATGCAACAACTGTATACCATGGTGAGTAAAGATACTTCATCCTTCTCAGTGTAGTCTAGGGATAGTCTCTCATATCAGCTTGAGATTAGCGCCTCAGTATGATTTCCGCTATACACCGGTTCGGAGATATCCTCTGAAGCGAAGCTGCGTAACGGAATCACGATAGATCAATGTGTGGATCTTAATTAACGGAGTTGAAAACAGAGTGGTTGTACTGCCTTTCACCTCAGTTTCTGTGATGCTGACCGCCTTGGGTGAGCGTGTGCCTCCTTACAAGTCTCCCACGATGACGGTCGGAAGTATATGTACAGGCACCTTCCCTCTAGGATCTGTAAAACAACCTCCAGATACAACATGCCGTCTGTCCCCGCAGGTTATACCATAGAACGGTTGTATGTTATGATCTTCAGGCTGGGTGTCGTGTACTGAATAGTCTCATTTCAGGTCCGGACCGCAGGTTTGTCAAATCGTGCGGTTGGTCTATGCAGTCACTACTATGGCAATTCAGGTTGTCGCCTGTCTCCTGCATTGGGGACTCTTCGGGACTCTTTCTGTACAGCTTTGTGCGTCGCTCATTCTCTAGTAACGCTGTTTTTAATACACTTTCTCTAATAGATCTGTACTATCTCGCATTCCCGAAGGACAGGAAGTGCACAAAATATCTCGTCTATGGAATCTACATTGTCGAATTTGTTCAGACGATGCTCCTTACCCACGACGCTTTCGCAGTGTTTGGCTACGGCTTCGGTGATCTGGAAGCCCTCATTGAGATACATTTTAGTTGGCTCATTGTACCCATCATCGGTGCTGTTGGTACGTCCGGCTTCTTCCGCTCCGAGAAATTTCTGCTGCCTAACATGAATACAGCTGCTTCTGTTGGACAGGGCTTCTATGCATACCGAATCTTCGTATTGTCAAGGTCACGACTTGTCTCCGCATTCGTCATCTGTGTTCGTCGCCGTGCTCTTGATCAATGATGACTTAGTTCATCCATTGACAGATATCTTTGACCAGCTTCGTTGCAGCTTTAATCACAGGCGTCCGCGTTTTCCTATCAGATGGCATCACTGCACTTAATGACCGAAAGACGTCCATCTCCGTCGGAGTGAGATTAGCCAACTAGATCATCCCATGTTCATCGCGCTAATTCACTCCTAGATTGCGTGCGTAGGCTATGCTCTGTGTGATATTATCATCGCTCTTTGCATGACTTACTATGTGAGCTCTTTCTCTTTTTCGGTTACGTTCATTGGCATTGACAGTACTGTACTATATTGTAGCTTATGCGCAGTAATACTGGTTTCCGTCGCACCCAAATTCTGGTCACAAAGCTAATCCGTCTCATTATTGAGACGGGATCTCTAACAGGTATTTGCTTCCTACATCCGCTATTGCCACAAGTTGAACACCACCTAATTCTAGCTGCTGCTGCTCTTGTCATCGTAATTCTCTTTTTTGCGTTCCCTCACCAGACCTTCTACGTGACTCCGGCCTTGGTCATATCTAAGCTATATGCTAATGCTATCTACACGGTGCTGAATTCGCGAATCCGGATTATGGGTGGACGGGATATCTACATATCCTCTACCGATATGGAGATCACGACCACTATGATGAGGGATATCCCTTCTCATTCAACGCAGGGCACACATTGAACCCCAGAAAGAGGTAGAAAGAGGTATTTACCAGCAATGATAAAATAGGTTGAATGAGTGTCAGTCATTTTGATTCGCGCATTTCACTGGAGCTGATTTTCCCCAGGAGAAAACACAGGATGGTGATACGGGCCTCCTCGTGTAACTATTAGAGTCACTCTTTAAGCCCACCCCGCCTTACTATTTATGTCTTGTTTTTTTTTTTGGGTTCCAGGCTATTACGATCCCGCACGTATATCCTACATACTGACGTATGGTCAGGTCGTTCTATCGCGCATACTACTGTGTTTGTATTTCAGGTGTATGAGTAATAAGCATCAGGAAATTAAAGCTTTGCTCGTTGCGAATTCTCTTGCCTCCATGTGTGAGAGTTTGATATATGGATAACGTTCGAGTCCAAGGCAGATTACAACTTAATATTTTTCAGGGGCTACCTGCCAAAAATGGTGTTTTACTCGATCCAGGCATTGCCTCCTTCCTATGGCTGTAGCGCTTCTTCGTACCCGGAGATCCACACGCTGCTGTGGTATATCAAAAAGTATTCTCGATGACAGGGGAATATCAGGCCATAAGAAGCTTCCTTTACTCCATCTGTTGGGCGAGAAGATATCTGATAGATCCGCGACACCTGCATAGCAATGATGACCAAAACTCCTCCTTCCTTCTCACAGTTTATTCTAGGGACAGCTTCTCATAGCGACTTGAGATTGGCGCGCAGGGACGTCCTCCGCTGTACCTTGAAGATTTCTTCCCAACTTGTAGAACAGAATCAAGATAATCATTGATTCGTTCATCTCCATTGTATGCCTTAAACCTTGTTTTCTGTAATGTGATATTGGCCCGCCTTTTGGTATTTGTTTGCCGTCTCACAAATCTCTCACGGTGATTATCAGTGATATATGTACAGGTGCGTTCCCTTCAGAATCTGCAAAATAGTCCCCTGATACAACATGCTTCCTGTTTCCGCAGGTTATCCTATAGAACGGGTGTAAGTTATGATCTTCAAACTGAGTATTGTGTACTGAATAGCCTCATTTTAGGTCTGGACCACTGGTTTGTCAAATAGTGCGCTTCGTCTATGCAGTCACTGACATGGCAATTCAGATCGTCGGCTATCTCTTGAACTGGGGACTCTTCGGGACACTTTCTATACAGCTTTGTGCGTCGCTCATTTTCTAATGATGTTGTTTCTAATACATTTCTGTACTAGATCTGTACTATCTAGCATTTCCGAAGGACAGACGATTCGTAAAGATTCTCGTCTATGGGATCTATATCGTTGAATTTGTTCAGACGATACTTGTTGCCCACGATGCTTTCGCAGTGTTTGGCTACGGTTTCGGTGACTTGGAAGCGCTCACTGGGATGCATTCTAATTGGTTCATTCTTCCCATCACAATCGAGATTGGTGCGTGCAGCATCTTCGACCCGGTTTATGCTACTTATCACGAGTACAGCTTTTTTTACCGCGCAGGTCTTCTACGCTTACCGGATATTCATATTGTCAAGGTCACGAATCGTACCGGCATTCATCATCTGTGTTCGTTGCCGTGCTCTTGATATACAACAGTCTAGCTCATCTATTGACAGGCATCTTTGACCTGCACTGTAGCAACGACATTCGCAAGCATCAAGTTGTTCCAAGCTGGTGACGTAACTAAAATCAGTGACCGGGAGACAACCATCTCCGTCGGAGTGATTAGTAACCAATTAGATATCTCGTGTTCACAGTGCTGATTCACTCCCAGATTTCGGTCGGAGGTTCTGCCTTGTGTGATATTGTCATCGCTCTTTGCATGACTTACTATGTGAGCTCTTTCTCTCTTTCGGTTACATTCACTGACATTGATAGTACCATGTCTTAGCTTATGCGCAGCAATCCTGTTCTGCGTAGCACCCAAATTCTGGTCACAAAGATAATTCGTCTCACTATTGAGACGGGATCTGTGACAGGTATTGACTGCTGCATTTGCCGTTGTCACCAGCTTAACATCGCCTAATTCCAGCTATTGTTGCTCTTACCACCCTGATCCTTCATTTTGCGTTCCCTCATCAGACCTTCTATGTGACGCCAGCATTGGTCACATCCAAGCTGTATGTGAATTCCATTTACATGGTGCTGAATTCGCGAATCCGGATTATGGGCGGACGTGATACCTATACGTCTTCGACCGATATGGAGATCACGAGCACAATGATGAGGGATATCACTTCCCATTCAATGCAGGGCGCACAGCAAACCCCAGTGGTCGAGATAACTAAAGAGGTGTTCGACGATGATCATGAAATGGATGGAATGAATGTCAGTCATGTTAATTCATGCGCTTTACTGGAGCTGATCTTCCTCCAAGGAGAAGCCACAGGGCGGCGCTGGTATGAGCCTAGCGTAGCTGTTAGAGTGCAAATTTCTGAGCCTGCTGCCCCACTATTTATGGTCTCGTAATTATACACATCGGTGGTAATTCATATCTTACGCCTTTGTGTGCTAATGTATTCCACTCCCTTTACACATATATTTATTTAAAATGTGAAATTTCATGCTTATCCTCTCAAGTCCATACACGAACACGGTAACGATGGTTTGAATGTCTGGCCCGAATTGCAGTCGACTGTCTCGCAGCCGTCCGGTTGTAAATCATTCCAGACTTTCGTTACGGAAGAACCAACAATATACACGGAGCGTATATGGCAGCCAGGAGTCAAAGGATTCATCTAGCTTACTCTGACCATGAGCATGAAACGCGCCTCACAGAGTTGATGAAGGCAAATTCGGCTGGATGGACGCGTGGAATAGGAATGGAAGTGCGTGCTTCAACGCGTCGCATAGTGGCTACCTGTAGATATATTAAGCTAGCGGCGACATGCTGTAACCGAAGGATTCACCGCGGATTTCATACAGTATGAAAGGACTTCGTTGGGCACGCCGTCATTGTGGCCGGAACGGCTGCCGCTCAAGCGAGTGATGAGTTCTTGTCCGTCCTCCATTGACGGAAGAAGACGACCTAGGAAAATATTTTTAGTTTTCGTAGCTACTGAGCTAGGAGCGTACTTGTTGTATGGTAGCCACCCTGTGCAATGACTCCGCAACCAATGCATTGGACCCCTCGATGCTCCGATGCTCTTTTCTGAAGGGTGTCGAAGTTGAATTTGGAGATAGCTGCATGATAACGTTCTCGAGAGTTCTCGTTGTAACTTGTGGAGGAGCCTAAGTATATATTGAAATTCATCGCCGTATCGCGAAGTTGAACGATCACATGATCCGTGGTGTCTCTCTAAGCTACGGTAGGTCACGGTCTGGAATCTGGATAGTGGTCCGGTACAGGTACTTTCATGACTCCGTGCCTCGCCTACTGCCAGAACCTGCAGATTTGCCGATGTCCTTCCTCCCGAGCTAAAGCTACAGTCTTAAATTCCTCGAGATCCAAAACTCCCGCGGTATCGTCGCAATCCTCAGCGGGACATGGGTCTGAGGCGGTATTTAAATCGTCAACTGTACTCCATTCCAAGTGAATGTTGTAAGAGACGTTTGACCTTAGCCCTTTAATGTATTAGCTCTGTACCAGCCAGTACATATCAATATCAGTGCTTTGGTTTCGCTGGCAAGCAGCGTCATGTGAACGCGTTTGTTTCTTCCCGCAGGCGACCAAATATTCCTGAACAAGTAAGTATCAGTCCTAGACATACACGTTTATGCCATTCAAGCATGTCTATGGATGAGATATCAATAATGCAACGTATACAGTTTACACTAACGGAAACTTAACAGGTCTTGTAACTCAAAACAATCTTTAGGCTGACATTGGTACAACAGTGATCGTCCAAGATCAAAGAATTTGAATCCTCCGGCGGTTTTCGCTACGTCGCGTGGTTCAAGATCACCGTGCAAGGCGCCCAAAGAGTGTAATTCTTTCACTGAATGTAGGAACATTTGCCTAAGCGGGGACCGGACAATGAACAAATTTCGAAGATACATTGTGACTCAGCATTGCGTTTTGGGCATAGTCCTCTTTATATCGGACCAATCTGAGCCATATTGTTCCTCTAGATTATCCCCTACGGCTTCGACGCAGAAACCAAACCAGCCTCCGATGGGTCTTTAGTACATCCCGGAAAACTTGAGAATGAGGGGGCGTTCCTTGAGAAAGATCTCGTACATGTAAACTCTCGCTAGATCATTTCCGAGTATGATTCCGAAATCAGCTTGACAATGAACGGCGGCTCATGGCCTTCAGCGTAGCACCTCCACACAGTGGTCGATTCACTGCTTTGAATAATACTCGTAAGCACCACCATGACAGGTTTCGTAGATTGAATACGAGGGGAACGACGACGGAACTGCAAGAGCGACCGCGGTAAAGGTAGTAGATAAGTCCTGGTTAAGGGGCTGGTATTCGAGATGTTCTCAAAAGGAAGTATTGTCCTGATAGAAATACGGTGTACATCAGAGGAGCGAAAGTATGGTTGCTCCTTTATCATCTAATGAATCAGTATCTTTTGTCGAAGAAGAAACTGATTATTGATATACCTCATTGGTCCTGACCAGTAAAGACGCGGTCTCAGTCTGACCGCCAGTCTCGTCGTGTACATCTTTATTAACTTCCTTTTCATTTCATTTTTCCTCCAGTGGCAGAGGCACTGAGGCAGAAAGAGTCCCAAAGGAAGGCTTGCAACATTGTGACCAGGAATCAATTTGAAGCACATCATAGCAACGACTATGATAAGAAATGGTTCTGTTTGAACGCCAGCAATAAGTGGCTTCTCCGGGTTGGGGTACGGGAGGGCCTCATTGTGAAGTTTGAACACAGGGCATAGGAGGAAAATATACCCCAGTTGCGTTGAGTCAGTAGACTGTACTAGGAATGATCAATGAAATGACTATTTAATCCAGCCATGGTAACGGAGCTCACCCAGCTGCACGGCAATTGCAATGAACCCTGCAAAGAAAAGATCATACCCTACACGTGCAGAAAACATCTGCGGCACAAGATGATAAAGGAAGTGAGACGACGATCTGTAACAACAATCGATGAAGACCAACCTTTAGTCTACGGCCACCATGGCAGCGGTACCCTTCCTGTATCCTAGTTGTATCGAGACGGGACGGTTGACCCAGCTGTTCTGCCTCAAAAATCAATACAGAAAATTCCTCGTCCTTGTCGGGGCAGACCTGGATGTTTTCGAATTGAGTCAGTTCCTCCTCGGTCGTTGCTTGAATGATCGTGAAGTTGTATTCGTCCTTTTGGGCGTATGTGTTGTCACCGTCAAGAGAACGTTCTACGACAGGATTCCCAGAGAGATGCACAGCATTGACAATGGTACAAGCGATATAATTTATCGCCGTATTGATGTAGTATCCGCCATACAAGCTAACAGAGATTTCATCCTTGAGTGACAAAAGGCTAGAGTACTCTTCCACTGCAACTGACAAGACACATCACCGACGTTGAGGTTATCTATTACTGACGCGAGAAATACTTTCAGTCTAGGTTGAATCCAGTGACAGGAAATTGGTCGGTAATGAAAGTCAAGAGTTCTTGTATACTGGCGGGACGGCCATTTGGAAACAAAGGTTCGGCAAAGTTACCGAGGCAATATTTATTTCGATTCAAACCCCGACGGATGCCTGCCCCGCCGGCTCAAACCATCATCCATCATGGGTTGCCCCGTTTTCTATTGCCAGAAAAAGTTTCAAGTTTCAAGTAGCAATTTTCAAAAGAAAGTCGATTTTAGACAACTCCTTGTCTGGTCCTATTCCCAATCAACAGCGTTTTCTCTCGGTCTTCCATCTGGCCAGCTAACGATACACTACTGGCAGCAGGCGGACTTGTGTCACTAGCCGGACTCAATTACAGCAAGATACTTCGGGACGATTGTTCTTATGTGGCAGGTTCCGTACTCAGTAATAGCGCTGCCACAGGTCTGGTTACGCAACCGGGAACTTTATATCGCAGGGTTCCCAGGCCAGAGGTGTTCCTCGTTTCGATGCTTGACTTTGTTCCGTGCCACCATCCGGCAGAATTACATTGAAATTCCTTCGGCTTATCGACGACGATGACGGCTAGCAGGCAGCCGTCGACGACGTCGCTGGGCAGATACGTACGCAGCTCGCCAATGCGTCAAGGCGAACGGAACTGCGACTTTTGTAACACTTTCTGGGGTGCCGACGATGTCGGTGTCAGCGTGTTATTCACGAGGATGCGAGGTGCCATGAGAACAATGAAGGAACTGAGAAACTTTTGGAAGGAGCGGTATGTGCAGGCAGAATATCGCTGGCCGTCTGCTCATCGGTAACCAGTGCTGCTATCGAGGATGACTATGCGAGGCGACTGGCCAAGCTGGCCAAGTACCCACTTGGAAGAGATGAAATAGGGTACGTCCATTATCCATCGATACGATCAATCTGCCTAAAAGTGCCTGCAGCGATATCCGGAACTGCCTGGAAATGGTCGTACTGGAAACCCAAAATCAGTCAAAATTCCATAGTAGGCTTGCCTATACCATATCAAAAGAACTAGAGGCCAAGGCTGCGCAGTTCCATACCGACCAGCGCGCACATAAGAATAACTGGCAGAACCCCATAGAGAAGGCTTTCAAAGCCAAGCAGGCGCAGGAGGTCTATGTCAACAAGGCCCGCGAAAAGTACGAACAGGGCTGCGCCCGAGTTAACTCCTTCACCGCCCAGAGCACTCTTGTCCAGGGCAAGGAGCTCGAGAAGATCACACTTAAGCTCGAACGGACCAAGCAGACGGTGCAGGCCAATAATCGCGACTACGTCAACTTCTCAAGGGCTTACGCCGATACTGTCACCATGTGGGAAAAGGATTGGAAAACCTTCTGTGATTCTTGTCAGGATATGGAAGAGCAGCGACTGGAGTTTATCAAAGATAGTCTTTGGGGATTTGCCAATGACGTTTCCGCTGTCTGTGTATTCGACGATAATGTACGTCTTCTCCTGCTATGTTGTTTTGTCATATCTCATTCCACATATAGTCATGTGAGAAATTACGAGTAGCACTGGAGGAGGCCGAGGTAGGGCGGGATATGAAGGACTTCGTTCGTGATTACGGCACTGGGAGTCAAATTCCAGACCCCCCAGCGCTCATCGATTACAATCATCCCGACACCATACACTCTTCGTCTGATATGACCTTTCACCTCGCTGATTTCGTTCGCGTGGCGCGACCATACAAGAAATGTAAAGTTAGCGATAAACTCTCTGACGACGATCCCCCGAAGACGAAGCGCGATGATTTACAGAGACAGCCCAGTAGGCGCAGTGCGGCGTCTTCAGCCACTCCTTCGCCAGTCGTTGAAGACGAGGCCAAGGTCAATATGGCCGGGTTGGGCGCCAGAGGTAGCGGGCAGGCAACCGAAGATGTGCCGTCCGCCAAGGACACTTCGTCGCCAGTCAAAGCTGAAGTGGAACGGTCACCCACGGCGGTGTCACGGAGGCCTTCTCAAGATCCTTTGGCAGAATCGAATGTACCCACTACACAGACATTCATGAAGGCGGGTAATAATACCTATCCTGTAGATGTCTCTTTGGACCCTCAGGAACAGAGTGGGTCGTCAACATCCATCGTTAATAATCAAAGCCCAATAGAGGGTCTCGATACCGAGGATCCATCGGCTAAAATCTTTACCGAGCTTAACAACGCTGTGTCTACACAAGAAAGCGCGAGGAGAAACGACATATGGAGTACGCCCCAGAATGTACAGCAACCCCAACCCAGCACCGCCGGTGCTCCTCTCAGGACATCTGGTACTTCACCGTCCCGGCCTGGCAGTTCTGCCTCCTCGGCCCTCGTGATTATCCAAATTCTGCGGACACGGTTGTAGGCGCCCATCCTACCTCGTCGCGGCCCGTGCCACCTGATCCCGGTCCTTCGAACCCGCCAACATCCACGTTTATGAAGCCCAGAAACTCCCTCGACCCTGCAGAGACAGAAGCCATAAAGAGCTGCCCACAGATTATCACCAGTCTCTTCCCAGTGAGCCTAAACCTATCAGTCGCCGCGGGAGCTACACCCATCATCGTCACCTTCGACCGAGCAACAGCAGCAGGTCCAGAAACTCGGAAGGTCGCCTAGCCAAATGGGCCACGCCGGCGTTGGAGCGCATGGATCCCGAAGTAACAGTTCCCAACCTCTGTCCCGCGGGTCCAGTCCCGCTTCTGGATACATCCCTGCGCCACCAGGACCCTCGATCTAACGTTCGGACAAGAAACAGGAGAAGTGGTCATGACCAGACTATCCATGGTTTTAGGACATGTTAGCGACAAGCTTGCATGAGTCATCTCACCAATTTTCTATGTCCAATTGGCTTAATGGCATTTCTTCCAGTACAAACCCACGTTCATTGACGGGTACTGAAGACTCCAGTTTCTCTGATTGATATCCTGAAGTTTGGCTATGTATCATTTCATAAATGCAGGGTATTTTTCTATGTATGAGATGATGAGTCTCGATGCTGTCATGATATTCTGGGCATCACGTCTATCAACTTCGCAGACAACCATCGGCCGTTGCCTGCCTCTCTCGGCAACGAGTAATAAGCAATGTCGAAGGAAGAGAACGAGATCCAACAATGGGGGCAACAAACCCATAGCTCGTTGTTTACCTCTGCGCTGTACTGAGCTTCTCTCGACCCTAATCTGACAAAGGAGGAACGTGGTCATTCAGATACGGCCTAACGATTGGAGTCGATGCTTGGCAGTGGGGTTCGATATCCCAGGCCTGACTAAGGTACTGCCAATGGAGTGCAATTCATTTTCTCGCCGTCGGTAAGTCTCTTTCCTAGGATGTGCTCTCATACGGTTTGCAATCTACGATCTCATCCCTTAACCAACCAAAGCTTACTTGGATATTCATCAAACACGGAGTTTATTGGCGTTCCCTGTCGGTGAGCCTTGTACGTTTCATTTAATGCGTCGTGATCGAGTTTGAGGATTAAGGACTTGATTCCAAGAGCGAAGATTTTCCTAGACGACCAAGGAGTCATACAAGACTAGAATAGAGCACAAGAAAAACTTGAATCTTCCTCACTGGTGGTAAGTCCAACGTTCTCCTCGTATTATAGATGCGATACTTACCAAATTCCTTATCAGCATGTGGCCAAGAAGGAGATTGCGGAGTGTTTGTGACTGGAATAACTTCGAAGTCAGTGGACGAATATCGATCTGATACGTCGAGGTTGCAATGCATGTCACTTCCATCAACGTGTTAAGAATAACTCGCGTCTTCTGGTATTGATGTGCCTTCTTTTACGACTCTCACGATGACTGTCAGTAACTTATGTACCCGAGATTCTTTCCCTTCAGGACGGGTGAAACGACCGCAGATACAACATGCAGCCCGTCCCTCCAGGTTATCCCATCGAAAGACTGTAAGTTATCATTGTGGAATCGATAACTGGCGTGTAATGAAGCAGCTGATTTCAGGTCTGGACCCATCGTTCGTTCTTTTTTTTCGTTTAGACGCTCCAATCTCTAGTACAGCAATTCAGATCGTCGCCATTCTCTTGCACTGGGGACTCTTCGGGACCCTTTCTGTGCAGTTGTGTGCGTCCTCCTTATTCTCAGTAGCAGATTGATTCTAAAGCATTCTCTCGTCAGATCTTTACTATCTCGCTTTCCCGAAAGACAGAAAATTCACAAAATATCTCGTCTATGGCATCTACGTCGTCGAATTTGTCCAGACGATGCTCGTCACCCACGACGCCTTTGTAGAGTTTGGGTACGGCTTCGGTGATATCGAGGCCCTCACTGATGTGCATTTTAATTGGCTCATCGTCCCCGTCATGAGTGCTGCCGGTACGTCCAGCATTTTCCGCCCGTTTCTGTAATTGATGGTAAGTACAGTTGCTTTTGTAGGGCAGGGCTTCTATGCGTATCGAATCTTCATACTATCGAGGTCACGAATCGTCCCCGCATTCGTCACCTGCGTTCGCTGCCGCGCCCTTTCTCCGTGGGAATCTAGCTCATCTATTCGCAGGTATCCTTGATCAGTTCTGTGGCAGCTATAATCACAGGCGTTTACTCGTTCGAAGCAAACGACATCATTAAACTCAATAACCGGAAGACGTCCATTGTCGTCGGGGTAAGTAACTAACTAGACATCCTGAAGTTTATTGTTCTGATTTATGCGTAGATTTGGTGCGGAGGCTCTGCATTGTGTGATGTTGTCATTGCTATCTGCATGGCTTACTATGCGAGCTCTTTCTCTCCCTCAGCCATCTTCACTGACATTGATGCTATGCCCCAGCTTACACGCCACAATACTAATTTCCGTCAGACCCAAATTCTGGTCACAAAGTTGGTTCGCCTCACTGTTGAAACAGGATCTGTGACAGGTATTTATTCCCTGCAATCCACCGTCGCCAGATTAACGCCGTCTGCATTAGCTGTTGTCGCTCTGCTCAGCCTTATCCTCTTTTTTGTCTTCCCTGGCCAGACTTTCTATTCGACACCCGTCTTCATCATGTCCAAGCTGTATGCCAATACCGTTTACATGGTGCTGAATTCGCGAATCCGGATTCAGGGTGGACGGGATACATATACGTCTTCGACCGATATGATCATCACAACCGGTACTTTGATACGGGATACCAATTCTTTTTCACCGCAGGGTACATCAGAATGGATGGAAGTCGGAGGCAAGGACTTGCAGGGTCAGTAGTCGCGATATATAGGGGGGCGCTCAATGGTGATTGCGAAATGACGCAAGTGAATGTCAGTTATTACAATTCATGCGCTTAAAGCAGCGCTTTATTGGAGTTGATTTTTCCTCCAGGACAAGGCCGTTGGACAAGAGCATAGATATTCCGCGTAACTGTTTGAGTTTATTTTTTGAGCTAACACACTGTTACACTATGGATAAGAGCGTCCCCTGGCCCGATGTATTTATCTCGCTTTGTTGTACTAATTATCAGGAATTCGTGTAACGATGAACTTCGTACGGACACGCATAAAGTTCGTTCGACGCATCTCTAGGCTGCGATCTTCAATCCACCAGTCTGGCTGAGGGAAGTGCTCGACTGTGAGTGAATCCAGCATCATTTCGACGTGATCCTGGGGCTCTGCGGACAGAGGAGGGTGACGTCGTTATAAGGCCGGGGATATTCCCACGATATCGGACCTTCGTCCGATACCACCGAGATCTACTTGAACCAAACTTGAATTCGAGTCGCACGCCTTAGCGTCGATCCCGAACGGACCGACGGACCCCAACTCCAACATCTACTCGGCTGACTGCGGCCTCTTCGCGCTTGTCATGAACCACCTTCAGTCACTGAAAATTAAAATCGTCGAATCCCTGATACCAACCGTGACTTGGCGCATCACTTCGCAGACGACCATCGACCGTTGCCTGCCTCTCTCATCAACGAGTAATAAGCAATGTCGGAGGAACCTCAAACGCTGGCCAGAGAACGAGATCCAACAATGAGGGCAATAAACTCATAGCTTGTTGTCTACCTCTGCGCTGTACTGAGCGTCCATCACATTCCACGATGACTCTCGACCCTAATCTGACAACCAAAGGAGGAACGCAGTTATTTATTTGTGGCCTAATGAACAGAGTCGTTGCTTTGCGGTGGGGTTCGATTCCCCAGACCTGACCAAGATACTGCCAGTGGAGTACGATTCATTTTCTCGCCATCGGGGAGTCTCTTTCCTAGGATGTGCTCTCATACCGTTTAAAGCTTCCTTCTCTATTCGTAAACTAGGAGTTTGTTGGCGTGTGCCTCTTCCTGTGTTCGTGTCCCTGTCGGTGAGTGTTGTACGTTTTCATTCAATACATCGTGATTGAGCTTGAGGATTAAGGGCTTGATACGGTGCTGAAATGTATTGATCAGATCAGTGTATCTAATATTGCTTGGTGGGGAGTATCTTGAGCAGATAGGTACTAAAGGGACGGTTGTTCTCAGGTTTATGTACTCACTAACGGCGCTACCACAGGACTGGCTACGAGAATCAAGAGCTTGGTGTTGCATGGTTTTAAGGCCAAAGTTTTTCCTTGTTGTGATGCCACATTTGATGTACTCGCGTCTCCGAGTCTCGATTCCAAAGAGCGAGAATTTTCACTAGATGACCTGAGAGTCACACAAGACTGGAATAGAGCACAATAAATCTCTAAATCTTCCTCGCTGGTGGTGAGTTCAGCCTTCCCCTCGTTTTATGGCCGCGATACTTATCAAGTTCCTCATCAGCATGTGGACAAGACATAGATTGCGGAGTGTTTGTGACTGGAATAACTTGGAAGTCAGTGGATGAGTATCGATCTGATAGATCAGAATTTCGATGTATATCACTTCCATCAACGAGTTCAGAACAACTCGGAAAGGAATGGAGTTCACCGCCGACCGGGTTGGAAGGGAAGAAGAGTTCACCGGGTTTCCGGGAGTGTGATCTTCCCCGGTTACTTATAAATGCCGTGTCAACCTTGTTTACTTACTGAACATTTCAGTAGCTCTGTGATGGCTGATAACTCTCTTTCTCTCACAGCTTATCCCTCAATATTGCAGGACTAGTTTTCAATATCAACTGCCAGAACCTCTTCGTCTAGTTTGGTTAGAAGATTCCTTGTCAACCGCCGCTGTGGATCGCAATCATGACAGTAAAGTCGATGGATCAATACGAGGCTGGCCGCATGAACATTGGTTGACATTGTACCTTGTCTTGAACTTCGCTGGTTGTTCCGTGACGTGATGAAACCTGGCTGACCAGCTTTGGATTTTCGTGTACGTTCTTCAAAATCTCTCACGATCCTTGTCAGTGATACTATATGCACAGATTCTTTTCCTTCAGGACAGACAAACCGACCCCACATACAACATAGGTTATCCCATAGCAAGGCTGTGAGTTATCATTGGGATCGAGTAGTGGTGTCGATATACTGAATAATTTCATTTCAGAACTGGTCCTATCGTTCGGTTTTCCGCGCTTTTAGGCAACTAAATCTCTAACATGCCAATTCAGGTTGTCGCCTCTTGGCTTCACTGGGGGCTCTTCGGGACACTCTCTGTGCAGCTGTGTACATCCCTCATCCATAGTAGCGAATTCTTCCTGACGCATTCCCGTTTAGATCTGTACTATCTAGCATTTCCAAATGACAAGAAATTCACAAAATATCTCGTCTATGGCGTCTACGTTGTCGAATTGGCTCAGACGATACTCGCTAGCCACGATGCCTTTGGGTTGTTTGGGTATGATTTTGGGAACTTTGAGGCCCTCACTGAGATACGTCTCAATTGGCTCACTATCCCTATCATGAGTGCTTCATGTACGTGCGGCATCTTCTGCTCGTTTTCTGTTACCTACATGAATACAGCTGCTTGTGTCGGACAACTCTTCTATGCTTACAGAATCTTCATATTGTCAAGGTCACTGATCGTCCCGATATTCGTCATCTGCGTTCGTGACCGTACTTCCTATCCATGACATTTCGGCTCAGCCATTTATAGGTATCCTTGACAAGCTCTGTGGGAGCTATCATCACAGGCGTTTACTCTTTCCAAGCAGGTAACTACCTTGAACTTTATAACCAGAAGACGAACATCGCTGTCGGGGTAAGTTTGAATTGACTAGATGCCCCCTGTTCATCATGCTGATCCATGCATAGATTTGGTGTGGAGGTTATGCCCTATGTGATGTTATTATCGCCATCTGCATGACGCACTATGTAAGTTCTTTAGGCTCTCTTTCAGTTACCTCCACCGACATTGATGAAATGTCACAGCTTATGCGCAGCAATACCGGCTTCCATCAGACCCAAATTCTAGTCACGAAGCTGGTTCGCCTCGTTATCGAAACAGGGACTGTAACAGGTATTCACTCTAACCTACCCACCGACGTCACAAAATTAACATCACCGGCGTCCAGCTGCTGTCGCCTTACTCAACCTCATTCTCTTCTTTGCGATGCCTGGCCAAAGTTTCTATACGACGCCCGCCTTACTCATGCCAAAACTGTATGCCAATGCCATTTACATGGTGCTGAATTCCCGAATTCGAATCGTGGGCGGGCGGGATACATACACATCTTCGACCGATATGATCATCCCGACCGGTAATACTATGCTGCGAGATGTCAATTCTTGTTTGCCACACGGTCCACCGGGAACGGATGGTAGGCGAGGACAGGCGTCAGTAGTTGCGATACCCAGGGAAGCGCTCAACGGTGATTGCGAAATGGGGCGAATAAATGTCAGTATTTATGGACATGCGCTTTATTGGAGCTGATTTTTCCTCCAGGACAAGAACATGGGATAAGCCACGTAGCTGTTCGAGTACATTTTTCCAGCTAACGCTGTATAGGAACCCACCCCGATTTATTCATCTCGTATTGTTGTAACGATTACCAATATCAGAGGTTACGATACCATGGTAGAATGTGTCCCGTTGAGTTTATCTTTCCAACTTCAAGCATACAGTCTTTATATTCAAGAATTGGCGCTTATATTTGATAACAGACCTGGTACGGACATGCATGAGTTCGAAGCATTTCTAAGCCGTGATTTATCTCAGAGGGCCCGTTTCTATTGATACCGGTAATAAGTGCTACGCTAAGCTCAGTCAATGACGAAGTTCCTCACCTTTGGAACAGAATCTACAAAGTATCAACTCAGGATAACAAGTTCGGTTCGACCACCTGTTCGATCTGGTATTTGATGGACTTCAGATCTTTATCATCAACCATGATTTGCTGCCCTTGCGTGCTAGACACAACAGACTCCAGAAGAAGCTTGCCGAGGACTTATCAAACCAGTCGACTGAAAATGCACAGGAATGATGCATCAACTGTACTTACTTGTCTGCGATGGGAATAACGCACACAGCTACGTGAGAATTCCAGGTAGTGTATGAGATGATTTATGGATGGCTCAGGTAAATCCCTCGTCTCCAAGGCATTCTAAACACACGGACGATCCGTTCGTGACCACCTCTCCTGTTTCTCCCACGATACTTCAAGTTGACTACTCCAGCTACAAAACGCAGAAGGATAGAGCCTCATCCTCTAATACTTATTCATTGGTCAGCCCATGTGTTTATAGCAATTATGGTCTCCGACATACCTGACACAGAGAGGGCCAAATGATTTGTGGAATGTAATTTACCATAGCGTTGGGATATGCGGCATCTGGGCAGACTTTTATAGCCTGGTGTATGAGAGCGGCGATAATCACTCAAATACCCACGCACGTTGCATAATTGGGAAGGGACGAGATGAGAGAAACGCGGTTAAATTGGATGCAAGGAAAAACAACAACAGTTAACTTGTTTTGTACGAAAGATGAGTGCGATCTGGGAAACTGGATAGGCTAAACTTCGGAACTATATCAACAGTCATATGCCTATACATGCCAGCGAAGCGCAGTTCTCGAGCAGTTCGATGTGAAACCCACCCCAAGGGACAAGGCACATTATATTTTTGGAACTTGAATACGGTCGGATTGGACAAAGGATTGAAGGGAAGGGCATTTCCCAAAGCATAGATGACGCCCGTTTCTCTTCGGTCGGCCCCAGCTTGATTATGACCTCTGCCTAGCTATAAGTATTCACGGCTAGTTCAAAGTGAATTGAAGGCACGATACGAGACAAGAGATGTAGTAGTAAGCTCGCCAGAGAAGAACAGGCCAGACCTGAGAATCAACGACCTCTGAACACACTAGAACGTAGCTCGAGTCGGGAACGATAGAACTTGAAGTACTGTTGCCTACTAGTAAATGACAGAGACTGGCAAATAATCAATTTTTACCTCCAACGGCTTCGAATAAATCACGTCACGCCATCACGATACGGCGCCTCGCTGACGAGCTCATCTCCAGGACTGAGCGTTCGGAGAAAGTCTTGGAATTAGTAAGAAAGGCGGGATAGACGATCGTCGTCTTCAGGTTAGAATTTCTATTTTTGTACATGATGTTATTGCTTTCCCACGCTTGCATTTCTTTCCTTCACGGTCATCGACGAGTTGGGGCCTAGTTCTATGTCGCATCGATCTCAAAGCAGTACAATTGTCAAGGGAAAGGCTCGAAAGACATAGCTCAGGCATTCTTCTGTGCCAAGAGATAGATACAGGGATGACCACCTGTAGTATCCCAGGGGCAATCAAGAACACTGCCGTATTCCTCGGATGGCGCCGACCATTGTGAACTTATATTAAAAACACTCTTGACGCTGGGGGATACGGCATAAGAAGCTGTTTTCAATCCATCCATCGGACACGACAACTGTATGACCTGGTAAATAACGAATCCTTCAATCTTCTCATAATTCATTCTGAGGAAGGTTTCAATTTTTAGCATGTCATGAGCGGAACAAAATCGTGATAATCACTTTGATGGGTCAATGGGTTCACCTTCAATGAAGATGGCTGAAATTGGGTTGCTTGGACAACCTTTCACCTCGGTGTTTGTAGTGTGATGCCGATGCGCCTTAGGTATTGTGTACCCTCTCTCTAGTCTCTCACGATCGTTGACAGTAATATATTTACAGCCTCTTTCCCTTCAGGACCGGAAAAACGACCCCAGATATAACATGCTGCCCGTTCCCGCAGGTTATCCTATAGAAAGACTGTGAGTCACCAGCGCGGAATTGAGCAGAGACGTGCATTGAATTATCTTTTTTTAAAAGGTCCGGTCCTTTGGTACGTTAAACTTGTGCATTCAAAATGTTCAGTCACTAACACGGAGATTCAGGTCGTTGCCCATCTCTTGCACTGGGGACTCTTTGGGACTCTTTCTGTACAGCTGTGTGCGTCTTTTATTTTCTACACATGGTGTCTAACATATTCTTGTTACTAGATCTGTACTATCTAGCATTTCCGAACGACGGGCAATTCATAAAGTATCTCGTCTATGGCATGTACATTGTTGAATTTGTGCAGACGGTACTCGTCAGCCACGATACCTTTGCAGCGTTCGGGTACTGGTTCGGTGATATCGACGCCCTCACGGATATACATTTCAATTGGCTCATTGTCCCGATTATGAGTGCTGCTGGTAAATACGGAATTTTTTGCTCGTTTTCAGTAAGTTAATATGAACACAGCTGCTTGTGTCGGACAAGTCTTCTATGCATACCGAATCTTCATATTGTCGAAGTCACGAATCATTCCAATATTCGTCATCTGTGTTCGTCGCCGTGCTCGTTATCCACGACAGCCTAGTTCATCGTTTTACAGGTATCTTTGATGAGCTCTGCTGCAGCCATAATCACCGGCGTCTTCTCTTTCCAAGCAGGCAACATCACAAAATTCAATGATGGGAAGATGTCCATCGTCATTGGGGTGACTAACTACCTAGATATCTTGTTTGATTGTGCTGATGCACGCATAGATTTGGTGTGGAGGCTCTGCCTTGTGTGACATTGTCATCGCTATTTGCATGTCTTACTATGTGAGCTCTTTCTCTCTTTCAGTTATCATCATTGACACTGATACTATATCGTAGCTTATGCGCAGCAATACCGCCTTCCGTCACACTCAAATCATTGTCACGAAGCTGATTCGTCTCATCATTGAAACGGGATCTGTAACAGGTATTCACTTCCTACATCTCACAACCGTCAGGAGATTGACGCTTTCCAACTTTAGCCGTTGTCGCTCTACTCAGCCTTATCCTTTTTTTTGCATTCCCTGGCGAGACATTCTATGCGACACCTGCTTTCATCATACCCAAGTTATATGCCAATTCTGTTTATATGGTGCTGAATTCGCGAATCCGTATCATGAATGGACGGGATGCTCATACGTCTTCAACCGATATGGAGACGACGACCACTATGATAAGGGATATCACCTCCCATTCAACCTAGAGCATACAGCGAACGGACAAGGTGCAAGGACAAGAGTCAGTGGCCGCAATAACTAAAGAGGTATCGAGCAGCAATCATGAAATCAGTGGAATGAGTGTCAGTCATATTGATTCACGCGCTTTACTCGAGCTGATTTTCGTCCAAGGAGAAACCATAGGACGGCGTCATGAGCCTCTCTGCGTAACTTACAGGTTGAGTGCGGTCCTTATTTTATTGTCTTGTTATAAACGCCGACGCCAACCCAAATGTTACACCTTTGTGTTCCGCTCACTTTACATATATAGTTATTTAAAATTTTGATTTTTGAGCTCGGTAACAATACTTATTCAAAGAGCGACGCTCAGATTTGACAAGTGACGACGGACTAGAAATGAACGGTGAAATATCTGTCAAGCCCAGCGATTAAGGTCACACCTAGCTGGGGTGAAACTGCAATAAACCCAGCGAGAAAAAAAACCATACTCTCAGGCTACAGATGAAGTAATCATTGCTGATGCAAGGTATCCGTACGAGAAAGTGATATAGGACATAGTACATGGAAACTAACCAAGATAGCTATGGCAACGACGCCTTCTTGCCTCTTAGCACCGAGACAAATCGACTGATCGAGCGCACCAATTGGATTCGAGGGTCTGGGAGTAAAGAAGGATAGATGAAAACTTTCCGGGTCGAGCTTGAACGTCCGGGGAACGAACGAGTCCGTGTGGTCTGCTTCTATATCGCATTCTCTGAACCCTGAGCACTTCTCGACACATTCAAACAAACAGCTTGAGTTGAGAGCGAGAAAAACGTCAAGAATTCTGCATAGTAGCAAATATTGATGGGGACAGGCAAATAGTCAAAATTTTCCTGCGACGGCCACCGTCTTCGGCGTCGAATAAATCGCGTAAAACCCTGGAAATAGAGTGCATCAGCAGTCAACGAGGACAAGCATATTTTCAGATGGTTCGGAAAATAAAGTAAAGAGTTCTCGTAGATTGGCGGGATAGATGGTAGTCGTAGTTTAAGCTTTAAGTCATGTGATTTCTATTTTGGTCGTGCTTTCCCACACTTTCTCTTCCTTCCGAGTATGACCCATCGACGAGCTCGAGCCCAGTTCTATGGCTCCTTGACCACTTTCGGTGTAGTACAGTTATTGAGGGGAAGGCTTGGAGACATGACCCAGGAATAGCTCGGTGTGAAGAGATTTACACGGAAATTGCCGCCCATATCAAGGACACTGCCTTTCGATGGTTGTAGGACTCCATAACAACAGAAACACAGACCACTATAGGATATCGAAGATATCCCCCACGGGCGGGAGATTACCAGGCATAATAAGTCGTATTCAATTCATCTTGGGCGAGGAAGAAGAGGGATAGACGCGCCAACTGTATAGTCAGGTGAGTAAAGCTTCTTTCTTCTCGCAGTTTTTCTTGGGCATAGTTTTAATATCAACTTGGAATTAGTGCGGGTATCTCTTCTGCTATACTTTGGCTCGGATTTCTCTTCTCAAACTGCGGAACGGATTCACGGTGGTCAATTGGATGATCAACGTGGACCAATAGACATGACTGAACCTGGTGTAGCTGTACTGCCTTTCAACCCGGTCGGTGATGCTGACCGGGCTTGGGTGTTCGGAGAACTTCCTTCAGATCTCTCACGATGATGGTCAGAAATATATGTACAGGTTCCTTCCTTTCGGGACCAGACAAACGACTCCAGATACGACATGCAGCCCGTCCCCGCAGGTTATCCCATAGAAATACTGTAAGCTATGATGTTCAAGTTGGGCGTCTGCTGAATCATCTCATGTCAGGTCAGGGCCGGTGGTTGCGTCCAATTATGCGTTTAGTCTATGCAGCCACTAACACGGCAATTCAGATCGTTGGCTATCTCTTGCACTGGGGACTCTTCGGGACTCTTTCTGTACAGCTTTGTGCGTCGCTATGAATTACCGATTTGTATTAAACTGCTTCTAATACACTCTCGTTACCAGATCTGTACTATCTAGCCTTTCCGAACGACAGACAATTCATAAAATGCCTCGTCTATGGCCTCTACATTGTCGAATTTGTCCAGACGATGCTTATCACTCACGACTCTTTCGCAATGTTCGGGTACGGGTTTGGTGACATCAAAGCCCTCACTGATGTACATTTCTACTGGCTCTCTATCCCTGTCTTGGGCGGTTTGGGTGTGTACAGCATGTTCTGTTCATTTGACGTTACTTATCATGAATACAGCTGCTGTTGTCGGGCAGATGTTTTATGCATACCGAATCTTCATATTGTCAAAATCACGAATCGTCCCGATACTCGTCACCTGCGTTCGTTGCTGTGTTCTTTCTCTGTGTCAATCCCGCTCATCTATTTACAGTTGTCTTTGACAGGCTATGTGGCAGCTCTAATCACATGCGTCTACTCTTTCCAAGCAGGAAACATTGCTCAACTCGATAGCCGGAAGACGTCAATCGCCATCGGTGTATGTAGCTAACTTTTTATCTCGTATTCATCGATGGTGCTGATCACGCGTAGATCTGGTGCGGAACTTCTGCCCTGTGTGATGCCGTCATCGCTATTTGCATGATTTACTTTGTGAGCTCTTTCTATCTTTCATGGATGATCATTGCCATTGATACTATGTCGTAGCTTACATTCCGCAATACTGATTTCCGTCGGACCCGAATTATGGTCACAAAACTGATTCGTCTCATCATTGAAACGGGATCTGTAACAGGTATTTACTCCTACATTTCACACAGTGCCCAGGAGATTAACACTTTCCACTGTTAGCCATTGTCGCTCTGCTCAGCCTTATCCTATTTTTGGCGGTCCCGGAGAAGTCTTTTTACATAACGCCCGGCCTCGTCATGGCTAAACTGTATGCTAATACGGTCTACATGGTCCTGAATTCGCGAATCCGGATCATGGGTGGACGGGATGCCTATACGTCTTCCAACGATATGGAGATGACGACCACTATGACAAGAGATATCCCCTCCCATTCAACCCACGGCACGCATCGAACGGACGGGGTGCAAGGACAAACGTCGGTGGTCATGATAACTAAAGAGGCATTTAGTGGTGATTATGAAACGATTCGAACGAATGTCGGTCTCTATACTTCATGCGCTTCATCGGAGCTGACTTTCCTTCCAGGACAAACCACAGGACAAGAGCTTGGAATATTCCGCGTAGCTGTTCGAGTACATTTTCTGAGCAAACACTATGCATAGGAACCCGGTCCGATTCATCTATCTCGTCTTGCTGTAGTAATAAGTCAATGTTTCAGCATGCGTTGAATAGGCGCTTCTCTATTCCTGTCACGATTCGCCAAGAACGTGTCCGTTTCCCCTCGGACTCGAGGCAAGTGAAATCAAAGAACGTTCTCCGTCCCGTCCTTACACCCAGAAATCGTAAGCTACATCCAAAGTCAGCCAAAATGAGAACACCAGGGTTTGTATGTATAGTGGATATTATTTTGAATTAAGGCCAGGATATTCCCACGATATCGGTCTTTTGTCCCGTGATACCACCGAGAGCTTGGTTCGCCATCCCTTTGTCATTTGGGCCGTCTTCATTTGCCTTTATAGGAGAGCCATCCAAATCTCAGTTGGCTGTTTGAGTCGCCGTCACATGAAGGACTGCTCGGTGTGGAGATGCAGAACCGGGACCGGGGAATCGAACCTCAGCTTGCTAAATCTATAAGAGCAACATTTGTTACTCCAGACCAGCTTCCAGTCCCCCCGTTCTCCAATCCATCAACCAAGTAGGCGACTGATTTAATTTGCGTGCGCCTCTTCCTGCGTTCGTCTCTCGGGATGAATCGTGTACGTTTTCACATAATACATCGTATTGACATCGTGTCTGAGCTTGAGGATTAGGAAGAAATACGGACTAATATATAGTGATTGGCCCACCTAATTTTGCCTGCTTGGTGGGGAAGGAATCACAGGATCTTCGGATAAGTACTACGAAGGGGAGGACTGCTCTCATAAGTCACTAACAGCGTTACTACAGGACTGGCTACCGCAATCAGGAACTTCGTATCGTATGGTTCCGAAGCCAGAGGTGTTCCTCACTGATGCCTCATTTGATGCCACCAAAGTTCACTGGTCACGGAAGCAATTCTCGATTCCAAGGAGCAGTAATTTTTGCTGGATGATCTGTATGTCATACAAGAGGAAAACACAAGAAAGCTTTCCACATTGTACCCTTTCTCACCGGTGGTGCGTCAACGTCCCCGTCCCATTATGACTGTGATATCACTGAGTTCTTCATCAGTGTGTGGCGGAAATTCACGTTGCTGAGTGAGGCTTGGGGACAAGAATAACTTGAAATTCAGTGGATGAATGCGGATCTAATAGATCGGACTTGCGATGCATTTTAGCGCCAGATTCTCCCATTAACGAACCCGGAACTGAATTCCGAATGACTCGGAAATGAAGAAGAGTACACGGGTTTACCGAGCATGCGATCTTCCTTGAATGTGGCGGTGACCAGAAGTTCATCAGCTGTGTAGCACGGTGGGTAAAACATCCACAGATATTTCTTCTTCCTCAAAGTTTATCGATAGAGTAACCGTAAATTTTGCAGGATCTTAGGCTAACTTAATTCGAAGATTTCTTCTCAGCCACCACAGTGGATTGGAATTGCGACAATGAAGTCGACGGATCAATACGAGGCTGACATATCAGTGATATATCAATTTCCTAGTTCTATCTAATGTAAATATCTGATATATCACCTGCAGTTGCTGATCAAAAGGGTCAAAAAGGATGCATTTCACCCGGACCGATCAGTCCAGACTTACTCACTGTCTGCGGCATGAAGCTCACCTTCTCTGCGCTTTGGGTGGAGCGACGGTTGCCGACAGGCTCCAAAGCGGCTGCAGGGATCTCAGATTTTGTTCAACGATGTGCTTGCCAGTGCTCCAAATCGGGACTTCAGGTACATCATGAGATGGTTAGGATCACAAGTATTCTGGTTTTTTGTCTTTGGTTCGCTGGTTTTTCCTTGGCATGATGAAGCATGGCTGGACAGCTTTGGATATTCGTGCACCTTCTATTTTTGAGTCTCTCACGATAATTCCCGATAATATATGTACACATTCTTTCCTTTCGGGACAGATAAACGATCCCAGATAGTAGGACATGCAGCCCGTCCCTGCAGATTATCCCACCGAGATACTGTGAGTCATCTCATTGGAATTGAGCACCGATATCCACTGATCTTATTTCAGGTCTGGACCTGTGGTTCGTTCATTTTCTGTGTTTAGGCAATCCAATCCCTAACACGGAAATTCAGATCGTCGCCGGCCTCTTGCACTGGGGACTCTTCGGGACTCTTTCTGTGCAGCTTTGTGCGTCGTTCATTCTCTAGTCATACTGTTTCTACTTACATTCCTGGTACTAGGCCTGTATTATCTAGCATTTCCAAACGACAGACAATTCATAAAACATCTCGTTTATGGAATTTACATTGTCGAATTCGTTCAGACAATGCTCGCCATTCACGATGCCTTTGCAGTCTTCGGGTACGGCTTCGATGGTATCGAAAACCTGACTGGAATGCAGTTTATCCGGCTCACTGGCCCCTTCATAAGCGGTGTCGGTATGCACCTCATCTTCTGCTCGCCTTCTGTTACTTAACATGAATGCAGCTGCTTTTGTCGGACAGGTCTTTTATGCAGACCGAATCTTGATGGTATCGAAGTCCCCAATCATCCCGATACTCGTCACATGTGTTCGTTGGTGTACTCTTGAGTCCTTCTCTGTGGCAGTCTAGCTCATATATATACAGATATCCCTGACAAGCTCTATAGCAGCTGTACTCGCAGGTGTCCACTCTTTCCAAGCAGGTAATATCGTACAGCTCCAAGACCGGAAGACGTTCATCGTTGTCGTGGTAGAGAACTGACTAACACATCCCGTGTTCATTCTGCTGATCCGTGCTTAGGTTTGGTGCGGAGCCGCTGCCTTGTGTGATGTTGTCATCGCTATCTGTATGAATTACTACGTGAGCTCTTTTTCTCTTTCATTTACCTTTGCTAACGTTGATCTTCGTAGCTTATGCGCAACAATACTGGCTTCCGTCGCACCAGAATAATTGTCACGAAGTTAATTTGTCTTACTGTTGAAACGGGATCTGTGACGGGTATTTACTTTATACCATCCGCCGTTACAAGATTAACACTGCCTATGTTCAGCTGTTGTCGCTCTGCTCAATCTTATCCTCTTTGTGGCGTTCCCGGACAAGTTTTTCTACAGGACACCTGCTCTCATCATGCCCAAGCTGTATACTAATACCATTTACATGTTACTGAATTCCCGAATCCGAATCGTGGGTGGACGGGATACCCATACGTTTACAACCGACATGATCATCACAACCGGTAGTACTGTGATATCCGATACTAATGCTTATTCACCACCGGAAAAGGATGGGAGGCAAGAATGGGCATCGGTGGTTGCAAGAACTAAGGAAGTACTCAACCGTGATTGTGAAATGGGTCGAATGAAAGTCAGTTATCGCCGCTCATGCGCTTTATTGGAGCTGATTTTTTCCTCCAGGATAAGACTGGCATGGGGTTTGCCGCATCACCGTTCGAGTCCACTTTTTGAGATAACACCATGCATAAGTACCTGCCCCGATTTATGTATCTTCGCTTTGTTGTAATAATTACCGATGCCAATGTTATGATCTCTTGTCCTGTTGAGCCTTTCTTTCCAACTTCAAGCGAACGGTCCTTATTCAAGCAGTGGCGCTGATGTTGTTATCGACGGACTCGGTACGGAAACCCACACTTCTGACGCTTTTGTAAGCCGCGACTTTCAATCCACCTCGAAGGTCTCGTCGACAGTTCCCAACTTGAACTCTATTGATATCGACGACAGGTGTTACACTGAACTTGGCAGATGAAGGAGTTCCTCGGCTTTGGAATTCAAAGCATTAGCTTAGGATAATGGGCTTGTTGCGAGCTCATTCGCTCACCTGTGTGATGTGGTATTTGATGCCTTTTATATCTCTACCAGAAAATATTACGTTCTTGCGTGCTGGACATAACGGTCGCCAGAGGAAGCTCGCCGTATGCCTATTAAATAGGCTGAATAGCAGTACACGATTGAGGCATCAACTGGATTTACTTATCTGCGATGGGGAACTACGCAGACTTCTGCTACGCGAAGTTCCCGAATATTCATGAGGTGATCTATGAAAGGATTAAATAAAACGCGTGTAGGAACAAACATATGGCATTCATCATACCCAAATAGAAGGGCCAATCGATAGTGAACGGGGCGTACCTTAGCTTCGAGATATGGCGGCATTCGGGAAGACCCGTGTAGCCTGGTACATGAGATCAGCGGAGATAGATGCAGCTCCGGTGAAAACCAGCTAAATGTGACGAAGTTGCCAGACCTACCGAGGGATCCTGTGACAATGGGCAATCAATGCAGAAACAATGGCCTACTTGAAAATTAGGATCATATGGGGTGAAATGAGGAGAGAAATATAGTTGTATTAAATGCAACGAGATTTATATTTAAGTTATTTCGTGATAAAGATGGGTGCGATGCTGAAAGCTAGATATGCTGAAATTTCGGAACTACATCAACAGTCATATGCCAGTACGTGTCAGCGGTGCACAATTCTTGAGTAGTTTGATGTGAAACGTACCCCAAGGAAGAAGACCTAACATATCTTTGGAACACGGTCGGATTGGACAAGTATTCCATCAACGAACTCGCAATCTTCACGTTTGTGATCAAGCCGTAAACGTGGAAAAAGGGCGATACTAGCGCCAGTGAAAGTTGATGTGCTTAGGATCCGATGATCACATACATTTCTCCGCACCCCGTTCTATCTTTGGGGGATCCGGGTGGCACCGCATACCGATATCTTCCTTCACACCTCTGTCATCCATAATGTATCAATAATGAACACAGTCGACGTGTGGCCTCCAATTTTAAAACTTTACAGTCTCGCTAGCTTCCTTCACAGGAACTTGAAGACCCAACAAATCAAGTAGAACACAGATGCTCTCCAAACACCCGTATTGCCGGTAAGGGTCGAGGAACAAAGTGAGGAGAATCTGGCTCGTTAGTGTCTCCTCTTCCTAGTATTCTCACCGTACCCCCACTGCGTACATCATAGCATAAGATTGGAGCTTAGTTGAACATCTCAGATAATGAAAGAACACATACAAAGAGAAACAAAGGGGCGTTAACATCTTCTCAGTGTTGTAAGCACATTCCTGCAACCACAGTTTGGCTTTCTTCAAGGCAACGTACTTGATGGAGTGGCCTCGCATTGCGTGCTACCATCGCCGCCGCCGATTGTTACACAACATCGTCATATTTCCAGTGACAGATAACGATATCAGATCTCCCCAGACGATAGGGTCGTATTTCCACGAGGAAGTTGGCACTGACAGTATCAAGTTCGTACATGGCCAACGTTGAAGATTTCGATCAGAGAAGCTGGAGGGTTTTAGTAGTTTGAGCTTGAAGTTATATTGAGAAGATTTGTGGGCAGCATAGGAAGCATTCGAATTTCGTAGTCAACACAATGGTCAAGGATGTTCGGAGAATGACGGAATGGAATTTCTATTTTGGTATATCGCGTGTTGCTTTCCCACACTTGCACTTCCTTCCCAGTCCATCGATGAGTTTGGGCGTTGTTCTACATCTCTTTGACTGCCTTCCGGGCCGTACGATTGCCAAGGCGGATGTTCGTAAGATATGACCTAAGAATGGTTCTGTGCAGAGATGTTCATACAGAGATTTCCACCCACAGTCAGTATCGCAGGGATAGTTAAGGGCACTGCCACATTCCGATGGCCATAGTACTTCTTCTTACCAACAGAAACACAGGCCAGTGAGATATCCCAGAAATATTCCAGATTATAGGAGTACTCCAGGCATAAGAAATCATTTTTGATTCACCTGTTGGACGAGGAAGAAGATAAATAGAGATGACAACTGTATAGCATGGTGAGTAATAAATTCGTCTTTCTTCTCACAGATTATTTGAGGATAGTTTGTACATCAGTTAGGTATCAGTGCCCCACTATCTCTTGTACTATACTTTGGTTTGAAGATTTCTTCTGAACCTACAGAATGGAATCACAATAATCAATCTGATGGGCCAATGGCATGTGGACTGTTAATGAATGGGAATGAAATCAGAGTAATTGTACTGCCTTCAATCCAGTCTGTGATTTGGCTTGCCTTGGATTGTGCACCGACTTTCAAGTTTCTCATGGTGGTTGTCAATGATATATGTACAGTGTTTTTCCCAGAGAAATGACTCCAGATACAATATGCAGCACATCCCTGCAGGTCATCCCATAGAGACTGTAAAGTATTACCTTCAAGTTGAGTAATGTGTACTGAATCATCTTATTCCAGGGCTGGACCTATAGTCTGGGTTTTCCTTGCTCTTAGGCAATTAAATTTCTAAATGACTAGTCAGATTGTTGGCTATCTGTTGCACTGGGGACTCTTTGGGACTCTTTTGGTACAGCTTTGTGTATCGCTCATTTCTCTAGTAATGCTTCTCTTACCTGTTAAAGTGGCTCCTAGATCTGTATTATCTGGCATTTCCAAAGGACAAGAAATTCACAAAATATCTTGTCTATGGCATCTACATTGTCAAATTTTTTCAGACAATGTTTGTCACACATGACACTTTCATGATGTTTGAGTATGGCTTCAGTGATATCAAAGCCCTGACTAGCATGGATTTTAATTGGCTTGTTGTCCCTGTCATGGATAGTATTGGTGCCTACAGCATTTTCTGTTCATTTTCTGTCACTTATAATAAGTGCAGCTGCTTGTGTCAGGCAGACTTTTTATGCATACCAAATTTTCATACTGTCAAGGTCAAGAATCATCCCCACATTTGTCACCTGTGTTTGTTGTCATGCCCTTTTCTCTGTGGGAATCTAGCTCAACTATCAACAGGGATCCTTGACCAGCTCCATGGTGGCTATAATTGTAGATGTCTACTGTTTCCAAGCAGGTGACATCACTAAACTCAATAACAGGCAGACATTTATGGGCATTGGGGTAAGTAGCTTATTAGATGTCCTGAATTTATCATCCTGAGTTACAAGTAGATTTGGTGCAGAGGCTCAGCCTGTTATGATTTATTGACTTTTTTCACTCTTTTAGTATTATCTCATCTTATCGGTGTAATCATGCTTATGCATTATCACCACTATACCGCCACTATCAACTTCGATAAATCTTTCATGATGGACAACGCATGATATTGTGTGCTCATCATCTGACTAGCATGCCACCTAACTTCTATAAAACTTTTGTAGCTATTAATAGTACTGACTCTCTAGTATTTAAGTAGCTATGCTTCACTGTACAACCTCAGCTTTGAGCTAAGGTTTAACAACACATAAACTTTACTTGTCTGCTTGCTTGCCGAGAGCTTCTCCAGTAAGTGCCTCTCCCACCACCTTGAGATCATCCGAGGTGTTGCCAAAGTGATTGTCCGAATGCAAGACAGCTTAGCAATCACCCAATCCTGAGTCATGTGAGAGTCAGGCCCTAACAATTAGCTCGAAGCTTCCCTCACCCTTCCATGACGCTAGACGCAGGAAGGACCCTGCATGCCACTACAACTCACCCCTGACTTAGATGCAAAAACAATGAACACACTTGTCATAATCTTCTTTATGCTAGCAGGGATCATTGGAACAATGACCGGAGCCACCGTCATCTATTACCGAAACAGAGAGTGGTTTGAATGCCATGGAATAACTTTCAGAAGAGGACAACTAGTCTACCCACCCCCAACCCTCCCCCACTTTTACATTCCCCCCTATAATGTTCCAACGCAACCCTTCCAACCCACCTACCCCGTCTACAAGTGGGAGATCTACGGCATGCCTGCAGAGTCAGCAAATGACGAGTTCGAGTCAGCGAACAACGGGGATGTTTTGTCCTCCGAGTCTGACATCGGAAGAAGAAGAGGACAGAGGAGCCCCAGCCCCATCGCTGGCCCCTCTGGAACCTGGCACTCCTCTGACGACCCAAGGGGTTCTCCCTCTGTTGAGGGAGATATCTCAGAACTCATTAGAACCTATCACGGAATTGGAACAGAACCCCTGGAGAATGCCAGGAGAGAGCTGGAGCAAAGCCTCCACCAGATACCTACAGCCAAGACCCCTCAGCCCTGGCCTGATAGTGAGACCCTCCCCCAGATGACCCTATGGGTCACCAACCCCACCGAACCCATTGAACTATCTGACCTCGATGCCTATTCGGAGGAGGGGAGAGGAAGAGCCTCTTACAATTTAGAGGCAAGTAGAAGAAGGGCTCACCTACCGGGAGACCCTAGCATCCATCGCCCATTCTGAACCACCCAGACCACTTTCGACACACCTGCGCCATCAGCTGTATACTCCTCCTCCACCACCACTGACTCCTCCAGATCTGATCGACTTTCGGGAAGAGCTGGAGGATGAAGCCCTCCCTGAACCCTCCCAGACATCATCACCCATACTGACTCATCCTCTGACCTGGCCTCACTCAACCCTGCAGACCCAGGGTTCTATGCAGAGCTCCAGCGATGACAACTATTTATCTGCTTTGTCAGGCGACCTAGCTATCAGCGAAGAAGAATGGGAGAATCCCCACTCGCATTCCAGGCATGCCAGAGAGACAAGGACCCGAGTGAGCCCCCCCGAGATGCTGCCACTGAGCAGCGACTGGCCCGTCGAGAACTCGAGAGTAACCCATTCTACCTGGGAACTCCAGACTGAGCCTGGCCCTTGCTATCCCTCTCCCAGAGGATGGGACTTGGGGTCTATCGAGCCCAGGCTTGGGCCCTACAAAGGGCAGACTATATCGCCAGAGGAGGCGATGATGACACCCTGGAAGAGCATTGCAACCGACATAATCTCTTTGTCAGTGAGGAGTTATAATGGCACAAGCTTAATTATGGACCCGTACCCAGAATATATATCCCAGAACTACAACCAAGAACAGAGGGGGAGGACTGAATCCTCAACCAATGCCTGGCAGCTCTACTCGCCACCTGGAGGAGAGATGAAACCCAAAGAATTGAGGCAACCAGAGCATGAGTGGCCTGGGCCAATGCCCGACTCGCCGCTGATCGACTGGAGGCGCCAGAACCACCTCTGGAGAGGGACGAGTAGACTGTTCACTGGAGCAAGGGAAGCGAGGCCTAGTGAGCCCATGGAAACTGAGGCAAAGCAATGATGACAAGAGGCAGAGGAGGCGGAAGCCAGGAGGCAACAACATCAGGCAGACAAGGATGCCTTCCCCGACCTCACAGTGGGCCTAGTAGCCCAACTAGAAAGGGCAAGGGCCTTTGCCCTCGCAAATGGCCTACCCATCCCCAAGGAGCTCCAGGAAGTCCCCGATCAACCTCAACCACGAGGCCAACCTGTTCAACCACCCCCAAGACGATATGGAAGCCCGACCCATCGAACAGATCGCTGGTCAGTACCCCGACCACCACCAAGGTATAACCCCCCAGAACCCCCTTATTGGCCCTCCGGCAATGCCACCGAACAAGACCCCTGGCTTCAGGTGAAGCCAACACTGATTCAACTCCCAGACGAGTTCAAAGGAAAGAGTAGCAATATTCATCGCTTCACCGGGGTTTGTGAAGACTACTTCGCAGTCTTCAAGGCTTACTACCCCACCCACACCAATAAAATCCTATTCGCGGTGTCCCTCTTCAGCAAGAAACTGCAGGATTGGTGGTTTCAGTACCATTACCAGTTCTGGAGTGGCACAGAAGAACAATACCACTACTTCTCATGGGGCGACTTCAAGGCTGCCCTCAAGGTCGAATACGGAGACCCAGCCCTCCAAGAAGTCATGGAGTGACGAATGAACAAACTCAGGATGACTGGAACAGCATCCGAGTACTTCAGACATCTTGGAGAGCTGGCCCACCAAGCCAACCAACTCACCGATCTCGGACCTCAGAGTGCGATCATCTGAGCTGTACGAAGGGGGGTCCCCACCTCCTATACTGACTCAATTGCCGATCTCGGCATTATGATTCCCTTGACATATGCTGAATGGAAGTGCCAAATCTGCAGCATCTATGATGAGAAAGCCAGAAAAACGGCCTTCGACAAAATTGGATACGTCAATTGACCCAAGAACCAATCCACCGGTAGTTCAAACAAAGGAACTACCAGCGCGACAAGTTCCGGGGCTGACAAATCAGCCAGCAAAGGAGCATCTGGTTCAGGGTGGACCACTTATGGAGGCACCGGAGAACCAATGGACATTGATCGCCTCAAAAAAGAGGGAAGATGCTTCAACTGCAGAGGAAAGGGGCATTTAGGAAAAGATTGCAAGAAGCTGAAGTGGCCTAGGGACCTGAAAAGCAGACAATCTACGACAGCCCAACTTCACGTGATGCTCATGGAGGCAGAAGAACATGATAAGGAGGAACACAGACATAGTTATGAGGAGAAGGTTGAGGAGAAGATGCCTTCGACAACGAAGATTGAGGAGGTAAAAGGCAAGGCCGAGAAGTGAGTGATTCCACTTCCTCAGCCCAATCCTCCTCTCTGGGTGGTCGGTCATTGGGTCCCACTGTGCGGACATTACCTGATTGTATTAATATTTTACATACATCTATCGCTGTCAATACACATTTGAATATACCCACATTCACATCTTCACCCAAGATCACCCGAAAAGAATCACAAACCATTCAGACTCCATCTGAAAACACCTATAAAATCCCACAGAAGCGAAGCAAACCCCATCCCCCTCCTTCGCTAACACTCTCCATCCCAGAACTCCTCACCCTCCTCGACCTTCAGACATGATGGGGACCAGAGTTCATCTGAACAATGTTGGGGATCTCTCAGTCCTTGAGGACGAAGGAGGTACTCCCTGAACTGGCTGAGCCCATTGTCGCTGAACAGATACATCAAGATGAAGGCAGAGACACAAGGTCAATGCCTGCTGACCCTGTCTGCAACGATTCACCTCATGCTCGAGGACCATCACAGAAACACGACCCCCTCTCTCTCCACCTGGAAGAAGAAGCGAGAGATTGTGCCCCCTGTCTGTCCCCTGAAGGCATCACACCAGTCGAGACGGCGCCTCTCTCACCCCCAACCCTGGAAGAAGATAGTCACTCAAGAAAGGATAGGGACACAGGACAGGCGCCAAAGGACCTGGAAGCGGTGTGGGAGGACGGTTCATGCGACAAGAACGCGATGTCCATGGCTTCTTCCATCCTCGACAGGCCTTCCGGTCACTCCCAGAGTGACCCGCTCCCCAAACCCCTGAGTCCTGATGAAGCAGCCAGCAGTGGACAATCTCTGGGGAAGGAGCATGCCCCAACCAGAGAGACTCCTCAAAGACCCCTGACTGCCAAAGGATCAAGCAGGACTCCAGCATCAGATGCACGATGCTCATGGGTCCAGAAGACCACCCTTGTTGAAATCTCTGATGAGGAGGATGACACTATCTTCAAGATGGTGCAGGACAGGGAACGAGTCAAGCGGGAAAAGGAAGGGACCAAGGGGCTTCTTCCCTTGTTCTCTCAGGAGCAAGAGAAGAAGGAAGAAGAACCGATCGAGGCAAGGCATTCCGAACCCAAGCCAGTGAGTGTTTCCTCCCTGAAGTCCACCTGGTTCAAGCCATTTGGCATGGACTGGACCCTTTGGGCCATCAGGGAAGCACGCACAGATTCGGAGGCCTTGGCCTCGCTCCATCTCTGGGCCCACAAAGAGAAGGTCAGCGAGATCGACGACCACCTTCTCACCACGTTACGAGGAGACGGAAGACAAGCATGGGAGCGACTATATGAGTTGAGCCAGCCCATCCGATATCAACGACAAGTGTCCACCAAAGGTGTCCGAGAGCTCTTTCTCGACGTCCAAGTCAAGACATTAGAAGACCGCCAAACCCTCAAAGCCCAAGTGCTGGTGGACAGCGGATGCACCAGAAGTACCATCAATGAAGCCTATGTCAAGAAGCACAGCCTCATCACTAGACCTGCGCCCACCCCGATTTCCATCTACAATGCAGACGGCACCTGGAACAAGGCAGGGGAGATCACTGAATTCGTGGAAGTAAGAATGACCATGGGAAGACACTGCAAACGTATCGACTTTGCCGTTACCAACCTCGGCAAAGGAGACATATTCCTTGGTCACGATTGGCTTCTCTGACATAATCCAGTCATCAATTGGGCGACTGGAAAGATCATTTGCGCCTGGTGCCAATGCCAAAAGAATTCCTTCCCCCTACTGGACACAGACCCGGATGACCCCTGGGATGAGGAGTTAGAAGAGGGTGAGACCATTCTGATGGTTGACCTCCAAGAGGAATTGGAAATCTGTGCCATACATCATGTGAATGACCTAGCTGCCAAAGCCAATGAAGGAAAGGCCAAAAAATCCTTCAAAGAGATGGTCCCACCCCAATACTGGGACTTCCAAGACCTCTTCTCGAAGGAGAACTTTGACAAACTCCCGGAATGCAAACCGTGGGACCATGCCATCAAGTTGACCCCTAATGCAAAGTCCACCCTTGACTGTAAGGTCTACCCCCTGAATCGCCATGAACAGGAAGAACTCGACAAGTTCCTCGATGAAAACCTAGAGTCTGGTCACATCTGACCATCCAAGTCCCCGTTTGCTTCACCCTTCTTCTTCATCAAAAAGAAGGATGGATCCCTCTGACCGGTACAAGACTATCAAAAGCTTAATGAGATGACTATTAAGAACCAATATCCCCTTCCCCTCATCTCGGAACTCATGGATAAACTCTGCAGTGCAAAATACTTCACCAAGCTGGACGTTCGCTGGGGGTACAACAATGTCAGAATTAAGCAAGGAGACAAAGCCAAGGCAGCATTCCACACCAATCGGGGACTGTTTGAGCTGACTGTCATGTTCTTCGGACTTACAAATTCGCTGGCCACTTTTCAGTGGATGATGAATGATATCTTCCATGACCTCATCCATGAGGGGAAGGTGACCATCTACCTCGATGACATTCTAATCTTTTCAAAGGACCTTCAGGAACACTGCCGAATTGTCAGGCAGGTGCTTCAACGCCTATGGGAACACAAACTCTTTCTCAAGGCCAAGAAGTGTGAGTTCGAAGTACTCAAAACTGACTGGTAATGCCCTCTGGTCCTGGGGAACAGCCCAGAACGAAGCCTTCCAATGCCTGAAGAAGCAAATAGCAGAGGATGTAGTACTAGCCCTACCTAAGGAAAAGGGCAGATTCTGGGTGGAGGCTGACTCAAGCAAGGGTGCCATAGGCACCATCCTTAACCAAGAACAGGACAGAAAGTGGAGGCCGGTTGCCTTCCTCTCCAAGGCACTAACGGTTACAGAGCACAGCTATGAAATATACAACAAGGAACTTCTGGCCATAATGCTTGCACTAGAAGACTGGAGACACTACCTAATGGGCATGGCAGAGGATTTCGAGATCTGGACCAATCATCAGAACTTACAATACTTTCGCCAACCCCAGAAGCTCAATCGTCGACAGGCCCGATGGGTCACCAAACTCGCCGAATATCATTTCATGTTACACCATAAACCAGGTGCTTCCAATCGCAAGGCTGACTTGCTGAGCCGAAGAGATGATCACGACCAAGGGAAAAAGGACAACAATGACATCATCGTCCTCCTTCCAGAGCACTTCCAGGCGATGATCCTGCCCACCATGAGTGAAACCCATCAGCGGGTCAAGGATGCAACCTGCAACCATGACAAATGGGACCAAGGAATCGTGAACTCCCTCGACCATGAACGAGGGATATCCGAAAAAGAGGGACTCCTATATTACAACGGACACATCTATGTTCCCAGAGATGATCGACTCCGTGGAGATATTATTGCTGCCCACCACGACCACGTCATGGCAGGACACCCCAGAATTGAGAAGACCAAGGAACTCATACAAAGAGAGTTCTGGTGGCCAAAACTCAAGCAGACAGTGGAGAAATACGTCAAGGCCTGTGAAGTGTGTCAACGAACAAAGACGGACACCCACCCCTGGGCTGCTCCCCTTCACCCCAATGAAGTCCCGATGGAGCCTTGGACCCACATATCCATCGACATGATCACCGGACTACCAGAATCCAATGGCTATGATGCCATTCTTGTGATCGTCGATTGATTCTCTAAAGAAATCATTCCAATTGCCTGCAATGTGGAGCTGACATCAGAAGGGTGGGTGAAACTATTGCACGACCACATATACGCTCACCATGGTATGCCCAAAACTGTAATCTCAGATCGAGGACCCCAGTTCGTCTCGAAGTTCATGACCGAACTCCTCCGACTCCTCGACATCACCCTGAACGCATCAACTGCCTTCCATCCCCAAACTGATGGCCAGACGGAACGAGCAAACCAGGAGATCAACAAATACCTCCGTATCTTCATCAACCACTGACAGACAGATTGGAGTGAATGGCTCGCCTTGGCAGTGTTCACTCATAATAATCACACCCATTCAGCCACAGGTCAAACACCATTCTTCACAAATTACGGTGTCAATCCCTGTGTCCTACCAGACTCCATCAAGATGACCACCTTCACCAACCTGTCAGCAAAGTCGTTCGCAGAAAATATGCAAGAAGTACACCGTCAAACTAAAGAAGCACTGGAAGAGGCAGCTGGGAAAATGAAGGCCCAATACGACAAAAGGAAAAGAATGGCAGTTGACTATGCCATCAGAGACCGAGTATGGCTCGACTCAACAAACCTTCATCTACCCCGACCGAAGAAGAAGCTCGATGACAAGCGTGTGGGCCCATTCCTGATTTTAGAAAAGGCCAGCACCTCCACCTACAAGCTCAAACTCCCACCTCATTGGAAGATTCACCCACGCTTCAATGAGAAGTTATTAACCCCCTACGTACCACCTGCTTTCCCCAACCAGGAACAACCCCCCCCTTCTCCTCCTGACCTCATTGAAGACAAAGAGGAATACAAAGTTGAAGAAGTCCTAGACTCTCGCACACGCTGAGTCTGCAGAAAGAAAGGACAAAAATCACGCATCATCACGGACTACCTCGTCAAATGGAAAGGCTGGACCCATGAACACAACTCGTGGGTACGAGAAGACAACATGACCAATGCAAAAGAAGCCATTGAAGACTACGAAAACAGTATTTCTGAAACCAGAACTGTTGTGACCACACGCAAAGTCATCGACAGATCGGAAAAGATGCTAAAAGAAATATTCAATCATTGTTATGTCGACAACATCATCTCCTATCAAGTACTCAGAAAAGACGGAAGGACCTTCTGGGTCGAAAACCCCTCCCCTAATGACAAGCATTGGAGGGATTATATCGATGATTATTGGAGAAAGGAGTATACAAAGGCACAAGAGGAACCGCTGAGTGAACCCTAGGGCAGTCAGGACATCTGCCTTAACAAGAGGGTAATGTTACAATTTATTGACTTTTTTCACTCTTCTAGTATTATCTCATCTTATCGGCATAATCACGCTTATGCATTATCACCACTATACCGCCGCTATCAACTTTGATAAATCTTTCATGATGGACAACGCATGATATTGCATGCTCGTCATCCAACTAGCATGCCACCTAACTTCTATAAAACTTTTGTAGCTATTAATAGTACCGACTCCCTAGTATTTAAGTAGCTATGCTTCACTGTACAACCTCAGCTTTGAGCTAAGGTTTAACAACACATAAACTTTACTTGTCTACTCGCTTGCCAAGAGCTTCTCCAGTAAGCGCCTCTCTCACCACCTCGAGATCATCCAAGGCATTGCCAAAGTGATTGTCTAAACATGAGACAGCTTAGCAATCACCCGATCCTGAGTCACATGAGAGTCGGGCCCTAGCATGGCCCTGTGTGATGTTGTTATCACTACCTGTATGTCATATTATGTGAGCCTTTTCTTTCCTTCAGTTATCTTCACTGATATTGATACTATGTCATAGCTTACTCACTGCAATCCTAGTTTCAGTCATACCCAAATTCTGGTTGCAAATCTAATTCATCTCACAATTGAAACAGGATCTGTGACAGGTATTTACTACTTACTATCCACCAATGTGGCCGGATTAACACCACCCACTTTAGCTGTTGTTGCCCTACTAAGCCTTATCCTCTTTTTTGTATTTCCTCACTAGACTTTCTATGGGCCACCCATTTTCATCTTACCAAAGTTGTATGCTAATACTGTTTACATGAATTCATGAATCTGGATCATGGGTGGTTGGGATACCTGTATGTCATCTAATGGTATGGAGCTCACAACCACTCCCCACCCAATGCAGGACACACAATGGACAGACAGAGTGCAAGGACATGTGGCAGTGGTCATGATAAGCTTCAACAAACTGCAGCTCAGAGATCTGCCCTAGGTAGCCCAGATCTTGAGACTCACAACAGACTGTTCAGATCAGATAGAACCTTGTTAGGTTAAATCAGATCAAGACTGTTCTCAGTAGGTCTGTCTTGATCTGGCCAATCTACCTGATTTATAGGTGATCATGCACACCTTGGCTAGAGGAGTCAGGTCAAGGTAGAATGGGAATAAACTTGTCATGATCTTAACAAAGTCTGGGATGTTCTATTGCAGACAGACACAGGCCATTGCAAGGCATAATATTGTGTTTTGAAGGACAGTATAACAAAGGTGGATCATGCTCAACTAGTAAAGTAAAATCAATAAATATCCCCATGAAATAGTGTTGCTTATATGTGGGAGCACTCAGATAGCAAGAAAGTCCATAGCACTAAGCAAGGTTGTACAGGTGCAAGCAAGCTTAAGGCCTGAGGTCCTATTCACATGACCAAATTGCCAGCGTGTTATGCAGCACTGTGTCAAGTCCTGCCTTTACCATTTACCTTTCCTTCCACCATCATGATTCTGCAACAGCAGATTGCTTCTCTTTGTCTCTCATTATTCATGCTGTTAGCACTTTCTGTCCTTGCTGCTGACCACTCCCACTTGATAACTTCCTTCCACAACCTCCCAGGACGACTTTTTTTCAATGGCCCAAATTAACATGATTCTAATGCTCTGTACCTCAGTTGTAAGTTGTTTATCTCTTTGGACCATTGTAATCCTGTGGATGGATTGGATAGGTGGCCATTTTGGATTCACTCTCAAGGCAAATAGATAGCTACAGGCTGCTCTACTCCACCCACCATCATCATGTTGACTAGTTGTAGCATCCATGATGGATGGAGCATTGCAACCATTTCAGGACTCAAAGGTAACACCATTGAAGCTGGTACGACAACAAATATGGATACCATTGGCAAGAAACACAGCCAGAGGAAGCTTGCTGCACACAGTGTTGCTGTTGGGCTGAGTGAGGGCCTTATGGGCAACTCAGAGGTCAGGTAGGTACTCCTCCCTTCTCAGCAAAATTGCCTGTTGAGATGCATATAGGCACTTGAATATTGGAGCTGGCCACATTGTATGGCAGGATATCATGTGAATCAACATGGCAATCAAGAAACAGGAATTCCACAATGACAAGGTCATCCTCCAGAGCTTCAACAAGGCAAAGGAGGGGACAGGCAGATTGCATCTACTTGGTTTAGTACAGCACATCCTCCTGACAAGCATCAAGAAGCACAGTGACAATGAGATGGGCAGGTGTCCAAGAGCTGGATTGCACAAGGATGGATGGATGGACGACATCCAAGGTGCATGTGTCTGTGTCTCTGTCACCTGTGGCATCTCTAATCTTTTACCATTAAGTTTGTGACACAATATACCCTCATTGGGCACTCCCCACTTAATGCACCATCCTGCTCATTCTGGTACAGTGACCCAAGCAAATTGGTCTGCCGTCGATGTCTCTTTCATCATTCTGCACTGCAGCCATTTGTTGTCATTATGTCAGAGTTCCTGGCACTCAATGAGGTCATTGCAGGCCTCACCAATCTGGCATGCTGGCAGTACATCTTGTTAGAATAAGGAATTTCCTTTTTGGGTTTTGAGCTTGCATGAATATTCGAGCTCGTTCTGCCCATATTCCCCGAGATGCTTACTCATTTTCTTAGTAACAGATTACTTATTATTCTAGTATGTTCTACATAATCTTCATAGTATAAAAGCCTGTAGTGTGTAAGGCATCGCTAGTGCGATTGCCATGAACATTAGTTCTGTGATTGCTTACCTCATGAACCACGAGTTCTAACACATCTTGACTTCATTGAAGAGGAAAACTTGTGAGTTTTTTATCTGGTAATATGGCTGCAACTAACTTGACATTCAGGTAAACTGGATGTTGAGGATCCAGGACATGGTGACTTTGAGCTCTGGAGCCCAAATGAAGAACAGATGGATAGGTGCTTGTTCAGTCATTGAGTAGGAAATGTTACTTCCTATTCTTGCTTGTGTTGCTGATTATGATTGTGTCAGACACTGTACCACTGCCAAGTATGCAACACAAATTGTGAAGTGGGAAACCAATCCAGGGCTGCCTCCCCAGTAATGAACAACTGTGCATGCATGCAGACAGATTTCGAGTGGTTGGCCATGACAAGGTTAAATTCTGTGATGTCATATCTGTAACACTGTTGGTCAGGTTGCAAGGAAGGTGCTCTGCCAACTAGGTTTTGTGTCCTGTAATTCAAATTGCCACCTGTTATAGTTCTCATGTGTATACTAGTAGTAGCTTTTTATTCATTCAATTGATTGTGCATACATATTATGAATACCAATAAGCAATAGGACTACTGTTACATGCTTCAGAGACCAGATCTGTTTACTTAGGATCTGGTCAACAATGGCTGATCAAAGACTCCATGGGTTGACTGCTCTGACCATGGTAGAAGGCAGGGGACCAGTACAGATGACTCTTGTTCGAGTCCAGATCACAAGGTAGGGGCTTCAATCATCAGGACTGCCTAGACAAGGTTGTCCAGATCAGTGTAGATTGTCCAGATGACATGGTCGGCGTGATCGTGTATGGTGAGCGTGATCTGGCCTCGATCTATGACATGAGTTTTAAGACTTTTTTCTGAACAAGTGGAACGAAGCTGCGATAATTAATTTGGTGGGTCGGCACACCCACTACTATGGATGAACATGGTCGAAACAGAGTAGTTTGACTACTAACGCCCATTCATCTCAGTTGCCGAGGTGTAATTCTGACTGGAGTTGGGTATATGTGCACCTTCTTTCAAATCTCTCACGATGATTGTCAGACACATATGTAAAGGCTACAGCTTCTTTCCCTTCAGGACCGACAAAACGACCCCAGATACAACATGCTGCCCATCCCCGCAGGCTATCCTATCGAAAGACTGTGAGTTACCGTCGTGGAATTAAGCAGTGCAAGTACTGAATTGTCTGGTCTAAGGTCCGGACCTATGGTCAGCGATCCGTCAAATTTGGCGTTCAATGTCTTCAGTCACTAATACAGCAATTCAGATTGTCGCTTCTCTCCTCCACTGGGGGCTTTTCGGGACACTCTCTGTGCAGCTGTGTGCGTCGCTCATTCATAGTAGTGAATCATTTTTGATGCTTTCTCATCAGATTTGTACTATCTAGCGTTTCCGGAGGACAGGAAATTCACAAAATATCTCGTCTATGGTACATACGTTGTGGAATCTGTTCAGACAATGCTTGTTAGCCACGACATCTTTGCGGTGTTTGGGTACGGCTTTGGTGACTTGGAAGCAGTCACTAAGATGCGTTTCAATTGGCTCACTGTCCCCGTCATGAGTGCTGCTGGTGAGTACAGAATTTCTGCTCGTTTTCAGTAAGTTAACATGAATACAGCTGCTTGTGTCGGACAAGTCTTCTATGCATACCGAATCTTCATATTGTCGAAGTCACGAATCACGGTCCCAATATTCGTCACCTGCGTTCGTTGCCGCGCTCCTTCTCCGTGGCAGTCTAGCTCACCTATTTACAGGTGTCCTTGACAAGCTCTGTGGCCGCTATAATTACAGGCGTCTTCTCTTTCCAAGCAGGTGACATCACAAAACTCAATAACCGGAAAACATCCGTCGCCGTCGGGGTAATTAGCTAACTAGATATCCCATGTTCATCAGGCTGATCACACGTAGATCTGGTGCGGAGGCTCTGCCCTATGTGATGTCGTCATTGCTATTTGCATGACTTACTATGTGGGCTCTTTCTCTCTTTCAGCTACCTTCATCATCGACGTTGATACTTTTTTGTAGCTAATGCGCAGCAATACTGGCTTTCATCGCACCCGAATTATCGTCACGAAGTTAATTCGTCTCACTATCGAAACGGGATCTGTGACAGGTAATTTTCTTTGCACTACGTGCATTATTCGCCTTCGTCACAATTACAACGCTGATGCCTCCTTTGTCCAGCTGTTGTCGCTCTGCTCAACCTTATCCTCTTCTTTGCGTTGCCTAATCAGAGTTTCTATACGGCACCTGCTCTCCTCATGCCCGAACTGTACGCTAATTCCGTTTACATGGTGTTGAATTCGCGAATACGAATTATGGGTGGACGAGACACCTATACCTCTTCAACCGATATGAGCATCACGACCACTATGATAAGGGATATCACCTCCGAGTCAACGGAAGGCACGCAGAGAGCGGACGAGATGCAAGGACAGGCGTCGATGTGCGCAATAACTAAAGAGGTATTCATCGACGATCATGAAATGGGCGGAATAGGTGTCAGTCATGTTAATTCATGCGCTTTATTCGAGCTGATTCCCTCCCAGGAGAAACCACAGGATGGCATCATGAGCCTCCCTGCGTAACTCTCAGAGTGCGCCCTTTGAGCCCCGCCGTCCTTATTTATTTATTGTTTAGTTGTTATAATACCTATGCCAATTTAAATATACCCCTTTCTGTATTCCTCCCCTTGCACGTATAAACTCGGTGACGATATTTTATCAAAGAGCTTGTAGTCAATACATTCCTTAAGTGATGAACTCATCAAATAACGATAAAAATAAAATAGGCTTAGTATTTATGATGGCAGCGACTATAAACTGGGACGGCTTAGTCTGAATGTTGGCCTTCAACTGCAGTCGGGAAGCACAACGGGTACTATGGAAAGTTTGAAAGCAGGTGATAGAAGTAGGAAATGTTCCAGCGGAACACATCCGTAGACCGGACTAGAAAAGACGGTGAAGGGTCTGTGGAGCCGAGCAATGAGCGTCTCACCTAGCTAGGATAAAATTGCAGTGAACTCATCGAGAAAATTCAAAAAAAGCCCGCACTCTCAGGCCAGACGTGACACGATCGTCGGCAATGCAAGCTATCTTGTGTGAGATCGTGACATAGGACAATCGTCGATGAAGGTTAATCATGATAGCGATGGCGGCGGCACCTTCTTTCCTCCTAGCATAGGGACAAATCGACAGATAGAACGCGTAGATTGCTTTCGAGGATCCGGGAGCCAAGAGGTGTAGTAAGCTCACCTGAGAAGGACAGCCGGTCAAAATCATCGTAAATATTCCGAGTCGACGCAGCCAGGCCCATGAGCCAAGGTTATGTAATGCTGACGAACGAGTTTGTATCCATGGTGCCTGTGAGGTCTGGCAAGCCGCAGATGCCAGCATGGAAATATGATTTACAAGTCTGTAGAGCTGGTCAATGAGAATAGCGCGATAGAGCGAAACACATACCCTAGTAAAACTCATGCGCACCTGGAGTTGTATACAATCAACTTATTATACCATACGCGTCGAAATAGTCAGATGAGACGTGTAAGGCCTCCACCAGGCCTTTTTCAATCGGCAAGGAGCCTCAGACGGTTTCGAAGCCACTAGTGTACGGTCCAATAGTTGTGCCCTTCAATTTGAGGAATAATTTCGTTTCTGTTTATCGATTGAGTTGGAAAATCTGGCAGTGGCTTCCGTGGAACGTGAAGTTGGTGATACCTAGTCCTATGACACAGCGAAGCTTTCGCATCCAAAACCTGAACGCTTCTCGACACCTTCAAACGAAGCTCGAGTCGGGAACGAAAAAATCGAAGAATTCCCCATATTAGCAAAAGAATGGGAAACTGACAGATAGTCAAATTTTTCCTGCGACGACCGCCACCGTCTTCGGCTTCGAATAGATCGCGTAAAACCCTGACAACAGGGAACATCGGCGGTCAACGTTGGCGAGCATATTCCAAGTGGTCGTTCGGGAAAGAAAATAAAGAATTCTCGTAGATAAGTTGTTCGAGTCTTGGGATTTCTATTTCGGTACACTGCGGCGTCTTGCTTTCCCACGCTGTCATTTCCTTCCCTCCGAGTACTATGATCCACCAATGAGTTCGGGCCCGGTTCTATGTCTCCTTGACTGCTCTTGGTGCAATGCAATTGTCGAGGGGGAGACCCGGAAGACATAGCCCAGGAACGATCCGGTGCAAAGAGATTTACAGAGATTGCTACCCATAGTACCGCAGGGACAATCAACGACACTGCCGCCTTTCGATGGCTGCAGGACTTCATATCAACGAAAACACACATGCCACTGTGATATATCAAAGAGAAGGAGAATACCAGGCATAAGAAGCGCTTATGATTCATCTGTTGCATGAAAATAGCTAGACGCGCCAATAGCATGGTGAGTAAAGGGTACTTCCTCCTTCTTACAGTTTGTCTTGGGCATAGTTTTGATATCAGCTCGGAACTAGCATGCCAGTATCCCTTCTGCTATACTTTGACTCGGAGATTTCTTCTGAACCTGTGGGACGATATCACGATGATCAATTCCATGGTCATATGGACCATTAACAAACATGGTTGAAATCAGAGCAGTCGTACTGCCTTTCAACCCTGCTGACCGGCCTTGGGTATTCGAAGAACTTCTTTCAGATCTCTCAATATGACAATCGGAAGTATATGTACAGGTACTTTACTTTCAGGACCAGAAATACGACTCCAGATACGACATGCAGCCCGTCCCCGCAGGTTATCCCATAGAACAGTTGTAAGTTCAAATTCTTCAAGTTACCGATGTGTACTGAACCGACTCATTTCAGGTCTGGACCGGAGGTTTGTCAAGCTGTGCGTTCAGTCCATACAGACACTAACACGACAATTCAGATCGTCGGTTATCTCTTGCACTGGGGACTCTTCGGAACACTCTCTGTACAGCTCTGTGAGTCGCTCATTCTCTAGTAATATTGTTTCTGATACGTTCTCGTTACCAGATCTGTACTATCTAGCCTTTCCGAACGACAAGCTATTCATAAAATATCTCGTCTATGGCACCTACATTGTCGAATTTGTTCAGACGATACTCCTCAGCCACGATGCGTTCGCAATGTTCGGATACGGGTTCGGAGATTTAGGCGCCCTCACTGATATACATTTCTATTGGCTGTTTGGCCCCATTATGAGCGCCATCAGTGCGTCACTGTACGCGAAGCATCTTAGGCTGGTTTTTTAACGTAAACACAGCTGCTTGTGTCGGACATACCTTCTACGCATACCGAATCTTCATTTTGTCAAAGTCACGAATCGTCCCAATCTTCGTCATCTGTGTTCGTTGCCGTGCTCTTTCTAGGTGGCAATTTGGCTTATCTATTTACAGATATGTTTGACCAGCTCTGTGGCAGCTATAATCACAGCTGTCTACTTGTTCCAAGCAGGCAACATCACAAAACTCAATAATCGGAAGATGTCCATCGCCTTCGGGGTAAGTAACCTGTAACTAAATGACTCGTTAATTGTGCTGATACACGTATAGATTTGGCGCGCAGGCTCTGCCTTGTGTGATATTGTTATTGCTATCTGCATGACTTACTATGCAAGCTCTCTCTCTCTTTCACTTATTTTAATTTAGGTTGATATTATTTCGTAGCTTATGCGCAGCAACACCCGTTTCCGTAGGACCCAGATTATGGTCACGAAGTTAATTCGTCTTACTATTGAATCGGGAGCTGTGACAGGTATTTTCTCTGCGCCGTCCACTGCCGTCACAAAATTAATGCGGCCTACTTTTAGCTATTGGAGCTATCCTTAACCTTATCCTCTTTTTTGCCTTCCGTGATCAGATTTACTACAGCACACTAGCTCTCATCATGACCAAGCTGTATGCTAACTCCGTTTACATGGTGCTGAATTCGCGAATTCGAATCATGGGTGGACGGGATACCTACATGTCTTCGACCGATATGGAGACGACGACCACTATGATAAGGGATATCACCTCCCATTCAACCCACGGCACGCAGCGAACGGACGGGGCGCAAGGACATTTGGCAGTGGTTACGATAACTAAAGAGGTATTCAGCGATGATCATGAATTGGGTCGAATGAGTGTCGGTCACATTGATTCATGTACTTTAGTGGAACTGATTTTTCTCCAAGGATAAACCACAAGTCGGCAGCATGAACCTCCTCGCGTGACTGTCAGGATGTATTCTTTGAGTCCATCCTGCCCTCTTATTTATGGTCTTGAATGAAGTTCTTTAACACACATGTTACAGATGCCAATTTGTATGTTATGTGTCAAAATGTATTCCGCCCCCTTTAGTATATATATAGTTGTTGTTATTTTCTTTCACACGAGCTCGGTAACGATATTCATGCAAAGAGCGATGTTCGTCTATGACAGGTGGAAACCTTCGGCGAAGTATGAAAACCCTTTTGGGTCGTTGATACCATCATAATAGTTAACGAAGTTTCTGCAGATCTTCGTAAACTTTGGCACTGGTGAGCGAAAGCTCAATAGATTTGCCATCAGACATGTCTAAAGCATTTAATCCATCAGACAACGATGGAAAGGTAAGTATCACACAGCTCTAGACACGCAACAGGCTTACTATCGTGAGAACGACTATAACAAGGAATGGTTCGCGTTGATCGGGTTGAACATCAACCCCGAACTGGGAGAGCCCTTTTTAAAAAAGTCGGGATGCACAACGAAGGATCTCGGAAGTCTGAAAGTAGGTCATAGAAATAGGATACGTCCAGGACGATCCTTGTCCGTACACCGGGCTAGAATGAACGGTGTAACATCTATCGAGCCCAGAGGCAAAGGAGTCAGGACATCTAGCCGGGTGGAAATCGCAATGAGTCCATCGAAAGAAACCCTCACTTTTTGGCTAAACGGGAAGTGATGATCGGTAATGGAAGGCTATCCTGTATGAGATTGCAACATAGGACAATAGTTGATGGAGACAAACCTTGATAGCTATGGAGGCGGCGCCTTCTTGCGTCGTCGAGACACATGTACCAGCTGAGCTACTCTCCCTTCGAAAGGAAGGCCAAGGACGCATTATCCTCGTCTGAGCAGACTGGGATACGTTTAATGTCTTCCTCCCTGACAGCGTTATTTTTCGGATAGTCAAGTTCTCTTTACATAAAAATAGAGATCTCCGAGAGGTTAGTCGGGCAGAGAGAATCTGCAGTGGAGAAGTTGACTCAGCGAAGGCGTGAACAATGGGGTCGTCGCTCCGGTAGCATAAGTATTCGCCATACAGATTGCAGCAGTTTTTGTCCAATATTCGCATAAGCTGAGGACTCTATAGCGTCAACTGAGGACATGCATCTCCGATAGCTAAAAATTAGATCGTTGAAGTGTAAAAATATGTCACGGTGAGTCTAGTAGGGGGGAGACGACTGAGAACTAGTCCTTTGAGAGTTGGTTGATCTCCAGGGGCCTTCAAGATATTAAGGACGGTATATGGGCCTCTGGTTCTGCCCCTGGTGGACGGAAATGGACCCAACTGCGGTGGGTTATAGGTTAGGTAATGTTACGGAACGTCAAGAACTCTAGAAAATGATAATGTTAGCGGGAAAGCGTTGCCTTATTCTACCTGTGAGTCCAATAATAGATGAAATATTTCCACCCGGCATACCAGGGCGCGTTTGCAGCCAACACTGGCGAGCTTCAAGTTGTCTCCAGCGCAGATTGCCCGTAAAGGGAAGTTTGCTTACTCGAATTTCTATTTGGCATATTTTCCCACGCTTGCTTTTTCTTCGTTGCGATGAGCTTTCGAATCCCAGCCCAACTCTACATCTCCTTGGCTGCTCGCGCAACAGTACGAGTACTAGAAAATACCCAGAAGACGTGGAGCTGGGATGTACACAGATATTGACATCCCCCGTAGTCCACATCGATTCCGCATTCCGGACTGAGGGACTTCTTCGAACCAACAAGGTCACAAGATCACAAAGATTTCCCATGAGCGGAGCTAGGGACCAAGAACATGCTTTCGATACATTAGACACTAGAGTCCGCAACTGTACAGTGCAGTATCTTCCTTTTCCTTGTACTTCATTTTGGGGGTGGTCTCAACGTCAAGTTTCAACGCAACAGTTACTCTTCCACTATAACACGGTCTGGGAGATTTTCTTTCGAAACGTAACTATAATAAATAACTTGGGCGGTCAATTCAGTGACCACTACTGATGAACTTGATTCAAATCAGAATAGTCAGAAGTCCAATGAGCATTCAACTCAGTTGCCATAGTGTAAGAGTAACGGTTATTCGTGGACCTTCTTTCAGGTCTCTCACGATGATTGTCAACAACATATGAACAGCTTCTTTCCCTCCATGACCGGCAAACCAACTTCCCCAGATACAAGATGCTGCCCGTCCCCACAGGTTATCCTATCGAAAGACTGTGAGTTTACTATTGTGGGATTGAGCAGCGTGTGTACTGAATCATCTCGTTTATCAAGATCTGGACCTTTGGTTCGTCAAACTTTTGTGTTTAATATGTTCCGTCACTAACGCGGCACAGATCGTCGCCTCGCTCTTGCATTGGGGACTTTTTGGGACACTCTCTGTGCAGCTTTGTACGTCGCCCATTCACAGAGTACTTCTTGTTTCTGATGCATTGTCGCTAGATCTGTACTATCTAGCATTTCCGACGGACAGAAAATTCACGAAATATCTCGTCTATGGCATCTACGTCGTCGAATTTGTTCAGACAATACTCGTCAGCCACGACATCTTTGCAACGTTCGGGTACGGCTTCGGTGATATCAAAGCCCTCACGGAGGTACATTTTAATTGGCTCATCGTCCCCGTCATGAGTGCTGCTTGTACGTCCAGCGTCTTCTGCTCGGTTTCTGAAGCTCATCATGAGTACAGCTGCTTTTGTAGGGCAGGGCTTCTATGCGTACCGAATTTTCATACTATCGAGGTCACGAATCGTCCCCGCATTCGTCACCTGCGTTCGTTGCCGCGCCCTTTCTCCGTGGGAATCTAGCTCATCTATTCATCTATTCACAGGTATCCTTGACCAGTTCTGTGGCAGCTATAATCACAGGCGTCTACTCTTTCGAAGCAAACGACATCACTAAACTCAATAACCGGAAGACGTCTCTCGTCGTCGGGGTAAGTAACTAACTAGATATCTTGAATTTTATCGTTCCAATTTACACGTAGATTTGGTGCGGAGGCTCTGCTCTGTGCGATATTATTATCGCTATCTGTATGACTTACTATGTGAGCTCTTTCTCTCTCTCAGCCATCTTGACTGACATTGATACTGTTTCGTAGCTTGCGCGCCGCAATACTAGTTTGCGTCAGACCCGAATTCTGGTCACAAAGCTGGTTCGTCTCACGATCGAAACAGGATCCGTAACAGGTATGTACCACCTATTATCCACCGTCACCAGATTAACACAGTCCATTTAAAGCTGTTGTCGCTCTGCTCAGCCTTATCCTCTTTTTTGTCTTCCCTGGCCAGACCTTCTATTCGACACCCGTCTTCATCATGCCCAAGCTGTACGCCAATACGGTTTACATGGTGCTGAATTCGCGAATCCGGATTATGGGTGGACGGGATACCTATACATCTTCAACAGATTTTAGCTTCGCAACTGATATGAATATTGCCTCCCAATCAGCGAGAGGCACCCAATCTATGGATGGGATGCAAAGACAGGTGTCAGTGGTTGCGATAACTAAGGCGGAATATAGCGGTGATCATGAAATGGGTCGAATGAGTGTCAGTCACAGCGATTCATATCCTTCATTTTAGCTGATAGTTGATTCCCCCCATAGAACAAAGCACAGGACGAAATTTATGCCGCGTAACTATTAGAGTATTTTATTCTAACGACGCCGTGTACGGAAACCCGGACTGATTTTTTCTTGTATTATATAACTTCCGTTGCCCACTGCTTCGACCTCACATGTTGATATGACACGTGGACTAAATTCGTAGTCGGAACCCGAGCGAGGTACAGACAAAACGGCAACCAAAAGGTAGCCGCTTGAGTTTACAGCCAATGTCATTGAATGTGGTCGAATAGAATGGTTAAATAATAGAAAGTATACACGGCAACCCTATATGGTCAGCAAACACTGCAGTTCGTCACAGTGACCCTGTTGACAATGATGCAACTCCGGCCGTCCAAAGTCAAAGAATTGGAATCCTTCAAAGGTTTCTGTCACGTTTCAAGGTTCAAGCCCAGTGAATGTAATCGCTCCACCAACTACGGTACTAATTGTTCCCTGCTGGTGAAGGAGTACATCAATGAATGTTGTTCGAAGGTACAATTCACTCACTATTGTATCTTGGGCATGGACGTCTGTACCTCCGGCCAGTCTAGGCTATACGTTTCTCCAGATATAGGTCTCCAATATCCTCGAGGCCGGCGGGTCTTAGGAACTCCCTATGAAACCTGGGAACGAGGGAACATTCCTTTAGGACTACCTCAGACATGTAGAACTCCCGCTAAATCATGTCCGAGTGGGCTTCCGGCACAAGCTTGATGACAAATGACTCCTCACGACCTTCAGCGTGGCGCGTCCACACAGTGCTCCATCGACTGGTTTGGAGTATGACGACAAAGCTGTAATAGTGACTGGTGTTGCAGCAAGGACGTCGGGAGGTCTTTCATCATGAGGTCATGATTGCTAGTGCTGGCTCGGAACATTCTGAGTCTCCGTAGAGGAGGCATGTTAGCGTAGGGAAATTCTGTGTATGTCGCTCAGGGACCACAAATACGGATGGTGTAATATCATATAAAGATTAGCGCATTTGGTCGTAGAAGAAAATGGAATTGATGTACGGCATTAGTTGCGACCTGTAAGTAAACATTTAGGAAATCACTTTGATCATTGTCCCCGCCATATCCGCCTTCTACGTTACCTTGGCCTTCTCCTGCATCTTGTATTGTCTCCAGCGGAAGAGGTTGTAACAGGTTAGGAGGAGGAGGAGCGACTGAGCAGCCAGGGATCAAGTTGAACAATATCATAACAACGACGATGGCGAGAAATGGTTCGGTTTGGATATTAGCCTAGAACTGAGTATGTGTCCTTCGGTATGAGATGCACAAGGGGTGCCGCGGAAAGCTTAAACGTAGGTGATAGAAGTAGGATATGTCCCGGGAGGGACACATCCGTAGACCGGACTAGAAATGATCTGTTCAACGTCTTAGCGATGACGAGCGTCTCACCTAGCTGAGCCACAATAGCGTTGAACCCACCGAAAAAAGCCGTACTCTACGCGCGGGGTGATCATCTGTAATACTAGCTACACGGTGTGAGATGACAACATGGTACCACACTTGAAGGAGACTAACCTTAACGACCGTAGCGGCGACACCTGTTTGCTTTGTAATTGCATTGAGACGAATGGACCGACTGAGAGCCTCTGCTTTGGAAAACAATACCGAGAACGCCTTATCCTCGTCAGAGCAGATCGGGATATGTTCCGTGTCATCGCTTTCTCAGATAAGGGTCATAGTCAAGGTGCCTTTCTGTGAACACACGAGCTCCCTGACAGGCGTGCGGGTCAACTTGAATCTATCAGAGACCGGTAGCTTCAGCGATGGTCCGAACGACAGGTTCAATCCCTCCTGCAGCGCATTCGCCATAGAGGTTATTTTCATCCTGGAGTTCTGATAATCGCATATTGTCGAGACCGTCTAACATCGACTGACAAGATAAATCGCCCATACCAGATTCATTGACCCCTGGAAGTGAGATATTCGGCGAGTCTAGAGATGAGAGTGACATCTAGCCGATTGAGGAATGGTTTATTCGTGAGAGGAGTTAGATATATTTTGCACAACAGTCCGCCGTTATCGTCCCCGTTGACGGGCGAGAACCACGTTGAGGTGCGATAGGGAGAACAAGGACTCTCGAATGTTAGGGGTTAAAATAGCAGTCATGTTCGCAAGACCTATGTTGAGAATTCTAAAGTCAGGGGAGCATACATAGTGTCGGGAATGAGGTACAGGGAGGCTGGGCGTGGTGACCATTGTGGTCGGAAGTCAAGCGCAGGGGGATCTCAATATGGACATGAACGCCAAGACCATGGCAACAAACGGGCTAAGCCGGAGATTTCTTATCTGGGACAGACGCCAGCTATTTTCCTCTTTCTTTCATACTATCATGGCCAATTTTCCTCAGTACCCAGCGAGCGTAAAATCATCTTACCGACGATGAGATCACATCACAATGATTACGATCCCGACCGTAACCTCAAAAAAAAATCACCACGACCTCCAAAGCAATGGTTCAGGTGCTCAGACTGGCACTTGTCTTCGAATTGGAAGACTCTGAATCTGTACAGGCATCATGGTTTAGTGGGCGACTCACGATTCTGTTTGACATGTCTCGCTCTTCTACTGTCCGCCGCGATGTCGACGTCAGCTGAGGAAGAAATGCTGATGTCTCTTGTTACACAGGGGCGCAACGTTTTCGCGCACTATGTCTCTACTTTCATTCTACACACAACATCCTTGGCCTTGGCTGAGCTGAAATGTCTTTGCCTATGAGTACCGGCGTTTTCGCTCCTGGTACGGCCGCTCTCGATTTTCGCTGCCTACACCGTATTTGGTTCGCCACTTGAAAGCGGGTTCTCTTGTCACTTGGCGAGTCCAAACTTCCTTCAACGGGTGGATCACGTAGCGTTGGACTTTTGTCTCTCAAATCGCATAGAAAGCTCAATTACTCAAGGCTTGCTCTGATGATGGATTTTTAGGGCTTGTGGCGGGTCACCTCAGAAACATTGGGCAATTCTGGGCAATGTTTTGACAGTAAGGCTCAGTAAACGGTTCAGATTCTTGAAGTTATCGTTGGAGCACTCTATCTCTGCCCTATACTTCAGCGCTATGGAGCATGGAGCGACCGGAAATTTCATTCGACGCCGCGGTGTTTCGGATTTCTGGTATTGCCACGGCTAGCGAAGACTCAGAGCATGCTATTGTCTTGAATGTCTTTCTCTATGGGCGTCAAGTCCCACCCATATTCCGAGACTACTGGCCACTGACGTTCAGTAGGCTTGGTGTCTACCGCTCAAGCGAATTCTGTCACTGCTTGGCAGGTCTTTGATTCCCCCACGGCCACTACACTCCGCATACACGAGCGCTTTTTCGACATGGCATTCTTCAAGTTCGCCTGGCTCAATAAAGAGGGGGACTGTCTGCCTTCGGATAGATATAAAAGGGCTCCCAAATTACCAGGATTCTCCAGACAGACACTTCATCTTCGTTATCTACTTGCCTACATTCATCACGATGCGTTTCTCAGTTGCTGCTCTTCTCCCTCTTGCGGTCCTTGCGGTCCCCGCTCTCTCCGCTTCCGTCCAGGCTAGGGACGGCAATGTCGACCACAAGGGAAATGACGGTGGAAGCAAGGATAACAACTACGGCAACAAGGGCAAGGATGGTGGTCGTGGCGACTGCACCTGGGAGCCGGTGTTCGAGCACAAGAATGACTTCAAGGGATGGAACAGGGGCAAGTATACTCCTTACGAGCACAAGGAAGTCACCAAGATCAACTTTGAGATCGGTAAGCGCATCTCTTCGTGTTTGTACCATGTCAATGACGTCTTCTCCTCAGAGTGCAAGAGCTTGTGCGAGAAGGACGACAGATGCAACTCGTGCCAGGGTACGTCTGATGTTTACTCTTCCTCCGGCATCATCTAACGCCTTCTTTCTAGCTTACTCACGTGATGAGAAAGATGACAAGTTCGTCTGTGAGCTGTTTGTCGAGATCATCGACATCGACACCTGGAAGGAAGACTGTGATGATGGCAAGGACGACAAAGACCACAAGGATGGAAAGAAGGACGACAGGAAGGACGACAACAAGAAAGATGGTAAGAAAGATGACAGGAAGTACTACGACACTTCTGCCTGGAATGCCCACTACGGATACTAAATCCGGCGAATCTTGTTATGGGTGGTGACAATGGACATTTGTAACAATATGCATGTATAGTATTGTATACCTCCAATGCAATTTGCATGTGGTAACGTTCAGTGTGGGTTCAAACTTGGCGGGGCATCTCAGTGCGCTCAAGAACAGTCGGTAATCTGGATTTTTTCTAAGCTACTCTGCTTGTAGGTTATTCCAAAGTGTGGCGATTGCCTCGAATGAATGAGTGAGCAGAAAGTATTAGAAAAATACCCTTCGAACGACTCTGACTTTTCAAAGACGAGGAGTCAAACCAACGCAGAAAAGCAATATCATCTATTTCGCCATATCGGCGAGTCTTCTAACAATACACGTTATGTCTATGGATACAATCTCTAGCTTTTACTCCTGCTGTTCTACTAAGCGCTCTAACCCTTCGCAACTCAGCAAGCCCCTCCAAGAATCCTCTAATCCGCCGATATCATGCAGCTCCATGTACGTCTTTATAACATCTCTACAGCTTCTCCGACAAACCAACCCTAGTGCCACAGCAAACGCGTTAACTCTCCCGACAACCAGGATCTTCCCTGACGCCGTCACGAAGAAATCCGATCGTGTCACAGTGGGTACGCCTCGATCGTTTTCCCCTTCGTCCTCGACGCGAATCACAACCCCATCCCAGTCCTCAACGTCCACCAAAGAGACATACACGTCTGTTCCCTCTCCCAATGCCTGTATACGCGTGTATTGACGTTGAGGCTCTCCCACAGCCCTGGGGGAATGTGCAAAATGTGTTTTTGCGCTCCCTTTGTTGCTGCTTTCGCTCTCCTTCGTGATAACCTTCCTCTTCACTACCCTTCGTCGTGGTAGGTTGCTCACATGTGGCTCGAGGTGTCCCTTGGATTTGACGGTGACACTGAAGTTGAGTTGTTGTGGGCGGCACGATTCGGGGCTGACAAGCGTCGTTGAAGATGTGGGTGAGGGGATCATCGTGGCGACGGTGGTCGTCGTTGGAACAAACAGATGGAGGTCTGCGCTGTGCCCGTATAATCGTTGATGGCAGCGTGTGGTGATAAACGATACAAGGGTGGTGAGTCGATGATACTAACAAGATAAAAGTCAGTCCACAGGCGAAAGATAGAAACAATGAGCGCACTAGTCTAGCAGAATATTGGTCCAAATGACGCGAAATCGTCAACATTTCATTGAGGAGCCATCGACAGCTAAGTTCTTCAACGACACTGGCTTGTCTACAAAGTCTTCTCAATTAACCATTGCAAGAGCGCGAATAGCACGGACAATACGCACTGCAACAGTCCTTCTGCAGCGCCGCTGACGTTATGTCCAGTGTCAACGCCCAATCTCAATCGCCGCTCAGATATCGTACTTGCTTGTCGCTGCAAAGCTAGGTGGTGTCGCGAGGAGAGTCGCAATTTTGAGAAAGTAAGTAAGCGGAGAAACTATGAAATACCTAAAATGATAAACTCGCTTCCGCTGCCGACTCGGGTGAAACCGGGGCACCGTGGCAACCTTCCCCACGGGGTAGAAAGTCATCTGACGTTCAACAGAGAGGTAACAATGTACTTAACAATATGATCAAACCGGCCTCGGAATTCAACGTTCAACATTTGAGTCTTCGAGTTTTCGACACAAAAATAATCTAAAACAAAAGGTGTCGTGGTAGAAGGGAATTCGGATACGGGGAATCGAACCCCGAGCTGCCGCGAACGTTGAGATACTGAAAGGCAATGTTAGCCGTTACACCATATCCAGAACACTTTAAGTATTTGGCATTTCTAAGTACCGACGCTTAGAATCACAACCACCTACTATCAAGGTCCTTTAGATAGGTCCTGCCAAATCGTAAGTATGTACTTAGTGTCCACGCATTTTTGACCGCTAATCAGTAGGAAAGGTGATGCGACAGACTTTGACGAACAAAGGCTCCGAGTCTTGTGGTCTTGACAGTGTGAATCTGTGGCTCACCAACAACCCATCTCCATTCCGTGACCTGATCTCTGTCAATGGTGTCGCATCCGCCAAGGATACCAGTCTCATCAATGATTACCTCCAAAGGGTGCATAGAGAAGTTCAGCGCCTCGAAGCCATCCTGAAAGAGGTGCAAGAGGAGAAAATCCGTCTTCAAAGCATTGCCGATAGCCACTCGGGGTTGATATCATCCTTTCGCAAATTCCCCCCAGAGGTTCTCGCAATAATTTTCCAGCACACGATCGCCGTCCCACCACCCCGTGATCAGAGTCCCTGGCTCCCTGGCGACATGACGCGCGTCTATACCGCACTTTGCACGCTTGGTAGTGTTTGCCGCGACTGGAGGGCGACGGTGATGTCGACACCCTCATTATGGGCACAATTCAACATTGGGTTACAGAGGAAAGAAGAGTGTGAAAACCCAGCGTCACTGCTGAAAATCATGCTGGACAGATCCCGCGGTGCCGATTTGAGCATCGGTCGCTCCGGTTCGATAGACGACGCCGTCGACAATCAAACCCTACGTGCTTTGGCCGAATGTTTGCTTCCTACAAGTCACAGGTGGAAGAGTGTGTCGATCGACACTGGCGGCGACAGTAAGGATCTGTATGAGCAGATTCAAGGTCGTCTCCCATTGTTGGAGCAGCTGGAGCTTTGTTCTACATATCCGTTTACCGTCTCTTGGAAGTATTTCCGTGCCTTCGAGGATGCGCCTCGTTTGCGGGAGTTGGCTCTGGGAAAAGGCCTGTCTCCTGTGCAAGACTTTCCCCTCCCCTGGTCCCAGATAACCTGTCTCTATATGAACCATCATATCACGCCCAATGATCTCTATGATGTCTTCTCCATTACTCCCAATCTACAGTCCCTGCGTCTGTCCAAGCAAGATGAGGAAGCATACAGTAGTACTTGGGACCCAGACAAATCCGACGTCTTTATTGTATGTCCAACTCTACGCCATCTTGATGTCGCAGACTCGGCCTTGTTCCGAGCTGCCACACTGTCCTCTTTGGAAGAAATCTCCATTGACCTTTTCACTGTTGAATCCGACGACGATGACAGTCATGGGGAAGACCTCTTCTCCTACTTCCTATATCGTTCGCAATGTCCGATGCGGAAGCTGACGATTCAACTGGGCGAGAACTTGAATGGTTTTGCAGCGCTTTTCGACCAGGCATCCAGGCTCACATGCTTGGACATCACATTGCATACGGTGGACTCCGCTTACTTCTTGTTTGATGCGCTTGTCACGACCGAAATCCTTCCTCAGCTTCAGTCTTTGAAGGTGGTATGTATAGTTTGGAAGGCCTACAATGAAGATGACGACGATGATCTAGGAGAGATTGTTGCTAAGCTGTTCTCGTCCCGATATATTTCATTGGAAGCTGACATGCTGTCGGTTCACGTCGAAGTGGTACTAGGCGGCAAGATCGTAGCCAACCCGTTGCGGCCCTATGAGCGCACACCAGACGGCCCGTTCTTATCAGAGCCATTCTGGAAATCTTTCGAAAACCATCTGAGAGATGCACCAGAGCTGCGTAGCTGCATGGTAACAGAAAAGAAAGAACATTGTAAGTTTCCTCGCTTGTACTGCAGCGATCCGTCTGATCTCATATGTCTTTAGGTGCCATGATGTGTGCGAAACCAGCCATTGTCTGATGTATGAGGCCACGGACTTATCCTACAACATTATTGAGTACTTACCCTCTGTATCTGCAAAGAAATCGATTTTGTGGGTATACCATACTAAGGTGATATTCAGTGACTCGGCGATGATGAAGTCTAGCTCACGCGCCGAGGAAGAACGCATCAGTAATACTTATCATTAGGTCTCTATAACCTCACCCCTACCGTAGCGTGTGTCTACGGTAGACTAGCCTGAAAGCGAATCCAGATCGTGAGGTTGCCTTCCATTCATGACGATCGGTGGTACAGGCCTAGTGAATCCTCACGCAAAAGTCAAAATGGCTACATTCCTGTACTGGACTGAGGATGATCGCAGAATTGCAGACTTAAGAGACATGAACCCGGAAGCCTTATTACACCTCTGAGGATAGTTCGTAGATACGAAGTGTTATAGACGGATACATTTCGAGTCGTGTAGAACAGACAGAGTTTGGAGCCTCGAATTGGAAGGATAATCAACAGGTAGGTCCGTCGCGTAATGATTTGCAGGATAGTAGTGGTTTCGGTGATCATGAAAAAACTTGAAGGAAAACTTTGATTCTTACTAGCGTGTAAAAGAGGCCACACGTTTTTACCATGATGTTGCCCTTTGGTCGCGATCGTCATTACATGATATCTAATGCGTGATGGCGTTTATTGTATGGCGTAGAATCACGATAGACAACACGCATCCTCATCGATGAAGGATCGCACAAGAAATGGTTCTACGTATACACATGGGAAACCTCGCTAGAACAGGACAAAACATACCACACACCACACTTTTTGTTCGGTGGTCGGTTCATGGTCGCATGAAAACGGGTTCATTTTCTCAGCCACCTGAAAAAACACCGTCCGTATTACGGAAAAAATTGTCCTCGAGTCCAACACCGAGTACAGCAAAACCTGCACGAGGACAACGACAACACCGATATACCCGTCATGACCTGCGGAGTGAGTGGGCTGAAAGTCGAGTGAGAGCGTCACTCGTACTGCTCTGCTGATGAAGCTTGATGAGCACTGGTCGACTCGGGGTTGTTCCTGTGCTGATGCTTTCTTCCTGTGCCACAAACGATCAGCCTGCTGCAGAGCTCCTCATTCCAGAAATTGCCTAGAGCGTGGAGGTCAAGCCGACATCAGAATTGAGATGCTGTAAGGAGCATGCATACAGTGCCTCCACATTAATCCGCCACAATCAAGGTTCTCGGCACACAAAAGGTTAGAATCGAGCTAGGGGGATGTTTAGTACGGAGGCGACGCAGTTATAGAGCGAAGGTCAAGCCACGGGTATGAAGGGAATGCCTTATACTGGCGCGGTATTGCTCTTGCTGCTCAACTAGAGAAAATGGAGTAAAAAACACAGACGAATCATTTAGCAGCTGAATTTGCCTACTAGAACCGTAAGAAATAGATCAGCCCTGCACGGGATACGACGAGTCGAACAGACGAAAATCGGCAGCACATTTTTTGCAGCCTTATATACAGACTCTTCCGTTCCAAAAATTAGGGTAAAAGGTGGCAGGGCAAATACGAAAAAGGCCTCACCTGGATGCAGCATCCCTTTAAACGCGCCGGCTGATGGTCGTATGCTGCGGCGACGAGCGTTGTGTAAGCAGCGGAGAAACGCATCTCTTTCGCTGACCACCATCACCACATACGACTACTATCATTCCATGCCTCGCTCGTCGCCAAGCACGACGAGCACAGCATGAAAGCTGCGAGTGGGCGTCTCGTCCGTACGTTTCTTCGTGGTGGTGAAGGCGTTCGACAGCCCGTCGGTCGGTAGTCGTCGTCAGTCTTCGTCCTTGCCTGCGACGCCCGGCATCGTTCTGTATGTTAAGCACGATGCAAAATTGGTGATCATGATGGAGATGGAGCAGATGGAGATCCGAAGGTCACGAAAACGTGAGCCGAGTGACAGAAGTAGGGACTTGCCTTTGTTGTCGTTTTCCCTTCTACTCTGCCCACGCATGTCGTTCTAGCTGTAACGACAAGGTTTCTCTATCTGCTCCATCTGTGATCATCTGGCCAGTAGAAAGGACGTTCAGTCTTCGTCGTCGGCCGTAGCGATCCCGTGGTGAATCATCTTTCTCACATCGAGTCACTGCACCACTTACCGCCCCTTTCCAGTCACCATGGACGAAGATGATGAAAGGATGCTGATGGATGACGACCCATGGCAAATCGTTGACGGTGACGACTGGTGGCGGACGTCGTATACGGCGGTGTCCTGGGCCCCTTCGACGACGACAGCCAAGAAGGTCGCAGTCCTACCACCGCTGACTGTCGATGACCAGTCCGCCATCCACGACGACATGGATCTGACCCTCAGCTGCTCGTTGCCCGGTGTCCAGGCAGCTCTCGGAGCTCTCGGCCGTTACGAGGCCGACGTTGGTTTTTACTTCTCGCAGAGTAGCGAGGCGATGTCAGTGTCTGATGCATGTCATTGCGACGGTATGAACACAGGCCGATGGAACGAACTCATTGCAGATTTGTTTGGGGACATTCCAACATATGCCTCGTCATCGTCTGCCTCGTCCCGTGGTACCCCATCACCATGTCCATCAGCGTCCACCTCTTCCGCCGGATCTACTACGTCCGCACCAAATACGCCTGCGACGAAGCTCAACGCCTCGGCAAACTCGTTCGTGCCTACGTTCGTCTACCCCGTTCCTCCCCAGAACCACAAAATCAAGATTACAAAGGACGACCAGGGTTTCTATATGGGGGTGGATGAGGTAGATGAACGGGATGAGATAGAGGAAGAGATTCGGAATATCATCGGATCTTACGAGGAGAAGGCCCACCGTGTCTTCGCGCCCTTTGCTCCAGACGAGCGCAAGTCGCCGGATTCTGACGACGATGCCTTCATCGTCAAGATGCCCAAGCGCCGGGTGCTGGAAGACTGACGAGGGTTGGATTGGATTTGGGGAGAAGGATAAGGTGCAGAGGAAGAAAGATCTCTTCGACGCTCTCACACGTCGGTGTCGCTCTGCGGTGCCGGACAAGACGTCGACAACTGAAGGGTGGATTGAGCCGAAGCGTCAGGCTTCCGTGGCGCCATCGACGACATCGCCAGGCTGGATAGAACTCGGGAGCTGCCAGTCCACCTCGAGATCCCAAGCCACCTGTGAAGGACGCTTCGAAGCAGGGGCAAGGACAGGGCAGGCGGTCGAGGCCGGCGCCCAAGACACATAAACGCGGCGGCTCATCAGTTTCCTCGTTCTCTTCGACATCTTCGCGTTCATCATCCCTGCATGCTCCTCTATACCCCCTTCCTTCCCGGTCTGGCTACCCCCCTTACCCTATCTTCAACCCCCCAGCGTATGTGTATCGACCGTACTTTTACGGACCGCATCCAGGGTACTTCCAACCCGTGATGAACTACCGCCCTATGGCTGGGACGCGCATGTGGTGATCCATCTGCATCTTTCCATTCTTCTTATTTTCATTCATGCATCTATACATATCACCACAGACCTGCATTCTTATGACCTTTGTTTTGTGCTACTTTTCTTGTTGCTTTCTTGTGATTACTTACATGACGAATATGCGAAAACCCATCCTTGTTTGATGTATTTTGTACAAGTAATATGAATTGAAGAATTACTTATGATTGCTAACTGTCGAAATAAATTACTTGGGTATACGCAGGTGGGCCGGGCCGGACAGGGCAAGCACAAGCAAATAACCGCGTCGCGTCTTCACCTTTTACTACCACATGCTGTCCCCATTCAATAGCTGAAAGGTACGCATACATCCAGCTGTCTGTTCTTGGATAACATTTTTTCTACTTACTGCAGATGAATTACTCGCAGAGAATCGACAGTCTGGTCAACGTCTTCGCTGATTCCATCTTCAGAAATCACCTGCACGATGCTGATTCTGTCGTCGGCCTGTGTCGAATACAACCCTGCATGCCCTCTCGGCAGCAAGTCCAGTGCCATAGCCCTATTTGCAGCATTCCACTCGAACTTTTGTCAGAAATTTTCGTCCATTGCTGCACCTTCAGCGTCGTCATCAACGACACCCATCTCATTGAGCCCACCGCACTGTATCTCTCGCAGATCTGCTCCGTGTGGCGCAACATCGTTATCTCAATGCCGAGGCTCTGGTCGATGATCACGATCCACGGCGCCAACGTTCACAAGCGCCCACTTCCCGCGAAACGTCTTTTGTGCACGTATCTCGCCCACACAGCCCAAGCTCCGCTCAATCTCAGACTCGTATGTGCATCAAGCACTCCTAGCCCGGAAGACCTTGTATTCCTCGATTTCCTGCGTACCCTTCTCCATCAGTGCAAAAACCGTCGCGTGTCTCTAACAACCGACTTTGAGAATTCCAGAGCAACGTTCATTGCGGCCTTCAATCTTTTATTCACCCCTCACGCAACAAACATTCACGCTGTCACGCTGCTTCCTGGACTGGGGCTTTTCGTCCTCTTTTATCCAGACCTGTCGCAGCTCACGGTGACAAGACCCACGTACTGGGATATGATTTCGCTCGCTTTGGCGAGTTCTTCGAGGAACGTTAGCCGAATTGACTTTGTAGACTGCTCAGTTGCGGATATATGCTCTATCGGCTCAGTGTTTCCCAACTTGACCCAGATGGAAATCCAAAATCCACTCCGCAGTGCCTCGTCCGATAACATGCGTATCCCGCTTCTTTTCTCTCTCACAATCACGCTTTCCAAACCTCGTCTTCAGCCGCTCAATGACATCTTCGGAACATTCTCTCTTCCCAACCTGACTTCGCTGACTATATGCGCTTCGGTTCTTCTCCCTGTTGATACGTTTATCGCTTTCCTGGAAAAGTCTCCCGGTCTGCGGGCATTGACCGTATCTTCGTGCGTCTCAAACTTGAACCTGGTCATCGCAGCATCGAAGAATCTTGCGGTGTTAGACATTTACGTGCTTGAAGAGTGTTTGGATGAGATCTTCGATGTTATCGGGAACAGCGGGCGGCCATCTGAAGCGATCGTACTGCGCATGGTTGAAAAGAAAGGTGAAGATGAAGTAGACGTGTCTTGTCCGGAAGATAAGGGTTTTTCCGAGGGCAGCCAGGACGACGAAGAGAGTGATTCCGAGGATGAACAGGACAACGACGACGGCTACGAATCAGACAGTGCGGAAGAATCGGACGAAGAGGAAACCAAGGCCGCCTACAAGATGGTCAGTACCGAGGTTATTCGCAACGCTCGTCGCAGATACCAGCATCGAATGCGAACATTCCGCGCTGCGGGGCGCAGGATTGCTATCTGCTGAAAAAAAAAATAGGTTACCAAAGGTATGTTAACGTCAATTTCACCTCATGCGCGTCTTATGTATGGTAGCAACCACGATGAAAATAGATTTCAATCTGACGAACAAGTTTTAAGCTTGCCGTCATATAGTGCAAGCCAAACACAAAATTCCCACGCCATCCAGTGTTGACTGAGTTCCATTTTTGGAATGCCCGAGTTCCTTTCGACTATCCATCCTCATTGAAACGTCAAGGTGTGTATCGCATTCCCCCGCTCCTCTTCAATGATGCTTTAGTAAAAGGGTCGAGCCTCTCACCATCTCCCTGGAAAGAACCTACGTTACTCACCCGAACCCCATAATGCGTCTGAATTCCCAATACGCTTTTTTCTCGCAAGTCTGCAGAAGTGTGTTGTAAAGGCTAGACCGACATTTGCGTAGACTCTTTTTTTGCTATTGGCTAGCATGCTCTAGAGACCCACGACGTGCTAGTAAAGGCAGAGTCTCACATCTCCCCCTCTCAGCCGAGCTCGTGCAGATGCAGCTCTCCTCTGCTTCGAGTGGTCCCCTAGATGTGGTTTTTCACTAGTTTCTGGGATGGTTACATTTTTCTATGCTAGGATAATCAGCGCTGAAGGCAAAAGACTAATCCTTATCTGCGTGTGGTTCCGTGCATAAATAATGCGGGTTCGGGCGATGTATGGAGCTTTCCCGGAGATGAGGGTGCTGTGAGATCATCCGTAGTTTTGCACTGATTTTTTTCTTCGGCTTCTTTTGAATTCTGATCTCACGCTGATTGGTTTTTTTTGATAGGCTCATCTTGCAGATAACGTACGAGGCGAGGTATCCACTTAATATTTTACGCATCCTTGATGTACCGGTACCGAATTCCAGTACTTGTTTCGACAATTATGTTCGGTCGCCGAAGTTTTCGGCGCCACGCATGAGTTGAACATTGAACGTTGAGCAACTCTGACTCTGACTCGGCGGGCGTTTGCATGGTGATGTGATGCCTGAATGTTATGAAAACGTCAACTCTATCAATGATAGTATGGCCTTGTTGTGAGTGAAGGTACATACTACATGGCGGAGGGCTTGCTGTGCGTACCCATGAATGATCGTTCCGTTTCTTATGGACTTACAGTATCAATGTAGCGTCTAATCGGCGACATGACATCACGGCCTGGAAGATTCTGACCATAGAAAAAGTCTATCGCAGCTCGACGATGGCGTTATAACCTCCGCGCAACTTTCCACCCAGCTCCAAGGAGCTCGAAAACCATCGTTACGCCGACCAAGTCCCGAGCGGGCCCCAACAGAGAAACCGCCCCATACCCCAAATAGGGAACTCTCCGTTGGTTGCCATACGACGAGCGCAGTCGTATCCGTCGCTACGCGATCTATTTCCGGCCAGGCAATGGAAATTCTCCGTCGTCGTTCTCTATTTCATAATATGCTGAGAAATGGGTCGCGCAGAGTACGTCTTCATCAATCCTTCGTTCACCACTTATACCAGCCCCCGCGATTCCTTGCTGGGTTTCCCTATACCCGTCGAGATTCCCCCCTCCCCGGCTGTATCTTTTTACTAAAGACTCGAAGCTCTAATCAGGCTGATTGTCTCACCCCACACTCGTTAATTCATGGCAGCGGCGGCGGTCCGCGGACACAACCTGCTTCAAGTTCTCCTGTGGCTCTTGTTATGCCAGTTCTCTTATGTTCACGCTTATGTCGCACCGGTCCCGGGACTCGGGCTCCTCCCTCGGAAGGCCATCGTCTCGAATTCATCTGGGATCGTCCAAGTGGTCGATTCGTCTACGCAGGACATCATCGCGCAGGGAGCGGCGACTGATGGAGCAGGTGCAAACTTCTCGCCCCCTGCGATGCTCTGGATAGGGTGCTGCTTCCTCATTGGCGTGCCCTTGTCGTTTGCTGGGATCAGGGGATGGAGACTCACGACCGGTGCTGGTGTAGGCCTCTCAGCGGGGGTTTTATGTAAGTCCTGTAGCTCGTCGCATCGCATACGCCTGGGACTGACGTTACACCAAGCCTGGGCCGCTATCAGTAACAGCATCAACAATAACGGCGTATCCGACATCGTGCTCACGTCAATCACTCTTGGGTTTATCTTCCTGGGCTGTTGTTTGGGTGCATTCGAGTTTGCGCGCCTAGGAGGGATCATCCTTATCGTACTCAATGGCGGTCTGGCGTTTGGGATCAGAATTGTGCTGTTGAAAGAGGGGTTGTTAGGCGGGAGCTCGCTCCATACCAACTGGGCGATCGTTATCGTCTTTCCCATACTTGCGGGGCTATCGATGATATGGAAGCAGAGGCCTCCTTTGGTACGTCTCTTCGCAATCAACCTGACTCTATTGGACCTGACATATGCATGCCGTGATTTGTAGCTTTTTGGATGTGCATCTGTCGGGCTGTTCTTAATGGCCCTGGGCATCGACCTTATAATTAACAAGCAAGACGGCATGAGTCGTGGACTACGCTACTTGTTTGATCGTAACACCGCTCATCTGGCAGTACGTACGCCGCCTTTCAGAGTCCTGTCCTCCAGTTAACAGTTCATTGACAGGACATTATGACTAACGGATACCACCCCAAAGTATCGACGCGGGTAATTGTGATAGCATCTCTAGTAGCAACGTATGTGTGTTTCTCCGACGTCTCATACAATCTATGTCTGATGACAGTCTCCACAGACCAATACTTGCTACCGCCCAGCACTACGTATTTCGAAAACCATTCAATCGCCACAAGGGTCCACCGAATGACGCGGAGCTCGCCATTAATTACCCAACTACCTTCGAACAAAAGAAAGTTTCAGACTTTTTCATTGACATGTGGCAACGAGGAAGCGCTGTCTTGGAGAAGCACCACAGTGGTAGTCGATTCAGCCTATAGATTCTCTTCGTCCGCTCTTTTCATATCACTCTCGCTTTTCGACCTCAACTGTACCAACACGCATCATCATCCATCTCTCCCATCTCCTGTCCGTAGATTTTCTTTACAGATACCCGCGCCTCTTCTTTTTCGCCTGAGGCCCTCCAGGTGAGGGCATTGGCGAGGTCATTTGGCGCCGTATGGTACATACCTTCGAACATCTTTTCGCATTACTACCGCAGTATTGTGATGGTCGGCCATCGTTATCTAATCCGAACTCCAATCCATTGTGCCTAGCTTTCGCCCTGATTTTCTGGCACGTAGTTAAGCGACGATACATAGTATAGACTCCATCTAACGCATACTGAGTTTCGATGGGACCAGTATCCTTTAAATACTTAACTTTGTGATACCCCGATGCATCGGCCACAACGTGTAATTCGAAGTTTAAAATCAGAATCATCAATACGTGTGACGCCTTCGTTTCCAGATTGACAACGCCAAGGAACCCGTTCAAGTTGATTGGGTGACTCCCACAGCATGGATTCGGTGCAATATGCTTGGTGACGCCACATTAGAAGGACGTGCCTGTCAATTATGCACTGTACGACGAATCCAATAGCCAGAGCCTCGCAGAGATGTGTGGGAAGATCATCAAGGTTCGGATCTTCCTGGGAAAATGAAGCGTCTAATCAAAGAACCACGTCAGAACATAACCAAAAAAACCTGATGGTACCATACGGACCACAGTAAGTACGACAACAGAAAACAAACAGAAAAAGTGGAAAGTGAAGGGTTTCAAGGCCCGCTCGGGACCGGAAAACAACAAGTAACCGGATTTGTTTGGTCCAAGCGCCAACAACCCAGCCAGGAATACAAGGGGACCCTGAAGGTACTCCCATCATCACCCGTTTTTCAAGATTCATCTTATAAATACCAGCCCTCAAGCATGCTAAAGGGCTCCGCTACTCGAGAGAGGCGGTCCTGGACCGACGAGGAGGACCGCCTGCTACGCGAGGCCGTTAAGAAAGGTGCGCTGCTGCCTCTGCTCTAAGCGGCACTCCGGCCCTAAACGAATGATATGTTTCCACCCAGAGGACCCCAACAGCGCGAGCCCGTCCAAGTGGTACGCGATCGCCAAACATGTCCCGGACCGAACAAACAAAGACTGCCGCAAACGCTGGTTCGCCAAGATGGCCTCGGACGTCGTCAAAGGCGGATGGTCCCCGGATGAGGACGCGAGACTCGTCAAGGCGATCGAGCAGTGCGGCACGAGGTAAACAGTGTTTTTATGCGTATGTTTCTTGGTCGTGACATTGAATTTCTCTCTTTCCCCCTCCCCCTTGTCGCGTCTGTTAGGTGGTCAATGGTAGCTGCAATGGTACAGAGCAGGAATAGCGACCGTTTGTCGAATTTTTTATTATGTGGCGCTTTACTCAACGCTCGCACGTCCAGAGTGTGCTAAGCGCTGGACGGATACCTTGAATCCAGCGATCGACAGGACTACCTGGACACCCGAAGGGGCAAGTCAATTAAAAAGTGACATCTTGACGTCGCTTACCATCCCCCTCACCCCCAGGACGCACTCCTCCTAAAGGCCGTCAGCGAACACGGCAAAGTCTGGACAAAGATCGTCAAAACATACTTTCCAGGAAGGACAGGCCTCTCGGCCAAGAATAGGTATCGCTAGTCTAACCTTTTATCTTATTTTTATATAGACGCTAATCAGCATCTGCCGTAGATACAACAGCATAACACGGGGTAACGTTGATTCGCGACGTAGTCAAGGTCACTCCGTTTCTGCGTCGGGTCCTGTACCGTACGTGCAGAACGTCCAGTCCTCGACGACGACGACGACGCCACCCTCGGGTCCGGTCGTCGTACACATGTCCCTTCCCCCGGCCCCGATACCACAGCTTCCGCCCGCCATGTACAACAGCCCATCCCAAGGCATGCGCTTACCCTTCCCTATATCATAAGACGACACATATGACCACAACCTTTAGAAGGAACCCACCCCTACCCACGAATGTAACTTAATCATCAAACACGAACGCAGCTATGTATGTTTGTACGTTGAAGAAATTGTAATATGGACACTTTACCATCACAATCGGTGATGCAGAAGACTGATGACTCCTTCTCCCGTGGTTCGGAGTGGTTAGCAACGATATTGACAGGTAGATGGCACTACTCCAAGCGTGATCGTGAACTCTCCCATTATAGGGTATCGAAGGGGCTTGTGGCTGAACGAGCTATCGTACTTCGTATTGTCTCGGTTTCCCGCACCGCTCAACTTGCATTTTACCTCACAATTCAACCCATTGAGTCCTAATCAACAACAACGGCAAGCGAGGGAATTGCCAAAGAGCATCTAAACTGTATACGAACAAATTATTTACACCAACAACCGGATTATACAACTGCTACGCTACAATATATCTAAAACATAAGATAGAACCCTCACGTATCTGCAAAGTTTCTAATAATTTCGCGCAACCCCACCTCCTCCTCAATCTTCAAACTCTCATAAGCATCACGTATCCCACACAAAAGGTAAAAAACCGACCTGTTGTCGAACCAAATCGTCGTCCTTCCCCAATGACGTGCCAAAAACAGCATCAATCTCCTCCAGCGAGACATTCGCCGTCTCTGGGACACAATATGTCGCCCACAAATACGCAAGAAAGCACGCAGTCGAGAAAATCATAAATGTCCCACTAAAAACGTCAGCATGCATATATGCGTCACCAAACGAAAAGTCGGCATTTACGCAGCAGAGTACTCGATAAGCATCGGTGTCACCAACCCGATAAGGACTACAGCTGTCAGCGCGGAGTGTTGGGTGGGTGGGGGTGCACTCACAGTTGTTGGTCCAATTAGAGGCTGTGGACAGAGCGACACCCTTACTCCGTATGGACAGAGGAAAGACTTCGCTGGGAAGTACCCATCCGATAGGACCGAAGGAGACGCCGTAGGACGCGGTAAACATATAGATGGACCTGGGCAACGATAAGGTGGGAGCATAGACATACAGGTGCGGGGACATACGCTACCGCAAACCAAGCTGCAATGGAATGCGAGGGCCAATCCACGCCATACAGGAGGATCTAAGGAAAGAGCTCATCGCTATGGATAAACTGGGGAAACCAAACTGACCAAAATGGCAATGGCAAAATGGGAACATGTCATTACCGCGGCTCCACCTAGCTGGAATTGAACGCCTAGTTAATAGCTTCTCTCACGCAACGCACCTCTCAATAAAGGTTTTCGCCCTAAACTGAATCAGAAATCAGGGAAAGTGAACGCATTCTAGATACGCACCAATTCGATCGATCTGTGAGATGGCTGGTATGACTGCAAAAAACTGAACAACACCAATGCCTCCGGAAACCAAGAGGGTGACTTTTTCTCCCGATAATCCAATGCTCTTGACAAGAATCGGGCCATAGTACAGTAACGCATTTATGCCGCTCCATTCTAGGATGATGTCCACTTCAGCTATCTCACAGACAAGACATTCGAACCTACGTTGAAATACCATCATGAGCACACCAACGGCCGTACGCGCCCGGTACTTCTTTGTGAAGAGCGCTCCCCAGGATCGAAGCTCGTCGAAAATTCCACGAGGCTTCAAGTCTTCACCATTGGGAGATGTTCGTTGAAGAAGGGTGGCTTCAACGCGCATCTCTAACAACTCGATCTGGAAGAACAAGTTGATTGGCTGGCCAAAGGAAGAACCGTGCCTGTTACCTGAATCAATGGATCTCTCTTGGCTTCTACGGGTGTTCGCCGTCTGAGCTTCGCCAAACTGGCTAAAGCTTCCTCGTACCTGCCCTGAAGAACCAACAAGCGAGGTGATGCAGGAAGGAATAGGCATCCGACACATAGAATGATGCCAGGAACGATCTGAACGCCTAATGGTATCCTCCAAGATGCTGAGCTGGGTACTGAGACGTAACACACATATCAGTGAGCCTATGATGGTAATGAAAGAAAAACTTACTTGAACGCGTGAAGAACCCGATCCAAAAACCACATACGACTCCCAAAACGATGGCGAACTGTTCCAGGGCCATAAGAGATCCGCGTAATTCGGGGGGACTGATTTCAGCCATGTATAATGGTGAGAGCATACTGCAGTCGCGATGTGTTAGCAATCACCGAGCAAACAAAAGATGAAACCCACCTTAATGCTCCTACGCCTAGTCCCCCAACGGCACGTCCAACGAATATATGATACAGTTTCCAAGCACCGCATTGGAACACAGAACCTATACAAAATACAACTGTATGGTATTAGTCAGACGAGAACCACCTGAGGCGACATAAACACACCGCATGCAATGAATATCGAAAGTCTGCGAGAGTGCCGGTCGGCAAAGAATCCTGATAACACAGAGCCAGTCAATGCACCAAACTCCAGGATAGCGGCTACAAAAGAGTGTCAGAGTCGTTCTGATGACATAACTTGAAGCTCAACTCATAAGGCCTTCCTGGAAGGGTGATATAGGCCAGCGCTCCGTAAAGTCCTTCATCACCAGTACATTGGCAATCTAACATTTTCCAATAAGGACGGAAACAAATAAAAAAAGACATATACATACCACGCCCTGGTCATACCCGAAACTCAGACCTCCAATACTGGCAAATATTACACACCAAAGTGTGTACTGGTTGCTGAACAATCCAGCGAGACCCTTCGGACCATAGGAATAGTTATATGCATGTCCATCTGGACGAACCGTCAAGCTGCCTCCATCTCGTAGTCGTGTCCAGGGTTCCGAGTTGGGATTAAGAGCCGCGTTTTCTGAATCGGACTCTGGGATATTGTTATAGTCTTGGTGGCTCGTCTGTCCGACCGATGCATAGTCAGTCTTCTGCAGGTATAATGAGAAGCTACTCACAGCGGTCATGCGATTGGGATGGGGCTATTGCTCCAGGTGGGGAGGCGACGGTGATGGTAGGAATGCAAGTGACGTTGGCGGCAGCGGCGACCACGTGCACAAAACGCGACGGTCTGATGGCCAGTTCCGAGCAAGGCTGCCGGTGACCGTCGTGATGATGGTCAAAACTCGAGATGAGTCGGCACGTGAGCACGCGCCTCTTGCAGCTAACACCAACGCGCTATGCCGATAGAGCGGACAGTCTACAGTCATCGAGTACATCCAAGGTCGAACACTCGTAGAGGCCTACTCAGATGGACTCCTACCGATGGGCATCAATAAAGCTATCAAGATTGAAGGGTCTCGACGTACTTCACAACCGTGACGAAGACCTTGTCTATGGAGATTTTTGCAGGCAAAATATTATGATTTCAGATGCGACGGGCGAAATCAAATTTATAGTTTTTGACTGGGCTGCAACTGGGCTGGGAAGGTTGGGAGTTCACGGTAGGATTCATTTTTCTTGTTGCATTTGTCGTAGCAATCGGATGATATTGCTCTCAAGGTTCTGGACGGCCATCACACTCAATATGCCGCAAAGGCATGAGTAGGGAACTTCTAACTGCCCATACTCCTGGTCACGATCCCAATCCTCATTGCCTACGACTTGCTGCTCGCAGGTTTTTTCAGCCCATTGATATAACGGGTCTTAGTTTCGACGCCTACTGGTCAATATACTTAGATCACCTAGCACCGCCAGATTCGTTCATTTTCGTCACACCGAGAGAAGCTCCGCCGATTGACTCGAAATCTCCACATAGGCTGGTAAAAATATCATTCCTATATGCTGTGACGAGAAGCCGGGACTAATTGTCAAGACATCCCAGAATAGTTTGAAGCACTGGTCAGCTGCAGCTCGGGGGTACTACAGGCGGCTAAAAGGTTATCTGATAAACTTGACCATTATCGTGAATTAGACGAACTGAAACTCGATGGAGGGTAGCTCAACACTGGGGCTTCAAGTTAGTGGGTGGTGTGCTTTGCCTTGAGCTCGAGTGACTTCACAACTTCAAAGACTACACAACGTAGCTGCGTTATAGACGGATCTCTGTCTTAGCGCCTTCCCCGCAGTCGAATTTGCCGAACCAATACGACGCTCGACTGATGCACCACAACTTCGATGATTCATTCATTGCTTCGTTCTTAGCCACCCTCTTCAAGCCGGCCTGACACGCAGCTGCCGAACTCGTAAAGAGCTTGACTAAACGGTTAATCGTTCGTGCAAGTCGATAGTGTATATAAAGGCCACTCTCAAGTAACAACTTGTATCCCAAACTACACTTTCATCCTCAATCTCCAATGGCCGAAACCGTGACAGTACTCAACAAGACCCTGCCTCCCACCACCCTCGTCGACTGGGAGCGATCCGATAGCTACCATAATTCCCACCTACTACAGAAAGACCAAACCCTCGACTTTACGCTCCAGAACAGCGAAGCAAACGGCTTGCCCACTATTGCCGTCAGTCCCGCCCAAGGAAAATTCTTATACTTATTGGCAAAGTCCATTGGCGCAAAGAGGATCCTAGAAGTGGGCACGCTCGGAGGGTCGGTGGGATAGATCTTAGTCCTTATTGAAGTCGGCTTAATATACAATAGGTACTCCGCGATCCACTTTGCGAGGGCGCTCCCGGATGACGGGAAGCTCGTCACTTTAGAGCTGGAAGAACACCATGCTAAGGTAAGCAGAATGGTTCTCGTAGCCATGGATCCAACTTACGCGTTATCCTTCCCAGATCGCCACAGAAAACATCACCAAGGCAGGAGTGGCCCCCAAAGTTAACGTCATCGTCGGCCCCGCCCTTGCCTCGCTCCAAAAAATGGCATCGGAACCAAAATTCGACTTTGTCTTCATGGACGCCGACAAGGCCAATCTCTCGAATTATCTCATAGAGGCTAAGCGACTCGTGCGGAAGGGAGGGGTTATCGTATGTCTAATCTATTTGTCGCCCTTTTCCTTGGGTTGACCCTGTATGCAGGTTGTGGACAACGTTGTTCAAAATGGACGTGTCGGAAACCCCGCTGATACTAGCGAGTTTGCCGCCGGTGTAAGGAAGCTCCTTTCTGCGTTGAAAGACGACGAGGAAGTAGAGGCGACTACTATCGGTACCGTTGGCGAGAAAGGATATGATGGTTTTTTATATGCTATCAGGAAGTAGCACATAGTATAGCTGAATTTTGTTCCACCAAATAATAGATCGCGTAACTGAACCTATAGTTCGTCCGGGTCAAAACTCTAAGATCATATCGATACAGGAGCCATGCGATGCCTGACGTTAGTGAGAGTTTGAGAACCCAAGTGCAGGTGATGGTAGGGATGCAAGTGATGGTGACCCCGTGCACCAATGCGCGCTTGTTTTATTTTTTGACTTGCCTGAACGATGCTCAAACGGGTCACCCACCTGGCTTTGGCCGCGACGTCATCGCACAATCTGCTCTCCGTCTAGATGCCAAACAGATGTCTCACTAGCCAGTGACATGCGTGAATTTTCTTTCTACCATCGCACTCAAAATTAAATCGCAGACCTCTGCTTCTACATCTACAATTTGTTTGTGCCAAAGCAGCGCGTAATCGTATGTCTTAGTGCTCCGATCTTTGATCGATAGAGCTGGTAGTGCGTACAACTTACTCTACTCTCCGTGCCGTACATTCCTTCTTCGCATGCATTATACACATCACTGAATTATTCATGTTATGATCCATGCTTGAGTATTACTTGTCATGGTCCCTTCTAGCATATCGCCCGGCTTAATATCTGAAAGGCTACCTGAAGCCACCAATTGCAGGTAGCCCACGACGTGCACAACCAAAGGCTCCGAGCTATCTCTTGCGACATTTGTTTGGTCCATGTCTACAATCGCGACATCCCCATTAATGTCCTGGGGACGGAAGATCAACGCTGGCCTCTCAGGTAGCTGGACCTCGGAAGTTGCACCCAAAACATCAAACTCGTACTTGATCTCACTCGCGCGATCTATAGCAAAGTATTTGCTTCCCACTGGTCGGCGACACGCAGCGCTATAAAAGATGAACCCTTTATACGTAGCATGCAAGCCTTCCGAATCGCATGTGCCAGGTGGTCCGAAGGACTCCAGCCGGAAAATAGGGAAATTGAGAAGAGACCGCGGAGCCCATCGATACGGAGCTCGACCTATTCTCTCCCAATCTCCAAAAACAATATCACTGGGAACGTCTCGCGTCATCTGAAGAAACTTGGCCATTCTACCATCCACATCCGGTATGTCAACCAAGTCTTTAACATCCATCCCCAAAGTAATCGCTAGAATGACCGCTTCATCTTCCATTTTACTCGTGGAGCGATGTTTCACAGCAAAGGAGAGAGATTGGAGAGCAGTTCTTGTTACAACAATGGAAAAACCACCTCCGAAATCGTTTGTTTCGACTTCGGTGCTCTTTCGTAAGACGGATAGAGGGGGTATTCTGTCGCGAATAAGCTCTCCGATGTCCTCACGACAACATACTTGCGAGACGAGCATTTCGGTTTCATCTAGCGCAGGCTGTATTGGTTCCGGCCTATCAAGCACCTGAACATGTAGCTTTTGCGCCAGTGCTGCCTCCTGCAGCGTCCACAGTCGTCGGGTCCAGCCTACAAAAGCCATGACAATATCCGACTCCAACGGTGATACTTGCTGAGTATCTATATGTTGGAGTTCCCGATCGAGGACCAATACAGCGTCCGCATGTCTATACGTGTTCCCCATTAACTCGATTGCCTTTTTCCTGTACGCACGAAGATGTTTGGCGACAGGAATACAGAGAGTGTCTATCCAAACAGCGGGCCGACATGCTTTCGACCCCTGCAGACTTGAAGTATGTTTACGCAGACGACGTATTTGACACAATGGGAGAGAATTTTCGCTGGGGTTCCCAAGTCCATGAGACCCTTAGACACAATCGTTCATGCCATTTAGATTATCACTATCAATGAATGAAAGAGAGTGACACTCACAAACGTGCGAGATCGCAACATAGTGATGGTCCTCGCTCACAGTAAGCTCATCGTCATCCTCAATGAAGACCCTCGGCACCTTCCCCTTCTCCAGAATGCTTCTCAGCTTTTCAGGATCCAAGACAACCGATTCGCAGTGACATTGCGGTCCCACGTGCGCTTGCACGTAGTGATCCTCGTTGATTTGATCTGCTAAGCACATAAAATCGTTGCATCTGCTGTGGTCCATCGGCCAGCGTGGTATACATGTGGCAAAAAAGTTGTAAGAGCCATCCATTCGTTCCAATAGCTTGCACTCGCTTCTACACCAGCCACTGGCCAGTAATTCTTTGCTCGCGAAATCCTTCAGCTCATCCCACTTAGCGGGAAACGACTGCTGGATTTGAGGATTCATCAGAAAGCGAATCTCCGACATATCGCATCGCCTCGATTTGAGCAACGTTAATAGGACTGCCCTCAAGGCGAGGCGTATCGAGAGGAGAACCTTGCATTCGGAGTATGCCAACGTTCGGGTTTCCACCTTTTTTGGATCGCCGTACGTGGAAATAATAGTCTGGAGAGACATGACGTGTTTAACGACATTAAGCATGCAAGCTATTCGGTCTGCCTGCTCTTTAGCGTTACAAGCATCCAAAGAGGCCAACCATTCGGTCACAAAGTCGTTCAGGACTGAGGTCGAGACCATGCTTAGTGGGTCTTGGACAAAGTTGACACATCTGGTTTCAACGCTTGAACCGCATAACCCGCAGATTGAGGACACCTCTGCGATTACACCAAAGAATAGCCATGCCTGAAGGAAAGCGACTTCTTCTGCAGGGGTCGAAACGCTTCCATCTATCCGATAGCATTTAAGTGTCAGCGAATCCTGAGGCCTCCTGGAAAGCATTTCTTCTGGAATAGATCGCTGTCGGCATGCATATTGGGAATCCAAGTCATGTAAATCCCAAATGATTTCATTGGGAAATTTCCGATGTTCTCCTTTGCCATCAAGCATCCAGCCTTTTCGTTCTGGGAAGTCCCAAAAGCCTCGTGGGTTGTAGTCGTATGGAGCCGAACGACACAGGTAAGGAACAGAGAATGCAATGAAATGGGGGCGAGGCGTATGTTTTCCGTTGCCCTTGAAGCTTGGGGTTGATGTACCTTGAGGTGGGCGTCGACTCCAAGTTTTCCGAATCCAAGCGGAAAGACCTATAGCAAGGAACGCGGAGAAGAGCAGAGCGGTGGTCTGCAAATGTATAATGTGAGGACATGAATGCAAAAGAGAAGACATAGATTACTGTCGAATAAAATGAGCTGCGACTAGGCATTTTGTACGTGTGTTCAGATGAAGAAAACGATAACGTCTATGACAGGATTGTCTTGGTGAATCTGAGTAGGTGAGAATAAAAGTCGTAGGATGTTTAATTGACTCACGGCGAGTATCCCTCGTTGTGGTAGACGTGCACGTTCTCATTCAGAGCCGGCATGGGCACCGCGCGCCATAATATTAACCAATACTAGTGCCTCACGAAGGCATCGTGGAGGTGCACGGGCAGGAGGAATCGAGTCACGTGCTCTAGCCTAACGTCCATATGAACCGAGCGCGCAAATTTTCTTTTCCAACCATCGCACTGAAGTCAAATTACAGACCTCTGACTCTACCTCCACGGTTGGTTTGTGCCAAAGCAGCACCTAAAAATACTCGTATGTCTTGCTGCTCTAATTTCACAATCTCGTTCGTCGTCTTCATGACGGAAACTCCAGAGGCTATCTATGTTCACACGCTCCTTCACTGCTATGAATAATCTTACTATCGATGCTTGCTTAACTCTCCACAAAGTTTTGTCTCTCTTCATCCTGCCCCCAATTACCTCACCTCGCGGACTCTGACCGCCTTGCGTTGCTGCGTACCCTGGAAGCCGATTCGCTGCCCCACCCCCAAAGTGTGCTGTGGTCATCTTATGACTCTAGACTAAAATATCCGGGGCATCTTCAGGATATACTTTCTACTTAGTGTTGCCACTAGCGTAGTTCGGCAGAAAGGATGTGCTGTGGACTGCTGCGCACTGCCTACCGATCATCTTCACCGTTATCGTTGATCAAGGGTTATCAGATAAGTGGTAACTGATTTAGACTAGGTCCCCCTGGGTCCCTCGAGAAGCTGTGCTGGCCTGCCTTCCAGTCCTCGGGCCAAGTAACAAACGGGGTTTTACCGGCGCGTGCAGACCTTTCCTTTCGACTCTTAGTAAACGGAGTCGGTGTCCTGCTGCTCAGTTCTGCCTTCATTTTGTGCTGCAGTTGCAAATGCAGGTACCCCCACAGTCCATACTATTTTCATCTAGAGTCCAGCGGCTTCTCAACTTCGAAAACTGCGCATGTATATTGGACGCAGTTTCAGTTAACACAAATCTCTGTTCAAGTGCTTTGCCGACCTTCGGTTTGACGAACAACGCACACCGTCAAGGACTCGTTCACTGCTTCGCACTCTTATCGTATGTTTTGAATCCGCGACGCACTAGCTGCGGAACTCGTAAAGAGGTTGACTAAGAATCGAATTCTGGTTAAATCAACACATGGTAGGCACTTGACGGGTTGTATATAAAGGGATTCTCACGGAACAAATTGTCCAGTACCACATTTCACTCGTACTATCATCAGCCTTCAATGGATCATCAGACAATGGCGAAACCACCTCGGCACAGAGACCGACCTCCCACCACTATCGTCGACTGGGATCGATCCGACAACTTTCATAACTCCCATGTGTTGCAGAAAGATGAAATCCTCGACGCTGCAATCCAGAACAGCGAGGCAAACGGCCTGCCAGCCATTTCTGTAAGCCCTGCCCAAGGGAAGTTATTGTACCTGCTGGCAAAGTCCATTGGTGTGAAAAGGATCTTGGAAGTGGGTACGCTTGGAGGGTCGGTGGTCTATCTTGGTCCTTCGCGGCATCATCTGAGTAATTGCCAGGTACTCTACCATCCACCTTGCGAGGGCGCTCCCGGATGACGGGAAACTCGTCAGTTTAGAGCTGGATGAGCACCATGCCAAAGTTAGGAGCCTGGTTCTCGCAAGTCATGGACCTAACTTACGCGTTATGATTGCCAGATTGCTACAGAGAATATCACTAGGGCAGGATTGGCTTCTAAAGTCAATATCGTTATCGGCCCCGCTCTTGATTCGCTTCAAAAGATGGACTCGGAGCTGAAATTCGACTTTGCCTTCATCGATGCTGATAAGACCAACATGCTGGAATATTTCGTCGAAGCGAAGCGGCTTGTGCGCAAAGGAGGATCTATCGTATGCTGATTTTTTCGTCTTCTATTTCCTTGGCTCAAGAACATTGACAGTACGTGGACAATGTTGTTCAAAATGGACGGGTTGCGGATCCCAATGATACTAGCGGGTTCTCCGCCGGTGTGAAGAAGTTCATTATTTCATTGAAAGAAGACGATGAGGTAGAGGCGACTACAATTGGCACTGCGAATGGCAAAGGGTATGACGGATTTTTGTATGCTATCAGGAAGTAGGGGTCGGGAAACGAACTGCCAGGCCGCATGCCCAGAACTCAATTTACTATCTGTATTACATTGTTTCAACTCGTGGCTTGCTTCGACTGCTATTATGTACCTGATTTGCAGAGAAGATAGTCAAATTGTATGTGTAGAAGTTTGATTCACGTGGCACTGTCTTGCGTGATACTCGCAATGCTGCATGTATTTCCCGATGTTGCGGTACCTGTGACGGTGAAGGGCTGCGTCGACAATATAAGCACGATGGACCACCGAGTAGTAACAAACGTCTTACATAGCTTCCAAGATGTGGCCATGACCCACACCACCCCGATGCGGCTGTTGTAGCAGTGATCTTGATGTTGTTGTATATGATCGGCCCGAAATCGAAAGCAACATCGTACAGCTGAGTGCCAAATGAATAGGAAGAAGACCGGAGAAATTTACGCGCATACCTCGACAGCAAATATGGCACTAGACGAAGGAAGAGGTGATGAGAAGGAAGAAAAATGGCAAATGGCAAATAGATACCGATTCATAGTGTTTCCTGTGACATTGAGTACCGTCGACGCAGAGTTGGAGCCAGATGAGAGAGTACACGTCCATTCGGTCCCACTCTGTACAAGCAACGTTCATATATCTACATTTTGAGAGGCATGCAACTCACGACGCTAAACTCAAAGTGCACTGTATCCCCGGGGTACACGTTGAATCCGTTTCCCCACGAGAGTGAGGGGGTACCATAGAACCCATCACCAATCCACCATGTTCCGCTTCGCCCGTCGAGCACGGCTTGGAGCACGCCATTGTTGGATTGCAACCCTGGCCAGATGTAGGGTGTACCTCCGGGCGTCGGCAGGTCGGGAACGAGCATATCACCAGACATGGCCGTGAATGTGCTGAAGAAAACAGACGTTAGAATAGAACTAGAAGGAGATGGTAAGTGGTATACGTAGCATCCCATTCGACGGTATACCAGTCGGCTGCCGCTGCTAGGGAGAAAACACAGAAGAGGACAAAGAAGTATCGCATCGTTTAACAGCTGCCACGTCCATCTCCATTGACTTTATGGTGGATAAGACGGGCCCGGGCCGTCAGTCATATGCAACGTCCATTCATACGCGTGATAACATCGTGGTTGCATTCCTTTGGATGTTCCTCGGAAAGATTGAAGATATATCAGTTCGACGGAGAATCTGGAAACACAAGCATAGATCATATCCGGGCCATTATAATCTTTCTGCAAGCCCACGAGGCAGAAGATAGGCATTTCTAATCCAAAACGCGAGAGGACAGGCCTGCCTGCGAGGATGTGATAAAGGCAGCTTTCCGGGCTAAGCCATGAGTGTCCCCTGGGACTGGGACGCATGACCGCCGCGTTATCGGATCTGCGATTTCCCCAGATCTGAGCACCGACTGAAACGCCTGTAACACAGCTGTGCGAGAGGTTAGTCTGTTACTATCCAAGAATATCACAAAGGGTCGTCGCAAGCGTATTTGAGATGTGTGCATGAACATTAGTGGATCCATCGAGCGCCGAATTTTCAGTGGCATTGGCATTCAAAACCTAAACGGAGCGAAGATGTAGAATGTAGACGAAGAATGTCACCGCTATTCCGTGTGCTAGTACTGCGGTATGGGCACTTCCATTATGGAGGAAAATTAAACGAGTTAACTGTTGTCCGGGTGATGGAAACCGATGCTTGCACTTTGAGACCAGCCAGCGAACAGATGAATGAAGCTACATTAGCATGCGTGTATCTAGAATAGCCTTTTTTCCAAGCTCTTTTCAAAGACAGTCAGGAATGTAGTGTGTAGCGACTGAACATTGAAGAACGAGGCGTGTGATATATTCCATCTCGACCTAAACAAATAAACCGCGGCCCAGTTGCGGACTCTCCTTGGACCTCGTTAAAGCATAAAGTTATGGAGGTATCAAGGAGGTACACTCATAGATGGTTCGGTCCAGCCCCTAGTGCAGGGACACAGATGATCTCCTACCAGACGAAAGGTTCAGACTTGCACTTCGTCCTTTTCTCGACGTCGAGGGTATCGAATATATTGATATATACGACCCAAGAAGCGCCGCGCCGTCGATTCGCGCGGGTGCATCCGAGTCTAGATCACCAGTTATATTAGATTTTGGAAAGACTAGGAAGACTACTCACCGAGTAACGAACGTCCGTATTCATTGAACCAGAAAAGAACCCATCAAGCTCGTCCAGGACCAAACGAATATTACTCTTCACTTCGTCGATGGCCTCGGGTTTAAGGACTTCGAACCCACACCTCGTCCATTTCTGCTGTTTGACGAAAAATTCCCTTCCATCATCTTGCAGTAGATTTCGCAATTTCCGACGGCATGGATCCCAAGACGGATCTGAGGGTCGAAGATTTGCCAGTGCTCGTATGTCGCCGCAGATGTCTCTCGATAGTCGAGCCTGTGGTGCTACGGTACTGGCAACTTCACTGAACACGTTCCACCCGTTGGTAGCCAAAATGCAACATGCCAAAAAGAGATTATCGGGCTCGTGAAGATAGTCCAAATGACGCTGGATCTCGAACGATGCATGCGATGCTGCAAGCCCAGTAACATATCCGTTAATAACACGGACTAGCGATGGACGGAGGGAGTGGCCTCCGAAAACATCTAGACATCGCGTCTCGAGGAAAACGTCGTAGACAGTTTGTACACCATGCCTGAGACCAAATCCTAGAATATCGCACATGGTGTCGAAGGGTGCATGCATAATCCAATAAGCGTACGGTGCATCGTACTGATGGATCAGGGATTTAACCAGTGGTCGTAGAGCGGGCCAAGAGTTATGCCTTGGACGTAATGACGAAGTCCCAACCATCATCGAATACATGTCCACCAGAGATATTTGAGGACTCGTTTATTCAGGCTCAACCTTGAAAACAGAGCTATAAATGACGATGTCTTCCACGAGATCGGAAAGTGCGGCGATCTGTTCATCAGGCAGATCGTTCAACACGATATGGCGCTCAAGGCAGTGCAGTACTGTTACGAAGGTCTGTTGGGTGTCGATGTCAGAAGAAGACAGGGAGATCCGATGGAGTAGATATCGAACGGTAGCGAGAGTCAAAGTAAAGGTAGTCGGAAATGATGCTTCATCGGCCAATTTATCAAACGCTGAAAGCATGTTTAACAGGTTGGCTGTGAATTCTTCGACGAAATATTCCTGAGCCGCGGTTCCAAAGTAAACGCATGGCGACGTGCCTGTTATCATCTGTGTGATCAAAGGACCGATGTAACTTGAACTGCACAGATGCATAGGAAAAACATCCAGTGAGTCGAGGTCAATCGGGGCGAAAGCACCGTCATCTTTAGCCGTCCGCATGAGCCCAAGCCAAATGACTGGAGGTAGCATCACTGGATGTGAGTGTGTTACCAGCCGGAAAAATGCCGTGGAAGTCAGTGAATCGGGTGGTTTGTATATACTCCTCTGAAGCGTCTCGTTCGCTTGGACAGCGACGGTGAGTCCCTCGTCGGCGGCGGCAACAACGTAAATTCGTGATTTGGTTTCGTTAAACAAGTCATTATCCAGGTATGGGATGAACAACTCGAAGCGAAGTAGACGCTCGACTTTGGATTCCATTCCCGGCCATGGCTTGAAGGAGCGATCCCCTTGGTACTGCATGCAACCGTGAAGCAGAAAAAAGTGGGTTTCACGGATGTGTCTGGCTTCTCCAAAGACTGTCTTCACTGCAGCCCTTGCTGACAGTGGTAAGCCGCCGATGGACTGGATCGCAATCTCACGTACTGTAGAATTGGACGAGGATGAGAACAACCATTGTAATGCTTCCACTGATAGAGTTTCTGACTCGTCCTGCACTACTCCTCTTTCCAGATCATCCAATGAGCTGACCTTCACCTCGGGTATGATATACCGGCAGGAAAAGTATACGAGATCCGACAGTGGCGTACGGTAGGGGCATTGCGGATATAGAATAGGTAGGAAGATAGTTATCAGATACGTTACGTATGCCGCCACAGTGCCTACACCGATAACCCAGGAAAGGCCGGGTCGAAGTGGTACAAGGAATATGGTCAATCCAACGAAGAAGATCCCTAGCGCGAGATGCATGAGACCGGGGAGAAGTCCAATGATGACGAGGACGTGCCACTTCTGAAATCCCCCGTAACGATATTGTCGAACGTGGCTTCGCTCTTGAGGCGTTCCTGATGGGAGGGCGAGGTAACGGTGGAGCCACTGTTTCACGAGCATGGCAACCAGAGCAGTGGCTAGACTAAGGGAGAGGCTCGTGAACCATAGCCCGTTCACCCAGACGCCTGTAGTCGCGGGAGTGAACTTGGTATATGGGCTGAGAGAGGAGAATGGAACGTTGTCGAGAGAGGAACCGTTCGCGATGGCGCGTTGAATGAGAACCATTTCGAAGAGAAGGGATGCCGATACCTGAGCATAGTCTGCCTGCAGGTTCTGGGATGTCTGTGCTATAAAGGTTGTCACCACGGCTGAGAAAAGACCAGCCTGACATGTCGTCAGCGATAAAAATGGTGACAAGAGTTCGATACTCACAAAAACAAGGAGCACGTCGACACTGTCCCTCGATTCCCTGACCATCCTGACGTCGTGATTCGTACTCTCGTCCACGTATGTCCTCCATACTCTCGCATTTGGCGCTGTTTCTTCATAGATTTTATCTTCGGGGTACTTGTCCTCGTAGTTGTATGGGTCATTGCCTATAGATAGCCTTCATTAGCCATCGTTGTAATACCAAGAACCGAAGCAAGAGCAATGATACCTGTCTTTAAACCAGTATCTTGCTTGGACTTCTCTGCACCTCTATCACCCTTGACGCCGGCTGCTTCCTGTATTCCTGGGCTCAACAATGGTTCTACCCCATCTGAATCGACATTTTCTTTGCCAGTCTCCATTTCCTCTGGCTTCTCTTCGTTGTTTTGATGCATTTTCGAGCTATTGTTCTGTGACGACTGTTCTGGGCAGTCCTGTACATTGGAGATACCTTCAGAAGAGCGTCTGCTGGATCCTTCGTCGACTGGGTGTTGGGAAGACATGATTGTTCCACGGCTACCCTGACGTTACAGATGGAGATGAGAAAACCATCCTGTTTAGCGCCGGGTGTCGTGACTCTCCTTTTTGTATGTGGCCGGCTGGATAACATGATGGATTGAGAGAAAGGACAATGCCTGCCGGCTAGGAAGGCTGTGTTTCTTGCGACGCGGTAAACCCTTGACTTGCTTCCGCCAAAAACTGGGTCAGAAAACCTAGAAAAGCACGTCGCGCATCTCACCGACCAATACTGTACAGGATTTTTACTTTATTCGGGCTGACTCCTGTGCATGGAAGCGTCCAAATTCAACGCCATGATGATGATGGCTACCTGTGTGCGGCTTTATTAACGGGTTCGAGTCGGAGGGCACAAAAATTCTTGCCGTCAAATCCAAGTGATCCTGTTTAGAAAGGGCCACGGAACACGGTATGTTGGTATCAGACGATATGCTGGCAATACAGATACGTTGGAAAGAGTGAAAGGGTCGATAAATGTCAGTCAAGTAAATGGGATTGAAGACATTGGTGACGAGGGTAGTCGGTACATATACCAAGCCCGAGCGAGGTTGAGTCTGCGTGGTATCGGATAAAGGTCCGAGGGCGTGGGAATAATGTTTGCCTGAGTTTCTCACTACGATGTTACCTCATCTCGCCTCCTGGATCGCGTCGGAATAAGTAATGCAGGATATTCACTGAGCATGTACGAAATCACGATTTTCTACGACACTGGCTCGGTAATCTCTCGCTCTGACTGGCTATTCATTCAACCAAGAAAGTCCGCCCTCGATGAGCATGGCACGTTTGTTACTCTGCGTTATCTCACCGGATCGGCATTCCTTATAAGAGACGCAGCGCCAATTCTTTGCTACAACATCCGAACACGATGGAGTGTCCCGATACATGAATTGACGATCCTGTTCAAGCTGTTAGGATGGATGTGACGAAGGGTAGGTCACGGAGGACTAGCTTCGAGGATACGGAGATTCTCGATGGTGTACAATGTAGGCCCCAAATCATGGCTATAGGACGGTATCCACTGATGGTAGATCCTCGATGTAGCACGGAGGTGGAAGATGAAGTACGTACGACGAGTTTCCATGATTATTGTAAGATCTCGTTCCCCGACAAGTGCTTGAAGTACTTCCGTCTGCCGCCTGCGTAGGATCTCTATCTCAAACCAGCGCGGTATATTCTCCTCTAGATACACCCGATTTTCCTTGAGTATCTTCTGATTGACTTTTCGAATCACTAGACCTATAACCGCTGATCGTCATGAATGGAAGATCTGGATTCACTTTCAGGGTAGTCTCCCGTACACACCCGCTACGGTAAGGGTGGGGTTGTAGAGACCTAATGATAAGTATTACTGATGCGTTCTTCCTCGGCGCGTGAGCTAGACTTCATCATCACCTCACTGAATATCACCTTAGTACGGTATACCCACAAAATCGGTTACTCTGCAGGGTAACTACTCGAAAATATTGTAGGATAAGTCCGTGGCCTCATATATCAGACAATGGCTGGCGTCACACACATTATGGCACCTAAAGACGTATGGGATCAGACGGATCGCTGGAGTACAAGCCAGGAGACTAACAATGTTCTTTCTTTTCAGTTACCATGCGGCTGCGCAGCTCGGGTAGATCTCTCAGATGGTTTTCGAAAGAGTTCCAGAATGGCTCTGATAAGAACGGACCGTCTGGTGTGCGCTCATAGGGCCGCCGCGGGTTGGTTACGACCTCGCCGCCTAGTACCACTTCGACATGAATCGACCGTATGTCAGCTGCGAATGAAATATATCGGGATGTAAACAGCTTAGCAACAATCTCTCCTAGATTATCGTCGTCATAGTCACTGTCGGACTCCCAAGCTATGCATACCACCTTCAAAGACTGAAGCTGAGGAAGGAGTTCGGTCGTGACAAGCACATCGAATAAGTCGTAAGCGGAGTCCACCGAATGCAATGCGATGTCCAAGCATGTGAGCCTGGATGCCTGGTGGAAAATCCTTGCAAAATCATCCAAGTTCTTGCCCAGTTGAATCGTCAGCTTCCGCATCGGACATTGCGAACGATATAGGAAGTCGTAGAAGAGATCTTTCCCCTGTTTGTGATCGCCTTCCCGTTCGGCACGGGCAGAGAGAAAGCCAATGGACATTTTTTCCAAAGAGGGCAGTGCGGCGGCTCGAAGCAGGGCTGGGTCCGCGACATCAAGATGTCGCAGAGTTGAACATACAATAAAGACGTCGGACTCGTCCGGCTCCCAATTACTAGTGTCGCCTTCCTCATCTTGCTCAGACAGACGCAGAGACTGTAGGTTAGGAGTGATGGAGACGACAGCATAGAGATCATCGGGCGTGATATGATGGTTTATATAAAGACAGGTTATCTGGGACCAAGGGAGGGGAAACTTTTGCACAGGAGACAGGCCTTCTCCCAGAGCCAACTCCCGCAAGCGAGGCGCATCCTCGAAGGCACGGAAATAATCCCAAAAGACGTTTGACGAATTTATAGAACAAAGCTCCAGCCGCTTCAATAATGGAAGACGGCCGTGAATCTGCTGATACAGATCCCCGCTGTCGTCTTCCGAGCCAATGCCGATCGACGCACTCTTCCACCTGTGACTTGTGGGAAGCAAACATTCGAGTAAAGCACGTAGGGTAATTTGTTCGTCGACAGCATCGTCTATCCAAACGGAGAGGCCGATGCTCAAATCGGCATCGCGGGATCTGTCCAGCATGATTTTCAGCAGGGGCACCTGGTTTTCACACTCGTCGTTCCTGTCAGTCCGTAACACAACGTTTAAGTGTCCCCATAACGAGGGTGTCGACATCACCGTCGCCCTCCAGTCGCGACAAACGCTACCAAGCGTGCAAAGCGCGGCATAGACGCGCGTCATGTCGCCAGGGAGCCAGGGACTCTGATCACGGGGTGGTGGGATGGCGATCGCGTGCTGGAAAATTGTTGCGAGAACCTCTGGGGGGAATTTGCGAAAGGATGATATCAGCGCCGAGTGGCTATCGGCAATGCTTTGAAGACGGATTTTCTTCTCTTGCACCTCTTTCAAGATGGCATCGAGGCGCTGAATTTCTCCATGCACCTTTTTCAGGTAATCGTTAACGAGATCAGTGTCCTCGGCTGAGGCGACACCATTGACAGAGATCAGGTCACTGAACGGAGATGGGTTGTCGGTGAGCCACAGTGGTATACTGTCAAAGGCACAGGATTCGGAATCTCTGTTCGTCGAAGTCTGTGGCATCTACTGATTAGCTGGGTCAAGATATGGGTACCAGACAGATACTACTCACCATTCAGAGGAAGGAGTCTGCAAACGAGTAGTGGGAATATAGGTTCGGGGCCATGCAATATATACCGGGTATCCCCTTCCAAATCTGAATACAAAGACTTTTGAAATTTCCAAGCATCATTGTTCTCTGTTGAGTGTTACAAATCACCTGCGCGCACGCTGGAATGGAATTGATTTCGTATACATGATGATCCAGTGACCAACTTATCGTCTTTCATTCATTTGCGACGACTGTCACGGTTGGCTTCGATTCCAACAAGTGAAGACGACCTCGAATTTGCTCATAAACGACCACCGTCTCCGTGTCAACTTCGATCGACGCATGCTTCCACCTGTAACTTGTGTGAACTAACAACCCGAGCAAAATAGGTATGTTTCTTCGCCAAGACTGCCAAACTCGTCGAAATCCTTCAAACTGTAGCCGAAGCTCAAATCAGCCTCGCGAGATCTGGCCAGCATGGTCTTCAACAACGGTTGTTGGCTTTCACATCGTCCATACGATGGCACACCAATGCGAAATTGAGCACATAATGAGGTGTCCACAACCGTCGCCCTCCAATCGCGGCAAACAGTACTAAGCGTGCAAAGCTCGGGGTAGGTGCAATTCATGTCGCCAGGGAGCTATCTTCAAGCGGTGAGATGACAATCGTGACCTGAAAAATTGTTGCGAGAACCTCTGAGGGGAATTTGCGAAAGGACGACATCAGCGCTGAGTGGCTATCGACACCGCTTTGGAGACAGATCCTCCCCTCTTGCACTTCTTTCAGGATAGTGTCGAGGCACTGAATTTCTCCACGTACCTTTTGCTGGTAATCGTTAATGAAAATGGCATCCTTGGGGAATGCGACGCCATTGACAGATCAGGTCACGGAATGGAGATGGGTTGGTGAGCCAGTGTCCTACAGGACTGGGAGCCTCTGTTCGTCGAAGTTTGTGGCATTACAACTCCTACTGATTAGCTGAGTAAGAAATGCGTGGACACACAAAGCATACTCACCATTCAGGAGGACCTCCGCAAAGGAGCTCAACCTACCGCAAGTAATTACACATAATAAGGACTGAAACCTGCCATTACTTGCTCGGTTCGGATATGTTGCAATGGCTAATAATGCTGCCTTTTAAGTTCTAAGTTTTTGCGGCAGCTCGGGGTTCGATTCCCCGTATCCGAAATGTGCGATCAGAAATGAATTTGATCATTTTTGTGTCGAAATTCTGAAATGTTGAACTTTGGAGGCCGGCGGCTGAATCAGATTTAGCATTGTTACCGCTCTGTAGACCGATTTTCTACCCCGTGGTAAGGGTGCTACTGCCCCGGTTTGGCTCGAGTCGGCAGCGGAAGCCAGTTTTCATTTTATGTATTTCATATTTTCGCCACTGCTTCCTTTCTTAAAATTGCGACTCTCCTCACTACTCACGACACCACCCTAACTTTCCAGCGACAAGAGCACTACGAAAGTACGATATCTGAACAACGATTGACCTTAGGCGTTGACGCTGGACATAACGTCAGCGGCGCTGCAAAAGGACTCTGTTACAGTGCGTATCGTCCGTCCTATTCGCGCTCTTGCCTTTGTTAACTGGGAAGACTTTGTAGAGAAGCCGGTGTCGCTGAAGAACCTAGCTGTCGATGGCTTCTCAATGAAACGTTGACGAAGTCACTGCCTTCGGACCAATATTCTACTAGGCTAGTGCGCTCATTGTTTCTATCTTTCGTCTGTGCACTGACTTTTACCTTGTTAGTATCATCGACTCACCACCCTTGCATCACTTATCACCACACGCTGCCATCAACGATTACACGTTCACAGCACAGACCTCCATCTGTTTGTTCCAACGACGATCACCGTCGCCACGATGATCCCCTCACCAACATCTTCAGCGACACTCGTCAGCCCCGAGTCGTGCCACCCTCAACAACTCGACTTCAGTGTCACCGTCAAACCCAAAGGACACCTCGAGCCACATGTGAACAACCTACCACGACGAAGGGTAGTGAAGAGGAAGGTTATCACGGAGGAGAGCGAAAGCAGCAACAAAGGGAGCGCAAAAACACATTCTGCACATTCCCCCAGGGCTGTGGGAGAGCCTCAACGTCAATACACGCGTATACAGGCATTGGGGGAGGGAACAGACGTGTATGTCTCTTTGGTGGACGTTGAGGACTGGGATGGGGTTGTGATTCGCGTCGAGGACGAAGGGGAAAACGATCGAGGCGTACCCACTGTGACACGATCGGATTTCTTCGTGACGGCGTCAGGAAAGGTCCTGGTTGTCGGGAGAGTGAACGCGTTTGCTGTGGCACTAGGGCTGCTTTGTCGGAGGAGCCGTAGAGATGTTATAAAGACGTACATGGAGCTGCATGATATCGGCGGATTAGAGGATTCTTGGAGGGGCTTGCTGAGTTGCGAAGGGTTAGAGCGCTTAGTAGAACAGCAGGAGTAAAGGCTAGAGATTGTATCCATAGACATAACGTGTATTGTTAGAAGACTCGCCGATATGGCGAAATAGATGACATTGCTTTTCTGCGTTGGTCTGACTCTTCGTCTTTGAAAAGTCAGAGTCGTTCGAAGAGTATTGTTCTAACACTTTCTGCTCACTCATTCATTCGAGGCAAATGCGACACTTTGGAATAACCTACAAGCAGAGTAGCTTAGAAAAAATCCTGATTACCGGCTGTTCCTGAGCACACTGAGATGCCCCGCCAAGTTTGAACACACACTGAATGGTACCACATGCAAATTGCATTGGAGGTATACAATACTATACATGCATATTGTTACAAATGTCCATTGTCACCACCCATAACAAGATTCGCCGGATTTAGTATCCGTAGTGGGCGTTCCAGGCAGAAGTGTCGTAGTACTTCCTGTCATCTTTCTTATCATCTTTCTTCTTGTCGTCCTTCCTGTCATCCTTCCTGTCGTCCTTCTTTCCATCCTTGTGGTCTTTGTCGTCCTTGCCATCATCACAGTCTTCCTTCCAGGTGTCGATATCGATGATCTCGACAAACAGCTCGCAGACGAACTTGTCATCTTTCTCATCACGTGAGTAAGCTAGAAAGAAGGCGTTAGATGATGCTGGAGCTAGAGTAAGCATCAGATGTACCCTGGCACGAGTTGCATCTGTCGTCCTTCTCGCACAAGCTCTTGCACTCTGAGGAGAAGACGTCATTGACATGGTACAAACACGAAGAGATGTACTTACCGATCTCAAAGTTGATCTTGGTGACTTCCTTGTGCTCGTAGGGAGTGTATTTGCCCTTGTTCCATCCCTTGAAGTCATTCTTGTGCTCGAAAACCGGCTCCCAGGTGCAGTCGCCACGACCACCGTCCTTGCCCTTGTTGCCGTAGTTGTTATCCTTGCTTCCACTGTCATTGTCCTTGTGGTCGACATTGCCGTCCCTAGCCTGGACAGAAGCGGAGAGAGCGGGGACCGCAAGGACCGCAAGAGGGAGAAGAGCAGCAACTGAGAAACGCATCGTGATGAATGTAGGCAAGTAGATAGACGAAGATGAAGTGTCTGTCTGGAGAATCCTGGTAATTTGGGAGCCCTTTATATCTATTCGAAGGCAGATAGTCCTCCACGAAGCAAGTGGCTGTCTCGAACCTCGAGAAACATCATGTTGGAAGTTTGAAACAACATCGAGCGCAAGATGAGGGAACCGTAATCTACTTCAAGACTTGCCAAGACTCAAAGGAGCACACTTCGAGTAGCAGTGACCAAATACAGTGCAGGCGGGAACGTCGGTTTCAGATGTAGCAGGAAAAAAAGCTTGAGCCTGAGAGATACCTGCCATCTGCCATGCGACAGTGACTCCATATTTCGGGTATGCCAAGAACAACGGGTCAGACGAGATTGTAGCAGTAGGTAATTGCTTGGAGGTCAGATTCGTACGGAATGTCACCACTAAGAATAAGGACTTCGAAGTTGTTGACAAAGGCATTCCGATCGGAGTATAGTCGTTGCTTGAATGTCGGCGTTTGCCGTAGCTGTCTTCTCTCTCTCATGGCTTGACTATGTATAGGCGTCATGCTTTACCGAGCGACTCGTGATTTCACTTGGCATGTTTCACTCTTCTGTCCGCTGTGACGTCGAGGCAAGCCGATGATCACCTATTTTCGTTGAGAAAGGACGATGTTTCTTGTTGGACACTGGCTTAATGCATACTACTTTCATTCTCCACACAGCGTTCTTGGCTGGGCTGAAATGTCTTTCTCTCTTAGAAACTGCCACTCGAAAGTGGGTTCTTTTGCAACTTGGCAAGTCCAAACGTCCTTTAACGGGTGGATCACCTCTCGTTGGAATTTGTGTCTCATGTAAGATCGAAGGCTTAATTGGCTAGGGTTGCTCTGACGACGAAATTTCTGAATTTGTAGCTAGTCACCTCAGAAAATATTCAGCAATGCATTGACACCCGAGCTCATTGAACGGTTCAGGACCTTTAAGCTATTGTTGGGGGACTCTAACTCTGCCCCATAAGCGCCATAGAATAACGAGCGACCAGAAACCTCGTCTGGCATCACATTGTTTGGGATTCCTAGTATCGCCGTGACCCTCGAAGGGTAATCGCGCAGAGTCACGACTAACGAGGAACACATGCTTTTGTCTTGAATCTATTTCTCTATGATGACCATCGACTCCCAGCTATCTTCCGAGACTAACGTTACCTACTGACATTCGTTAGGTTTGGTGTCCACCGCACAAGTGAAATCTTTCAGGGCTTGGCAAGTCTTTGATTCACCTACGGCCAGTAGACCCCGCCTGCACGAGCGCCGTTTCGACATGATGTTCTTCAAGTTCACCTGGCTCAGCAAAGAAGGGATATTCGACTAGATATAAAAGGGCTTCCAATTACCAAGATTCTCCAGACATACACTTCATCTTCGTCTATCTATTTGCTTACATTCATCACGATGCGTTTCTCAGTTGCTACTCTCCTCCCTCTTGCGGTCCTCGTGGTCCCCGCCCTCTCCGCTTCCGTCCAGGCTAGGGACGGCAATGTCAACCACAAGGGCAATGACGGTGGAAGCAAGGATAACAACTACAGCAACAAGGGCAAGGATGGTGGTCGTGGCGACTGCACCTGGGAGCCGGTTTTCGAGCACAAGAATGACTTCAAGGGATGGAACAAGGGCAAATACACTCCCTACGAGCACAAGGAAGTCACCAAGATCAACTTCGAGATTGGTACGTGTGTTCCATTGTTCTTTATCCACGTCACTGACGTTTTCTCCTCAGAGTGCAAGAGCTTGTGCGAGAAGGACGATAGATGCAACTCGTGCCAGGGTACATCTGATGTTTACTCTAGCTCCAGCATCATCTAACGCCTTCTTTCTAGCTTACTCACGTGATGAGAAAGATGACAAGTTCGTCTGCGAGCTGTTTGTCGAGATCATCGATATCGACACCTGGAAGGAAGACTGTGATGATGGCAAGGACGACAAAGACCACAAGGATGGAAAGAAGGACGACAGGAAGGATGACAGGAAGGACGACAAGAAGAAAGATGATAAGAAAGATGACAGGAAGTACTACGACACTTCTGCCTGGAACGCCCACTACGGATACTAAATCCGGCGAATCTTGTTATGGGTGGTGACAATGGACATTTGTAACAATATGCATGTATAGTATTGTATACCTCCAATGCAGTTTGCGTGCGGTACCGTTCATTGAATTCGACGTATCTCTGCATTCGTCTTCGTATATCTGTTATCCTGTCCTGATGGAATGGCTGAATATGAATCTGATCATCCTTCTTATCGAATTACCCGTACACCCATGGGTTTACCACGGTAGAATTAGGTTAAATTCGGATGAATTCTCGGAAATTACAGTACATCCAAGGATGTTGGGTGGCCATGTAAGCGATTACACTGCACCTAATGAGAAACACCGACCTTTCTCAATCAATGTATATGAACGATAATCAAACTTTGGGATAGCTACATATATGAGCCGAGCGGGACACAATTAAATACATAAAGACGTATCCTTATTTAAGTAAGTTCGCGTCGTTTGTTGCCGACATGAAGATAAATAACGAGAGCCAATAAATATTGAGAGCGGATAAATAACGAGGGCAAATTTCCCGTACACAGGCGCAAAGCGGATACTGTCTAACAGTTACACAGAGAGGCCTATGCTGTCGCCCTGTAGCTTCTCCTTGGGGAACAATTAACTTCAACAAAGCATACGAATCACCATGACTAATCTTCGTTCGACCCATTTCATGACCATCATCGGAGTCTTCTTCATTTATCGCGACCACTAGTACCTGACAGTGCATCCCGTCCATAGGCTGTGTGCCTTCGAAGGTCATATCTCTTATCATAGTAGTCGTGATGCTCATATCGGTTGAAGTATAGGCATCCCGTCCACCGATAATTCGGATTCGTGAATTCAGAACCATGTAAACGGAATTAGCATATAGTTTGGGTATGAGCAGAGCGGGTACGGTGTAGAAAGTCTGTTCAGGGAATACGCAAAAGAGGATAAGGGTGGCCAACGCCACAACAGCTAAATGGTGATATTAAGCTTGACGACAGCAGTTGGTGGAACCACATACCTGTCATAGATCCTGTTTCAATAGTGAGTCGAATTAGCTTTGTGACCAAAATTTGGGTGCGACGGAAAGCAGTATTTCTACCCATAAGCTACGTCATATTATCAACGTCAGTGAAGATGACAGAAAGAGAAAGAAAGAGCTCACATAGTAAGTCATGCAGATAGCGATGACAATATCACACAAAGCAGAACCTCCGCACCAAATCTGTGTGCGAATCAGCACCATAAAGACGAGATGTCTAGTCGGCTACTTACCCCGACGGCGATGGATGTTTTCTGTTATTGAGTTGTAAGATATTGCCTACTTGGGGACAGTAGATACCCATGATTATAGCTGCCACAGAAGTGGTCAAAGACACCTGTAAGTTGATAAGCTAGACTGCCAGTCTGTCGCGGAGAAAGACTATGACAACAGACGCAGATAATGAATGCGGGGACGGCTCGTGACTTTGACAATACAAAGATTCGGTAAGCATAGAAGACCTGCCTGACACAAGCAACTGAACTCGGGATGAGTAACAAAAACAGAGCAGAAGATGTTGCACGTACCAACAGCACTCGTGATCGGGACAGTTAGCCAATTGAATCCCATTGTAGCCAGGGCATCGATGACATCGAAGCCATATCCGAGCGTCGAAAACGCATCGTGAGCGAAGAGCATCGTCTGAACGAATTCAACAATGTAAATTCCATATACGAGAATCTTTGTGAATTTTCTGTCCTTCGGAAACGCCAGATAGTAGAGATCTAGCAAGGAGAATACATTAGAAACAATTCAATGGCGAGTGATTCGGAGTGCGCACACAGCTGCACAGAAAGAGTCCCAAAAGTTCCTCAGTGCAAGAGATAGGCGACGACCTAAATTACCGCATTTTAAGGATTAACGACCCACAGGTCCAGACCTGAAACGAGATGATTCAGTACATACCACTCAACTTCAAGATTATAATTTACAGTCTTTCTATGGGATAGCCTGCATGGACCGGTTGCATGTTGTATCCGAAGTTGTTTAACCGATTCTAAAGGGAAGGACCCTACACATATATTTCCGACTGCCATCGTGAGATAAAGTTTGAAAGAGCCTCGCAACTCAAATTCGCAAGCTCGATCAGCATTACACACCGAGCTGAAAGGCAGTGCCCTGATTTCAATGATCATTTATGGTCCACACATTGGCCCATCACATTGTTTGTCGTAATTCCGTACCACAGGTTCAGAAGAAGTCTCCGCACCGAAGTATAAGAGGAAAGATACTAGCGCGCGGCGTTGCTATTAAACTGATTCTGAAACTTCTGTCCTTAGAAAGAACTATCAAATGGAAGGAAGAATGTATCAATCACCATGCTGTATACTATACAGCTGTCGCATCCGATACGTATTCATTTTCTTCCTCATCAAACAGAAAGCGGCTTCTTATCCAAGGCTCTGAAATTTCACAGCATCTGTTGATTTTGCCAAGAAATTCCAGTCATGAAGTGCGACATCGACATGCCGGTGGGAATCTCTGTATCTCTCAGTGGTGAAACATTCATGGGCCACGTCTTCCAAGTCTCCCCTTCGAAGATCGTGCTCCACTGAGAGCGGGCGAGGACATATGGAAATAGGTCAGGGCTCGAGGGCTCATCGATGTATCGTAAAAGGAATGCATGTGTGGGAAAATTAGAAGCAGCCGTACCAAATAGACCAGAGTTAACGGACGACCTACTCACTGATCGGCCCCTGTAGGCGAAAACTATTCATTGAGGTCTTGCTTGATGATCTGGAGTCTGTAGGCTTGAACATCGAAAATTTAACTAGATCTCTGAGGCATTTGAGTTTTTCGACTTTGATCGGAGGGAGCTACACTATTAATCTTTTCAAAAGAGTCGATAGGTGTAGAGTTGCGGGGCGTGCATTTTTGTATTGTATCGGCTCCCAAATACAGAAATACACAGACATTTTGATAGAAAAAGCGACTAAAGAAAGGACTTCGTCGATGGTTTGGGTTAGGGCGTCGATCCATGAATAGATGTCGTTGCATGAAGTTGGGATGAGCCCAAAGATCACAGCGACCTTTATGATGGCTGTATAGGTAAAGCTGAGTATGGGACGCATAAAGTCGTCAGTTTTGAATTGACATCAGCGTTCGTTACAACGTCACCAGGACAACAAATAAATCAAAGATGGATTCCCGTACTGTACACGGTGTGCTCCAAAAATGCACTCGAATTGTGTTGAGAATCAGGCTTGATGCGCAGGTTAGACTCCAGGCTGGTAAAGCCAGATAGGAAGAACCCTTATATTCTAGCTCCTACAGAGCCTGTATTTATACTACTTCTGCCTATCATCTAGAAGTTACTACGACTTTCTCCTCCTCTCGTGCTTACTCATCAAAACTCGGCATGATGCCGGATTGCCCTTTCTAGAACTTTCCGGCAAAATCCCAACACTCCCCCGCAAGACGGCATCCTGCCGCAGATTTCCCAGTCTCCCACGGGAACTAAGAATAAACCAATATACCAAATATGGCTCCAAATGCCAAATTCGGAATCTCCCCCGGAAGCCCTCTATTCTAGCTCATATCACAGGAGCACACAGCTACTCACAGCCGGCTGATAACACATATCCAGACCGCCGGATCTCCCAGATCTACCGTGATAGATAACAAATATCCTCTGGAGCATAAGAGACCAACCTTCCTAAAGGAAAAACTTATACCCATTGTTCCATCACTGATTAGTCACCATTCCCCATCAACGCCCATACTGCAGGAGCACCATGCTACTTTACAGCCAGCCGATAACACATATCAAGGCTGCCGGACCATGTCTAACCACAGCAGAACTAATTCCTACCAGGGGCTCAAGGGAATTGACCAACAATATAAAACTTATCACTAATATGCCTCAATAGGCACAATCCTCTTCATCATCACTGTGCATGACGTTCGCAACGTCTGCATCCCTCATCGCTCCATTTCGCGCGTGTCATGAAGTCACGACTAATATGGCCAGTCTTGCCACATGTATAACACTTCACACGCCGTCGCCTCGGGCCGCTTGATCCCTTTGATCCTGAGATCAGAGCCGTCGCACTGGGCACTCCACATCTCCTTCCTTTTTCATCAATTGACACATTCGTTACAGTAGCGGTACCCAAATTGGAATTGGTCGCTGTGTCAAGTTTGCCACAAATTGACATGTAATAAATGAGGGCGAATGAGAAGTCAAGGTACCATGATCAGAGTCTAATCGGGCCGGGGCCCATAACCTGTTGAGAATCAGGCTTGATGCGCAGGTTAGACTCCAGGCTGGTAAAACCAGATAGGAAGAACCCTTATATTCTAGCTCCTACAGAGCCTGTATTTATACTACTTCTGCCTATCATCTAGAAGTTACTACGACTTTCTCCTCCTCTCGTGCTTACTCATCAAAACTCGGCATGATGCCGGATTGCCCTTTCTAGAACTTTCCGGCAAAATCCCAACAAATTGTGAGGCTCATACCGCCGTCCTAGGGTTTCTCCTTGGAGAAAAAGTCAGGCCCAATAAAGGACGTAAAAGAAGACATGACTGACGCTCATTCGACCCATTTCATGATCATCATTGAACACCTCTTTAGGTATTGTGACCACTGACACCCGTCCTTGCGTCCTGTCCGCAGGCTGGGCGCCTTCTGTCGATTGAGAACTTGTCATATCCCGTATCATAGTGGTCGTGATGCTCATATGAGTCGCTGAAGATGTAGAGGTTTCCCGTCCACCCAAAATTCGGATTCGCGAATTTAGTACCATGTAGACGGTATTAGCATACAGCTTTGGCATGATGAGGGCTGGTGTCCCGTGGAAAGTTTGATGAGGGAACCCAAAGAAAAGGATAAGGTTGAGCAGAGCGACAACCGCTGAACGTAGGTGGTGTTATTCTGCAACAACGGTAGGTGATGTGGAGTACATACCTGTCACAGATCCTGTTTCAACAGTAAGACGAATTAACTTCATGACAAGCAATCGAGTGCGACGGAAGCCCGTATCGCTGCGCATAAGCTACGGAGATCAACATCAACGAAGGTAAATGAAAGAGTAGAAGGGCCCACGTAATAGGTCATACAGATAGCGATGATGATGTCGCATAAGGCGGAAGCCCCGCACCAAATCTACGCAATAGATCAGCACTGTAAACACAGGGTGCCTAAACCAGGTCCTTACTCCGACGGCAATGGATGTCCTCTGGTTATTGAGTTTAAGGACGTTGCCTGCTTCGAAAGAACGGGCACCTGTGATCATGGCTGCTACAGTGCTTGTCAAGGACACCTGTAAATAGAGGGATTAGATTATCGCGAAGAACGAGTACAGTGACGAACACATGTGACGAGTATGGGAACGGTTTGCGACTTGGACAGAATGAGGATTCGGTAAGCATAGAAGATCTGTCCGACACATGCAACTGTGCTGGTTATAAGTAACAAAAAAAACCGACGATGTTGCACACACCAACGCCGCTCATGATAGGAATGGTTAGCCAACTAAAATAGATTGCAGTGAGGGCATCGATGTCACCGAAGCCGTACCCGAATGCTGCAAAGGCGTCGTGGGTGACGAGTATTGTCTGAACAAATTCAACAATGTAGATGCCATAGACGAGACATTTCGTGAACTGCCTGTCTTTCGGAAATGCCAGATAGTACAGGTCTACCGAGATGTATTAGACACAGATTAATAAGGAGTGATTCGGAGCGACGCACACAGTTGCACAGAGAGAGTCCCGAAGAGTCCCCAGTGCAGGAGATATGCAACGATCTGAATTACCGTGTTAGAAACTGAAAAGACTAAACGTGAAGATTTGACTAGCCAAAGGTCCCGACCTAAGATGAGATGATTGAGTATATGAGTACAACTCAAATTCAACATTACCACCTACAGCCTTTCTATGGGATAACTTGCAGGGACGGGCTTCATGCTGTGTCTGGGGTAGTTTCACCGATTCTGAAGGTAAGAGCCTGTACATTTATGTCCAACCACTATCGTGAGAAATCTAGAAGATAGCGCTCAAATACCCTAGATACCCCAGGCCGATCACCATCACGCACCAAGTCGAAATGCGGTTTCAACTATGTTTAGAGACAGTGGTCAGCTATTGGACCGTCAGATCGAATATGATGATTTCCTTCTACCGGTTCAGAAGAAATCCCCAAACCCAGATTAATCGGTTCCAAAAGAGATCTCGGAGCGTTGATACCGAGTTGAAATTGGAACCCAGACCTCGGGAATAATAGTGAGAAGAAGGAATATCATACTGGATTTATCACTCACTATGCTGTACAGCTGTCGTGTCCGGCATTTATCTATCTTCTTCCTCATCCAACAGGTGTATCGAAAGCGGCATCTAATGCCCGAGATTCTCCCATCATGGGAAATCGTCTCAGGCTGTCTGATATTTCAGAACAGCCGGTGTTTTGGTTGGTATGAAGAAGGCCCAGGAATTAGGTAGAATATGGAGCATTATCATCTCTGTGTAGTACGGGTGACAATCTCTGTATACGTCCCTTCAGAATGGCGATAACAGAATACCGTGCAGGCGGAGAACATACGTCTCGGAGGGAAATCTTGGAGAGCGACCCGTCTTAACATATTGATACTCGGATATCGGACCGACTACGCGTTTCGCTGACAAAGCCCACTGACCGCCATTGTCCATTGCCTATTTTGGACTTCAACATCCCTTGGTCCTTGACGCCGACGACGATGAGCAGAGCATCCCACAACGCTGAGCAGGCATATCTATAATGGCGTACTCTGTAATTTTGGGCATGATTGGCTGGTCTGTCCTGCCCGACTTTGCCACCACCCACACCCTTCGCTTCATTCACGGACAAATGAAGAATCCTCCGCCGCCACGTACTCCTCTGTACGTCCAACACTATCGTTACACTTTCGCTTTTGTCGTGCTCGCATATCTTCTGTACAACCTCGTACAGAGCTCCAACTCAGTGCCTCCCAACTTTTACCAGATTCTGGGGGTCCCACATGATGTTGATGAAAGCGGACTGAAGCTCGCTTTTCGTCAATTCGCAAAACGGTACCACCCAGATAAGCCTGGAATTGGCCCCGGGGGTGCTGAGATGTTCATGAGCGTTCGTGATGCCTTTGAGGCCTTAAAGAATCCAGTTGTCCGGTTCGCGTATGACAGGTACGATGTAGCTACTCATTACTTCTGAATGGTACTGATATGTACTAGGTTCGGACCTGATGTGCTGACTTGGCGACAACTTTCGACGCCAAGAGAGTACCTACGGCAAGGTCTCATGCAGTCTTCGGGTTTTCATATTGTCAGCGGTCTCGTCCTGGTCTTTTACTCTTCTATCGGTCGAGAGAGTCCAGTTAAATTCGTATGTGTGCCCGTTACTATCGGAGAATATGTTCTAACTTCTGAGTAGTGGCGTTATGTTCTTTATGCCACATTTCTCTTCTCCGAAATCGCATTATTGGTATCGCCATCACCTTCCACCGCCCTATCAAACCCGTCGATCCTACATTCTTTCTTTCCCCAACGCGTTGCCTTCCAACACGTTCTCTTTTTGCACCAACTATTTTTCTCTCTGAGCGTTGCTGTTAGTCGCGTCGCGCCCAGGCTTTTCCCTGAGCTTCCGGACCAAAGTGCCGTCGAACTTGAGAAGCTCCACGCCCTTGCGGGCATGGCGGATCGCGAAGCTTCAATGCTTTTACACACAGAACTTCATTCTGTCCATTCCGTTACCAACTCTTCGGAACGAGTTTCGCTTTCTCGTATGAGACCGCTTCTTGAACCGTCATCCGACGTGATGGACGAGCTCTCGAAGGAGATGGAGAATATGATAATAGAAACAAACATCAAGAAGGATACAGGACCATTGAAGACTTTGTGGGAGACTGCGGTGCAGAAGGGACACGATTCCACCATAGAGCCCAAGTTGGAGACCTCCGGCAAAATTTTACCCTCACCCAGGCCATCGCCGCCTCCTCGAATTCCCAGTAACAATTATATCAGAGCCAGAAGTCTCAGTTATTAACCACTTTGCTCTCGTTGTATTACTATTTTCTAGATTCGAAGTGACTTTCCTATCTTGATCAGTCTGAACGAAGATGCCATATTTTGTACTGGATCTCGCTGATGATGGTAAAGAACCTCGGCGCCACGGACTAGTGTCATGTCTTCGGAAGCCTTATCGACCAGGGTCACTTAACAAAGGCGTTCGTAACCCGCAAGGCTGCAGCCCCAAGCGTGACAGAAAAAGAAAGGCTAAGCCGCTCTGCCTCATATCATTCACGATTGTTACAAAGAGCCTTTTGTCCATCTCCGGTGCTGTGCCAATGTCGCAATCGCCTTTGTTGCAGCTGGATATCGTATAAAGGCCTGCCTTCCAAGGGATGCGAAAGCTAGCAAACTACCATGAGTTACACATATCCCCCTCTCCTCCTTACAGATGTCGCCGTTGCTGAGGCTGTTTCCTCGGGCGCATATCCATTGATTATCACCAGTCTCTTCCCTACCGCTACCCTTTTTGATCATACATTGCCGCCTTCGCCTAGGGTCGAAGATGAGAAGGATATGCGTGGAAGCTGCGCCAAAAAAGAGGTTATGCAGAAAAACGCGCAAGATGGAGGCATCCTTCAGCGGTTTATGCGCTGGTGGAAGGGGCAAGATGAAGAGAAGGAGGCCGAGAATCGGGGGGAAAACGTAGTGCATGCTTTTGTGGATGGTCCCATTGCATCACCCTCTGCGTTATTCTTGGCATCAACTCGCTCACTAGATGCGTACGAATGGGCTTTAGACATTGGGGGCAGGCGACGGAGTTTTCATTCGTATCTATCTACTTGAGTGGGAAATCCCTGACAGGTCACAGACACCGTGGCCACACATGATCCATCGTTCGTTCAGGACAGCTCAAGCTTTGTATCATTTATAGGCACCTTCCGTATTCGTATCTTACGGCATATCCTGATCACTCTCCTTTCTACGCGAATAATTGGTTGTCTCATCGCCGCCTTAACGAGCAAATGGTTATAAAAATATCAAGATATCCAATCGGAATCATCTTCCTTGCGCTTCGTACTTACGGCCGATGCACATCACTGGATAAAATCAGCGGAACGTCCTTTCAAACCCGCCAAGCGTTGCCAAGAAATAAAGCTAGAGGTACCGAGAGCAAGTAGATCAGGTTGTGGCGTTGTTGGAGACGGACTAAGCTACCAATCAGTCGCCAAGTCTTCTTGACTTCACCGTTTCGGTACAGTCTAGCGTGCCCTGGCAGTGGCTTAGCCCCCCTGAGCTATAGAGCAACAAAAAAAAAGGGCCTAATCTGATAAGATTCTAGAAGAACTAATCTGATTAGATTCTGACATTTGCGCGCTGTCGGAGGACTGTCGGCTTATCAGATAATTGTCTGGGTTTAACGTACCTCATGGGTTCTGCGCTTCGAAATATATCATTCGAAGATCCCTGCTCAGTTCTGGGGACATAGCGGGTGTATACGTGTTATGAATACCTTCCTTGTGTATACTAATCGCTGTTTCTTTCCAGGTGTAATTGGTATCAAGCGCTTTGGGGACACTCAAGATTCAGGAAATAGCACCCTTTGCCTTCGCTTCGCCCAAGCTGCAGGCCCCGTTCCTTATGATTCGGAATTCGGAGCAAGTTCAGCCCAATGTCAAACACACATGGAGATCAACGGAGCTGGTTTGAAAACCCGTGCCTTATAAAATGAACAGTTCAATGAACCAAGAAGATCACGGTTGATTCTGTCCTCCTTCGACTCTTGACTTCGAAGCGCCCATGGCCATCATCGAGGAAACCAAGTCCCAGACCGGACCCGAGAGCTCGATCGAGCAGAAACACGATGCCACCGAAACTCCCGAGTCCAAACCAGAGCCTGAGGTTGCGGGTGTCGTGCGTATCGAAGCTCTGTACAAAGTTTTTGGCGGAAAAGGCGCACCCCTGTGGATTCTTTACCTCAGCATCGCGCTCATTGCGTATGTGTACTCTCTCGATTCCAACACTAACAGCAGCTTCTTGCCTTTCGCTACTTCAGCTTTTGATTCCCATTCGTCGATTGGAACAATAGAAGTTGCTGCGGATATCATAGCTGCTGTAGGGAAACCCTTCATTGCCAAAATTGCCGATATCACGTCGAGACCGAGAGCCTATGTTTTCTCTCTGTGTTTTGTTAGTGGTTTCTCGTTTTCTTCCTCGGGAGGTGTATTAACACTGTTTACAGTACATCCTCGGATATATCGTAATCGCGTCCTCTTCCACAGTAGGTGCAGTCTGTGCTGGAGAAGTGTTGTACACGATCGGGAGGACCGGTTTGGATTTGGTATACCATGATACTTTGCGAGTTCATTTCTTCGCTGATTGATATAACGGCCTTAGGTAACCGACATCATCGTCGCCGACCTGTCTCCATTGAAGTGGAGAGGTTTCGCGACAGCTCTCCCATCTTCTCCATACATCATCAATGCCTTCATCTCTGCTGAAATCACTAATGGCTTTCTCCCTGGAAAGTGGCGGTGGGGTTATGGAATTTTTATCGTGAGCTTCGACATTTTGTGTCCCTTCTAATCAATTTTCTGATGTGCATTTTAATAGATTATGCTTCCTGTTGTAATGGTGCCCGCCCTTACTGTGTTGTTTTGGGCGGAGATCAAGTCCAAACGCGACGGCACGGTGTCCATCGCGTCTAGCGCTTGGGAACGATGCAACGAAGGGGCTTCTGAGAAAATCACCTGGTACACCGTTGTCCGGGACTTCGGCGTCCATGTCGACATCATGGGCCTCGTCATACTGGGTACGGCCTGGGCCTTACTTTTCCTTCCATTCACACTCTACGCCGATGCAAAGGGCGGGTGGAAAAATCGTACGTATTATGTTGTTCTATTGAAAGAAGCACATTTCGACGACCTCGAGCAGCCAGCATGATTGCCATGATCGTTGTAGGAGGTATTTTGCTATTCGCATTCGCGGCATATGAGAAATGGATTGCTCGTTACTCGCTCATGCCGGCGCGCATCCTTAATAGGACTTTTGTCGGTGCGGTCACGGTCGATGTCCTCTACATGCTCTCTGGAAATATGAGATCGTTGTATTATTCGAGTTGGACGTGGGTCATTAAGGACTGGTTTGTCATTTCCTCTCCGGTATGGGTTATAGTCAGCTAAAGTAATGGTGTACAGGACAACTCGCGAGTGGACTTATTTCAGCAAGACTCTGACTGTCGGTCTTTGTGTATTCGGTATCGTTGGAGGTCTGATTCAACGCTATACTCATCGGTACAAGGTACGCGTGTCTCGCCAATCTTTTTCATTTAACTAACCTTAGATTATAGGCGCTACAATTTACTGGCCTTTGCATTCGCATAATGTAAGATGGTACTTCTCCTCGCAGACACACCGTACTAACTATCCTGTGCAGCGGTATGGGCTTAGCTTTCTACGCCAGAGGCGATAACGCAACGTAAATGTCTTCTGCACCATCTACAATGACAATCTTAATCGATTCGTTAGCGACGTCGCCCTCGTTTGGACCCAGCTCCTCATCGCCATTGGCGGGGTATTTAGTGTCGTAGGCTCGCGTGTTGCCTCTCAGGCATCTGTACCCCATGCCGATCTCGCACAAGTAATTTCCCTGATATCCCTTTGGACTTCCCTTGGTGGTAGTGTTGGGTACGCTATTGCCGCAGCAGTTTGGACGTAAGTGATTTGTCGACGATGATAGCCCTTTGCTAAATATTTGTTTGTTTTCTGCTGGTAGAGGTAAAATGCCCGGATATCTCCACAAGCACCTCCCATACAAGACGGACGCTGAGATCGCTAAGATATCTGGATCCATCAAAAGCGCTCGGAACCTCGGGACGACGGATAAGACCAATGTCATATATGGTGCGTATCAACTAGCGGTATGTAACAGACTGTTGCTTATTCGTGACAATCTACATAGCCTACAACGACACCGTATACCTCCTCTATCTTCCCGCTCTCGTTCTTTGTGAGTCCAAGATAATTCTTGCACCGGAATGCATCACTGAAGACTTTACGTTATTAGCCTTCCTCCCCCTTATAGTTTTGATATTCATGCGAAACTTCTACCTCGGCGACAACCAGAACGCTGTACAGAACATTGGTATTGATGGTCGCGCTCTGGATAATAATGAAGCCGACGAGAAGGAAGAAGACGCGGAAAAAGCGCTGGCAAAGTAATTTTGCCTTTCCCTTTTTATGATCTTTAGTGTTAATCTGTACGATGTGTCAAGCCATTATTATTTAATGTCTATTCTAATGAAAATGATGGTTGCTTGTTGTCATAGTCTTCTTTTGTGAGATCGCAGGCAAATTTCTATAAACCCATCTTGTTGATGAGGTAGAAATAAAACATATGGTAGGCTAGTTAACCTATTATACCATCTTCGCGCAATTTCTCAATCTCCCCTTTCCTCTTTCCTAAGATGTCCTCCAATACAGTGCCAGTATGCTCGCCCAAATCAGGACCAGCCCAGCGCGGGGTGAAATCATAACCTTCGATTCGAGGGAAAGTTCCCGGCATCTTCACATTCCACCCCTCCCCATCCTTACCGTCCACCCAGACATCCTCGATAGCGCCCCGGGCTTGATTATGCTCGTTCTCCACAATATCCTTCACGTTTACTACCCGCCCCACAGGGACGCCAGCTGCGTTCATGGTATCCATAACCTGCTCCACCGTCTTCTCGCTCGTCCAGTCTGAGATGGCTTTCTCGATTTCGGTTTGTCGTTGGACGCGATGCTGGTTCTGCTCATAGTTGGGACCAGTCAGTTCACTGCGTCCAATGGCAGTCATGAGTCGGTTGTATATAGTATCACCATTCGCTCCAATGACGATGAACGTCGGTATGGATGAACCTGGTTCGGGGAGACAAGGGTAGGCATTTGTGGGTACGATTCCGGTGACGGAGGAGCCCGACGGTCCGCGTACCTGAGAGATTCCTCAACGATATATCCTGTCACGGTCGTCTCATAATTGACTTACCTTCCCTTTACGGTCATACTCCGGTATTATTCCCTCCATGAGGTTCAACATGCTAAAAGATACTAAGTAGAAGGTATCCCGGAACTGTGAACGGAAGATGTACCTTTCTAGAATACTCACGTCGACAATTGAACCACTGTTCTCACCTCGTTGTATTTTAGATTGCCTGGACAACAAAGCTAGTACCTAATTTCATCGTTATTATAAGTCGAATGAGGGAGACGGGGCGCCTACAGTCCCGAATGCGGCATGGAGTCCTGCAACTGAGTCCCCTAAACTCATGTTTGGTCGGACGGGTGGGCCGGCAAGGCCTCCAGTCGTAGGGTCGGGAAACCCGTTTATATAGCGAAACCCAGCTTCCGCTTCACAGACAGCAGCGTACCCAGGACGTGGTGACCATGGTCCTGTTTGACCATAACCACTCACTCGGGTAAATATCAAAGAAGGATTGTGTGGATGCAGAAACTCTGGACTCAGACCCCACTTTTCCAAGGCTACAGATCACAATGTCAGAATGTGTGTTCTTCAATAAAAAGGATAAGCACATACTCCCAGGCTTAAAGTTCTCCAAAAGCACATCGCTCTTGATGGCTAGCTGCTTGACCAATCTAAGTGAATACGTCAGCACTGCATTATGTGCGACATAAGGAGAAATCACTCGCTCCCTGCCTTCGGCTTTTCGTAGATCGATGGCAATACTCTTTTTGTTTCGGCCAATACTCCGAAACCATGGACTAGTACCGTCTGTATCTAACTCGCGCCAGACACGAAGAGGATCGCCAAGACGAGGGGGTTCTACTTTGATGACTTCGGCACCATATTGTCTAAGTATGCGTGAGCCGCATGCAAAATACGAATTAGTATTATATGATTTACCCGAGAAGCTGTCCGGCAAAAGGACCTGCGATCAACTGTCCCATTTCCAAAATGCGGATCCCTGAAAGAGGAAGATGCTGCGAGGACAGTGTGGTTCCGTAACGCCTGACAGAAGACGCGTGGTAGCAGAACTTGAAGGCGACAAGTATAAGATTCTTACCTGAGAGTATTCCATCGCAGCGCAACCATAGTGGAGATTATTATCTATGATTGAGGGCAGTCGACGTTGATATACCCCAGTGGAAACTGTTTTCGGCCGAAGTGATACACTGGTAAAGTGCCGGTTAATCAGGCAAACAAAGCCCGGTTAACGTAACAGAAGCCTACCTGTGAATAAAGGGAGAAGATAGGAAAACTTGTTATTATCTTGGAAAGCTGGCACCCCCAGTTACGCGCAAGTCGTGTTTCTAGAGAGAAGGGGAAGGGAGCGCGCGGCGCGTCGCGTCGCCCTTTCAATTTGTCCTAGCAGCACTCCGATCACGTGAAGTCAATGCAACAAATTGGAAATTGATTTGGTGCCTCCTCGCTCTTCCTCGTCTTCTCTGCATCTCACTTAACAACATTGTAACACTATGGAGCAATCTTCAACTGAAAAACTTGTATCTATGGTCCATATCCTTGACGGTCCTTCGGTGAAAGCGGAAGAAATCGAATGGGCGATGGATCTAGAGGCTGGGAAGACCCTCATCGACTGGCTCGCAGCCCAAATGCCTTCGTACCTGGACGTCGAGGATGATAACGTCGACCTTGCCCAAAAAACTGTTCTGACTGGACTCGCCCTGGAAAAGGAAGAGGTGGAAGCGTGAGTACGTCAGTTAGTTTTGGTCTCTTCCACGGGTTTATTGTCGACGTCTAGGTTAGCCAATATAAAGACGAACTTAGGGGATAACGAAGACCCAGTGCCTACACTCGAGAACTACTTAATACCGAGCGAAGCACGGTCGGTGGCCTATCTACCGTCAAGGGCATCAAGTTGAATCATTCCCAGGGAGCATGCTAGGCTTATGGACATGGAATCAACGTATATTGAGGATGAAATCGAATTGCTGAGGAATCGACTGAAGCAGACGAAGTAAAACCAATCAACAAAACTTCGAGATACACCTTGCTCACGTTTCTGTTCGTAGGATTGCCAATCGCGGGATGACACAGACGATGAAAGAATTGAAGCGTGAGATTGGGCGTACCCGAGATGAGATTTCAGCATCTCAGGAAAGACTTGCAGAGATGTCAATCAAGGCGCGTTGTTACATTTTATAGTACTACGAAAGAAGGTTGAACTGATGCGTTAGGCCGACTCCGCTGCTTCCACATCAATTCGACGTGCCTCTGAGGTTCTTGATGCTCTAAAAACCGAAGCTACTGGTCAGTTTTTCACACTATGGAGTATCACTGACCCTCACCCGAACACAGGCAACGCGTCAACCGATGCCCAATTGAAAGCCTACGCTAACCAACGAACCGCTGTGGTGGCGCGTACCCAACAGCAAGTGGAAGATATCATAACAGCAGCCGCAGGTCTCCCATCTGAAGCAGAGCTTGAGCAAGTGGCAAAACGAGTTGGGAAGAACCTGTACGGTGAAGGAGACATCATCAAAGTCGCCGAAGACGTCTTTTTCTGCCAACAGATGCAAGAAATATGCGAAGAACTGGAACAGACAGATCGGAGGGCTGGTGTCGCAAATCTTCTTCTCAAAGTCAAGTCAGCACAAGAGCGCCAGGTCGATGAAGACGTTGACATGGCCGTCAACGACGAGCTTGAGTTGGCGTGGCGGCTGGACCAAATGGGTCTTCTCAAAGAGAAGTTAAATATTTTGCAGAACGTCTGTCTCTCCTCTTTGGTCAAAAATATAGAACTAATCCCGCACCTTAGGCCATCAAAGATTTCGACGTTAACATCATACCACCTTTGCAGTTACTTTACGACTCGGTCAAGACCTCTGTGTCTCACATGGCTGAAGCAGAATGTCTTATTGCTGCACTGGGTGAGGAGATGGAGAACATTGTCGAATCCTGTCGCTCAGCGAATGATAGTCCTGAGATACCGAAAGGGACCATCACAGAAGCTGAGACATTACAGGCTGGTTTGGTCGACCTTCTGAAAAAGCTTCAAAGTAAGGACACATACATTCTCTTAGTACTATCGCTAACCCACGCAGATTTGCGGCCGGCTAACTCTGAGCCACTGGTCCTTCTGGATCATCAAGATGTTTTGCGTGAACTGAAAGCCATCAAAGACCAAGAGCACTCTCTGAAATCAGAAGAAGAACGTGGTACTGCTGCTCTTATTCAAGGCTTGGAACACCTGTGAGTATATGTACACTTGCACTGCAGGAGCGTTACTAATTCAGATCATCAGGCGGGGCTCAGTGAATTTTTTACTATCTAACACGTATCAGCATGCACCCTTAAACACGTCCCCTCCTTACGCGCTACCTCTAGAGTTGCGGAATTTAGAAAGCGAAACTCAGAAGATGGGTGAAGAGCTAAGGCAGAGCGTTATCAAATTGCAGAAGGTGGTTTTTCCGATCGCTGCACCTAGCATGGGAACGCTAACGTTTGCCATCTGCAGAATGTCGGGTTGCTGGAGAGCGATCGTTCAACAAAGAAACTACAGAGTTTTGTACATCATGCGCTCAAGAGCCCTGAGCTGAAGCACAAATAATTACACTTCGCTTATCTATTGTCTGTGCGACTTCGATATCTCACAATTGTGGTAATCAGCCTCGAGTCTTCATGTTCGTCGCCCCTCAGATTGTCAAGCTGACATGCCATGGTGGTGATCGGATTGGTTGTGTAAGAATGTGTCCCATCTCGCATGATAATTCCATCTGTAGTGCACAGACAGGCGACCTCTTGTCTTTCAAGCTGCACCAGATCTTGAGCAGACGAATACTGTTCTTCAAGTTAGTCGAGCGCTCACTTTCATGTATACCGACCACGAGGCAATCTACTTCGTCACCGAAAAGCATGGCACTGACCAACGAACAACTATCCGTTCATCGTCAGAAATTTCGTTTCATGTTTGAGCAATCAGAAGGCTGGAAAACCTCGAAGCTTTGGTGCGAAGTTCTTACGTGTATGGGGCCCTACCGTGTTGTTTCAGCACGCAATGAACGATTCGCCGGGCCGCGGACCAGACTCCTTCCCACTCTCCTTCGTGGGGGGTAAAAGCTGCTTCGCAGCTGTGGGTGATCTGAGCTGACTTTATTATCTTATCTTATCTACTCACGTGACTTTCACAAATTTCTCAAACCTTATTTTATTTTACCCCCCACCAAGGAGACTGGCGTCTTTTGAGGTGGCGCGTTGCACATGTTTGGCTGAAGCTTTACGTCCCGCCAACATTATGACACAGTACTGTCCATTCTTCATGTTCTTCATACTATAAATTAATCACGGAAACAGATGTGTACATTAGTTACATACAGAGTATAATTCCTTATTTGAGTTTTCGGCAGTCACTGAGATTGCAGACAGTCCTTTGGAGTTGAGCCAAGATGAGAATTGTGTTCCGAGCTGTTTTAAAGGAAGTATAACCATCACAGTGCCCTTCTCTGTGAAAGCCAGGGGGATTCAATATGTCAAAGACTTTCCAGCTCCAGTTGGTGCTACAGTTATCACATCTTTGCCAGCAAGAACACTTTGAGCAACCTTGATCTGCCATAGACAGGGGCCGCATCCGAACACGACGTTCACCCTTATCTGGACTTCTTCATCCTTTTCAGGCATCGTGTGAAGCACAGCAGCCATGAGGCAGATGGGGGTAGTACGTTCGGAGAGAAGTAAGGGAGGATCCAGCCAAACATGTGCAACGCGCCACCGCAAAAGACGCCAGTCTCTTAAATGGGGGGTAAAAAGAAATAAGGTTCAGGAATTTTGTAATGTCACGTGTTTTTTGAGATTAGATAAGATTATATAGTACAGGTTCTCATCTGCGAAGCAGTTTTACCCCCCATTGAAGAGAATGGGAAGGAGTCTGGCCGCGGACGGCAAAAGGATTAATCAACGAAAATTTCTGGTCATGAATTTGGAGGGTATCTCGATAACAGTAAGTAGTCTGGATATGTTTCTGTATCTGTAATAGCTGAACGGACCATAGAGTATGCACAAAATGAATAAATGTAACCCCCCCAAAAAAAAAAAAACAAATTAGATCACCCTGATGATTGGACCATTGTTGGACCGCTGCAGACTGTGTGGAGCACCGATGAGCATTTCCCTACGGGATCGAGTAATGAAGCCAAGTGACCCTCTGAACGCTCTCTCAAACTTAATTGGTGTCTCTTCGCAGACGCCGTCGCCTCGCGAACGGTCTCAATGGAGGATATTTCCCTGACGCTCAGCATGAGTGTTATGGCTTCAGGCGGTGGCTCCGAGCCTGCCGGTGTAGATGCTAGTTTTAGATGCAGACATATAGCTGGAAAGGAGATGTCGTTTTAGAATCATCAATGATTTAATGCGGAAGACAAGACTCACAACTGTCCCTGTCGAGCGATCCTTGCATTTGAATCAAATCACTCAATCTATACTCCTCACTCCTGGCGAGGACATGTCCGATTTTGAGCCACGGCAATTTGTAGTAGATCTCAAACTGGATGAGCGAGAATCCTAACAAGTCCAATCTATAACGTTCAGTATAAGTTTAGATGTCCGAGACGGAAACGTATTGAATACTTACGGTCCGACGTTCTGGTGCCACACCAAGACGCCGCTGTGCCGCTTTATGCAAGATGTGCGTGAAAATGTGTTGCCGCTCTTCATGCCGACATACACATTGGATGCGCGATCGAGTAGTGACGTATGGGGAAGGCCGGAGACGTTGTCAACTTGGACCAGAAATCAGATTTCTGTTTGTGAGGGGCAAGGGGGGAAAAGCACACACTGTGGAACTGGATGCGTTGGGAGCTGGGAGCTGGCTTTGAGTTTGAAATGAGTACTGAGCGGGACCTGGAGAAGGTGACATGATAAGAATATCATAACTTCTCGACTGCGAGGTACACTGACATGGTTGCTATTAAGCGCGGGTGGAATTCTAGGCGTGAGGATAAAGTCAAGGCACAGATCTGGGGCAGAAGTGAGGTAGGAGTACATGTCCGACGTGTCCCTTTTATATAGTCCCTCCACACCGGAGCTTCAGGGCACTACAGCACCGGCAATCTCTCTACAGCTCCCAGACGAGAAACACGCCGTTCCGTGCCATGAATTGATTTCGGTCACGAAAACGGAAAACTAAGGCGCCTTTGTTTGCACTGCGGTTAGAAATGGAGCGTAGAAAGGCTGTTGAGGAAGCGCGAAGTAGTAGACCAAGAAGACCGAGAGTCAATGTCAACTTGAAGCTGTGTAGACGTGTCGGAGATAGAATTATGCGCAGTAGATCCGTGCTGTATAGCGCCGCTGAGTCATTCGTACACTGAACCATTCATCGTGTAGTTATGTCGCGGTGCGCAATACAGCAGGTATTCATACAGAAGATCATGCACGTGGTGATGGGTGATGGGGGTTGTTGAAGAAGAGCGGCTTTGGGGTTTCTGCGTCGGAAAATTATATAAGATGCGACGGTATGGGCTGTTTTATTTTGGTTCCCCGAAGTTGACATTGAAAAAAGGGACCAGTGGTCGTGCAGGAAGATGAGTGGTTTCTACTGACTACACCGAAGCCCCCTGCTTTTCCCATTTAGCAGTACAGCATCGTTCAAAATTGCGCCATAATTAGCGCTTAGAACATGTCGATCAGAGTGAGGAGGCTCGCAGGGTCAATACATGGTTCCCTTCCACCCTTTGCCTCGGAGCACGACGGATGGTTGGTCATGAGGGACAGGCCTGGCCATTCGAAACCTGAATTTTGCGATCTGCGGCTTGTCTCGGCATCCCACGTGTCCGAGAACTTGTAAATTATGATTTCGAGTTTGTAAACCGGAAAAGTGGATTGATTTGCCATCTCCGCTGATACAGCTCAGGTAAATAGAAGTGAACTACTCTGACCTACCTTGATGGCTCATTGTAAGAAGTTGAGTATCACAGTGGTAATAGCATTATCTATGAGTGCAAGAGCCCAAAGTGATAGTGAATATGCACATTCCCTCTGAATCCCTTCAAATTACTACGGTGTTCCTGATGGTCACAGACCGGCTGTGTCTCATTGACATCAGCTGCAGATGATGTTTGCCCAGGATAATGAGGGTCAAGAATATGGCTATCTGTTGTGATATTCCAGTGATATGGCATATCTTGGCATGCTTAGTAAAGGAAGAATCCAGAGGAAATGGGGAGAAATAGAATATATTAGGAAGTAAATAGTATAAATACAGTGCACAGGCAGGGAAAGCTCCTTGTGAGTTTGTCTACCTAGTGACTAACAGCCTAACAGCTGGAGTGCATTGCATTCAAATCACAATATTGTCAAACTGCAATATTGTTACAGTCTACCATGTACAAGAGTCTGTGCCCTTGGGCATCTCTTAGTTAGGTGTCCAAACATGTTATATATCATCACAACCTATACTGACTTCCAAGTCATAGGACAATTACCTCACACTGTGGAATATCAAGTTATTCTATGCATTCTGTAATGACATTCAACATATACATACATTCCTCAGTTATGATCTGGGATATTTGTGCTCCTCTTGAGCCTAAATCAAACCAAATGGACCAGCAAAGCCAGAAATATTGTGAACAGACAGTAGATTGGCCAAGTTGCCAGTCAGACACAGTAAGTTCAAATTATTCAATATATTTCTCCTTTCAAGAGAGACATCACCCTCACATTATGATTGATATAAGCCTCTGAACCTCAAGAAAGGCATAGGAAAGATATGATATGACCAAAAGTGTCTATGGGGGCAGACAGCCTGAGCTTCTCCCTTTCAAGAGGAGAGACCGGCTATGACCGGTGACCTTTCTTACCGGGTGGCAGTGCGCTTACCAATATGATAAGGTTCACGGATGTCAGCCGGTCGGCCAGACGAGGGCTTGGAAAAAAATCAAGTGAAAGTACTGTAGTCTAAAAAAAACTCGGACCCCCTTGTCCTGGCTATCCGAAACCTGAATTTTGGGATCAGCAGCTTGTTTCGGCATATCCACGTGTCCGAGAACTTGCAAGCCATGACTTCGAGCTCGTCATTCCGACTCACCATACATCATGGATCATGGCCAACTCTGTTTGCAACAGAACGCCAACGTCGGAGTCGCAGTACGTTATACTCGTCAGCTCAGAATGCACTGCCTTTTGACAGCCCCTAGTCGAACGGCCGTGATTTTTTGTATCTCACTTTTCGCAGCGGATGATCATCTTCAATTCTACCGTCAATGAAAAATGGCAAGTACATCAGTTCAAGTGATGCCTGATAGCTTGTCGGTTGGGCTTCCGGATTTCCCGGTGGTAGGTCCCGCAGCCGAATGGCGGGAGAGATAGCACTCTCACATGCGCAGCCGATTTAAACTTGCCTGCCTTGACCTTTCCTCTTGCAGGCAGATAGACTTCCTCCTGACTTTTCCCGGACAATCAGGGCATACTATTCAATCGACGTTATACCTGTTCTTCGGGAATAATATGAGCGAAATCATGCCGCCTGCATCCTCCACCCTTCTGGCGAGACCTTTTGCTTGATACTATCTGTGTTCATTCTTCTCAAATACTCTCCACTCTGGAGTTGTCCTTTCTGTGTGGAAGCATCAGAACAAATTTACCCTTTTGTAGCTCAACCCCGCGGGACTTAGATACCCAATAGTATCGCGAGTATCCCCTGCGGTATAGTCTTCATGCTTGTATAAACATAGGATCATTTTGTCAGGGTCCAGAGCTCTTCGGGACACCTGCAAACGGTCCAATTGATAAACTGATATTTATTAATAGCTATGATATATTCATAAGAAACTACTTACAGTTTATCGGGTAGGATGACGGCTCCTCCATGTGAAATAAGTTAAGCTTCTTTGATTGACTTGCGAGCACTGGAGGCCAGGCCTTGCAAGCTGGAGATACGCTCTTCAAGCTCACGGGTGGAGCGTTGATGGAGGTGGCATCTAAAAAGATAAGACGAAACAACCATCGATCTAGGAGAACTTGGTCATATCGGTGTCAGGTTTTCCAAAACAGATGAATCAGATAATCAATTGCCAGCGATCCCTGTAGAATCATGATGCTATTGACCTAGCGGGACCACCTCTTGCCCTTGCGGAATGGCACTGCAGTTTGTACTGGGACATTCTATCAACGAAAGAGACTAGTCGAATGCCATCAGATAATTGAAACAAAACATGGAAAAGAGGGTGGCGTTTGGTTGATGTCACAAGCAGGTCACGTTGTCACCTGTTACAAACAACGGCAAAGCCAATCCTTTCTCCTTCTTCCAGTGCCGTTCTCTTCATTGCGCACTTTGATTTCCTCCATTTCTGAGCGCGTTTTTTTCTTCAGTAATGTCTGCATGGACGCCTCAGCCAGGTGGTTTGGCGGAAATCCTCCAAACTATCCATGAATCCACCGATATGGCCCAGTCGGTACAACGAAATATTACCCAAGTGAGTTCTAGAAGCCCTGCGTCCTCGATAGTTTTTTCTAACAGTGGCCAAGAAACTCAACAACTTTACACGTGTACCTGACTATATCGCATACCTTGCTCATATTCTATGCTGGATGAGGGAAGAGGAGGAGCGAATTCGAAGCATCGCTGGCTATCTTCTCAAGAATAACTCGCGCCTCATTCTCACGTCTTCACCCGAGGTGGCTGCCTATGTCAAGAACTCTGTTCTACAAGCATTTACCGACTCATCAATCATGATACGGAATACTGCTGGTCAGGACGTTGTTGCATTCCTCGGCGTGCTCGAACCCAAGAATTGGCCCGAGTGTCTACAGCAGCTCGTGGGGATGCTGGATATGCCTGATCTTGACAAGCAAGAGGTGAGTTATTGATTCTTTTCGAGGTACCTGCCATGATCGTAAGGCGGCCACTGCTTGATATCTCATTTTCGTACCGACTCCCGAGTTCTGCCACTGACTTTTTCTTACCTGCATTTTAGGCTGCCTTCAATGTCCTTGAAAAGGCCTGCGAAGATTACCCTCGGAAAATGGACGTCGAAATAAATGGAACACGACCACTTGACTATATGATTCCCAAATTCCTCTCCCTCGCTGATCACCAGTCGTCCAAGATGCGCTCACATGCCGTCGCATGTCTATCCTACTTTGTCCCCGCCAACTGCCAGTCTTTATTCATCCACATAGATGCTTTCATAGCGTGTCTCTTCCGCCGCGCCTCGGACGATGACCCTTCAGTTCGACGCCACGTCTGCCAAGCTCTCGTTCTTCTCCTTGCCGCACGGCCCGAACGGCTAATGCCCGAGATGAACAACGTAGCCGAATACATGCTATATTCTACCAAAGACCAGAACGAGAACGTCGCACTGGAAGCATGCGAGTTCTGGCTTACGTTCGCGGAGGACGCTGAATTGTCAATCCACCTGCATCCTCTTCTCGCCAAGGTCGCTCCGGTTCTATTGGACTGTATGATCTATGGCGAAGATGATTTGCTGTGGCTGGACGGGGACGCGGAGGATGAAGCCGTGCCGGATAAGGAGACTGATATCAAGCCTCGCCATTATGGAGGCAAGTCTCATGGTTTGGAGCGGGATGCCAACGGGGAGCCTCCGAAGGCTCGGATAGGTGCATACGGAGAAGAGACTTACGATGATGATGACGATGACTTCGACTATGATGATGAAGACTACGCCGACGACATGTCCACCGAGTGGAACCTACGAAAGTGTGCCGCGGCGGCTCTAGATGTTCTAGCTGTCCGATTCACCGGTGATCTACTGAACGTCCTTCTGGGTCCGTTGAAGGACAAGCTGTGGAGTAGCGATTGGCTGCAGAGAGAGAGCGGGATTCTCGCGCTGGGAGCAATGGCAGAAGGCGAGTTTCTCTTCCTGATGATCATTGGTTCAGCTTCTGATGTGTGCCCAAATAGGATGCATCGAAGCTATCGAGCCACATCTGCCCACACTAGTACCGTACCTCATTAACATGCTCAATGATCCAAAGGTAAAGTATGCCGTGTCTCTCTCGTAATCCCAAACTAATATAATACCCTCTCCAGCCACTGGTTCGATCAATCACATGCTGGACGCTCGGCCGCTATGCGAGCTGGACCACTCAACCAATTTCTGATGAGCACAAGGCTCAGTATTTCATCCCGACTATGGAAGGAGTAAGTTTTATCGTGCATTCTATCCTACGTCTCGTTTATGAACAAACCCAATTAAAGCTCCTCCGGATGGTCTTGGATAGCAACAAGCGCGTGCAGGAGGCTGGGTGTAGCGCGTTCGCGACCCTTGAAGAAGATGCAGGGCCAGAACTGGCCCCATACCTCGAACCTGTACTAAGGAACCTGGTCTTTGCATTCGACAAGTATCAGCATAAGAATATGCTCATACTGTACGATGCGGTTGGTACCCTTGCAGACGCGGTCGGCCGTGCTCTTTCGAACCCCATGTACGTCGAGATTCTGATGCCACCTCTGACAAACCGGTGGTCAAAACTCAAGGATGACGACCCGGACCTCATTCCATTGCTCGAGGTGTGCAGTGTTTTTCTTATGTCGTACAGAGTCCTGACGAGTTCGTCTAGTGTCTTGCATCCGTCACCATCGCAATGGGCATGTCCTTCCATCCTTATGCTGGCCCTGTCTTCGAGCGGTGCAACAATATCATTCACCATGCACTGCTCCAGTACCAAGCATTCCAACAGAACCCCGAAATGGACGAGCCTGATAAATCTTTCCTTGTCGTCGCGTTGGACCTCCTCTCCGGTCTTACGCAAGGCCTCGGCATGTCATTGGAGGGTCTGATAAACCAGACGCAACCGAATCTGTTGTCGTTGTTGACGGTCTGTTTGAAGCATCCACAGGCGCCTGTACGACAGTCCGCGTACGCGCTGGTTGGAGATATGGCTATGGGCTGTTTCACTGTCCTCCGGCCACACATGCCCGGCATCATGGCTGAACTAATACTACAACTCGATCCTGAACCAAAGTTCGAGTTTATCAGCGCTTCGAACAATGCTGCATGGTCCGTTGGCGAAGTTGCGCTACGCTACGGACGGAGTGAGTGTCATCCCGTTACCCCATCCCATCTTCTTGCTAACCCGATTTCAGACGACCCTGAATTCCAGCAATGGGTAAACCCGCTGATTTCAAGGCTGGTCCCGATCTTGCTACACCCAAAGGCACCAAGAAGCTTGCACGAAAATGCAGCGGTATCGATAGGACGAATCGGGTTAATGCACCCGACCCTTGTTGCGCCTCACCTAGCCGAGTTTGCGCAAGCATGGTGTCAGGCGCTGTACGAGATTCGAGACAACGAGGAGAAGGATTCAGCGTTCCGCGGTCTTTGCACGATGGTCGAGGTCAATCCTGCAGGAATTGCAAAGGTACAAACTTCTTGTTATATCTAACCTTGTCGATACTGATTTCTCCGCGGCAGAGTCTCTTGTGGTTCTGCAATTCGATAGTGAGATGGAACGCGCCGTCACCGGAGTTGAACAATATGTTCCAGACGATATTGACGGCGTTCAGGCAGCATGACGCTACTGGATGGGCTGCTCAAGTTGCCGCGTTCCCGCCGATCATCCAAGAGCGACTGGCCACACGTTACGGCGTGTAATATAGTATATACGTACATGTTTCTTCTCTGTTTGTCCTCGCCTGTTGCATGTGGATTCCCCTTTAGTAGCAGTAGTATTTTTGTAGTGTAGTCAAAACCTTTCGTAGCAGTAGTCATTTTCTCCCTCTCATCCCTTATCCTCTTCTGGATGCCCTGCATTTCGTCGCTTGTTTTGCATATCTCTGTCACATTTTTTTTACGTAGCATTAGTTAGTAGTTACTCAGTAGTATAGCTTTCTCACCACATCCAAAGGCATCAAATCAAATCATGATCATCAATACGAACACCTAAAATATGTATCTCTATTCCCTATGTACTTACTGTTGTCTTTACGTGTAGAAGGAATAGATTGCGTTTCTGACAAGAGGGTTACAATTTTGTCTGAAAACGTCGAGGCAGTACTTTGGCTCAGCTCCATGCCTTGAGCTCATCTAATTTAACTGCAATTATTTATGACAAAAATATTTTAAATAAATAATATTCGCGATTTTCCCTCGAGCACGTGTCAATAGCGACGACGACGACATTCACGTTTCCTTCTGTATTCTACATTGTACTCTGGTTTCAATCCCCCAGGTCGTCGCTGGGTATCTTAGGGCCCTGTGCTCACCGTCACAAATCCTGCTCCCGACCCCCATCACTCAAAAGCCATGCTGTCGCGTTATAACATGCTCATCCTCGCTATCTTCTGCTTATTTATTGCAACGACACAAGGCGCAGAAGAGAAATCGAAGATGAAAGTTGGAGACAAAACGATTGAACGGGTGAGCTGGTCATGAACTTAGCGCTGGATCTGTGCGCTAATTCTTCGTCAGACAGTGCAGCTACGCACGCATTCAATATTTGCCCCGTACATAGACCAAGATCTGCAGAATAGGTGAGCAGCAATAGTTGTGTGCCAACACCTGTATTCATTTGCAAAGGTGGTGGGACTTTGGTGCCGACGCTTACATTGTAAGACTAACACTGCCTATACGAGCTCGAGCTGATACCCTGTTAGAATACCAACAAACATATACGACTGACACGCGACCGGCCGTCGCAGATGGTGCGCTTGGTTTTTCTTCCAGCGTCACCGGGGATAATATTCGTCTAGGGATACCTATGGTCTCGCCTACCACTCACAACCGCAAATTTTGTCATCGAAATCGAGTTCAAGGCAAGTCCACACGACCATTTGTCTAGCATGAAGCATCAACACATGTCGTTCTTCAGGTCGCGGGCGAGTCTAACAACCTCTACGGCGACGGCTTGGCCATCTGGCTAACGAAGGAACGTGCTCAGCCAGGACCGGTGTTTGGAAGTAAAGGTGTGTGTTGTATGATATCTATTCTCAAGAAAGAAACCTATACTTTTCTAGATAGCTTCACCGGTCTCGGATTGTTCTTGGACACGTACGCTAATTCACGTCACCCGTATGCCTTCCCTCGCATCACCGGAATGATTGGTGATGGCAACACCCAATACGACTTCGGAAAAGACGGAGATAAACAAGGCATCGGTGCATGCTCCGTGCGTTTTGTGTATCTCACTATCCTGCACCCGCGCTCATCTCTGGCAGTTGAACTTCCGCCGAACAAACGTGGCGACTAAAATCAAGATCACATACATCAAGGACACTGTATTGGATGTGGGTGCAATCTTTTACTTCGAGCCAGCGTTTTCACAATCTCTGTTGTACCTCTAGGTTAAACTGCAATATAAAGCATGCGAGTAACTCACTAGACAGCGCTACGACTCCATCTAATCTCCTACTACAGGGGACGACTGGACAGACTGCTTCCGCGCTGATGGTGTCTCACTGCCCACAGCTCCCTTCCTCGGGATGAGCGCGATGACTGGAGACGTATCGGATAACCACGAGTGAGTCGCTCCCATTGTCCCCCTCCCTCCCTCATACTGAATCACATCACACAAAAACCAGTATCATCAGCGTCTCAACGCATTCCGCTATAGTCTCCCACGGAGATCTGCCCTTCACCGAGAGTGCCAAGAAACGATCCAGCAAAAAGAGCGCCGGCTCTTGGACGTGGTTCTTCCTCAAGCTGCTCCTGTTTGCCGGAACGGGCATTGGGGGGTATTACGGATACCAGGAGTACCGGAGGAGGAGTAGATATTCGGGGATGGGGAACTTTGGTGCAGGGCGCTCGAGTGGGTTTGCGGGCTTCGGAGGTGCAGGTGGTATGTACTCGGGCAGTAAACGTCTGTAGGCGAGGAGGCTGGTGGTAACTTATGAGGTTCGAGTAATCTAATCCGACTATGTCTATTTGGCTCCCCCGGGAGTACTACAGGAATCGCCTGCCTTGCCAGGTAACAAGATTGCCCTGGCGGTTTCGCTAATAAATCCGTCACAACTACTGTCAAGTTTTAATATTTAGTCCGTAAATCCCTTGATACACTAGGCTTGGCATGATTGACACAACTGGTATACAACTCGCTTAAGATGTGAGTGTGGTAGAAACCAAAAGATTAGTGAGGCTACTTATTCCAATACATGGACCTCTTCCTTCACATGGGGAATGAATACGAAACTGCCTAGGAGAAGTTCAGTCAGGGTGCGATCTGTTCACCCACTCAAATTTGCTGGACAGATATCCTCATAATGGATAGTGAAGGCCCAAATTGAATAGTTCATATTCAACTGGCGAACTCAACAATTATAGATCCCTTACCGTCATCAAAAGTCCTCACGAGGTTGGATTGCTATACCCAATACTCTTCAAGGTATATATATACCAGCGAAGTAACATGAACTACTGACAACGAGGAATGAGGTTGCTACGATGGTCAAGCTTCATCGTGAGGACTCCCAAATTCCGTCGGCGATTCTGCGAAGGGAATCTTGGCACAGCAGGAAAAAACCCACCTCTCACCGTCTTAGCGCGATACACTTTCAACGAAATGGATATGCCAGGAAAGTGATTGGCCAGAAACTAGCTAGATTACAGAGTAGGCGAGACCATGGTGCCATGCGTATGTACAAATATATATGTAGAAGTAGGTAGATGTAGATAGTAGATATATGAATATCACCACTCTAATCAGACACAAAAAGGAATGTCTCCCTCACGCAATGGTCGCGTTGTTGAACACCAACAAGTTGGGAGTTTGGCCCGGAATGTCATCGAGTAAACCTTCCGAAGCGAGGTAGAGGACGGCAGTCTTTAGTTGCTTGGGCGACAAAGCCTTGGGGTTTCCCGGTGTGGGTGCGGTCATAGCCTCGATGATCTCAGGCAAAGGGAGGAAGTCGGAAATCCAGCGGGGGAAGGCAGAACGAGCGATTGCGTAGATGGATGAAGAGAAATGGCTCTGGGATTGGAGGTCAGCGGGAACGAAGTCCGACTGCACCTTAGGGTCGAAAGTCTTGTGGGGGTAGATGGAGAGGTAGTAAGCCAGAAGGCCGGCGACATGGGGGGAGGCCATGGAAGTGCCAGACAGCGTGGCAACAGCAGTAGAGGAGCCCTTGTAGGTTGATTTAATATTAAGACCTAGGAAAGACATTAATAACGAAAAGATCACAATGGAAGGAAAGCATACCGGGAGCGAAAACGTCAACACACTTTCCGTGGTTGGAGAAGTACGCCCTGTCATCGGAGAGAGTCGAGGCACCGACAGTGACTGCCTTCTCAGCAGATGCGGGCGAATAGTTGCAAGCGTCCTTGTTGTCGTTTCCTAGGACAAAATTACAATACCGGCCTCGCGACAAATCTAAAAAGCTTACCAGCAGCAACTGCAAAGTGAAGACCAGCATCGACAGCCTTATTGACCGCAGTATCTAGAGCAGGCGATTTTCCTCCACCGAGACTCATATTGGCGACTGAACCCTTGTGAGATGTCTTGCCAGTCGCCTTGTATTCAGCCTCAGCGACGGCAGCCTTCTTGAGAGCTTCGCCGGCTGCCCATGAAACGCCACCGACAACATCAGACATGGACCCACTACCGTTCGAACCCAAGACTTTGACGGCGATGACGTTAGCCTGCTTGGCAACACCATACGTCTTGCCAGCGATGGTACCCGCGCAGTGAGAACCGTGACCATTACCGTCCTCATCAACGTCATTGAGAGGGATAGTCTTGCCCCATAAGGCGCGGCCGCCGAAGTCGACGTGGTGAGTGTTGATACCAGTGTCGATGACGTAGACATCGACGCCCTCACCGCCATTTGAGTCATATTCGTATTTCGTGAACGTACCGAAAGTGAGCTTCGGGCGGTGACTGATACGAGCGAGACCCTGAGAATGAACAAAATGAACGCTGGCACAAGACTGGGCAGTAATTGTGACTCACCCAAGGTGCGCCCTTCTGAACGTTCAATGCATCGACAGTCTCAATCTCCAGCGTCTTCACTATCTGGTCCTTCTCGATAAAGTCAACCTCTGGCGCCTTCCGCAGCTCCTCAATGGTGCTAGGCGAGAAGTGCCCTGAGTATCCCATCATATGTGTATCGTACACATGTCGCAGGCCGTCAAATTGGGAGACTAAAGGGTCTGAATGGTGGGTCATCTGGAGATAGTTGAGATGGTTCTGCAACATCGTTGGATGCCCCTCCTTGAGAATGACAATGTACGAATCGTTGATGGATCCGTGAACATGGCCGTCACTAATAAGGGGGGCAAGACCTAGAGAAGAACGGGAAGGAGGATACTGGGAGAAGGTAGAGAGCGGCGATGCATACACTGTCGCAGCCAAGGACAATGCGTATAAGGAGGAACAGATAAGAGAGGTCATGGTTGGGAGGAGAGATGAACTGCAGCCGAATCCGGCTGATAACGCGGCCTTGTTTGTTCGTGTTTGATGGGACGGAAGTCTATCGCGCCTGTATCGCGTTCATTCTTAGGTAATGCATTGAATCCGACTATGGGAAAGTTGGGGAACCCGCCAGCACCACTGAAGCTGATATGTCCCGTTTCCCTCGCCTCGTGGAGCAGGCTGCCTTCTCTCTCCACGGTGACACTTGGCATCCACAAGCATATGATCCGGTTCGTAAACTATGTATTCTATCGGTCTCTTACCTCTGGATGAACAGCTATCAAGAATATAGGAACACGCGTCCGAACCGTTGCTTCAAATGCGTATACCAGTGTACCTTGCCGCCAATAAACACTGCCAGTGGACTTCTCAATGTGCCGACGAGCGGCTTGGTATACCGCCCGATGCAGACCAATCCGGCTCTTGTGGATAAAGAAGGAATGACGAGAGAGCTTATCACGCGAATTGAGGAATTATCGCCGAGATCCCGTGCTTCTTCGTATCTACTGAATACCAGCTCGGCTCGACTTGCGAGCATTTCTGAAGACAATTTCCTCGCCATTGCACAAGGTGTTGTGCTTTTTCTCTGTCAAATTTGTCAAACTTAACCTATTTTTGTTTTGTCCAATGCTAGGAGAAAGCGTGGTCACTCGTTCTATCTACCGCTTGAAAGCGGTACTGACCGGTGAAAACGCGGTAGATCTCTTGCATTTCTTTACGGATTGAGGAGTTTGAACGATGTACATTGGTCCAACAAGAGGTGCAAAGCACCATCAATGTACGTTACTATCATAATCCATATCATACGCCGAGATACCAATGAAATTTAGATTAACGAGCAGAGGGACCGGAACAAGAGGGAAAGAGGGAGCCTGAGAACTTGTACCCCCATCGCGTCTTAGACAACTCCATCATTTCTCGTCATCGGAAGGTTGTACCTATCACGAGAAATGTCCGATATGCTCTACAACACGGGCATAAATTCTCGCAATTCCACAAGCCTTAATTACGGCCCACTCGTGCCGCTTCGCACCATGTGAGGTTTGTACCTTTGGATCACGTCTGCCATTTCTTCGATTGCCATATCACCTATTCACCATTCACCCCGTCAAGGAACATACAATGCGGCAAGGGCAATACAGTACGGAGGAGATCCATCCGTTACTCGTGAATGCTTCTCATGCAAAGTTTCATTTTGGTATGAAAAAGTAGCAGTTCAGACAAGGTATGAGTCCGCTTAGATACCTCTAAGACAAGTTATCTGACGACAGATGTCTTAGGGAACAATCTGTGTAACTACGAGGACCACTACCCTGATGATGCAATTTATCATGAAACAGTGCTGAATACCAGGATATGGAGAACCTACGCGGACAAGAGTGTAATTCTTGATTCTAATATGGTGGAGGATTCTAGCCTGTAGGGACAACGTCGATGTTTTGCTGGTTTCTGTGCGTCATATATCCCGGAACCATTAACTTGTATACTGACTAGTGTAAAGGCGGGTCTCTTCTCAGCTATCGTTTCTACCTTTGTTGCTCAAGCATCCCAGAGTCTTTCTGCAGACTACACCCAAATGTCGGCATCCTTTCTTTTTGAGCTGGTTGCTATTCGCCGTGCTCTACGTCAGTTTGATCGATCTTATTTGCAGCGTCGTAGGATACGGGCTTCGGGAGGATGTTACGGCGGCGTACGATGTATATCTGGACATTGCATTGCTTGGTGTTCAGCCTTATCCCGTTCCATCAGCCTTTGGTCGGGGTTGTTGAGAGATATGTAAACGAAGTGCATGGCATGACGAGGAGTGTACCGACGATCCTTGCTCAACATGCATCTAACGGTGAGTGAGATAGAACCGGAGAGGATAAATATACGGGTGGCGATCGGTGTACTCGATGCTTACTTATCTGGAAGTTCGGAACTGGTGAGCGTTAATAATAGTGCGGTTGGTGGCGTGTGATGTTGATATGGGTTGTACCTGTCTGATTGTAGCCCAGGGGAACATTTGGCACCGAGGTGCGCGGCTTTGTGAACTGGTGTTGCCACCGCCAAGGCCAACAGACAAGGTTGAGAGGGGAAGTATGATTGAATAATGAATATCAATCTCCTGGCTTCATTTATCTTGCCTATATTCAAGCCAGAGGCTTGGCTACATTTGCGCTGGTCTTGCCATGTCTGTTCTCATGCGCTCGTAGGGTCGAATCCCGTGAAGCTATATCAGAGCCGTGACCTTAACTCGAGTTGTAAGCTTTATGTATCCCGCTGACTCGTATGGGTGTTCTTATACACAGTATGCATTTACAGCGGAACAACTTACGGCATACTTCGAGTCTCCGACCCTGATTCGTCCCCCTCCCGGGCCTTCCGGGACGGCTCTGCCTCTTTCTCAACAACGACCACGTCGTTTCGAATTCTTCTGTTCTATGCATCTATTACTTCTCGAGAGCTGACACGTAGAATGCTTCGGATCGTGGGCCCGTGGCGCGCCGGCTTTCAATATCTCGGCCATATCTCAGGAGGCTATCGCTGCTCGGGATGGATCTGGAATGCCCTGGACAAGCCTTTGTGGGGAGTTTATTGGTTTCGGTTAAAATGGCGGACAGACCCTACCTTGTATTCCGCCGATAGTCAAATCAATGGAATAGTGAGCGTGCCGTAGCTAGGTATTGAACATCCAATTGCCTGCACGCTCAAATACCTTCGTCAAGGATTGGGTCTGGAAGACGGTGCCCGCTTGCATGGTACTCTTCGAAATAAATAACAAAAATTTCATGGCGGCGTATACGGTGTTTGAGCCTTAAATACATGCGGTATGGCTCAACCGCTGTGCCACGAAATCAAGTCCCATACAGTCGATTTGCTCAATTACGCAGCATGTAACATCTGTGGGACCACAAAATAAGTTATGTGTTTTGGGGAAATATGGCAATTTAAATAAATGAGGTGCAGTGCGCGTCGCGACCCGGCGCGAAGCGGTTGTTTGTTTCTCGCAAACAAACCCAAAAAATGCCCGACAATTCCTGTTTCGCTCCCAGCACCAGCGCCCATCCACAAAGGCTCTTTCTTGCGTTGGCAAGCATAAAAAACTTTCAAAACCCTCTACTTTCGTGCGAAAATCTCCTTGAACCGTCCAGAATCCAGCGATATCGAGCTTTGTGCCTATTCCTAAGCAGTGCATTCATCGTTGCTCTGTGGCCCCGCCTATCAAGCGATATCTTCGTTCATGTCATCTTAGGGCTCGAACATCTTCATGATCTTACATGGCTCGCAGTCTCTGAGCCCGCCCCAATCGTTTAGGAATTGCGCGTGGAAAAGGCAGAACAATATAGGCCACCGGAATGGCGCCGACTTCAAGAAAGAGGGGGCGAAATGGGACCATGCAGGATGATATGCAAAATTTAGTCGAGGCAAGGCGCGAGGCTCTAATTGAAGAGAGGCAGAAACAGCTGGAGGGTATATACGACAGACACGACACTCTGGTACGTCTGCCTTGCTACTTGGAGCCGTGGTGTTCATTCTGACATTGAATAGATCCGGGAAGCATTTCATATGGAAAAATTCACTCTGATGCTTGGATATGACCCCAAGGCGAGCAGTTTGCGTGCACGACGCGCGTCGGAACAGTATTGACTTTCCGTGTTTAGGAAGCAAAGGCAGAGCAGACAGGCGTTATCCACGACGTGCGTAGCTCAATTTCTCGGTCATGTCAGATACTAATAGTATGTTCCAGTACAAGGCTCAGTACGACCTTCTCAGTATTCCGGGACCATCCTCGGGTCGACGAACTCGGAGCGAACGACGGCAAATTGTTACAGCTCCTACACACGTGTCTCCAGACTCCGTCAAGAAGGGTAAAGGAAAAGCGAGCAGTAACGCGATATGGGACATCTTGTCGACTGCCAAACCGTCTCCAGTGAAAGGGAAAGGGAAAGAAAAAGCGTTGACGTTCATGGACTCTACATCTGCTACCACCGGGTCAAAGCCACCACAGAGAGATTTTCATTCAGCGGTGGACGGTGAGATGGACTCCATATCCGCCCCAATTGTCAAGGGTCGAAAGAAAGCCAAATTTGGGCCATCTGAAGTTCTCGAAGGAGCGTCTATTGTGGGACGGCGTCATACGGGTATTTCAACAAGACAGTCTGTGGGTGTTAAATCGAGCGGAGAATCATCATCTATGGCGGGAAGGCGTCTACGGTCGCAAGATGCTACAGTTGTGGTCGCCGCTATCGCGGACGCTCCCACAAAATCTGGTCCATCTACACCAGTTCCCAGTGTCGGAGATCGTCACAGCACTATGGGACCTCCTTCAACGCCGCGAAACCAAGCTCTAGGTGGCTCATACTCAGACGTCGACCCTGCAGTCGGAAGGCGCCGCAACACTTTGTACAATGGTGTTTCAACCGGAAAACGGCCCAGGGAGGATTCGGATGCAGAGAACTTGGCCGATAGGTCTCCAGTTACGATTTCTACAAGAGGTGGCAGAACATTACCTGCTCGTGCTGCAGCGCATCGGGTAAATTTAATCTCTCTTTGCGGTTACTTTTGGGCTAAGACACGTTATTGTAGGTGACGGTACCACTACCACCACCTTCGCCTTTTTCCAACATAAAACGCATCAAACTTATTGTCCGACGTCCTCCACCTTCATACTCTAATCCCAGTCAGCTCCCACCACCTCCAAAACATGGATCCTCGATCTCTGCTTTTTTATCCTCATATACTACGATGGAACATAAGGATGTCTCTACTCGCATTGTGCAAGAATCAGTACGCCGCGATGCCGATATTCTGGAGCGAGCGTCAAAATTGAAGGAGGATGGCCGATGGTTTTACAGATCCGAGGAAGAGGGAGGTATCATCGAAGACTTGGAAACTCCTCAAGGTCCCGAGCGGACGACTAAGGACGTGTGGGACTATTGCATCGAACAGATCGTAGCACTGGGTCAAGCAGAGATAAAGCGGCCTATAGGAGTACAGATCGCTTCTCAGATCGCCTCCAAGGTGCAAGTATACTGGGAAGGACAATACGCTAAACAGGACAAGAAGCGCGTACAGGAAGAGAAGCGATTAAGAGCCCTGGCGAAACAGACCATCAAGGAGGTAACATCTGCGTGGGGAAAAATTGTACTGGTATGTATGTCCGATCTTCTTCCTATATCTATTGCTAATGTGGCTCCAGCATATTCGTCATCAAGAGCAAGTGGAACGGGAGGCGGAAGAACTGAAACGAGGTCACGAACATCTTGACGCCATTCTCGACCAGTCGGGACTGCTGCTAGAAACGCAGCAAAATAGTCTTGTACGTCGTTCGCGAAGTACGTCGAGCGATGGATTTGGAATGTGGGGTTCTGAGGGTGGTGATTCCGACGATAGTGAGGGTGATGGTGAGGAAGGAGAGGAAGACGATATTGAGACTGATGAAGATGAACCGGAGCCAGAGCCAGAGCCTTCAGATGTTGGCGAGGAAGGAGACAGCGATATGGACGTTGAGACGATTGCTCTACTCGGCAGTCATCCAAATATACCGATCTCCCAGAGCGTAGAGGCATCCCCGACGACGTCTACTTCGATTTTGCCATCGAGGGGCTCTGTTTCACCCGATGGCGCTGTGAACGACGAATTGTCGATGCTTGCACTCGAAGACTTACTCATACTGCCGGAATCTAGCCCCCCTCCCACACCCACACCATCATCGTATCCTCTTGGGTCTCCTTCACTTCTATCATTACCCAACACGCCAGTAAGGGATGCGGCGCCTGTGTATGACTCTGTAGCGCCCTCAGACTACGCTGAAACTGTTTCGTCGTCGGTGTCCGCCGTTGTGTCTCCCGGCAAAGACGACGAGGAGCTCGTGGCACAAAACCTAAATACCCCAAAGGATGCACGATCTCAAATTCCCATCCCGGATATAGATCTACACTCCCGCCCCGAAGGCACAATTGACACGCTTGATAAAGTCCCAGCACAGTCTGTGTTAGAGGATGCAATGGAGGCCAATCGGGTGCATCCGTTCGCTAATGACATCAACAATGAAACGCGACCTTGTGAAACGAACGTGGACGCGGGGGTCAACGGCATGGAACCGCATGCTAGATGTGATGAAGCTGTCCGCCCGGATGAACCCAGGAAAGAAGAACAAGAGTTACCAAAGTTGCCCATATTTCCGGAGAATGATGACGACGCTCACGCTGATGAACCGGAGGAAGAACAAGAGTTGCCAGATTTGCCTATCATTCCGGAGTATCTGAAGCCTTTTGCGGTTGCTCCGGTCGAGTGGGATCCCGACGCGCCGATTAAGCCTCCTTTACTGCTTCGTGGTGTATTACGCCCGTATCAGCAAACAGGGTTGGAATGGCTAACGACTCTCCATCGCAACAACCTCAATGGAATCCTGGCAGATGAGATGGGTCTTGGGTCCGTATTTGTTACGTGATGCAATTAAACATGAATTTAACTGTTTTGTGCCTTTTAGGAAAACTATCCAGACAATATCGTTGTTGGCCCATCTAGCGTGTGATCGAGGAATCTGGGGACCTCATCTCATCGTAAGGGACGGTCCATTAAACCCTTGTAAATTACTAACGTGATGACTAGATTGTTCCTACAAGCGTTCTTCTCAACTGGGAGATGGAGTTCAAGAAATTCCTTCCGGGTTTCCGGGTGCTTAGCTATCACGGGACGACGAAACGTCGCAAGGAGCTTCGTCAAGGATGGAATGACAAATATCATTTCAATGTTTGCATCACCTCCTACACTTTGGCGAGTCGAGACGCTCATATATTCAAACGGAGAGCTTGGTACTATATGATCCTTGACGAGGCACATATGATCAAGAACTTTAAGTCTCAGAGATGGAACATTTTGTTGATGTTCCGGTCCTTCCGTCGCCTCCTTCTAACTGGTACACCACTCCAGAACAATTTGACCGAACTCTGGGCGCTGTTGCAGTTCTTGATGTCAGGATCCAACTTTGCGAACTTGAAAGAGTTTGGTGATTGGTTTTCAAGTGAGTGCATTCTGTTATCCGATGAGTCGTTATAACGATATATAATGTTCAGACCCGTTGGAAAAGGCAATAGAGATGGGGAATGCTCACGACGACGAAACGATGCAGCGGGTGTCCAAGTTGCACACGGTACTGCGTCCGTACCTCTTGCGTAGACTGAAACGGGACGTAGAGAAGGAGCTTCCCAGCAAGTTCGAGCATTTAATGCTATGTCCTCTGTCAAAACGCCAACGATACCTGTACGACGAGTTCATGTCAAGAGCTCACACGCAGGATGCTCTCCAATCCGGCGTTTATCAAAAAATTGCCAACATTCTCATGCAGCTCCGTAAAGTCTGCAATCACCCAGATCTTTTTGAAGTTCGCCCTGTTGTAACCTCGTTCGCCATGACTCGTTCGGCCGTCGCTGATTTCGAGATCAAAGAGCTTCTCATCCGCCGGCGCTTACTAACAGAGGAAGAAGAGTCCCTCAATCTTGATTTTTTGGGTCTTAGGTTCATCGACCAGCAGAACACTTCAGAATTTAGTGCCATAGAGACACGGCGCTTGGACGCGACGTCGCGCCTGCCGTTTATCTTTGAACTTCCGGGAGAGCCGCCTCCTAAGGACATGCGCACCATTGATGGCTTCCGTGCATACGCAGCTTGGAGGAGTCGGGCTGAAAAGATTGCGCGTTGGACTCATGTGGCATATGTAAATCGATATCGGATCCAGGCGTACCCTATCGCCAGCCGCGAGATGATTGCGTACGTAGGGAGTATCAACAAGCCCATCCTCCCTCTATCCTATGTCGACCACACGTCCTATCTTGATACTATGATCACGATGCATACGATGGTCAAGACCTACGCTCAGCGTTCAGATGAAATGGGCAGCACTATTGATCATTTCGCCTTTGCGACGCCTGCCGTGGTCGCCCTTGATATTCCCCGCATAGCTCTACCCTCGTTGCCGATCAATCAAATTACTCGGGACTTTGACGCGGTGCTCCATAAATCCAGTGTCAAATTACAGATCGCCTTTCCTGATCCGTTGCTCCTCCAATATGATTGCGGAAAGCTCCAGCAGTTGAATCTTCTCCTACGAGAGAAGAAGGCTGGTGGCCACCGGGTGCTCATATTCACTCAGATGACCCGCATCTTGGACATTCTCGAGATCTTTCTCAATTTCCATGGGTACCTCTATCTGCGCTTGGATGGTGCCACGAAAATAGAGGATCGACAGTACATTACCGAGCGCTTTAATGCTGATTCACGAATCTTCTGTTTCATTGCCTCGTCTCGATCTGGCGGTGTTGGCATCAAGTAGGTTTTATTGATGATAACTAGTAGTCGTGTGCTCATATCATCGCTTTAGTCTCACCGGCGCAGATACCGTCGTCTTCTACGATAGTGATTTCAACCCTCAGATGGACCGTCAATGCGAAGACAGGTTTGTACTTCTTTGCCGCTGGTCTACGGTCTCCTAACTATCTACCGTAGAGCTCATCGGATCGGTCAGATTCGAGATGTCCACATTTACCGCTTTGTTTCTCAATATACAGTTGAGGAGGCCATGCTGCGGAAAGCCAACCAAAAGAGATCTCTTGACGACCTTGTAATCCAGAAAGGAGGATTTGATTGGCGCACCATTTTTAACGACGAGAAGGCCTTGACGAATGCGCTAGAGGAGTTTGATGATCAGGAGGATGCCCACGCTGCAGCCGTTGCTACGCGCGAGGAAGTTGCTATAGTCGGAGCCGACGAAGCGGATTTTGGTGAAGGTGAGACAACACGGGACATCGATAACAGGGAGAGTTCGCAGGTTGATGTCGAGCAGCAGCCTGAGGAAGGGCAGCAAGGGCAGGACGAAGAGGAGGATGAAGAGGAGGGGGGTACAATTGCCGACTATATGCTTGCTTTTGTCAAGCAGGACTATGACCATTTCAGGGAGTGGCGCTTGTGAGCCATGGAGTGCATCTTATTGTTATTGTTTTCTACATGTACATCTCTGCATATCTACGTTACAATCATCTGGATGCTATGTTCATTTCCATTGCTGAGTGCTGGTGGTGGTGGTACATTGCTTTGGGTATAAGAAAGCTGCCGGGACTCTCGAACCAGTATGCGTATATATGCATGTGCTGGTTCGGGACATTACAGTATAAGGATGACGGGGAAGGAACACAAAGCATAATGCGATAGCGATACGATGGCAAGGCGGATAGAGTCGGCAAGGGTCTTGAACAATCAGAGTCTCAGATCAATGCCTGGATTTCGCCATTGCTAGATGCACATGATGTTCAGCGCGGAAACAAGTCAAAGGGATAGACATAAGTACCCGGAGTGTATCCTTGGTGTCTCAATTCACCTCTTGTGACTTTACCTAGAAAGTCATTCATGGCCGCTTCAGGGACCTTGAAGAGCTCATTGAGCCGTTCTCTTGTTATCGGACCTGTCGGTTCCTCCGATGTCGCTCTGCTTGCAAACGTTTCCAAAAAGCCCGCTTTGTATGTGTCTACCTCTGGAACACGCTTCGGTATCTGTCAAACATCACCGTAATGACTCCATTTATTATTGGACAACATACCGTGATGATGAGAGGTCCAGGAGAGCTTGGAGGGAGCCCCGCAGGAGGCAGTATAGGCGAAAGAGCAGATCGAACAGGCGACTGCGGCGGTTCGCGCTTATAAGGGACGAATTCGATGACAGGCGAGGAAACGCTTAGTGGAGTCGATACAGATGCCGAACGCCGGCATACAGACGGAAGATTGGGTTCAGGTGAAACGGTAGGTGCAGGGCTCGGAAGTCTATTCTTCTCCTCAATCCAGTTTGTCACCACCGTGGTTTTGACTTTCAGAAGGCTCGACCACGTCTGCAAGACCTCCCAGGTTGGATTTTTGTTGTCGTTGTAGAGCGTCGTAAGGTGTCTGATCTGTTCTGGATTCAGCGGTATCCTGACTGTGGATGAAAGGAACAAGTTTGCATGAGAATAACATCGGAAAATTCTTTCAACGACATGCCTGCGCTTCGGATGCTTGCAGGTCGTTTCTCGGAGGCTCTCTTGCGTGTGAACCAATCCACCAGGTGTCTGAGATCATAGGTAGGATCAACGGATTGCTTTTTACAAGGCACATCACAAGTCAACAACCATCTGAGAAATTTTTGATTCAGAACATACTTGTATCTGTCCAAGTAGGATCTGTTGTTGTTCACGGTTCGGATGATGAGAAACATTGACAAAAAAGTCTACACATCCCAGGCATCAGTATGAGCACTCAAGCCTTTGAACAGCTGGCTGCTTCACCATTCAATATGTTGGTCCCAGCTTTTGGGAGCCTTGCCTTTTTCTTCGGAGCCGTCAGGGCAACTTGGGAGACATTGGATGCTGCTGCTGGGGCAGACATGAAAAAGCAGGTAAAAGTTAAAGGTCAGGGGCGTGACACATTTTTTCGTCGCGACAACTCATTTATAAAACTTCCTTCCCCTAAGGAGCCCCTTTCTGTCAATTGTCTTTTTCAAATTGACACCGAAATTTCTTGTCAGTTTTTAACCGTTTTTACTATCGATGATCGATAACGGGGACCTTGCGGCCTCATGGAGCGACTCGTGGCCTGCTTCGCGGCTTATAAGCGACCCAAAATACCGGAATCTACTAGGTAAGAACCCTGTCGCACCACCCAGTCGCCACTTCTCTCTTTCATTCTCTCTCCTGCTACCTTTTGCAATCTATGATTAGCAAGTGAAACACCCGCTCAATCACCGTGGCCACAGCGCATGGCTTGCCATGTCAGGGCTGTGGGCCCGGCCGTTCCTTATAGGGACCTTGCGCCGGTACCAAAACCAAAACCAAAACCGTTTGACTCATGTCTTGTCACAGGCTTGTCACTACTAATAGAAGAACTGCCTCTTCAGCTTCAACCACCACAATCAAAACTAACTCTTGCAGCCTTCAAACTTGGAAGTCCCCTAAGGCACCAAGGTGCACAAAGGGCACCGCAGAGACAAGAAAAACTTCTGTCAAAGCAATGCAAAGCCCAAAATAAAGAAAGTTGAAGGGAGGTATCTGGCTACATATATGCTGATGTCCGATGATAACATGGCAGGAAAATCCTTGGAATTAACCCGGAAGCATGGTCATCTAAACATGCAGCTTTAATGGCCTCACTCTTTGACCTTCCAACCGGAAAGTTTATCAAGTCTGCTCAGCTCATGCTGGCTCATGCCCTTAGTTGAAGCAAGGATATAATGAGCTCCGTTGGGTCAGATATAACCAGCACCGCTACACGCTTCAAACATGATTGTTACGACGGGAGCACCGGTCATTGCAGTCGAGTCATTCATGCGGATGCGGATCTGCGGAAGAGACGGCTCTTCGGAGTTTCACCCGGAGATTGAAATGGAAACCATACTCCTACTCTCTCGCCACCTCCGACACCAGAGAAAGCAATGCAAAATCTGGATCTGGTCGAGCAAATCCTGCATGGAGAAAGATATCGGACCCGCCCTGTGCTCCTCTAATGTCAGATCTCATTCAGAGCCTTCTCATGCCCTTTCGCGATGTTTCATGGCTACGCTCATCTTGAGACACAACTGATGACGATCCAGACTTTCGTGTTTATCTTGATATCTTCATTTCCATCGAATTCAAGTGCGGGAATCTATCTGTTGGTCGGGATATGCGTCATAAACAGCGCCCCTCGATGGTGCCTCGGCGCGCTCTCATTCCCCATATCATTCATTGATCCTACAAACGAGCGCGCAAATGTATCTTGGTCACCCAAATTTACATTGCAGTACCGGGCGATCCGACAGGGTAGCAACAGGCCCAAAGGTGATCAACGGCGCATTGAAACGCGATCTGCACAGATTTTTGGAACAAGACCTCGTTTCGACTTGGAGATTAACGGGGTCTCGAGGTATTTAAGGGCTACGTACAAGGCTTTCACTTCTCACAAATCATCTTCTTAACGATCTACTTCTACTTCTACTTCTACTACTTCTACTTCATCATTACCCTTATTCTTCTACTATAATGCACGCTTCGCAGATCGCTTATCTTGTCTTCGTTGCTCTTCCTATCCTTAGCGGCTTCCAAACCGCTCCTTCTGTGGCCCTCGCTGCTCCCATAGGTAAGATCTTCCTTTCATCACCGTCTGGGTCGTTCTAAATTCTATTGCGTCTGCAGAGATCGTCGAATTAATACATCACCACCACCACCATCACGATGACCAAGGGAGCAAGGACATTACACAGTTTACAGACGAGGAGGTGTACGCTCAGGAGCGACCCCACCAGAATCACCGCCTTACGCAATTTTTGAATGAAGAGGCGTATGTCGCACAACCCCATGATCATAGCCATGGTCACGACATATCCCAGTTCTTGGACGAGGGGGCGTATGTTCAGGAGCGACCCCATCGCCTCACACAGTTTGTGGACGAAGAGGCGTATGTCGCAAAGCCCCACCATGGTCACGACATAACTCAGCACTTGGACGAAGAAGCATATGTTCAGGAGCGGCCTCATCGCCTCACACAATTCGCGGATGAAGAGGCGTATGTCGCAAAGCCCCACCATGGTCATGACATAACTCAGCACTTGGACGAAGAAGCATATGTTCAGGAGCGGCCTCATCGCCTCACACAATTCGCGGATGAAGAGGCGTATGTCGCAAAGCCCCACCATGGTCACGACATAACTCAGCACTTGGACGAAGAAGCATATGTTCAGGAGCGGCCTCATCGCCTCACACAATTCGCGGATGAAGAGGTGTATGTCGCAAAGCCCCACCATGGTCACGACATATCCCAGTTCTTGGATGAGGAGGTCTATGTCGAGAGCCACCACCATCGCGATAGCTATGCTGATGACCTTATTGCCCAATTCCTGGATGAGGATGTGTACGTCGAACATAACTGATCGTTTAATCTTATGGTACGTTCATCTCGGCATCCTGATATGTGACTTGAACTGACTTCTGCCTATAGATACCTCCAGCGTGGTCTATTTTATCATATTTATCTGACGCTTACTACTATCCCTACCATTATTATTTGGACGCCTTATACTCCGCCTCACTCCTTCCGTTAACTTAGCAAAGCAATAACGTCTTTATTAGATATCTATTGTATGTAGTAATACCTAGATTACAGGCGAACTTAGTTCTAAATAGTAGCGTAGCCATATTCCGTGAATACAATATGTGATGCTTCGGGCGATACTACTGATCGAATCACAACTACTGCTACCGACGCTCACTAAGATTAGGATCCCGACCTGAACTCCGTATCCGACAAACTCGCATGGCGAGGTAGACCACATGGCAAGGTAGAGCATACAACTCCGTGGCTATAAAGGCTACGTCTTAGATGAAAAGATTGGAAATGGCAAAAGTTCAAATCATATTTTGAAACGCGCCAGGAATTAAGCGCGCCCGATCGTCTCGTGGCCCAAGGGGATACAGGTTCGTGATTGGAATGAAGCAACGTCATGATTTGCGCTCTACTAAAGCATTTAGCGTTCATTTAGTAACGACCGATGAATGGACCTACACGGCAATGCTGCGATTGGTAAGAATGCAACCGCATCTCGTCAAGGTACCTGCGCGTCTGATTGGCGCTTAATAATAATACCCTTGAAGCACAGACAAAATGAAACAGAGCGGAGCATAGGTAAGCGCGGAAAAAAAGTTCGAATCACAAACCTCTCTCTCAAAAATGAAGTTCCGTGTTGGTGGACGAAAGCAGTGTTCGGAAACTGCGGCTATCAGACGAGGGGTAAAGATGAACAGAAAGACCAATTGGAGGGTCCAAGAAACGTCACACTCTTCGCTCATGCCGAGTGGAACATATTTCAGCAGGCTCTACGACAATGACGGACCAGGAATCACCACCGCGACTCGGGAGAGACAAGAATCCATGAAAACACAGCAGAGAGCCGCTCGCGGTGGATAGCAATCCTGCAAGAACAACGAAGAGCAAGGGATATGTGTCGATGGTCGGCAATGCGGCAGTGGGATGAGCCGGAGTGGGGTTTCCCCGGACCCCGGATTCCTTCCACTTATGTCGCAATCGCCCTCAGCAGGCTCTGGACGGTATGGAGCCGAATGCTGGCCCTCCAAAAAAAGCGTCGTGATCACAGATTCGAGTATCGAGGCCGACCATGGCCGACCCAAGGCTTGCCCCGCTAAGCGGGACCAATTTCACCTCGAAAGGGGTCCCGTTTTAGGGTCCTGATCCGTCATATGTTAAACGGGTAAGAGTTGGAATCGCTCCTATTTAACATCGGCTTGCTTCATGGCGAGGAGTTCCATTTGCTTGTCTTTCCCTCCCCCTCCAGCTACGACGACTTCGACTGCATTCCAACCATCATGTCACGATCCGGTAATAAGAAACCTGTAGGCTTTGCGACTCATATTACTGCAGGCGGGATAGCTGGAGCTTGTGAAGCGGTGCGTACGAAGTGGTTCGTTGTCGTTGCATGTGCTGATTTGAGGATCCCGCCTTCCAGCTGACATGCCAACCTTTAGATACCATCAAGGTGCGAATGCAGTTGTCCAAGTCGGGACGAGCACCAGGAGTGAGTTCATGACCACTGTCTCCGGTTTGACGAGCGATTGAATGATATGGGATAGACAAAACCGAGGGGCTTCTTCGCCACTGGCGCACACATCGTACGGCGGGAAACACCCTTGGCCCTATACAAGGGCCTTGGGGCGGTCCTCTCTGGTATCGTCCCTAAGATGGCCATCCGTTTCGCAAGCTTCGAAGCGTACAAAGGCTGGTTGGCGGACAAGGAGACGGGAAAGACTAGCCTCGGGAATATTTTCATCGGTGCGTCGACTACTTCGTTCTCCATAAGCCGTCGGTTGAAGGTTAATCCGCTCGGCAGCTGGTCTTGGTGCAGGAACGACGGAAGCCGTCGCCGTTGTAACACCTATGGAAGTGGTGAAGATTCGGTTGCAGGCACAACAACACTCCTTGGCTGATCCGCTGGAGACACCACGGTATCGGAACGCCGCGCACGCCGTGTATAAGATTGTGAAAGAGGAGGGAGTGATGACGCTCTACCGTGGCGTGTCGCTCACTGCACTCAGGCAGGCGACAAACCAGGGAGCAAACTTCACGGTGTACCAGGAACTGAAGAAGGCGTTCCAAAGGTACCAGCCTGATCTCCCCGACTTGCCATCATGGCAACACATGTTTATCGGTCTTATTTCTGGTGCTGCTGGGCCAATGTCGAACGCGCCAATAGACACCATCAAAACTCGTGCGTCTTGTCTCTTCTGATGTCGTATCCCAATTGACAGCTTTTTTGATAGGTTTGCAGAAAAGCACTGCCATCCCCGGTCAATCAGCGTTCCGCCGCATCGTCATCATCGCTGAGGATATGTGGAGAACTGAGGGTGTGAGATCGTTCTACAAGGGTATTACGCCCCGTATCTTGCGTGTTGCTCCTGGTCAGGCGATAGTGTTTGCCGTGTATGAGAGGATCAGCAAAATCATTGAGCGCGTCCAACCCAAAGAATACGAAGAAAACAAGTACACAGAGTAGATTGTTGGTGAGTATACCTGTCCAGAGGATGTTGTGGGATAATGAACAGAACAATCGGATGAACTCTTACGTGTGAACTGTCCGTCATCGAGCCTCATCAGAAGTGAGGACTGCCTGACAATAAGGAATGAACTTGGCAGTCTTCTCAGAATCACATACGAACCATGTAAAATGTGCCAAAGGATATAAGCATGTATCACAGAGCGTTAAAGAACACCTATCAAGCTGGCAAATCGGGCGGAAATAAAAAGACAACCTAGTCGAATGGCAGCAGTCTTTTAATTTCGCAAGCAAGATAGACTTCGTGGGATAATATCGGCAAAGCCAAGGCGACTGAAAGAGAGTAACAAGGGTCCTTTACGGCTGGGTACTTGGTGAAAATGCTCCCACGGAACAGGGGCAACCCCTGCACGTCGGCGTCAGTCCTATCAATTATCGTTGGTCAGAAGGATGCCGCGGTAATGGAGCGTCGTCAACCTTTATACCCTGCAATTCTTAACCTGTCAAGTTGAGGATGTTTGGGCTGACCGTCATACTGTGAAGTCCCACATACTTCAGCTGCAATACGACGAAGCCCCTTTGAGAACAACGCAGGACTCACGGTAAATGTCAAGGAGGGTTTGACAACAAAGAAAGTTCGACACGAGGCCGGGATTCGGGCCGACATTAACAACGATCCAATCTCGGATGTTTGTTCAAGTTTGTCTTTCGAACAATGTCCTGAAGGAATCCCTTATACTTCGCTATCTCTTCATCCCTTCTTCCACCACCTTCCCATGCTCAAGCGGATGACGGACAAGCTTGGGTCGCACTTCCACAAGGACCCAATGCAGCCCCCGTCGTCGCCATCTTCTCTAGCATCGTCGTCGGTGTTCTCGCAGTTCGATAGGCGACCTTCCCAAACGACGACAAGGACGTCGATGAGCGAGCTAAGCAAGCTAGAACACAGAGACAGCATTGATTATCCGGAACTAGAACTATTCCCACTCTCCTCCCAAGATCACGGAGGACCCCGGCCAAAGGGCTCCTACCGACTAGAAGATTTTATAATACAACGAACTCTCGGGACAGGTAGCTTCGGGCGAGTGCACCTTGGTATGCTCCTACTGCCAATATTGATTCCGTATTGTCTCTAATGCGGACATCAGTGCGGAGCAGACATAACCTTCGCTTCTACGCCATCAAGGTCTTGAACAAGGCCCGAATAGTCAAGCTGAAGCAAGTCGAGCATACCAATAACGAACATGGTATCCTTGAAGTGGTCCAGCATCCGCTCATTGTCAACATCTGGGGTGCCTTCCAGGACGCTGCCAACCTGTACATGGTCATGGACTTTGTTCCCGGCGGCGAGCTCTTCACACTATTACGGCGATCCAATGTATGTCACCCTCCGAGTAATCCTCGATGTTACTCAATAATATGCAGCGCTTTCCGGAACATGTCGCCAAGTTCTATGCAGCTGAAGTCGCCCTTGCCTTGAACTATCTCCATTGTCACGGCATCGTCTACCGCGACCTCAAGCCCGAGAACATCCTTCTAAATCATGACGGTCATATCAAAATCACCGATTTCGGGTTTGCAAAATCATGTAGATACACCTATACGTTATGTGGCACCCCAGATTACATCGCTCCCGAGGTATGTCGGCTTCGCTTAACCATAACGTGAGAAATCACTGATTATCTCAAGGTTCTGCTCCAAGGACGTTACGGCAAGGGTGTCGACTGGTATGCTCTCGGTGTCCTCATCTTCGAGATGCTTTACGGGCTGCCTCCGTATCATCAACCTGACAACAACACAATCCTTCTATACGAGAGGATTGGTCGCGGTCCCCTCCACATACAGTGGCCTGCCGGCTTCAGTGAGCTCGCCAAGGACCTCATCATTCATCTGATGGACGTTGAGCCGACCAAGCGATATGGCAACTTGCTCAACGGTGCTCGGGACATCTTCATGCACGGCTGGTTTGAAGAAGTTGAATGGCCTCAAATGGCAGCAAGGAAGTTCACCCCACCTTATATGCCCCAGATGACTAGTGACGGTGATGCTAGCGCGTGCGTTATGCACATATTCTACTCCTGTTTGTTTGTTGACTTGTTTTCCCCTAGTTTTGAACGCTACCCTGAAGACAACGCGTCCCTGTCCTATGGACAAGTCGCCCCTGATCCTTTTGGATATGCATTCCCTGGATTTGAATATAGAAACCCTGCTCTATAGCCAGTCTCTGGCTCCCTCTCTCCCCAAAAAAGACCAGCGTTCGTTGCTGGAATGTCTGTCTTTTTAGTCAGTTATACCTGGTGGAACTTGTCTATTACAATATTTATTCTCGTCGAACTCGCATTGTATGTATATTTGCCATAGCATTAATCTCGCATGTTTGTTGTATCGCTGTGTATGTTGCTGTTGTAGGTTTGTAGTCATACTACTTGGTAGTAGTAGTTGCATTGGCAAGCGGACCCTACCAAGAACAGAATACTTTTTTCTCCGCAATTTTTCCGCGCCATGGTGTGCCCTTGTTCAAGTAGTAAACCATTCAGCCCTTCGGAAGCTGCAAGCCGCTTAGACTGACAAGTGTGCTAGCTATTCTAGGCGGCTGTGAAGCAAGTTCCTTTGGTTCTGGACCCGTACGTCTTCCGAGTGACAATTGACACAGCCGTACTTTCTTGAAACGAGGCGACACCACATTTGCCGGAAGTGACATTTATTGCTTATCAGCTAATGTCACAGTCAACGAGGGTCTCATTGACATGTACTTACCCAAGGCTCCAGAATCTGAGATTTGAACAAATTCGTTCCTCATCACTTGATCAACAGTCGATATGGATTCATTTCGTCCGACATCCTAACCTATGACTATTAACAGCGCTTCGGGGAGACAGCATGCACCGGGTTATATGTTCGTTCCATGTATCGTTTTATGGAGTATACATAGCCCGATAGATGTAGAAGTGTCCGGGACAAGACTCTAGTGGAGGCGTAAGTAAAAGTTAAAATGACTGCGGATAAAACGCACTCAAAACAGCTCAGCGGTTTTCACGGCTCACGCGTCGACTGAGCATCTGTCTGCTGTTCACACAAAAATGAGTTCGTCAGTCAAAAAAAAATGATAATAATTCTTGTGACGCGGCTGCTGTCGCGACTAACCTGTTTTCTCATTTCTTCTTCATGTCGCGCTAATGCCTGTCAAAACCAGGACATCAGGGCTGAGCTCCTACTTAGAAGGTAAAACTGACCTCTGAAACAGGACCATCAGTGTCTGCGCATTAATGAAGCAAAACGGAAAACGGACCTCGACCGGCTCTCATTGTGTTGTTGTGGGTGCTCACTATACCAACTCCAGCGTATATGGTTAACCCAACTAATGAGTAGACTACGCCGCGATGAATGATATCCAAAATGGGAAGCATGTTGGGCGCAATGACGCTGGTAAAAGTCCAAGGATCGGCGTCACGCGTGACCGTGACAACTCGTCCCTGTTCCCGCGGCCCCTACCCGACCCGGACCGAGATCCACACGTCTCTGGGAATGTTCGCCAATTGAAATGTCATTGAATAAATTGATGAAGAGCTAATGCAATTTCTATTGCCTGCGAGTTGTATTGTCTTGCGAATTATGGGTATATTGAAGACATTGGAGCTATATATTTAATTAACGTACTAGCCTCTGACGACCCAGAATCTGAATGGCCGACTCCGAGGGCGCAATTTTTCAAGGTCCATTACCAATGTCCCAGGTCGATGACATCTCGGTCGAACCCAATTTCAGTCCAGGCATCTACGCCCTCGACAACAACACCATCATCGCCAAGCCCGGCAAACCCGACGCGGTGGTACACCTTCGACGCCGCAGGGTTGTTGTGAGCGACATACAGTGCAACTTTCTCCTTAGTCATGAACAAGCTACCGAAACACACTCAGCGACAACAAAATCAAGGAGGGTGATACCATCACTCACTGTTTGCAAACTCGCCTAACGAGTCGCTCGGCACAACCTCGACGGCGGTAATCGGGATTTGTATATACCTTGGTTATTGTCGCAAGTGTATCGCTGTTACGGGTGAAGGCAACGATGGATGCGATGGAACTGCGGTCTTCTCCCTGCTGTCTGATGCGATGCACCCAGACTTGATTCTGCCGCACGAGGAGAGTGGCTTCCTTCAGGGCTCCGGCGTCATCGAGAACGAAGGGCTCCTGGAGTCGCAGATATGATATAAGCAACACTGCACGTAGTGAGACGATGTCGGATATGCTTACCGATTCACTAGCGAAGCCATGACATAACTTGGCGATCTCCTCAATATCACTGGGGACCGCGAGGCGCAGTTCATACGTGACTCCCGGCACCATTGTTGCTTGCCGGTATCGGAATGTCATTTTGGTGCAGAAGGTTAACTTTGCTGCATAGTACGGCTGCGTTATGTGGCCGACGCCTGTGAGACCAGTCCACAGTGTCACGAAATGCTGGGCGATCGCGTCGGGAGCGAATATCGAATAGACCCTGGGAACAGGGACTACTCTATAGAGTTCTTTTGCGAGGAGGAACATCGGCTGGTGAATGAATTCGAGGCTATGGCTATTTGTAGGAAGGGTGGTCGCGATGAAGATGGGATATTTTCCCGTCTCTGTTGTCGTACATGACAGGATGAACTGCACGCGAGGTTCGGGGTCGCAGGTGAAGTACACGATCCACACCTGTCCTGATTTTGGGGGCTGACCTGACCGCTCGGCGGCTCGACACTTCAACGCATGAGGGTATATGACGTTGAAGTTGGTCTCGTTGCTCTCAAGAGCTGGTGACACGTCGCAAAGAAGGTCGGTCGCAGAGGTGTAGACCGTGAGGAAGCCAACGGGGGGGACAGTTCTGAGCGCGACGGAAGGCATATGTAGATGAGACTGTCTGATGGATCGGAAGATTGGTGCTTTGTTGGGAATTGAGAGCTGTCCTTATATACAATGGTATAGATGCTGTAAATAGCAGCTGTTGATCCTCCGCCCATAGCACAGAGTCGCTCTCATCTAGGCGAGGGTCATCCAGAATTGTACGAATCTATCCCCGTAAACTGCTACCGTCCTTGGATCATCAGATCGAGATCCTAAAGCGTCTCAGACCTTCCTCTTGCAGGATGAATGGTACATTTGTCGCCAGGAAACCACAGCGCTGTGGATCCCTTACTGAAACGTGATCCTGATCAAAGCGAGCACAGAGCAGCAGAGTAATTCGTAGTTTCCGCTTCAAGTGAGTCAAGGCAGCCGAAACGTGGAGATTGGACTTCATTTAGAAAGGATTCATTACCCCGTACGATACCTTGGTGAAATTGCGATGTTGAGTTGCGAGTCACCGGGACTCAGGGGACCATGCTGTTCCTGCCTCGAGCAATGTTGTACAAATTGGAAATGTCCTCAAAGCAGTAGACTAGTAAGAGCCGGAACCATGAACTCCGAGAATTTTGAGTTCCAAGCACAGGACGAACAACAGCAGCCATCCGTCGTAGTTGTGAGAACAAGTTCAACAAGGTCCGGCCCAAGCGTTGCTGTGACGGTTTGCGTTGGCACACCCATATTTAGACTAATATTCTCACGCTCGTTGCCTTCCCGATGTTTTTTGCACTGAGGCTGTTTCCAAAATTATCGTCGACTGAGAAGAAGAAAAACCAATTGCGATTTTCCCCTCATAACATAATTTTTGGAGATAATTCCATCACGCTGTGCATCAGCGCTTCGTGCTTAACGTCTCAACTCTCAGTGCCCAACGCCATGGCAGGCGCCGGCTACCTGTGCGCTTGTAACAAACAACTAGGCATTGGCGATGACCTCGGATAATCATTTATAGGCGTCTTGAAACATTAGTGTTGTCTTTCCTGCCTGCAAGCGCCCCAATCTCCGAGGCAATTGATGCATGCACCCAACTCATTCGGTCGCAGCTTGGGTCGTTGCAAGACACTTAGGTACGAAATCCTGGCTCCTTCTGTTCAACATATCAGAACTTCACGGAATACTCGGTCAACGTGAACCTGGTTAATTTTGCAGTGCGATTACATATCGCTATCCAACGAGGGCTTTACGCTTTCTCACGGACAGTTTCTGTGTACCTGTAGGTTCCAGCGCATAGTAATCCTTCGATGATCAGAAATGGTCCTGTCTGGACCCTTGTTTTCTTCAGCGTCTAAATCATCTTATCGGCGATTAATCAGATTAGACGCCCAGCTTTTCTGTTGCTCCCCATCCTCGCCGGCCATTTGGACTCCGATTCGAAGCCTACATCTTATTCACAGGAATTTGTACACCATTGCGCTATGGCATCTCCTAGAAGATCGGAGAGACAATATTGCACTGGTTTTCTACCTCCAGAAATAGTAAGTTGTAGCTGCGTTCATGCTTTCGTGCACGTAGACTTACAACCGCTTTATGCTAGGTCTCGTGCTCAACTATCCGGTAGCAGGGGAAGATGTAACCGCTACTCAAATCGGCTCAGCGAAATCGTAGGTCGTTTACCATGAAACTCCTTATGCTAGACGTTACTCGGTGTTTTCGAGCCAGGATGAACGGCCGTGAAATTCCGCGGCGTAAAGCTGTGTTGGGGTTACCCTCAAATCTGAGGAGGGCTCTCCTTGTCAATTCAACATCTCTGCAGAAACGCACAAGTTGTTTGTTCTTCGGAAACCATTATTGCAGAGCGGTTACTTCGATGCATATCGTAGCCACCTTACAATGGATGCAGAAGCCGTGCTGCGTACACTTGCCGCAGTTCGCGATGCGATCATGCGCGATGCCGCGACGGAATCGTTGCATCGTTGTGCGTCGCCGATGTCTCTCAGGCTAATACCATCTGAGGATCCATGTAACGAGACATCATACCTGACAACCGCAGCACCTACACTCCGATTATTGCACGGCTGAGATTTAACGGGATCATTTTCCAATATTAACAGTAAATGTGTGTAACTGCGACGCTAGATTCTAAAGTAGTGAGGGCTGCAAGGTGTTAAAATCCATCTTCAAACCATCTCCCATCCATCGGCGCGTTTGTACTAGGGCTATTCACCATTGATTCTTCGAAAGGGTCCTCTTTACTCCCGATAAAACCATCGCGTTGGTTGAAGAGGCCATCTTGATCTGCAGTACGTATCTTGGCAGTCGTTCGTTTCTAACATACCTACATTCTTTCTAGCCCCCACGCTCACATCTCACTTCTGAGGAACATACACTTCTTCCAACCCGTGTTCTAGACCGTACAATGATGCCGGACAACAGTAATTCCAGACATTGAAGCCCACACAGACCGATTCATACTAGCACAATCTTACGTGATCAGATTTACAGAGCTCCAAGATATCATTACGACCTCACAAATTAGGGTCGACACGTACGCAGCCGGTAAGTCGAGCATCATGTTCGTCAAACCATCGGCGTCACTGCGCGCCAGCGAAATAGTGCTGCCTGAAACTTATACGCAAATTGTTGACTCGCATTATCATCACTATTGATTATTGTTTCATTGTCAGGACTGCGACTTTCTCCTCTATCCTGACAGAGATATTACCTCACCCCTGCTTGCATCGATACTCGATAGCGATGCGGAATGATCCTCCATCAAGGCCGCATCTAGTCTTGACGATCTGCAACGCAAGGGCGAGCGCTTAATATGAGTCATTTCATGATCATAGAGGTACATGCGAGATATTTCAACCTTATAGCTTAGGTCATCTCGGAGAAATCAGGATTGCGAGGTGGGTCAAACGAGGCGATTACTTTGTCATGTGCACTACACCACGCATGATGCATTCTATACACATTTGCAGGACCTACTCTCAAGGCTGAAGGGTGTCAGAGAAATGCTGTGTTACGTTCGTAATCTTTCACATCCGACGGTCCAAAGAAGATCGAACGTCTTATGAAAAGGACCTACTCTTATACTTTCTCTGGAATTTAGAAAGATTAGACACGCTGATTTTGTATCGTTCCTATCATGAAGAACTAATGCCTACTACCACGGCGAACAGACATGCGTCAATATTCAAGGTACCCGTTTTTTTTTTGGATTATGGATGGCTTGGTTTAGACGTACCGTTGCCTCAGGATCATGACAGAGTCCGGTATACCTTGGACCTTGGAGAAGCGCCTAGTTATATCATTATGCCAAGATTTAATCTTTGATACCCTGATATGGCCAGTTAAGACCCCGACAGTTCATTCTGTTGGATATAAGGGAATAGAATCATCAGGGTACTACGAGTAAAGGTAGTACCCGCCGGAAACTTTGAAGATATTAATGACATAGAAAACTATGATGCTCCCCTCACGGCTGTGAGACGAGCAGACGATTCATGTGCTTTTCGTGTCAGTGATAGAGGCTTTAGAATCTGGGGATGTCTACATGTGAGAAAGGAATATCAAAGACAGGTTCTCACTTCACCTGCCGTATGATTCCCTCCATCACTATACATCCTCGGATTTTTCCGGGCTTCATTGAATGCACCCTTGAACACCATCACCCATCGCTCCTTTCGTACAACTTGAGATAGCACCTCCGTTCTCCAAGTCGTATTTGTTGCACGTAGGAACTCTTTAGTCTCAAAAGCAACCAAATCTACCCATTCGTGAAGAGCGAGATACCGCGGAGCTCCCAGTTCCTCTGTTGTTTCCACGAGAACAAATCTCCGAGAGGACAGCCATGATGGGACCTTACTAAGAAGCGGGATGTGTTCCTTTGTGTACCAATCGTTAAACTGAGTTTCGCTGGTAACGGAGGGGGTCATCGCGTTGATGACGAGATAATGGTTATGGTAAGGGTGTGTTAGCTGGACCGGGATGGATTCAATGCAAGGTTTGTATAGTCGACAAGCAACAAGATTGGACCCGATAAATGAGCTGAGCCTATCCGACAGCCCTCTGAAATACGGAAGGGTCGTACGAGGTATCATCAGAACTGATACTGGACCGTCATCGATTTCAGAGTATAGAAAGGGTTCTGGAACTTCAGGCTGCAGGATCGCGGCCGAAATCTCTGTATGAATTGTCAGCCTGAAATACGACTGCCAATAAAGGACAATATTACGAACGTTCATAGTCTATAGACGCTTGTTCAAACATTATGAGAAGCATATAGTGCGGCTCCCTGTCCATCATGAGCAGAAATTCCGAGAATTTGGATCCTGGTCGAGTCGTACAATGCCAGATTCCACCGTCGATGGTGTGCCGGCGGCAGTGATTATGCCTTCGGTACCACTAGAAGATAATATTAGAGCATCTTAGATGGCATCTTGCAAGCGTCAGGTGTGTTGGGCGCTGCGCAAGACAAACTCTAACGCCACTAGCCCAAAATACGCAGACATGAAAAATGAGCAAGTAAATCGCGTAAGATTTCTGACTTCTCCTCCAGCAATTGATCCCGGGTGAGCGTTGATCCCTCAGACTGATGAGATCTACTAGAAGGACAGAAATGAAACCATCCTGTTGTTGTACTGAGGAAATGTGATTTCTGACAAAAAACTAGTCACCGTACCGTATCATTTGTATCATCATGAAGTAGGCAATTAAGGAGATTGATTGCTCTGTTCCTCCTCATTGGTCCGTCCTTGATAGAGTATACGGACCACCAAATAACGACGCTCATCGAGAGCAGGCTATAAGAATGATATGGACGAATATCGTTAAAACTGATATTTGGGATGACATTCATGAAATCCCAACCAACGCTCCGGTGCCGCTAGGACCGTATATTTCCAGGTATTGAGTGGAGGAAAGAGGGCCATCCATTTGATCCGATGAAGAATGCTATCCTTGATGAACGATAACGGGTGATGAGCAGAACGTACGGAGAAAAACAAAGAGAAAACACTAATAATATGTTTCAGTACGACTGTGGCATTTATCGAGAACAGGTTAAGATGATGGATCCGATGTTTGAGATAGAAAAAGTATCAATATGAGGCGCATAGAAGTGATCTTTGATCAAGCAGTGCGTCCGGGGGCGAACAAGCATGGAGGGCGATGGACAATGACCCGGGAGCTTCGCATCAAGGATGCACACGTTCTATCTCACTCTGTACGGACGTCTTCCTGGTTCGTATCTGGTGAAGGGCAATAGACAGTGACCCGGCAGCTTCGCATCAAGTACGGATACTTTCTATCTCACTCTGTACGAAGGTATTCCTGGATATCCCTGATTCGGCCCTCAAAGATGCCGCCGGGAGGACGGGTTTCGGACCGATACATGGCCTGGCAAAATGACTTTTGACTGGAAGAAAATTCAGCAGACGGTGTCGAACCCATCATCCATGCGCATGTGAGCACTACACCTGCCTTTCCTTCTGTCCAAAACGCCGTAATGGGTTTCTGCGGTAACGACCGAGGTAAAAGAAGCACGCAAACTAAGTGAATGTCATTCCTGCGTAGCTCCGATTTTGAATAGACATGAGCGTCTGAACTTTGTGAATCACCATCACACCTATGTACCCTCTCGCATGGTATCCCGTTCGCGATCTATTGGACCTCGTTCGAAAGCCGTAAACCAATGTACTCATCCCCAGTGGTTCAAGAAGAGCATGCTCAGGTCCAGTGCCAGTTACATGGATATTTCCGGCATCAACCTGGACAGTCACAAACGCCGTCGGATCTGCAAAGAGTGGACTCCGAGAGGAGGACGTCTCCCTTGACAGTCAGGAAGTACACAGCTCCTCGCTCGTCGATGTAGCCGAAGGAAAGATATGTCTCGGAATATCTCAGACTGCTAAAGCGATTCATCTAATGGGAGGGGACTCGGGACCATGTAACGGTCCGGCATGTGGTAGTTCTATCAATAGCCTGAGGCCACACATAGAACAGCAGGAAATATTTCTGGAGTCCTGCTCCTGGCGCGCTAGTGCAATTTTTGGAATATTTGTTTATCCGAATGTGATTTGCTGTGGCGTTTCGAAGGCAGGCTACATACGTGATGTTGTAATCACCAGCCAGCCAATAGGCGTTCATTCGCCCAAAGATACACGATTAACCGGGTCGCAGGGTCCGGAATGAAAGTTGTCAGCAGGATGATTACTCGCTGTGTGCACTGGGTACCCTTGGCTGGATTCAGCACAACGTATGGTGGACCGCACCACATTGAAGCATGAATATTATGTCCACACGAAACAGAAGACCGATTAATGGGGAACGGAGAACAAGGCCTTCGCTGTACGAGCGATGATAATGCACCCGTCCGGCAGTGGAGGGTCATAATTACAAGTGCCCACCGTGCCACAAGCGTGCCTCGTACTACGAGAGGAACTGGTGGACATTCTGAGCGCCCGTGGTACCAGAAAGCGCAGATGGGCAAAGAGTGCATTTTCATGGTTTGAAAGTAGTATCCGCGTGATACGGGTGCGTTGGCACTGCATTCCCAAGGCTGCGTAGGCCTGAATAGGTACCCGTGTGCGTATTCAGCACCTGCTCGCATTGGTGTAAAGTTTCCACTTTTACTTCGGATTGGATGAGCGCTCCCTGAAAGGTGTTGCATGAGACGCGTATCGCGACTTTACATAGCATCCATCTATGCCAATGTGGCATGTTGCTGTCCAACAGGAACGTTTTCGTAAGCATGCACTACTTCGTCTGAGGGTTAAGACTGTTATACCTTGCTGAATCGCACATCTCAAAAGACAGCTATAGAAAAGAAAATACGTCCATTTTAGAGTGGTCCGGAATGGCTGCCGCCAACAACGTACTTTGAACGACTTTCATAATGAAAAAAGATGATACTCGCATAATAATGGGCGGCGTGTCTGCCTTGTCGCGATCTTTATAGCAAGAGCGTCAGGATTCGTAGATTCTTCTCTCGTCCATGAGTCATGACCGGGACCATTGACATCTGTTGCTGTCCTTCAGAACTTGTACATCTAGGATTCTTGAAAAATGTATATACACCACCGAAAACGAAAGGATTACCTTTTGTTGAATCATTATCATCCGTACAGATAATAACCGAAGAGTGGGATACTCAGTAAACCTTGCAAATTTCCAGTGCACGGACTGCCAGAGGCCAAGTTTTCTTAGCCTCGGTAATTGCCGCCTGACCAACTCCGCACTTTATCAGCACGTGACTAAATTCCGACGTCATAACCGTACTGGACACTGCCTTTCTTGGAAGCTGTGCAGGTCGGGTACTTAAGACAGGCTGGGCGCAATCCATGGTTTGATTTCTACTTCCATCTCATCAATCAACCAGTTTTTATAACAATGTCTTACGGCGGTGTATGTTTTTTATCATTCGACTGGGTACTAGAATGGGTACTGATTTCAACAGTACGGAGCACCTCCAGGAGCACCCCCTCCCGGAGGATATGGAGGATATGGCGCACCACCCCCAGCGGGACCGCCTCCACCAGGTGGAGGATATGCATACGGTGGAGGGTTTGCTCCCCAGGCAGGACACCAGGGGCCTCCTCCTGGCGCCGATCCCCAGTGCGTAAATTTAGTAAGGTGTCTAATAAGAACTTAATTTGTCTCGTGTGCAGACTTTGGAACTGGTTCAGCGCTGTTGATACCGACAGATCAGGTGCTATTACTGCGAGTGAATTAGGTGCGTTTTCCAATTGGTTCAACCAGATTCCAATGAGTAAACCGTCATTTTAGAGCGCGCCCTGATCAATGGCGATTGGACTCGTACGTCAACATCGGAGCTTCGTATCACAGAACTCTGTTTAATGGTTCTGTAGCTTTCGATTTGGATACCGTGAAGCTCTTGATGTCGATATTCGTTCGTCCTTGCATCCTAGAATGCTTCGCCTTCTTATCTTACCGTCGCTTCTCAGGACACTGATCGCAGCGGAACTATCGGATTCAATGAAGTACAATCAATCATTCATTGTTCAATGAGACTACAAATCTCACGTTTATGCTAGTTTGCCGGCCTTTGGAAATACATCAAGGTAAAGCGCGCCTCGAAGTCTCCCTGAATCTCCTTTCTCCTACACTCTTTCAGGACTGGCAAAATGTCTTCCGACACTTTGACCGTGATCGTTCGGGGTCGATCGACGGAAATGAACTGCGAGATGCCCTGGCCCAATTCGGGTTTGTTGTTGTATTTCTCCGTCGTTCCTATCTAAACCTCAGCTCAAGATACCGGCTGTCTCCCCCCCTTCTCGACTTAGTCCAGAGGAAGTACGGTGAGTAGGTTATATTATGGGAATGTTGCGGAACGCTCTGACAGGTCTACCCCTTTGGGGAAGATATTAAAGCATCTTCAGCTGCCGGTCATGGACCGCTCCCTGGGATCTCCTTCGATCGATTCGTTCGCGCTTGTGTTGTCGTGAAGCAACTCAGTGAGGCATTCGGACGCCTGGACACTGATCGCGATGGGTGGATCCAGATCAATTACGATCAATTTATGCAGACGGTTCTCAGTTTACCTTGAAGATACAAAGAGAACATCAATCCAAGAGTGTACGATTATCATAACGGTCATTAGACAAGATCTGACTCGTGGACTTTGTCTCATCGATATGTCCACTCCATGCCGTTCGTCTACCTTCTGTGCCAAAGCTTAATCTATGTAATAAATTACAAAGCAAGTGTCTGATGTATGTGTATTCAAAAGGAAGGGTGGTTGTCCCATCAGAGCACGAATTGAAGTCGAAAATAACGATGTCCTTTGCCAGCGGAGTTTGGAAACGTTTTAAAAGGAAAAGCCAAACCAGTTTTTCTCAACCATCCTTTAGGCTACTTCCAAGGTTTCAAGGCGATGGGAAAATAACTTAGTGAAGAGGTAACTTGGAGGAACAGCCGAGGGTCGAGATGGTTCGCGCGTCCATGCGGTTGGCATTAGAAGTCTAGAAAGCCTCTGAGAACAGTAGTCTAGTTGAACGATTTGCACTTTTTTACAGCTCCTGGTGGACCTTCAAGACACCAAGAACCGAATCACTCTGGATGGAGCCATACCTTACATGTTCCGTCAGCGCTGGCCGTGATCATCATGTGTACAAAACACATCCCAAAGCCCACATATCGACGCTTTTGCTGTATCTTTCATCTCTAACGATCTCCGGCGCAGTATAACCAACTGTGACACAAGGTGTCATCATCTCCTCGTTCCACACAACTTTGCTTAGATCCTGGGCGGACGGTGGGAATTAATGGAAAGTCATCGGAATCCATATTCAAGCTGGAATATTCTTTCCAATACTTTTCGATCCAAGCTGGTACCCTCATAAACACAGTGAAAGGTGGAGGTACACGAAAATTATGCAGGTATACAAAACTAAACACGCAAAATCTTACAAAATTACATTGTGATGCGAATAAGTAATTCCAGTCCACTTGATAGGCACTGTAGCTGTAGTGGGTGTTGCCGCGCAGCAAAGAGAGTCGGAGCAACATAATATGTCTGGTTGACTTATAAAATCCTGTGAAGAATCTGCGTGCAGATCGCATTGAAGGTATACAATACTATACAGACAAAGTGTTACAAATGTCCATTGTCACCGCCCGTAACAAAATTCGGCGGATTTAATTTCCGTAGTGGGCGTTCCAGCAAGAAGTGTCGTAGTACTTCTTGTCATCCTTCTTCCCATCCTTGTGGTCCTTGTCATCCTTGTCATCCTTGCCTTCATCACAGTCTTCCTCCCAGGTGTCGACGTCGATGATCTCGACGAATAGCTCGCAGATGAACTTGTCGTCCTTCTCATCGTGCGAGTAAGCTAGGAAGACGTGTTAGATGAATCGTAGCAGGAGCGAACATCAGACATACCCTGGCAAGAGTTACATTTGTCGTCCTTCTCGCAGAAGCTCTTGCACTCTGAGGAGAAAACGTTAGTGACATGGACGAAGAGTGAAGAGATGTGCTTACCGATCTCGAAGTTGACCTTGGTGACTTCCTTGTGCTCGTAGGGAGTGTACTTGCCCTTGTTCCATCCCTTGAAGTCATTCTTGTGCTCGAACACCGGCTCCCAGGTGCAGTCACCGCGGCCACCATCCTTGCCCTTGTTTCCGTAGTTGTTATCCTTGCTTCCACCGTCATTGCCCTTGTGGTCTACATTGCCGTCCCTAGCCTGGACGGAAGAGGAGAGGGCGGGGACCGCGAGGACCGCAAGAGGGAGAAGAGCAGCAACTGAGAAACGCATCGTGATGAATGTGTGAATGTAGATAGACGAAGATGGAGTGTCTGTTTGAAGGACCCTGATACTTTAGGACTCTTTTATATCTAGTCGAAGACAGATAGTACTCTACGAAGTGAGTGGCTGTCTCGAACCTCGAGAAACATCGTATTGGAACAGGATCGCACACAAGATGGGGGAAGCATAATCCACTCCAAGACCTGCCAAGCTTCAACGGAGCTCGCTTCGAGTACCAGTGACCAAATACGATGCAGGCGGGAACGTCAGTTTCAGATATAGGCGGAAAATTCTTACAGAAACCTGCCATTAGTGGAACAACAATATTTCGGGTATGCCAAGTGATAAGTGAAATGAGTCTGTGATTGTTTTGAGGTCAGTACTGTAGTGGATGGTACGACTAAGAATGAGCAAGTTCGATGAAAGGGGAAATGATAGCCGCCGCAATGCCGGCCGCGGCGTTTGCGGCAGCTGTCTTCTGTCTCTCATGGGCGATTCGCTAGTCTCCATTCGGCTAACAGGACAACAATCTTACTCCTTCTATATGGAAAGTAGTCTTGTACGTGGACATAGACTCACACGAAGCCAATACGACCTAAGCTGGCCACCTCAGGATTTCTCAAGGCATCTTTCTTCGAATTCAAAGAGACTATGTACAGGCGTCATGAGCGACTCATGATTTTTACTTGGCATGTTTCGCTTTTCTACTGTCCGCTGCAAGGTCCAGGAAAGCCGAGGATCACTTATTTTCGTCGAGAAAAGTTGATGTTTCTTTTGGACGCGGGCTCAATGTATACTACTCTCGTTCTTTACACAACGTCCTTGACTAGGCTGAAATGTCTTTCCCTACGAGCATAAACCCTCTCGCTTCGGGTACGGCCGTTCTCCAACTTCTCTGAGACCGATACTCCTCACTCGCACCATATTTTGGTTCTTTTCCGACTTGGCAAGTCCAGACTCCTTCAACGGGTGGATCACCCCTCGTTGGAATTTGTCTCTCGAGTAAGACTGAAGGTTCAATTGCTTCAGGATTGCGCTGATGACGAATTTCTAGGATCTGTAGCGAGTCATCACAGAAGATATTCGGCAATGTATTGACAACTGAGCTCATTAATGAATGGTTCAGGTCCTTTAGGCTATCGTTGGAGGACTCTAGCTCTGCCCCATCGACGCCGTAGAATATCGAGTGACCGGAAACCTCGTCTGGCGTCACATTGTTTCGGATTCCTCGTATCGCCGTGACCGTCGAAGGGTAATCCTGCAGAGTCGCGACTAACGAAGAACACATACTATTGTCTTGAATATATCTATCTATTATCATCGACTCCCAGCTATCTTCCGAGACTAACGCTACCCACTGACAATCGTTAGGTTTGGTGTCTACCACACAGGCGAAATCTTTCAGGGCTTGGCAAGTCTTTGATTCACCTACGGCCAATAAACCCCGCCTATACGAGCGCCGTTGCGAAGTGATGTTCTCCAAGTTCACCTGGCTCAGCAAAAAAGGGAACTGTCTGATATTTGCAGAGATATAAAAGAGCCCCAGAATCACCAGGATCCTTCAGACAGACACTCCATCTTCGCCTATCTACATTCACACATTCATCACGATGCGTTTCTCAGTTGCTGCTCTTCTCCCTCTTGCGGTCCTCGCGGTCCCCGCCCTCTCCTCTTCCGTCCAGGCTAGGGACGGCAATGTAGACCACAAGGGCAATGACGGTGGAAGCAAGGATAACAACTACGGAAACAAGGGCAAGGATGGTGGCCGCGGTGACTGCACCTGGGAGCCGGTGTTCGAGCACAAGAATGACTTCAAGGGATGGAACAAGGGCAAGTACACTCCCTACGAGCACAAGGAAGTCACCAAGGTCAACTTCGAGATCGGTAAGCACATCTCTTCACTCTTCGTCCATGTCACTAACGTTTTCTCCTCAGAGTGCAAGAGCTTCTGCGAGAAGGACGACAAATGTAACTCTTGCCAGGGTATGTCTGATGTTCGCTCCTGCTACGATTCATCTAACACGTCTTCCTAGCTTACTCGCACGATGAGAAGGACGACAAGTTCATCTGCGAGCTATTCGTCGAGATCATCGACGTCGACACCTGGGAGGAAGACTGTGATGAAGGCAAGGATGACAAGGATGACAAGGACCACAAGGATGGGAAGAAGGATGACAAGAAGTACTACGACACTTCTTGCTGGAACGCCCACTACGGAAATTAAATCCGCCGAATTTTGTTACGGGCGGTGACAATGGACATTTGTAACACTTTGTCTGTATAGTATTGTATACCTTCAATGCAGTTTGCATGTGTGACAGTTCAATGAATTTTAAGCCACAATCATTCCTTTCTGGTCGTGTGTTTGTTGTCCTGATTAAACACCTGAGCCATACGAATTATCTGAGATTTTAACTACGAACTTTTAATTGGACCTTTCTTCGTATTTAATTATTCCATACATCCGTGCGTTTCATGCCACAGGTAGGATGATGATACGAAAATGATATATGTATTTTACTTCAAAACCTGCTGAGCTGCGATAGGGCGTGCTTTCGAGTGGTAGTAACTTTTGCAGACGGGATCGTCTTTCTTAGACGGGCTGGCCCGGGGCAAAATAGAGAAACCCGCCATTTGTGGGACAATGATATTTCGGGCATGCCAAGATGAAATGAGATTGTGAAATCTGTATTTTCTGAAGGTCAAGTTTGTAGTGTATGTCTCGAATAAGAACGAGAACTTCGAAGTAAACGTTGAAGGGTGGTCGGAATGTGACGCGTTCGTGACCGAGGATAGCCGCTGCGGCAATGTGCGGCGTCGGCAAACGCCGTAACGCCTTGGTCAAGTCACAACAACTTGAGATCGTATTAGCACGTTCGACGGGGAATTTTCTCCTATTCGACAATCAGCCTTCTAGGTACGCTCAGAAATTCATTTTCTGGGAATGCCATCTCAAGGCAACCTTTCAGCACCTTTTCTGGATTACCTGAATCTGCCCCCCGTCATTAATCACCGTGGAGCGACTCACCATCTCATTTGGCATGTTTCGCTTCTATACTGTCATCGTGACGCTGAGGCAGGTTAGGATCGTCCATTTTCGTTGAGCCAGAGCGTTGTTCCCATTGAAACATGAGCGCATATATCACGACCTTCATTCTCCACCCAATATCCTTGGCTGAACTGAAATGTCTTTTCGTATAAGCCTCAATTCTCTCGTTTCTGGCGTAACTAAGAATGGCCCCTCTCTAACTTTTTGCTTTTCCTCTGAGACCGGCACACTTCGCCTGCAGCGTAATTGGTTACCGCCACTCAAAGTGGATTCCTTGCGGCTTGGCAAGACCAAACCCGGTTAATCACTTATCGTTGGCGGCTTGTCTCTCACGTCAGAGGCTCAAGTGCTATCGTTGGAAGTCACTAAGTCACCGACTGTGCCCCTTAACCGCTGCCGAATCTCGAGCGTCCCGCAACATCCCTCTGCCAGTTTCGGATTTTTTGTATCACCGTGATTATCAACGGGGAAGCCTGATATTCACAGCTGACCAGAACACTCGTTACTGCTTGGGATATCTTTACTCTATCAGCGTCAAGGCCCACCCATCCTCCGAGACTGATGCTGGCTGCTCCTGATCTTCCCCATTCTCTCTGAGACTGGCGTTCATGTCAGGCTTGGTGACTACCTCTTACCAGATTCTTGCACGGCTTGGCAAGTCTTTGATTCACCCACGGCCACCAAGCTCCATCTATACTAGCCATTGTTTCGAAATTCACTCTCAGGTACTTTCTGGTTCTCGAAGAAATATAAAAGGCCTCTCAAATCTCCAAGATTCTTCAGACATTCACCCATCTTTGTCTATCTACTTCCTACTACCAGTCTATCCTATCACGATGCGTTTCTCAGTTGCTGCTCTCCTTCCTCTCGCCCTCGCGATCCCCGCCCTCTCCGCTTCCGTTCAAGCTCGGGACGGTTCCTACGGCGGTGTGGACTACAACAACAAGGACGGCCACAAGGACGATGGCAAGAAGGATTATGACAACAAGGACTACGGCAAGGGCGATGGCCGTGGTGATTGCACCTGGGAGCCGGTGTTCGAGCGCAAGAATGACTTCAAGGGATGGAACAAGGGCAAGTACACTCCCTACGATCACAAGGAAGTCGAAAAGATCACCTTCGAGATCGGTAAGCGCATTTCTTGCCTTTCGTCCGTCTTATTGACATCTTCTCCTCAGAGTGCAAGAGCTTCTGTGAGAAGGATGACAAGTGTAACTCTTGCCAGGGTATGTCTGATGCTTATTCAGGTTCCCGTTTTATCTAATGCTTTATCATTTCTAGCTTACCAGCACGATGAGAAGGATGAAAAATTCATCTGCGAGCTGTTTGTCGAGATCATCGACATCAACACCTGGGAGGAAGACTGTGATGAAGACAAGGATGGCAAGGACCATAAGGATGGCAAGAAGGATGACAAGAAGGATGACAAGAAGTACTACGACACTTCTTGCTGGAACGCCCACTACGGATGGTAAATCCGATGAATCATTTTGGGGGTAGTGACAATGGACATTTGTAACAATCTGTCTGTATAGTATTGTATACCTCCAATGCAATTTTGCATATCGTTTTATGCTGTTGGCTTTACCCGATCCGTTAATCGGGTTCTTCAGTAAACCTGTCTTGTTATTTCAAATCTCTAGTGAGACGTCTTGCTACCAACAACGGGAAGATAAAGCTACTTCCTAATACTTGGCGAGGACTTTGGACTACTCTAGTGGGCGCAGATTTTCTCTCAAGCTTTGTGAGACTCTGAGCTACTTCAAATATTATTTTTACTTGAATGCCCCTTTCTTCTGTCAAATTACGTCGCTCAAATTGGAAAGTTTATGTTCTATTTCTTAGTCCATCTTATAATATTTCTTACCACCCAACCCAGTCATTATCCCAAAATCGGCACGTTGACTCGGTTGAATGAGGCCCTCGCAATGCCTTGCTCGAGAGGGTGTATTTGCCCAGATCACGACGTACCGTTCTATACATCCACATTTTCGGACAATGCGTTGGAAAGCAGCGACTTGATTCGGCTGGCATGCAGCAACGAGAAGCCGTTGCCCGCTGAAGCAGTCGCTTTAAACGGTATGATAGCCGAATACTAAGAGCGCATAAGCGCTCCTAATTCTCGGGTCGTCGATCTCCGAGAATTGCGAACCACGTTTCTGTGGCAAATCTCCTTGATGGAAGAAGAATTAAATCCCATTCTAGGGGAGCGAGAGAAGCCTTCCGTTGCTATTGACACCAGGAGGAAATTCCTCAGCTCTGTCAGATGCCTGCCGCCCGAAATCCTCTGTCGCATTTTCCACGAAACCATCGACAAAACGATACTCCGAGGTCTATCAAAGCGGGAACGTGGACGGTGGGGTTTTCGGGATGTTACAAGCCCACTTAGGACAATCGAATTCATCTGCAGGAGGTGGAAGGAAACTGACGTATCTTTCCTACAGTAGAGCTTTGGTTATACTTAAAAAGCGTTGTTACGGATGACAACTTGAACTTCTCCATCGGTAAATATCGACATACGCACCCCCTGAGTCAATGCGGTTGGCTCACCAGTGTGCTTCAAGTTCTCGAAGCTTTTGCGCAGTCATTTTCCGACAAGCTTACAATCAAACTTACTAGTGTTCCCCAACACGATGCCACCATTATTCTACTACGTTTGCGCCTCTTCCACCTTTCCGTCATGCCAAAAGACTTCGATGCAGAGGGTTTTGTTGGAATGGTAGCATCTCGCTGCCAGCATCGACGGTAGTCTCTGCCACGAATATCAGGGGCTTAGAACCGTACGGTCCAGCAACCGAGGGTGCGCTTGATATCCACGATACCTCGCAATCCTCAAGTACTCTCAGGACCATCGTTCTGGCACCAGCAACCGCATAACTTGGACTATGATGACATCCCAGTAACATATTGCTCAGCAGTGACGACGGATTTCGGAGTTCCCCTATCTATGAATTATAGATGACCCCGCGCCGGTACTGGTTCTTGTGCGCTCCCGGCTAGCGGTCATTAAACGTGATTTTTCTTGACCATACAGATGCGTGTGGTCTGGATCAAATTTATTATTCCAGTACTTTCGAGCGCGGGTGTCGGGGCCGGCGGGCTTTTCTCCTGATGATTCCGGAATCCTTAGAAGGCATGCGGCCTTATCATGTTACTTATATGAATTATTAATGCTCATGCCTCGTTGAACAACTCATCTGTAATCGTCTCATTCATATAACGTCCACCTCCCGCTCTCAAAAGAATAAGTTGCAACACCTTGCTCGCGCACGAATCATATTACAGGACAATGAGTGACAGCAATTTCGTAGCTAAGGTAAGTTAGGTAAGTATGTAGGGGATTGTTGAACGTCCTCATCAAAAAAGTGCGTACAGACAAGGCCGACAAGGAGAAAAATCCGGCTAAGAAATTGCATTTCGAAAGAGGGAGAGCATAAGTAAGAAAACGAGAGGACCGCGCACTAGGTAGGCGAAAGAGAGTAAAAGATATGATACGATATTCGCACACAAGTTAATGAAATAAACACATGTTTTCTGAATAATTAAGGAAGAGGGGAAGGGGAGAAAAAAAAGGATGGAATGGAAGTACGAAGGTGATAAAGAAATGACAACCAATAGCCCAAAGGGGTGGGTTCTTTGGTTCAAAAGGGAAAATTCAAACCAAGGGACCAACCCCGAGCCCCCAAGTACAGTGCGACTGGGAAATGCCCCTTTTTCGATTCATCGCATCCGAGAGGAGAGGGGGAGGAGGGGGTATCCTTGAATTACGATCCGATCCGTAGGTGAAGTAAGAAAAAGAAATACCGTCTATGCTGTCATCGGTTCGATGTTGGCGACCTCATCCCCATCCCCGATCTCGACGCCCTCCATATCTTCGGGAGCGCCAGCACCGGACGTAGACCTTCGTCCGCCAGACGCCCCTTGCGGCCCTGATCTCGGGGGGTTCGCGCATCGATCCTTCCCGTGCGCAATCCTCAAGTTGGCGTATTCAGGCTTGCTCTTGATGGCCTCAATGGCCTTGGTCGCGTTGAGAATGTTCGTAAAATTGACAAAAGCGCAGTTCCTATAATAAATTTAGTCATGTGATCATCCTGGGAAAAGAAGAGGCGTACTTTTCTTTCAAAAAGTTGACTAGCTCGATGTCACCGTATTCTCCGAAGTCCCTCTTCAGTCGTTCCTCTGTAAATGTCTCAAAGTCCTCGACGTTTCCGATGTATACATTCCTCGTAGCGCCCGAGTGAACGGCAAGCGCCAAAGTCGGCGGTAGAGGGCCTGAATTCTTGCCCCATCCAATCTTCAACCGCCTGTTGTTGATTGTCATGCCCTGATATGAAGCCACCTGGAAGAACGTGAACGCCGCTGCAGGGTCAACGAATGTGACGAACTGAAAGAAAATTAGTATCCGTAAGTGACATCACCGAAGGGACTTACAGCAATGTGCTTATCCTGCATGTACCGTATGCTCTGCAGGACACCGCCCCTGATCGAGTTGCATAGATCCTCAGTCGAGGTCTCTGGATGAATATTGCCGAGATAAACCGTTCTATTCAATCCTTGCATGCCCGCCCCAGCGCCAGCAGCCATGAGCGCATCCACGGATTGCGGGAAAGGACTGTATGGGCTAAAGGGACTGTTAAATCCATTCGGGTTAGCACTCATTGGCGAGTGCATGGCAGACTGAGGCGAAGCGGTCTGGGCGATCAAAGACTGGGCAGCAGCAGCTTGTGCTTGTTGGGCGGCCGCCTGTTGCGACTTAGGAATGTAAGCGCACCGGTCCTTGCCGTAGTTTACACGTTTGCCGGCCCAGTTCGGTTCCGTAGGGAGCGTATTAACAACCTAACTGGATGTCAGGACTCAGATTGGATAGCGGCAGGCTGTATTACATACCTTGGTAGCAATGGCAATGCTTAAAAAGTGGACGAAGCCAATGTTCTTATCCCGGACGATTTTGACCTGGTCAATTAATCCAAATCTGCTCAACTCGTCACGCAGCTGCTCCTCCGTCATGTTCTCATCTAATCCACCGAGATAAACATTCCGGCTGGCGTTGCTCTGGCTGATTGCCAGGGCTACTTGAGCGGGGACCGGGCTGGGCTTACCCCAGCCGATCTTGAGCTCCTGTCCATGAAGTGCGAGCTTCTTGATGGTGGCGTCTGCATGGAAGGCAGCAGCGGTATTGCCATCGAGGAAGGAGAGGAAAACGCAAGACTTTTCGGGAAGGACGCGAATAGATTCTAGGGGACCGAAATGAACGAGGTTCAGGAGCTCGTCGACGGAGGCGGTGGCAGGGAGATTTCCGATGTATACTGTCCGTCCTTGGAGGGTGCCCGCGGACGCAGAGAGAGCGGCAGAGAGAGCGGCAGCTGGTGCATAGTGAGCGGCTTGCATGTTGAGTGACGGCAGATGCTGTTGCCCGAAGCCCTGTAGTTGGTGAGATAAAGCGAATTACTAAGATTTGCAGCGCACGCACCTGGGAAAAATTGGGCATTTGACCGTTGTATGGGAACCCTAGCATGTTCATTCCTGGAATACCGAGTCCCAGCATATTGTATGCGCCAAAGTTACCGTACGGCGACTGTCCACCAGGACTCGGCTGCTGCTGCTGTTGCTGAGCAAATCCAGCTGCCGAGTTGGGGCTGAGCTGAGCACTCATACCAGAGCCGTTTGTCTGAGTGTTGATAGACAGCTGGGGGGTCGAGTACAGCTGGTTGGGACCAAAGGGGGTCGCAGAGGGAGAGGTATTGAAGCCAGGCTGGGCCATGCCTGCTTGAGGACCGTAGCCGTAGTTGGCAAAGGCGTCGTGGGGCGACGAACCAGTGGGAGATCCGGCAGCATTTTGAGAAAAAGTCGGTGACCAGCGGGCCTTTTTGGCATCAGGTCCGCCTACTGGCTCCATAGAGCGCTACCAAGGGTAAGATGTGGCAGAAAATCGGATAAATTGAGCTGAAAACGTACCTTCATCATGTCGATTTCAAAACCGTAAGGATACTGAGAATCAAAGGCAGTCTGTGCACCGTCCATGATGAAAAGAAGGAAAAGGACAGGAAGGGGGCAGGAAAAGAGTTAGAAAAGAGTAACGCAAAGGAATGTATGCGCAAAGGAGTGACAGGTGTGGGTGAAAAAAGACACGCACAAGAAAAAAAGAGTGAGATATAAAATATCAGTATCAACTCTAGCACATGCAGAAATCTCGTCAAAGGATGAGCAAGGACGAAATAAAAGTCAATGAGAACTGCAAGAATGCCTCCAAAACGAACTAAATCGCTCGAAGAGACGGTAAGGAAGGTGCTATCCGAAGACAACGAATGACCCCTGCCCAAAATTGTCCCACGATCTACATACTGCGCACGGGCCACATGCGGTCCGGCCGCCGCCCCCGACTCGGTTCACGGTGTATCACGGCGCAATGCGGCCAAGGGAAGATGCGAGTCGCTGGGCTCTCAGTAAGCAATTAGATTAGACACAGAAGAATCTTCATGGTGGCAATTCCGAGTCGCTGACCACAGCGTTACCTTTGCGGGCAGATTAAGTACACCATATATTACTACACTTCGAGTAATAAGACGTCTAAGCCGTAAAACAGCAATCAAGTACATCTAAAACGAGACCACAAACTCGGAAACATAAAAATCCTTCATTCATATTCGTCAGCGGGAATTGATTAGACAAACTGTACGCCACCCTTCCTTCGCACCAACGCTTGTCGAGCAAATATAAGACAAAAAGTGCCAGCCATGATTACGACCTATTGCAGATGTTTAAGCTTTCATGATCCAAGGTTGATATCAACAGACCACTTACGCAGGCAAAAGTAAGCGGGCGCCACCAGATGTAGTCTGGAGAGGACAGTATCGCCCCAGCGATTGGATTACCCGTCAACAGTGCCAAACCAATGAAGAAGCACGATATGCCAATTCGAAGTCTGCCCAATAAAATTAAGATGGAAAATTTCTTAGACAACAGACCTTACCCTATATCGTCTAATGTGGGACTCCGTGTGAACGCAGCTACGGCTGGAGACGCGAGTGTCAAGAACGCGCCAGAAACGAATCCATACACCAGCCCAAATAATGTCACCCCCGCAACGGATCTCACGCCGAGAAGCGCCCACAGCATTCCCGATGAAATTATTCCACTTGGAATGATCACTAGGGGGATATTAAAACAGCTAGTAGCGACCACTATCATTCCACTTACCGTTTAACGGACCGTATTTATCGGCCAGGAAATTAGGCATGAACCGTCCACAAGCAGCACCAGCATTCAGGATGGGGAGCTGTCATACAGCTGTTGTGAGTTCACGGACGAAATTGCAAACAAAGCTCAAGCGCACCGTCCAAGTCAGAAAGTTGGGATCTACTCCATGAGTCTCAGAGAAGAGCTGTAGGTAGAAGTCTGTGAAAGGGGAATCAGTATTTTAGGCTGGGACGGAAACGAATGAAACGTGCATGGGATGAAGATCCCCCAGAATCCTAGAAAGAGCCTTCTGGCAATTAGTAGGGCAAAACCTTACACGCAATACGACATACCCTACGATCGTCACCCAATAAGGAGGATCGTTGAGTATTTGGCTCATATCGACTGGAGAGCGTTTGCGTGTCGGCCCTGGAAGCCTAAATCAGTATTAGATAAAATCGATGCGCAGAGTTGCCTTACATCTCGGGTTCATGATCAGGTTTGCGACGACCAAGAAGGCGATGTTGATGAATGCGATGAAACTAAAATGCTATGAGACCGATATCTCCATAGAAAATAGTCATCTACTCACCGAACTGCCCAAGGAAATCCGAGTCCCTCCCGAGGAAATATCTTATTGAGGATTATAGGGTAAATGACGCCTCCAACGGACCCGCCTCCAATAAACATTAATAACTGCACTCCCAAGCCAATTGACAACTGAACGCACTTGCCACCACAATTCCCATGGCTACGGCTCTCCTCTTCCGGAAATAATGCGACATAATACTCAACGCCGGCAAGAACATACAACCCATGCCCATACCCATGCCAAGGCCTTGCGCCAATAAGAACTGATAAAACTCATGAGGCTTAGCGAGGGAAAGCATAAAAGATCTGACAAAAAGGGAAATTTAATCCGAGTACGTTGCGTACCAATTCACTTACGAGAAGAGGAATAAGAAGGTGCCACTAATCATGAGAGAGTGGAAATAGCCCTGGTCGAAGAGTTTCCCAGAGAAAATACCGATTGTGAACTGGAGACATAGCTGGACAGATCCGATCCAGCTTATCTTAGATGGTGAGCTTCCGGCAAGGAGGGTTTGCTATCTTGAATGTCACTATTGAAAAAATCAGTTTCAAGAACAGAGGTAACGTACGGTATAGTATGCTTGGTAGACTTAAAACACTTTGAGCGACACGGTTAAATATTGAAGATGAGAAGAACAAACCTCCAAAGGACTGATGAAATCCTCAGTCAAATGGCTAGCTCGAACAGTAAAGAGTGATTTTACCTGGATGTTTCCAAACGTGCCTGGTACGGGTTAGAATGAGCAGGTACGCAGAAGGAATACCACGCGTACACATTGCGACTAGGGATCTAAAAGCACGAGATTTCAGCGTGACAGATAGTACCAATGAGATAAGGAACAACCTACGCGCCACATACTGTTAACCATCCTTGGAGCGTGCCCTCGATAAATTCAGGCGGATTCGCAGGCTCTTCGATTGGCAGCCGTTTATCCTTTGCGTCAAGGTCAAGTCCTGTAATAATATCCTCTGCGTCGAGCTTAACGCTGATTATACTTCCCGCTCTAGTTGCAGGCTGCGATCCCAATTCGTCATCCTCAGGCTCAGCCCTCGAGATCCGGCCCAGTTCTACGTCCTCTGGACGATGGCTCTCTGAGGAACGGTACGATTGTCGACGAGGATACTCGAAAGACATGAGGCAGAGATGGTTCAGTGCAAAGAGGGGGAACACAGAGATAGAGCTCCCTATACCACATGAAGTCCGATGGCCGATGGCTGTGGAATTCCTCCGTGCCAACAAAATCACCGAGTCCTGTGAAAAGATCAGAGCTCCCGAAGACGGTAGAACCCAGAGTGTGAGAAGTTACTTTTTGATACCCATTGAAGGGGAAGCATTAAAGGCTCCCGAGCTGATGATCTTAATCCAGCGGTCCAGTTCCAGTAGGCGCAAGGGTTAATCACCATACCGCCTTGGATCCCATCAGAATAAAAGCTGCAACAGGGACATCCCTGGCCTTTTTGGCGTAGAGCGTATGTATTAATAGAACTATTTTCCACCGATCCATCCTCCCTGTACCATAGGACTGGTAGACCTTGATGTCGCGTGAATTTCCGGGAAGGTGGTCCTTTTATCTTGATGGGCTTCTTTCTGAGCTGTCCGGACTCTACAATCGCTCCTCTGTCGAAGTGCATTATGGGTGGAACCGAGTCTCAATTCTAAAAGATAAGTGGGAATTTCGCTGGATGATCTGTACCTGAAAAACGGAAAGCTTTTGTTCACCAATGACGTGCCGAACGTGGCCATCGCATTATGACCGCAGTGTTGAGTTCCTCGCAGCTCAGCCTCGCATCAGCATCATGGTGGTTGCCGTATTTACATTGGAGGATGTTTGTGATTAGAATGACATGATCATGATGATATGGAAGCCAGTGGACGGATGTGTATCTGATGAGTGAGTTGGCTTCCGGTCATCCAACTCAAGATTCTTGTAGAAAGAGGAAGGTTTCAACAGATAAGGAGCGTTTGCTTGGCGTTTGCAAAAGGCTTAGGAGTCGGGCCGGGTGACCGGCCCGCGCCATGATTACTCTTCCGCGAGTGATAATTCCGCTCTGACCTCTCTTCTTCTCACAGTTTATCCCCGGAGTAACCTTAAATTTTGCAGGACTTATCTTCAATATCAACCTGCCGGAAGCTCTTCCGTCAGGTGCGGAAAAAATCTTCTCAGCAGCAGGGCGATCGGATTCATGGTAATGAGTTTTGATGGGTCAATTCACCTGAACATATGAACATTGTCAAAATCGTGCCTGGTACTGCGATGGTTCACGTAGCTCGTTTGTCGTGGCGTGATGCAACTGATCATGACAGACTTTAAGTGTTCGAGCGCCATCTTTCAGATTTCTCACGATGATTGTTGGAAATATATGTATAAGCTTCTCCCTTCAGGACCGGTACCACGACCCCAGTTAACATGCAACCGGTCCCCGCAGGTTATCCCATAGAGAAGTTGTAAGTCACAAACTCAAAATTAAGCGGTAGTATGTACTAAGCCTTCTCATTTCAGGTCTGGACCTTTGGTTTGTGAAATCGCGTGTTTCGTCTATTCAGTCCCTAACACGGGGATATAGATCGTCGCATATCTCTTGCACTGGGGGCTCTTCGGGACACTCTCCGTGCAACTGTGTACGTTGCTCGGAATTACTCTCCATTAAGCTGTTTCTAATTCGTTTTCGTTAGATCTGTACTATCTAGCATTCCCGAAAGACCGCCGGTTCACAAAATATCTTGTCTATGGCATCTACATTGTTGAGTTCGTTCAGACGATGCTCGTCACCCACGACGCTTTCTCAATGTTTGGGTACGGCTTCGGTGATATCGAAGCCCTCACCGATATGCACTTTGATTGGCTCACTGTCCCCATCATGAGCGGTTTCGGTGTGTGCAGCATTTTCTGTTCGTTTTCCGTTACTTATATTAAGTGTAGTTGCTTGTGTGGGGCAGGTTTTCTATGCGTACCGAATCTTCGTGTTATCGAAGTCACCAATCGTCCCGTTATTCGTGACCTGTGTTCGTCAATGTGTTCTTTTTTCATGACGATCTAGCTCATCTATTTACAGGTGTCCTTGACAAGCACCGTAGCGGCTATAATCACAGGTGCCTATTCTTTTGAAGCGGGAAACGTCCTTAAACTCAATAACCGGAGGACATCTATTGCCGTCGGGGTAAGTACTACCTGACTTAAACATTCCGTGTTCACAGCGTTGGTCTATGCGCAGATTTGGTGTGGTGCTTCCGCTTTGTGTGATATCATCATCGCTATCTGTATGACTTACTACGTGGGCCCTCTTGTTCTTTCATTTACCTCCGTTTACGTTGATCCTTGTAGCTTATGCGCAGCGATACGGGCTTCCGTCGTACCCGATTGCTTGTCACGAAGTTAATTCGCCTTACTGTGGAAACGGGATCTGTAACAGGTATGTACTTCGACGCCCGCAACATCTACCATCGTTGCAAAAATAACATCCCCTACGTTCAGCCGTTGTCGCTCTGCTCAACCTTATCCTTTTCTTCGGGTTCCCTCATCAGACTTTCTACGGTACACCAGCCCTCATCATGCCCAAGCTGTATGCAAATACTGTTTACATGGTATTGAATTCGCGAATCCGAATTATGGGTGGACGGGATACCTATACGTCTTCAATGGATCTGAGTATCACGAGCACTATGATACGGGATACTAATTCCCAATCATCACAAGGCACACGGAGAACGGACGGGATGCATGGGCGGGCGCCGGTAGTTGCAATAACTAAGGAGGTATTCAACGATGATTTTGAAATGGGTCGAATGAATGTCAGTCGCAGTGGTTCGTTTGCCTTCATTGAAACTGATTTTCCCCTAAGGATAAACCTCAGGGCAAAAGCATGGGGTACAATCCCGCGTAACTGTTAAGAGTACTTTCTTTAAGCCAATGTCGTGTACCGGGGAACCTCCCTAATTTATTTATCTTGTGTTGTTGTAACAAACACCGTTGCCAAAATTTGACCTTCTATACTGCGGGACTTATATACTATACAAAGGATCGGTCTCCGAGGTAATCTTTCCAACTTTGCATGCGTAATTCGTGTCCACAATCGATATTTATTTCTCGAAAACCCTCATTTCTGACTCGGGTATCGACAAAGTACAGACAAGTGTATGTTCGGTGTATCTCTAAGCAGCGACCTTTAATCCATCTCGGAGGACCCGTCGAAGTAGCTTTCCGCTCGGACTCTATCGATACCACTGGTCGATAAGTACTACGTTAAATTTGGAAGACGACGAGTTTGCTTGCCTTGGGAACGGAATCTATGAAGCGGACGCCCCCCGCAAGCCATTTCTCCTTCACTTTATGATCGGTGACGTGCTTTAGAACCATGAGGCATCAGATCATGGTAACAAGCCTTTCGCCAGCTCGTTCGCTTACCTTTTTGATTTGGTCTTTGATGGCTTCTGGGTCTCCACCATTATCCATTATTTGGCGCGCTTGCGCACTGGGCACAACAAACGCCAGAGGAAGTTCGCCTGAGTACCTATTGAACAAATTGAGCGTGAAAGCAGACGATTCAGACGTTAGCTAGACTTACTCGTCTGTGACGGGGACCACGCAGACGTCAGCCACATGAGGATGGCTCATGAGATGATCTATGAAAGGGTTGAACCAAAACACTACACATGGAAACGAGTATAGCTACCCTCTATCTCGGCGGGGGCAACTTGAAAGCCGCGTACTTTGATAAGTTCCTGTGAAAGTCGAAGAGAGGATATAGCGAGTCTAGAGCCTAACTTACTTTAAGTCTATCCACTACGAACAATTCTCCTGACTCGCTAAATCTAACTTCGTCTCCTGAACGGACCCAGCTATAACAAAGAGAGAATAACTATGATACTTCGACTCTAAAAGTCGAATCTGAGTTCTTACCCGTTAATGAATGTAGACTTTGTGCTGGAAAAAATACCAATAAGCCAAATATAGAAAATAGTAGATACAACTCACGCTTCCTCATCGCCAAGATATCCTAAACCGAGAGACGGTCCGGTCATGACTAGTTCTCCTGTTTCCCCTGCAACCGCAAGGGTCCCGTCTGCCTTGACGACCTTAGCGACAAAGCCTGGGAGCATCGGACCGCATCCTCCTGTACTAATTCGCTGGTCCGCCGGCTGGATCGCAGCAATGATGGTTTCTGTCATACCTAAAACACAGGATTAGATAGGGTCGAATGATTTAGGGACTAGGGCTACCATAGCCTTGGGATATCGCAGCATTTGGAAAGACCTTTGTAGCCTGGTGCATGAGGTCGACGGAAAGAGACGCAGCCCCGGTGAAGATTAGTTTGACGTGGTCAAAGTTGCGAGCAGCCACCGAGGGATCCTGTTACAGTGAGTCGGTGGTGCGGAACTTGCAGAACTAGGAATAGCCCAAATCCATACGCACTTTGCAAATTAGGACCACATGGGGCGGAACAAGACTAGAGAAAAGAATTCAATTGAGTGCAAGGGAAAATGATTAGTTTGTGTCGTACTAAAGATGGGCGATGTGGTACTTCGTGATGCTTGTGAGAAAACTAGATAGGCTGAACCTCGGAAATACATCAACGGTCATCTTGTAACATGAACTTGTCAGGTATGCGCAAATCTGGAGCAGTTGGATATGAAACGTACCCCAAGAAATAAGGCCCAATATATCTTTTCAATACAGTCAGGTTGGACAAAGAATTCATCAGAAGAACTTGCAGCCCTCACGTTTGCAATCAGGCCGTAAACATGGAAAAAGGGCAATACTTAGGAAATGATGAGCGTCTGTGAAGCTTGAAAAGGTTGATCTTCTTACATCCGGTAAGCACGTCCTCAGCCAAAAGAGCCCATTTCTCGGGGCCTCGCGGTTTCCCATCCTTTCTCTGATGCGCTGTCATCTGAAGGATGTTGGCGATAACAGCATAATGGGAAAGCGCCACAGCCTGGTAAGGAACATCAAAAGTCTACTCAGGCGGGGTCAGACGACATAGTCGTACGCACCTTGGGTTTTCCGGTGGTTCCCGACGAGAAGAACAGAAGAGCGACCTTGGTCTTGCCTTCACCTGGAGCCAACTGTTTCTCCGGAATCTGAGCGGGAGAATTTTCCCCATATGACACTAGCTCCGACACCGTAGTGTATCCCGAACTAGGATTAACACTGCCAATATCAAACAACAGAATCGAACTGGTAGGAATACCAAATGTATTTGCTGCAGGGGTGACAACTTTGAGGAACCGCTCGTCGGTGAGTATTCTCGTTGCCTTTGTTAGGGACAACAAGTTCTCGAGCTCCTCGACAGTGTAAAGAGGATTCGCGGCCCTGAAAAAGTTTAAGTACAAGCCGTGCAACCCGTCGATACGTACGCGATCGTCGCTCCTAGTCGGTGGATAGCCCATGTCGCGACGACATAGTCTAGAACATGCTTGAGCTGGTCCTACTGGTGCGCAGGTAGGCGGACTCCACTTACCGATATGGTTGGGGCTGAAGAACAATACTGTATGATACACGTGAGTTTTTTGTTATGGACCGAAGTAATCGTGTACCCACCGACGTCGTCTTCCTCTAAACACGAGGTGTGGAAGTGAGTTTACACTATGGCTTGAATCCTGGGTAAACTTACTTAGGTTACATTCAGTATGCAAGCTTTTTGCCAAATCGCTGCTGCGGGTGCGCAACTATGTCAAAAGGTCAGCCATTTCAAGAGCTACCACCGTTAAATTACTAGCCTCCTTGAACGTGTATTGTCTTCCAGTGGTATCGTCAATAAGCCAGACTGCGTCATCCCCCTTTCTCATTTCACTCAATGGATGCATGTAATCATCGAGGAGAAACTGGGGTACAGTAAGGTCGTTGGGGATGAATGGTAACGGAATAGAGGATCTAAATTCCGCCATGGCTGCAGGGAAGGAGGATGATGAAGACTACTGCCCCCGCATAAAACCCTCCTCCATATAACGACCCTCACCACAGGAACACGAGCCTGATGAGCCCTAGGTCTACGCCGGTTCATCTGCTGCAGTGGCTCCAGCTTGATTTGCGAACCGCACGAAGGCTATCGGTATCATGATGATGGGTCAATTGAATGAAAAATGTAGCATGGTAATGCGCGCAGCTTTGCGTTTTTTCATCATGATCATCAATTGTGCATCAGAAGGTACACAACGAGCGAGGGGAACATGATAAGGCCCAAAACAAGTCCTGGAATATGGATCAATTACTTGATATGCTGTACTGTATCGCCTATATGTTCCATATATGGACAGTTTCTTCTGATTAACAGATATTCACTGCAAAAGGAAGGGAGCCTCTTGGGGTGGACCATGAAATGATCAGTTGTAGACGCTGAAACAAAAACATTTCTTCACTGATTTCGTGATGCATTATAGCATTTGAGAATTTGTCGGATCATGACGCCTTGAGGTGTTACAGATCCTCGTGAATGGAAGAGGTACACAATCTGGAGGAAAACGAGCGAATAAAGCTGTAATGCTGAATCCTGATTGGTACTGACAGTGACGCGGGAAGGGAGCGTGGGATCATACAACCCCATGCGGAAATCAGGGGTAACGTAAGTTTCCTCTTCCGATCGTCACAGTTCGTAGTTTCTAGGAAGCATCCTGCTTGAGGAAAAGCGGCACGTTGTCTGCACCGGTGTTAGCTTCTATCGTCAACACTATTCACTTAACACTTACGGCCGCGGCACCGCAACGTAAAGTGATCTATCGGACGCCTGAAAAAAATGTATGCATTGTTCGTCCAAATTCGTTTATTCGCATTCGGTGCGAGGGTCTGCTCTGGTATAAAAGGCCTGCAAAACAACGTCTTGCTATAACTCGTTCAACGATGAACAGCCAATCCACCATTGCGAAGCACCCCCTCTTCCGTATCCAAGTCGAGAAACTCACTACCGATGAACGAGTTGCTCTTGCATACAAGAGGGCGAAGCTTATGCTCAGTACACACAGTATGCTCAACCTGCTCTTCCTTTCTATCAATATGACTGACTTCTTGAGCAGCCTTGACCGCCTCCGACGTTCAACACAGCTCCGAACGCTTCTGGGGCTTGTTCACAGATCCCGCCACATGCTTGGATATCGGAATGTTCACCATTCTTGCGGCCCATGTGGGCTTGACTATTGGTACTTTGTCGCGCCACCTTGATACTCGTCCGGACTTGAGGCCCCTGGTCTCTGAACTGCTCCGTTTCGAAAAAGTTGGGATTTTCCTCTTGTCGGAACGTGGCCACGGGCTCGATGCTTTCAATATCGAAACGATGGCTACACGAATATCTGATGGAAGCTATGTTCTCAACACTCCGCGTGAAGAGGCTACCAAGTAAGCTTAGCCTTCTACGAAAGTGTCCTTTCCTAATTTCGTTTATCAGGTTCATGCCAGCCTCTACGCCCGCCTTTGGTGTCCCAAAGGTTGCGTTAGTCATGGCAAGGCTCATGGACAAGGGTAAAGATCTTGGTTGTAGATACTTCATTGTACCTATCTGGTAAGATACACCCTACTCCCAGCTGAACTAACAAACTCATTCATCCATTCAAACAGCGATGAAAAGGAAATGTACCGCGGTGTCAAGTCTACGCGCCTTCCTCGTCGTAGCGGAACTGGTCCTCTTGATTTCTCCATCACATCGTTTGACCATGTTCGCCTTCCCCCCACAGCGCTGGTGGCCGCTGACATACAGCACATTGCTGCTCCCGAACGACCCCTCGAAGCGTGGTGGGACGAGAACTGGAGAATTCAATTAGGTTCACTCTTGATCGTATCTCCCTTGATCTACGCTGTGAAGATGTCTGCTTATATTGTCGGTTCTTATTCTATGCATCGATGTATCACGGACCGCAAGGGCTCTTCCATCCCCATAATTTCTTTCAGGACCCAGCAATGGCCTATCGCTCATGCAGTCGCTGTCGGATATGTGATGGATAACTGGTACGCGTCGGTGATACGAGAGTCGCAGGATTCTGCAATAGATGGTCGCCTTCGACATGCCATGGCGGTCATCACGAAGGCTACAGTGGCCCGTCACTTCCAGCGCTGCATCGCCGAAGTCTCAGAGCGCTGTGGAGCACAAGGTATGCGGTCGTCAAAAATATTGCAGCGTCAACTTTCTAACATATTCGTAGGAACGTTCGAACAGAATTACATGGCAAGGATGGAGGTAAGAAGCGCTGGCTTTGACCACCTACTCTTGCTAACATGATAATGCCTTCTAGAACGACGGAAAAGGTCAGACATACGAACAGTATCCCTGTGTAGTGACTGACTCCTCGAGTAGGTGCCGTGATCGCTGAAGGCGAGGTCCTTACGTTGTGCATCCGATTGTTCTCCGAGCTTCTTCTGAAGCGGTACACCATCGCTTTACCTAACACCAATGAATCATTACTGGCTCAGCATGCTCACGGTCTGATGGAAGAGAATGGCCAGCTCCTTGCTGGTATTGGTGACCATCGCAGCAAAGATTTCAACTCCCTTATTCTTCCCCAGTCCCAGCCAGTCATAGAGGCGCTAGGCCATGCTTTTGCATATTCCGCAGCGAAGAAGGCCAAACTCCCCCAACCTATCCTGGATGTGTATGAATGCGCTGTGATCCGTCAGGATCCGGCATGGTACTCCGAGGTTGGAATCTCGCGAGTGCAACAGCGCATGCGCGAGGATCGTGCGGTTTCTTCTATGTTGCCGCATTTGAGGGTGTATATGTCTGGGTTGAACATGGCGGAGTTTGCGACTGCGCCCATCGTATCGAACGAGAGTTGGCAGGCGTACGCGTATGAATTGCCAGTGTATATCGGAAATGCCCAGGCGAAGACGAACAGGGAGTATGCAATGCTTTAGACGCATTACACTAGGTACTAGATTCTTTTCTGTGAAATTTGGATGCCGAGTGGGCATTTTCGTAGCTATGAGTTTGTAGAAGATATTGTATAAGAATCAAATAAGAATCCTCCAAGTTCCTTGAACCTTTCCGCTCTCACGGAAATTGCCGGATCCGATCTTTCCTCCTTACCACCATGTTCTATATCATCGGTCTTGGGCTTTGCGATGAAAAGGATGTCACCATTCGCGGGCTCGAGGTAAACCATACAGTATAGTCTGATTGGTTCATTTCTTATCATTTTCATAGGCTATCAAAGGATCTTCTCGTATATACTTGGAAGCATATACTAGCATCTTGATGGTGCAAAAAGAAAAACTGGTACGACAGTCATTAATCGCGATGTTTCTTGGGCCGACGTATGCAAGGAAGCATTCTACGAAAAACCACTGATTCTCGCCGACCGTGACATGGTGGAAACGGAGAGCGATGAAATATTGGCGAATGCAGACAAAGAGGACGTGTCCCTGTTGGTTGTCGGGGATCCATTCGGGTGCGTAACCGTCTCTTTCTTCAACAGTAGGCTCACAGGGGATCTCGCAGGGCAACAACGCATACCGACATCATCCTTCGTGCTCGGGCCTTGGGTATCGCCACCCGTGTCATCCACAATGCATCGATAATGAACGCAGTCGGCGCCTGTGGCCTCCAACTCTACAATTTTGGCCAGACGGTCTCTCTAGTTTTCTTCACGGATACATGGAAACCCAACAGTTTCTACGACAGAATCAAAGAGAACGCAGATCTCGGTCTGCACACGCTCGTATTGCTGGATATAAAGGTCAAGGAACAGAGCGAAGAGAATCTGGCTCGGTGAGGGACTTTCTTCCCCTTCCTGTCTTATATCTTAAAATCTGTGCCAGTGGTCGGAAGATCTACGAACCACCTCGATACATGTCAATACGACAAGCTGTCTCTCAGCTGATAGAGATCGAATCTCTAAGGCAGACTGGAACGCTGTCTCCTGATACAACCCTCGCAGTCGCACTTTCTCGCGTCGGCGGCGGAAGCGACAATCAGAGGATCGTTGCTGGTACCCTGACTGACCTGTTGAATCATCCAGAAGATGCCTTCGGAGATCCTCTTCATAGTCTCGTCCTTGTCGGCAAACGACTTCACCATCTCGAGGTCGAGTATGCTCAAGAGTTTGCTGTTGATCTCGAGAGATGGAGAAATACCGCTAAGCAGGTCTACGGGTGTGCACTGGATTAGGTTACTAGTGGACCGACGGGTCACGATGTCTCGTTCGTACATCTGGCGTACAACGCTGAAGCAATATGGTCGCGTATTCGCCCTGGATGTGGTCTTCTTTACAGATTTACAACTGTATGGGCTCATTGATACAGGAACATTGATTTTTTGCCTCAAGCTTCAGTACTTCAGTGTCTACTTCGAAACTGGGGGGATGAAAACACGACGCGTCGACGGCCGAGTATAGCCGCTGCCGACTCGGCAAACGCCGTGACGCCAATTAATTTAAAACTCGACCACTGTCTCTTTCCAACTCTTGAGCCACTTCAACGGAACGGTTCAGCATCTTCACGGAAACCTTTTCTTTGTATTGAAGTACCCCTGTGGTTCTGCCTCATCGACGAAAACAGGCGATCCTCTGCTTGCCTCATCGTCACGACGGTAGAAAGCGAAACATGCCAAGTTAAATCGCGAAGGTCGTTGTTTTTCATTGAAACACGGGTCCAGTGTAACTGCTTACATTACCACTTCCATTCTCCACGCAACGTCCTTGGCTGAACTGAAATGTCTTTCCCTACGAGTATCAACCCTCACAACCCTCTCTTTTGACGAGGCTAAGGCCGGGCTTTCCAAATGTCCTCGTTCCCTCTGAGACCGATTTCCCCCGCCTTTGCCGTATTTGGTTATAACCACTCCAGGCAGGTTCCTTTCTGGCTTGGCAAGTCTAAACCTCCATCAACGGGCGGATCAATTCTGGTTGGCGTTTTGTCACCAAAGTCACGTCAGAAGCTCAAGCGCTCAAGGCCTATTCTGACGATGAATTTCTACGATTTGGGAGCGAGTCAACTCAGGGATATGCGGCTGCTGATGGCAATGCATTAACCGTCGATACGACCTCGCTGAACAGTTGGGGTCCTTTCGGTTATCGTTAGAGGACTTTAACTCCGCCCCTCAAAAGCTACGGAATATTCACCGGCAGCATCGCTCGGCGTGTTTCGGATTTTCGGTATCCCTGTCATTAGGCCTAAGGATTTACAGCTAGCGAGGAACACTTGTTATTGCCTAGGATAACTTTCTCTATGAGCATCAACTCCACTCATCCTCCGAGACTGACGCCGGTATTCTGGATCCTGATCTTGCCCGTTCTAAGTTCTCTCTGAGACTGACGTTCACGCTAGGTTTTATGACTTCTACTCTAACTAGATTCTTTCACGGCTTGGCAAGTCACTGATTCACCAACGGCCGCCAAGCTCCGTCTATACGAGCACTGTCTCGACGTGACGTTCTTCAAGTTCATCTTTCTCAGGCGCTTGCTGGCATTCGAAGAGATATAAAAGGACTCTCAAATCTCCGAGATTCTTCAGACAATCACCCCATCCTCGTCTACCTACTATCAGCCTTATTCATCACGATGCGTTTCTCAGTTGCCGCTCTTCTCCCTTTGGCCCTCGCGGTCCCCGCCCTTTCCGCCTCTCAAGCCCGGGACGGTTCCTGGGACAACCAGGATGGCCACAAAGACGATGGCAAGAAGGACTTTGACAACAAGGACTACGGTAAAGACTACGACAACAAGGACAATGGCCGTGGTGCCTGCACCTGGGAGCCGGTGTTCGAGCACAACAACGACTTCAAGGGGTGGAACAAGGGCAAGTACACCCCCTACGAGCACAAAGAAGTCACCAAGGTCAACTTCGAAATCGGTGAGTCCTTCTCTTTGCTTGTGTCCGTGTCGCTGACGTCTTTCCCGCAGAGTGTAAGAGCTTCTGCGAGAAGGATGACAAGTGTAACTCTTGCCAGGGTCCGTGTAATGTTTACTCTTGCTCTCATAATATCTAATGCCTGTTTTTCTAGCTTACCAGCATGATGAGAAGGATGAAAAATTCATCTGCGAGCTGTTTGTCGAGATCATTGACATCGACACCTGGAAAGATGACTGTGACGATGATGGCAAGGATGACAAGGACCACAAGGATGGCGACAAGGATGATAAGAAGTACTACGACACTTCTTGCTGGAACGCCCACTACGGATGGTAAATCCGGCGAATCTTGTGCTTATGCGTTGTGACAATGGACCTTTGTAACAGTCTGTATGTATAGTGCTGTATACCTCCAATGCAATTTGCATGCGAATCTTTCACTTTGGATTTAAAATTAGTCCGAGGACACGGTAATGTGTAACAGCTCCTATGGTAATGTAGGCGCTATTACGGTATGAAACCATCTTTTCCCACACTTACATTCTCTTTCTAATTCATCGACGAACTCTGGCTCAATTCCAGCCAATTGAGCTTACATGCTTAACACGTTGGTGCTGACATTTCCTCTCCTATTACCCACCGTGCCTGCCGTGGGCATGCCCTCTCTTCAAGTAGCGACTTGATTATTTAAGGTTTTAGAAGTATCTTCGCTATTTCTTTGTCACGGCCTGGATATCCTAGGGAATGAATGAATTGAGAAGTAGTTTCTGTTTCTGTGTTTGTATGGCAGATGTGGCACTACGGCAACATGTACGACGAGATGGGGAATGAGGCCGCGTCCGCGCTCTTATGGTCAGTACTAGTATTAGTATTTCCGTGTAACTGTGAGACTGCACCATAGCTAGTTGAAGTTCAAGTGACTTTCGTTCACAAGATGCTCCGTGTTAAATCGTGCTGAATGCTCGTACCGCCCCATACAGAGACTAGAATCGCTCCCTCTTCCCTCCCGGTCATGACACGACCTATTATAGTGGTATTAAAACTCCTGACGTACACACGCGGAGCCATATTGTCCGTGCTGCATATATCCGGTTGAAAATCCTGGTTTACCGATGTAAAGGCAGGCTGCATGTAGACTATTCTCCAGCCTTTCATACGATCGTGACCCGTGGTCTCTAACGCCTGACTTTATTGATGTATGCTCAAAAATGGACCCAAAAATCATGCTCTAATGCGTGTTGTACAAAATGCGTGGAAGGTTGGTTGCAGCAATTGACAATAGCGTGCTCCATGGTCAGCGAAGAATAAAAGCCCAAGAACGCTTGATGTAAAAACCAAAGATTATCGAAAAGCCTTGACGTCAATGGGTCATGCTCGTGATAGAGACACCACAGAGGCCGATGCATTTTAGCTGGTGATAAACGAGGACCTATAAGGTTGTGATTTAGCAAGGCGTTTCTTGGTCCTGAAATGGCCTACAGCAGAATGGTATTGAAAGCTTTTCCCCTTACAGAACAACGGACTTAAGATATCACAATAGGCAAAACAAGGGCGTAAAATCTGACGTTGGAATCAAAACCTTCTGAGGTCCAGTTTCAGGCCACCAAAAATGCTCCAGGCTCTGCCGTGAGACTTCCGCGAACTCCGATATCGAAGAGGCTTAAATGACACTCCCGCACATACGATTTCGGCACAATGTCGTGGAATCACTATGCTGTGATAAAGCGCCTTACTACGGAAGAAATGATAGTAGTGAGAGCTGTCCGTAACGAACCTGATCTCGACCTAGCGTATAGAGCTTAGCGGCATCTGTTTCCTTAGAAGGCTGATACAAAGTCCAAAGGCGATTGACACGGGGCAAAGTGGGTGCATGCCATGCTGAAAATAGTATGGGGGGTCTCATTGATGTCGAGTTTCCCGTCTATAGGTCTTCAAGTTCTACCAACGGCCTTGGTGGCTCGATCTTGGGGTTCTCGACGTGACCTCGGCTTGGAGTCCAACTCTTTGCTCTGATTTCAATTCTCCTCATCAACGGTCCACCCATCGACCCATCGAATGATGACGGCGATACTGTTCCGAACTTTCGAATTAGGGTATAGAAGGAAAGAGACCAGCGCGATGGTATCAATCAATTGAGAAACTGTCGCCAGAAGAGACGACAAGACGAAGAAATAATTTATCCTGTGCAGTCTTAGCGCTCGAAATCAAGTTATCTCCGTCCACTTCCGTCTCGTGCTCCAGATTTTCCTGATGCCTCTTAAATTTTCGAATTGATCGTTAGATCTGTTAAGATTAAAGAAGCGTAGCCATAGAATGCGATATCGATGTGTACGGTTTAGAGCGTGCCACCTTGTTCGCTTTTTGAGAGATTTCGGGAAAAGCCGTTCCAACGCAGGAAGGAGGCATTCCGCTCGGGCCGGCAGACCATCTCACGTTACACAGCTATTTGGTACTCACCCCGGCCGCAAGAATACCGGTAACAACACACTATGAAACCTATTCTTCACTAGTACCGTCTAGTAGGTGCCTCGCGACTCCGAATCGGTGTGTGATGCTGACCCGCCTCGCCCTTCAGATTTCTCACGATGACGGTCGGAGGTATATATACAGACTCTTTCCAGGCCTCAGAACCGGTAAACGACCCCAGACACGCAACATGCAGCCCGTCCCCGTAGGTTATCCCATACAAAGGCTGTAGGTTACAATATCGAATTTTACTGGTGGCCTGTACTAAGCTATCTCATCTTAGATCCGGACCTTTGGTTCGTCAAGTTTTTGCGTCTAGTCTATTCAGTCCTTAATACGGTGCTTCAGATCGTTGCCTATCTCTTACACTGGGGACTCTTCGGCACTCTTTCTGTGCAGTTATGTGCGTCTCCTCGAACCCGTCTTGCCACTGATTGTTTCTAATGCATCTTCGTTAGATCTGTACTATCTAGCATTTCCGAACGACAGGAAATTCACAAAATGTCTCGTCTACGGAGTTTACATCATCGAATTCGTTCAGACGATGATCTTCACCCACGACGCTTTCGCAACGTTCGGGTACGGTTTCGGTGACATCGAAGCCTTGACGGGAATGTATTTCAATTGGTTCACTGTACCCATCATGAGTGCTGTGTGTATGTGCAGCGTCAACTGTTCCTTCTCTGTTGCTTATCATGAGTCCAGCTGCTTTTATCGGGCAGGCCTTCTATGCGTACCGAATCTTCATACTGTCAAAGTCATCAATCGTCCCGATATTCATCATCTGTGTTTGTTTTCATCCCCTTACTTCGTGGCAGTCTAGCTCATCTATTTGCAGGTGTCCTTGACGAGTCTTGTGGCAGGTATAATCACAGGCGTCTGGTGTTTCCCAGCGGACAACGTCATTGAACTCAATAGCCCGAGGATGTCCGTTGCCGTCGGGGTAAGCAAATGATTAGATATCCCAAGTTCACCATACTACTATCCCATGCGCAGATTTTGTGTGGAGCCGCAGCCCTATGTGATATCATCATCGCAATTTGCATGACTTACTATGTGAGCTTTCTGCCCTACACAGTCATCTTAATCAATGTTAATATTATTTCGTAGCTTATGCGCAGCAACACTGGCTTCCGTCGTACCCAGATGCTTGTCACGAAGTTAATTCGTCTTACTGTTGAAACTGGATCTGTGACAGGTATGTACTCCGCACTATCCGTCGTCGTCGCTAGGATAACACTATCTACGTTCAGCTGTCGTCGCTCTGCTCAGTTTTGTCCTTTTCTTTGCGTTCCCTCATCAAACCTTTTACGGGACGCCGACTCTTATTGTGGCCAAGTTGTATGCTAATAATGTTTACATGGTGTTGAATTCGCGAATCCGAATTATCGGCGGACGGGATACATACACGTCGTCTACCGATATGAGCATCACGACCACGATGATAAGGGATATGACCCAATCGACAGAAGACACACGGCCTACGGACAGGATTCAGGGACGAGTGTCAGTGGTCGCGATCACTCCGGAAGTCTTCAACGATGATCATGAAATGGGTCAAGAGAAAGTTAGTCATGCTGATTTATGTAATTTGTTGAAGCTGATTTTCCCCCAAGAATAAATCGCTTGGCAGCAGCAACAGCCTGTCTGTGTAACTATAAGACTGTCCCTTCTGTGAACGTGTGCGTGAAATCCTCTCTCATCTTATTGTAACAGGCAGCGATGCGATTTGAAAGCTACAACAACTATGTATGTTCAAATATGTTCCGCTCGCCTTGCATATCCACAGAAGCAAAATTTGAGAAACGCACAGAGGCCGCTTGATTTGACTGTATTCTTGGATATTCTTTACGATACCTAGATTGAGTTGAATGATGTATATAAAACGGATACGATGAGTTTACGTACAACATTCTCCAAAATACTCTGATCCGTTGTCCATTATACTTACGTCCCTCCGCCATGTATCCACAAGCAGACAAGGCCATCAACGTGTGCTCCTGGGATCAAAGCGCCGTGCATACCCAGGATCACATATCGGTCTTTCTCATCCTTAGTCACCCCCGTCATGCGTAGGTTCACGCCAAACGAAAGAAGCTAACCTGCCTTACTCGCTTGGTATTTCTTGCACATAAAGAGACAATTGCTAACATTCAGTGGACAATCCGAACACCCTTACATTCTTTGAGAGACCAGGATGCTTTCCGACATGATTTCAGGAGGACATAACGGGGTGCCAAGGATAAGAGATACGACTATAAATGTTGGATTAATGCCTAAAAGTCATGGATACTGTACATGTATACAGATAGAGGCAAGTAGCTGCATTGCAGAACGAATCTAATTTCTGCCTCCAGGTGCACGTATCTTCGTCATCAGGTTGTAATGAAGTTGGAAAACGAGGAATTCTGAAGTAGTCTGCACCCGGAGGTACGATGCACTAAGGGAAAATGTACACCGAGGTAAAGCGAGGTGTTAGCGGGGTGACAAATGTGGTCAGCAGTCAGAAGAAGGGAAGTCTCGATAGGGATATTAACACCAGGACCCTGTGATGCAGGGGGTTTCTTATCTTGGACAGCCGCCGGTATTGTGATTTGAATGCAATGCACTCCAGCTGTTAGGCTGTTAGTCACTAGGTAGACGAACTCACGAGGAGCTTTCCCTGCCTGTGCGCTGTATTTATACTATTTACTTCCTAATATATTCTCTTTCTACCCATTTCCTCCGGATTCCTCCTTTACTAAGCATGCCGATACATGCCGTATCACCGGAATATCACAACAGCCGGCTATGCCGCTTTTCCTTTTTATTCCATCATCACCGATTTCCCGGCACCGCGGAAAATATCCCACCGATGATGAGATCGCTTGCGCGTCGAAATTACGGATCGCTGATTCCGACAAGGACAAGGACAATGGCGCGTGCAACACCGTGACTCGCATGGGGGACCTCGTCTGGCTAAAATGTATGGGTGTCTCTGGCCTGTCTCCTCTGGAATCGCGGAGAATGTCATCAAGAAACTGTGCTACGTATTGTGGGATTCTCAAAGAATCAACAATCTCTTTCATGGGAAAACCTACCAGACGTCTTCCAAGCTCGACATTACTGCGTTCCCAGCCTGGTCAAACTGGGAGAAAGTAAAACTTGAACTCAAGTCTAATGCGATTGGCGCGGTGAAGATGGATGGATTCAAAGACGCGAAAAGATTGGATTCGTAAGCGATGCAATGATGAAAACGTATGTACAGCAACTCTATACCTTCAGCATGTTTACAGCTCGTCACATCAACCCTCTTCACAATAGTGCACGCTGTACTGCAGCAGTTCTCACCGTCCAAAGTCGAAGAATCCAAGTCCCTGAGAGATTTCCACCACGTCTCAGGGTTCAAATGTACAGGATCACCAAGGAAGACACTGCCCAATGAATATGAAGTTTCGCCTGCAGGAGCCAGTAATACTGCAAATGAGTATCATTTGACGACTACAGGGTCACTCACTCACAATTATATGCTGGGCATGGGCCTCAGTTCTTCCGACCAGCTTTGGTTGTAAATTTTCTCTAGACTCAAATCAGTCCCTTTGAGACTCGGTGATAGTCGATTGAAGAGTGATCAATACACTTGATCGACTTTATGTCCCCAATAAAGACAGAAAGCGAACCAACTGCAGACAGGTCTTCGGCAAAGTGGTCGATGAGTGTTATCGCGTCAGGGTTCAACAGTATCGATGAAATGTACGGCGTCCGGCGACAAAGCGGCAGCGGCAGCGACCACGTTGAAGTTCACCCACCGCGCTGTTAGTAGCAGACGCGCGGGGCACTGAGTCGACCAGGATTGCCACACGGAATCAGATCGGGCATTGGCACTCGACGATGATGAGTTCGTCTCCAACACCGGTGTACTGATGGTCCGAGAAAAAAGTCACGTAAATCAAGACAGATAGCAGAGATAACATGACTATGTTGGCGTAATTTCGTTCCAAGCCCCTTCTCTGATTAGCCACTTCGTTAGTTTTATTGTGGTCACTCGCGGCACTCATGTAAGAAGCCGGCTCGAGGGCACGCAGTGAAGGAGCCTAATTTAAAATTTGGTACAAGGACTGCCAGCCTGAGTGCGTATTGTTTTCCCACGCTTGTCACGATGAGCGCTCGGGCCCTAGCCTATTTCTACATCTCCTCGACTGCCCCCTGTGGAGTACAGTTTACAAAGTGGAGAAGCAGAAATCATTGCCTAGGAATGTTTCGGTGCCAAGAGACATAAGCCATCACCGGCATAGTACAATTATGTTGACGTCGCATTCCATGGCTGTGGAACTTCTTCCTATTAACAAACTAGTTGGTGTGGGCCAACTCATACGAGTGGCAGATCCGAGTCCTATGGTTTTCTTTAGATCCATGCTTGTTTATAAAATTTATTATAAGCTGTACAATATTATTCCTCAAAGTCATTCCAGCTGAGTGTCTGTCGCTTTGCGCTCCGCTCCTGCAAATGATAAGACGAGAAAATGTATGAAATGTAATATGTATGCACCATCCTAGCACCCTCATTCAAATCAAACTGCAACTTTTCCTGACCCAATCCTCCAAATGTCAGCGACTCGAATTCTCCCCATTTGAGATCGGTCAGACTCCGGAAATGGTCAGCGTCCTCCTGTCCTGCTTCAAACTGAGACGGCATGTCCATCCGCTTCCTGGACCCATCAGAGTACTTCACAGGTGACCTGCCAACGATCTTTCCCAGATTGTACTCCCACATCGAGGCAGACTTGACAAGATCCTTCATATACATCCGTACATTACGACAGACACTGAGGATATGGGACGTACAAGCACCTTTGTGTGGCCGGGGTCTCGACGACTGGTTGGCAAGCATAATGGGATATCCCTTGATCCACTCTTTGAGGTGCATAGGGACCCCCATGGATGCCGAGTTCGCCCTTGGTGTGTCCTGGAAGCGAATAAAAGAGAGTATGATATGTTCCATAACATTCGTAGCGCATAGATAATAGACATAGGTATGGTGAAAAGGCAGCCCCGGTGGGCCCAGACTGAAGAAGATGTCGTACATGTACCATCCTTGCACAAGATCGCTACTGTGTAAAGAGGGTGTAGTGTTCAAGAGGTGGGCACTCCGTCAAACATGCCTGGATGGTGTTGTTGTAGGGCCAAGCTGCGGATGTCTGAGTGTGCATGGAGGGAGTGAAGGGACGTACTCACCATCTCCATCCACGCTATCTGACACACTCTCCCACTGTTCATCCATCTCCCCTCATCCAGCAACGACTGACCATGTCTCTTCACCTAAAGCTGGAGGAAACAGGGGAGAAAATGAATTGAAGCATGAAAGGAACGAGGTCACCACTGAGCTCGATGACCAGATGCCAACCAACATGGCAGCCAACACCAAAAAAAAGCTCGGCTATCGAAACCCCGCCCAACCGGGCACGAGTTCGAGTCACGAGACCCTGATGCATCTGTCCACATGACATGGGAAACTCATCACTGGCAAGGCTACCATGGAGATGTAGCTTGTCTATACACTGCTTCACAGTTGAAGTGACAGTGCCATAGACATGAGAGTTCATGACAAGGTGGGGGTCGGTATAAAAGGGAACATCATTTGCAGATGAAGATTTGAGTAAGGATAAGCCATTTAAAGGGTGTACAGGTACTGAGGCCTGAAGATGGGGGTAAACGTCGTGCTGGATAGAACGGACCGGTGGCTCTGAGCAACATGCACGTGCACCTTCAAAAAGTTTCCGAGTCAACATTATTAGTATTACACTGGCATAATATCATACAGTAAAATCCAAGGTTGTGATGCTAACCTCATTCAGCATGCATTCATGCCATTGCATCTTCCTCCAACGATTTACAAAGCCCCATTCCAGCGTTCTCAATTAACCATGTCTTGCATAACTCCTTTCTGCTGAGCCATCAGTACATCTCTACAAGTGGCGAAATAGAGCAACCAGCTATGAGTAATACTTCATGCTGCCTCGTTAACAGCCATCAGAGACAGAATCATGCAAGGAGAGCCCAAAGGCATGCTGGACAAGATGTAAGGTACAGAACTGGAGCCTGATTAAATTGTCGTCCTGTAAATGCTGTATAGATCTTAAAGTCCTTGTCAGGGTAAAGAGTACAACGGTCACGTCGAACCGGGCTCACCATGCATTTCCTCTATCTTCCAGTTGATAGAGCTGTGTCCCACGAGTCAATATGCCAGTGAAAGCCTTCATGCAACGTCAGTGCTTCGGTATCATCGAGTATCATTGAAGAGAAGTAGTCATCCCAGGAGGTTTCGTAAGGAAGTTATCAAGTGGGTCGGCAGCTAGCACAGTAAGCGCTCGCAGCTCGAATAATGAGAGAAAAGGAAATCGCTCTCGCAGAGTCATGGTGGTGGAAGGAAAGACGAACAAAAAGGCAGGAGACGCTCCGCTGCGTAACAGGCAGGCAATTTGTTCATTAGGTCGGCAATTGCCGTCAACGAATAGAAATATTTCCACGGCAAAGCTCAGCACCTAGGTCGGCAGTTGCCGTCAACGAATAGAAATATTCCCACGGTTAAGCCCAGTACTGAGGCCGGCAATTGCCGTTAATCAACAAATAGAATTTCCCACGGGGTTTCGCTACTACATAATAACCGAGTTTCCTATATACATAGGACTCGGAACTCAATGGATGCTGTAGCCAATCAGGATGTTTTCCAATGAGGAGTATCTCGGATATTAGAAATGCCGCTTCTATTGGGCGAGGAAGAAGGTGGATACAGATCGGACACGACAACTGTACAGGATGTTGAGTGATAGATCTATTCTTCTTCTTATAGTTTCAGTTATTCTGGGAGCAGCTTCAGTCACATCAAAGTGGCACCAGCGCGCTATTATCTTTCCTTGTATACCTTACTTCTAAGTTTTTTTGGACCTGTGGAACGGAACCATGATAATGAAATTGATAAATCAATGGGCGGACCACTAACGAAAATGATTGAAATCAAAGTAGGTGGACTGCCTTTCACCTCAGTTTCGTGGGTGTGATGGTGATCTGCCTTGGGTATTCGAGTGCCCTCTTACAGATTTCTTACGATGACGGTCAAAAGTATATGTACAGGTTCTGTCCCTTCAGAACCGACAAAACAACCCCAGATACAACATGCCGCCCATCCCCGTAGGTTATCCTATAGCAAAACTGTAGGTTACAATGTCGAAATTGGGCGGTATTGTACTGACTTATATATCTCATCTCAGGTCTGGACCTTTGGTTCGTCAAGTCTTTTGCGTTTAGTCTATTCAGTCTCTAACACTGTGTTTGAGATCGTTGCCTATCTCTTGCATTGGGGGCTCTTCGGCACTCTTTCTGTGCAGTTATGTGCATCTCCTCGAACCAATCTCAAATATATTATTTCTCGTGCATCTTCGTCAGATCTATACTATCTAGCATTTCCAATGGACAGGAAATTCACAAAATATCTCGTCTATGGAATCTACATCATCGAATTCGCTCAGACGATGATCTTCACTTACGATGCTTTCGCAACGTTCGGGTACGGCTTCGGTGACATCGAAGCCTTGACGGGAATGTATTTCAATTGGTTCACTGTGCCTATCATGAGTGCTGTGTGTATGTGCAGCATGTTACACTCCTTTTATGTTGTTTATCATGAGTCCAGCTGCTTTTATCGGGCAGGCCTTCTATGCGTACCGAATCTTCATACTGTCAAAGTCACTGATCGTCCCAATATTCGTCATCTGTGTTTGTTTTCATCCCCTTTCTCCTGACAGTCTAGCTCATCTATTTTCAGGTGTCCTTGACAAGTCTTGTGGCAGGTATAATCACAGGCGTCTGGTGTTTCCCAGTAGACAACGTCATTGAACTCAATAGCCCGAGGATGTCCGTTGCTATCGGTGTAAGTAAAATGACTAGATGTCGAAAGTTCCTCATACTACTGTCCCATGCGCAGATTTTGTGTGGAGCCGCAGCCCTATGTGATATCATCATCGCAATTTGCATGACTTACTATGTGAGCTTTCTGCCCTACACAGTCATCTTAATCAATGTTAATATTATTTCGTAGCTTATGCGCAACAACACTGGCTTCCGTCGTACCCAGATGCTTGTCACGAAGTTAATTCGTCTTACTGTCGAAACTGGATCTGTGACAGGTATGTACTCCGCACTATCCGTCGTCGTCGCGAGGATAACACTACCTACGTTCAGCCGTTGTCGCTCTGCTCAGTTTTGTTCTTTTATTTGTATTCCCTCATCAAACCTTTTACGGGACGCCGACTGTCATCGTTGCGAAGTTGTATGCTAATAATGTTTACATGGTGTTGAATTCACGAATCCGAATTATCGGCGGACGGGATACATACACGTCGTCTACCGATATGAGCATCACGACCACGATGATAAGGGATATGACCCAATCGACAGAAGACACACGGCCTACGGACAGGATTCAGGGACGAGTGTCAGTGGTCGCGATCACTCCGGAAGTCTTCAACGATGATCATGAAATGGGTCAAGAGAAAGTTAGTCATGCTGATTTATGTAATTTGTTGAAGCTGATTTTCCCCCAAGAATAAATCGCATGGCAGCAGCAACAGCCTGTCTGTGTAGCTATAAGACTGTCCCTTCTGTGAGCGTTTGCAGGAAATCCGCTCTGGTTGATTTATGGTCTTCTTGCAATGGACAGCTGTGCGGATTTGACAGTGACAACTATGTATGTTCAAATGCGACCTGCTCGCCTTGCATATCGGAAACAAAATTTGGACAACTTGAACGCACAGAGGACGTTTTTGGCTTGACTGTATTCTTGTTATTTATCCGCGATATCTAGATTGAGTTGAATAATGTATTTGAAACGGATACAATGAGCTTACGTACCACAATCTTAATGGTACCCTGATCCATCGCCCGGCAGATATCCCCCGCCATGTATCCACAAGCCGACAAGGCCATCAACATGTTCTCCCTGCATCAAGGGGACATACGTACCCGGGAACGTGTATCGTCTTTCTCATCTTTAGCCACGCCCGTCATCCGCAGGTTCAAGCCAAAGGAAACAAATCGATTTCAGCTCCGCTTCGCTCACTTGGCGCATCATCTAGTGAGCAATCTGAACACTAATCCATTCTGTGAAGGACTAGGATACTCGGGGACGTGATTGGTGGAGGATGTAACGAGACGCCAGGATGGTAGTAGAATGGTGAGAGATTCGACTTGAAAAGTGACGACTTATCCCTTGGATCGCTGCCTAATGTCAAATATTGTATAGGCGAAGAGACTGGATTGCCAAAAGGATTTGGTTGTCTCTTAAGTATCCAAGGGGTTGTTTCGAAATTAAAAAGCGACGAAATATGAAGTCGCCGGAACATATACAGAGACGCAGGGTGGGGTGACGAATGCGGTCGGCAGTAGAAGGGAAGTCTCAATATGGGCATGAACGCCAGGACCTCGAAACCATGGCAACGAACGGGTGATGTCGGAGGTTTCCTATCTGGGACAGTCACCGGCTATACCCCCTTTTCTCTTTCTTTCACATTATCATGGCCGATTTTTCTCAGCCCTCAGCCAGCGGAAAATATCTCACCGACGATGAAATTGCCGAGGTCGCGTCAAAATTACGAATTGCTGATCCTGACAAGGACAATGGCGCGTTCAACACCGTGAATCGCATGGAGGCCCTCATCTGGCTAAAGTGTATGGGCGTCTCTGGCTTGTCTCCTCTGGAATCGCGGGCCTTGTCCAACGAGGAGGTCATCGAGAAACTGCGCTACGCGTTGTGGGATTCCCAAAGGATCGATAATCTCTTTCATGGGAAAACCTACCAGACGTCCTCCAAGCTCGATGTTACTGCGTTCCCGGCCTGGCCAAACTGGGAGAAAGCAAAGCCTGAGCTCAAGTCTAACGCGATTGGCACGATGAAGATGGATGGATTCAAAGACGCGAAAAGATTGGACTCGTGAGTCTGTGTTACTATGCCACTGACAATAAAGAACTAACAACTTTATTAAGCTATGTCTTTCGCCATTTCACCACTTCAGCTTTCACACAAATGGAAAATATGTCTGGTGCAGCTCAAAGAGCTCCTGCAGACATCACAGGCGCGTGGATGGGTACCAAGGCGACCATGAGCAAGGCCTCTTTAGACATCACTCGAGAAGGCGGAAATGACACCCCTTTCGTGACATATTACACTGACAACGACCATGTGCTTATCATGGAGATTCTGGACGTCAAGCAATGCCCTTGGCCTGAACCATCCGACAAGGTATTCATGAATCCTGACGTGTCTTATCGCCGTCTTTCTCAATCTTTCGCAGTTCATGAAACAACTAAAAACCTCTCAAGAGACCAAGTTTGGACATTCCCCGAATGGTTATCATCTCATCCAGTATCACTGTAGCGCGCACTAAGCACTAAGACAATCTTAGGTCCTCTGGTCCCAATGATGCAAACTCCCAAATTCCCGCTGGTGGTGGTGCGATATTCTTACATGGAAGGGCGCCCAAAGGTGGGAGGCACGCCATCATTCAATTCTCAATTAACTAACAAAGAATTAGGGTGGCTCTCAGTTCACTCTTTTCCTTGAAGCCAAGATCAAGAAGAACATGCCTAGAGCATCGGCCAAGCAAGTACGCGAAAAGCTCCAGTTCCATATGCAATGCGGGGAGCAGGTACCAGAGGCACATTTGCGAATGTTTGCTCGTCTTCTGTCATTCAATTCCGAACTGCTCGACCCGGCTTATTCAGAAGAACATCAGTCGCACTGGAACGGCATATCACAAGACGCGGTTAAAGAGACTAAGATAAGCTTCTTCGTCCCCTGTCTTAGACTGCGATGGAGGTGGGCTTATCTTGACGACGCGATATCAGTCTGAACCTGAGTTAATATTGTATTGTCAAGGGTCTTGGAAGAGATCGAAACTGGGGCTTCTATCCAACAACTGGGAACGACTTGTAAAGCTTGTGGGAAAACAGCAAAGAAGCTCATGTGCAACTCGTTAGTCATCATATTCTTCATATTGCCCGTTTATTGACCTCTCATTGTTTTAGGTGCAAATCAGTGGTGAGCGTCTCCGACTCATTAACAGTTATAAATATTCTCACGTCTAATTGTAGTATTATTGCAACGCGGAGTGCAACAAGGCTGACTGGCCACGACACAAAGAGGTTTGTAAGACGTCAAAGCGCCTCTTGAACGACCCATCAAGTTTCCCGTCGGATAAACTGTACATTCCCGCACGTACCTACGTCGACATGACACCCGAAAGTGGATTCGCCATAGATCAAGAGGCCATCAAGTATTCCGGTACCACTAACGTAGGCGACTCCATCCGTAACGAGTACGGGGACGAGAGGTTCCTCCTGCGAACGCAGATGCCTGCTGATTACAGCCACGAAGGTGGGAGGTACAAGGGTCAGACTATCTTCTGTTTTGATCGACGGAGGAGTATGATGGTGAGGACCTCTCCGGGCGACCCTCCCATGGCACACGAGCGGGGATGGCCTCTACAAATCCCGTTCCATCCCGAGGGACATAAACGTTATATGCAGGTCATCAAGGCTAAAGGTATACAGGGTCAGCTCATCTATTTGTGGGCCAAACGCGTGGGAGACGCGGTGGAGATTGAGTACGTGCCATTTTTACCTCGGCTAGATGCGTATGGTGTACTAACCAGTTTGGACAGTCTCGTGGATGTACCCGACCAGAGAAAGATATCCTGGGATTGAACCGAGCACGCTTCAAGTGTGCGACACCCTCATGTTTTGAACGGTACTGACAAGTCCGGCATCATGAGATATTGATCGACACTAAAGACAAGTAGCGAATCATCTTGTTAGATTGTACACCAGATATTAATTCTAACCTGTCTTCGGACATTCTCACGGGTGTTTCGATGTCACTCGGCAAAGATATTATTGACAAGCAACACAGCTGACATCCTACAGTGATATCGGTCCGCATTACTTATTTCCAAGTTGTAAGCGGGGCTAACTGTTTGCCAATTCGGTAAATACGTTAAAGCGTGGCGCCGTCTTGAGTGGGCCGGAGCACTAGTAGTCGTCGGGTGCTTTTCTCTCCTTTTGATCCAAGAAGAGATTCAGGCTACTTCACGCAGATTTAGGTGGGTTACGGAGTTTATGACGGTACCGGTCCGCCTTCTGCGCTTATTGTAACGCGTAATATTCGTGGACACCTTTGATAATTAATTAGCCGTGGGTCGTTCGTGTTTCACGTTCACTTCGCCGCCAATCAGCAATATGAGTCACCATGGTCATCAGGCCGGACGTGATTCAATTATTTCTGTCAACATCGATACCGGTCGTATCCTCCTCCAATCCTCCTTCCATCGCTATTGTTTCCCCGAGAAAAATACCGTCCGAGTCTGACTCGATGTTGCACGCATGTGATAACCGGTCTCAATGCAATGCAGCGCGTTACTCGGGACAACATCATGATAACCGATGTATTCGGAGAAATAAGAAAGCCTTGGTGAAAGCATGTGGTATGGTACGGTAGAGCACAGAGAAGGGGATATGATACTATGGGAGCCATGATACAGTGAAACAAGAACCAACGAGGACGAACAAATATAGTGTACAAGTACCTGTCGAAAAGCGAGGAATTAAATAATGTTATGATGCGAGGCCCTCTCTGTCGTCCCCCTGCGTAGACACGCGAGACTCCTTCAAAAATGCCACGGTGAGCTGGAGGGGGGAGGCTCGTCAGATCCACAAGCCAGTAAGGAAGCAAAACAAAACGCACCTCTGTTGTAGAATGCTCCCTAGCCCAGTATACCGATACACAACATATGTAGAGGCCGCAGCCGCCAGCGATAGTGCTGCAATGACTTTGTACAGGGCTTCCCTCTTAGCCGAGGGGTTCGTCTTGGACCAAACGTCCGATGAAGTGAGATCTGGGTGCTCGTAGATGTCGAAAGCGGCGCGCATCATGGTAGCAACAAGAAATGAGTGAGAGTAAGGGTGAGAATGTGATTAAAATTCGAGGCTGCGATAATTGTCTAGGCCCTTGATATACTAGCAGTGCGAGATGGCTGTCGCAGTGGGGGGCAGTGGTGTTGGTGATGGTGCAGACGGAGTATTATATGGACGGTCGACAGTGATTGTCGGACACGTTATTGTTCGTCGCGGTTCATTGACAGTGAGACAGTCTCTGATCAAGCCCTTTTATGTCCTTCGCCTCTCTTTATAGTAACCAACGCGACCCTGGCCTCGCCAAGTTGCCCATAAATGTGCCTTACAAACACATATGATCCGTCTGCATCTTAGGACTAACTTCGGAAAGATGCGACAAGTGCGTATACAAGGAGAAATGAAGACTGAGGTAGATAAATCCGACTCCCCGGTGCTACGCGCAAATCTTCCGGACACAGCGCTAATTCAACCTTTCAATGGACGTCACAGTGCTGTAAAGCTCACGGCAAAATAGCTAGGCCGGCCTTACTTGACCTTAATCCTGTACCATCAGATCTGGCCACCCCCAACGATCAATGCATGTTTGAAAATGTACAATACGTGTAGAAGAAACGAAAAGGTCTCGAATGACAAAGATGGAGTGTCCAGACGGTATACGACGGTAAAACAAACAAACAAAAAAGAACAGAGATGCCAGAAGATACACAGAACCTCCTATTCAGCATTAGAACAAACACACAAAATTACTTGGGAAGATATGTCTGCCCGGTTGTGATCTAGCATCATCTAGCAGATGCCCACTCCACCAACCATCCTCCGGCGTAGCTGTCACAGCAATGACATCCCCAGCTTGGAAATCAAATTCCTCGTCGATCGTAGCGGTATAATCATACAAAGCTTTCACTAAAAAAGGACGGGCATCACATCATTAATCACCTCCTTATAATAAAAGCAAATCCTCACCATAAAACAAAATAGGAGTCTCCTCTTGTGGAGGCGCTGGAGGTGGCGGAGGCTGAGGAGAAGGCGAACGTCCATACACAGAAGCTGGCTGTTGATACCCAGATCCAGCTTGCACATGTATCTGCCGTCCAGGGGCAGGTGTCCCATTAGCATAATACGGTCCACTAGCAGCCGATGTAGCGCGTTGCATGCCGTTCTGCCCTGCATTACCATACATTTGGGGCTGAGGCTGGAATACCTGCTGCTGCATGGGGGCCTGGTACTGCGCGGGGGGCGGTGCGGAATACTGCATTTGGTATGTTGACACCGGGACCGGGGCTGGAGGAGGTGCAGTGTATCCAGTAGGAGGTCCAGGGGTATACGTCGGCTGCACCGGAGGGGGAGGTGGGGGTATGGCCGGTCCCATACTCATGTAACTGCCTCTTCTTTGAACTGGTTGGGTATAAGAAGGCGCCTGCTGCTGAAGCGGCGGGGGTGGCCGTTGCTGAGGGACCGGGGGCCGTTGCTGCTGTGGCTGGTGTTGTTGCTGGTGCTGGTGCGGGTGCTGGTATCGTTGAGCCATATCATCATGAAGCACGCGTCCAGAAGGATCTAGGGCGATACCGACGTTGTTGGGACTCGCCGAACGTTGGATTGAAGGTCCTGGTGGTGCAGGGATGTATCCAGGAGCGGGACTGGGCCCGCGGGACAGAGGTTGGGGACTGTTACTTCGAGATCCATGTGCTCCAACGCCAGCATGGCCCATTTGGCTAGGCGGCCTTCCGAGGTTCTGGACCTGCTGCTGATGCTCGGTCGAAGGTGACGGTGAAGGCGCGTTGTAGCTCCCGCGGCGACTAATAGATTTTCGCTCACCGGGAAGAGACTGGTGATAATCCGTGAGCACGCTCTTGATGGCTTCTGTCTCTGCAGGGTCGAGGGAGTTTCTGGGCTTCATGAACGCAGCCGTTGGCGGGTTCGGAGGACCGGGATTAGGTGACACGGGCCGCGACGCGGTAGGATGGGCGCCCACAACGATGTCCGCAGAATTGCGATAATCACGAGGGGCCGAGGAGGCAGAACTTCCAGGCCGGGACGGTGAAGCAAGAGTTGCTTGTCGTGAAGGCCCACCGAATGCCGGTGAAGTACCAGATGTCTTGAGAGGAGCACCGGCGACGCTGGGTTGTGGTTGCTGCACATTCTGCGGCGTTCTCCACATGCTGTTTCTCCTCGCGCTTCCTTGTGTAGACACAGCGTTGTTAAGCTCGGCAAGAGTTTTGGCCAATGGATCCTCGGTATCGAGACCCTTTGTTGGACTTTGATGATTAACGATGGATGTTGATGGTCCACTCTGTTCCTGAGGGTCCCGAGAGACATCTACAGGATAGGCATTATTACCCACCTTCATGAATGTCTGTGTAGTAGGTACATTCGATTCTGCCATAGGATCTTGAGGAGGCTTCCGTGACACTGCCGTAGGTTTCCGTTCCACCTCAGCTTTGATTGGCGACGAAGTGCCATTGACGGACGGCACATCTTCGGTTACCTGCCTGCTGCCTCCGGCACCCAACCCAGCCATATTGACCTTGGGTTCTTCTTCAACGACTGGCGGAGGAGTGACTGAAGACGCCACACTACGCCTACTGGCCTGCCTCTGTAAATCATCACGCTTCGTCTTTGGGGGATCGTCTTCGGAGAGTTTATCGCTGACTTTGCGTTTCTTGTGTGGTCGCGCCACGCGAACGAAATCAGCGAGGTGGAAGGTCATATCAGACGAAGAAGAGGGCATAGTGTCGGGACGATTGTAATCGATGAGCGCTGGGGGGTCTGGTATTTGACTGCCAGTGCCGTAATCACGAACGAAGTTCTCCATATCCCGCTCTACCTCGGCCTCCTCCAGTGCTATTCGTAATTTCTCGCATGACTATATATGGAATGAGATATGACAAAACAAAGTAGGAGAAACGCACATTATCGTCGAATACGCAGACAGCGGAAACGACATTGGCAAATCCCCAAAGACTATCTTTGATGAACTCGAGTCGCTCCTCTTCCATATCCTGACAAGAATCACAGAAGGTTTTCCAATCCTGTTCCCACTTGGCGGCAGTATCGGCGTAAGCCTTTGAGAAGTTAACGTAGTCGCGATTATTGGCCTGCACCGTCTGCTTGGCCCGTTCGAGCTTAAGTGTGATCTTCTCGAGCTCCTTGCCCTGAACAAGAGTGCTCTGGGCGGTGAAGGAGTTGATTCGGATGCAGTCCTGTTCGTATTTTTCGCGAGCCTTGTTGACATAGCCCTCCTGCGCCTGCTTGGCTTTGAATGCCTTCTCTACGGGGTTCTGCCAGTTTTTCTTATGTGTGCCCTGGTCAGTGTGGAACTGTGCAGCCTTGGCCTCCAGTTCTTTTGATATGGTATAGGCAAGCCTACTATGGAATTTTGACTGATTTTGGGTTTCGAGTACAACGATTTCCAGGCAGTTCCGGATATCGCTGCAGGCATTGTTAGGCAGATTGATCGTATCGATGGACAATGGACGTACCCTATTTCATCTCTTCCTAGTGGGTACTTGGCCAGCTTGCCCAGTCGCCTCGCGTAGTCATCCTCGATAGCAGCGCTGGTTACCGATGAGCAGACGACCAGCGATATTCTGCTTGCACATACCGTTCCTTCCAAAAGTTTCTCAGTTCCTCCATTGTTCTCATGGCGCCTCGCATCCTCGTGAACAAGACGCCGACACCAACATCGTCGACACCCCAGAAAGTGTTACAAAAGTCAGAGTTTCGTTCGCCTTGAGGCATTGGCGACATGCTGCGTACGTATCTGCCCAGCGACGTCGTCGACGGCTGCCTGCTAACCGTCATCGTTGCCGATAGGCCTAAGGAATGTCAATGTAATTCTGCCGGATGGTGGTACGGAACAAAGCCAACTGCCTAGGCGCTGCGCCCACGTGCTGTGGCTGGTCCGTCACTGCCACAGGCAACACACGCATATATGCCCTTCGACATCCTCGTCGCCGCATTCCTTCCTTTGGTCATTCTCTTCCTCGTCTTCCGAGTATACCCAACGTTGGCGTGGTCCGACATTCTTTCTCTCTTCTCGGCGGCGCGCACAGAAGCTGGCATTTTCTCGCCTCAACATGCATTTCACTCCTTCAAACGGTACCGCCAGCTCTCTATGCACGAGCTTTCTCGCGCGCGCGCAGCCTACGTGACGCTCGGAAGGAAACACAAACGTATTGGCTACGATATCGGATACCCGGCCAAGCTGAATATCCTTGAAAAAACCATAGACGCGAACGGCAAAATCGCAGATGCTATTGCTCGACTTGCCTCTGTCGAGCACGACTTTCTTGAATGGCCGGCGCACAACGTCAGTGTGGGCTCGGGTGACCTGTCAAGGGTACGCGAATCGCTCCGACATTTTGTGAGGGATTGGAGTACCGAAGGGGCTGCAGAACGAAAAAAGATTTTCACACCTATTCTCGACGTGCTCGGTGTCGTCGCATCAGAGGAACGTGCTGGACGTCGAGTCCTTATTCCTGGCTCAGGGTTGGGTCGGCTGGCCTGGGAAGTGTCGCAGTTGGGGTTCGACACGACTGCCGTCGAGATGTCGTCCTTCATGAACTTCGCATTCAAATTTTTACTCTCACCTCAGGCAACGCCCTCGCTTAATCAGCACAAGGTGTATCCATATGCCCACTGGTTTTCGCACCAAAGGTCGAATGACTCGCTGTTCCGAGCAGTCGAATTTCCCGACGTCCTACCCAGGCTGGACGAAAACCTGCGTCTGCTTCAAGACGACTTTCTTGAGCTGCCAAAGGACCATAAGTACGACTATATCGTCAGCCTTTTCTTCATCGATACATCTTCCAATATTTTTGCAACTTTGGAGCACATTCATACGCTGCTACATCCCGACGGCGTCTGGATCAACCTAGGGCCTCTCCTATGGTCATCCGGCGGTGCCGCCAAGTTGGAACCAAGTTTGGAGGAACTATTACATGCGGCAACAGAGATCGGTTTCACTTTCCCGCAAGGCCAATCTGAAACCGTTGACTGCGAATACACCAGTGACCAGAATGCCATGATGCAGTGGATATACAAGGCGCAGTTTTGGACCGCCAGAAAGAAACGGTTAGCCTTTATTATCTTGTTTTTTGTTCAATGTCTCTGATCTTCAAATATAGACAATGAAGGACGCGCAATCTCGTCACATGATGGCGATTACTGGTACTGACATGCCACCCTTATTAGGGTGAGCCGCTGCGCGGATGCTCGCAGGGCCTGACATATATGAGCTCATACCCTTCACCTGCCAACCACCACTATATATATATATCTGCCACTTTCCATAGCACTCAGCCGTCTAAACATGGGTGCCCCCGACTTCTCCTACTATCGAGACAACACCGAATCCCTGGTCGTGCTACCCACTGCCGAGTTTCCGTCGTCCTCACATTCAGATCCGCAGAAACACTCCTTTGCCAACTTGACTACCCCCCAGCTCGATACTTACCTTGTCATTGAAGTCGTGTCAGAAGACGAGATAGAGGTCGACAACAAGGTCCGCAGGATAGTTGGCTCCAAGCGGGTAGCGAAGCATCGCCGTACGGGACAGACGCTTCCGCTGCCACCCACACCAGCGTTCAGTTTCAAGTCCGCAATTTCAATGCCGCAGATGGTTGACGCCGATGGTAAGGTTGGTGTTCCATTCAAACGTTGGTCCTCACGTCTGACGCGTGTGTCTGCAGGAGGTACAGGCTATCCCCGCTCAACTTCCGGTTGGCGCACCCAGTCATCCTCAGGTGCACATCATTGCTCTCCCTCTCCCTTCACCACTTCACCAGAGTGATCATCTCGACATAGAGATGAGCAGCGTTAATTGATTCATCTTTAGAGGTTCTTCGCGTATTAGTGATGTAATGACTCCTTCAAGTTCTCCCTGCTTCAACTGTAGTATGATTTGTATAGCAATGTGCTCCCAGTTAATTAATTGTAGTATCCATTCAAAGGCAAGGGCGCCACGATACTTAGTCTCGAGTCACATTTATTTCCTTGAAAGACCAACAAACTTCTCGAAGATTCAGAGCACATAGAGTGGGGAGAACGCTTTCGTTGATTTTGCACATATACACCTCGTACGAAGACATACACTCTTCACTCCTGGATTTTAGCAAGGATATCCGAATCCCTGAACAAGAAATATTCCTGCGCAGCAAAGGTCTCACTCGTCCATCACATGAAATCACCACTGGAGAACTCACCTCTTCGCCAACCTTGATCGAGTTGCCTCCCCATCCAGGCAAGAGCACTCTGTCTCCCGCCTTCACCTGTGTGGGCACAATCTCTCCGTCCTTGTTCGGCGCGCCAGGGCCAACAGCGATCACGGTAGCCTCTGGTAGGGGAGTCGTCGTCGCCGACGTAGGCAGGAAGATCCCAGTAGCAGTTTTCTGTGCATGTCAGTCCCCACAAAAACAAGCATGACCAATCACTACACACTGTCTCCGGCTTGAACCTCTGCACTAGCACCCGGTCAAGGAGAGGAACGAGAGCTTTGATAGATTTAAAAGTCGCCTGGGCAGCCTGTAGAGAACGAAACATCAGCCATGGTCACCTTCCGACTATATGTGTACTTACCATTTCTGTAGTAGGAGGGCAAACGAAAAAAAAGGCAGAGAGGAAGAAAAAAGTTCGTGTTCAAGTTTCGCGACGGCCCGGCGCAGAAAATTTGAAGCCAGCTTATGCAATCAGCCATCCCGTGAGAATATTCTATTTATGGTCATCACCGCCTGAATAAAATAAATGGAATGGAAGACTGCCAAAGACATGATGTGTATACCCTTAGCAGACTAAAAGATTGTACCTACATAGCAATGTGATATGACGTGAGTAGAACTAAACATAATACTCGACGAGGAGGGACGTGGGCAAGAAGAATGATGATTACGGATGGCTAGATGAAGAGAGAAAGAGGTGACAGGCACGGAAATGGTAGGGTGGACATGTTGCTGCTGTATATGATATGCTTATGCGAGATAAAGACATGGAAAAGAAGAGACATCGAGCACTTTATAAACCAGGGAAAAAGAAAGAATGGAATCCGATCCTGAAACTGTCAACCCAACACCATATCGAGGTCCACATCTGGTCTTGGTCTCGTGAGCCCTTGTAACTGCGAATGGGGACCAGGCCCTGGCGGCCTTGGTATCCCAATGGCGTCCTGAGTAAGTGTCACCACCTGGGCAGCTTCGGCTCTTCTTCGTCTTGCGTCCTGATCTTCATTCAAAACGTTCAATAGCGCTTCTGCTGGCAGTCTTCTTTCCCTTCTAGGTCGATAGGTCGTTACTGGTACCTGAACCGGTCTGGGATCTCCCTGCCCGACGAATATGGCGCTGGGAGTAGGGTGATGAGCAGCACCGCCAGCAGCCGTCCTCGGTGCTCCACCAGTAGGCCTCATACCACTACCGCCTCCAGCGGATGGGGCCGCTCCAGCATTTCCAAGTGTCCTCGGCCTACGTACAGTACCGGTGCCCCCTCCATCCCCAGCCGACCCGCCGTTTCCATCGCTGCCAGGCGCAGGCCCAGGGGGAGGATGTGAGGAATCATCATCATCTGCATCCTTTGCACTACACCAAAAGCGATGACCCTCACTCCAAGCCGTACTCTGACACTCCTTGCCACAATATTTGGCCTTCCTACACCGTCGACACTTCGCGAATTCCCTGGGGTACTCTTCCCAACGACCACATAGCACTGTGAAGAAGTTAGAAAGTATCTTGACATTTTTTGAATGAATCTCACTATTAGCACACTGTCGTATCCCACCCCGACTCTCGTCCTTTCGACACGCATTCCTCATAATAACTCCAGCCCAGTATTGAATCTCCGGAGGTAAGCGTGGAGGAGGATTAGGCATATCAGTTTCCGTGGAACTAGGCCTAAACGTAAACCTTTCTACAAGCGAAAACACGTTTGTCTGTCTCGGGCTACCCGAAGGAGCAGGCGGAACAACAGGTGGTGCCTTCTCTTTCTCTTTCTCTTTGTCCCTTCCTCTGAAAGCTCGGAAGAATGACCCTGACGTGGACGAAGGTGTCAATGTGCTCGATGAGGAACTCGCTTTGATAGATGGGGCAGGCGATGACGAACTAGATCCGTACCTCCCGCCAGATAAATTCGCGCTCGCTGGATGGAACGTCAATCGAGGCTCATAGAATGCTTGCCTAACATGGGGGTATTTGCTCAAATAAGCAAGAAGCTGCAAGCTGAGTAAAACATCCTCGTCTCTGTAAGGACCGGACTCAGCATCTCGATGATGATGATGATGACTTGAGCGCGCAGTAACGCCAATCTCGGTACCGCCAGCCGCGTCTGTTCTCCCACGAACAGTTCCACCGCGCTGTATGGGGCCGCGAGGCAAAGGAAGGGGGGTTGTCCCTGGGCGAGGTGTGGCTTCTGGAGGTGCGTCTGCCGTCCGCCTCCTTGTGGGTTCTCTTATTCCTACATGAGGGGGTTCGTCGATAGCACCAGGAGCACCAGGAGGAGCCCCCATTGCAAAGTCGTCATTTTGCTCCAATGATACAATACCTTCCTCGACACCTCCATCTCCGCCGACCATGACCTCGCTTCGTGCATCGTTGATGATTATGTGTGCATCTGTATTCAAATCCACCTGCGTCGCAGGTACGTCAGAGACTATGCCAACCGCGCGGCGACCAAGCGATCCGTGATGAGAATGGCGTTCCGGTGAAGGAGAAGCAGAAGCAGATGTCGATGTTGACGGATCATCATCCGCAGTGCGTGATGGTTGGTCCATGTCGATGTCGCCATCGTCTTCGGTTTCTGTCTCGGCCCGTGAAGTATCTGTGGAAGTTGAAGGGGAAGGGGAAGCTCGGGAGCGCCGTCGAGCGCCTGGTGCTGGCAGGGGTCGCGCCGTACCCGCCGTGTTCGGAGGCCTAGCCGCGGGTGCTGGATCCCATACAGGCCGAGCAATAATAGTCCCACTACGATCCCGACCGGGGACTACAACACTGCCGGTAGGAGTATTGGATCCGAGGGGCGTCACGGTCGTAGATACCTCGGTGGAAGTGTCAGCATCTGTGTCGCTTGTTACGGGTGTATTGGACTGTCTCTATCATCAGCAAGGAGAAAAAATAGACAGCTCCAAGACAACGTACCTGCGAAGTTTCGACAGATATTTGCCTCTGCAGTGCCCTCGCCAGGTCTACCGCCTCCTCCCTCTGACGCTGTTCGGCGATGGCCTGCCTCCTAGCGTGTCTCTGCTCCCTAGTCTCCCGAGGTAAGCCCGTAGCACTAGAGCTCGGACCGACCGCAAAACCCTTCTTAGCGAGCCATGCTTCCAAAATACACCCCACGACCTCAAGAGTACCCGCCTGAACAACGCGGCTCCGAATAGGCTCACTACCGCGTACACCAATATTTACAACACACTGAAATGCGAGAGAAAAGCGATAGGCGGCATGTTTGTCGAATGACGATGGATTGAGAGCTGGCGTCAATTTCTGTGGCCGGGCATTAGGCGGCGACAGGCCATAGAAGAGAGCCGGATTTTCAGGTGGCGGTGGACAAAGACAGAATTCGTGCAGTATCTTGACGAGACGTTCAAGGCCACCATCCATTGTCATGATTTCACGGATCCGGGGGGACGTCGAAGTCAGATATGTAAGATGCGTCAGCGAGTTGAACAAGGGTAACGCCGACGACGTATCTAGCGCTAAAGAGACTTTTCAGCATGGAAAATATGTATATTTGCCACTAATCACCTCGTCTGTCGTAAAGCTGAGAACTTATACAGACGCATGCCTTGTTTTGAGCCGGAAAAGCAAAGTTGGACTCGCGCATGGTGGCCAATCAGTGCGTAGTAGTGGTATTAGGAGGCAGCCTAGAACTTCTTCGCTATCCAGTCGGAAATTGTGCGTAGGAAAGGAGCAAGTATCGCAACAGAAGAAGAGAAAGAACAGGTATTAGGGAGAGTTGATTCAGCACCGTTGATGGCTACGACCGGATGCTTGTTCCTGTTTGGCTGCAGTGGCTACCTCACGGCCCGCACTGCCGTGCGCGCTCGAACATCAGACGCTTTCATTTCTAGTGTTTCAAGGCTTCCTTGTTCTGATAAATTGGTTTCGAATATGTTTTTCTTTCCCTCATAAAATACGTCCTTATGTATGACGTCGTGACGCTGCTACTCCACAATGACTTTCGCCTCTCGCTTGGAGCAAGCTACCCTGATCCATCAGATTCTTTGTAGTTCATTTTGTCGGCAATTGATAGCACGCATGGAGATTCAACTTTAAGCGCCTCACAGCCTCGTGAAACCTTGACGAACCTGACTTCAGGGCTTCTCCATGACACATTACTCGGCACAGCGAATGCAATGCGTACGTAATAGTAGGCAATGACGAACTGGCAAATATATTTCAAGGTGACTCAAAATCTTCATCGGTAGTCAAAGCTAGTCAAAAGCACTCGGCGTTCCCAAACTAGGAAAGACCGAGTAAATTTGATCTTCTAATCAGTTCAGGAAAACAAGCAGATCATTCCGTACCAGGAAAATAGCTCGAAACGGAATAACAAGATACATCCTGCTGTCAGAATCAGAAGAAAGTGTTTTTGTGCTGGACAGAAGCACTAATATTGCTATCATTATATTTTCCGTATTCCGTTTTTCTGGTACACAAAGAAAAGATGAGTCACAACATTTCAGCATACCATTCGAATTCTTCGTGCTAAAATTTGGAACAAACCGCCCCCAGCAGTAAGTGAATAAAATGCCAGCAAGTGGTGAAAGCGGCACCCGACGTCCTATATAAACAAGGAGCCGATACCATTTTTAACGGCGACTTCACGCATAGTTGTCCAACGGCCATGGCCTCGTCTGAATAAAAATTGGCCATCGTACTTGAAGAAATGCAAGATCAGATATCCTTGACCTGGTCCTCCATCCACACCCATAATTTCTCGCCAGATTCTGGATCTCGAACTACCTTGGTCATCGCACCCTCTCGACACCACGGAACCATGAACTAATCCACGTATCAGCAAAAGTCAGAACTGCCCCAAGCGAACGTACTTTGCCATTGGCATCCTCGTTTTCTGGACTCGTGCCGGCCCATAAAGACGTCCACGCGCCCCATGTTGCGGGCCATAGGAGCAAGAACCACTGGCGTCCACATCAGTACAGCGCACAAGAATCCAAGATGTAATACTCACTAAAATAATTGAGTTCAACCATTTCGCATGCCGGTCAAGGTCTGTCTTTAAGTTACCCGGATTGAGGCTGATGGACACTATCCCTTTGTCCCCATACCTCCTCGCCAGTTCTAAAGCGAACATCGCGTCGCCCTGTCAACGATACGCATCAACGCCGACCCACAAATACATGAGAATGGATCACACCACTTTGCTTTGAATGTACAGGTCCGCCGGGGACTTGGTCTTTCGAGCAGGTCCATCCTTGAGCGTCTCGAGCAGGATCTTGTTTCCCAAATTGAGGTAGATACCTGAGGACGAGGTCGTCACCACGCGGGCCTTGCCTTCTGTAGAAAGTAGTGCTGGAAGCAGCAGCTTCGTAAAGTAAAAGTGACCGAGGACGTTAACGCCGAAATGGTAGTCGTGGCCTTGAACAGTGACCAGGTCGTTTGGAGCCAGCATCACGCCTCTAGGACGCGACGATTATGGTCAAATCGACACAGAGTGTAAATCTTACCCATTGTTGAATAAGATATCAAGGGTCTTCTCTTTCCTGTGTTCACACAGACATGAGAAAAGTGTAGCAGCAGTAAACAAGGTGATACACACGAGAGAAAAACCTCCGCGGCTGCCTTGACAGATTTCAGGTCTCCCAGATCCAACGCCAAGAAGACTGCAGTCTTCCCAGTGGCCTCCGTCAGTTCCTTGATAACCCTTTCCGTCTTCTCTGGATTCCTAGCTGCAAGGTAAACTGTGGCGTTATGAAGCAGCAATTCCTGCAGGTCATTCAGCTTCAGTGTGCACAGAAAACAAATCGGGCGACACGCCTTGACTATCTCTTTCCCTATCCCTGACGAGCCGCCCGTTACGATAACGACCTTTCCTGCCAGATCTTGCATCTGGGCTGGCGTCCATCGAGGCTTTCCGGAGAACCAGGCTTGCTTAGAAAAGGCGCCGATGTTGCGCAAGGCGTCGATAATTCCTTCAAAGGACATCTACAGGCTGGAGGAAGTTGAAAAAGAGTCATGGCTGTTGCAGTGCGCGACGCCGGTTCCAGCCGGGTCCAAAATACGGTCCAAGTTGGGCGTCGGTCCGCTCGGCCGTTCCAAGTCATTTGCGACCCCTTCAATCCTTCCTGTATCACCTGAGCGCTCGAGCTCTCACCCGACAAATTGTTTTCTTGACCTGTATGAAGCTGACTTTTGGGGGAAAACAAAGTCAGGCCAGGCACTCCACATGCCAAACGACGGTGAACAAGGAGAAAGAGAAGGAGGCCATCGAGTGAGTGTTTACAAGCTTCATGTGTTTGAATGACCTTTGAAACTTTTTGACCCTCAGCCCTGTGGCTGCGAGTCGGCTTAAAGATATATTACAGTGTCAGGGTAAATAATCGAACAAGCTGCTTAGGCTAGTCATTATTCGCGCCTTTGGCACTAAAATGTTATAAATTGACATCGGTGAGCAAGCCTTAGTTCTATATGCTGGTAGTAACAGTATTTACTGGTTTTATCCGGCCTTTTTTCACTGGGCATTTTAGAATAGGGCCTCATCAGAGCCATTTGTATACAGCGCAGTGATATTCCGCAGGTGCGCAACCGTTGCGCAGTATCTACAGTTGGACCATATCGAGGCTCTCCTTCGTCCTCTTTCTCCCTTACACCCCGCCTCGGTAAATTTCTGCTAGCTAAAAAACGCTGGTGAGAATGAACACAGCAGCACGATATCTTTATCTCGTCCTGGGTGCTGTAGTGCGCATTATTTCTCTTCCTTAAAGTCCTTTTGTTCACCATCTTCAACCCGTAGATCAGTTTTCATTATATACTCGCTTTCACACACCAAGAGTATGGCCGTATAACATCACTCAACAACATCGCGTCGCACTTTCGTGTAGACACGATTCAAACCCCCGCCTTCGTGGACCGGAACCTCGTCCCACTAGAATATTACGCGCCCTCCAATCCTTGGAACGACACGGCACCAGGACGACGTGCCAATGCCGCGTTCGTTATACTCTGTCGAAACACTGACCTCACGAGGATAATCGGAAGCATCCGTGAAATCGAGGACCGATTCAATAGACGGTATAACTACCCTTACGTTCTACTGAACGAAGTGGAATTCAATGATGATTTCAAAAAGTGAGTCTTCTCTACTTCTGCAAGCTATCTACTAGCTGACGGCTTATAGACGAGTCTCCGTGCTCACTTCTGCGAAGATGGAGTTTGGGTTAATACCACATGACCATTGGTTCCAACCGGACTGGATAGATGAGGATAAAGCGACAGAGGCACGCAAGAAGATGGTATCCCAGAGCATCATCTACGGTGGTATGTCATCCCGCTTTTCTATCACATTCCATGCCAAATAATTTGTAATGAAGGGAGCAAATCCTACCGGAACATGTGCCGTTTCAACTCGGGATTTTTCTTTAGACACAACCTCGTAAAAAAATACCGCTGGTACTGGAGAATCGAGTACGCTCTGATCAACTTACACGTCGATGATGCTCACCAGATTATCGGCAGACCTAACGTTCATTTCCACTGCGACATAAACTTTGATCCCTTTGTGTACATGGAAGATCATAAGAAGATCTACGCGTTCACAATCGCGATGTATGAATACAAAAAAACGATACCTACTCTATGGAAACACGTCAAGGATTTTATCAACCTGCATCCCGAATTCGTCGCGAAGAACAACGCGCTCGATTTCCTCTCGGACGACAGTGGTGAGACATATAATCTATGCCATTGTGCGTTCTTCTTCCAAAGTCTTCTTCTTTCCACCACTATTACTCATGGCACTTTCGGCAGTCTGGAGCAATTTTGAAATCGCAGATATGAACTTTTGGCGAGGGGCGGCATACACGGCGTTTTTCGACTACCTCGAGTCTCAGGGTGGGTTCTACTATGAACGGTGGGGTGATGCACCTGTGCATAGCATAGCAGCCGCTTTGTTCGCGAGCAAAGATCAGATTCAGTTCTTCGACGAGATTGGATATGAGCATTTCCCATACACGCATTGTCCGAGGGATGAGGAGACGTGGAGGCGGGGTATGTGCACCTGTGAAAGGGAGCGGAGTTTCGGTGAGCGGCTCTTTTACCCTTCCAGCTCAAGCGTTTGTTGACCTAGAACAATAGATCAAGATGGGTATTCCTGCATGAGTAAATGGGATAAGGCTATAGGAAGGTGATCAAATTTAAACTATGCAGAGGCAGTAGATCTTCGATTAATCGTATTGTTATGACTGATTCTGGTGTTGAAAGAAGAAGAAATCAACAATACCAGACCCGGGTGCGTAGGCTGATAGCCGGACGCCGGACCGAATTAGCCGAAGCCTTCTTCAACTTGAACACGACTCTCATCTTCGAGCCTTCTGCCCGATGTTCCGTTCGAGAATCTCAAGTTAACTACCAAATATATCTGCTATTACAATCTAATTGTATCATCTGTTCTCACTCTCAGATGTCTGATGCTCTGGCCTAGATCTGAGTTTCTAAACGAGGAATCTGGAGGACGTAGAACAAAAAATGTCGTCGACTTGGAACTCCGTCTCTCAATTGTGGGCAGGTTTGTGGTCGATCCGTTTTAATACGCTTTTCATTGCTTACACAGGATAAATTTAGACTCTAAACTTCACTTTCAGGCCTACGCTCGAGAGAGCACAGCCCGAGCATCGAAAGGGCGTACCACAGAGAAAGTCCAAGAGCTCCCAAGGAGTTTTCTATAGAGAATCGTACGTTTGTCTGTTATCCCTCAAATATTCGTGGTTCAGCCATTTCCTGGTTGTCGTCATCCTTGACTATCTTTGCAGTGAAACGCTGCCGTTCTTATATCGCAAATAGTTTGGATATCAACGGGAAATTGAGACCTCCGCCTGAGACACAGCTGTAATTATTTTGTCGGCCTCTCGCCATACAGTCGATCCAAGGACGAATTGCTTTGGAAAGATGTAACTTCGTACTTCAGAGCTTCGACACCCTTGGTGAGCTTGTTGTGAATCGTACTTGGCTTCCCCTGACCGTTCTTTTGTTTTTATGCACATGAAACTGTAGGTTTTTTTAGAGCAAACTGAATGACACAATCAAGTACCGGCATCTACATCTAACGGAGCGTGACTTTAAGCTTCAAGTTGGACGAACTCCGAAAATGTGTCTCTCACATTCTTCGTAGACATTGGTAGGATTCGGATCCTGGCGTAGAGATCCGGCATGGGATTAGCGAGAGGTGAGAGCATCAGGCGATCCTTCCTTTGCGATTTCACAGCGTGTCCCTTTAGATTTTTCGTTATCTGTCTCTGCTTTGTTGAGGTAGTATGATAATGTGGCTACAGGGCATTAGTCACAGGATAATGGTTATCCCAACCCCTTGTATACGTCGTTCAGCAGGACAGCGTTAGCGCTACGGCATCTATCATTCCGGCCGAACTGATAAGCCAAAGATAAATACGAAGATTCTATATTCTGAAGGTGACTCAACGGAAGATGCCGAATCTCTCTTTCTCTCACACACCACTGCCTCACCGTACCCTCCGTGGCGCAGGTGCTTTCCTCTGTCTGGCATAGCTCCAGGATGGCACAGTCATGCGCAATTTGTTTGTCCCCGTACGACAACCCTGTCTCTACACCATGCGGTTTGTCGTTCTATGTATTCATTGCTTATCGGCGGTTGACATGATTGACACAGGGCACGTCTTTTGTATGAAGTGCATAAATAACCACATCCGTACGACATCCGATGGATACAAGTCGTTCTGCCCCAGTTGTAGGGCAAGATTTCACATTTGTAAGCCTTCACTTGGATCTACCCGACCTTTACCTTATGCTGTCGTCCAGCGGTCCCCGAGGTCAGCATGTTTTTGAACGAGACATGCTCGCTCATTCAATTTCCCATAGTTTAGGAATATACCCCGCCAGTACCATCAGTTCATGCTTCCCAGCTTACGTCGCATCTTTCTTGTCACCTCTCCGAATTCAGAGGTTGATGAACTAAAGGAGGAGCTGAAGGATGCGAAAGATCGCATCTCATCTCAAAGCAGACGCCTTAAAGACCAAGCAAAGGAGCATTCCCTAGCTATGTCACAGCTCACAAGGCAATTGGACGCAGAGCGAAGGCAAAATGAGAGGCTAAAAGCCTTATTAGCTGAAACGGGACATCGTAGGAACAAAAATCCCGACTTTGGTAAAGCCGCCTATGCAACAGAGTATGTTCCTTTCGCTGTCAATCTAAGAATTGTGTTGTGCTTAATCAAGTCGTCAGGACATCCCTGCATTCTTCAACAACTCCGACGACTATAAGGTTTTGTCGACTTGATTATATCGATGAATGTTTGAGAAACTAAGTTGCGATTCAGGTATACGCAGACTTCCTTGATATGGCGATTGCAGTGAAAATCTGCGCCCTCCAACCTCATGCAATACACATACAGTGCTAACCCGACTCGGCTGATATTGATATGGACACATGCACGTTTAAGATCCCTCCCTGCATCAAATAGTGTTTCGGCTATGGTTTACTCTCATTCTTATGAGTATGCCATGTAATCCAAGTCCTGTGGGAAATTGATCGTCTTTTAAATCCAGTTCTCGACAAACGAAGGCATCGGTTGATTGATTTGCTCGGCTTCGTATTTCTTATTAAAAGACGATGTTGGTACCACTTGTGTCAAAATAGGAATTAGTGGAGAAAGTATAACAGACGCCGCCTACGCCTGAGAAGATGATACGGCATCTAGCCTTAGAGTGGTTTCTGTTAAGTGTCCAGAACTTGAAGCTTACCAAATTGCTTTGACGTTCTGATACATGTCAGATGGATTTACGAAGGGCGAGGGCCGTAAATATGGTGATGAGAGTCGAGACGATCCACCGTAACAGACCTGAGAAATCAGCATGAAGTCAAGGATTACATTGGAAGTATTGATTGATGATGCTACTGTCTTGAGGAGCAGCCTTGTCTATGACGTCTACCCAGATCCCGCCGTAACGTCTAAATTCGCATTTCTATTTATGACAACGGGGCAATAAATAAAATGATATACGGTGTGGGCTCAAAAAAGGTGCCCTCTAAAAGTTACACTGAGGGGCTTATAATGTTGCCCTGTGGTCTCTCCTGACGGCAAATCAGCTTAAAATAAAGTACATGAATAACAGATGTATAACCATGACTAACCTTGCTTCGACTCACTTCATGATCATTGTTGAAGACTTCTTGAGTCATCGTGACCACTGGCACCCTTGCTTCAAGCATCCCATGGGCCATAGGCCTTGTGCCTTCTGTCGATCGGAAAGTCATATCCCTTATCATATCGGTCGTGATGACTATGTCGGTATCTGACGTGTAGATATTCCGTCCACCCAAAATTCGGATTCTCGAATTCAGGACCATGAGAACAGTATTAGCATATAGCTCGGCAGTGATAATGGCTGGTGCCTCGTAGAAGGTCTGATGAGGGAACGCAAAGAAAAGGATGAAGATGAGGAGTGTTCCAACAGCTTAACGAAGCTGAGGTTGATCTTTTGATAACAGAAGACGATGGGAGTACATACCTGTCACAGACCCTGTCTCAATAGTAAGGCGAATTAACTTTGTGACCAGAATTTGGGTCTGACGCAAACTAGTACTGCGGCGCGTGAGCTACGACATAGTATCAATATCAGTGAAGATGTCCAAGGGAGAGAAAGAGCCCACATAGTAAGTCATACATATTGCGATAACGATATCACATAAGGCAGAACCTCCGCACAAAATCTAGGCAATGGGTCAGTGTGATTGGGTCATGTCATCATTTACTCACCCCGACGGCAATGGACGTCCTCTGGCTAACGAGTTCAGTGACATCGTCGGCCGGGAAACAATAGACGCCCGTGATTATACCTGCCGCAAAGCTTGTTATGGATACCTGTAAATAGATGAGGTTGACTGCCATGGACAAACAGCACGGAAACAAACACAGATAACGAATATCGGGACGATTCGTGACTTCGACAATATGAATATTCGGTACGCATAGAAGGCCTGCCCCACACAAGCAGCTGTCCTCATAATAAGTAAGAGAAAACGAGCAGAGGACGCTTCACATACACACAGAACTCAAGATTGGGATAGTGAGCCAATTAGAATACATTCCGGTCAAGGCTTTGAGGTCACTGAAGCCGTATCCGAATGTTGCGAAAGCGTCATGGGTGAAGATCATCGTCTGAACAAATTCGATAAGATAGATTCCATAGACGAGACATTTTGTGAATTTCCTGTCCTTCGGAAAAGCTAGATAGTACAGATCTAATGAAGGTGCATTAGAAACAATATACATGAGAGCGATTCGAGGCGACGCACACAGCTGCACAGAAAGAGCCCCGAAGAGTCCCCAGTGCAAGAGATAGGCAACGATCTAAAGCACCACGTTAAGGACTGAATAGACTAAACGCAAAGACCTGACGAACCAAAGGTCCAGACCTGCCAAGATGCCATGATTCGTCACATATTTAACACTCAATTTTGAGACTATGACTTACACCGTTTGTATGGGATAGCCTGCGGGGATGGGCTGCATGATGTTTCGGGGATTTAACAGATTCTGATGGGAAAGAACCTGTATATATGTGTTCGACTGTCTTCGTGTTAAATTTGGAACTTAGAAGAGGGCGAACGCTCGAATACTCACAGCAGTAGTGCTGTTTCCTATATCCACGCGTCCTACCGGAGTGCCTGAAACTACCGTGATCTGCGTGGACCTGTAATGATGAAAACCTGATGAGAACAGAGTCTCAGCCCTGCCAAAATGCCAAAATTCCCCAAGGGCTCCTTGTGGAACTTTTCCCCGCGAGTACCTACCAATGCATACACGTCGTCGTATTTCCTGCCTGTGAAACATCTTCAATTCTAACAAATTGAACGGACACTTCGAAAGATCAGGAAGAATCCCCTGGTCGATGATGCGAAATTTTTGGCGTAAGAAGGGGCACATCATGTGCCTGTGTTGGATGGAGATGTCGAACACGACCATGTAGTACCGAGAATGGGAAGTATAGATTGAAGTTCTATCTTATTCTGGAAACAATTTCAGTTACAATTTGATAACAACACAGCAGTATGTTTCCTACTGTACCTTGGTTCGGAGATTTCTCCGTACAGAATCACGATAGTAAGTTTGATGGGTCAATGTGAATGCGTGGGCTTGAAGGTACTAGCGACAATAACAGTTACACTAAGAAACTGATATTCAGGTTTCTCCTCGGGGGAAAATCAACTTCAGCAAGTTATATGAATGGCTAACCTTCCTTCGACCCAAGTTATTGATCATCGTTCACATAGATTATCACGCATCACCGGTTCAGAAGATCTACGACAACTAGGAAGTTAACGATACCAATTGATACTGAAACTACCAGGAACAAACCGGTGTTAGAGAAAAGAAATTTATAGACCATTTGGGACTCACCGTGCTATAAATTGTTGCACCAGCCATCTATTTATCTTCTTCCTGATCCAACAAATGTATCAAATCAGCCCCTCAGGCTTGAGACTCCGCCATCGAGGAAATGCAGGAATGGGAAAGTAAGAAGCCTACGGAGGTTGACGATGACGCGAATAAGATATCCTCTTTGCCGAACTTTATTCAAGCAGTCAGGAAATGTAGTGCAGAGATTGAACAACGAAGAACTATGCGCATGATATATTCTATCTCAACCTAAACAGATAACTGCAGCACCAGCTGCTGACTCTCCGAGACAACTCCAGGACGTTGTCAAGACATTACGTTATGGAGGTACACCCATGAATTAAATTCGATCTCTTCCCAGAAGAAAGGTTCAGACCTGCACTTCGTCCTTTTCTCGACGTCGAGGGTACCGGAGATATTTATATATAGGACCCAAGAAGCGCCACCCTATCGATTCGCGCGGTTGCATCTAGATCACCGGTTATATTAGGTTCTCAGTAGAAAGAATAACAAGCCTACTCACCGAGTAAGGAACGTTCGTATTCATTGAACCAGAAAAGAACCTATCAAGCTCGTCCAGGGCCAAACGGATATTACTCTTCGCTTCCTCGATGGCCCCGGGCTTAAGGACTTCGAACCCATGCTTCGTCCATTTCTGCTGCTTGACAAAAAACTCCCCTCCATCATCTTGCAGTAGATCTCGCAATTTCTGGCGGCATTGATCCCAAGAAGGATCTGATGGTCGAAGACTTGCCAGTGCTCGTATGTCGCTGCGTAGTTGAGCTCGTAGCGTTTCTGTGAAATAGGGCCATTCACTGAAATCATCCCACCCATTGGTGGTCAAAACGCAGCATGCCAAAAAGAGATTCTCAGGCTCGTGCAGATAGTCCAAATGACGCTGGGAATCGGTCAATGCATGCGGTGCTGCAAGCCCAGCAACATATCCGTTGATAACACCGACCAGCGATGGACGGAGGGAGTGGCCTCTGATAACATCTAGACACCGCGTCTCGAGAAAAACGTCGTAGACAGTTTGCACGCCATGCCTGAGACCAAATCGTATAATATCGCACATGGTGTCGAAGGGTGCAAACCGAACAAACGGAAACGTATCGTCATCGTACGGTGCGTCGTACTGATGGATTAGGAATTCAACCAGTGGACGTAGAGCGGGCCAAAAATCATGCCTTAGGGAATAGTATCCAGGTCGATGTAATGATTCAGCATCAACCATTGCTGAATATACGTCCACCAGAGCCGCTTGAGGACCCGTCCATTCACGTTCAGGCTTGAAAACAGGGCTATGAATGACGACGTGTTCTACGAGATCAGGAAGAGCGGCGATCTGATCATCAGGGGAATTGTACAGCACGATGTAGAGCCCGACGTTGCGCAGTGCTTTTCCGAGGGTAGTTTGAGTGTCGGTATCAAGAGAAGAATACAGGGAGAGTCGATGAAGTAAATATCGAACGGAAGCCAGGGCCAACGTAAAGGTAGGCGGAAACGAAGTCTTATCAGCCAATTGATCAAACACTGAAATCATGTTCAACATGTTGGCGGTGAATTCTTCGGGGAAGTGGTCTTGAGCTGCGAGTTTAAAGTGAACACATCGCAATGTGTCTTCTGGCATTGGTGGCCTGCAAGGAATGATGTAACTACACAGACGCATAGGAAAAACATCAAGTGAGTCGATGTCGATCGGGGCGAAAGCGCCGTCATCTCTAGCCGTCCGCATGAGTCCAAGCCAAATGGCTGGAGGTAGCATCACAGGATATGAATGTGTAACCTGCCGGAAAAATGCAGTGGAAGTCGGTGAATCGGGTGGTTTGAATTTACTCCTCTGAAGCGTATTGTTCGATTGGACAGCGACGGTGAGTCCCTCGTCGTCGGCAGCATCAACGTAAAGTCGTGATTTGTTTTCGTTATGTAGGTCATTATCCAGGTGTGGGATGAACAGCTCGAAGCGAAGTAGACGCTCGACTTTGGATTCCATTCCCGGGATTGGCTTCAAGGAGTGGACCTCTAGGAACTGCATGCAATCGTAAAGCAGAGTGTTGTGGGCTTCACGGATGGGTGTGGCTTCTCCAAAGACTTTCTTCACTGCAGCCCTCGCTGAGAACGGTAAGCCGCCGATAGACTGGATCACGATCGCATGTACTGTAGGATTGGACGATGACGAGTACAGCCAATGTAACGCTTTCACTGATAGAGTGGCTGACTCGTCTTGCACCACTCCTCTTTCTAGATCATCCAATGAGCTGATCTTCGCGCCGGGCTCGTCGAGAGGGAAGTCATGCCATTGACCTCCTTTCACGAAGAGTGGACGGATATGTTTAGGGAATAAGTCCTGCGTAATATAGTGATATGGAAAATATACGAGATCCGATAGCGGCGTGCGGTAGGGGCATTGTGGGTATAGAATAGGTAGGAAGATGGTTATCAGATACGTCGCGTATGCTGCCACAGTGCCTATACCGATAATCCAGGAAAGACTGGGTCGAAGTGGTACAAGGAATACGGTCAATCCGACAAAAAAGATCCCGAGCGCGAGGTGCATGAGGACAGGAAGAAGTCCAACGATGACAAGGACATGCCACTTCTGAAATCCCCCATAACGAAATTGTCGAACAAGGCTTCGCTCTTGAGGCGTTCCTGATGGTAGGGCAATGTAATGGTGAAGCCACTGTTTCACAAGCACGGCGACCAGGGCGGTGGTTAGACTAAGTGAGAGGCTCGTGAACCATAGGCCGTTCACCCAGACGTCTGTAATAGCAGGAGTGAACTTGGCAGATGGATTGAGTGAGGACACTGGGACATTGTCGAGAGAGGAACCATTCGCGATGGCGCGCTGAATGAGGACGATTTCGAAGAGCAGGGACGCCGATACCTGAGCATAGTCTGCCTGTAAGCTCTGAGATGTCTGTGCTACAAAGGTTGTCACCACTGCTGAGAAAAGACCAGCCTGAAACGTCGTCAGCAATGAAAAATAATAGAAAAAGTTTGATGCTCACAAAAACAAGGAGCACGTCAACACTTTCCCTCGACTCCGTGACCATTCTGTCATCGTGATTCTTACTCTCGTCCACGTATGTCCTCCATACTCTCGCATTCGGCGCTGTTTCTTCGTAGATTTTATCTTCGGGGTATTTGTCCTCGTAGTTGTATGGGTCATTGCCTGCGGATAGCCTTCATTAGGCATCATTGTAATCGCAGGGAGCCGAAGCAAGAGCAATAATACCTGTTTTTAAGCCTGAGCCAGCATCTGGCCTGGGTCGTGACTTCTCCGCACTTCTATCACCCTCGACAACGGCTTCCTCCTGTATTCCTGGACTCAACAATGGTTCGACCCCAATACTATCTGAATTGGCATTTTCCTTGCCAGTCTCCATTTCCTTTGGCTCCTCTCCATTGTTTTGATGCAATTTCGAGCTATTGTTCTGCGACGACCCATCTGGGTAGTCCTGTACATCGGAGATGCCTTCAGAAGAGCGTCTGTTGGATACTTTGTCGACCCGGTGCTGGTCAGACATGACTGGTCCACGGCTGCCCGCTTATACAGATGTTACTGATAGAGATGAAAAAACGTTCCTGTTTAGCGCCGTGGCTGGGTATGAATGGAAGCGCTGGGTGTCGTGACTCGTTCTTTTGTAGGTAGCAGTTGGCTGGATAATATGATGGATAGAGAGAAAGGACAATGAGTGCCGGTCACGTTACCAAGATTAGTGAATGCGAGAGTGAAGTCGTGGCGGAATTATTCCCACGATGTTGGTCTTTCCTCCGATACCTGAGACCTGATCTCGCTCCCATGGCCTGTCGGACCTTAGCTCCAAAATACATTGACCACTGCCCACCGACCCTCGTCACAACAATCCCCATGTTTTCCGAGTCTTTCACTCTCAACATATACGTGTTGCAAGCCTAACAAGATGCCAACAGGACTGCTCTTGATTTAAAGTTGGGACACAGCAAGCACATCTCTACTACGAATCTTGCAATCCCTCGTCTTTTGCATCAGGAATGGCACCAGGATGCTGTTCAAATTTCACTGGGCATGGCGAGACGACCTACGGTTGGGCGTGAAAAGGAATGCGAGGTGTAAGGGATATGGTAACTCAACTGATGCGTTCCAGTCAGCACTGGTGCGGAACATGCTTTCGGAAATGGCAAAAACAATGAGCTTGTGGGGGAAATGATGCTGTTCATACCGATTTCTATGTCGACGACAAGGGAACGTTAGCGTTTGTTCGACCTCGGAGCGTCATTGCAGCTGGTATGGAGAATGGCGAGGCTTCCACTGTAGGATCCAGTAAAAATTCTAGGTACATCGCTGCACTGAGACTCTTTTTTTCTCTGGCTGAATATGTCGTACAGCTCCAGCGAGTCTCTTACCCTAGGAATACCAGTTACATCGGTCGGTCAGAGTCTTGCACTCTAACCCCATGCACACTCACCTCTGGACTTCCGGCGCCGTTAATTGTGGTCGTCGAGAGCTGTGATGGAATCACGAAGACCCTATGAAGCCGTATGCTTCGACACCGGGATGAAGCTGGACAAGATCCCATCGGCCGTCTGGTATCCAAATAACATGTGTTCTACTATTCCTTCTGTGAAGCCTTTTCTCACTATCATTCAGGCTACCAGACGTGGTACGGCATCTGAAGACGATTTTTATCCATCAACATGGTCTGGGACCTCCTTACGCGCCCCGGAGAACATTCACCTGACCATGAGAATGATGTCTTATCTCTCTCTTGGTGCAAAAAAGACGCCCTTGCGGCGAGGCGCTCTGCTGGAGCCTTCAAATTCTGAGATCATCGGTGAGCTCCCGAACTGGGCCGTCCAAGTGGAATGATCTCCTTGTAATCCTGATCTCTCACTACTGCCTTTGTCGACGGTACCGTTAGGATCCATTCTATCCGGTACAGCCGCCGTGCCATCGTCATGAACGGTGTCGACATATATAATTACACGGGCTATTCGTAGACTCAAGGCGCGACACTTTCCCTCAGCGACGCGAATCCTGCCTGTCTCATACATTCAGCAGGGAATAAATAGCCCTTCGAGCGGTTGGGAAATGTGGTATGCAGGGATTGAATAACGATGAACAATGCGTCTGGTATATTCACCACAGCCCCTGTTGCTGTCTGTCCGGGAGCCTTGCTAACGGGTAAAATATGAACTCGAGGTACACCCATGAATTAAGGTCCACGAGGATAACATTTTGAATCAATTCTACTCCTTGGCGCAGCGGCACAAACTATCTCCTAAAAGACGAAAGGTTCATACTTGCACTTCGTCCTTTTCTCGACGTCGAGGGTACCGGAGATATTTATATATAGGACCTAAGAAGCGCCACCCCATCGATTTGCGTGGTTGCATCTAGATCACCGGTTATATTAGGTTCTCAGTAGAAAGAATAACAAGCCTACTCACCGAGTAAGGAACGTTCGTATTCATTGAACCAGAAGAGAACCTATCAAGCTCGTCCAGGGCCAAACGGATATTGCTCTTCACTTTCTCGATGGCCTCGGGTTTGAGGACTTTGAACCCATGCAACGTCCATTTCTGCTGTTTGACGAAAAACTTCCCTCCATCATCTTGCAGTAGACCTCTCAATTTCTGACGGCATGGATCCCAAGAAGGATGTGATGGTCGAAGACTTGCCAGTGCTCGTATATTTCTGCAGATGTTTGTCGATAATCGAGCTGGTAGTATTTCCACGACGGTGTACATTTCACTGCAATCGTCCCACCCGTTGGTGGTCAAGATGCAGCACGCCAAAAAGAGACTCTCAGGCTCATGAAGATAGTCCAAATGACGCTGGGAATCGGTCAATGCATGCGGTGCTATAAGCCCAGTAACAAATCCGTTAATAACACCGACTAGCGATGGACGGAGAGAGTGGCCTCCTAAAACATCCAGACATCGCGTCTCGAGGAAAACGTCGTAGACAGTTTGCACACCATACTCAAGACCAAATCCTAAAATCTCGCACATGGTGTCGAAGGGTGCATCCTTGACCCAATCAGCGTCGTCGTACGGTGCATCGTACTGATGGATCAGGAATTCAACCAGAGGTCGTAGAGCGGGCCAAAAATCGTGCCTTGGGGAGTATCCAGATCCAGGGCGATGTGTTGACGAAGCACCGACTAACGCTGAATACACTTCCACCAGACACATTTGAGGACACGTCCATCTAGGCTCAAGCTCGAAAACAGGGCTATGAATGACGATGTGTTCCATGAGATCAGAAAGTGCGACGACCTGATCTTCAGGAAGATTTGTTGATTCGACGTAGGACCAGACGCTGCGCAGTGCTGGTATGGCAAGATTTTGAGAGATGGTATCAAGACAAGGAGACAGGGAGAGTCGATGAAGTAGATATCGAGCGAATGCCAGTGCGAACGGTACGACGGGCGGAAACGATCTTTTATCAACCAATTTATCGAATGCTGAAATCATGTTGAACACGTTGGCTTTGAATTCTTTGGGGAAGTATTCCTCAGTTGCGATTTCAAAGGAAACACATCGCCATGAATCTTCTTTTGGCCTCTGTATGCCCCAAAAACTGGCGTAACTACACAGTTGCATAGGCAGAACATCTAGTGAGTCGATGTCGATCGGGGCGAAAGCGCCGTCATCTTTGGCTACCCGCATGAGCTCAAGCCAAATGACCGGAGGTAGCACTATTTGATGTGAGTGTGTTACTTGCCGGAAAAATGCGGTGGAAGTCGGTGAATCGGGTGGTTTGTATTGACTCCTCTGGAGCGTATCGTTCGATTGGACAGCGACGGTGAGTCCCTCGTCGTCGGCAGCATCGATGTAATCTCGAGATCGGATTTGTTTATACCAGTCATTCTCCAGGTGTGGGATAAACAACTCGAAGCGAAGTAGACGCTCGACTATGGATTCCATTCCCAGCAATGGCTTCAAGGAGCCACCCCCGAGGTACTGCGTCGAACCGTGAAGTAGAGTGTCGTGAGCTTGACGAATGTGCATGGCTTCTCCAAAGACTTTCCTCACTGCAGCCCTCGCTGACAGCGGTAAACCGCCGATCGACTGGATCACAATCGCATGTACTGAAGGATTGGATGACGATGAGAACAGCCAATGTAACGATTCCACTGATAGGGTATCTGACTCGTAATACACCACTCCTCTTTCCAGGTCATCCAATGAGTAGATCGTCGCCCCGGGCGTAATATAGCGGTAGGAATAGTATAAGAGATCGGACAGCGGTGTACGGTAGGGGCATTCTGGGTATCGAATAGGTAGGAAGACAGTTATCAGATACATCGTGTATGTCACCACAGTGCCTATACCGATAACCCAGGAAAGGCCGGGTCGAAGCGGCGCAAGGAACACAGTCAATCCGACGAAGAAGCTCCCAAGGGCGAGGTGCATTAGAACGGGGAGGAGTCCAATGATTACAAGGACATGCCACTTCTGGAATCCCCCGTAACGATATTGTCGAACATGGCTGCGCTCTCGAGGCGTTCCTGATGGGAGAGCGATGTAATGGTGTAGCCACTGTTTCACGAGCACGGCGACCAGGGCAGTGGCTAGACTAATTGAGAGGCTCGTGAACCATAGCCCGTTCGCCCAGACGTCTGTAGTCGCGGGAGTGAACTTGGTATATGGATTGAGAGAGGACACTGGAACGTTGTCGAGAGAGGAGCCGTTCGCGATGGCGCGCTGAATGAGGACCATTTCGAAGAGCAGGGATGCCGATACCTGAGTATAATCGGCTTGCAGGTTCTGGTATGTCTGTGATACAAAGGCTGACACTACCGCTGAGAAAAGACCAGCCTGAAATGTTGTCAGTGATAAAAATGGTGACAAGAGTTCGATGCTTACAAAAACAAGGAGCACGTCAACACTTTCCCTCGATTCCGTGACCATCCTGTCATCGTGATTCTTACTCTCGTCCACGTATGTCCTCCATACCCGCGCATTCGGGGCCGTTTCTTCGTAGATTTTATCTTCGGGATACTTGTCCTCGTAGTTGAATGGGTCATTGCCTATAGATATAGCCTTCATTAGCCATTAATGTAATCCCACGGAACCGAAGCAAGAGCAATAATACCTGTCTTTAAACCACTGGACTTCTTCGCACCTCTATCAACCTCGACGCCGGCTGCTTCCTGTATTCCTGGGCTCAACAATCGTTCGACCCCAATACTCTCTGAATTGACGTTTTCCTTGCCAGTCTCCCTTTCCTTTGGCTTCTCTTCGTGCTTTTCTTTGTTGTTTTGACGCAATTTCGAGCCGTTGTTTTGCGACGACCCTTCTGGGCGGTCCTGTACATCGGGGATGCCTTCAGCAGAGCGTCTGTTGGATCCTTCGTTGACTCGGTGCTGGTCAGACATGACCCGTCCACGGCTGCCCGCTGACACGGATGTTACAGATGGAGATGAAAAAACCCTCGTGGGCGACCCGTATCCGAGCACCTCTTTCGTATTTAGCGCTACGGCTGAGACTGGATGTAAGCACTGGGTGTCGTGGCCGTCCATTCTGTAGGTAGTGGTGGTGGTAGTGGCACCGGCGCAAGGTCCCAATAAAGAACGGCTGACATGGCGTGCAGGATCGAGAGAAAGAACAATGCCTGCCGATTTGGGAAGGATGTGTCTCTTGCGATGCGCTCACGTTCGTCCGATATTATTACGAAGACATGGAGCACCTTATTGGGACTTTGCGCCGGTACCACTGCCACCTCTTTCTATCACAATGTCAACACACCAACACCATCGAGATATTCCCGGTAGGGTTCGATTTCCCAGATCGGAGCTTATGGCAAATTTCCACACAATTCTTTTCTTCGCCATCGGTTCTAATTTATTCATCCTTCCTGTAAGAGTCACAACCACCGTTACCGATATCACTTTGCCTGTGATCCATAAACTACGATTGCGACGATGCATTTTCAAGAGAACAAGTTAACGTTGTCAAAACCAGTGAAAATGGACAAGAAACCCGAGATCTCTGGGTCCCGGTGGGATGGTGCAGATCGAAGGAGTGTTTGTGACTGGTCCGAGACTGAATAAAATCCAGGAAAGTTTGCTGAACCAATGAAGGAATGAAAGATATTGCGTATCTTATATACAACAATGCCTTGACGATGCTAATACAAACCACCCCAAATCCGTATAACTGGCTATATCACATGAATGGATGTTGTCGGACTAATAGTTGTAGTGGACATTCCAGTAAGAAGTGCCGTAGTACTTGTGGTCCTTGTCGTCTTTCTTTCCGTCCTTACGACCCTTTCCGTCTTTGTAGTCCTTGCCATCATCACAGTCATCCTCCCAGGTCTCGATGTCGAATAGCTCGCAGATGAACTTGTCGTCAGATTTGTCTTTCGAGTAGACTATAGAGATACTATAAGATTAAGGACCTCATGGGCGGGAGAAAACATGAGACGTACCCTGGCAGGAATTGCACTTGTGCAACGATCCTCCAACTCCAACATCGTCGCTTGCCCACCCTCGTCGATCCCGTTTACTTGACTGAACCTTTCGCTCTTTTCAATATATACGTGTCGCAAGCCTACCGTCACCAATGCACCACACTTTGATAGAAATTGGACCGCCCCGGCTGCGTGATGGCACACATTGATGTCAAGGATTATTGTATCCTCCGACTCGAACCCGTAAACAAGGTCAAGGGCGTATGTTATGCGGGCCGTCATCAACATGGTGCCACGCTTGAATCTGTATGCTTTTGGTACGGGTGCGGCCTTTGATGCTATCTGGAGGTAGAATTGGATGGATTTTGTAGAGGTCAGGCGGAAGGTTGTTAAACAGAAGTACTGGCTGGAGAACGAGATCCAAGGCTGGATGGAGACTTGACTGTGAGTGTCTCGTCGTCATGCCCCATGCCCTGCATCTACTAAGTGTCCCTATGTTCTAGAGGATTCGCCTCACTGGTTCGCTTTGGCCGGCTTTCGATGTATCGTAATATTAGGACTTCTTGGGCAAGCGTTCCCGAGGATTATCGTCGAGCATTCTTCGCCTCAGCAGGTAAGTATATCGCAATGTTGTCGCCATGAATTGTCTGGCTCTAGCGTCAAGTCTAGATCTCGCCCTGATACGTGTGCGGTACGTGTTCTTGCATAGCACGTCTCACACAGCCGTCGATGAAGCTGATGAGGGCATTATAGAAGAAGATGGTGCGACAAGGTGTCGTGGGCTGATATGGGTCTAGAGAGTAGGCTCTGTAAGGAAGCCCTTCAATAGGAACAAGCAGCCCATGTACAGATTGAAGCTAAAATCGATGAGCTTCGAGCGAAGATAGCAGGATCTGAACTTGAGCAGCCTGCTGCCAGTAACGGTGTGTCCACCAATGCGTGAAGTCTTTTTGTTCGACTATACTATGCTTCATCGCCTCACGGGGGCTAGGAGTACTCCATCTTGCCTTCAATATCCGCTTTATCGAATATCATCGCTGCCTAATACACCGATTGTGGCCCGCCCACGCAGAAGCGATGCTCCTTCCATGTCGAAGCCCAATGAAGCGCCTCAGAACTGAGCAAGAAGTACGAGCGTACGTGATACTTGTCCTCAGCGTGCTCAGTCACGAGCATAGCACGGATGTTGTCACCTGTTGTCTCCGCAGGGAAACCGTTGTAAAAGCCGAGCAAGACTGCAAAGGATCGAGGACGCTGAGTTTGGGTCGAGGCTACACTGCTATTGTGTAAAGTGGCCAAGTCAGCACTGATGGTCCAAGTTGATCCATCGACTGCTCTGAGCTGTGCAGGATGTGCAGGGTGATCATACAGCGAGTTTGCTGACAATGTAGTCTCTGTGTGGGCAGGTAGCACACGAACAGCCAGCGCATCAAACGCGTGATATCCATCTTCGTCCATCGATCCCTTAGGGTGTGGACATAGGCCTACTTGATTAGGATAGACGGCTTCCATAAACCTCACCGCTTCCTGGTCACCTCCAGGGAGGTTAAAGAGTGCTTTACCAGCAACGGACGTCTTTGGGAACACAGGAAATGTCGAGAGAAATGGGCACGGGGGTAGGTATACTGACATGCCGAGCCAACTTGCACTACGACCCTGGCGAAGGATCTCCCGTGCGAGGGCAATGGTTGCACCAATACGATCATCTTCCGGAAAATCTCTCAGATCTAATGACACTCCGAGGATGCCCATGATGCTGAGAACCATGTCAAGCGGGCGCGAGGAAGTGCGCAAAAGGGCGCATTGCCAGATGGAGAAGTCACGCATCTCGTCTGTATCGAGGTCTTTGGCAATCGCAAGACTGAGGGCTGAAACATTTGGCAGGAGAATATGGGCTGTGTTCCCGTGATATGATACACATGGGTCGGAGGGTTGCTTTCCGAACAATGCTGCTTCTATGAGAAGACGCGATGCTTTTTCATCCGTGGCGTTGTCAGGAGCGATCCATTGAAAGTGCCCGATCGTGCATGCGTCGAGTGCGAATTCCAACGACGTCATGGCTGACCGTTGAGGAGTGACCACCTCCAACATTCCGTAGGATGTACCGTCTGCACCCTTTGAGCGTAGCTCGCCGTGCCCATGTGACCAAGAAAAGAGGACAGCAACTGACGGAGGGGCGACTACCTCCTGCAGCGTCCAGCCTCGGTGGATCCATTCTGTTTCGTCACTGAACGGGACGAGGAAGCGCAGTCCGCCCGGCGCAACCACGCATACAGTAGCAAAGCAATACAGTCGGTACATCTCACGAATCTGCCACCACTTATCTTGCTTGTTCGTCTGCATAATGCACAGACGGTCCAGCCAGAGATGCGAGGCTCCACATGCGAGGGACGCTGCACACGCGTCATGAAGAACGTCAAAGCCAATCGGATCTGCATCTTCTGCGCCTCGGACAGAGAACTCTTGGTTGGGATTGTTGTTCGTTAAGCTGTTACCGCGCCACACGTAGGAGAGTGCGGCATATATAACGCGCGGAAACTCGGTGAACTCCTTGATACGCAGCCCATGATTGGAGACTACTTCTGCGCAATCCACAAGACGATATCTCTCGGGAGTAGCAGTAAAAGTGATGTCCAAAGGCGTATCTCGCTGCGATAACTCATCGAAGGAGACACTGCAGATCTCTTTGTATGTCAGATCCTGTATGTTATCGAGTCGTCGACCGCAACATTCTTGTGAGAAAGGAATCTGACGTACTGATGTGGCAGTGGTATAACCATCCACCTGATGAGCTGATAGCAAGCCTTGAATGGCCTTAGTTCGATCAGATATAGTTTTCGGGTAACCGGGAAGATACGTAGGCAGTGAGCGGATTGCTTGTCGTCGAGCTTCAGTGTCTGCAGAATAAGGCATTCAGATCGGTCTGCAAGAGTCGTCGAGCCTGTGAGAGATTGGCGAAATATGTTTATGCAATAATGCAGTTCGAGACAGCGGTAAGTAAGAAGGAAAACGAAGTCGGTTCCTCTTTTGGAGGGATGCGGTTAAGGAAGTGATCACAACTTCCTCCTTTGCCGACATCATCACGTCCAATCCTCTACGCCCAGTGCTTGCGACGTCGATTCTCTGTCGAAATAGCCATCACTTGTGAGAGACCAATGGTCTTGGTATCAACGATCTCGAGGTGGGGAGTGTAGGCACGCCTTAACCCGCCTTGCTCCGGTTCGCTCTGATGAAATGTCGTATCGTTTACAGAGCAGGATGAACTCGTCATTCTTGGATCATTTGGCGAAGCTGGTGAGCTTTGGCTGTCTGGCGCGCGGTATTTTGCAATCGTGAATATTTAGAGTGCTAATTCGTCTTAAGACACTCGTACTTCTGTATTGACATATAATCACCACGGATATGTCGCGCTGTGACTTAGCCTTTCCGTTACAAAAAATGCAAACTCAGGAAGATCATACTCAAAACCCAATGAATCGCAGCTCTATCGACGGAGAAAACGTCTTCAGTGATGGCTACCATATGATGTCGACGGTCGTAACCTTATCCTCTGCACACAGAGTGCGCTCAAGAGGAAACATCTTGGCAATATTGGCGACTGCGCAGCTTTCCTGGTTGGCTGGTGAAATGAAGCACTGTCCCGTCTGAACAAGGGTTAGTCGTCATCATAATGGAAAGAAGGATGATACACTAACTGTGACCCTCAGTTATACTACTTGCACGCCCTCTACATCAATATAAGCAGTCGGCCCGCGTTTGACACATTTTCCAGTGCTGGGTTCACCTCCCTTTCGCGTCATGTTCCCTTGCGAATGTGCCCCTGCTCGTTTCGTGGATGCGACAGGAAGTTAATCGAGAGACGCGGGACTGAGATAACGAAGGTATACGACGGTGCTCGAACGCTATGGTTGAATTTGAGGCTGTATTGGATATGTTAGGTAAACAACTCAAACCACGACATACTCACCTGATTCGAAGCTCGACAGCAATTCCTCAGTGACGTGAATCCTGACTTGCCCATACATCCAGCAGCGAGATTGAAGAGTCCTGCATAGCGTAGCGAGGTACGGGTAAGGTGTCGTCGTGGTGAGAGGAAGGCCTGACTTGTTCCCACGATACCGGTCCATCGTCGGATACTAACATGATCACTGTCCGTGTCATGCTACATCCACTAAGCATGTATGAAATCCCGGTGCTCTAAAGGATTCGCGCCACTGGTTTGTTTGGCGGACGTTCGATGTACCGTTACATCGCTATTATGCAGGACTTGTTGGGCAAGTGGCAGGAATCGTGTTACTGAGTATTATTGTCAAATATTTTTCGACTCAGTAGGTGAGTGTGTCGTAATTTTTATCACAGAGTTGTCTGACTGTAGCACCTAGCCCAGATCTTGCCCTCACGCCTCGACTTTAACTGTGGCGTTCAAGCGTTGTCGTATATCTTCACTGTCCCAGTCTCGCCTCTCTCTAGATTCACTGCGTGTCTACCAAATTCTCGTGCTCGAAGAATCCGCAGCAGCAGTGAGCACGCTCGGAGGCAGGGTGTCTTAATGAGTCCATCGTATTGTTGTTTGTTAACCTACACTGTCTGACTGTTATCTTTGTTGTGTCTGCAGGCTCGCGTGCTTGAACCCGTTTCTTGGTCCATAATCTGCATACCGGCTGCTGCTATCAGGGAGAAGAGACAGACGAGGGAAAGAAAGATCGCATCTTTGACTGGCTGCTACTCTCCACTGACTTTATAATAGATAAGGTGGGCCCGGGCCATCAGTCATATGCAACGTCCATTCGTACGTGTGATAATATCGTGGTCGCATTCCTTTGGATGTTCTTCAGAAATTTGGAAATATCAAGTATATATCAGTTCGACAGAGAATCTGGAAGCAAAAGTGCTAGATCACATCCGGACCATTGTTTCTATAAACCAAGAGGCAGGATACAGGCAGTTCTATTCCGGAACGCGAGAGGAGAGCCAGCCCACGAAGATATGATAAAGACAGTTTGCCAGGCTACGCTACGAGTGTCCACTGAAACTGGGAAGCATGGGCGTCGCGTCACCAGATGTACAATTTTCCCAGATCTGGGCACTGGACGCCTGTAACATATTTGTGCAAGAGATTAATCTGTCGCTATCAAAGAACACCGATGGTACAAAGGGCCATCGCAAGCACATTTAAGATGTGTGTATACAGTGGATGGCTGGGTGATTTGCATATTTTCAGTAGAATTGGAATCCAAAACCTCAACTGCGCGGGAATGCACACAAGGATTATTTGTACTGTTCCGTTTGCGCAATACTGCGGTATCCAATATTGAGAAAGATCGTGGAACTGAACTTGAAGAGAGCTGAGAAAGAATTGTCTGGGCTGGAAGATATTGAAAACAATCACTGCACTTTAGGCCCGACAACGTGAACAAGAAATCCTCTTTTGCCGAGCTGTATTCAAGCAGTCAGATCATATAGTCTGCAGTGATTGAACAACGAAGAACTATGCGTGATATATTTCATCTCAACCTAATAGATAAACTGCAGCCTCAGTTGCTGACTCTCCTGGGGCCTTCTCAAAGCGGAAGAATATAGACTCAAGGTACACCCATGAATTAAGGTCCACGAGGATAATATCCTGTCTGGATTCTGCCCCTTAGCGCGGCGGCACCGACGATCTCCTGACAGACCAAAGTTTCATACTTGCACTACGTCCTTTTCTCGACGTCGAGGGTACCGGAGATATTGATATATACCACCTAAGAAGCGCCGGGCCATCGATTTGAGCGGGTGCATCTAGCTCACTGGTTATATTAGATCTCAGTGGAAAGAATGGCAAGCCTACTCACCGAGTGATAAACGTTGGTATTCATTGAACCAGATAAGAACTTATCAAGCTCGTCCAGGGCTAAACAGATATTACTCTTGGCTTTCTCGATGGCCTCTGGTTTGAGGACTTCGAACCCATGCAATGTCCATTTCTGCTGCTTGATGAAAAACTCCCCTCCATCATCTTGCAGTAGATGTCGCAATTTCCGACGACATTGATCCCAAGAAGGATCTAATGGTCGAAGACTTGCCAGTGTCCGTATTTCCGATAGTCGATCTGGTAGTATTGCTGAGATAGTGGCTTCACTAAAATCCTTCCACCCGTTGGTAGTCAAAACGCAACACACCAAAAAGAGATTCTCAGGCTCATGAAGATAGTCCAAATGACGGTGGGAATCGATCAATGCATGCGGTGCTGCAAGCCCAGCAATATATCCGTTAATAACGCGGACCAGCGATGGACGGAGGGAGTGGCCTCCAAAAACATCTAGACATCGCGTCTCGAGGAAAACATCGTAGACAGTTTGCACACCATGTTTAAGACCAAATCCTAATATATCGCACATGGTGTCGAAGGGTGTAAGCACAAACCAGTGACCATCGGACGGTGCATCGTACTGATGGATAAGGAATTCAACCAGTGGTCGTAGAGCAGGCCAAAAATTGTGCCTTGGGGAGTATCCGGGGCGTTGTGATGATGAAGCACCAACTATGGCTGAATACACTTCCACCAGAGACATTTGAGGACGTGTCCATTCAGGCTCAAGCTTGAAAACAGGGCTATGAATGACGATGTGTTCCATGAGATCGGAAAGTGCGACGACCTGATCGTCAGGGAGATTTTTTAGATAGACGTAGGACCAGACATTGCGCAATGCTTGTACGAAGATATTTTGAGAGTCGGTATCAAGAGAAGAAGACAGGGAGAGCTGATGAAGTAAATATCGAACGAAAGCCAGTGCGAACGTAAAGGTAGGCGGAAACGATGTTTTATCGGCCAATTTATCAAACACTGAAATCATGTTCAACATGTTGGTGGTGAATTCTTCGGGAAAGTAGTCTTGAACTGCAGTTTCGAAGGAAACACATGACAATGTGCCCTCCGGCATCGGTGGCTCATAAGGAGAAATGTAACTACACAGACGCATAGGAAAAACATCCAGTGAGTCAATGTCAATTGGGGCGAAAGCGCCGTCATCTCTAGCCGTCCGCATGAGCCCAAGCCAAACGACTGGAGATAACATCACTGGATGTGAGTGTGTTACCTGCCGGAAAAAAGCGGTGGAAGTCGGCGAATCGGGTGGTTTGCATTTACTCCTCTGAAGCATATCATTCGATTGAACAGCGACGGTGAGTTCCTCGTCGTCGGCAGCATCAACGTATAATCGTGATTTGGCTTCGTTCTCTATGTCATTATCCAGGTGTGGGATGAACAACTCGAAGCGAAGTAGACGCTCGACTTTGGATTCCATTCCTGGCAATGGCTTCAAGGAGCCACCCCTGAGGTACTGCGTCGAACCGTGAAGCAGAATGATGTGAGCTCGACGAATGTGCATGGCTTCTCCAAAGACCTTCTTCACTGCAGCCCTTGCTGACAGTGGTAAACCGCCGATGGACTGGATCACAATCGCATGTACTGCAGGATTGGACGACGATGAGAACAGCCAATGTAACGCTTCCACTGATAGAATGTCTGACTCTTCTTGCACCACTCCTCTTTCCAGATCATCCAATGAGCTGATTGCGTCGAGAATGAAGTTATGCCGTTGTACTTCTTTCACGAAGAATGGACGGACATGTTTAGGGAATAAGTCCTGCGTAATATAGTGGTAGGGAAAGTATATGAGATCCGACAGCGGTGTGCGGTAGGGGCATTCTGGGTATCGAATAGGTAAGAAGATAGTTATCAGATACATCGTGTATGCCAACACAGTGCCTACACCGATAACCCAGGAAAGGCCGGGTCGAAGCGGTACAAGGAAAATAGTCAATCCGACGAAGAAGATCCCAAGCGCAAGGTGCATGAGGACGGGGAGAAGTCCAATAATGACGAGGACGTGCCACTTCTGGAATCCCCTGTAACGAAATTGTCCAACATGGCTTCGCTCTTGAGGCGATCCTGATGGGAGGGCGAGGTAATGGTGGAGCCACTGTTTCACGATCACGGAGACCAGGGCAGTGGCTAGACTAAGCGAGAGGCTCGTGAACCATAGCCCATTCACCCAGACGTCTGTAGTCGCGGGAATGAACTTGGCAGATGGATTGAGTGAGGACACTGGGACATTGTCGAGAGAGGAACCATTCGCGATGGCGCGCTGAATGAGGACGATTTCGAAGAGCAGGGACGCCGATACCTGAGCATAGTCCGCCTGTAAGCTCTGAGATGTCTGTGTTACGAAGGTTGTCACCACTGCTGAGAAAAGACCAGCCTGAAACGTCGTCAGCGATGAAGAATAATAGAAAAACTTTGATGCTCACAAAAACAAGGAGCACGTCGACACTATCCCTCGATTCCCCGACCATCCTGACATCGTGATTCGTACTCTCGTCCACATATGTCCTCCATACTCTCGCATTCGGAGCTGTTTCTTCGTCGATTTTATCTTCGGGATACTTGTCCTCGTAGTTGTACGGGTCACTGCCTATAGATATCCTTCATTAGGCATCATTTTAATCGCAGGGAACCGAAGCAAGGGAAACGATACCTGTGTTTAAATCAGCATCTGGCCTGTTCTGTGACGACCCTTCCGAGCAGTCCTGTACATCGGAGATGCCTTCAGAAGAGCATCCGCTGGATACTTCGTCGACTCGGTGCTGGTCAGACATGGCTGGTCCACGGCTGCCCACTGACGGAAGTTACAGATAGAGATGTTCCTGTTTAGCGCCGTGGCTGAGACTGAATGTAAGCGCTGGGTGTCGCGACTCTCCTTTTTGGAGGTAGCGGCCGGCTGGATAACATGATGAGAAAGGACAATGCCTGCCGGTTAGGAAGGCTGTGTTTCTTGCGACACAGTCACGTTCATCCTCTCGGGTTCTGGGTTAAGACATCGTGGTTAGAGGAGACTGGAATTGTTCCTACGGTATTGGACCCTTTCACTGTCCTCGTGTACATCGACCTACAAGGCACCGACGTACCGCATCGCCGTAGCTATTTATCGCACACAAAGAAACACTCTTCCCAAAAGTTGCAGTCTGACGGTATGTTGACGATAAATCGTTGTCATTGAGGTGATCCATCATGAACCGAGCTTTCAAGAGCGTAAACGGTATCAAAGACTTCTGCGACGAGAGGCTGTCCCATGCCAGCAGCAAGTGTGTTAGGTCTCGGTGGTGTCAGACGAAGGTCCGAGGTCGTGGGAATGCTCATCGCCTTTCTCTTTACTCCCGATGTCTTAACGTGATTACGGCAAGATGAAGAAGATCGTGGTGGTAAGAGTGAGAACTAGAATTGTTCCCACGATACCGCTCCATCCGACCACCACCGAGACCAAACGCTCTTGAACAGAACATTTTACACTGAAGAAGCTGCCCACGAAGAACGATGGTCCACGCCCCGATATCAATGCTCACCCGTTACCGTCGTCCCAAAACGAAGCGACGAGCCTTTTTTAAATTACACGTCTGCCTTCTCTGCCCAGCTCGAACCACCACCGCTCAAAAACAAGAATTCTTGATACCAAGACAGAGCCACAACTCGTCAACTTCCCAGATAACCTCGCATATTCTCTCGATGGAGCACATCGACCCCAAAGACTTTCGTGTTCTTGTCCCCGTATGGAACGCTAAGAACGTCTCGATGGGTGCAAATTACCATCGTCGATATCGCGCTACACTTGGACACTTTTGCATGCGTGCCGGCGTATCAAAAGGACTTTCATTCACGGAATGACATCTTTCGAAGGCCTCGAAGAAGGATGCCAGGCGGGTCCAGGGATGGACGAGATCTAGCCAGTGGCGGATCGTCCGAGGAAACTGAAAAGGCTGATACGCCGGTTGGAGAAGGTCATACACCTGCGACAATCATCTGCGGTTCTAACCTTGGAATTCTGAGACGTTTGTTCTACTTATCATCGCCCTTTGCGGGAAAGACTGATGTATATCACTTGGCAGTTACAAAGCGCACACAATTAAAATTGATCCTGAACCTCAACGCGAAACTGCTCTCGCTTGAGAGTGCTGTAAAGTACAAGTCAGGAAAATGTCCCAACCAGAAGTATCAAGTCGACGTACTGCAATCACTGAAGGGGAAAGACGTATCCTGCAATACCTTCATCCACATACCCGCCTCGAGATACGGCGATTCTCTCGTTCACATCCACGGTGTAAAAATGCTGGACTGCTGTTGGGTTGTACAAGCGGTACCACGGAACAGTTCCAGCCACCTCGAAAGGATAGATGTATGCAGCGATACCCTCGTCCTTGTATCCCAAATTCTGGATCGAGTTGTTGCGCTCGTTCGCATCGATGGTATAGAAATGATCCGCAGGAGTGCCCAGGTGCAGGCGATATAACGGCACCGTTCCGGGTGCCTGGAAGTCATAAACGAAACATGCGTCACCCTCAGGAGAGTACTGGTACTGGACGATCGCATTTTCCATTTCCTGGACGCTGGTGGTGTAAAAATGGTCGTAATGGTTATGAGTGTCCCCCTTCAATGCATAGAGGAGAGCCACTGGCTGGCCTTGGGGCCAGGCCTCCTGCGTATGAACATTAATTCAACAACAGCAAAAGAGCAGATGAGGTAGCCTACCTACGTTGCAGAGACGACGCTGAAGGAGAGGAAAGCGATGGCGCAAGATAATAGTAAGCCTTTCATGTTCAAGGATATTTCTTGGTTTGAGGATGGGCATTCACGAGAAAGTACCTTCGTTTTATAGCAGAGTCGGGTGGCTGGTTCGTTAGCCCTTGGTTCTGGCAATAGGGGTGGCACATCGCAATGAGAAGTACGTCTGCGAAGCAATACTACGCTCAACTGACGTCGCGATCCTATCCATGCCTTCGGACCGGGGAAGTCGCTGCGCCGCCCTCAAAATGTCGATGTGCCTCCCTCCCGTCTGTCTGTACCCAAGATCGAAGTCGTCTGTGAATGCATTGAGTGCACACGGGGTATATCTCATGGGCCAGGAACACCATGTCGTGGAAGTCTTAGTGCCGCAAGGTATTTTGCGAGGAAAAGGTATCCAGTGGTAGACTTGGACGAATCTCGTGGTTGTCGGATGATAAGACACTCGGATATCGGGTGTATCTGGTCACGGTTGTTAACAAGCGCCGGTCGATATGTAGCACCTGTTACGTCGCACACCATCGAGGATTCTATGTATCTTCGAGGCTAATTCACAGCAACTCACTTTTCGTTACAACTTGAAGAGGATCGCCAATCCACCTGTCTGGAAGCTCCGTCGTGTCCGGCTGTTGTAGTGAAGCATTGGCATTGTGTTCTCTTAAAAAGAACGTCGGTTGACAATATCATCTAGACATGGCGGAACAGAAGTAGTCGTTGCCTTATGGTGGGGTTCAATTCTCCAGATTTGGATTCGACAGTTGAACAAAATGATGTGCGTACTCTACCTTGGGAGTTAGCTTGGAGACTGGGAATAAAGTCGTCATGGAAGGGCTCATGGCTCTGAAGGGAATCAGAATAGTGGGTCCTGTCAGTATCAATCGGGTAGCGGGGGTCTCTTTAGAAGCCAGGATGAAGGACAATTGTATTCCTTGGTAAGTACGAGGAAAATCAGTGACTACTGAAATGCTTTCGTAGCAACCTGACGAAGAGAACGACCACAGGGAACTGCCGAGGGCCATGCCTAGCGAGACGGAAAAGTCACACGGAAGTAACAGTTTCAGCCAATAGGATCCTCGACGTCCCGTCTCAGCGAACCTTCGCAATACCTGTCTTCGAGCGAGTGCAACGAACAGCTCCCCTTGGCACGAAGACCATTGGTGCGGGTGGGTCAAGAAAGAAAGGCACGGATTTGGCGTGGTGTGCGGTTCGTAAATGGAAGCCCGGTCATGGACGAGAGTCAACGGGCTTGGATTCGAAGGCCATGGCACAGGTGATGACGGAGGAGAAGCGCGCATTTGATTTCACATGAAACAGGCTCGCCGCAAGTGGGTCTCTTTGAAGCTGTATCAGCCCCCACGAACGTGAACCAGCCGAAAGAGGAGTGCTTTTTTGCTTTCGTATCCATGTAGGCGCCCTACGATACTGTCCCGTCTCAGCGAACGACCTCTGTTGTCTTCACTCCGTCAGCGTGTGCGGGTCGAGGAAGCAAGGCCAAGGCATATAGCTTGTGGTTGACAACGTAGATGGAAGCCCGGTTATGGATGGGACCCAATGGGGTATCGAAGGCAAAATGACAGAGAAGAACTTGAAGCGCTCGTCAGAAAACTTGAAGTCAGATGGCGTCGATGAGAGAAAGCAAGAAATGGCACGAGCTCTTGGACGATAGTGCCTTGAGAGAGCATGCGCCGTACAGTCAGACAACGCAGAATGACAGAGCGTGACGTGTGTACTAAGGTTTTGGGGAACTGCCCTGTTTCTACCGCGAGCCGATATGACATACTGGATATGCGTCACTCAGTACTCGATTTTCCTTCTCAATAACGGTGCGGTCGATGTTTCTCTCCCAGACTGCCTGTCCCGCTTCACCAAGAGACGTGTCCACTTTCTTCCCGAAACTCGAGACAGTGAAATCAAAGAGGGCCGCCTCCTAGCGAGTGATGTCCCCGTCTCGTCCTTCCCCTATCCACACTTGGGTTCCTAAGCGAAGGATCGGTATCTGAGCTCGGTAGGACGTCGGCAATTTTAGATAGGGTATTTCGGAAGGGCAGGGTCCGGCGACAGGAAATAACGAGGGGGACACCGCAAGGGAGTCGATTTCATGTGTGCGCCCTCGACTGATAGCACGAGGACCCCGGTACCAGTACAAGGCATCATTTGTCGTGTCATTTGTCGTAGTCGAGCAGGTTGCGCTTGACGCGGATGGAAGGCCGGTCATGGATGAGTACTAGTGCCCAAGTGTCAACAGAGTATCGAAGACCGCGGCACAGGAATTGCCCGAGGTGACTGAGGACCAGCACTCGCGTTCAGCAGGAGGTAGAGCTGGCTCGTCGCCTTGAATTTGGAGGCCAGGGTGTCAGTTGCGATGGAAGGGTGGCAAATTGTGGGGAGAAAAGAACTGCCTTGCTGGAAAGTCAATGCAAAGCAGAGAAACGAAAGCATAAAAGGCTCACAGACAGGAAATCAGACTTTGAACCTTTCTTTTCTCCTAGTCGCCTACGACTAAAGTCAGACAAGAATGACAAACAACAGATGCGCCGGTCGGCCAAAGCGAAAGATTACTGAACCGGTGACGCATGCCATGGACGTGACGAGTAAAGGCGAGATTATTCCCACAACATCGGACCGTCCCGACTAACCTCGCTTGTTTGCTATGTGTCACGCCAACTTCCAAGACGGACCTCGCTTGACCCATCACTGTCGCGCCAATGTCCAAGATGGACCAATGTACCCCAGCTCCAATATCGATTGATTACTGCCCGCCCACGCGAGGGGTGCTAATGTCTAAAGCACCAACAGAAGTACTGGCTAGAAGATGGATGGAGACTTGACCGTGACTACCTCGTCCTCCTCCTCCACGCCATACTGACTCTGCAAAGACCCATCATCAACAAATATTTGTGCGGTTTGCTCATCAACAGCGCGGATTACACCCCTCGTTCCTGTACTGCGATGTGCACACACTGGGTATCAACAACATGGTCTTAGATGTAAATTTGTGCATTCACACAACGTTTGCAAAGGCCTCGATGCTGCGAGTTATCTTGCTTGAACCTAGGCGGTTCAAGCTGGTATGGCTGATTTGGAAGGAGGTCGGAATACTGGATCGTTGGCCGTTCTGAGCGAAGGTTGTCAATAAGGAGCGACAGACGTACCTGAAACATTCATTGAGGAAATTGGTCGTAAGTACCTCATCGTTCGCCTCCGCGGTATCTTGACGATCTACCAACAGGGTTTACACTCCGCTTTATTGATCTCTTGGGCTTTCGTCATCAAGACCTCCGTATCCTCGAACCCAATCTACCGTGGTGGCCCGCTCTCCATCACATTCACCGAAGGATCTGGTCTACGTATTGGGCAGCTCCATTGTGTTCGACTGTTTCCACGACCACCGCTAGGAAGCGTGGTATATATCGGAGGAGATCCGCGTCGTCACCGTCCCGCCTTTTCATCGCGCACATCCTTAACTGCAATAATCATGCTGATTGGTTGTAAACTGGTTTTAACTTTACAGAGCGAGGGATAAGCAGCCACGTTTGCACAGGTCGGAGACTCTTGTTCAAGAGAGCACATTGGCCATCACGCACAAGTCAACAAGGAAAGAAAAGAGACCAAGTCACCACATACTTGACCAACCAGTGACTCAACGTCACTGCGAGTCGTTATCCGGAGATACTGCTGGATTCACTAACTATGTACGAAACCCCAATTTGGTGAGTGACGCGCGTCACCTGTTTAGTGATCTCCCTTTTCGGCTGACTCTCGGTTTGGTCAACAAAGCGCGCGCCCTAGGTGAATGTGTCGTAATGTTTGTTATTTTGCATCATCTGACTGCAGTCGTAGGCGACGAGGAAGGAGAAAGATTTTCGGTAGTCGTCAGCCATGGGCTCCGGTGAGCACGTTTCTCACATCCTTTAATGAACCACAAATTGCTCATTACTGTGAGAGCAGCTTCCCCTTGCGACTGAAAAGAGTCTGAGCTTGATCTCGTTTCAGACGTGAATGATGTCAATACAGAGCGACACTTAGAAAGAACATTGCTCCCATGTCAGCGCCTACTTCAATTTTCGCAGGCGCAGGGCTGGGACCACAGGCCTTTCTTCTGCAGGGAAGCGAGCCAGCTCTCGGTTCGAGATGGCCCTTCGCAGAAATGACTGGACCGAAATCTGGTCGGGTGAACGAGATGAAGAAAGTCATGCCTCGATGCCCTCGAAGGCTCCGATCGTCTCCACCTCCATCCGAAGCGGATAGTATGGAACTCGTAGTCGTCCCAGGTATGGAGTTTAGAGAGTCGGTTGACTCGTGGGGATGATTGTACAATGCCATGGTGGACGTTGATAAAGCTGGTTGGGTGTTCTGGTTGCGGTAGGTGAGGAGTAGGGAAGTGACCGGTATTTATGCTATTTCCGATGTAGCCCCTCTTGAGTATAGGAGCCTTTTTTTGAGACGACGTGACCGTATCCTTTCCCCAAACGAGCGCATCCTTAAAATGCATCCGAAAAAACTTAGACCCCGTGGGAGCATTTCCTCGGGGGCTAAAATAAATCGTTGGTAAGAAGACATGTCTTGATTTATAACTATATATGCATAGCACGCTTTCAAAGATTTGGTCTCGTGCATTAGACCCCCGGGGATTCCTTTAGTACATAGCTAGATCGATAACGATGCACTGGCCTTCAACAGGTCCGGATTCAGAGTTCTGTCATTGATTTATCGTGGCACTTTAGGACCAGCAATGCAAACAAGATGTCCTCTTTTGTTATCTATTCAAGCAGTCAGGAAATGTAGTGCGCAGTGATTGAATAACGAAGAACAATGTGTCTAGTATATTTCGCCTTAACCTAAACAAATAAACCGCCGCCCCAGTTGCTGACTCTCCTGGGGCCTTGCTAACACGTTAAATATGGACTCGAGGTACACCCATGGATCAAGGCCTAGGAGGATAACGTTTATCTCGATTCGGCCCCTTAGCACGGCAGGACAAACGATCTCCTGACAGACGAAAGGTTCATACTTGCACTTTGTCCTTTTCTCGACGTCGAGGGTACCGGAGATATTGGTATATACGATACAAGAAGCGCCACCCCATCGATTCGCGTGGTCGCATCTAGATCACCGGTTATATTAGGTTCTCAGTAGAAAGAATAGCAAACCTACTCACAGAGAAACCAACGTTTGTATTCGTTGGACCAGAAAAGAACCGGTCAAGTTCCTCCAGGGTCGAACGGATATTAGTCTTCGCTTTGTCGATGGCCTCGGGTTTAAGGACTTCGAACCCATGGTTCGTCCATCTCTGCTGCTTGACAAAAAACTCCCCTCCATCATCTTGCAGTAGATCTCGCAATTTCTGGCGGCATTGATCCCAAGAAGGATCTGATGGTCGAAGGCTTGCCAGTGCTCGTATGTCGCGGTGTAGTAGAACTCGTAGCATTTCTGTGCCATAAGGCCATTCACTGAAATCATCCCACCCGTTGGTGATCAAAACGCAACATGCCAAAAAGAGATTCTCAGGCTCATGAAGATAGTCCAAATGACGCTGGAAATCGATCGATGCATGCGGTGCTGCAAGCCCAGCAACATATCCGTTGATAACACCGACCAGCGATGGACGGAGGGAGTGGCCTCTGATAACATCTAGACACCGCGTCTCGAGAAAAACGTCGTAGACAGTTTGCACGCCATGCCTGAGACCAAATCGTATAATATCGCACATGGTGTCGAAGGGTGCAAACCGAACAAACGGAAACGTATCGTCATCGTACGGTGCGTCGTACTAATGGATTAGGAATTCAACCAGTGGACGTAGAGCGGGCCAAAAATCATGCCTTAGGGAATAGTATCCAGGTCGATGTAATGATTCAGCATCAACCATTGCTGAATATACGTCCACCAGAGCCGCTTGAGGACCCGTCCATTCACGTTCAGGCTTGAAAACAGGGCTATGAATGACGACGTGTTCTACGAGATCAGGAAGAGCGGCGATCTGATCATCAGGGGAATTGTACAACACGATGTAGAACCCGACGTTGCGCAGTGCTTTTCCGAGGGTAGTTTGAGTGTCGGTATCAAGAGAAGAATACAGGGAGAGCCGATGAAGTAAATATCGAACGGAAGCCAGGGCCAACGTAAAGGTAGGCGGAAACGAAGTCTTATCAGCCAATTGATCAAACACTGAAATCATGTTCAACATGTTGGCGGTGAATTCTTCGGGGAAGTGGTCCTGAACTGCGAGTTTAAAGTGAACACATCGCAATGTGTCTTCTAGCATTGGTGGCCTGCAAGGAATGATGTAACTACACAGACGCATAGGAAAAACATCAAGTGAGTCGATGTCGATCGGGGCGAAAGCGCCGTCATCTCTAGCCGTCCGCATGAGTCCAAGCCAAATGGCTGGAGGTAGCATCACAGGATATGAATGTGTAACCTGCCGGAAAAATGCAGTGGAAGTCGGTGAATCGGGTGGTTTGAATTTACTCCTCTGAAGCGTATTGTTCGATTGGACAGCGACGGCGAGTCCCTCGTCGTCGCCAGCATCAACGTAAAGTCGTGATTTGTTTTCGTTATGTAGGTCATTATACAGGTGTGGGATGAACAGCTCGAAGCGAAGTAGACGCTCGACTTTGGATTCCATTCCCGAGATTGGCTTCAAGGAGTGGACCTCTAGGAACTGCATGCAATCGTAAAGCAGAGTGTTGTGGGCTTCACGGATGGGTGTGGCTTCTCCAAAGACTTTCTTCACTGCAGCCCTCGCTGAGAACGGTAAGCCGCCGATAGACTGGATCACGATCGCATGTACTGTAGGATTGGACGATGACGAGTACAGCCAATGTAACGCTTCCACTGATAGAGTGGCTGACTTGTCTTGCACCACTCCTCTTTCTAGATCATCCAATGAGCTGATCTTCGCTTCGGGCTCGTCGGGAGTGAAGTAAGGCTGTTGTGCTTCTTTCATGAAGAGTGGACGAATATGTTTAGGGAATAAGTCCTGCGTAATATAATGATAGGGAAAATATGCGAGATCCGACAGCGGCGTACGGTAGGGGCATTGCGGGTACAGAATAGGTAGGAAGATGGTTATCAGATACGTCGCATATGCGGCCACAGTGCCTACACCGATAACCCACGAAAGACTGGGTCGAAGTGGTACAAGGAATACGGTCAATCCGACAAAAAAGATCCCAAGCGCGAGGTGCATGAGGACAGGGAGAAGTCCAACGATGACAAAGACATGCCACTTCTGAAACCCCCCATAACGATATTGTCGAACATGGCTTCGCTCTTGAGGCGTTCCTGATGGCAGAGCGATGTAATGGTGAGGCCACTGTTTCACGAGCACGGCGACCAGGGCGGTGGTTAGACTAAGTGAGAGGCTCGTGAACCATAGGCCGTTCACCCAGACGTCTGTAATTGCAGGAGTGAACTTGGTATATGGATTGAGAGAAGACACTGGAACATTGTCAAGGGAGGAGCCGTTCGCGACAGCGCGCTGAATGAGGACCATTTCGAAAAGGAGGGATGCCGATACCTGAGTATAATCGGCTTGCAGGTTCTGGTATGTCTGTGATACGAAGGCTGACACCACCGCTGAAAAAAGACCGGCCTGAAATGTCGTCAGTGATAAAAATGGTGACAAAAGTTCGATGCTCACAAAAACAAGGAGCACGTCAACACTTTCCCTCGACTCCGTGACCATTCTGTCATCGTGATTCTTACTCTCGTCCACGTATGTCCTCCATACTCTCGCATTCGGCGCTGTTTCTTCGTAGATTTTATCTTCGGGGTATTTGTCCTCGTAGTTGTATGGGTCATTGCCTGCGGATAGCCTTCATTAGGCATCATTGTAATCGCAGGGAGCCGAAGCAAGAGCAATGATACCTGTTTTTAAGCCCGAGCCAGCATCTGGTCTGGACTTCTCTGCACCTCTACCGCCCTCGACGCCGGCTTCTTCCTGTATCCCTGGGCTCAACAATCGTTCGACCCCAGTACTATCTGAATTGACGTTTTCCTTGCCAGTCTCCATTTCCTTCGGCTTCTCTACCTTGTGCAATTTCGAGCTATTGTTCTGCGATGACCCTTCTGGGCGATCCTGTGCATCGGAGATGCTGTCAGAAGAGCGTCTGCTGGATCCTTCGTCGACTGCGTGCTGGGAAGACATGATTGTTCCACGGCTGCCCACTGACGCAGGTGTTACAGATGGAGATGAAAAACCTTCCTGTTTAGCGCCGAGGCTGAGATTGAATGTAGACGCTGGGTGCCGTGACACTCCTTTTTGTAGGTAGCGGCCGGCCGGATAACATGATGGATACGGAGAAAGGACACTGCCTGCGGGTCAGGAAGGCCACGTTTCTTGCGACACGGTCACGTTCGTCCTCTCATGTTTTGGGTTAAGACATCGTGTTCAGAGGAGACATTGATACTGAAGCTGCGTTAAAAAAAAATAAACTCTGAGAAGAAGAATAGATTTATCACTCAACATGCTGTAACATTGTCGGGTCCATCTTCTTCCTCTTCGGATTGTCTCCTTCGAAAAGCGTACTCCACTGAGAGCGGTCCAAGAGATGTAAAAATAGGCTATAGCTCGAGGGCGAATCGATCGATCGTGAAGGAAATGTAAGCGTGGGAAAGCGGATGTTGTGTTGAAATGCATACGGATAATCCCGCCAAAACGGTCATATCTAATCTAAGTTACGAGAATTCTTGACATTTTTCTCGACCGTCAGTGCTGTAAGCGTTTGTGCGTATTTTCTATGGCTACCTGTACTTTGTAACCAAGCGTAGTCTCAAGCCAAGTATCAAGTTCTAGGTACTCGACTTCACGGACCACGCGGCTGCATGATTTCCCTTTCCAGTCAGTTAATTTGGTTCTTGGACTGATGTTGGATTGGCCAGCACACCGTGGGGTTAAGATGTTGAATATATAGCACGAGAAATCAGCACGAAGGGGAGCGAAACACATAAAGGTATAAAATTCAAATTGACATCGGTATGTGCGACAAGATCATAAATAGTAGCGCAGACTGGGCTCAAAGAATGCGTTTTAACAATCACGCGAGAAGGCCCATACGACCGCCAGCCTGTGGCTTCTCCTTGGAAGAAAATCAGCTCGAGTAGAGCGAGTGAATCAACATGACTGACACTCATTTCACCCATTTCATGATCATCACTGAATACCTCTTTAGTTATCGTGACCACTGCCAACTGTCCTTGCACCCCGTCCATTCGCTGCGTGCCGCGGGTTGAATGCGAGGTGATATCCCTTATCATAGTGGCCGTCGTCTCCATATCGGTTGAAGACGTATAGGTATCCCGTCCACCCATGATTCGGACTCGCGAATTCAGCACCATGTAAACGGAGTTAGCATACAGCTTGGTTATGATGAGGGCTAGTGTGATGTAGTAAATCTGATCACGGAAGACAAAAAAGAGGATAAGGTTAAGGATAGCTCCGATAGCTAAAAGTAAGCCGTGTTAATTTTGGGACGGCAGTGGACGGGCAGACAAAATACCTGTCACAGCTCCCGATTCGATAGTAAGACGAATTAACTTCGTGACCATAATCTGTGTCCGACGGAAACGGGTGTTGCTGTGCATAAGCTACGAAATAATATCGGCCTAAATAAAAATAAGTGAAAAAGAGAAAGAGCTTGCATAGTAGGTCATGCAGGTAGCAATAATGATATCACACACGGCAGAGCCTCCGCGCCAAATCTATACGTACATCAGCACAATTAACAGGTCATCTAGTTCCTCACTTACCCCGATGGCGATGGACATTTTCCGATTATTGAAGTTTGTGATGTTACCTGTCTCAAACAAGTAGACAGCTGTGACTATAGCTGCCACAGAGCTGGTCAAACATATCTGTAAATAGATAAGCCAAACTGCCACCGAGAAAGAGCACGGCAACGAACAGAGATGACGAAGATTGGGACGATTCGTGACCCTGACAAAATGAAGATTCGGTATGCATAGAAGGTATGTCCGACACAAGCAGCTGTGTTCACATTAAAAAAGCCAGCCTAAGATGCTGCGCGTACAACGACGCACTGATGGCGCTCATAATCGGGCCAAACAGCCAATAGAGGTGTATCTCTGTGAGGGCGTCTAGATCCCCGAACCCGTATCCGAACATTGCGAACGCATCGTGGGTGAGGAGTATCGTCTGAACAAATTCGACAATGTAGATTCCATAGACGAGGTATTTTATGAATTGCTTGTCGTTCGGAAATGCTAGATAGTACAGATCTGGTGACGAGAATGTATTAGAAACAACATCACTAGAGAATGAGCGACTCACAAAGCTGTACAGAGAGCGTCCCGAAGAGTCCCCAGTGCAAGAGATAGCCGACGATCTGAATTTCCGTGTTAGTGGCTGCATCGATTGAACGCACAATTTGACAAACCTCCGGTCCAGATCTGAAATGAGTCAGTTCAGTACACATCAGTCAACTTGAAGATTTAACTTACAGTCGTTCTATGGGATAACCTGCAGGAACGGGCTGCATGTTGTGTCTGCCAGGGTCGTGTTACGGATCCGAAGGGAAAGAACCTGTACATATACTTCCACCATCATCGTGAGAAATATGAAAGAAGTCCTTCGAATACCCTTGGCATCGCAGACCGAGTTGAAAGGCAGTGCAGCCTATTGACCCCTCAAACTGATTATCGTGATTCAGCTTCAGAGGAAATCTCCGAAGCAAAGTATAGCGGAAGCTATACCTGCGAGCTAATCTCAAGTTAGTATTAGCACTATCCCAAAAACAAAACGTGAGAAGGAAGAATAATTTATTACGCACCATGCTTCACATCTATTAATATTGGCGGTTACGTTCATCTATCTTCTTCTTCCTCGTCCAACGGATGAATTGAAAGCGACTTCTTAAGCTTGATATTCTCCCGTCCAATTGAATATTTTGGATGCATGATCCGGCCCGCGTTGTTGTTGGTCTGAAGACCTACAACCATCGAAACGCGGGGGTGTCCTTGATTATCGCTGCGACACCATGAGTGGCACTCTCTGTATTAATATCTTTGCGCCGAACCATTCCTGGTTCATGTCTTCCGAGCCTCCCCCTTGACATTCGTACACCAAGAGCAATCAAAGAGACACAGAACTGGGAACGAGCTCATCGATGGATCATGACTTGGAAGGAAGCGCAAGAAATTCGAGTCCCACTTGGCGAGATCTGTGGACTATCATGGCGAGGAGAGTAGTGAAAACGACAGCTACCAGTTGCCTGCGCCGACAGGGTAGATCAACGCCGGCATGTCAAAGGAATTAGAGGCATAGTGCCATGAACTGCGCATCAAAAGCACCGCCGAACTATTGAAAGTCCACAGCGCGCAGTCCTTCCCTACGCCGCGGTGATTCAGACAGCCAACTGAAATTTGGCTGGCCCCCTGTAGTGGAAAATGAATACAGTTCAACCAGTGTATGATCCGGAGGGCAGGCGAACCCTGCATGGGAGCAACATCTGCTACACCATCAAAGGATACATTAGCCTCTGCGTGAGGTCATTTCTCAATGACATCCATATCAGGCAGCTCTTCGCACTTCCTTCTTAGTGTATCACAAGCCTGTGACAAGGAGTGCGTCACGGTGGATTGGCGTCAAGGATAGAGATCATCGTGGAATATGGTAGAGCGCGATGTATGTGCGGGGTCGATGAAGCTGGGTGTAAGTCAATGCATACTGGTGGTATATCATCAGTATAGCACGACAGAGGTACTTGGACGATAAGGTACTTACATCAAGTTTTCCACATAACTATTATAGGATCCCATTCTCCGACCAGTGCGCAAGTGATTTTGACAACCTTCACGTGGTGAGCCAGCCTAGTATCGAGGACCCGGGTTTGTTCTCGGTGAGAGGGGTGGTTCGTGCACGTGAGGATGGAGCTGGAAAGAGGTGCCCATAGAATAGATGCGTACTCAGAGGTTCGTTGGTCTGTTTTGGAACAATGCCGGTTATGGGATCCGTTCGGTCCGTATCCTCGTCGCCGTAGCGGACAAAGGACCGATACCGTGGGAATAATCCTGGCGTACTCTCTCCTCCGACCTTCGTCAACGCGAAAAGTAACACTATCACTCATATCAGCACATACCTCAGAGATACCTTAGACTGCAGCACCGTTCGTCTGCTTGTACTGCAAGACCACCTTTATCGGCCTATCGATACTGGACCTGGTAGTATCTGTCGGGGAAATAGCTTGAAATCTACCCCCTTTCGAGTGCATTATTCGCTGTTTCATGTCCCCCTCTGACGACGCGAGGATATGGCATATGAAATCGCCGACGCACTGGTCCCATAGGATGAGAGTGCGCAGAAATCAAGCCTTCGCTCAAGAAGCCCAATGCAGATACGGGATCTGGACGGACTGTTCTTTAATGACACTTGCCGTCAAGTCCGGAAGGAAATGGACACGTTCTTGAGGAATTGTGACAGGCATATGATCAAGGCATGTTGGGAGAGCCGTCGATTCTTCATTGTTAATTATCACAACAAGACGAGATAAATAAATCGGAGCGGGTTCCTTCTATGCATAGTGTTTGCTCAGAAAATGTGCTCGAACAGTCAGGCGCAATATCCCATGCCTTTATCCTGTAGTTTATCCTGGGAGGGAAAATCAGCTCCAGTAAAACGCGCGAATCAACATGACGGACACTTGTTCGACTCATTTCGTCGCTGAATAAGTGGCAGTTGGTACGGCACAGACCCTATGTTCCCTTTGACGCTACCAATGAGAAGTTCTTTATCCCCCTAGCCTAGTTCCAGCCCAAATGCGAGAGCCGCCCGATATGTAGACCATAAAGCCTGCTGATCCTCACATCAGGACTGGTGGCAGTTTCAGTATAGTACGGAGGAGAACGATGAGATGCTTACAGTAGTCGGGTTGATTGCCTCTCGTTATCCAATCAGTACTCGACGTCCTTCCGCCGTAATTTCTTTACCTGATGCGCCAGACTTTTCGAAGATCCACCAGTGCAAGCTTATTCAACTGGACGAACACTCCCCAAAAGTTATACAAGTCTAGCTCTGAGCACATTCGTCCGTCGCAAGACGCCAAGAGGCATCGCGGTCGTTGTTTACCGAAAGCCCGTGGGATACCCTACGCGTCCGAGAATAGTATGGCATTCCTTGTCATCGATGTTCAAATATCGTGAGTGACCCACAGTGAGTTCGATGGTGCCTTTAGTGCTTGAAGCCGGCCTCGGTTCATTATAGCAGAAAGCGGCCAGGTCTCGGTAGTGTTGGACGATGGATGAGTATCGTGGGAATAATTTGATCTTCTCTCTTCCCACGTTCTCGCCCTCGTCTTGCTCTAAATTCCGGGTTAGACATCGCTAAGGGAGACACGGGATTCGAGGATTGCTGTCGACGCAGCTCTAAGTATTATTCTTGCTTTATTAATCTGTGCATCTTTCTCGCGTCTACAGGAGAACGCACAGTTTATATCTCGCTACTCGCAGCTCTGGTCATACTTTTTAAGCCACGCTGCTGTAAAATGCTGTCCCAATAAACTAGAAAAACGAGGGCGCTCCTCTCAGCACGGGGCGTCTTGCATTCTTTCCGTTGAACAGGCCCTGAATCACTGAGATTCTATGGCATAACAGACGAACTCGAGCATTTCATCCCTGTAGTTGTAGGGATCGAGTATGTTCAGAGCGTACATAACTCTGCGGACTGTGAAGAAAGACATAAAGTAGGCGCCGATTCTGTATGCCGGTGCTGGATATGAGCACTCATCTCCATCATGAGATGAGAGGATTTTCGCATCTATGATGAATGGGCGTCGAAGTAGAATGGATATCGGCGGCGTTGAACGAGCGTTTTATACGACGGTACGATTGGCAACGATTACATGAAGGTTTTTTACGGTTCCAATACGAAATCGATTAGTCTGCCGCTATCCAAGAATATTACAAAGACCGTCGCAAGCATATACAAGATGTGTGCATGAACGTCAGTGGATCCATCGAGCGCCGAATCTTCAGTGGCATTGGAATTCAAAACCTAGACAGGGCGAAGATGTATCAACGAAGAATGTTTTCGCTATTCAACGTGCTAGTACTGCGGTATGGGCACTTTCATTATGGAGGAAAATTGAACTGAGGATGAGTCAATTGTTGTCCGGGCGATGGAAACCGATGATTGTACTTTAAGGCCGGCCAAGCGAACCAGATGGCCTTTTGTTCTGAGTTCTATTCAAAGACAATCATGAAATGTGGTGCGCAGCGACTGAACGTCAAAGAACGATGCGGGTGATATATTTCATTTCAATCTAAACAAATAAATCGCAGCACGAGTTGCTGACCCTCTTCGGACCTCGTTAAGGCATAAAATTATGGAGGCACCAAAGAGGTACACTCATAGATTGTTTGATCCAGCCCCTAGTGCAGCAAGATGATCTTCTACCAGACGGTTCAGACTTGCACTTCGTCCTTTTTACGACGTCGAGGGTACCGGAGATATTGATATATATGACCCAAGAAGTGCCACCCCATCGATTCGCGCAGGTGCATCTAGATCACAAGTTGCATTAGATCTCAGTAGAAAGAATAGCAAGCCTACTCACTGAGAAACAAACGTTCGTATTCTGTGGATCAGAAAAGAACCCATCAAGCTCGTCCAGAGCCAAACAGATATTACTCTTCACTTGGTCGATGACCTCGGGTTTAAGGACTTCGAACCCATGCTTCGTCCATTTCTGCTGCGTAACGAAAAACTCCCTTCCATCATCTTGCAGTAGATTTCGCAATTTCCGACGGCATTGATCCCAAGAAGGATCTAATGGTCGAAGACTTGCCAGTGCTCGTATGTTGTTGCGTAGTCCAGCTCGTAGCATCTCTGTGCCATAGGGCCATTCACTATCATCCTCCCACCCATTGGTGGTCAAAACGCAGCACGCCAAAAAGAGATTGTCAGGCTCGTGAAGATAGTCCAAATGGCGCTGGGAATCGATCGATGTATGCGCTGCTGCAAGCCCAGTAACATATCCGTTAATAACACGGACCAGCGATGGACGGAGGGAGTGGCCTCCGAAAACTTCCAGACATCGCGTCTCAAGGAAAACGTCGTAGACAGTTTGCACACCATGCTCAAGACCAGGTACTAAAATATTGCAGATGATGTCGAAGGGTGAATGCTCAAACCAACTAGCATCAAACGGTGCGTCGTACTGGTGGATCAGAAATTCAACCAGTGGTCGTAGAGCGGGCCAAAAATCGTGCCTTGAGGAATATCTATGATATCTATGACGATGTGATGACGAAGCACCAACGATCTCTGCATACAGTTCCGCCAGAGACCATTGAGGACGCGTCCATTCAGGCTCAAGCTTGAAAACAGTGCTTTGAATGACGGCGTATTCTACGAGATCGGAAAGGGCGGTGACCTGATCGTCAGGAAGATTTGTTAATTCGACATAGGACTGGACGATGCGGAATGCTAGTATGAGGGTATTTTGAGTGTCAGTATCAAGAGAAGAATACAGGGAGAGCCGATGAAGCACATATCGAACGAAAGCCAGCGCAAAAGTAAAGGTAGGGGGAAACGATGTTCGGTCGGCCAATTTATCAAACGCTGAAATCATGTGCAACATATTGGCCATGAACTCTTCGGGGAAGTGGTCTTGAACTGCGTTTTCGAAGGAAACACACGCTGATGTGCTTATTGGCGTCGGTAGCCTTCCAGGAATGATGTAACTGCACAAACGCATAGGAAAAATATCCAGTGAGTCGGTGTCGATCAGGGTGAAAGCGCCGTCATCTTTAGCCATCCGCATGAGCTCAAGCCAGATCACTGGAGGTAGCATCACTGGATGTGAGTGTGCTACCCGCCGGAAAAATGCAGCGGAAGTCGGTGAATCGGGTGGCTTGTGCCTACTCCACTGGAGCGTATCGTTCGATTGGACAGCGACGATGAGTCCCTCGTCGTCGCCAGCTTCAACGTAAGGTCGGGATTTGATTTCGTTATCTACGGCATTATACAGATTTGGGATGAACAACTCGAAGCGAATTAGACGCTCGACTTTGGATTCCATTCCCGGCCATGGTTTGAAGGAGTGACCCCCTAGGTACTGCCTGCAACTTCCAAGCAGAATGTTGTGAGCTCGACGAATGTGCATGGCTTCTCCAAAGACCTTCGTCACTGCAGCCCTTGCTGACAGCGGTAAGCCGCCGATGGACTGGATCACAATCGCATGTACTGTAGGATTGGACGACGATGCGAAAAGCCAATGTAACGCTTCGACTGAGAGAGTTGCCGACTCGTCTTGTACCACTCCTCTTTCTAGATCATCCAATGAGCTGACCTTCGCTCCGGGCTCGTCATGAGAAAAGCTAGGCCATTGTACTTCTTGGATGAAGAGTGGACGTAAATGTTTAAAAAACAAGTCCTGTGAAATATAGCAGTAGGGGAAGTATGCGAGATCCGAAAGCGGTGTGCGGTAGGGGCATTGCGGGTATAGAATAGGTAGAAAGATGGTTATCAGATACATTGCGTATGTCACCACAGTGCCTATACCGATAACCCAGGAAAGGTCGGGTCGAAGCGGTGCAAGGAATACGGTCAATCCAACGAAGAAGATCCCAAGCGCAAGGTGCATGAGAACGGGGAGAAGTCCAATAATGACGAGGACATGCCACTTCTGAAATCCCCCGTAACGAAATTGTCGAACATGGCTTTGCTCTCGAGGTGTACCTGATGGGAGGGCGAGATAATGGTGGAGCCATTGTTTCACGAGCACGGCCACCAAGGCAGTGGCTAGACTAAGCGAGAGGCTCGTGAACCATAGGCCGTTCACCCAGACATCCGTAGTTGCGGGAGTGAACTTGGTATATGGATTGAGTGACGACACTGGAACGTTGTCGAGAGAGGAACCGTTCGCGATGGCGCGCTGAATGAGAACCATTTCGAAGAGGAGGGATGCCGATACCTGAGCATAGTCTGCCTGTAAGCTCTGGGATGTTTGTGCTACGAAGGTTGTCACCACCGCAGAGAAAAGACCAGCCTGACATGTCGTTAGCGATAAAAATGGCGACAAGAGTTCGATGCTCACAAAAACAAGGAGCACATCGACACTGTCCCTCGATTCCGTGACCATCCTGACATCGTAATTCTTACTCTCATCCACGTATGTCCTCCATACTCTCGCATTCGGCGCTGTTTCTTCGTAGATTTTATCTTCGGGATACTTGTCCTCGTAGTTGTACGGGTCATTGCCTATAGATAGCCTTCATTAAGCATCATTGTAATCGCCTGAGGGAATTGAAGCAAGAGCATGATACCTGTCTTTAAACCAGCATCTCGCCTGTTCTGCAACAAGCCTTCTCGGTGCTGATCAGACATGACCGTCCACGGCTGCCCGCTGACACAGACGGTACAGATGGAGATGAAAAAACCCTGGTAGGCGACCCTGATCCGAGCGTCTCTTTCCTGTTTGGCGCTGGGGCTGAGACTGAATGTAAGCGCTGGGTGTCGCTCTCCTTTTTGTACGCAGCGGCCAGCTGGATAACATGATGGATCAAGAGGAAGGACAATGCCTGCCGGTTAGGAAGGTTCTTCCTTGCGACGCGGTCACGTTCGTCTGATACTATCAACACAACACGGAGCGCCTCTTTCTAACACCATTGAGTGTATTCCCCGATGCATACGCAAACTGGCGTCCATAAGCACTATACGCCTCTAAGGTTAATCAGCATGTATGCTAGTAAACCTCTCTCTTGGTGTTCTGTACTGTTTCAAAATGATACTTTTCGAGTTCACAAAGTGGGTCTTGAGAAAGAGTTATAAAAGGACCACGAAATTGGCCATCGTATCCAAGCACATCATCCTCGTCTACCTAACCTTTCCGCTCAGTCATTTTCTATGCGTTTCTCAATTGCTAGTCTCGTCCCTCTCGTTGCTCTCGCGGTCCCCGTCCTCTCTGGTTCCATTCAGGCGAGGGAACCACTTGTCCGGCGGCATCGGTTACAAGGGCAAGGCTTGCCATAATGACAGTGGTTGCAACTACGGCAACAAGGATCACGAGCGCAAGGACTTCACCTGAGAGCCTGTCTTTCAGCGCAAGAAGGACTTCAAGGATGGAACACGGGAAAGTACACTCCCTACGAGCGCAAGGAAGCTGACAATATCACCTTCGAGATGAGTGTTTCCGTTTCGGCCATGTCACTGACGTATTGCCTCCAGAATGCCAGTTCTTCTGCAAGAAGGATGACAAGTGTTAATTTTATAGTATCTTTATAGTCTACTCGAAAGACCCATCTGACGACAAGTTTGTCTGCGAGGTATTCGTAGAGATCTTGGACATCGAGACTTGGGAGGATGATTGTGATCATGGCAAGGACTACAAAGACGAAAAGGGTCGTAAGGACGGAAAGAAAGACGACAAGGACCACAAGTACTATGACACTTCTTGCTGGAATGCCCACTACAACTACTAGGCTTCTTTTTTCCGAACGTGGGGTGACAACGGACATCTGTAGTATTATGTATGTATAATATTGTATACCTCCATTGCAATCTGAATGTGGTGCCTTTCACTATCTGGAGTTGAAGCGGCAGAAAATGGCGCGGTGAACAAGGACAAGTATGTCATTGCAGGTCCATCAAAACTTACAATGCATCTAATGAGTAACCGGCGTCTTCTATCAGTGACGCTGCCGCTCAATAAAACCGGCAACGATTGCCAATTTGTGCGACATTAGCTATGTACAATATCTCTCTTCGTGCTTACTGTTGCATATATTTCTGCAGGGAGGGAAGGATGTATTCTAGTAGATCTCACGTGGAACTGAACTATGTGCGATATTGCAGGGCGAACGGTATAGAAGTCGGCGGACTGGGATGAGCATGGACCCACAGCTCCACAGTTTTAAGCCAAACTCAGGATTTTAGAATCCTTGCTAAACGTCAACGAATGCCCCGCATCTGTTTTAGAAACAAAAGATATAATCTGGTCAATGCTCCGCTGCACAATTTTTGCTGCTTGTTTTTCAGGTGTCAGGATCGTACATAAACTCGTAATTCGAACCAGCCCAGAGAAGTAGCAACAATTATATCTGAACAGTAAATTCTCTAACAATACATATTACATCTATGAATACAATCTGTCTACTGCTGTTGTCCGATCACCCACTCTAACCCTTCGCGACTCAACAAACCCCTCCAACAGTCTTCTAATCCGCCCGTATCGTGCAGCTCCATGTATGTTTTTATAACATCTCTCCGGTTTCCCCAACAAATGATCCCGAGCGCTACAGCAAACGCGTTCACTCTTCCCCCAGACCCTACAACCAAGATCTTCCCTGACGACGCCGTCATCAATTTGAGGAAATCCGAGTGTGACAAAGTTGGTACGCCTCGATCGCTCTCCTCTACGTCTTCGACGCGTATCACAGACCCGCTCCAGTCCTCTACGTTCCTGCAAGAGACATACACGTCCATTCCCTCCCCTAATGCTTGTACGCACACCTCTGAATGTTGAGACTGTACTCTAGCTCTAGGGGAACGTGCAGGTCGTGTTTGGGAGCTGCCTTTGTTGCTGCTCTCGCTCTCCTCCACGATAGCCCTCCTCTTCACCAGCGCTCGCCGTGGTAGGTTGCTCACATGCGGCTCCAGGTGGCCCTTGGGCTTGATGACGACATTGAAGTCGAGTTTTTGGTGACAGTACGGCCCAGGGCTGACGAGCGTCGCTGAAGATGTGGGGGAAGGGATCATTGTGGCAACAGTGTGTAGTTACGGTAAATGTCCACTGCGGTCTCGTTGAAACAAACGCGTTGAGGCTGACGCTGTGTTGGTGGTAACGTGTGTGATGATAGGCAACGCAAGGATGTAGTCGAATGTGGAGATGGTACTGGAAAGATAGAAGTCAGCACACGGACAGTTTGACGAGAACAATGGGCGCACTTGTCGTCCGCGGCGTCAAAGTTCTAATAGAGAGACATTGGCAGCTTTGGAAAGGTTCTTAAATGATTCCAGGGGGGTGTCCGGACAATCTACAGCTAATTAAGTACCCATTGTAAGAGCGCGGATAGGACGGACGAGACATACGGTGAATAGATTCCTCCTTCACTGACGTTACGTGCAGGCCGTCCAGTGTCAACGCCCAATCCTCGTGTCCAAGTATTGTACTTTCGCTAAGATTTGTCGCCGGAGAGCCACTGTGGTGCCGTAGACGGTCGCAAGGTAAGTAATGGAGCAAAAACAATGAAATGAAATGATCACCGGCCTGATATAAGTAGTTAGGGACAAACGATATCCCGCTTCCGCTGCCGACTCGGATAGAACCGGGCACCGGGTTGCACCTCCCCCGCGGGGTGTGATTGCGGAGAGGAGATCTGAAATCTTCTGAGTATTAGATCGTTGATCTATAACAAGTACTTTAGTCTGGTAATGTTCGACGTTCAACTTTCAACATCCAAGAATCAAGACCCTGATCATTCGAGACTTCAAAGCAATAAACAAAATCAGAAACAAATCCTACTTAGCTGTCTTTCATGCGAGAACTCGAATCGAACCCAAAGCGTCGGCGGAGATATGGTCCCATCAATGATTCACCCCATTGCATACATACATCATACACGTCGTTCGCTGGATTCTTAGCGGGCTGAGTCTTCACTACTCAACCCCATGGAACCACGGATCGGAAAGCAACTCGGCGGCACTGGCACGTTGTGCAGGATCTAGACGCAAACACCTGCGCATCAGAGCCGCTATGGGGAGAACATCCGCTTGCTCTACAACATTGAGCCTCTTGATGGATATGTCGAAAGGGTAATCAAGTATCGGTGGGTTGGCTTTGAGATTACCTGCGGAGATGGAAGATGAGCGACGACATTGGGATTCAGGAATGCACACGTACAGGTTAAATCGAAGAATTTGCCAGCCAATGGGCTCACCGAGAGCTGCTGTGATCCAAAATCTTCGCCCGTATAGCATATCATCTGATAGAGCATGAAGCTTGGCTCGTCTAGGCCAAATTTTGGGCACGGTACATACTTGAACAGAGCACTGCCGGTGATAAGTTCATAGATCTTTGGAGATGTATTTGTCAACAAGGTGAATGTGAACGGAAGAGAAGAACATGTACCAAGCACCCGAACGTCCATATGTCCACCTTTTCGTCCCACGATCCGCCGATAATAATTTCGGGAGGACGAAGCGATAAAGGGGTGATTTCCTCGTGGCTGCGAGTGTACATGCACTGCGCTGTAAGTATACGTGAGTAATGAAGCAGCACATGCGACATGCTTGCAGTCACCGTTGCCAAAGTCGCCCACCACAAAAGCCCGCTGCATGGCCTCTTGCAGAGTCGGGATCGGAAGTGGCTGCGAGACCGCGATATTTACCAACCCATCGTGAGAGTTTTCAAGAGGATGTCGATAGGACGGGTCGGACGCGAGAAGCTTATCGATATCTCCAATGGACATAGTAGTGTCGAAGAAAATGTTGTCGTGCTTTAGATCGGTGTGCACGACACCGCGACTATGTGCATGGGCAATTCCTCGAAGTAAGTGTAGGATGATGCGTTTAGCGAGGGGAAAAGGAAAGATGCCGTGCTTCGCGAACAGCGACTGTACATCTCCGCCGCAAACGTCGGTGACGAGGCAGAGGTGTTGACCTGCGCTGCCTTTGCCGGGAAATGTAAAGTGCGACTTAAGCTGAAGACAGTATGGACTCGATGGAGGTGACGACACCCTCTCGAGAGCTCCAAGCTCCCAAATGCGACCCCATTCAACAAGGTCAGTATAATAGCCGCTAAGGATCTTGAGGGCAACATAGGAGTCATCCCTATATAACACTATTAATTTCGTCAAAGGAAGAGAGTGCCGAGCAGCACATACATTGTATCACGAGCGAGCCATGTGTTCGACGACATCCCCCAGCCAAGTTTTCTGCAGATAACGTAACGGTTTTCTGGGCCGATGGCTTCATTGAACTCGAGCTGAGGCCAGCCATATCCTTTCTCAGCTGACATGCCAAGAGGCTCTTCGACAAAAGTCAAGGCATGGTGAATTATTCCGTCGGCACCAACCGAAATATGTTCGTTGGCCGCTTGAGCGTCGGTAGCGATAGAAGACATCCCAGCGACAAGGGAGGAGTGCAGATGGCAGCCAGTTTTTAAATTTGTACTGGGATCGACGATCAGAGTCCGAGATTCAGAGACTGAGTCTGGGACTGTTAATAGCTTCCAATCACAAGTCAAGTAAATTCCCCAATGCTTTCCTTAGAATTTGGAAACGACAGATGGAGGTATGAAGCAAACGGAATGAAACTCAATGACCGGCGAAGAGTAAGCAAAAAATGTAACATGACGGGAAGCAAGTGAGGTCGGCAAATGCCGATGCCGCTGCAACCAAGATGGTATGACCTTCTCATAGGCCAGGCGCTCGCAGAAGAGGTATAGCTCAATGATATGGCGAGGAGAAGAAACAATATTCAGGAGACGGTGCTTCCAAGCACGCAGGCCGAGTGAGCTGTGGCTTTCGGATGCCTATAGCCAGTGTGGTGCTAACTTGGAGGTTGAATAGGGAGGAAGAGATGTTTTCCAGGGACAAGGACTGGTCGTGAACGACGGCTTCAAGTGCGAAGAGTGAGATGCAGCTCCAATTGACTACATCCTTGGGATCAATTGGATCGGCGAAAGACTCCCTCGTTTCATCGCCTGCCAGATAGTAGATGTGTCGAATTTCAGATTTTCTTTCATTACACGAAAAACAGCTCGATGGGCCCTTTGATTGTCGCCAGATTGTATGGATAGGGGCATCAGCTCCTCAATCGATCGATCCTTTGCCGGTCTCTGCCAAGCAAACGAATCAGTATGAAAGATCCCACCGAAAACGTGGAACTGCACTCACGATGAGGTTCTCCATTGATTCATGAGGGAGTTATAATTTTATAATTTTATAACCCTGAGTGAACGACGAGCGCAGAGGACAGAATTTGACGTACTGCAAGCCAAAAATTGACTGGTGTGATGGAAAGAGAGCTCGCTTGCGGCAAATGCCGATCCCCGACTTTACACCGTCCTGTACTAAGTAGGCCTAGTTTCGTTATACCAACACGCCCAACAGAATTGGTGGCTATTACATGCCATTCCCCACAGTCTACAAAGTCATAGAGGCGTTCGTGACGACTGCATAAGGATTAGGACGTCGTCTAGAACAAGTACCTGCGAGAGAGACCCCATCCCCGTTGTTCAGTAGCACAGATACGTACTATCCTACATATCTCCTTTGCACGCAGATCGGTCATTGAATGTAACACAAGAACACTGCATTGTGCATGTCGGTTTCTTCTTCAGGCATCGTGTTTAAACCTGATGCGGCGAACAATGTCATCGCTGAATTCGACAGTCTTTCAAAACAATGGAGGCAATGGAAACGGCGAAACGATGGCTGATATGTATGATATTCGCATCGATAATTTCTTGCGGGTGCGTCTGATATACGTTGACATAGCCTGGCCAGGCATATACTTGAAAGAAAAAAGGATCCTTGCGCGAATGGAAGACCTGTCTTGAGAGCCCGACGCTTGGTTTTACTCCATAACTGTGAGTGGGACCTAGTACTGGACACACAAGTTGGCGCTGACCAGAAACGTGCATATCACCATGGAGTTGAGGGCCGTTACCGAATATCGCTACCGGTCAACAGCTTTACCCTGCGTCGCCTCATAGGGCCAACAAAACGTGCTCAATGCGCAGATAATAACGCTTGAAGTATATGCCGTGTTCCTCAAATGCGTTACGTAACCTTGAAGCTCTAAGTTAGTATGAAGCAATCTATACGCCCTTCTCGCTGGATTCATTTGATGGGAACGCAAAGTCGCCAGATTTATTCTGTATCCCCCCAACTGCAGACTGACCTCGTCATTCCCAGTCATCAGCCTTGACAGTATTGATTTGCACCTCGATTCTCGGAGTCGTGTGTGGCTTCTGTTAATGGAATGAGATGACTGCTGGGTATGATAAAGACGAAAAAATGTACATTATTGTCTTGGGTCGACATAATACCGCAGAGGCGAGCACTGAACGTGCTGCGGGCACGATCCTGAAGAGAGTGCGACTCTGTTTCCGTAGAAGCAGGCGTACGCATGCTCTTTCTCGAATTGAGCGTTGCCAACAGCGAATTGACGTAAACCAGAAATAAGGTGTGTTACTGATAGACGCATGTGGCATCTGTACGTTTGACGTACACCGACCAACTAACTGTCAGTCAGTGTCAATATCTGTTGTGAATTATCCAAATGCGTACTCATGAAGTAGAATGCAAAATAAACCAATGTGTTGGGGAGAGCGAGAATCTATGGACGCCATACAATAAGTCGTTCGTTTGTCGTTGAACATACAAGACCTAACGTACGAAAAGAAGGGATGCGCAGGCACATATGGAGGTGAACATGCCGGTATTGATGGCGAACAACATCTATGACGCATGATTGTGTCATTAAAGCGGACGTAATGGAAGCAATTAAACGCACGAGACGGTTAATAACATTGTTACTCCAGGCAAAACCGGATTTTGCATCGTTAAGGAAGATACAGATGGCAACCGATATGAGAACGTCTCCTGCTGCAGCGAGTACGTTGATAGACATCGACAGCGGTTTGAGCTTTTTCAGGTCAGCAAACGTAGGAAGGTGAGCGCCACCGCCGACGTATGCTATCATGAACACGTTAGTGTACCGATGTCGAAGGTGTTCGTCTACGACTTACCAACTGAAGTCCCCACTTCTCCCAATATTAAGAGCACCTACGAACAGAAGCTGAGAAGCTGAGGTTGGCTCTAGACTTATCAAGGACCTACGATGACAGACAGGACTGCGAGATTTTTCCGGACTATGAGGGTAGGTCAATTCTATACGAATTTGGCGTCGGGGAACAAAACACAAACATGTCCAGATACGGTACGCGAAGAAACTTTGTACTAAGAATCCCGTGATAGCGTTGAAGATGACCTTGACCTAAGATGAGTGAGCTGGGTGGCAACAAAAACTTAAGAACAGGTGCTGACGTATAGAGTCCATACGATGTTTTCGAGTGCGTTTGTGTCGCCGAAGTGACTGATAGTGTAGTAGTACACTACGGAAATGAGCACCTCAAGACAATCAGAGACGACCAGACTCACAAACATGCGTGATCAAAATTTGATGAATAGTGTCACTGAGCCGAGTGAAGAAAACCTAGGGCATCGTCAACGCACATCATTCCTGTCAAAAGGGCGAGAGCTGGTCAAGAACATGCTGTCGCGCCGGTAATTGTCAAAGTAATACCAAGTCTGTACGCATGAAACTGTACGATCATCAATTATTTGCGTGTTCTGTATGGACCGATAACACTTACCACCCCAGAGCCTAATCCCAAGCGGAGCCTATCAAAAATTGGCGACGTTAAAGTGAAAAAAGCTTACACCGCAGCCATGACCATACCGATAAAGAGTGCCCCAAACATATCAACCATTGAGCTTCTCCGTATCTTGAAAGGGCAGCAACAAAAACCTACGTGCTATCGATTGGAGAGGCTGGGATGATCATGATTGGTGTAAATAGAAGAGAGCCTAAAGGAATGGGAAGGCTTGAGAAAGATGAGAGCACAGAGCCCACGAAATATATGCTATTTTGACTTTCAGGAGGACCAAGCCTCCTTTCACAATCGATGCTTCTTTTGCGCCATGAAGTGATTGTCGATGATCGACGGTGTGCACTTGGGCCCAAGGATGTTTCGAGCCTAGCTTGGAAGAGCACAATGAGAAGTGGATTTAGAGACCGACGGGGATGCGTACCAGACGAACATAGCGAAAGCTCGGCATTGGTACTCTCAAGCACTTCCTGGTTATACCTCAAAGACTTCCTTGCTCCACCACTCCAACATTTTTCGGCAAGGGAAGATGCCGGTACAGCGGATCGTCTGAAGGGCTTACCCACGGACTCTATCCGCCGCTGCCGCTAATTTGTGCGACCTCCTGAGGATAATGATAAGGGTTATCCCACATTTTGCAGTTTAAAAGCTCCACAAAGAGAGAGACTCAGCTGGCCGTCCCTTAGATAACGATTGACAAAAAAAGCGCTTCCAATTGGCTTTGAGAAAGATGGACATACAACATTGCAATTACTCGAGAAATTTGGGATAATGGATACACACCGGCGCTCGTTAGCAGTCGGCTACTCTTCATCGTCGTCTTCGTCATAGGACTCCTCGTCCTCCTCTCGTTGAACCACAGCGAGCTGCGCATTTTCTTTAATACCGCAGGACGCTATAGTGTCGTCATTATCGCATTCGAACTGCTCCATACTTTCGATGCCATCTTCAACGAACCCGACGATATGGATCAATCTGGCCCTGCACGCATTTTCGAAATTAAAATGAGATAAGATCGCTATCGAGAGAGAGGGGAGTAACTCACGTCTCGAAAGGAATCTCGAACGATTTGCAAACACCACGAAGAACCTTCTTGATCTGATATCTTCCGCGAGCCATCAGTTTCGCCCGCCGATCCTGAGGTCCTATAACGGTGACTTCAAAATATTCGTCAAGGTCTTCTCCGCTCGCCTGAGATCCTGGCTCTTCATCTGAATGGAATATCAATGGCAATGAATTTTGTATTACATCGGGGACATACAGCGCTCTTTGCTAGGTGACGGATTCCTTGGGCTCAAGCCAGAAGCTTGCAACGTGTTGTCAGCGGCGGCGCAATATTCTAGTAGATAAGAACACATACGACGTTCTTTCTTCGCCGGCGACGTGTTAAGTCCACTTGGTTCAAAAGCCTTCGGTGGCACGATCTCATTCATTTCTTGCTTGACGATCAGCATGCTTTTATCTGCTTTGAACGCTTGAAACGATCACGGGTAAGTCTCTGGGATGCAGGCAGCAAGCAGTGGCTCACGGTTTCTTGTGTTTCGTCGTTCTATATCTGATTCTTCAACATTCTGCCAGGAGCGACCACTTTCGTGGCTCGAGGAGGAGCTTGGCGGCTGCGGAGCATCCGATTCTTCATTATCTTGGCTTCCCTCATCCGTCAAGTGGTCATCGTTTGCGAATAATTCCGCTGCCTTTGGAGTGCGCACGGATGGCGCATGTTTTATTTCTGTGGGAATTCGTCGGGCGGTGAGGGCTGGAGACGCATCTTCCGTAACACATTGTCCTTTCCCTTTATCTGACCAGGATATTAGCGTCAAGTCATACAATTTGAATCGTGAATGTGAAAAGCACCACTGCTTCGAGGAACAAGAACGATATTGATTTCGTCCAAAAATGGAACCATGGCTTCGTAGGCATCTTCACTGATTTCGATCTCTCTTGCATTACAAATTTGCAATGTTGAGACGCGTAGAACGGGGCTGGCATTATCTTGTATATTGAATTTGATGCGTAATGCATTTATCATGTCCTTCAGTCTATGGTGAATACGATAACGAAATAAGCATAGAAATTGAGACTTACTTCATACGTCTCGCGACGTTTCATGAATACTGTTCTTTGTTCGAAGCAGAACAGGAACACTGGGATGTCCTCTGCCGGCCTGGCTAAGGAATTGTTTGTTGAATGCAAGTACATGGATATGGAGAATGGCAGGTATAGGAGGTATGCTTAGATTCAGACAAAAATGATAGATGAGAAGGAAACAAGAGGTAAACGTTGAAATTCACAACGCGGGCCACTGCGTCATGAAGTTCGTGACGCACGTGATATCAGCAACAAAGTTAAATGTCGCGAAAACAACTAAATAATTAAATAAGTATTTCCTTGGCTCTAAGCCCATATTCCTTGTCGTACCATAAAACCGAGAAAATTGCCGGCACCCCGGGTTCAGGGTTCTACGCAAAGGACACAGATAAAATTATACGACTCGCTACGTTTTGTGTGTGTTACAAAGTAATACTTAAACTGTTCCTACCGCCTCGTATACCTGAATAATTAATCCCGCTGCCTTTGTACACAACATTTAAATATCACAAGGGTATCAGAAATATCAAAAGGATAGATCCCTCTCCAAGCCGACTTCCAGCGCTCTCAGTTGTATCTCCCATATCTTACCACAGAGTTCCACCAACCAGGCAACACAGGACCTCGAAACCTCATCCATGGTAACGATGAAATCCAGATCCTCCACCACCATCTTCCTTCCTTCCCGCGACATCTCAGACCACAGTCTTCTCATCCCGTCAAGGTACGCGTTCCTCGTAACTTCTTCTCCTTTCCCGAGTCCCACCCCCTGCGCTATGGCATAGAATGAACTGCGATCGCTGTGCACAGACGTAGGTTTGTGCGCCGTTAGCTTCTTCGAGATCTTATCAAGAAGGTATAGCACCCTCGCTGTCTGGGATGACTCGGGATTATGTAGTAGCACAATGATGGTCCCACCCGTTTTGACGCCCTGCAGCCCCAGGACAAGCTGTGATACAAGGAGAAGATCGCTGTCCCGGTTCCCACGCCAGCTGGAAAGCGGGCTAGCACCGAGGATGGCAAGGTCGAATTGACGCTTTTCAATATCCCGAGGAACAGCTTTGAGGTTCATACCCGCAACCGGAGCCGATGATGACAGCTGGAATTTCGTTAAGTCTTGTGGAATGAATGTCTGTCGGCGTAGACGATTATCCAGGCAGTAAGCGTGTCCACCATCTTCTGTAGGAAGAGAGATTCCGAGTCCTCTCGCGATCTTGTTCTTCTCGAGAATGTACGCAGTGAAGCCGCCGGGACAACACCTTAAAAACACGAGGTCGTTCAGAACGACAACCAATGATGATGTCAGGGATTACTCACCCAAGGTCTAGAAAACGCAGCGATCCCCTCGCCGCCGACGGAATACACTGTGTCACTGAATTCATCTCTTTCATCACTGCCTTCGTCTTTCTCAGCCAGAAGTTGTTCTGAAAAGAGTCCCTCCCAGGAGAACCGGTCAACATTATCGACCGCCGTCTGTCAAAGCCTTTTGGAGAGCGTTTCTCCTGAACTGGTATCTGGGACCGCGGTGTCAGTATCATGGGCACTGCATGAAAGAACCAATGGAAGTTACGTCGGTCGTAGAATTAGCTTCTGTGAGCTCCGCGAGGACCTTACAACCACTCTCGATGATAATATCCTTCAAGGTAGGTTTTTCGATAGGCGGGTAGATAATCAGGTTGTCTGGGTAAGGCGCTACCATGTTGGCAAAGGTGGGGATGGGGAGAAGGGCACCCTGCGAGGGTCTCCAGATGAATGCAGACGAGAACGCCACTTGAAACTAGATTTCTTACAGCATGCGCTGAAGAAACGGGGATAGCCTGGCATTTGGTTCTTCGGGTTGCTAGTGCTGTTACGTCGCCGAGAGTAAACGAAGGCGCATCAGAGAATACGGAACGTTCCACTGAGTAAACATCCGCTGCCTGAACATTTCTAGACTGATTGATCTTTTAGACAGGCAAATACAGTTGGCAGGTATTGCTCACCTGCTAGAATGATACACGCTAGAAAATTCAAACTATCGGCCGCAGAGAGATAGATACGGACGAACCTGGCAATGCGTATTCTCGGCATTTTCGGAACACAGAAGCGCCTCGCGCGTACTGCGGCGTCTTCGAAGGGTCAGCACTTAATGTACATAATATGTCATGAAATAGAATTTCCAAAGGCGAGGAATAATGAAAACAAGTCTCCAAGTGGAGCTTTGGTGGGGGAAAACACTGGGCGCTGGAAAAAGATTGAAAACTCGAGAGATGAGAGGATGAACGTGACCACGTCGCAAGGGACAACAGCCTTCCCAACCGGCAGGCGTCGTCCTTTCTCTCTATCCACCATGTTATCCAGCCGGCAGCTCCCTGAAAAAAGGAGAATCACAGCAGCCGGCGCTTACATTCAGTCTCAGTCGCGGCGCTAAACAGGAAAGAGGTGCTCGGATCAGGGTCGCCCACCAGGGTTTTTTCATCTCCATCTGTAACGTCTGTGTCAGCGGGCAGCCGTGGACCGGTCATGTCTGACCAGCACCGAGTCGACGAAGGATCCAGCCGACGCTCTTCTGAAGACATCTCCGATGTACAGGACCACCCAGAAGGGTCGTCGCAGAACAACGGCTCGAAAAATTTGCATCAAAACAACGAAGAGAAGCTGAAGGAAATGGAGACTGGCAAGGAAAACGTCAATTCAGATAGTATTGGGGTCGAACCATTGTTGAGCCCGGGTATAAAGGAAGAAGCCGGCGTCGAGGGTGATAGAGGTGCGGAGAAGTCCAGACCAGATCCTGGTTTAAAGACAGGTATTACTGCTCTTGCTTCGGTTCCCCGAGATTACAATAATGCCTAATGAAGGCCATCTATAGGCAATGACCCGTTCAACTACGAGAACAAGTATCCCGAAGATAAAATCTACGAAGAAACGGCTCCGAATGCGAGCGTATGGAGGACATATGTGGACGAAAGTACGAATCATGATGCCAGGATGATCGGGGAATCGAGGGACAGTGTCGATGTGCTCCTTGTTTTTGTGAGCATCGAACTCCTGTCGCCATTTTTATCGCTAACGACATGTCAGGCTGGTCTTTTCTCTGCGGTGGTGACAACCTTCGTAGCACAGACATCCCAGAGCTTACAGGCAGACTATGCTCAGGTATCGGCATCCCTCCTCTTCGAAATGGTCCTCATTCAGCGCGCCATCGCGAACGGTCCCTCTCTTGACAACGTCCCAGTGTCCGCTCTCAATCCATATGCCAAGTTTACTCCCGCAACTACCGACGTCTGGGTGAACGGGTTATGGTTCACTCGCCTCTCCCTTAGTCTCGCCACCGCCCTGGTCGCCGTGCTCGTGAAGCAGTGGCTCCACCATTACCTCGCCCTCCCATCAGGAACGCCTCAGGAGCGAAGCCATGTTCGACAATTTCGTTACGGGGGATTCCAGAAATGGCATGTCTTCATAATCGTTGGACCCCTCCCCGTTCTAATGCACCTGGTGCTTGGGATCTTCTTCGTTGGATTGACCATATTCCTTGTACCGCTTCGACCTGGCCTTTCCTTGGTTATCGGTGTAGGCACCGTGGCGGCGTACACGACGTATCTGATAACTATCTTCCTACCTATTCTATACCCTCAATGCCCCTACCGTACGCCACGGTCAGATCTCGTATACCTTCCCTACCGCTATATTACGCAGGACTTATTCCCTAAATATGCCCGTCCACTCTTCGTGAAAGAAGTACAATGGCCTAACTTCCCTCTCGGCAATCACGGAGCAAAGATCAGCTCATTGGATGATCTGGAAAAACAAGTGGTCCAAGACGGGTCAGAAACTATCAGTGGAAGCGTTACATTGGCTATTCTCATCGTCGTCCAATCCTACAGTACATGCGATTGTGATCCAGTCCATCGGCGGCTTACCCTTGTCAGCAAGGGCTGCAGTGAAGAAAGTCTTTGGAGAAGCCACACCCATCCGTGAAACCTACAACACTCTGCTTTATGATTGCGTGCAGTTCCTAGAGGCCCACTCCTTGAAGCCATGGCCGGGAATGGAATCCAAAGTCGAGCGTCTATTTCGCTTCGAGTCGTTCATCCCACAACTGTTTAATGACATAGACAATCTAACCCAATCACGAGTTTACGTTGATGCTGCTGACGATGAGGGACTCACCGTCGCTGTGCAATCGGATGATACGCTTCAGAGGAGTAAATACAAACCAACCGATTCACCGACTTCCACCACATTTTTCCGGCAAATAATATTCTCAAAACTATATCCAAAGCTACCTCCAGTCATTTGGTTTGAGCTCATGCGAATGGCCAAAGATGATGGCGCTTTCGCCCGATCGACATCGACTCACTAGATGATTTTCCTATCCATCTGTGCAGTTACAACGTTATTTGGAACAATTGGAACATACCGATGCTAAAAAGCACATTGCCATGTGTTCACTTTGAAATTGCAGCTCGAGAATACTTCGTCGAAGAATTCACAGCCAACCTGTTAAACATGGTTTCAGTGTTTGATAAATTCGCCGATAAAACATCGTTTCCGGCTACCTTTACTTTGGCTCTGGCTTCCATTCGATATCTACTCCATCGGATCTCCCTGTCTTCTTTTGACATGAACTCCCAACGTACCTTCATAACAGTACTGCACCGCCTTGGGGGCCATACCGCAGATCGCTGCTCTTTCTGATCTCGTAGAACACGTCGTCATTCATTGCCCTGTTTTCAAACTTGAGCCTGAATGGACGTGTCCTCAAATGTCTCTGGTGGAAATGTATTCGACGATGGTCGGTGCTTCATCACTACATCCACCTGGATACTCTCCAAAGCACAATTTTTGGCCCGCTCTACGTTCACTGGTTGAATTTTATATCAATCAGTATGACGCATTGTACGAAGCTAATTGGTATTTGCATGCACCCTTCGACAACATTTGCGATATTTTAGGATTTGGTCTAAGGCATGGTGTGGGAACTGTCTACGACGTTTTCCTCGAAACGCGATGTCTAGATATTTTCGGAAGCCACTCCTTCCGTCCATCGCTAGTCCGTGTTATCAATGGATATGTTACTGGACTTGCAGCATCGCATGCATCGATCGATTCCCAGCGTCATTTGGATCATCTTCACGAGCCCGATCATCTCTTTTTGGCATGTTGCATCTTGGCTACCAACGGGTGGAACGCGTTCAGTGAAACTGCCAGTACCATAAGAGTGCCAAAAGCTCGACTATCGGGAGACATCTGTGGCGACATACGAGCACTGGCAAGTCTTCGACCGTCAGATCCGTCTTGGGATTCGTGCCGTCGGAAATTGCGAGATCTACTGCAAGATGATGGAGGGGAGTTTTTCGTCAAGCAGCAGAAATGGACGTTGCATGGGTTCGAGGTTCTTGAACCTGAGGCGATCGACGAAGCGAGGAGTAATATCCGTTTGGCCCTGGACGAGCTTGATGGGTTCTTTTCTGGTTCAATGAATACGAACGTTCCTTACTCGGTGAGTAGTTTTCCTACTCTTTCTAGAATCTAAAATAACCGGTGATCTAGATGTACCCACGTGAAGAGTCGATGGGGTGGCGCTTCTTGGGCCGTATATATCAATATCTTCGGTACCCTCCCCGTCGAGAAAAGGTCGAAGTGCAAGTGTAAACCTTTCGTCTCGTAGGATATCATCTGCATCCCTGCACTAAGAGCTAGACTGAACGATCTATGAGCGCACCTTCTTGGTACGTCCATAATTTTATTCTTGTACGAGATCCAAGGAGAGTCAGCCGCCGGTGCTGCGGTTTATTTGCTTAGGAGGAAACATATCACACCTATCATTCTTCGACGTTCAGTCGCTGCACACTACATTTCCTGGCTGTCTTTGAATGGAGCTCAGGAAAAAAGGCTATCCTGTTCGCTTGGCCGGCCTTAAAGCGCAAGCATGGATTTATTTCCATCGCCCGTACAACAGTTGACTCGTCCTCAGTTCAATTCTCCTCTATAATGAAAGTGCCCATACCGCACTGTACTAGCACACGGAATAGCGAAAACATCTTTCGTTGATACATCTTCGCTCCGTCTAGGTTTTGAATTCCAATGCCACTGAAAATTCGGCGCTCGATGGATCCACTGATGTTCATACACACATCTTGTATATGCTTGCGACGGGCCTTTGTAATATTGATGGACATGCCTTCTACTAGTAGTATATCGCGTGTCGTATGCCGAATTTCAGGAACCTGCAAGAAAGCGAGAAGGATCGGAGTATGGCATAGCCAAGGAGACTGGAGTGGCTAGTCAGCGAGAGGGGCGTGGACCCTGGTGAACTCTAGTGGATCTCGTTGATAGTCGACGCAGACATGAAAGAGAAAGTGAGAAATTATAAATAGGAAGTTGGAGCGTAAGAACGATTATGGGTTGTTGTCGTTTCAATTTTGAATGATGATTATATCTGCACTTCATAGAGAACAACTAACGAGCATGCTAGGACCGTTTCCTCTGCCATGTGTTTTATATCGAGGAGGGCTAAATACTATGGTGTAACGGATGATGTAGCTGACTCGCTGCTTTGTGGAGTTAGAATCCCCGATTTTAACTCGCAATATCTTGTATCTAGATTGGTTTTTCTTTTTTATTGGCTACCTATTTCATTTCTCTCTGCAACGAGACTCAAAACCGTTTATAATATCGACCAAGTGTGCCATGGCCAGTCAGCCGTGCCCACGCAGCCACCAGTCCATACGGATTGCATTGCCTCATTGCAACCACGAGTCCTTCTTTGATCCAACCTGTTATACTAACAACACATCATGGTAGATAGTATTACTCGGCAGTGTCCACACGACAACGACTAGCCCTTCAACGTATATGATCACCTGTACTAGGTGTGAGATGTATGCACAGAGGCACTTCGCTAACACGCTCGCTTGCCTAAGAAAAACAATTTTGTGCCATGGGGAGAGCCCGGTTCTGGCGTAACGGATGATGCTGCTGCTACTGCTCGGGGTTCAATTCCATGAGCGTAGAGTCGATAGAGAATGTAGCGACCTTTGTTTTGGTACTCATTACTCTGCAGCGAGTTGACCATTTCTCTATCGTCTCCGAGGAATCTATGAGTGTGCAGCAACGCCGACATCCTTCTGCGAGCGAAGTCGGGGGTTTGATCATCGGTGGTTTACTTCGTTCCATGTAGTAAAAGCAAAAACACCAATTAGGGGTCGGTGAGTGCAAAAGATGTTCATGACTTCTCTACAACCGGGACGGGGAATCGAACCCTATGCGTGGAAGCAACGTCCTTTTCACCAGACCAGCATCCGGATGAACAGCGCCAAGTGGCTGAAGGATAGTGCTTTTTGACAGCAGCCGGAAGTACCTCCGAGCCTCAGATAAACACGAGAATTGGCGCAGCATAAAGATGAAGCAGACGAGCAGATGTGACTTTCTGCGAAAGAAGGTCCCAGGTTTGTGCGCAGAAGAAAGTCGAGAGATGGGATTTGACACAAGAAACAGAAAAAAACATGCATTCTGATCGGGGGATCGAACCACACGAATGAGCGACATCATCTGTTAGGCCATCTCGGGATGGTTAGGACCTGCCTTGTGCGTTTTGACACGAATTTTACGAGGAGACGCGAGATCTGTACTGCGATGGGACTCGACAGCGAGTACGCGAAATGTTTGTCCGGAATGGGGGAATTGATCAGCAACATCATCTGTTGTGCCATAGAATCTCGGTGATTTAGGGCCTATACAACGGAAGAAATGCAAGACGTCCGGTGCCGAGAGGGGCGCACTCGTTTTTTTAAAAATTGGAACAGCATTTTACAGCAGCGTGGCTTAAAAAGTATGACCAGAGCTACGGAGGTATGCGAGTAGCGACTCGGAGATATAATCTGTGTGTTCTCCTGTGGACGCCAGAAAGATAAACAGAATGAATGAAGGAAAAATAATACTTACATCTACGTCGACAGCAATTATCGAATCCCGTGCCTCCCTTAGCGATGTCTAACCCGGAATTTAGGGCAAGACGGGGGCAAGACGAGGGCGAGAACGTGGGAAGAGAGAAGATGAAATCATTCCCACGGTACTCATACATTGTCCAACATTACCGGGACCTGGCCGCTTTCTGTAATAATCAACTGAGACCAGCGTCGAACACTGAAAGCACCATAAAGCTTGCTATGGGTTACTCGCGATGTTTGAACATCTACGAGTACATCTTTTCACCGAAAAGAAAAGATACACGGTCTCAGGTTGCCGCGCTACGCTCGAGGATCGCCCGCTATTGGTGACATCAAGACGACGTGTATCAAGGTGCGTTCATTCCTTTACAGTCGCTGCTGCTACTAAAAACGGCAACCATCGTCGTACTTAAGTTAAAGGAGGTTGCCCGCTTCTCAGTCGTCCGGGTCTTATGATACTGCCGTGTTTATCTTCGCCAGCTTCGTACAACTGGGAATCATTTGTCGAGACCGGCTGTGAGGGTCCAGGGAATGGGAGAAGATGTAGGAGAGCCTCGACATGCAAGTACTATGCAACCGTTGCGCACCTGCAAAATACCGCAGGCTCGTAGATTTGATGAGGTGCGCTGTATACAAACAGATTTGGGACCTACAGAGTTTGCGGGAGAATACACCGACGTAGCTCTGAATATTTCTACGGCTTGGAGTTGTAGGTCGTCGTTTGTTTGTTTGGATTCTGGAACATGGCGCACTACTTTCCCTTGCATTTCTTTTCACCGATGAGCTTGGGCTTAGTTCTACGTCTCCTTGATTGCTTTCCGTGGAGTACGATTGGAAGGCCTATCCCAGGAAGAGTTCGGTGAAAAAGTGGCAAATAGGTGTTGCCGCCCGTAGGATACACTGGCAGAGTCAATGGCACTTAAAGCCCGGCCGCGTTCCGATGACTGTGGGATTTCTTGGTACCAACAAAACACTGACTGCTTTGAAATATTAGGAAGATTCCCAATTACGTTGGACAAGATAGATTGTCGGTCACAACAAATGTATAGCCTGGTGGGTGAAAAATCTACTATACTCCTCCTTCTCACAGTTTATTCTTGGGTAGTTTAATATCAACATTCTCTCAACCCCGGCAGTATCACTTCCGCGATGTCCAGTGTAATATAACTATAATAATGAATTTGATGGAGAGCTGAGCGCTGATGAACGATGAAATCTTCGTAGTTGGATGGCCAACAGCTATTCAAATCAGTTGCCATATTGTAATGCTGATCGGCATTAGTCGTTTGTGATATTTCAAGTCTCTCACGCTGGCTGTTAAAACTATATGTACAGGTTCTTCAGTTCGGGACCAGCAAAACTACCCCAGAAACAAGATGCAACCTGTTGTCGCAGGGTATTCGAAAGAAAAACTGTGAGTTATGATCGTGAATTCGAGCAATATTAGGTACTGAATCACCGTATTTCCAGGTCCGGACCATTGGTTCATATTTTACTTCTCATAATTCGATCTCTAACACAGAACCCAGATCGTCGCCTGTTTCTTGAACTGGGGACTCTTCGGGACTCTTTCTGTGCAGTTTTGTGCGTCGCTCATTCTCTAGTAATGTTGTTTCTAACTCTTTACTAGATCTGTACTATCTAGCATTTCCGAAGGACAGGAAATTCACAAAATATCTCGTCTACGGCATCTATGCTGTCGAATTTGGTCAGACAATGCTCATCACCTATGATGCCTTTCTCGTGTTTGGTTATGGCTTCGGTGACATGAAAGTCCTCACGGGGATGCATTCTCATTGGCTCACCGTTCTTGTCACGAGCGCAGCTGGTATGTTCAGCGTCTTCCGTTCGTTTTCTACTACTCATCATCAGTACAGTTGCTTATGTTGGACAGGGCTTCTATGCGTACCGAATTTTTGTATTATCAAAGTCACGAACCGTCCCCGCATTCGTCATCTGTGTTCGTTGCGGTATCCTTTCCCTGTGGCAGTTTGACTCATCTATTTGCAGGTATCCTTGATCAGCTCTGTGGCAGCTATAATTACATGCGTCTACTCTTTCCAAGCAGGCGACATTACTAAACTCAATAGCCGGAAGACATCCATCTCTGTCGGGGTAAGTAACCAAATAGACATCCCGTGTTCCTCTGTTATTTCCACGTAGATTTGGTGCGGAGCCTCTGCCCTGTGTGATGTCATTATCGCTATCTACATGACTTACTACGTGAACTCTCTCTCTCTCTCTCAGTTATATCAATTAATGTTGATACTATTTTGTAGCTTATGCGCAGCAACACTGGCTTCCGTCGCACCCGAGTGCTGATCACGAAGTTGATTCGTCTTACTGTTGAAACGGGATCTGTGACAGGTGTTTACTTTCTGCATCCACCGTTGTTCCAAATATAACATGACATACATTTAGCTACTGTTGCCCTGCTCAACCTTATTCTCTTTTCTGTGTTCCCTCATCAGACTTTCTACGGGACACCTGCCCTCATCATGACCAAGCTGTATGCTAATACCGTTTATATGGTGCTGAATTCGCGAATTCGAATTATGGGCGGGCGGGATACTTATACGTCTTCAACCGACATGAGCTTCACGAGCACAATGGCAAGGGATATTACTTCCCAATCAATAGAAGGCGCACGACCTACTGATATGCAAGGACGGGCGCCAGTGGTCACAATAGCTAAGGAGGCATTCAGCGATGATTATGAGACGAGCCGCACTAACAAAGTCAGTAATGGTGATCCATGCGTTTTATTTAGAGCTCCCCCAGTCATATACCACCCGTACCGCACTTTCACCGCGTAACTAATGAAGTACTTACATCCTTTGAGCCGATACCATGTACCGGAACCCGCCCCGATTTATTTATCCTTGCTGTAGTAAACAGTGGTCCCTAGCCTCCGACGCATCCAAGACACGTCATTCAGTACTAGCCTGTTCAGCCGGTGCCGCGAGCGAGTTCTCTGTGGGCGCTGATGATACTGGGATGAAGTATGAGATAACACATACTGTATACTTCGATGCATCAGACGGAACTCTCCTAAGTAATTCGATGTTGAGAAGATTCGAGGCACAGAGGCGAAAAGATGGTGTTGGTGTTGGTGCCGTATTCTATATTAAGGAATATCAAGAGGTACTGACTTTAACTCAGAGGGTATATAGCAGAAAAATCTATGCCGTCCTGGGAGTGGGTGGCATTGTCCAAATCAAAGTGTCATTTTATGGGCATAGAAAATATGATTGATTCTGTCATTGACGCCGACTCGGACGAAAAATGTCGAGAATCCAATGATACGGACAGGGGAAACCTACTTGACATATACTCATCATATCATTTAGATGCGTCGATAAAGTCGTCTAAACAAAGATGATGATGATGCATTGATACATTCCAATTCCTGTCAGTGAATATGAATATCGACGTACCTGAGGTCTAATCTCTCGCAGGGAGACGGATGATACAGGAATATAGAGGGAGTGACGGCATAGGGTGGTTCGAGCTGGACAGGGAAGGCAGACGTGTAAAAGGCTCGTCGCTTCGTTTTGATACGACGGCAAAGGGTGAGCATTGATATTGAGGCGTGGGCCATCGCTCCTCGCGGACAACGCCTTCACTACAAAATGCTCTGTCCGAGAGTGCTAGGTCTCGGTGGTTGTCGGACGATGGAGCGGTACCGTGGGAACAATTCTAGTCCTCACTCTTACCATCACGATCTTCTTCATCTTGCCGCAATCACGTTAAGACATCGGGGGTGAAGAGAAAGGCGACGAGCATTCCCACGACCTCGGACCTTCGTCTGATACCACCGAGACCCCTCACTCTTGCTGCTGGCATGGGTCAGCCTCTCGTCGCAGAAGTCTTTGATACCGTCTACGCTCTTGAAAGCTTGATGGATGATGGATCACCTCAATGGCGACGATTTATCGTCAATATACCGTCAGACTGCAACTTTTGGGAGGAGTCAATGTGGAGTTTTGCGACCGTGGTTCGAGGTGGACTTGGATAGATCCAGTGGTAGAGGCCGTGCCGATGGTTGTCAAACAGAAGAATGTCCTAGGCTGGATGGAGACTTGGCTGTGAGTACCTCGTTGATCTCCACGCTATACTGACGCTACAAAGACCTTGACCGACGATATCTGCTACCACTGATTCATGATAACTGCGTCCCTTACTTCCTCAAGCGAACAACTACAGTATTCGACGATCGATAAATATTCGTGGGGTTGTCTCACCGACAGCGAGGATTTATGCCTCCTGGTTCCTCGCCGACGACGTGGCCCTAGATTTGAATTCGGACGGCATTCGCGCAATGTTTGCAAGGCCTTGATGCTGTCAGGTATCCTGCGTGAGCCGCTGCGGTTCGGGCTGGTCTGGCTGATTTGGAAGGAGCCAATACTGAATCCTTGAGCGTACCCGGAGCATTGATTGGGGAAATTGGCCGTCAGTACCTCACCGTCCACCTCTGCAGTATCCTGACGATCTATTACCAGTGCTTACACTCTACTTTATTGATCTCCTGGACTTCCTTCACAAAGATCTCCGTATCCTCAAATCCAATCTACCGCGGGTCCATCAGATTCACCGAAGGATCTGGTCTACGTATTGGGCGGCTTCATTGTGTCCGACTGTTTAGTGTTCGACTGTTTCCATAACCAACGCCAGGAAACGTGGTATATGTCGGAGGAGGTCCACCTCGTCGCCGTCCTGTCCTTTCATCGTGCACATCCTTTGAAAAATTGTGCTTGCTTTGACTATCGAGAGAACAACGCATCATCGTCCTGCTATTTTGGGAGAAGCGAGCATACTCGATGCGGTTGGAAGTAGATTTAGTCGATTTGGAAGAAGTTGGGCTAGGGGATCAGGCTCAGAAGGAACAGGTGTACCAAGCAAACGTTGTCAGAGAGTACTGGCGGAAGTGCTACAGGCGCTGGTTGGGGTCCTACGGTAACAACGGAAAACTGGTCGTAAGCACGCCGTCATCCACCTCCGTGCTATACTAACGATCTACCATCAGTATCGATTAGCCTACACCCATGGCTCAGAGCTCTGTGCTTTTCGTCGAGGACCTCGTTATTCTCGAAGCTAATTCACCGCGGCCTTACTGGCTCGAGATTGCATCAAAACCATGAAGAGAAGCCAACGGAAGTGGAGACTGGCAAGGAAAACGTCAATTTGGATGGGGTCGAGCCAGTGTTGAGCCCGGGAATACAGGAGGAAGCCGGCGTCAAGGGTGATAGAGGTGCAGAGAAGTCCAGGCGAGATCCTGGTTCAAAGACAGGTATCATCGCTCTTGCTTCGGTTCCCGTGATTACACCGATGGTTAATGAAGGCTATCTATAGGTAATGACTCGGACAACTACGAGGCCAAGTACCCCGAAGATAAAATCTACGAAGAAATAGCCGCGCCGAATGCGAGAGTATGGAAGACATTCGTGGACGAGAGTACGAATTACGATGTCAGGATGGTTGGGGAATCGAGGGAAAGTGTCGACCTGCTCCTTGTTTTTGTAAGCATCCAACTCTTGTCACCATTTTTTATCGCTAATGACCTTTCAGGCTGGTCTTTTCTCTGTGGTGGTGACACCGCACAGACATCCCAGAGTTTGCAGGCGGATTATGCTCAGGTACCAGCGTCCCTGCTCTTCGAAATGGTCCTCATTCAGCGCGCCATCGCAAACGGTTCCCCTCTTGACAACGTTCCAGTGTACTCTCTCAATCCATATACCGAGTTCACTCCCGCGACTACGGACATTTCGGTGAACGAGTTATGGTTCACGAGCCTCTCCCTTAGTCTGGCCACCGCCCTGGTCTCCGTGCTCGTGAAGCCGTGGCTCCACCATTATCTCGCTTTTCCATCAGGACCGCCTCGAGAGCGAATCCATGTTCGACAATATCGTTACGGGGGATTTCAGAAGTGGCACGTCCTCGTCATTGTTGGGACTCCTCCCCGTTCTAATGCACATCACGCTTGGGATCTTCTTCGTCGGATTGACCATTTTCCTTGTGCGACTCAGTACATGGGATTGTGATCGAGTCCTTCGACGGCTTACCGCTGTCAGCAAGGGCTGCAGTGAAGAAAGTCTTTGGAGCAGCGACGCACATCCGTGACGCGCACAAGACTCTGCCTGACGGTTCTACGCAGTACCTAGGGGGGTGGCTCCTTAAAGCCATGACCGGGAATAGAATCCAAATTCGAGCGTCTACTTCGCTTCGAGTTGTTCATCCCACACATGTATTCTGACTATATTAACGATATCCTATTACGAGATTACGTTGATGCTGCCGACGACGAGGGACTCACCTGAAGCTATGATTTTGGCCGCACTGCCAGGATCTAACGTTCCATGCTCTGGCTTGACTCTGACTCGGAGTCGACAACCACTGACAATCATTCAAGCGTGGTACGGCCACTCTGATGACTTCGAGTCGACTCACCGGACTCGTCGGAATTCGCCTTACTTCTCAGTGAGGTCTAGCAAATTTGGTACTGATGCCTATGATAATTGTCCCTATCTATTCGAGTTTACAGATAGCCATACAATTACGTTGCTGCGGGGTAGTCTCCGGTAGATTGTGATGGCAACCCATGCCTATGGTTGGCTACGATAACCGGCCGGAATCTATTACAGGAAAAAATGATTTTCCTGATGGGTCACGGTTCATCGATCATGAGCATTAGCCCACGGCCCCACACACCTTGATGTTCCCAGTGCTTCTGATGCCGCTTTTGATTCACCCGTTGGACGAAAAGGAAATAAATGTCGAACGCAAGAATTGTAGTATGGTCAGTGAAAATCATTCTCAGACTTTATTTTGGGGATAGCTCTAATATTAGCTTGATATCAGCGCGCCGGTATGATCTTTTCCACTAACTTTGGAGAATTGAAAACACCGGATGTCCTTAAACTGCCTTTCTTCTCGTCTTCTGTGATGTAATAGTACGGGTCCACTTTTTGGTACCTGTTTGCCGTCTCAACTTGACTCCCACGATGGTTGTCAATGATATATATACGGTCTGAGAGCTCTTTCACTTCAGAACTTGTAAAACAACCCCGGACATAGCATGCCGCCCGTCCGCGCAGGTTATCCTATAGAACGGGTGTAAGTCATAATCTCCAAACTGAGGGTTGTGTACTGAATTTTCTCATCTCAGGTCTGGACCGATGGTTTGTCAAATCGTGCATTTCGTCTACGCAGTCACTAACATGGCCATTCAGATTGTCGGCTATCTCTTGCACTGGGGACTCTTCGGGACACTGTCTGTACAGCTTTGTGCGTTGCTCATTCTCTATTGATGTTTTTTCTAATACATTTGTGCCTTTAGATCTGTATTATCTAGCGTTTCCGAAGGACAGACAATTCGTAAAGAGTGTCGTCTATGGGATCTATATTGTTGAATTGGTTCAGACAATACTTGTTGCCCACGATGCTTTCGCAGTGTTCGGATACGGCTTCGGTGATTTGGAAGCAATCACAAAGATGCATTTTAATTGGCTCATTCTTCCCGTTATGATCGCTATCGGTGCGTGCAGCATCTTCTAGTCGTTTCCTGCAATTCATCACGAGTACAGCCGCTTTTGTCGGGCAAACCTTCTATGCTTACCGAATATACATATTGTCAGGGTCACGAATCGTACCGGCAGTCGTCTTCTGTGTTCGTCGTGGTGCTCTTTATCCATGATAGTCTAGCTCATCCATCGGCAGCTGTCTTTTACCAGCGCTGTAGCATCTATAATCACAGGCGTCGACTATTTCCAAGCAGGTGATCTCCTTAAACTCAATCAGCGGATGACGTCCATCTCCGGCGGGGTAATTGGCGAATTAGATATCCCGAGTTCATAGTGCTGATTCAGCCTTAGATTTTGTGTGGTGGCTCTGCCTTGTGTGATATTGTCATCGCTGTCTGCATGACTTACTATGTAAACTCCTTCTGTCTTTCTGTCGTCTTTCATTGACGTTCATGCATTGTAGCTTACTCGCAGCAAAACTGGTTTCCGTCGCACCCAAATTCTGGTCACAAAGATAACTCGTCTCACTATTGAGACGGGATCTGTGACAGGTACTGATTAACTCCTGCATTTGCCGTTGTTACATGCTGAACATTGCCTAATTCCAGCTATTGCTAATCTTGTTGCCATTATCCTGTTTCTTGCGTTCCCTCGTCAGACCTTCTATATGACTCCATCCTTGGTCATATCCAAGCTCTATGCCAATTCTATGTACATGGTGCTGAATTCGCGAATCCAGATTATGGGTGGACGTGATACCTATAGGTCTTGTACTGATCTGGAGATCACGACCACTATGATAAGAGATATAATCACTTCTCATCCAGCGCAGGGCACACAGCGGACGCCGGTAGTCGCGATAGCTGAAGAGGCATTTAGCAGCGACGATGTAATGGGTCGAATAATTGTCAGTCATGTTTCGGATCCGTGTCCTTTCGTGGAGCTGATTTTCTACCAAGGATAAACCACAGGAAGGCGGTATGCATAACTGCTAGAGTGGAAATTTTTGAAGGCACTCTCGCTCTGCTACTAGATATATTCTGGTTCTTATACACATCGATACTAATTCATATCTTACGTCTGTATGAGCTAATGTGTTCCGCTCCCTTTCCATATAGTATGTCCACCAGTACACACTGGCGGTGGTTACGTATATGCTGGAAAGTTGATTCACGCTTATGGTTCCTAGTTCATACAACCGCTCAGTAACGTTCACGCCTAACATGCTGGTGGTCTTCGTGCCGTGTGCATACAAGGAAGGGTAGTTCTATGCAATCATGCTTCGTTTTTCATAGAGGTTTGAAGAAGCTGGAAGCAAAGGAGGAAGTTATTGCGAATTAGTGAGTTGATGAGGATCGGTAGGGTTGCATGTGGTATGCTAGTATACTAGATGTAGACAGTCAGTACGGCGTAGAAGTGGGCAACCAGCTACTTACAGTCAAGTCTTCATCCAGCCTAGGAATTCGTTCTCCAACCGGTACCTCTGTCGGTGCTTTTTGACATTGACAACACTCGGTAACCAGATTTTAACGTTCCTTTGAGAAACCGTCAACCCGACATCACGAGGGTAGGGCAGCGGCCAATGGATGTTAGATACGAGGTCCGTTGGTCCGTTTTGGAACGACGCCAGGGCGCCCGACAGGCCATAATAAGCTCAGCGAGGTTAGGTATCGGTGGTATCGGACAAAGGTCCAGCATCGTGGGAATAATCCCGCCTTACCCTCTTACCACGACGTCACCTTCATCTAGTCGCTGCAAACCCTAGTACCACGTCGAAATAATGCTGGATTCACTGACCATGTACTAAACACGGTTCTATGCGAATGACGCGTGTCACTCGTTCAGTAATCTTTCGCTTTTGTCGACTTTGGAATCTGGATTTCGTCAACAAAGCGCGCGCCCTCGGTAAATGTGTCGCGTTGTTTGTCATTCTTGTCTGACTGTAGTCGTGGGCGACGAGGAGGAAGAAATTTTCCTCGATGACCTCACCTGGGGTTCCTTACCAGCGTATACACAGACATAGAATAAAGGGATGAAGGGATAATTTATACGTCTGATTCCTGTCAGTGAGCCTTGTTTTCTTTCGTTTCTCTGCTTTTTCATTGACTTTCCCGTAAGCCAGTTCTTTTCTCTCAGCTCCAACTTCAGGGTGACGAGCCAGCTCCACCTCCTGCTTCACGCGAGTGCTGGTCCGCCTCGGTCACCTCGGGCAATTCCTGTGTTACGGCCTTCGATGCTCTGTTGACACTTGACCACGCTGGCCTTACTATAATAAGTGGTATCACCTCTCATTCAATCCACGGCACGCAGCGACCAGACGGGATGCAAGGACAGTTGACAGTGCTCACGATAACTAAAGAGGTATTCAGCGAGATCATGAAATGAGCGGAATGAGTGTTAGTCATGTCGATTCACGGGCTTTACTCGAGCTATTTTCCTCCAAGGAGAAGTCACACGGTGGCGGACATACGGACCTCCTCGCGTAACTGTTCTTTGAGCTCACTCCACGCTACTATTTATGACCTTGTCATACATACGGATGCCAACCCGAGTTTTACGCCTTTATGTGTTCCGCCCCCTTCATGCTGTTTTGTCGCCAAAATCTTTGGTTTCACGCCGACTCGAAGCTGGTAAATCTGACACGCCTAACGATGAATGGCTCTTCGCTGTGCTTCTCCCCGCATCGTGTGCCGTGTAAATCGGACTCGAGGGGCCGAAGAATTCTATTGTGGCCCAAGGGACACGAGAGTGACGGGAAGAGATGATACCATAAGGTGAGTAAAGAATAATCGGAATCAGACCTGGGGGATCGAACCCCACCCGCAAAGCAGTGACATCAACTGCTATGCCATATCCGGTCCTTGTGGAGAAAATCGCTCATCTAAAGAGTCTATCATTTCTCTCGCACAGTGAACGCGCCATGAACAAGGCCCTCTGAGCGTCTTTCCAAAAATTTCGACTCGAGAGCGAGAGCTGCTCACCCCACATATTCAAATGAAAGTCTCATGGTGGTCTGTCCGACCCGGTCCCTGAAAATTATGTAGGACCCTGGCGACGGCCCTGCGAATCATAGAGATTGTTCTCGCCATTCGAGCGTGCTAACCATTTAGACATAGAGAATGCCTCGAGATATTGTTTCAATCTGAGCTGGATCATCGAACGCGACCAATGTTGTATATATGAATCAATAACTAATGGCGATACAACCCGGCTTAAAAACGGGTGCAAATCTAGCTTTCCTTTTTCTCTTCTACGGCCAGCCGTCTATTCATCAACGTTGACATCCATTCCAAGCTTGATACAATTACGACTTACATTTTCAAGAGAAACAGCCTAAAATCCTCCGGGATACGTTGCACGCCGATGACGAAGCGTATACAGTTCATGCATCCGTTCGGCCTCTTGAATACACTGAGCATCATTGGAGAATGCCCTGTATTTAGCTTCTGCGAAAACTTCCACCGAATCTATGTCCCCGAAGCCAGCCATCCCATATCGCGATGACAGTTCCATCTCCAAAGCTTCTAGCTCTTCTATTTTCTTGCGTATTGACTCCTTTTCAGCTGGGCTTTTATCACCCTATTTTTGATTAAGCACATTGATCTCAGTGATTCCAAATACTAACATACCGGGCATACGCCCCCTGTAGTAAGCGATCGAAGCGAAGGGTTGTTCGTAGTCCATCTATGGCTGATACCCAATATGAGAACCACGAGTCTACGGAAGTTTTCCATCGTTATATATGGCCCGAGTCGCTGGATGTCGGAGGTTCGGCTGTACATTGCGACGATGAATCGCAGGATGATGTATTTCGTTATAGACATTAGCGTTTCGTTTTTGATAGAGAAGATGTCGAGGGGCGAGTAATTCAAGAGGTCTTTGGTATATCCAACAATGTGCGTGTCGTAGTTTAAGAAGGAAGTAAGCTAGTGGAAGATATGCGAGCGCCTGTAGTTTCATCGTACACGCGTGTTTTGCGCGTCCTGCACAGCTGGATCTCATGCAGCACACAGTCCAGACATGTTCATGTCGTTCATGGTACACAGCGCGAGCATGCAGTTCTGATATCTCTGCTAATCGTAGCTATGAAAAGATAAGGATAGCTTAGAGCAACGAGGCTGTACAGTGTATCGGACCTCGGTTGCATGGCAAGTAGGGAAAAAACGGTGTGTCTGCAAGCTGGATGCGTGGCCTATTTTGCAATGTCCAGAGCGTTAATACCACGAGAAAGCAGTACGGAAAACATTGTAGTTGAGATGCACCACTATGGAGGTCGTTCATCAAGCTGTCGGGCGCCGCATGTTGGATCCACGTACTGCGGCAATCGCGGAGTCGCTGATGTCATTTCGGACCGAGTGCCCGCTTTGACTTCGGCTAAGTTCAGTTTTTCCCATTATTTCTTGTCATTTCCGCCGCTGACCTGGGGCCTGCCATGCTCAAACTAAAAGACTCAGGTAGAATTCAACCCTACCATGGATAATATATAAAATTGACGAATGCATTGGTCCATGGTCACGATTGAATGAGGCAAAGTCAGGGCAAAGTGAGTTGGAAAAAAAACTGTTAGCAACCTGATATGGAAACTCAGAAGGGAAAATTTAGGTCTACATGCCGGGATATAGTTTTGTGAAGGACAGTCGGAAGATAAAGTGACTAAATTTGACCAAGAACCACAAACAGCCGCACTCCCAGCTGTAAGTGACCGTGATGCGACGTGTGCAATACAGTGTATCAAGAGAGAAAAAGGTCAGATCGCTGATTTTTCCAGAATATTGAATCCCTTCGACTGATGTGAATAGTTCCAAATTCATAAGTCTTGCAAAGTGGGGAATTTGGTTTGTAACTCCATTTGCTCAAAATGATGGCTTGTCCCGTGAGGCACCGCCCACATACCTGAATTCATATATTCACGTAACCCCCCAGGAGCCTCATGAGTCAAGCGGTATCTGTGCAGCGTAACAGATCGTTAACAACATTGAGGAGGTACGTACTACGTTTCTCACCCATTCACTGTGATAATCCAAAATATCCACATTCCACACATTACCCTCGTTAATCTGAGCAACATTTTAGTGAACCTCAGGCCGTATGTCGCAAACAGCTCGAAGTTGAGTACATCCAAAGATCATTATATCAATCTCAGTTTAGGGATAGAGGTTCGTCATTCTCTCATAATTTATGAGGCGATAAATACAGACATTCTCACACCTAATCTTGATTCTGAATGGGCGCAAATCAGGTCGTGATGGAGCTCTTTGTTCACTTGAACCAAAATTAATTGTTTTTCCAGGTGCTTGCGACAAGGATACCCTGACGCTCGTTAGCTCAGATATATTACCAGGATGAATTGAGATGAAGGCTGGGGTTAGCAGGAGTTAGCGCTGGACCACGACACTGACTATGTTCCTAGCACTTCCAAATTTGGAGAAATGGGTGGGTTTTGTGAAGATAAAACTGTTGAATGCAGGAAATGTGAGGAAAACCTCAGGGAAAGCCCTCTACACAAAATCACCTCCTCTATCACTGACAAGACGCTGCCTGTACGTGTACTAACATCAGCTGAGCTGGACTTTTCGGACACTACAGTACTGACTAGAAGCTGTAGGAACTACATGACATTGACAGCAGTATATTTTGGGCTGTCATCATCGGCATCGACGATTACAAGACCTCTCCGCTACGTTGTTGCATATCGGATGTTTTCATCAACCTCAATGATTCGAAAGGTTAAACATACTCGGGCCGGGAATACACCACCTTTAGCGAACGGTCGAAGTGAATGACTGTTCGTCCCTGCAGGACCGAAACCGGATACAGGAATCTACAAGTCCGGGAAAGGTATCTATCGGAGATGGTCCCAGGACGTCTGTGGTTCGGGTGTATTATATTGCGATGGAAGAGAGGAGAATGCATTGCATGTGAGTTTTGCATGCCATCTGCGTCTCATGTAGTACATGCTCCAGACACGTTCAAGTCATCTATGGTACAGCGCGACCATCCAGTTCTAATCAGTTAATATCTGCACAGATATTAATCGATAATCATCGAAGCTAAGAAGAAGTCCAAGACAACCAAATGCAAGAAGGGGGGTATCCTTCAGAAATCTGGATGCGCGGCCTGTTACTCGATGCCGGGGAATCAATACCATGAGCGCGTAGCATGCAAAGCGCGATAATGGATGCGGAGCCCCATGGAGGTTGCCAGGCTAGTACCAGAGCCGCTCGAGTCTGTAACACCTTTTCGGGCCGAGTTCTCCGCAGTTCTACCGTCCATATAAGCTGTGCCAAGTTCAGCTTTTCTTTTCCGGTCGTTTGCACCGCTCGATAGTAACCTGCGGGATGCTCTGGTCAACCGTCAGACTGAACACCTCAGTTAGAATCTAACCCCTACCATATATGATATCCATAATTGACAAATTCACCGCAGAATCTTACGTTAGAATCCGAGGAAACAGAATGCAAAAAGTGAGTGCGATCAAATCTCTTAGAAACGCGACAGGAGAACTCAGAAAAGAGAATGCAGGTCTTTGGACCATCAAGCAAGGGAATTCGACAAATAACCAGGCAGTGGCTGCCACGCATGCAAGACGGTGTGTAAAAGGAGATCGCAGATAATGGTCAGTACGATATCAGACCATCGATTTTATCATAATGAGTGCGTAATTCTCTAATCGTTGTCCTCATTTCTGTTTCATGAGGCGATAACTACGGACATTCTCACGCCTGGTCTTGATCCTGAATTTATGGTGATAACTATTCTGTTGCATGGTCCCGTAATTGCGAAATTCATCAGTGACGTCCCTTCACCTCCGTGGTACTTTTAACCCGCACTATATTCCGTGATAAGTGTGTAGGGACACTTCTAGCTCTCACTTTCCGATGGTCCCTGTAAATACTTAATTCTCATGTTATTCCGATACTATGGTATTCATCAAAGCCATCTGCATCGGCTAACCCCTTCTACACCTTCCAAATATTCCCCGTTGATACAAAGGGCGCTTAACAGTTAATAGATCAGGGTCATGAAGGCCCCATAGAAACATAACGCCGGGTGCAAATCAAGGCCGTGATGGAGCTTTCTTTGTTCAATTGAACTTGGTCGGAGGTACCATTTGCTAGGACCCGAATATGTGGCTGACACTCGCTGATTCAGATATATTACCAGGATGAATGGAATCAAATGCCGGGATTAGCGGTGGTCAGCGCTTAGCCATGACACTGTTATTCTCCCATCACTCCAAATTTTTGGAAATCGGGTGCGTTCCGTCAAGATAAAAAACATCGAATGCAGGAGTTATGAGGAACAACTCTGGGAAAGCTCTCCACACAATGTCCTCCCCTGTCACTGAAGAGACGAAGCCTGTACGTGTACTTTGAACATCGGTTAAGCTCGATCGCTCGAATACTGCAATATTGACTGGAGACATTAGGCACCACACAGCATTGACGGCCATAAAGTTTGGGCTGTTATCATCGGCATCGACGATTACAAGATGTCTCCGCTACGTGCTTGCGTATCGGATGCGGAGATGGTGGTCAAGTATCTGAGCGATGATCTACGTGTACCAGGAAACCACATACAACTCCTTCTCAGTGCAGATATCAAGGGATGCACAGTGTCTGAAAATAAACCAGTCAGTCCTTGTTGTGACTTTGCAGTCAAATTAACTGATGAAGGAACATTCAAGCCCACCCGTGCCAATATTGTCAACGCAATTCTCGGTCTATCTACTAATCCCGGCATACAACGTGGCGATAATATCATCATTTACTTCGCCGGACATGGCACGACATACAAATGTGATGACTATTATGGCGACAGGGATGGGACTGCTGCTATGTTAGGGAACATCGAGGCTTTGTGTCCCATGGACCGCGGTCCCCAACATAGCACCGTTACAAAAACAGCTGACACCAACGATGACGAAAGCTCAGTCACCAGCGACCCTCACGCCGTCCCTGACATCAGCGACCGGGAAATCAATACTATTCTCACTGAGATAGCCCGTAACAAGGGGAATCACATCACCTTCATCGTCGACTGCTGCCACTCAGCTGGTATCACCAGAGGACTAATGACCCAGGAAGGAGTCCGTTCTATCACGCCGCTGCCATCCAGTTCAATCGCAGATATGTTTAGTGCTGCAGATGAGAACTTGAAAGTTCTTGATAAATATCAATCAATATCGAAGGCAGATTGGAGGGCCGATATGGACTCACACGTAGTCTTGGCAGCATGTAAAGAATTCGAGCTGGCAAAAGAGGTAGAGGGGGACAGCCTCGTCAATGGTGTTTTTACTCGGGCACTTATATTTGCTTTTAAGTCGGCTGACTTGAATGACAAGTCAATGACTTATCACAAGCTCATTAAGGACCTGCCTTTCGCTAAGGATTCTACTCAGCATCCAGTTATTGCTGGGAAACACATGTACTCGCGACTTTGGTTCCAGGTACAGCGGCGCCTCCTGTCCACGTAGCAAGGCTAACCACTTATGTTCAGGATTGTGACAGTAGCAATATCGAGGCATCATCAAATCCGCTCCAGGAACCCGCACCAGACGGAGCGTTGAGGGACTGTCGTTTCCCAAGATTATTCCAGTTCTTTTATCGCTTTATTGAGCTTTTCCATTCCTAATGGAGAGGCGAACTTGAAGTACGCCTCAGTTTATCTAGTACAATAGCCACCATGCATTTCCTGCATCTCAAAAAAAACCATCAGTATGGCAAGAACAATGGATCAGGACATACGTGAGATGACGGTAGGCAATCAGGTACCGAAGCATGATTGAGCGTGATCGGCGGATCAGCGTCGCGCCTTAGTTGCTCTAATTAAGAAATGGCAGGATGAATAAATGGTTTTGGATTGAAACTGGTCTTTCCATGCACTGTACAGAGTGTGTAAGCGCCTGCAGGATGGCCAGATCTGAACTGTGTCTGCTATTGCTAAATTTCGGTGTATCTGGCTGTTCACAAGATAACAGCGCTCAAATTGTGGGATCCCGAAAGAATGCGAATGTTGACGATCCAATGGCACGATTGTGCAGAGAGGTGTGTGTGGTTGTACTCGAAGCGGTGGAGCAATGCCTGTCTTGTTTCGAAGGAGAGGATATTACCGGCATGCAGAGAAGTTTTACCGGCGTACACCAGATTCCAATTGTTGGTTTCTTCCAGTGCACTGTTGTGGAAAAGGAGAATCTCGCAGAAATTATGTATCGCCTCAATGAGCTCGAAGCTCAGTCAGCAAACAAATGATTATGGCATGTCTGGAGGTATAGATTCAGTACAAGTTTCGGCGACACTAAACCTAGGGCATTTACCTAAAGTGCCGCCAGTTCTCTCTCGGCTGTCAAAGACTTCCTACATGCTCTTCACGCCATGGGTGATGTCGGAGGCAGGGGAGTTGCTGGAGAACTGAAAGTAGCCTAGTAGCGGTGGCTATCTCGTTACACCGTAGCTACTATCTTGATACCCTCAGGGCTGTGTTAGATCACAGTTCCACTCCTGCCAATCGATCTGGAGTAATTCGGCATGTTCATGTAGCCCGCGTCCATTTTCTCCCGAAATTGACTCACTACAGATCTCCGAAGTCGACAATCGGGGCTAAATATGCCTGGTCTGGGACCGCATATCCATGCGGATTCACTGATCCTGAATACAGCATCCAAGAAACGTGAGTCCTTTGCGATGGATGGACATCTTCATCGTGTAGCACTGGATACACAGGATTTATCAGTGTGAACAGCCTGTTGACAAAGCTGTAGGTTGCCGTCCGCCGGGAAAGATGATCGCCCTGAATTTATGCAAACTAAAACAGCATCAGAAATGAATACTCCATCAACGAAGAATAAAATGTTTACGATAGAGAGCGTCAAACGATGACAGAGAAAAGTTCCGGAATAAATCCGGAACAAGAAGTCCTTCATAGTATGTCGATGCTTCATAGGACGGCGAACGGTGCCGTCCCTATGCGCCCACGTCGTCTGCATGGCGATCAAACAAATTTTGTGAAGAAACATTTAAGCATCAGGAACATGTACCTGTGGTCATCGCATTGGGGTGGTGATAATACTACGGTCACGGCCTTGTCCCTTCCAAGGTAAGACTGCATGCATGCATGCCATGGCTGACGGATCTGAAGCCAAACGGAGTGAGAACTAAGCAAGAGGAACCAAGATGCGAAGTATCGGGGGGTTCAGTATCCCGCCTGTGAAGGGCAACTTCCCGAAAGACGAGACAGTCAGGAAGGATGACCAGGTGTCACCGCGTGAAGACCTTTCAGCTTATACCCTCCTGCACGAAAGCTCAAGTTCGCGTCGAGCTCACGATCCCGCTCTTCTAGCCATTAAAATCAGACGCATGTATACCCTTCTACCCAAAGATACCAGATCAGATCAACGAGGCAAGTGATTACGGCCAACTTACGGGAGATACGCCCATTCTCAAAATAGCTACCCACTCATGTAATAGGTCGGAATATCACACGTAGATCAGAGCGTAAATGTACTGCTATTGTCACAGTGATATTGGAGTCGGCATGCATGTCCTCGTTTCTGGTCTTCGCGAAGTGAACATGGGAATTTTGACAAGTTCAACGTCATATAGAACGAGAAGTTGGAAGTGTTTCCCATACACATGCCAGTGTCGCCTTTGAAAGAAGCACCCATAGGAATGAACGTTTGAACACGTCGGAGCTGTCTGACCCGTCATTTTTGGTGGATGTATCGAACTGGCTTGAATGAATACGAAATGCCACGGCCTTGCTTCGTCAACATTTCCGACGAACGTGACAGACCTCATTGCCCTCTCTATGCAGACAAGATGCTGATGACCTTCGTTCCAGATGAATACGAGGAAGGGCTGTTCGTTATACTCCTGCTCTAGAAACTTGAAGCTTGAAGACGCGAAAAATGAAGTTAGTCTGGATTGGTGAATGATGGTGGCTGAGGATCAAGCTGCATGTGGTACAGGTTGTGGAATTAGTACCGGATGTGGAGGTGGACGACAAGGTAAAAAAATCAAGTCTTCAGGGTAGAGTCTCGTTCTCCAACCAGTAATTCTGTTAGTGATTTTTGGCATTGACAACCTCGCCTGTTGTGACGGCGGTGGGCGGGCAGCGGTTAATGGGCATCGGAGCTGGGACCGGTAGATGCTTTTGGAACGATGTCACTGCCACAAGCTCGACGGTGGTATCGGACGAAGGTCCGCTATCGTGGGAATAATCCCGCCTTACTCTCTTACTACGATGTCACTCCCACCTCGCCACAAGATCACGTTGACATACTGCTAAATTCACTAAGTATGCCCAAAACACCGGTTGTCTGCGAATGACGCGTGTCATTTTTTTCGTTAATCTCTCGATTTGGCCAACAAAGCAGGCCCTCTCTAGTCTGTCTTTGTGAGTCATCTTTTCTTTCGTTTCTCTGCTTTGAACTGACTTTCTCTCCAGGCAGCTCTTTTCTCCCCCATTGTGTCCAAAATCTTCCGACCTCTTGCCCTTCCATCACAATTTTCCGCTTGCAACGCGATTTCACTTCGACACCATGACTTCGGGACGAGCCAACGCGCCACTCCTCCAATCCTGGACCTGGACCTACTCGTCGGTAGTGCTCACACGAAAGTGATACCCTCGCCATCTCATGTCACCGTTCTCTGCCCATGTAACATCGCCGACGTCCTGGTCGCGGATATCCATCTCTCGCAGAATCCACTGGATATGCAGACGTGGGATCTTGATAGAAGGACGAGATCTAAGACGGGGGATGTTCACTGATCTCAGGCAGAAGGGAAATTCGATACATTCTTGACGAAGCGAACAGGCATAGAACATCGCCTGATCCTGGCATACTAGAAGAGAAAAATCGACTGCATCGTCACTGAAAAGGCCTTATCGGAGTACTCAGTGATATATACTCAGAGTTCACTCAATACGTCCAAAACTAGGACATGCGCGACTGGAGAGGAAGTGGCAGCCAGAAAGGTGCGCACTATGCGATATCTGCCGATGCAACGGCATGGAGGGATGATTGCTTAAGAATTTTGGATAGTAATGTGTGGCTACGTGACTGTTCGGAGACACGGATGGCAGAGCTGGAGCGCATGAAGCGCGCGATGTCATGAATGATGTCTTCGGGGATGACCATCTCTGTGTCCGCAAGCTTAGCACGAGTAAAGACAGGGTGAAAGATTTCGATAGGTGGTGCTATCGTTTGCTGGTTTGCGACTGCGTTGTAGCGCCCATCGAAAATGGCGAGGCTTTTACCTTGATGTGCGTTATAAGCCTCAGGTTGGGCGCTCGCTGACGGAAAATTTCCCTTAATGATATTGGCGAGTAAAAGGTGGATTAACACACTTTTGGCGAGCGTTCCTACGAAATCAATCTCTCCCTCTGGCGATATATGGCGGGCTCGCGCAGCCGGGGGTGGCGGAATCTCGATGACTACGTGAGTCTTTTTGACTTGAACACCCGAGTGACTGATATCAATAATAGATTTGACGGTTTGGTCGACCTAGGCAGGTTTGGCGATGCCACTGAGCTTGCGATCTACCAGTCGTGCCTTCAAATCTTCTGGCACTGAAGGCCCTAAAAGAAGGAACTCATTTGGCTGTGAAAGGGAGGTTATTAAGCAGAGTACAACAACAAGAAAGAGTCGTACGAGCCAGATAACAGCGTGCAACGGTGGTACAGGATACTCGGTTGCGATCTGCGTGATGAGGTCTAACATGTCCTTGTCATCGTTAATGTCAGGATATGGCCATTCTGTATGGTCATTCTATAGACTGTCCACTCCATCGGCATTGCGCGTCGCTGGTGGCTGCAGAAGTTGTGGGCTCACGTGGAGTTGTTTGGCCATTCGCTGACCGGGAACACAGGCCAACTCATCTTGGATCTTGACCATTACCACTAGCCGACGGTCACTGGCAGCCCTCGCTCGGAACTGGCTGTGTTCATCGCTCAGATACAAGGTTCGAATATTTTGGCGATGGTGGAAACGCGTATAGTGCTTATGTATGCCTGTTTGCGTATGCAGCAGGGGGATACGCTCGATGGTGTTAGTGTGCTGACGTAGTGATAGAAAGAGGTGTTCAGTGGTGTCTTGGTAGTATCGGACGAAAGGGTGTTACCGTGGGAACAATCCCAGTCTTCTCTAACCACGATGTCTTAACGTGTCAGCGAGAAGCTGTGGACCGCATGTTTGACTGGACCACATGTCTGACCAACATCGACTCGACGAAGTATTCAGCGGACGCTCTTCTGAAGGCATCTCCAATGTACAAGACTGCCCGGAAGGATCGTCGCAGTACAGGCCTAATGCTGGTTTAAAGACAGGTATCATTGCTCTTACTTCGGTGCTCTGCGATTATAATGATGCCTAATGAAGACTGTCTATAGGCAATGACCCGTACAACTACGAGGAGGACAAGTACCCCGAAGATAAAATCTACGAAGAAACAGCCCCGAATGCGAGAGTATGGAAGACATACGTGGACGAGAGGAAGAATCATGATGCCAGGATGGTCGTGCAATTGAGGGACAGTGTCGACGTGCTCCTTGTTTTCGTGAGCATCCAACGTTTCCTATGATTCTTCATCGCTGACGACGTTTCAGGCTGGTCTTTTCTCTGCGGTGGTGACAACCTTCGTAGCACAGACATCCCAGAGCTTACAGGCAGACTATGCTCAGGTATCGGCAGCCCTGCTCTTCGAAATGGTCCTCATTCAGCGTACCATCGCGAATGGTTCCTCTCTCGACAACGTTCCAGTGTCCTCTTTAAATCCATATACCAAGTTCACTCCCGCGACTACGGACGTCTGGGTGAACGGGCTATGGTTCACGAGCCTCTCGCTTAGTCTAGCCACTGCCCTCGTCGCCGTGCTCGTGAAACAGTGGCTCCTCCATTACCTCGCCCTCCCATCAGGAACGCCTCAAGAGCAAAGCTATGTTCGACAATTTCGTTACAGGGGATTCCAGAAGTGGCACGTCCTCGTCATCGTTGGACTTCTCCCCGTTCTCATGCACCTTGCACTTGGGATCTTTTTCGTCGGATTGATCATTTTCCTTGTACCACTTCGACCCGGCCTTTCCTGGGTTATCGGTGTAGGCACTGTGGGGGCATACGCGACGTATCTGATAACCATCTTCCTACCTATTCTCTACCCTCAATGCCCCTACCGTACGCCGCTGTCAGATCTCGTATACTTTCCCTACCGCTATATCACGCAGGACTTATTCCATAAACATGTCCTTCCACTCTTCGTGAAAAAAGTGCAAGAGCCTAACTCCACTTTCGACGAGCCCGGAGCGAAGATAAGCTCATTGGATGATCTAGAAAGAGGAGTGGTGCAAGACGAGTCAGAAACTCTATCAGTGGAAGCGTTACATTGGCTGTTCTCATCGTCGTTCAATCCTACGGTACATGGGATTGTGATTGAGTCCATCGGCGGCTTACCGCTGTCAGCAAAGGCTGCAGTGAATAAAGTCTTTGGAGAAGCCACACACATCCGTCAAGTCCACGACATTCTGCTTTACGGTTGCATGCAGTACCTAGGGGATCACTCCTTCAAGCCATGGCCGGGAATGGAATCCAAAGTCGAGCGTCTACTTCGTTTCGAGTTGTTCATCCCAGACATAAAATGCATCCCAAACATAGAATTCGTAGAGCAATTACGATCTTACGTTGATGCTGCCGACGATGAGGGACTCACCGTCGCTGTCCACTCGAACGATACCCTTCAGAGGAGTATATTCAAATCACCCAAATCACCGACCTCTACTGCATTTTTCCGGCAGATAATACTCTCAAAACTATGGCCAGGGCTACCTCCAGTCATTTGGCTTGGGCTCATGCGGACAGCTAACAATGACGGCGCTTTTGCCCGGATCGACATCAACTCACTGGATGTTTTTCCTATGCATCTGTGTCGTTATATCCTTCCTTGGAAGCCACCAATGCCAGAAGACACATTGCGACGTGTTCCCTTTGAAATCGCAGTTCAAGACCACTTCCCCGAAGAATTCACTGCCAACATGTTGAACATGATTTCAGCATTTGATATTTTGGCAGATAAAACATCGTTTCCGCCTACCTTTACTTTCGCGCTGGCTTTCGTTCGATATTTACTTCATCGGCTCTCCCTGTCTTCTTCTCTTGATACCGACACTAAAAGTGCTGTCGTACTAGCACTGCACAACGTCCAGTCCTACGTCAAGTTTAAAGATCTCCCTGACGATCAGGTCGTCGCACTTTCTGATCTCGTAGAATACGTCGTCATTCATAGCCTTGTTTTCAAGCTTGGGCCTGAATGGACGGGCCCTCAAATATCTCTGGTGAAACTGTATTCAGCGATGGTCGGTGTTTCGTCATTACATAGACCTAGATACTCCCCAAGGCATACCTTTTGGCCCGCTCTACGACCACTGGTTGAATTCCTGATCAATCAGTACGACGCACCGCACCATCATATTTGGTCTGAGCATGCACCCTTCGACATCATGTGCGATATTCTAGGATTTGGTCTTGAGCATGGTGTGCAAACTGTCTACGACGTTTTCCTCGAGACGCGATGTCTAGATGTTTTCGGAGACCACTCCCTCCGTCCATCGCTGATCCGTGTTATTAATGGATATGTTGCTGGGCTTGCAGCATCGCATGCATCGATCGATTCCCAGCGCCATTTGGACTATCTTCACGAGCCTGGGAATCTCTTTTTAGCATGTTGCATTTTGGCTACCAATGGGTGGAACGCGTTCAGTGGAAAGCCCCGTATGATAGAAAAAATACCAGCTCGACTATCGGGAGAAATCTGCAGAGACGTCCGAGCACTAGCAAGTCTTCGACCGTCAGATCCGTCTTGGGATCCATGCCGTCGGAAATTGCGAGATCTACTGCAAAATGATGAAAGGGAGTTTTTCGTCAAGCAGCAGAAATGGTCAATGTGTGGGTTCAAAGTCCTTAAGCCCGAGGCCATCGACGAAGCGAAGAATAATATCCGTTTAGCCCTGGATGAGCTTGATGGATTCATTTCTGATTCAAAGAATATGAACCTTCCTTTCTCAGTGAGTAGGCTTGTTATTCTTTCTATTGAGAATCTAATACAACCGGTGATCTAGATGCACCGGCACGAATCGATGGCGTTGCGCTTCTTAGGTGGTATATGTCAATATCTCCAGTACCCTCGACGTCGAGAAAGGGATGAAGTGCAGGTGTGAACCTTTCGTCTTTCAGGAGATCGTTTGTACCGCCGTGCTCAGGGGCCGAATGGAGATAAGACGTTATCTTCGTGGGCCTTAATCCATAGGCGTACCTCGAGCCTATTCCATTTAATGCGTTAGCAAGACTCCAGGAGAGTTAGCAATTGGGGTTGTAGTTTAGGTAAAGGTGAAATATACCAGATGCATTGGTCTTCCCTGTTCAACCACTACACACTACATTCGCGACTAGATCTCAACAAAAGCGAGCATCTTGTTTGCGTTGCCGGTCCTAAAGTGCAACGATAAGTCGATGACATAACTATTCATTCGGACCTGTTGAAGGCCAGTGCATCGTTATCGATCTAGCGAAGTACTAAAGGAATCCCGGGAGGTCCAACGCATGGATATTAGAACACATCTCCAAACGATGAGCCCAAGTCCTGAAGATCGTGCTATGCATATGGTTATCAATCAAGATGTGTCTTCTTACCAACGATTTAGTCGCAGGATCTAGATTTCTTCGGATGCATTTTAAGGATGCGCTCGTTTGAGGAAGGATACGGTCACGTTGTCTCGAAAGAGGCTCCTATACTTAACAGGGGCGACATCGAAAATAGTATAAATACCCGTCGGTTCGGGGGGGGCCACCCTCCCTACTACTAGACCAGAAACAATATGAATGCCTACCGCCAACAGAACACCCAACCAGCTTTATCAATATCCACCGTAGCATTGGACAATCATCCCACCTCCTCCTCGTCCACCGAGTCAATCGACTCTCTAAACTCCATACCCAAGATGACTACGAGTTCCATACTATCCGCTTCAGATGGAGATGGAGACGGTCGGAACCTTCGAGGGCGTCGAGGCGTGACTCTCTTCTTCTTGTTCACCTGACCGGATTTAGGTCCAGTCAATCCTGCGAAGGGCCATCTCGAACCGAGAGCTGGCTCGCTTTCCTACAGAAGAAAGGCCTTTGCTTCCAAGACCTGCGCCCGCAAAAATTATAGTAGACGCTATCATGGGCACAGGTTAAATGTCACTCTGCCACTAGGGTGTTGACATCATTCACGTCTAAGGACGACATCAATTGAAATCCAAGTGGTATGGCAAAGCAGAGACTGACCCTAGGCTCAGTAGGGGTCTCTAGTTGAATAACGTTGACTTGGGCTGAGAATCGAAGCGCCCATCGCGCGAAAGAGGGATGAACGAGTAATCCGCCACTCAGCCTGCTTTGAAATAAGATGAAGCTAGACAACACGCCGCAACGTGTCATCTCCGACCAGCCACCATCGCTGCCCCGCCCGATTCGTGAAGTTGCGCTTGCATTTATCGCCACGATTTTAAATCTGAGCAAGAACTGTGTATCAAATGACTGGCCGCCGACGCGGCCGTCACGACTTTGGCCATAACGAGCGCAAAAAGAGATCCAGCACAGAGACTCCCGCACGGCTTACAACATGATCAGCAACTTGTGATCCCTTAAAGGACGTGAGAAACGTGCTCACCGAAGCGCATGGCCGACGACTACCGAAAACTTTCCTCCTTCCTCGTCACCTACGACTACATTCAGATAAAGCAAAATAACAAACATTGCGATACACTCACCCAGGGCGCGCACTTTGACAACCAAACCGAAAGTCGGCAAACAAGGGAGATCACTGAACAGGTGAAGCGCCTCATTCTCAGAAATTGGGGTTTCGTGCATAGTTAGTGAATCCAGCATTATCTCGGCGGGTTCTGGGGGTGATGTCGTACAGCCGCAAGCGTGGAAGAATGTTGTATATGCAGGATACCGTCTCGGAGTGACGTCAAGTTACTTGGTCGGTCAAGTATGTGGCGACTTGGTCTCTTCCTTCCTTGTTGACTCGAGTCTCGTGCTTGATGGCAAACGTGCTCTCTTGAATAAGAGTCTCTCTGTGCAAGCGTTTCTTGGCACCGATCATGGAAACAGTCGAACGCGATAGAGCCTCCCTATACGTAGATTAGATCCTTCGATGAATGTGACGGGAGCCCAGGAGACCAATAAAGCAGAGTGTAAGCCCTGGAGGCAGACCGTCAGGATACTGCGTAGGTGGACGAAGAGGTACTTACGACCAATTTTACGGAATGCTTGAGGTACGGCTGTCGCTCCTTATTGACAACCTTCGCTCACGACGCCCAAGGATCCAGTATTCCGACCTCCTTCCAAATTAGCCACGCCAGCTTGGACCTCACCGGGCTCTCATATAATACCTCGCAGCATCGAGGTCTTTACAAACGTTGCGCGAATGCCGTCCAAATTCACATCTGAGACCATGGTTGGTGATGTCTAGTTTGTCCACACCACATTACAGGAACGAGGAGGCGCAAATCCTCGCCATCGATGAGTGAACCGCACGAATATTCGTTGATGCAGGGACTTTGTAGAGTCGGTACAGCGTGGAGTGGACGACGAGGTCCTCACAGTCAAGCCTCCATCCAACCCAGGAGCTCTTCTTCCAACCAGTGCTTCTGTTGGGTCAAAGTGATATTGAATCTTCTGCTTTGATATTGGCACCCGTCGCGTCGGCGGGCAGGCTGGGCTACATCGTCCGTCTTGGACGTTGGCGCGACACCAGGGTGGGTGACAGCAAACAAGCGAGGTTACCCGGGACAACGGTCCGATGTCGTGGGAATAATTCTCGCCTTTACTTCTTACCCCCATCTCGCCTCGAGGATCACGTCGAAATTGCACAAAACCCCGATTCTTTACGAATAGCGCGCCTGACCGGTTCAGTAATCTTTCGCCTTGGCCGACCGGCGCGTCCTCGGTAAGTGTGTCGCGTTGTTTGTCATTCTTAGTCGTAGGCGACGAGGAGGAAGGAATAATCCTTGGTGATGTTCTATATAATAGGGGACGAAGGGGAATTTAGACGTATCTGTCTGTGAGTCTCTCTCGTTTCTCTGCTTTGCATTGACTTACCAACAAGGCAGTTCTTTCTCTCTGTGACACCATGCCCTCCTTCCGATGTTCTGTTCAAGAGCGTTAGGTCTTAGTGGCGGTCGATGCAGCGGTATCGTGGGAACAATTATAGTCCTCTCTCCTACCACTACGATTTTCTTCATCTTGCCGTAATTACGCTAAGACACTGGTATGGTATCCCTCTTGAATTTGCTGGACTAGTTCCACAAAAGCGCTCATCAAAAACCTGGATTGTTGTCCTGGACTCCTGGTGACAATGGAAAAGGAAACAGAATTTGGAAGCGAGTGCAAAACAAAAATGGCACAATACTGTTTTGACGAGATGCTGGAAGTGAGATGGGGATAACGTGAAAGGTGCTGCTATGGCCCTGGGTCCCTCGCTCTCGCATAGGACAGCCTCTCACCACAGAAGTCTTTAGTCCTGTTTACGCTCTTGAAAGCTTGATGCATGATGAGTCACCTCAATGGCCATGATTTATCGTCAACATGCCATCAGACTGCAACTTTTGGGAGGAGTCAATGTGGGGTTTTGCGACCGTGGTTCGAGGTAGACTTGGACAGATCTGGTAGAGGTTGTCAAACAGATGTCCTAGGATAGATGGAGACTTGGCTGTGAGTACCTCGTTGTCGATCTCTACGCTATACTGACGCTACAAAGACCTCAACCGACATTATTCGCTACCACTGATTCACGATAACGTCCCTTGCTTCCTCAAGCGAACATCTATTCGATGGTCGATAAATATTCGTGGGGTTGGCTCACCGATAGCGAGGATTTATGCCTCCAGTGGTTCCTCATCGACGACGTGGCCCTAGATTACAATTCTGACGGTATTCGCGCAACGTCTGCAAAAGCCTTGACGCTATGAGGTATCTTGCGAGAGCCGGTGCGGTTCGAGCCGGTGTGGCTGATTTAGATGGAGCGGATACTGAATCCTTAAGCGTACCTCGAGCATTAGTTAGGGAAATTAGTCGTAAGTACCTCATCGTCCACCTCTGCAGTATCTTGATGATCTACCACCAGGGCTTACACTCCGCTTTATTGATCTTCTAGACTTCCTTCACAAAGACCTCCGTATCCTCGGGCCCAATCTACCGCGGTGACCCACTCCGTCGCATTCATCAAAGGATCTGGTCTCGTATTGGGTGGCTTCATTGTGTTTGACTGTTTCCATAGCCAACGTCAAGAAACGTGGTATATGCAGGGGAGGTCCATATCGTCACCGTATACTGACGATCTACCACTGGTACTGATTAACCTACACCCATAGCTCAGAGCTCTATGCTTTTCGTCGAAGACCTCGTTATTCTCGAAGCTAATTCACCGCGGCCTCACTGGAAGGATTAATCCATTTCTGAGTCACTAGTACCCTGCTGTGTCGTGTCAGACATTGGGTACCTCCCGTGGGCTAGTACTTATGTACAGTAGCACCGACGGATAATCGAATCGACGCCTTTCCCATCCCAATATGTGTATGTTCAATCAGGTGGGGCGGAATCGAATCGTTGAGCCGCAACGGAGATCGGTTCTACGCAGTACCTAGGGGTTGGCTCCTTGAAGCCATGGCCGCGAATGGAATCCAAAGTCGAGCGTCTACTTCACTTCGAGTTGTTCATCCGACACATGTATTCTGACTATAGTAACGAAATCCTATTACGAGATTACGTTGATGCTGCCGACGAGGGACTTACCTGCCAGAAGCTATGAGATTGGCCGCACTGCCAGGATCCAACGCTCCATACTCTGGTTTGGCTCTGACTCGTAGTCGACAACCACTGACAATCATTCAAGCGTGGCACGGCCACTCTGATGACTCCGAGTCGACTCACCGGACTCGTCGGAATTCAAGTTCGCCTTACTTCACAGTAAGGTCTAGCAATCTTAGTACTGATAGCCCTATCTATTCGAGTTTATAGATAGCCATACAATTACAGTGCTGCGAGGTAGTCTCCGGTAGAATGTGATACTAGCAACCCATGCCAATAGTTGGCTACGATAACCGGTCGGATCTATTACGAGAAAAAACGATTTTTCTTGATGAATCACGCGGTTTATCGACGAGCATTAATTACCCCACACCTTGATGTTCTCGTTGCTTCCCGATCACGGGAAGCATAAGAAGCCGCTTTCGATTCATCTAAACAGATGTCGGATGCAGCAATTGTAGTATGGTCAGTGAAAATCATTCTCAGACTTTATTTTGGGGATAGCTCTAATATTAGCTTGATATCAGAGCGCCGGTATGATCTTTTCCGCTGACTTTGGAGAATTGAAAACACCGGTTGTCCTTAAACTGCCTTTCTTCTCGTCTTCTGTGATGTAATAGTACGGTTCCGCTTTTGGTACCTGTTTGCCGTCTCAACTTGTCTCCCACGATGGTTGTCAATGATATATATACGGTCTGAGAGCTCTTTCACTTCAGAACTTGTAAAACAACCCCGGACATAGCATGCGGCCCGTCCCCGCAGGTTATCCTATAGAACGGGTGTAAGTCATAATCTCCAAACTGAAGGTTGTGTACTGAATTTTCTCATCTCAGGTCTGGACCGATGGTTTGCCAAATCGTGCGTTTCGTCTACGCAGTCACTAACATGGCCATTCAGATCGTCGGCTATCTCTTGCACTGGGGACTCTTCGGGACACTGTCTATACAGCTTTGTGCGTTGCGCATTCTCTATTGATGTCGTTTCTAATACATCTGTGCTACTAGATCTGTATTATCTAGCATTTCCGAAGGACAGACAATTCGTAAAGAGTGTCGTCTATGGGATCTATATTGTTGAATTGGTTCAGACAATACTCATTGCCCACGATGCTTTCGCGATGTTCGGATACGGCTTCGGTGATCTGGAAGCAGTCACAAAGATGCATCTTAATGGACTCGTTCTTCCCGTTATGATCGCTATCGGTGTGTGCAGCATCTTCTGCTCGTTTCCTGCAACTCATCACGAGTACAGCCGCTTTTGTCGGGCAAACCTTCTATGCTTACCGAATATACATATTGTCAGGGTCACGAATCGTACCGGCAGTTGTCTTCTGTGTTCGTCACCGTGCTCTTTATCCATGACAGTCTAGCTCATCCATCGGCAGCTGTCTTTTACCAGCTCTGTAGCATCTATAATCACAGGCATCGACTATTTCCGAGCAGGTGATCTCCTTAAACTCAATCAGCGGATGATGTCCATCTCCGGCGGGGTAATTGGCAAATTAGATATCCCGAGTTCATCGTGCTGATTCACCCTTAGTTTATGTGCGGTGGCTCTGCCTTGTGTGATATTATCATCGCTATCTGCATGACTTACTATGTAAACTCTTTCTGTCTTTCAGTCGTCTTTCATTGACGTTCATGCATTGTAGCTTACGCGCAGCAAAACTGGTTTCCGCCGCACCCAAATTCTGGTCACAAAGATAACTCGTCTCACTATTGAGACGGGATCTGTGACAGGTATTGATTAACTCCTACATTTGCCGTTGTTACAAGCTAAATATTGCCTAATTCCAGCTATTGTGAATCTTGTCGCCTTTATCTTGTTGCTTGTGTTCCCTCATCAGATCTTCTATATGGCTGCATCCTTGGTCATATCCAAGCTCTATGCCAATTCTATGTACATGGTGCTGAATTCGCGAGTCCAGATTATGGGTGGACGTGATACCTATAGGTCATCTACTGATCTGGAGATAACGACCACTATGATAAGAGATATGACCACTTCTCATCCAGCGCAGGGCACACAGCAGACGCCAGTAGTCGCGATAGCTGAAGAGGCATTTAGCAGCGACGATGTAATGGGTCGAATAATTGTCAGTCATGTTTCGGATCCGTGTGCTTTACTGGAGCTGATTTTCTACCAAGGATAAACCACAGGAAGGCGGTATGCATAACTGCTAGAGTGGAATTTTCTGAACCCACTCTCGCCTTGCTATTAGATATATTCTAGTTCTTATACATATCGATACTAATTCATATCTTACGTCTGTATGCGCTAATGTGTTCCGCTCCCTTTCTATATAGTATGTCCACCAGTACACACTGGCCGTGGTTACGTATATGTTGGAAAGTTGATTCACGCTTATGGTTCCTAGTTCATACAAGCGCTCAGTAACGTTCACGCCTAACACGCTGGTGGTCTTCGTGCCGTGTGCATACAAGGAAGGGCAGTTCTATGCAATCATGCTTCGTTTTTCATAGAGGTTTGGAGAAGCTGGAAGCAAAGGAGGAAGTTATTGCGAATTAGTGAGTTGATGAGGATCGGTAGGGTTGCATGTGGTATGCTAGTATACTAGATGTAGACAGTCAGTACTGCGTGGAAGTGGGCAACCAGCTACTTACAGTCAAGTCTTCATCCAGCCTAGGGTTCGTTCTCCAACCGGTACCTCTGTCGGTGCTTTTTGACATTGACAACACCCGGTAACCAGATTTTAATGTTCCTTTGAGAATTCGTCAACCCGACATCACGAGGGTAGGGCAGCGGCCAATGGATGGTAGATACGAGGTCCGTTGGTCCGTTTTGGAACGACGCCAGGGCGCCCGACAGGCCATAATAAGATCAGCGAGGTTAGGTCTCGGTGGTATCGGACAAAGGTCCAGCATCGTGAAAATAATCCCACCTTACCCTCTTACCACGACGTCACCTTCATCTAGCCGCTGCAAACCCTAGTACCACGTCGAAATAATGCTGCATTCACTGAACATGTACTAAACACGGTTCTATGCGAATGGCGCGTGTCACTCGTTCAGTAATCTTTCGCTTTGGTCGACTTTGGAATCTGGATTTCGTCAATAAAGCGTGCGCCCTCGGTAAATGTGTCACGTTGTTTGTCATTCTTGTCTGACTGTAGTTGTAGGCGACGAGGAGGAAGGAATTTTCCTTGATGACCTCACCTAGGGTTCCTTACCAGCGTATACACAGACATAGAATAGAGGGATGAAGGGATAATTTATACGTCTGATTCCTCTCCGTGAACCTTGTTTTCTTTCGTTTCTCTGCTTTTTAATTGACTTTCCCCGTAAGCCAGTTCTTTTCTCTCAGCTCCAACTTCAGGGCGACGAGCCAGCTCCACCTCCTGCTTCACGCGAGTGCTGGTCCACCTCGGTCACCTCGGGCAATTCCTGTGCCACGGCCTTCGATGCTCTGTTGACACTTGACCACGCCGGCCTTACTATAATAAGTGGTATCACCTCTCATTCAATCCACGGCCCGCAGCGACCGGACGGGGTGCAAGGACAGTTGACAGTGCTCACGGTAACTAAAGAGGTATCCAGCGAGATCATGCAATGAGCGGAATGAGTGTTAGTCATGTCGATTCACGGGCTTTACTCGAGCTATTTTCCTCCAAGGAGAAGTCACACGGTGGCGGACATACGGGCCTCCTCGCGTAACTGTTCTTTGAGCTCACTCCACGCTACTATTTATGACCTTGTCATACATACGGATGCCAACCCGAGTTTTACGCTTTTATGTGTTCCGCCCCCCTTCATGCTGTTTTGTCGCCAAAATCTTTGGTTTCACGCCGACTCGAAGCTGGTAAATTTGACAGGCCTAACGATGAATGGCTCTTCGCTGTGCTTCTCCCTGCATCGTGTGCCGTGTAAATCGGACTCGAGGGGCCGAAGAATTCTATTGTGGCTCAAGGGACACGAGAGTGACGGGAAGAGATGATACCATAAGGCGAGTAAAGAATAATCGGAATCAGACCTGGGGGATCGAACCCCACCCGCAAAGCAGTGACATCAACTGCTATGCCATATCCGGTCCTTGCGGAGAAAATCGCTCATCTAAAGAGTCTATCATTTCTCTCGCACAGTGAACGCGCCATGAACACGGCCCTCTGAGCGTCTTTCCAAAAATTTCGACTCGAGAGCGAGAGCTGCTCACTCCACATATTCAAATGGAAGCCGCATGGTGGTCTGTCCGACCCGGTCCCTGAAAATTATGTAGGACCCTGGCGACGGCCCTGCGAATCATAGAGATTGTTCTGGCCATTCGAGCGTGCTAACCATTTAGACATAGAGAATGCCTCGAGATATTGTTTCAATCTGAGCTGGATCATCGAACGCGACCAATGTTGTATATATGAATCAATAACTAATGGCGATACAACCCGGCTTAAAAACGGGTGAAAATCTAGCTTTCCTTTTTCTCTTCTACGGCCAGCCGTCTATTCATCAACGTTAACATCCATTCCAAGCTTGATACAATTACGACTTACATTTTCAAGAGAAACTGCCTAAAATCCTCCAGGATACGTTGCACGCCGATGACGAAGCGTATACAGTTCATGCATCCGTTCGGCCTCCTGAATACACTGAGCATCATTGGAGAATGCCCTGTATTTAGCTTCTGCGAAAACTTCCACCGAATCTATGTCCCCGAAGCCAGCCATCCCATATCGCGATGACAGTTCCATCTCCAAAGCTTCTAGCTCTTCTATTTTCTTGCGTATTGACTCCTTTTCAGCTGGGCTTTTATCACCCTATTTTTGATTAAGCACATTGATCTCAATGATTCCAAATACTAACATACCGGGCATACGCCCCCTGTAGTAAGCGATCGAAGCGAAGGGTTGTTCGTAGTCCATCTATGGCTGATACCCAGTATGAGAACAACGAGTCCACGGAAGTTTTCCATCGTTATATATGGCCCGAGTCGCTGGATGTCGGAGGTTCGGCTGTACATTGCGACCATGAATCGCAGGATGATGTATTTCGTTATAGACATTAGCGTTTCGTTTTTGATAGAGAAGATGTCGAGGTGCGAGTAATTCAAGAGGTCTTTGGTATATCCAACAATGTGCATGTCGTAGTTTAAGAAGGAAGTAAGCTAGTGGAAGATATGCGAGCGCCTGTAGTTTCATCGTACACGCATGTTTTGCGCGTCCTGCGCAGCTGGATCTCATGTAGCACACAGTCCAGACATGTTCACGTCGTTTATGGCACACAGCGCGAGCATGCAGTTCTGATATCTCTGCTAATCATAGCTATGAAAAGATAAGAATAGCTTAGAGCAACGAGGCTGTACAGTGTATCGGACCTCGGTTGCATGGCAAGTAGGGAAAAAAAGGTGTGACTGCAAGCTGGATGCGTGGCCTATTTTGCAATGTCCAGAGCGTTAATACCACGAGAAAGCAGTACGGAAAACATTGTAGTTGAGATGCACCACTATGGAGGTCGTTCATCAAGCTGTTGGGCGCCGCATGGGGCTGGGTTCCACGTACTGCGACAATCGCCGAGCTGCTGATGTCATTTCGGACCAAGTGCCCGATTTGACTTCGACTAAGTTCAGTTTTTGCCCAATTCATTTCTTGTCATTTCCACTGCTGACCTGGGGCCCCAGGAGATGCCATGCTCAAACTAAAAGACTCAGGTAGAACTCGACCCTACCATGCATAATATTTAAAATTGATGAAATGCTCACCGAGATAGCCCGTAACAAGGGGACCCGGGAATCACATCACATTCATCGTCGACTGCTGCCATTCAGCCAGTACCACCAGAGGACTAATGCCAACTGAGGAAGGTGTTCGTTCTATCACGTTGCTGTCATCCAGTTCAATTCCAGCAATGTTTAGGGCTGCAGATGAGACTCTGAAATGCCTTGATGGATATCAGTCGATATCAAAGGCTGATTGGAAGGCTGATATGGATTCATATGTAGCCTTGCCAGCATGTAAAGAATTTGAGTATGCAAAAGAGATGGAAGGAGAGAGTGGGCTGAATGGTGTTTTCACTCAGGCACTCATTTCGGCTCTCAAGTTAGTCAACTTGAATGACGAGACAATGATTTATTACAAGCTCATTGAGGCACTGCCTTGGAACCCTGCTCAACATCCGGTTATCGCTGGGAAATTCAAGCACTCGCGACTTTGGTTCCAGGTATGACTATACTTCCTGTCTATTTATTAAACGCTCACTATGTATGTTTATCCTAATAATTACAGCAATACCAAAGTGTATGTACTGGGAATGTTCAAAAATAGGATTATAATAGCCCAGGAAAAAAGGAGCTGATGCACAAGAAAATAAGAGAGCTAGAATATTTGGAGACAGTCCTGGCAGCGCAATACAAGATGGCTGGTTTCAGGGAGATAGATTTGGTCACCGGTGGAAGTTTTCGAATAAGCTAAATCCAGGGAGTTCTCTGATGAAGCCGAGTGTATGTTAGAGGCCAAATAGATGTACGAAATGTATGCACTTCACCGTAAGCCTTCGATCCCCGTGCTGATTCTTATCCATGACCTTGAGCCTCCAACGCAACCTGCTACCATAATCGCACATCGACAAGACTACAAACAGGTCAGCGGATGTCCCTTTGTGAACTACAATATTCGTGGGTGCATATGATGCACGTGGATGACCAATCCTTCTTCCAAGGACTACACACTCTAGTCGTCTTCAAAAGGGAGCCATATGGCAGCGATCGAAGCATGGACCCTGAAAATCATGGCGACCGCCCTGCGAATCATGGAGTTCCTGCATAAGCATTCTAACCCCTTGGAGTTATGTAAAACATGTCTCGGGGTTCTGGTCCACGCTTGGGTCAAATTGGCGTCGAAGCGAAGCACGCCAATTTCATTCTGGTATTTACTCCATGCCTTTTGACTAGATTTTTGGTCAGCATTCATCCTTATGTTCTCTATTCGACGAGCGAACTACTAAAGGTATTTAGATGAACGTCTATGCTCACTATGGGATATGCAGCTTAAGGAGCGTTAGTCCAGTCACTTACTGAAACAACAAGACTGATGTTGAACTGAACGTTAGATTGATGAGCTGAGCCATTGGACGCGACCAACCCTATCTGTATGAATTGACCCGGCACAGACGGTAACAGTAGGGACTGCAAAGAAACACAGATCTACCCTTCGTTCTTCCGGTCTACAACCGGCATCAATTCATCGAGGTGATCATTTGTTTCGAGATTAATACATCCACGACTTACATTTGCGGGAGAAAATGCCTCAAATCCTCCAGGGTAGATTGCGTGCTGATGACAAAGCGTATACACTGTTTCATGTCCTCGATATATCAAGGCTCATCAGAAAGCACCCTGTATTTGGCTTCTTCGACGTCTTCCATTGAATCTATCTTTACCATCTCATATCATGTTGCCAGCTTGATTTCGAACTTTTGTAGTTCCACTATTCTCTTGGCTATCGACTCCATTTCATCTTGGCTATTGTCACCCTAGTTCTCATCAACCTCAGCGATTCAAAAGGCTAAACACCCACGGCGGGAATACACCGCCTTTAGCGAACGGTTGAAGTGAATGACTGTTCATCCCTGCAGGACCGAAATCAGATACAAGAATCCACAGTTCCGGGAAAGGTATCTATCGGAGACGGTTCCAGCACGTCTGTGGCTCGGGTGTATTATATTGCGATGGAAGAGAGGAGAATGCCCTGCATGTGAGTTTTGCATGCCATCTGCGTCTCATGTAGTGCATGCTCTAGACACATTCAAGTCCTCCACAGTACAGCGCGACCATGCAGTTCTAATCAGTTAATATCTGTGGAACAGATATTCATCGATAATCATTGAAGCTAAGAAGAAGTCCAAGACGGCCAGATGCAAGAGGGGGTGTATCCTTCAGAAAGCTGGATGCACGGCCTGTTCCTCGATGCCGGGGAATCAATACCATGAGCGGGTAGCATGCAAAGCGTGATAATGGAGGCGGAGCCTCATGGAGGTTGCCCGCTAGGCTACCAGAGCCACCCGAGTCTAGACCTCTACCCACTCGTGACACCTTTTCGGGCCGAGTTCTCCGCAGTTCTACCATAAGCATCACGCTCGCAGACTCAACTCAACCATTGTGTCTTTCCTCTTCATGGCACATCTCTTCACGTCATCAATGGTCATTTACCGATGGTTACTTCATCTCTTGCAACATTCTCCACCACCGCATCATCCCCCTAATATCATCTACACTCTGGCTCACACCGACTCCTCCTCCACTCCCTTAACCGTTAATGCTCTTGCAGATCGACTAGCCTCCGGTTCTCAATACTTCCAAATTCGGCCACCTCCCGCACCCCTACCTACTTTCTATATGGACTCCTTTATGCTTTACTCGCTAAACGACGGCTACATTGAAACAAGTATATCATCATGTTTTCCATCTATACTCACTTCTGCTCTATACTCTAGTCCTGATTTTCGCCCTGCCACAACAATGCTCCTGGCTCTCTACGACCAACACACCTCTCCCGAGCATCCGTACTTGCGGGCGTCTTCTGCATATTCAGCCTTGGTGCAGCTCTACGCGAGATCAGACCAGCTTGATACGACTTACACACGATTCCGACGCTTCGGGAACATATCCCTCCTGTGCATCAGTGGATGCGATGCACTGGAAACCATCCATCACATCTTCGTTTCGTGCCCGGTCTATCGCTCCTTCCGCCAGCAGGCCACAAAAACCCTCATAACAGAGACGTCCCGTATATTGGACTCTGCAGAGATACCATTGCTTATGTACAGCTCCTTTCTCCAGATCGTCTGTCGGCTCTTTGAAGATGGTCCTGATTGGCCCCAATCAAGGTCTCGCTTCGACCTCGGTTTGACGCCACCTTTCCCGCGTGTACAGGTTTGACGGGAGCCAAAACGAATCGTCTGTTGGCACGTATTGCCCACACTTGGCTCGCATCATGCATTCGACTGGCAGGCAGGATTTGGGCGGAATATAAGCGAAGGGTGCGTCCGGCTCCACTGAAAAAGAAGAAGAACGCCGTAGCCGTCGATCTACCTTCCTTTTTGTCTCCTGTCTTATTGTCCTGACTGTCGCCCTTGATATTTGTTTTGTACATTACTTACGGTGAGCTACCGAGGTAGACTAGTTTGCGCTTATTTACCCGAGCTGTATCAGCAGAGGTGGCCAATAAATCCAGTTTTCCAGTTTTCAAGTATAAGCTGTGCTTTCGGCTTTTTTTTTCCGATCATTTGCACCGCCGGATGCTCTGGTCAACTGACTGAACGACTCTTTTTTTTTTTTTTTTCTTTTTGACTCTATATTTCTATACCGCTACCCGTAATCTACGTACAGAGACGCGGTGGCGCTTGCTCGTGGCCAGCGCGGTAGCTAAGATATTGTACATAGGTATGTTCAGTGTTTAAATGGTATAGTTTTCTCGTATCGTTGCATGTTGAGTCCTTGGTGTCTGGGGGGTTCGACGCCACCATAGCTTGGGCTACGGGGCACAAGATGATGCATGGAGCGGTTTCCCTCGGTTGTCACGTAGATATCGCTGTCTTTCCTCATTTTCCCCGCCTCTCAGCCTCCGGGATCTTCCTCTAGCTCCAGGTCCAAATCTCCCAGCCAGTCTTCCAGCGCGAGTTCTTCTTCATCTAACGACGGTCGGATGGGGGGGCGTTTAGGGTTTCCGGACTTCGTAAATGCACCTGATTTCTCCAGAAAAGATGCCAAGGCACCTATGCCCTCCGTCGTGCCCAATATGTCTGGCAAGTAGATGTCACTTGAGACCTTGTGCAGGCCTTCACGGTGCCCGTTGTAGCGGGGACAGTCTCGGATAATATGTTCACGGGATTGTGTAGGTTCTCCGCAGGGGCACTGAATAGCTTCTTGTGGGACAAAACGGCTGTAGTACTCGCCCGAAAAACAGTGTCCGGTACGGCATTGGACAAGGCGTCCAAAGACTTCGCGTTTTCCATGGAGTTCGCGGAAGTGTTTTGTGGGTTTTAGGGATGGAGCTATACCGTTGGAGGGTGCGAAGAAGCCTGTCTTGGGGCTGTTCTTCCACGTTCGGGTCCAATCTCTTTTCAACTTGTCTTTTGATCTTCGCAGAGCGTTTGCCCTGCTCCCGGCAATCTTTGCTTCCAGTCCCACCGCCTCCTTGGCCAGTTCATCAGCTCTTTCGTTTCCTTGAATCCCAGCGTGTCCCGGTGCCCAGGCCACTTCCACACTGCGTTCTCCATCTTCTAAGAGTTCACGTATCCTCTTGTTGAATATGATGCAGAATGATTGCCCCGGTTTGGAGCTCGTGTCGAAGGCTGCACCTACTGCCGATGTGTTATCTGCGAAGAAGTGAATGTGTGTGATCTCAGGGTGGGTGGAGCAGTACTTAACTGCTGTTGCAGCGCCCATAGCGAGCGCTGCAAGTTCACCGTCGTACACCTCTGCGTGCGATCCCAGTCCCATTTTCTGAGTGAATACCTCCACCCCGTTTTGGAACCCTGCGACGCCTGCGCCTACTCGACGGACCCGGTATAGGGGCCGTAGTGAGCCTGACTGAACGACTCTGTCCATATATGATATTCATAATTGACAAACTCAACGCAGATTTTTTTGTTAGAATGGGCCGAGGAAACAGAATGCAAAAAGTGAGTGCGATCAAATCTCTTAGAAACGCTACAGGAGAACTCAGAAAGGAGAATGCAGGTCTCTGAACCATTAAGCAAGTGAATTGGACGAAGAACTAGGCAGCGGCGACGCATGCAAGGCGATGTGTAAAAAGGAAAATGGTCAGGATGATATCAGACTATCGATTTTATCAGAATGAGTGCGTAATTGTCTAATCGTTCTCCTCATTGTTTGTTTCATGAGGCGATAACTACGGACATTCTCACACCTGGTCTTGATCCTGAATTTATGGTGAGAACTATTCTGCTTGGTGGCATGGTTCCGTAATTACGAGATTCATCAGTGACGTCCCTTCACCCTTCTGGTGCTTCTAACCCGCACTATACTCGATGATAAGTGTGGGATACTTCTAGCTCTCACTTACCGGCGATAGTCCCTGTGAATACTTAATTTTCATGTTATTCCGATATAATGGTCTTCATCAAAGCCATCTGCGTCGGCTAACGGCTTCTACACCTTTCAAATATTCACCGTTGATACAAAGAGCGCTTAACAGTAACAGATCAGGGTCATGACTCATGAAGACTCCATAGAAAAATGACGCCGGGTGTAAACCAAGGCCGTGATGGAGCTTTCTTCGTTCAATTGAACTTGATCGGAGGTACCGTTTGCTAGGATCCCGAACGTATGGCTGTCATTCGCTGATTCAGATACATTACCAGGATGAATTGAATCGAAGGCCGGGATTAGCGGTGGTCAGCGCTTAGCCATGACACTAATATTCTCCCATCACTCTAAATTTTTGGAAATTAGACGCGCTCCATCAAGATAAAAAACATCGAATGTGGGAGTTATGAGGAGCAACTCTGGGAAAGCTCTCCACGCAATGTCCTCCTCTGTCACTGAAGAGACGAAGCCTGTACGTGTACTTTGAACATCAGTTAAGCTCGACCGCTCGAATACTGCAATATTGACTGGAGACATTAGGCACCACACAGCATTGACGGCCATAAAGTTTGGGCTGTTATCATCGGCATCAACGATTACAAGATGTCTCCGCTACATGCTTGCGTATCGGATGCGGAGATGGTGGTCAAGTATCTGAGCGATGATCTACGTGTACCAGGAGACCACATACAACTCCTTCTCAGTGCAGATATCAAGGGATGCACAGTGTCTGAAAATAAACCAGTCAGTCCTTGCTGTGACTTTGCAGTCAAATTAACTGATGAAGGAACATTCAAGCCCACCCGAGCCAATATTGTCAACGCAATTCTCGGTCTATCTACTAATCCCGGCATACAACGTGGCGATAATATCATCATTTACTTCGCCGGGCATGGCACAAAATACAACTGTAGTAACCATTATGGCGACAAGGATGGGGCTGCTGCTAAGCTAGGGAACATCGAGGCTTTGTGCCCTATGGACCGCGGTCCACAATATGGCACCGTTACAAAAACACCCGACACCAACGATGCCAAAAACTCAGTAACCGTAGGCGATCCCCAAGTCCCAGACATCAGCGACCGGGAAATCAATGTCATTCTCGCCGAGATAGCCCGTAACAAAGGGCATCACATCACCTTCATCATCGACTGCTGTCATTCAGCCAGTACCACCAGAGGACTAATCACTCAGGAAAGAGTGCGCTCTATCACACCGCTGCCATCCAGTTCAATTCCAGCAATGTTTAGGGCTGCAGATGAGACCCTGAAACACCTTGATGGATATCAGTCGATATCGAAGGCCGATTGTAAGGCCGATATGGACTCTCACGTAGTCTTGGCAGCATGTACGGAGTACGAGTATGCGAAAGAGGTGGAAAGAGACGGCAGGCTAAATGGTGTTTTCACTCAGGCACTCATTTCGGCTCTCAAGTTGGTTGACTTGAATGACGAGTCAATGACTTATTACAACCTCCTCAAGAAGTTGCCTTCGAACACTACTCAACATCCAGTCGTCGCTGGAAAACACAAGGGCTCGCGACTTTGGTTCCAGGTACGGTTCAGCGGCGCTTCCTGTCCACGTAGTAAGGCTAACCACATTCAGGATCGTAACAGGGCGGGCCTTGACTATCATTTCCCAAGATTCTTCGAGTCCTTTTATCGCTTTACTATTGGGCTTCTCCGTTGGTGGTACTGATGCAGAGGCGAAGTACGCTCTTCTCTATTACAATAGCCACCATGCGTCTTATGTATCTCAAAAACATTTCATCCATATGGCAAGAATAATGGATCAGGACATATGGAGATGACGATAGGCAATCAGGTACCGATTCTACCGAAACACGATTGAGCGTGATCCGCGAATCAGCGTCGCGACGCGGTTGCCTTAATTAACAAATGGCAGCTGGTGATCTGAGAGATGGCAGGATGAATAAATGGTTTTGGATTGAACCCGGTCCTTCCATGCCCTGTGCAGAGTGGGTAAGCGCCTGCAGGATAGCCAGATCTTCGGAATTGGGTCTGGCGATTGCTGATTTTCTCTGTATCTGATTGCTCACAAGATGATAGTGCTCGAATTGTAGGATCCCGAAAGAAAGCGAGTGTTGACTATTTCAATGGATCAATGCGCCTGCACGATTGTGCTCAGGATCATCGTTATCAATACCATTATATTCATGTAGTTTACTTACGCTCATATCTACCTGCCGCAAAACTTGCAGCACGCCATGCTGCATAATTCATTCCTGAAGTGAATGGCATTCGTATATCATTGTCAGAGTGCCTGATTCTGTTGAAAGTGTGACTTAAATGGCAACACGCCTTCTGGTACTGCCTCGAATTTAGTATAGCAGGCGGTGTTCACATGAGCCACCGCCACTGCCACTTCTACAACTTTCTGATGCTTTGGTCATTCCTTGTCAGTGACTCAGTGATAATACATACTGCAATTCAAGGGTGGCATCGGTCCTTGTGGCTGTCGTGCCGCAACACCGGGAGGCGTATGTAGCTGCCAGTGTACTCGAGGCAGTGGAAGAGTGCCCATCTTGTTTCGGAGGAGAGAATATCACCAGTATGCAGAGAAGTTTTTCCGTGCACCAGATTCCCATTATTGGTTTCTTCCAGTGTGCTGCCGTGGAAAAGGAGAATCTTGCAGAAACTATGCATTGCCTCAACGAGCTCGAAGCTCGGTTAGCAAATGATTACGACATGTCTGGAGGTATAGATTCAGTAGAAGTTTTCAGCGACATCAAATCTAGGGCATTTACCTAAAACGACACCAGTTCTCTGTCAGCCGTGAAAGATCTCTACATGCTGTATCAGCTGCCGTCCACTACGAACCGTGATCGGTCTAAATTTATGCAAACTAAGGCAACATCAGAAGTGAATACTCCATCAACAGAGGAAAATGTTTGCTGTAGAGATCATCCAACGATGGGCAGGGTCAAGGTCCGGAATGAATCCGGAACACGAAGTTTTCAAATTGCCAATGCTTCATAAGACGACGAACAGCGCCGTCCCTATGCGCCCATATCGTCTGCATGGTAATCAAAAAACTTTCGTGAAGAAACATTTAAGCATCAGGAACATGTACCTTTGGTCATCGTATTAGGGTGGTGATAACACTACGGCCACAGCCTTATCTCTTCGAAGCATGCTAACCTGAAGCCAAACGGAGTGAGAACCGAGCAAGAGGAACCGAGATGCAAAGTATAGGGGTTCGGTATCACGCCTGTAAAGGACAATTTCACGAAAGACGAGACAGTCAGGAAGGATGACCAAGCGTCACCGGCGCATGAAGAACTTTCAGCTTATACCTTGGCCTCTACAAAAGCTCAAGCTCGCGTCGAGCTAACGATCCAGCTCTTCTACCCGTAAAAGCCGGATACACGTATACCTTTCTACTAAAAATACCAGATCAGATCAGCAAGGCAAGTGATTATGGCCAAGTTCCGAGAGACATGCCCACCCTCGAATTAGCCGCCCACTCACGTAATCGGTCGGAATATCACACGTAGATCAAAGCGTAAAACGTACTGCTATTGTCACAGCGATGTCGGAATCAGCAGGTCCTCGTTTCTAGTCTTCGCGAAGTTAACATGGAAATCTTAACGAAGTTCAACATCAAGGTTGCCGCTCCCGGTCCGGCGTGGGCCCTTTCCCACGATCATGTCACTCACACTGGCAGGACGCGTCTTCGTTGGATGCTTGCGTAGCGACCGGCCTACTGGTATTACCTTTTCCTCAAGCTTTTACGCCTATTTCCAAGTGCTCAAAACACGTTTGGTTGGCCCACTGTGCTCGGATCGTATTTGGTGAACTTGAATGTAAATGCTACTTCTTTGCTCCCCGTCGTTTCATCACTCAAATTGGTATCGTCGCGTCTTCACAGAAGGGTTTTCTATCTTCTGTAGCAGATCTACGCTATTAAGGACCACAAAGCCAGATGGAGAAACTCGTCGTGAGTACAGTTTCACATCTCATCGTGGCGAATTTTTTCATACGGATCCATTTGCGCAGAAATCGGCCAAGGATGGATCTTTTGAGGCAATGTTGGCGCTTGCTTCACAAGCTGGCAAAAACCGAAGGGTCCATCAGGCTTTCTTTTGTGTCATGGAAAAGAATCTCAAGTTCAACACGACCTCTATCCAGGATATGAAGCGGGGGTGTCTTCCACTGGTGCCTTCACTTGATCCCAAAGACGCACTCAACCTTAGCTGCACCTCGATGCTCGCACTAGCTACAGCCATGCAACACAAATACTTTCTCCAGCCTGGGTGCCTCGTAGAGACCACTTCCTCCATGCTCCCCCTTATGCGCGCATTACCATTCTGGGTATCCCTCTTCTGCGAGCACATTATCTTACCATCCCGAACACTCGAATTCAAATTCGCTGATTTCCACAAAGCCGTGGTACTCATCCTGGCGTGGGTACCGGACCGAGATAAGCTGGGTCCGGAAGTCTTTACAGATTATCTTCCATATTTGTGGTTTCACCCTCCTGCTGGCTATACAAAATACAACCTTGATGATGCCCAGGCAGTGTTCACTGCAGTTGATCATACGCTTCTCGAATGTAAATCAGCTTCGCTGAAAGACATTCTCATTCGTCGACTCGCGGAGAACAGTACATTCACCGCTAACCTCATCGTCCAATTCATTGTGGACATATTTGCTCATGTCCCGAATGAATCTGACGTGAAACTTCCGATCTATCAATGTTTATCGACTGTCGCATCCTCTACATTCCAACTCGCTAGTGGATCCTTACCCATCCACACCGCTCTATTAAAAAGCAACAGCATCCAATGGATATCTCGTATTCTACGATTCGCCACTCGGCGCGCGCGTTTCACCTCTGTGGTACTGCATGTGGCCACGGGTTGCGTATCTAAGTGTCTGCTTTACATCCTCCGAGTCATGGAGGACGGGCATTCATACATCGGTCAATTCTTGGGATGCGACATCCTCTGCTATCTACTCAAGGCGTGCCACAACCTGCATGCTCGTCCTGAGCTCATGGACCGGAAGTTGAAAGTACTCCAGATGTCCATGGAGAATCATGCTGTCAAGATCCTTGAAATGGTCATATCCCATTTTGTCTACCCTTCGATACTGAAGCGATCCCAAAAGGCCATCTCCAGAGTACAACGACAGCACATTGATGAATTCATTGGTCCTATACGCGTCAGTTTGACGGGAGTTTGCGAAACTTGGACTAAGTTTATAAACATTGCTTCGTACAAAACTAGTGTCTTCGGGAGTCTATCAAAATTTTGTGGCAACGCGCAGGTACGTAGACCTATATCGATGCCAGCAGACCTTTTAAGCTCCATTACAGTGTCCTGGAACGACAGCTAGGAAGTGCATGGTTTGTTCCCGGTGCCTATTCACATTGTATTGCTCGCAGACATGCCAAAAAGATGATTGGTTATCTGGTAATCACCGTTCCCTTTGCGCTGAGGTCAAACAACTCGTAATCGGTTCGTCGATTTTTCTTTTCCCTTGGTGTATTTTTCTCAGTGAAATCTTAGATAGTAGCTCCTTACCCATGTCTTTGAGTGATCGGAGAGCGATCGAGGACATCAACAGCCGATACGTGGAATATTACAAACACAAGTCTCCAAGTTCCGATCCGGATTGGGACCTCGATGTGTTGCGTGAATATATTGCGGAGAATGGAGAGCCTGATCCCCATTGGCCCTTGATCTGGATACTAGATCACCGTGCTGTTAATGTTGAACCTGACATTGACGTCACGTCCTCGGAAAGGTATGTCGAAGATATCGATCCGGAGATGTTAGCCAAGGCGCGAGAGGGTGCTGGGACCATGGTATATTGGACTATCCCAGATGGGCGGGAAACAATAACGGAACTAGAATTGGTTGCTCCGTAGATCTCAATTACAACGAGCTTGCCCATATACCACATACACTGGAAACCTAGTCAGACGACAGCTAATGATGCCGTAGCATTGTTTAGTGATATCACAGCGAGCAGCTCATCAAAGGATGTGGATATTAGTACATAGGTGATGTGACTTGATACACAACGAAGTCTTTCGTTGTCTCCGATCTCGAATCCTAGAAATAAAAGATACATGCACATTGCTTACGAGTTTTCTGCTCGAGAACATTCGCCGAATCCTTTTTCTGGTCCTTGTGAGACAAATCAGATATGAAAATAGAGACCAAGCTTAACTGTGAATCTTTTCGTGGCGTAGGTTCTCATCCGAACTCGAAAAATATTAGCGCACTCGGCAAAAGCTTCGCCAGCCCAGTCATCGGGAAGTCCCGCCACGCAGACACCTCACCGGTTTAATCTTTTCTATCAGCAGCCATTCGCCCTGTTTCTTCCGTTATTATATCATTGTATATTTTTGACGGTCAATCCACATCAAATTTCTTTGTTCGCCTCAGTCACCTCCGTGAAGAGCCCGAAACCAAGAGAATTAAAAATGTAACTTAGCCTCAACGTGACTCTTTAATCAAGTCGGCCGCCCTCTCCGCGATAGCGTATACCGCCGCCTGTGTATGCCCCGCAGGTACGTACGGCTACAAGTTAAATACAAATCAGCAACCAAAGTCCCGTCAAACCAATCTCAACTCACCAAAACAGATGCATCGACAACCCTCACTCCTACCACCTTCTTGAGTTTCAAATCCGGGTCCACGACTCCCCAGTCCGCATCGCGGGCAGACATACTCGCCGTACTAACAGGATGATACGTCGAGCCCGCTGCATTCCTTATGCTCCCCTCCAGATCGGTGATATTCGTTGACATTCCGAGGACGTAGTCATCCCATACAGGGGCAGTGAGGAACCGCTGTGCGCCTGCTAGGCCGTGCTGCATGACGGTCATGTCTTGTGGGTGTGATAAAAAGTTCGGGTTAATGAGTGGGGGTGAGAGAGGATCGGTGCCGTTGATGGTAATATTCCCTCCTAGAAAGAAGTTGAAGTCGGATAGGGAAGGAGGAGACAAACGTACGAGAGAGCGGACAAATTAGTATGATTCCTATTGTGAGGTAGCTTCCTGTAGCGGGGATCGTACCAGAGCCAATCCCACCCTTATGGCATGCAATCAGGATATGAATGATAAAACACCACATAAAGAACCCTACCGAAAAAATCATTTCATAATGTCCCGTATTCCCCCCCGCGCATGGTTCCTCCTCCAAGACACCCTCTTCAACCCTGAAGAAGCCCATATGGCTAGCACTAGTGCTAGCAATGTACCCCGTCCGATTAGCTTGCCACTCCGCTAGGGCCTCGGCTTGAAATGTGGCGTTCCGCCAGTAGACATTCTCGATGGTGTTAGTATCGTTGACAAACCAGGCGACACCCCATCGAGGGTGGTCAGTAAGGTTCTTTCCGACATCGGGAAGGTGCACAGTAGGAGTAACGCCAACGGTACTGAGCTCTGCGGCGTCTCCAATACCCGAGTTGAGTAGAATGTGCGGTGTCCCAACGGATCCAGCTGAGAGGATAATTTCCTTGTGGGGTGAAAGGGTGTGAATCGTGGCTGGGATCGTTAGCTTTTAATTGTGGTAGGACATTGCAAGATCTTACCTCCAGCATCCTGTGTGAACTCCACAGTATTGAAGTGTGGCTTGTGATGCGAAGTCGTTTTGTTGGGCGTCAGGATGCGCGTGACATACGAATGTATTAGCACATGCAAGTTTTCTCTGTCAATATACCCAGGTGCAAGGTACGACGTCTCCGAACTACTCCTCGCCCCGTTCCCCACAGTGGTTTGCTCCCATCCTAGAAGTCTAAGATTAGCCGGACCATCAGACATAAAAATAGCCACACCCACCAATGCCCAGATGATACCCGGAATTATAATCTAAATTAAATGAAAACTCGTCCTGCAGTTCCTGCGTGGCTTGAATGACGCGTCCATCGATCGCCCTAGGGTATCCAGGGAGCGAAACAGAATTGACGCCGTCGAAATTGTGCACCGCAGGGTTGAATTCGCCTGTTGTGTTGTGATGATCTGCAGGGGCAACGAATCGCTCGTTCTACAACCAGATACTCAGACGCTTATCCTTCGAGGTTTGTTCGAGAGAGGTACAAACCTTTAGAATGTAAGGCAGTATCTCATCCCATCCCCACCCCTCGTCGCCGGTTACGCGCGCATATCGATCGTAGTCCTCAGATGATCCACGGGTGTAGGCCATATAGTCTTCACCATGACAATGAAAAACACGTAATTTTTTAACGAGCCTGACTCACTAACGGCGCTACTACCGCCAAGTCCAAAACCCCTCGGGTACGAAATGGCTCGTCCATTCAACCCCGGCTGAGGCGTCGTGGTGAAGTTCCAGTCTTGAGGCGTGTTTGGCGTCGCCTGTGGGCAGAAGAATGGGACTTGGGTAACAAGGACGTCGGCGGTCCTATCAATATAAGATAGCCTCAGAACCATGCGCGGGAAGAGCGGAGAGTCACGCACGATTGACCTGCTTCGAGGACGAGCACAGAGGTATCCTTCTGCTCAGTCAATCGATTCGCAAGAACGTTCCCTGCAGTACCGCCTTTCCACAAATTAGCGAGTGAGCGACGGAATGGGTCCTACGCGTACCTCCCACAATTATATAGTCGAAGTCGAGTGTTGGGAGGTCCGCGAAGTTCTCATATATTGAAGCAGAGCATATCACAGGAAGAAGAAACCCTAATATTCGTAGGGAAAGCATGGCAAGGGCGGGGAACGAGCAGCTATGTGCTGTTTATAAGTGCTTCATTAATGAGATGCGCTGATAGTGAATGCATACCGTGATCAAGGCACAAATTCGAAAATGAAACCGGGATTTTGTGTGGATACCTCGGTGGATTTGGACCGAGTACCACGTAATATAGAGCGACAGACGAGCGCACCAGACAGCTCGATGAGGCGACTAGGATGCTATGGTTCCCAAAGGAGATTGAAGGACATCTTTCGACGTGGAGTGATTATGCCTCCTGGAATAGGCGCCTATGGTGTTCCGATAAGCAGAAGGTTAACATCCACCCTAATAATCGCCCAGACTCACAATTTGACAATTTGTGTGTTCTAAGTCCCAGTTACGCAGATACATGATCAATGGTCTGAACTTGCATCATCCTGGTGCGACTTCGGAAGTAGTATGGTGTCGGGTTTTAGTTTTCTCCTGTAATGATGGTCTTGACAAAGCGATCGTTAACAAAATATATAAAGTCATTCGGAGAGGCGGGCGTACCTATTGCAGACACCGTTCGCGCTCATCGGGTTCCTGGAATTCAATTCACAATGCGTTACTGATGGTATGGTCAGCAGCGATAGTACAGGAAGCTTAATCGGCCTACGTACTTGGCATAAGGATGTACTTTAGGGGCTAACTTCTATGCACACATGCTTCGCGGACATCGCATGGTGCCTTTAGTTCCTGGAAGCCGTGCGCATACCACCGGGCTGATGAAGAAATAAGTAAGTAGTTCTTGAGCTCAAGGACCGTGCACGAAGGATAAACCGCTCACATTCATTGTATCCCCGTCTGGGTCTACGACTCGAGTGATCGAAAGTTTTCGACACATGCATACATGCAGGTCCCAATATCAGAAACAGACACAAATGTATAGCAGTTTCTTCCTGAGTGTGTAGCGAAAAAAGGTCCACTGGTAGGTCGCTTGTACACGGTCGTGGTGCTTGGGAGGAATACCCGAGTAGGTAGTGGGTCTTCCGAATGAACCGGCTGACAAGAGACAGAGGTTGAGCAGGATACAGAAGAATCACGATAGTCGATTCTTTGACACCGGACAAGTCGACAAGAGTTTCCCAAACCCTGGCAAGTGTCGCTCTCCGGCTCGTCTGCTACCTCGTCGTTATCGCATTCTAGATTCGCCGGTGCTCAGAACAGAAGGACAACTTTCCAAGGGGCAGCTTGGGACTGAACATGATGGTAGAGAAACAAGAAGGCGATTGCGTGGGATTAGGTCGTCGGTTTGGCACGTGGCCTACGAATTTGTCACCTACCCTCCGTCCTACTAGACGAAAACATAAATCTCGTTCTTCCACGCTAACTGGACAGCCAAAAAAAAAAATCTTTGGATATTCTAATCATTAGTGTTTCATTAACATCGATGTAGCCAAAACAAGTATACTCGTCTGCTACTCTATACAAGCTTCCGTTCCATGTCTTCGTCATGATTGCCAGACCCTCGTACCTTGGGTCTCGGCAACCTGACTACGACATGGAACTTCAGCTTGTTGGGGCCCGCCCCAAACCCGGCTTATTACTTCAATTTTGAGATGTTAGTTTGAGAGAATATATATATATTAAGTATTTGTACCTGGAAAGAGACCTCAAATTCAATGTCCAGAAGTGCAGTGGGCTAAGTGCCACATAGAGTTGTACATATGGAAAAAGAGGACATCCCAAACCCACATAGGTGACTGACTGGCCTTGAGACATGTTGATTGTGTTGGAGATTCACCCCATATACCATAAGTTTCTCTTATCTTATCTTTCTACTTACTATATTGATACACACTCCTTTGTTTTGATCATATATAGGTTGGCTATAGATATCATTGTACCTCAGTCATTTCACCCAGCATGCCTGACTGAGGTATGTATACCTTATGCTTATTGTTTTACTCATTACTTACATCACTCCTTAGTTCACTGATTATATTCTCCTTGTATAAGGTGCCATTGACTCAATGCAGTCATTTTACCCATATTGTACCCAACTGCTTCTGATTATATTCTCCTCATATTAAATTGATGACATGAAAATAGAATATGTTGGAGATATTATCCATACACTATACTATTTCTTTACTTACCAATGCTCATTCTTTCTTACCATATCTCCTGTCTTCCAGTCTATCATTATATAGTCTCACTGTAATTACCCAGATACCTTAGTCTTTTATACCTCTGTTGTGCCAACAGAAGTATGTATACCTTTACTGAAGCATGTGAGAATTATCTATGTCCTATCACATAGGTTATTAGCTGGATCTGGATTGTGTAAGAGCATAACTTGGAGGGCACTGACTCTGAGAGCCAGTATTGCATATGGTAATCCAGAGGCATTGAAATTCTAACAGAATTCAACTGGATAATAGGGATATCCACTGTAGCATATATAGTTACAGCTGTACTATATCTGTCCTGTATACTGTATACAGGTGGCATTTAGAAGAACAATTACCTATGATAGATAAGGTTTACTGACTGTCTAAATGTTGAATTTGATTAATTTAACTCAACATATGGCCAAAAGAATGGGTTTACACCTCATTTTAGTCTACCCATATAGTACCTCTTAATTTTTGAAAGGTGTATATGTACCAATAGTTATCTATAAAATCATAAATCAGCCTCAGATATAAATAGTCAGCTTTCATCATCCTGCATCTATGCCAGTCAAAAAATCTCACTAATTTGTCTATTTTCAGGTAGCTGTATAAGACCTCCATGATCCATAATGGATGAAGCCCTCTGACAGTAGCATAGTTATGGTATCATACACTGATGGTGCAAAGCCCTATTGTGAATATTATTGTTCAGCAGTTTCAACATCAGAGAAATTCTGCATTAGTATCTCATTCCAAATGATAACAGTGGTTTGACAAAGATGCTCAGCCAGATATATCTCTCATGGCTCTGCACCATCTATCACCATCCATAAACCATATAGCCAACTTGAAGGAGGCTGATGGCTTTGGACTGTATAATTACAGCTGTGATGGTCATATATATGGCTATATTTGTTGGTAGTCAATAAGCAACTATAAACAACTTGACAGGGCTACAGGCACTCATAGCATCAGTATGTGTACCATGCATGGAAGCTGCACAATATAATTATAGGCATGCAGCTCTTTACAAATGCTGCATGTTGTGTCATTGCAGGAGTTACTTGTCAAAAGAATAGCTGATATTCTGGAAGTACATGTTAATACATTTTTTTGTAAGCACAAACAGCTGCTGTAATAGCATAGCATACCAATGTTTTTCCTCCACCTTGGTGTCAGAAAGAGCCAGATGCCGGAAAAGGCAGGTGCTGGAAAGCTGTGATCGTGGCAGTGCTGAGGAGACTGGTCATGCAATAGCCGGTCGTGGCAGTGCGTACTGAAGAGAGGTGGGGATTTCAAAGTCCGCTAATTTTATATAAGCAAATAAGCAAATATGATTGGGTGCTTGCTACCTGTCTTTGTTAGGGCCGACATTCACATGACTCGTAGTCAGGCAATTGATAAGCTGTCTCGTGTTTGGACAATCACTTAATCAATGCCGCGGATGACCCAAGGTGATGAAAGAGGCGCGAACTAATTAGATGCTCTCAGCGGGTGAGTAACAAGTAAGATTTGGGTAGTAGTAAACCTTAGCTCGAAGCTGAGGTTGTACAGTATAATGTCGCTACTTAAATACTAAATGGTTGGTCCTAATAATAGCTACGAAAGATTTATAGAAGTCCAGAGGCATGCTGGTCGGACGACGAGCACGCAATATCATGCGTTGTCCATCATGAAAGATTTAGCGAAGCCGATAGTGGCGATACAGTGGTGATAATGCATAAGCATGATTACGCTGATAAGATGAGATAAGAACTAAAAAGGAAAAAAGTCAATAAATCGTAACATTACCCTCTCGTTAAGGCAGTCGTCCCGACTGCCCTAGGGCTCGTCTTGTTCGTCACATTGTATGCAATCTGTAACCTCCTTTTCGCTTTCCCTGTGCCAGTAGTCATCAATGAATGGTTTCCAAACCTCTCGGTCGGGTTCCTCGATCCAAAACTTCTTGCCGTCAACTCGTTCTACTTGATAGAACATGCTCCATCCTCCCGTGGCTGGGTTTTCCCGATAGCTGCAGTCAACTATTCGTTTGACAGTTTTCTCGGATCGGTCGATGACTTTTCGTGTGGTCATGACGGCTTGCGTCTCCGAAATGCTGTCTTCATAGTCTTTAATAGTTTCTTGGGCATTAGCCATGTCGTCTTCCCATACCCATGAATTGTGTTCTCAGGTCCACCCTTTCCACTTGACGAAGTAGTCTGTCACTAGTCGAGATTTCTGTCCTTTCTTTCCACGGACTCGGTGTGTACGCGAGTCTAGGACTTCCTCGACTTCATACTCTTCCTCGTCTTCGATGAGGTCTGGCGGTGGGGGTGGGGGTTGTTCCTGGTTGGGAAACGCCGGTGGTACGTACGGTGTTAGGAGTTTCTCGTTGAACCGTGGATGGATCTTCCAGTGCGGTGGGAGTTTGAGTTTATAGGCAGAGGCGCCTGTTTTTTCAAGGATGAGGAAGGGTCCGACATGCTTGTCATCGAGCTTTTTCTTGGGGCGGGGCAAGTGAAGGTTGGTGACATCGAGCCATACTCGATCTCCGATGGCGTAGTCGATGGCATCTCTCTTTTTCTTGTCGTATTGTGTTTTCATCTTGCCCGCAGCTTCCTCTAACGCTTCTTTGGCCTGTCGGTGTACTTCTTGCATGTTTTCTGTGAACGATTTGGCTGATGGATTGGTAAAGGCGGTCGTCTTAATGGAGTCGGGTAGAATTCGGGGGTTTAATCCATAATTGGTGAAGAAGGGAGTTTGTCCCGTGGACGAATGAATGCGATTATTATGGGCGAACACTGCCATGGTGAGCCATTCGCTCCAGTCCGTCTGTCGGTGATTGATAAAGAGGTGGAGATATTTATTTATCTCTTGGTTGGCCCGTTCGGTTTGGCCATCGGTTTGGGGATGGAAGGCGGTGGATGCATTGGGTGTGATGTCGAGGAGTTTGAGGAGTTCTAGCATGAACTTGGATACGAACTGTGGTCCTCAGTCGGAGATAACCGTTTTGGGCATTCCGTGTCGGGCATAAACGTGGTCCCGGAGTATTTTGGCCCATCCTTCCGAGGTGAGTTCCACGTTGCAAGCGATCGGAATTATTTCTTTCGAGAATCTGTCGATGACTACCAGGATGGCATCGTAGCCATTAGATTCAGGTAATCCAGTGATCATGTCGACTGATATGTGTGTCCATGGCTCGGATGGTATCTCGTTGGGGTGAAGAGGGGTGGCCTTCGGGTGAGTGTCTGTTTTGGTTCGTTGGCATGCCTCACATGCTTTAACGTACTTTTCCACTGTTTGCTTCAGCTTTGGCCACCAGAACTCTCTCTGGACGAGTTCTTTGGTCTTCTCGATTCCCGGGTGTCCAGCCGTTATGTGGTCATGATGGGCAGCAATGATTTCTCTGTGTAGCTTGTCATCATGGGGAACATATATCCGTCCGTCGTAGTATAACAACCCCTCCTTTTCGGAGATACCTCGCTCGTGATCGAGTGAGCCCTGGATTCCTTGGTCCCATTTACTGTGATCGCGAGTTACGTCTTTGATCCTTTGGTGAGTCGCACTTGTTGTGGGCATGATCATCGCCCGGAAGTGTTTGGGTTGAAGGATTATCACATTGTCATTGTCCTGCTTGCCCTGGTCGTGATCATCCTGACGACTGAGTAGGTCGGCCTTTCGATTGGAAGCTCCAGGCTTATGGTGGAGGGTGAAGTGGTATTCGGCAAGTTCAGTGACCCACCGGGCTTGACGCCGGTTCAACTTCTGGGGTTGACGGAAGTATTGTAGATTTTGATGATCCGTCCAGATTTCTACGTTTTCGAATGCGCCCATGAGATAGTGTCTCCATTCCTCCAGTGCGAGCATGATTGCGAGGAGTTCCTTGTTGTATATCTCATAGTTCCGTTCTGTTACCGTCAATGCCTTAGACAAAAAGGCGACTGGCCTCCACTTTCCATCCTGTTCCTGGCTAAGAACTGCTCCTATCGCTCCCTCGCTTGAGTCAGCTTCCACTCTGAACTTTCCCTGGTCCGTCGGAAATGCTAGCACCATGTCCTCGGCCATCTGCTTCTTGAGGCGTTGGAAAGCCTCGTTCTGAGCTGCTCCCCATGTCCAGGGAGCGTTGCCAGTGAGTTGGGTCATGGGACGAACAATTTTGGAGTAGTCTTTTATGAACTTCCGGTAGAAGTTCGTAAAACCCAAGAAGGATTGTAACTCCTTTTTCTTGGTGGGTGTCGGCCACTCCGTTATCCCCTTTACCTTGATCGGATCCATTCGAACCAATCCTTCGCTGATGATTACTCCAAGGTACTCGGTTTCCAGTACCTCAAACTCGCACTTCTCAGCCTTAAGGAATAGTTTGTTTTCCCTTAGGCGTCGTAGGACCCGTCTGACTATCTGTCGGTGCTCCTGTAAGTCCTTGGAGAAGATTAAGATGTCGTCCAGATAGATAGTAACCTTTCCCTCCATGATGAGATCGTGGAAGATGTCATTCATCATCCACTGGAAGGTGGCTGGTGAGTTTGTAAGTCCAAAGAACATGACCGTCGGTTCAAATAGTCCCCGATTGGTGCGGAAGGCAGCTTTGGCCTCGTCTCCTTGCTTGATCCTGACGTTGTTATATCCCCAACGAACGTCTAGTTTGGTGAAGTACTTGGCGCCACGAAGCTTGTCCATGAGTTCAGAGATGAGCGGGAGGGGATATCGATTCTTGATCGTCATTTCGTTCAGTTTTCGGTAGTCCTGAACGGGTCGGAGGGAGCCATCCTTTTTCTTGATGAAGAAGAAAGGGGAGGCGAATGGCGACTTGGATGGTCGAATGCGCCCTGACTCGAGGTTTTCATCGAGGAATTTGTCAAGTTCCTCCTGTTCATGGCGGTTAAGCAGATAGACCTTACAGTCGAGGGTTGATTTAGCGTTGGGGATCAGCTCAATGGCATGGTCCCAGGGTTTTCGTTCAGGCAACTCGTCAAAGTTTTCTTTGGAGAATAGGTCCTCGAATTCGCGATATTGAGGCGGGACCATTTCTTCGAAGGTCTTCTTGGCCTTTCCTTCGTTGGCTCGGGCTGCCAGGTCATTGGCATGGTGCACCGCACGGATCTCCAATTCTTCCCTAAGGTCGATCATTAAAATGGTTTCGCCTTCTTCCAACTCTTCATCCCACAGGTCCTCTGGGTCGGCGTCTGGGAGTGGGAACGGGTTCTTCTGGCATTGGCATCGAGCGAAGATGACCTTGCCTGTGGTCCAGTTAATGACCGGGTTGTGGCAGAGAAGCCAGTCATGTCCGAGGAAGATATCGCCTTTGCCTATGTTGGTAATGGCAAAGTCGATCCTTTCACTGTGGCCTCCCATGGTCATCCTTACTTCCACGAACTCCATGATTTCCCCTGCTTTATTGCACGTGCCGTCTGCATTATACACCGAAATGGGAGCCAGTGCCGGTCTGGTGGTGAGGCCATGCTTCTTGACATAGGCCTCATTGATTGTGCTCCCGGTGCATCCGCTGTCGACTAGCGCCTGGGCCTTGAGGTTTTGACGGTTCTCTAGCGTTTCGAGTTGGACGTTGAGGAATAGCTCTTGGACGCCTTTGGTGCTTACTCTGCGCTGATATCGAATCGGTTGCCCTAGTTCGTAGAGCTCTTCTCACGTGCGTTCTCCTCCCTTTCTTAATGAGGAGAGGAGTTCATCGTTGATCTCGTTGAGTTTCTCCTTATGGGCCCAGAGATGGAGTGATGCCAAGGCTTCCGAATCTGTGCATGCTTCCATGACGGCCCGAAGGGTCCAGTCCACGCCAAACGGCTTGAACCAGGTGGACTTCGGGGTGGAAACACTCACTGGACTTTGTTCGGAACGCCTCGCCCTTATCGATTCTTCTTCCTGCTTGACCCGCTCCCGATGTTGTGCCATCTTGAAGGCCGTATTGTCCTCCTCGTCGGGGATTTCGACGAGGGTGGTCTTCCGGGCCTGTGAGCGCCGCACATCCGATGCTGGAACCCCGCTTGATCCTTCGAGGGTCGGGGGCCTAAGAGGGTCTCCCCTGGTTGGGGCATGCTCCTTCCCCAGAGGTTGCCCGCTGTTGGCTGTTTCGCCGGGACTTGGGGGTTTGGGGAGTAGGTCACCCCTGGAGTGACCGAAGGATTTGTCGAGACAAATCGGGGGAGCCGTGCATGTCGTGTTCTTGTCGCATGAACCATGCTCCCCTCCTAGTGTCGGGTCCTTTGGTGCCCATCCCGGATCCCTATCCCTTCTTGAGGCATCTTCTTCCATTCGGGTCGTGGACGAAAGGGGCGCTATCTTGATCGGTGTGACGTCTCCAAGAGAACGATGGGAGCCACGACCTTTCGTTTCTTCTCCCAGGTGAGAGGAGAGGGGGTCGTGTATCTGTGACGGCCCCTGAGTGCGAGGCGAATCATTGGGGGCATGGTCAACAGGCATCGACCTCATACTCCCGCCTTCGTCTTGAAGTTCCTGTTCAGCGACGATGGGCTCGGCTGGTTCGGGGAGAACCTCCTTCGTCCTTAAGGACTGGGAGATCCCTGACATTGTTCGGATGAACTCCGGTCCCCATCGAGTCTGAAGATCCTGGAGGGTAAGGAGTTCTGGGACAGAGAGTGTAAGCGAAGGAGGGGGATGAGTCTCATTTTGCTTCTGGGGAATTATATATGCCGTTTCAGGCGGAGTCTGAACATTGTGTGATTCTTTTAGGGTGGTTTCGGTCTTCTGTGAACTCGAAGCGGGTATATTCGAATGCATATTGACAGTGATAGACGTACGTAAAAAATTATTACAACCGGATGATGTCTGCGCAGCGGGACCTGATGACCGACCACCCATTGAGGAGGACTGGGCCGAGGAAGTGGAATCACTCACTTCTCGGCCTTGCCTTTTACCTCCTCAATCCTCGTTGTCGAGGGCGTCTTCTCCTTGACCTTCTCAGCGTGACTGTGTCCGTGCACTTCCTTCTCATGCTCTTTCTCCAGATCCTCGGCTTCGGTCAACATGGAGCGAAGCTGTGCCGACGAGTATCACCCTGTTTTAGGGTCTCGTGGCCGCTTCAGCTTTTTACAATTCTTTCCCATGTGACCCTTTCCTCCACAGTTGAAACACTGGCCTTCCTTTCAGAGGCGGTCTATGTCCATGGGCTCTCCGGCCCCTCTGTATGTGGTCCACAATCCTCCTGACATTCCTTTGCCGGTGGATTTGTCGGCCCCGGAACTTGTCGCGCCGGAGGTTCCTTTGTTGGGACTTCTGGCGGATTGATTCTTGGGTCGGTCAGTGTACCCAATTTTGTTGAAGGCCGCTTTGCGGGCCCTCTCGTCGTATATGTTGCAGATGCATCGTTTCCATTCGGGGTAGTCGGTGGGGATCATGATGCCTAGGTTTGCGATGGATTCGGTATAAGACTCTGGCACTCCTCGGCGGACAGCCCTGACGATTGCACTTCGAGGTCCGAGGTCGGTGAGTTGGTCGGCTTGTCGGGCCAGCTCCTCAAGGCGTCGGAAGTACTCGGATGCGGTCCCTGTCATTCTGAGCTCATTCATCCGCTTCTCCATCACTTCCTGAAGGGCGGGGTCGCCGTACTCGACTTTTAGAGCCGCCTTGAAGTTGTCCCAGGAGAAGTATCGATACCGCTGCTCGGTATCGCTCCAAAACTGATAGCGGTACTGAGACCACCATCCTTGGGGCTTTTCGCTGAAGAGCGATACGGCGAACAGTATCTTATTCGCGTGGGTGGGGTAGTAGGCCTTAAAGACAGCGAAGTAGTCCTCGCAGGCCCTGGTGAATCAGTTGATATCGCTACTTTTGCCGTTAAAGTCAGCAGGCATCCGAATCAGTGTGGGTTTTACTTGTAGCCACGGGCTTTGTTCTTCGGCCTCTCCTGAGGGCCAGTAGGGGGGATCGGGGGGGTTGTATCTAGGGGGTGGTCGTGGGACTGACCATCTGTCGGTTCGATGCGTGGGACTCCCGTACCGTCTGGGTACTGGTGCGGCGGGGCGGCCCTGGGGCTGGGGCTGAGGCTGATCGGGTACGTCCTGAAGTTCTTTTGGGATTGGCAAGTTGTGGGCGAGGGCGAATGCTCTGGCTCTTTCTAACTGGGCTACCAGCCCTGCTGTGAGGTCGGGGAAGGCGTCTTTGTCGGCCTGGAACTGTTGTCTCCTGGCCTCTGCTTCCTGGGCTTCCCGTACTCGTCGCTCATCTTCCGTCTCCATCGGTTCGCTGGGTCCTGCTGGATCGGATCCGGTGAACAGTCTACTCTTGCCTTTCCATGGATTGCCGTTCTTCTGCCATTCTCTGGGCGGTTTGTCGGGCATTGGCCTGGGCCATTTGTACGAAGGCCAGGTGTTCTCGCTCGTGCTCGTCGGCCCTCCAGGTGCGGAGTATATCCTCCAGTCTTCCCTGAAGGGTTCGTTCCTCCTCCCCTGTCCTTGGTCGTAGACCTCGTATATAGACCCCAGGGGTGGGGCCGTAGTTCTGCTCGTGGCGGTGGAGCTCCTCTGTTGGAAAGAGGTGTAGTCGCCGCCGATGTTCGTCAAGGGACTCGTCAATTCCTCCTCGGTTGATGTAGTCCTCTCGTCTGAGAGCCCATGCCTGGGCACGATAGGGTCCCAGGGTGATTCGCTGCTGTATGGTAAGGGAGGTCCAAGCTCGGGCTGGAGCTCCCAGGTAGAACGGGTTACTCTTGAGCTCTCTTCTTGCCAGCCTTCTCTCGTCTCCGAGATCTCTTGGCTGCTGCTCTGGGTCCTCCTCCAATCTTCAAAGTCGAAAGGCGAGGTCTGTCTCCCAAGCTCTTCTTCGTCAGAAGTAGGAAGGTCTCCCGATCTCGTGGATCTGAAGTCTTCCTCTCCTGAGGTCGTCAGCATTGGCGCGTACTGGCGACTCGCTGCGGTCCCAGGGCTCATTATCTGAGCTGCTTCGTCGCTCCCGTGGCTGCTCGGGGCGGGGGAGTCTGATGTTAGAGTCTGAGGAATCGATGGGAGAGGACATGGACCGTACAGCTGATGCCGTAGGTGTGCCGGGGGGGGTCCAACCGAGGTCGTGGATGGGGTCGCAGTGTATCTGTGGGACATCCCTCTGGTGGTAGAAGGCCTCGATGCGTGCTGCGATGATGGAGCTGCTTGTTGAAGGCGGAGAAGGGTTTGTAACTCTGAGGGTCGGACTGGTAGGGGGTGTGCTAGGGGGAGCGGGCTCAATGCCCTCGGTTGGAAGTACGTTTGTACTGCTTCTACGTGACTCTGTCTCGTCATACTCGATAGTGCCGGGCCCGACGTAGGCTCGGATAAGTTCTGTGATGTCTCCCTTGACAGAGGGAGAGCGAGATGCTGTCCTAGGGGACTGCCTAATTCTGGAAGGTCCAGCGACAGGGCTTGGACTTCTTCCTCTTCTTCCATGATAGACCCCGGCATCCGACTCTGGACTAGGGGCTCCGGATCTGTCCTGCCTATTCAGCGAGACGGGAGGTGTGTAAAACTGGTCCCTTCGGTAGGGCTCGTATGTCGGGAAAATGGGCTGAATTTGACCATCTTGCTGATAGGGTGGGATGTAGAATCGGGGGAGGGTAGGTGGGGGGTATGTGAGTTGTCTTCTTGGTCCTAGCTCGTGCTGTTCGAACCAGTTTCTGTTTCTGAAATATATAACGGCAGCAAAGATGACGAGTCCTACGAATGCTGCTGCTCCTATAAAGGCTCCTATGGCTGCATTCCTGGTGGTTTCGTTGATGTCGGTTGTTTGTTGGAGGGTCATGGATGTCTTCTTGTGTCTGGCACTGTGGAAGAGTGAAGGGAAGCTTCGAGCTAATTGTTAGGGCCGACGTTCATGTGACTCATAGTCGGGCAATTGATAAGCTGTCTCATGTTTGGACAATCACTTAATCAATGCCACGGATGACCCGAGGTGATGAAAGAGGCACGAACTAATTAGATGCTCTCAGCGGGTGAGTAACAAGTAAGATTTGGGTAGTAGTAAACCTTAGCTCGAAGCTGAGGTTGTACAGTATAATGTTGCTACTTAAATACTAAACAGTTGGTCCTAATAATAGCTACGAAAGATTTATAGAAGTCCAGAGGCATGCTGGTCGGACGACGAGCACGCAATATCATGCGTTGTCCATCATGAAAGATTTAGCGAAGCCGATAGTGGCGATACAGTGGTGATAATGCATAAGCATGATTACGCCGATAAGATGAGATAAGAACTAAAAAGGAAAAAAGTCAATAAATCGTAACAGTCTTATTATATACAAGCTTCCGTCCCGTGTCTTCATCACAATTGCCAGACCCTCGTACCTCGGGTCTTGGCAACCTGACTATGACACGGGACTTCAGCTTGTTGGGGCCCACCCCAAACCCGGCTTATTACTTCAATTTTAAGGTGTTAGTTTGAGAGAAAATGTGTATTATTATTATTTTAATAGAGCTTCAAGATATACAATATTTAAAGTATTTGTACTTTTTTCTGTATCTGGAAAGAGAACTCGAATTCGTTGTCCAGATGTGCAGCGGCTAAGTGCTACATACAGTTGTCCATGTGAAAAAACAGGAGTACATAAATCTAATCCAATATAGGTAACTGACTGTCCTTGAGACTTGTTGATTGTCATTGCAAATGCCAGCCTGACTGGAAATTGACGATGTGAAAATGCAATAGGAAGTTCAGCTGTATCTGCATTGATTGTGATGCGTGAAATGAAGACAACCTTGCCAGCATTGTTGCCACTAAGAAGATGACATTCTAATACATGAGGACAAAAACGTGTGAGAATCATTCGTGTCCCATTGCATAGGCCATTTGCTGGATCCAGATTGTGGAGAAGCATGAGAGGACATCCAACTTTGAGAGCCAGCTTTGCACGTGGCAATCCAGAAGCATTGAAATTTTGAAGAAACTCTGTTGGATAAAGAGTAGTAGGATCATCCAACTCTTCTTCTATTATCTTGTCTGTACTCCAATAGACTGCCTCTTGTCCTGGAAACATATCCAGAACCTGTTGATTGATTTCATCAACATCATCATTACGTCCAGAGAGAATTGTGCATTCTAAGAAAAAGCGATCTTGAAAATGGCCAGCTTGAATGTTTGGATAAATGTAACTGATAAGTCCAGAAAGTGAGGGGTTGGCAAGGCACATAGAATTGGGAAGAGAGATGGTTCTATCCTCTCTAAGTCCTTCACCTGCACCAACAGTAAGCAGCCACTGTGCAAACTCCACATTCTCAGGAGTCTGATCCAGATGCATGTTTTTCTTCAAATGAATGACCTGGATGTGAGACCATAATGGTGAACGACGAAATGAAGCTGCAACAATTTGCTCCCATGATCCTTGTGATACAACAGGCAATGTCTGATGAAAGTCTCCTAAAATAGATAATCAGAAATGTTAATCTATCAACACACAATCAATACACATACCACTAAAAAGAACAGTTATTCCACCAAAAGGAGCATCATTTCTCTGTATATCATGAAGAGTGCGATCAACAGTTTCAATATCGTGCCGATTTTGCATAGGAACCTCATCCCAAATAATAAGAGAAGTTTGGCAAAGAAGCTCAGCTAAGTGAGTTCCTCTGCGAATGTTGCATGTTGTATCATCACGTGAAGGAATTGGAATTTTAAAAGTGGTGTGGCTTGTACGACCTCCTACTAAGAGAATTGCTGATATACCGGAGGAAGCACAGGCTAATACAATCAGTCCTTGGGCACGAATAGCAGCTGCAATCGTATTACACACAAAAGTCTTTCCACCACCTCCAGCACTATGAAGAAATACTAATTTCCCTTGCTTATGAGCAACAGAATCAACAATTATGTCAAAAGCAATCTTTTGCTCTGTATTGAATGTTTGAAGATTCTTAGCAACAAATTGCTCAAGAGATGGGATATCATAGGTCAGCTGTGCAGCCAGAAGAGGGTTATTCTCATAAGCAGCCCAGTTCATAGTAGAGGCTGGCATCTGAGTCCACTCAGAAAGACGATGACCATGAGATTGAAGAAGCTTATCAATAAGATGGAGACCAAAATCATAGAGCTGAGCATCTGTTGGATTTGGAACATCACGTTGGCAGAGCTTATATGCCAAGTCATCACAAATATTCTTCTTAAACTCCTCCCATAGCTCATCTGGCTTTGCTGGATGACAGAAGAGAAGAAGAGTTGCAAATAGTGATCGCAACTGTGCTCCTGACTTCATGACAGCTGCCTCCTCTAAGCATTGCTTCCATTCATTATCATTTTCCAGTAAACCCATAGCAATGCATGCCTCCTTGAAAGTAGCACACTCCACATTGTTTACAGTCCATAGATGTTGAAAGGATTGAGCACTGGAAACAGCAGTCAAAAGAAGCCACAAATAGAATCGTTCACCTGATGAGGGGACAGCTTGATACATCCGACCAATGGTAATACCAATAGTATTGAATCTTTGGCATAAATTCCAAGTCTTCTTACTCCAGGTATAATGAGCAGGAGTATCCTGATATAGATATTGGTGTGCATTTGGATCCCTTTTATTGAGCTCAAACCATTGTAACAGAGTGGTTGTCTTTGCCTCTGCAGCTGCTAACACTTCTTCTGGACTGGCATTCTCATCATATGTAATAAGCTGTTCATCAGGAAGATGAACATGAAGACGAACAACATTTGGCTCCTCTTGATGTAGCCGAAATGAAAAAATCCTCCAACATGACTCAATAGCAGAGATATAGTGTGCATCCAAAAATTCTTTGATCTCATCATGATCCTGAACCTCTAATGTACTCCTGTCATGGCCCTTGTAGATGTATTTATGGATGTATTTAATGGCCTTGATAGTAACACAAATCTCCACATTGATGTGACAGTTATAACATGCACTGAGATGAGGATTATATGGAACAACATCACGGTTGGTGTAGACAGTGTGTTTTTGACCATTTATTTTAACATACTGACGACCATTGTTAGGATGTGCCAGATTGGGATATCCATCAGTGGTGAATTCAGTGTGTTCATTGAATTCTTTTGGAAAGTTCTTTGTACAACGACCATCTTTCATGCAGCGCTCATCACAGGGACCATGAACCATACATCTGGTGACAATCTCATACAGGATTGGAAACTTTTCAGGATCTGAAATTTGAGCACATGAGACTGAATCAGCATCAGCAGGTGTATGGATTTTATATTCAGGATCCAAAAATATCAGAAGATGCATATGAGGGAGTCCACGCTTCTGAAATTCAATTGTATGCACCATAGCTCTGACTTTACCAAATATTCCACCCTTCTTGATTTCATTCAGTAAGGCCTCTTTTTTCAACTGGAAGACTCTTGCCACAATGTCTGGTCGATCCTCCACCTTTTGATCTGGTCCATCTGTGCACTTTAAAGCCTCTACAATTTCTGGCCACTTTGGGTTGGCTGTCATTGTAAGAAAAATATCTGGCTTTTGCAAGGCTCTGCAAATTGCCATGGAATCTTGATACAGCTGATACATTGCACGGGGGCTTCCAGTATGTGATGATGATAAGACAAAACGCTTGCCACTATTTTCAACACCATCTTCATTGGTAGCTGCATCAACTACCTCCTTATACAGATCTGCATGGATAGTTGTCTGGTTCTTCCGAACCCAGTTGAGATCATTTTGTTCAATTGAGGCCCATGTGTTACGATTTATTGACTTTTTTCACTTTTCTAGTCTTATCTCATCTTATCGGCATAATCATGCTTATGCATAACCCCCACCGTATCACCACCAACCGCTTCGATAAATCTTTCATGATGGACAACACATGATATTGCATGCTCATCGTCCGACCAGCATGCCTTTCGACTTCGATAAATCTTTCGTATGTATTAATAGCATTCGCGACTTAGTATTTAAGTAGCTACATTTTACTGTAAAACCTCAGCTTCGAGCTAAGGTTTACCACTCCCAAAATCTTACTTGTTACTCACTCGCTGAGAGCATCTAATTAGTTCATGCCTCTTTCACCACCTCGAGTCATTCGCAGCATTGAATAAGTGATTGTCCGAACACGAGACAGCTTATCAATTGCCCGACTCTGAGTCATGTGAACGTCGGCCCTAACAATTAGCTCGAAGCTTCCCTTTACTCTTCCACGACGCTAGACGGAGGAAGAACCTCATGCCCTTACAACAAACCCCCGACATCTCTAAAGAAACTACCAGTACTCTCGCCGTGATCCTTTTCACGATAGCAGGAGTAATAGGCTCAGCAACTGCAGCAGCAACAATCTACTACAGGAATAGGGACTGGTTCGAACGCCACGGAATAACCCTACAAAGAGGACAACTAGTCTACCCACCCCCAACCCTTCCAACCTTCTACATACCCCCCTATAATGTTCCACCGCAACCCTTCCTCCCGGGGTACCCCATCTATGACCAGGAGGCGAGACGGGACATCTTCTGCACCCCCGCAGAATCCATCAACAACGACTTCGAGACAGCGAACGACGGGGACATTTCGTCCTCTGAGTCCGACGTCGGAAGAAGAAGAAGGAGCCCAAGCCCCGTCACTGGCCCCTCTGGAACCCGGCACTCCTCTGACGATACTAGAAGCCCTTCCTCAGAGGAGGACATCACCGAGCTCATTAGAGCCTATCGAGGAATCGGAACAGACCCCCTGGCGGAGGCCAGGAGAGAGCTGGAGCGAGGCATCCAGCAGGTACCTTCAGCCGAGGACCCTCAGCCCCGGCCCGATAGCACAACCCTTCCCCCAATGATCTTATGAGTTACCAACCCTACCGAACCCATTGAATTATCTGACCTTGACGCCTATTCGGAGGAGAGGAGAGGAAGAGCCTCTTACGATTCAGAGGCAAGTAGAAGAAGGGCTCACCTACCGGGAGACCCTAGCGTCCATCACCCATTCCGAACCACAACCACTTTCGACACGCCTGCACCGTCAGTTGTACACTCCTCCCCCACCGCCACCGACTCCCCCAGATCTGATAGACTTCCAAGAAGAACTGGAAGTAGAAGCACTACTCGAACCATCCCCCACATCATCCTCAATACCGACTCGTCCTCCAACCCGAGCTCGCTCGACCCTACAGACCCAGGGTTCTACCGAGAGCTTCGACGATGACGACTTTTTATCCGCTTCATCGGGAGGCCAAGTTATCAGCGAAGAAGAAGGACCGGGGAGTCCACGCTCGCCTACCAGATACGACAGAGAGAGGAGGACCCAGATGAGCCCCCTCAGGATCCCACCACCGAGCGACGACTTGCCAGAAGGGAGCTGGAAAGTAACCCCTTCTACCTGGGAACTCCAGACAGAGCCTGGCCCACGTTATCCCTCTCCCAGAGGATGGGTCTCGGAGCTTACCGAGCTCAGGCCTGGGCCCTACGAAGAGTTGACTATGTGGCCAGAGGAGGAGAGGACGAGACATTGGAGGAACACCGACGATGACACACCCTCAGCGTCAACGAGGAACTATGGTGGCACGAGCTCAACTACGGCCCCATACCAGGAGTATACGTCTCCGGTCTATGACCAAGAACCCCAGAGGAGGACCGAATCCTCAACCAATGCCTGGCGGCTCTACTTGCCACCTGGCGACGAGATGAGGCCCAAAGGGCCAAAGCCGTTAACGCCTGAGTGGCCCGGGCCAATGCCAGACTCGCCGCTGACTGATTGGAGGCGCCAGAACCACCCATGGAAGGGGACCAGTAGGCTGCTCGCCGGGGCTAGTGAAGCTGGACCCAGTGAGCCGATGGAAATAGAAGATGAGCTGCAAATACGTGAAGCCCAGGAAGCGGAGGCAAGGAGGCAGCAGTTCCAAGCTGACAAAGACGCCTTCCCTGACCTCACCACCAACCTAGTGGCCCAAGTAGAAAGGGCCCGAGCCTTCGCTCTCGCCCACAACCTCCCCATCCCCAAAGAACTCCAGGATGCGCCGGACCAGCCGCCACCATGAGGGAGACCTGCCCAACTGGCTCCAAGGAGATATGGGAGTCCAACCCATAGAACGGACCGATGGTCGGTACCCCGGCCCCCGGCTCGATACGACCCCCCTGAACCCCCCTACTGGCCCTCTGGCAATGCGGAGGAACAAGACCCATGGCTACAAGTAAAACCAACTCTAGTACGACTCCCAGTACAATTCGAAGGAAAAAGTAGCAACCTCAATCGCTTCACGGGAGCCTGTGAAGACTACTTCTCAGTCTTCAAAGCCTACTACCCCACCCATGCCAATAAAATCCTATTTGCAACCTCCCTCTTCGGCGAGAAACCGCAGAACTGGTGGTCCCAATACCGCTACCAGTTCTGGAGCGACACCGAGGAAAGGTACTGATACTTCTCTTGGCAAGATTTCAAGGCGGCCCTAAAAAACGAATACGGGGACCCTGCCCTTCAAGAAGTAATGGAACGCCGAATGAATGAACTAAAGATGACCGGAATGGCATCTGAATACTTCCGACGACTTGAAGAGCTAGCCCGCCAGGCCGACCAACTCACCGACCTCGGAGCCAGGAGTGCTATCGTATGAGCAGTACGGCGAGGAGTACCAGAATCTTACACGGACTCCATCGCCAACCTCGGAATCATGATCCCCCAGAACTACCAGGAATGGAAGAGGAGGATCTGCAATATCTATGATGAGAAAGCGCGGAAGAGTGCCTTCGATAAGATCGGGTATGTCGACCGCCCAAAGAACCAATCCGCCGGAGGTTCCAACAAAGGAACTTCCAGCGCGACAAGTTCCGGGACCGACAAACCCGCCAGCAAGGGCGTGTCGGGAGGTTCGTGGACCACTTACAGAGGAGCCAGGGAGCCGATGGACATAGATCGCCTCAGAAAGGAAGGGCGATGCTTCAACTGTGGGGGAAAGGGTCACATGGGAAAGGATTGTAAAAAGCCGAAGTGGCCACGAGACCCTAAGACAGGGAGATACTCGTCGGCGCAGCTTCGCTCCATGCTGACCAAGGCCAAAGATTTGAAACGAGAACATGAGAAGGAGGTCCACGGACACAGTCACACTGAGAAGGTCGAGGAGAAGATGCCCTTGACAACCAAAATCGAGGAAGTAAAAGGCAAGGCCGAGAAGTGAGTGATTCCACTTCCTCGGCCAAGTCCTCCTCTCTGGGTGGTCGGTCATTGGGTCCCGCTGAGCAGACATTACCTGATTGTAACAATACTTTACGTATGTCTATCACAGTATCAACGCATTCGAATATACCTGCTCTTGTCACACAATCACAGAAGACCACCCCAAAAGAATCACACCAAATTCAGACTCTGCCTAAACAGGCATATATAATCCCCCAGAAACGAAGCGAACCCCATCCCTCTCCCTCGCTCACACTTTCCGTCCCAGAACTCCTTACCCTCCAGGACCTTCAGACTCGATGGGGACCAGAGTTCATCCAAACTATGTCAGGGATCTCCCAGTCCTTAGGGGCGAAGGAGGTGCTCCCTGAACTGGCTGAGCCCATCGTCGCTGAAGCGAAACCTCAAGACGGAGGCGGGAGTATGAGGTCAATGCCTGATGACCATATCCCCAATGATTCGCCTCGCGCTCAGGGATCGTCACAGATACACGACCCCCTCTCCTCTCGCCTGGCAGAAGAAACGAGGGGTTGCAGCCCTCATCGTTCTCTCATTGGAGACGTCACACCGATTGAGGCGGCGCCCCCCTCGTCCACGACCCGAATGGAAGAAGACGCTGCAAGAAGGGATAGGGATCTGGGACAGGTGCCGAAGGACCCGGGAGGCCGGTGGGAGCACGGTTTATGTGACAAGAACGCGACGCTCACGCCTCCCCTCATCCCTCGAGATAAACCTTCCGGTCACTCCAGGAGCAACCCGCTCCCCAAACCCCCGAACCCTGGTGAAATAGCTGACAGCGGGCGACCCCTGGGGAAGGAGCATGCCCCAACCAGGGGAGACCCTCTTAGGCCCTCGACCGCCGAAGGATCAAGCGGGGTTCCAGCGTCGGATGCGCGACGCCCACGGGCCCGGAAGACCACGCTCGTCGAAATCCCCAATGAGGAGGACGACACAGCCTTCAAGATGGCAAGGGATCAAGAACGAGCCAAGCGGGAAAAGGAAACGGCCAAGGGGCTTCTCCCCTCGTCCCCGGAGCAAGAGAAGAAGGAAGAAGAAACGTTGAGGGCGAGGCGTTCCGAATCATACCCAGTGAGTGCTTTCACCCTGAAGTCCACCTGGTTCAAGCCATTTGGCGTGGACTGGACCCTTTGGGCCATCAGGGAAGCATGCACCGATTCGGAAGCACTTGCTTTGCTTCACCTCTGGGCCCATAAAGAAAAAGCCAATGAAATCGACGACGAACTCCTCGTCTCACTCAGGAAGGGAGGAGAACAAGCACAGGAAGAGCTCTACGAGCTGAGTCAACCAATCCGATACCAACGGCGAGTAAGCACCAAAGGCGTCCGAGAATTATTCCTCGACGTCCAACTCGAGACGTTGGAAAATTGTCAGAACCTTAAAGCCCAGGCCCTAGTCGACAGCGGATGCACAGGGAGCACCATAAGTGAGAACTATGTCAAGAAGTATGGGCTAGTCACTCGACCAGCACCCGCCCCAATTTCCGTATACAATGCTGATGGAACACACAACAAGGCAGGGGTAATCACGGAGTTCGTAGAAGTTAGGATGATGGTAGGGGGCCACAGTGAAAGGATCGACTTTGCCATCACCAATATCGGCAAAGGCAATATCTTCCTCGGGCACGACTGGCTACTCTGTCATAATCCAGTCATCAATTGGACCACCGGCAAGATCATTTTCGCCCGGTGTCAATGCCAGAAGAACCCATTCCCCCTACCAGATGCGGACCCCGACGATCCCTGGGATGAGGAACTGGAGGAGGGCAAAACCATACTCATGGTCGATCTTCGAGAGGAACTAGAAATCTGCGCAGTACACCATGCAAACGATCTAGCCGCCAAAGCCGCTGAAGGGAAAGCCAAAAAGACCTTCGAAGAAATGGTCCCGCCTCAATATCGCGAATTTGAGGACCTATTCTCTAAAGAGAACTTCGACGAGCTACCTGAGCGGAAACCCTGGGACCATGCTATCGAACTAATCCCCAACGCTAAATCGACCCTCGACTGTAAGGTCTATCCGCTAAACCGCCATGAACAGGAGGAACTTGACAAATTCCTTGATGAAAACCTCGAGTCAGGACGCATTCGACCATCCAAGTCGCCATTCGCCTCCCCCTTCTTCTTCGTAAAGAAAAAAGACGGCTCCCTCCGACCCGTTCAGGACTATCGAAAGCTGAACGAAATGACGATCAAAAATCGATATCCCCTCCCACTCATCTCAGAACTTATGGATAAGCTCCGCGGCGCCAGATACTTCACGAAGCTAGACGTTCGCTGGGGATACAACAATGTCAGAATCAAGCAGGGAGACGAGGCCAAAGCTGCCTTCCATACAAACCGTGGACTGTTCGAACCAACGGTTATGTTCTTCGGACTCACCAACTCCCCGGCCACCTTCCAGTGGATGATGAATGATATCTTCCATGACCTCATCATGGAGGGGAAGGTCACCATTTACTTGGACGACATCCTGATCTTCTCAAAGGACCTTCAAGAACACCGCCGGATCGTCAAACGGGTGCTCCAACGACTCAGAGAGCACAAGTTATTCCTCAAAGCAGAGAAATGCGAATTCAAGGTACTCGAGACCGAATACCTCGGCGTCATAATCAGCGAAGGATCGGTGCGAATGGACCCGATCAAGGTCAAGGGGATTACGGAGTGGCCCACACCCACCAAAAAGAAGGAATTACAATCCTTCTTAGGCTTTACGAATTTCTATCGGAAGTTCATAAAGGACTACTCCAAGATCGTACGACCAATGACTCAACTCACTGGCAACGCCCCCTGGACCTGGGGAGCTGCTCAAAACGAAGCCTTCCAACGCCTCAAGAAGCAAATGGCCGAAGACGTGGTATTAGCATTCCCCATGGATAAAGGAAAATTCAGGGTGGAAGCTGACTCCAGCGAGGGAGCGATAGGAGCCATCCTCAGCCAAGAACAGGATGGGAAATGGAGACCAGTGGCCTTCCTCTCCAAAGCGTTAACTGTGACAGAGCGAAATTACGAGATATACGACAAGGAACTTCTCGCAATCATGCTCGCCCTAGAAGAATGGAGACACTACCTCATGGGTGCATTCGAGGATGTAGAGATCTGGACCGATCACCAAAACCTACAGTATTTCCGACAACCTCAGAAGTTGAATCGCCGTCAAGCCCGATGGGTCACCGAACTTGCCGAATATCATTTCACGCTGCATCACAAACCTGGCACGTCCAATCGCAAGGCCGACCTACTGAGCAGGAGGGATGATCATGACCAAGGAAAGAAGGACAACGACGACGTTGTTGTCCTTCAACTGGAACACTTCCGAGCAATGATTATGCCTTCCACGAGCGAAACTCACCAAAGAGTCAAAGACGCAACTCGCAATCATGACAAGTGGGACCAAGGGATTGCCAACTCCCTTGATCATGAGCGAGGTATCTCAGAAAAGGAAGGGCTGTTGTACTATGATGGACGGATCTACGTACCCCATGATGACAAATTACGTGGAGAAATTATCGCCGCCCACCACGATCACATAACGGCCGGACACCCAGGAATCGAGAAGACCAAAGAACTCGTACAAAGAGAGTTCTGGTGGCCAAAGCTCAAACAAACAGTAGAGAAGTACATCAAGGCATGTGAAGCATGCCAATGGACAAAGATGGACACTCACCCAAGGGCCGCCCCCCTCCATCCAAACGAGATACCATCAGCACCATGGACCCACATATCAGTCGACATGATCACCGGATTACCCGAATCCAATGGCTACGATGCCATCCTGGTGGTTGTTGACAGATTCTCGAAAGAAATAATCCCGATCACCTGCAACGTTGAACTCACTTCCGAAGGATGGGCCAAACTCCTACGCGATCACATATACGCTCGCCATGGAATGCCCAAAACAGTCATCTCAGACCGAGGACCCCAATTCGTCTCAAAGTTCATGTTGGAACTCCTGAGACTCCTTGACATTATGCCCAATGCATCTACTGCCTTTCACCCCCAGACCGACGGCCAAACCGAACGGGCCAATCAGGAGATTAACAAATATCTCTGACTCTTCATCAACCACCGCCAGACCGATTGGAGCGAGTGGCTTGCACTAGCGGCATTCGCTCACAACAACCAAATCCACTCGGCCACAGGCCAAACACCATTCTTCACCAACTATGGGACGAACCCCCGAGTCCTGCCCGACTCCATCAAAATGACCACCTTCACGAACCCGTCGGCTAAGTCGTTTGCAAAAAACATGCAGGAAGTGCACCGCCAAGCCAAGGAAGCACTAGAAGAAGCAGCCGGAAAGATGAAGGCCCAATATGATAAAAAGAAGAGAGAGGTAGTCGAATATACCATCGGAGATCGCATATGGCTCGATGCCACTAACCTTCACCTACCTCGCCCAAAGAAAAAACTCGATGACAAGCGCATCGGACCGTTCCTTATTCTCGAAAAGGCAGGTACCTCTGCCTACAAGTTAAAGCTCCCACCGCACTGGAAGATCCATCCCCGCTTTAATGAAAAGCTCCTAACGCTGTACATACCACCGGCATTTCCTAATCAAGAACAACCTCCCGCACCACCACCAGACCTCATCGAAGACGAGGAAGAATACGAAGTGGAAGAAGTCCTAGACTCGTGCACCCACCGAGTCCATGGAAAGAAAGGACAGAAATCACGACTCGTAACCGACTACTTTGTCAAGTGGAAGGGATGGACTCGAGAACATAACTCCTGGGTCAGAGAAGACGACATGGCTAATGCCAAAGAAGCCATACAAGACTATGAAGACAGCCTCTCCAAAACGCAAGCAGTCGTAACCGCACACAAGGTCATCGACCGATCAGAAAAGGCGGTTAAGCGAATAGTAGATCGCTCTTATCGTGAAAACCCCAGCACAGGAGGTTGGAGCATGTTCTATCAAGTAGAACGAGCGGACGGGAAGAAATTCTGGATCGAAGAACCCGACCGGGTGGTTTGGAAACCATTCATCGACGACTACTGGCACAGAGAGAGCGAAAAGGAGCTCACAAACTGCAGTCAATGTGACGAACAAGACGAACCCTAGGGCAGTCGGGACGACTGCCTTAACGAGAGGGTAATGTTACGATTTATTGACTTTTTTCACTTTTCTAGTCTTATCTCATCTTATCGGTGTAATCATGCTTATGCATAACCCCCACCGTATCACCACCAACCGCTTCGATAAATCTTTCATGATGGACAATGCATGATATTGCGTGCTCGTCAACTGACCAGCACGCCTTTCGACTTCGATAAATCTTTCGTATGTATTAATAGCATTCGCGACTTAGTATTTAAGTAGCTACATTTTACTGTAAAACCTCAGCTTCAAGCTAAGGTTTACCACTCCCAAAATCTTACTTGTTACTCACTCGCTGAGAGCATCTAATTAGTTCACGCCTCTTTCACCACCTCGAGTCATTCGCGGCATTGAATAAGTGATTGTCTGAACACGAGACAGCTTATCAATTGCCCGACTCTGAGTCACGTGAATGTCGGCCCTAACACCATGCATCTACAAAATACTGTTGTGTCAGTCTTCCTCCTCTGAATAGTGGTACATTTGGTTCAGTTCTTGGACAATGGTGCAAGCGGTAAGCATAATACATATGCTGAGTAAGTCTTTTACGTGTATGGGTGCTTTTTTCAGTCTCTTCCAGGATCATATTTGGATTCCAACCTAATTCTCCATAGGGAAAAAGAAGAACATAATGAAGAGGTTGATAACTTGGATGAAGATGGCTAATGCATTGGAGAGAATGATCATGCATATGTAAAATGATCTCTCGATCTTGTTCAACAACTTCAGACCCATCTCCAGGAATGATAGCAGCCAACTCATCTACTGTTGGAAGATTATATCGTCACCCATCAGTACCATCACCTACATGCAATCATACTTCAATATTTGGATACTCTTCATGAGGCTTGTCTTTCATGATAAGATATGCATGACGATATAAAGCAACATATGGATTTACATCTTGCAGTAAATCCTGTAATTGAGACATGATTCCAGACCTTAGATTGGGATTGCGACGATTGCGCATACTCAGTGCCTCTGCTGGATCATGTATATACAATTGAGCATAAGTTGGCTGCTTTCCTTCCTGTGGCAGCAGAGATCCCATCCGATGATGAAGCTCGCCAGATATATGAAAGCAGTATGGTCCAGAAGAATTGGTGATTGCCTCATCAATGTTCACAGCTAAAGATGTAAATGACAATGCTGCATTGTACTGTCTGATATCATACAAAAAGACTTTTGACATTGGATCATTGCCACAGAGAAGATTTTGGAGAATGGTAGGAGCTGGACGAAGAGGAGGCAATTTAATTTGCCCTTGTAGACAGCACATGCCAAAACGGGGATTAGTCTTGGAAGAATTTTTTATATGCTCATCAAACCAATGTGGTGCTTTACAATGTGTACAGATCCATTTCATCTCTCCAAGACTATGCTGAGAGCATGGTTCAGCATATGGATGTCTGGCTCTAAGAAGAGATGCAGAATTATGTGGTAACTGTGGTGGTAATTGTGGTGGTGATGATGGAGACCTTGATGGTGGTGGTGGTGGTGGTGGTGATGATGGTGATGGTGGTGGTGATAGTACAGAATGAGAATCAGTATCTACATTTGTACTCTGTCTCTGTTCTCTCTGACCATGATCATCTGATGAGACAGAAACAGAATTATGACTATTTAACTGAATAGGAGCACCACCTCAAGCACTACCACATGGCCACCCACGTTGTCCACATCTCATAGGGAAGACAGGTAGAGAGGGAATAGTAGGCATTGGATGCTCTATAGGGCGATCTAACTGAGAAGGAATATGTGTCTCTGGTGGTATATACAGCTGTGGAAGTGGAACATCAGGATCAGGATCTGGGTGTGGTGATCGCCTACAACGATGAGAGGGTGAGGTCATCTGTAGACGCTGAAGACGATCACATTCTCTCTCAGACTGGCGATCATGCTCAGGTATAACAGGAGAGAACTGGAAAGTGTCATTCTCTCTGGTAGGAGTTGAAGGTTCCCTGATAAAGAAAGTGGATCATGAGCACACAGAAGCCATTGTAAAGAGATAAACATACATGATAGTGTACAAAGAAAGAACAGGACAGAGCCCAATCACAGAAAGACTACTCTTCAGACTATAATAATCCAATACCACCTTGATCTGCTTGGTATGAAATGATTCAGACTGAAAGAAGTCAAGAACAAACTGCTTACAGGCAAAGGAAGCCACTACTGTGAGATAAAACACAAATAATAGACAGATACACCTAAAGAAAAGGCATCAGATAAGAGATTCAGCAAAGATAGATAAGCAGTACTATGATAATCCACCAAACAGGACTATGAGAAGGTTATCAGAAAGAGGTATGATGAGAAAAGAAAACAATGCTTACCTGTGATACCAAAGGCAGGGGAGAGTAGCAGTCAATGGGGCAGATGATAGGGAGGAGGAAAGATGGGGCCTGAAAGAGCAGGTGCCGGAAAGCCGGGTCATGGCAGTGCTGAGAGGACCGGTCCATGGAATAGCCGGTCGTGGCAGTGCTGACTGGGAAAGACCGAAAATTGAAAGTCCACTAATTTTACATAAGCAAGCCTGTGGCTGTGCGTGAACTGTCTTATTATATAGACAAGCTTCCGTTCCATGTCTTCGTCACGATTGCCAGACCCTCGTACCTCGGGTCTCGGCAACCTGACTACGACATGGAACTTCAGCTTGTTGGGGCCCGCCCCAAACCCGGCTTATTACTTCAATTTTGAGATGTTAGTTTGAGAGAATGTATATATATTAAGTATTTGTACCTGGAAAGAGACCTCAAATTCAATGTCCAGAAGTGCAGTGGGCTAAGTGCCACATAGAGTTGTACATATGGAAAAAGAGGACATCCCAAACCCACATAGGTGACTGACTGGCCTTGAGACATGTTGATTGTGTTGGAGATTCACCCCATATACATAAGTTTCTCTTATCTTATCTTTCTACTTACTATATTGATACACACTCCTTTGTTTTGATCATATATAGGTTGGCTATAGATATCATTGTACCTCAGTCATTTCACCCAGCATGCCTGACTGAGGTATGTATACCTTATGCTTATTGTTTTACTCATTACTTACATCACTCCTTAGTTCACTGATTATATTCTCCTTGTATAAGGTGCCATTGACTCAATGCAGTCATTTTACCCATATTGTACCCAACTGCTTCTGATTATATTCTCCTCATATTAAATTGATGACATGAAAATAGAATATGTTGGAGATATTATCCATACACTATACTATTTCTTTACTTACCAATGCTCATTCTTTCTTACCATATCTCTTGTCTTCCGGTCTATCATTATATAGTCTCACTGTAATTACCCAGATACCTTAGTCTTTTATAACTCTGTTGTGCTGACTGAAGTATGTATACCTTTACCGAAGCATGTGAGAATCATCCATGTCCTATTGCATAGGCTATTAGCTGGATCCAGCTTGTGTAGGAGCATAAGAGGGAACTGACTCTGAGAGCCAGCATTGCATATGGTAATCCAGAGGCATTAAAATTCTAACAGAATTCAACTGGATAATAGAGGTATCCACTGTAGCATTTATAGTTACAGTTGTACTATATCTGTCCTGTATACCATATACAGGTGGCATTTAGAAGGACAATTACCTATGATCGGTAAGGTTTACTGACTGTCTAAATGTTGAATTTGATTAATTTAACTCAACATATGGCCAAAAGAATAGGTTTACACCTCATTTTGGCCTACTCACTGTACAGTACCTCTTAATTTTTAAAAGGTGTATGTGCACCAATAGTTACCTATAAAATTATAAATCAGCCTCAAATATAAATAGTCAGCTTTCATCATCCTACATCTATGCCAGTCAAAAAATCTCACTAATTTGTCTATTTTCAGGTAGCCATATAAGACCTCCATGATCCAAAATGGATGAAACCCTCTGATAGTAGTATAGATATGGTACCATATGGCAATGGTGCAAAGCTCTATTGTGAATATTACATAGAGTATGTGTTCAACAGTTTCAATATCAGAGCAATTCTGTATTAGTATCTTATCTCAAATGATAACAGTGTTTTGACAAAGAAGCTCTGCCAGATATGTCCCTCAGGGCTCCATACCATCTGTCACCATCCATAAACCATATAGCCAACTTGAAGGAGGCTGACAGCTTTGGACTGAATAATTACAGCTGTGATGGTTGTATATATGGCTATATTTGTTGGTACTTGATAAGCAACTATAAACAACTTGATAGGGTTACAGGCACTCATAGCATTGGTATGTTGACTGCTGTATTACTGTACAATATGATTATGGGCATGCAGCCCTTTACAAATGCTGCATGTTGTGTCAGTGCAGGAGTTACTTGTCAAAAGAATAGCTGATATTCTGGAAGTACATGTCAATACATTTTTTTCCTAAGCAAAAACAGCTGCTGCAATAGTGTTGCATACCAATATTTTTTCTCCACCTTGCCAAAGAGCCAGATGCCAGAAAAGGCAGGTGCCGGAAAGCTGTGATCGTGGCAGTGCTGAGGAGACCGGTCATGCAATAGCCGGTCGTGGCAGTGCTTACAGAAGAGAGGTGAAGATTTCAAAGTCCGCTAATTTTACATAAGCAAATATGATTGGGCGCTTGCTACCTGTCTTATTATATAGATAGATATAGATTATAGGAAATGAAGGCTCTTAAACTAGTCAGCCAGAATTATCTGCCTTAATTAGATCTGCCGCCCGCTCCGCAAATGCATACACCGCCGCTTGTGTATGGCCCGAAGGTATAAACGGCTACAATCACAAATCAGTAACTCAAAATCATCACGTAAACAAACTAAGAAACGCACCAAGACAGACGCATCCACGATCCTCACTCCAACCGCCTGCTTGAGCTTCAAATCCGGATCGACAACTCCCCAAGACGCGTTGCGCGGCGACATACTTGCGGTACTAACCGGATGGTTCGTCGTGCCCGCCCCATTCCGAATGGTTCCCTCCAGATCCGTGATATTCGTCGACAGCGCGAGGACATAATCCTCCCATACAGGTGCTGTGACGAATTTCAAGGCCTTCTGGATGGCGTACTGCATTACCGTCATATCCTGGGCTTCCAAAAAAAAGTTGGGGTTGATGAGCGGTGGCGTGAGGGGGTTGGTGCTGTTGATAGTTACACTTCCGCCTTCACGATAAGGAGTCAGCCAAAATAAAGAGGAAAGGAAGTGGTCACATACGAGAAAGAGGACAAACCACGACCGCCGTCATTGTCATGTAGTCCCCGGTAGCTGGGATCGTACCACTAGGTATACCACCCTGCATGTACACATTCAGCACGTACAAACACCCGCCACGCATTTCGGACCCACCGAGAAAATCAGCTCAAAACTCCCTGTCCGTCCGCCTGAACACGGATCTGTCTCCAAGACGCCATCCTCCACACGGAAGAACCCCTGATGATTCGAAAACGTGTTGGCTACGAACCCTGTTCGACTCGATTGCCACTCCTCTAGAGCTTGGGTTTGGTACGATTCATTCCTCCAGTACACGTTCTCGATTGTGTTGGTGTCGTTCACCGTCCACGCAAGATTCACCATGGGGTGGTCGGTCAGGTTCTTCCCAACATCCGGAAGGTGTACAGTCGAGGAGATGCCCAGCGCAGAAAGTTCGTCGGCATCGCCAACACCCGAGTTAAGCAGGATGTGAGGCGTACCGATAGATCCGACCGAGAGGACGATCTCTTTGAGATTAGGTGACGAAAGGCTTTGGATAGTAGCTGCAACCCTCATTAGCAACACAGTTCACTCTTCAAAGACGCGGCGAGCCTAACCTCCGGCATCCTGTGTGAACTCGACAGTATCAAAGCGTGGGGAACTGCCTGAGTCGGAGGCGTTCGCTGCGAGTATCCGGGTCACATACGCATGCACAAGCACATGCAGATTCTCTCTGTCGACATACCCAGGACTTAGGTATGCCGTCTCCGAAGTGCTTCTCGTCCCATTCCCAATAGTCTTCTGATGCCAGCCTTCAATGATCGCTACGTCAGTCTATGCCAGAACTTCCCAACTTTCCACTCACCAATACCCAAATGATATCCAGAGTTGAGATCCAGATTGAACGGGAACTCATCTGGGAGCTCCCCGGTAGCTTGTTGAATTCGATCATCGATGCTCTGCGGGTATCCGGGGAGTGACACGGAATTCATTCCATCATAATTATGCACTGCAGGATTGAACTCGCCAGTGATATTGTGATGGTCCGCCGGTGCGACAAAGCGCTCGCTCTATAATCATCCACAGAAATCAGTAAGACCTAGGATAAGTCCTGTGTGCCCGACCTTTAGCATGTACGGTGCCATCTTAACCCATCCCCACCCCTGGTCCCCAGTGACACTGGCATATCGATCGTAGTCTTGGGACGAGCCACGTGTATAGGTCATATAATCTAAGAACATATATGAGCATCCACTAACAAAAAGACTGGGACGGACTCACTAACGGCGCTACTCCCACCCAGTCCGAACCCCCTTCCATAGGGAATAGACCGTCCATTGAAGCCCGATTGGGGAGTGGTAGTAAAATTCCAGTCTACTAGCGTATTGGGCGTTGCCGACGTGCAGAAGAACGGCACCTGCGACACTAGGACATCAGCCGTCCTATGAACTATATGAGCTTTAAATATAAGGGAGGGGAAAGAACAGCGTACGATTGTCCTGCTTCGAGGACAAGCACCGACGTGCTCTGCTGTTCCGTCAAGCGGTTGGCGAGGACATTCCCTGCCGTTCCGCCTACGAGCAAGACCGTGAGTGATATACAACAGGACTCAACTTCAAGCACGTACCTCCCACAATGATATAGTCAAAGTCCTGCGTCGGGACATCTGTCAGTCGCTCGTATATGGCTGCTGAGCATATAGGCACTAGGAAGAGAAGACGGAAAAACATCATAGATGTGGAGAAACACCATCCACATGCATGCTTTTATGAGCAAGATATCTTAAGGAGCGCAGTAAGGAATGCCGTAAGATGTAGCTGTGATGAGAGCATGCCTAACATTGAACACTAAGTTTGCTATGCTAAAAGTTTGTGATAGACTTGGCGTAAGCGGATTTTGTGTGGATCCAATTTCGGAGTAGCAAGACAATGAAACAATGAGGGAGGAGGCGTTCCAAAGGGGATTGATTTCCACGGGCGCGCTTCAATTTCCCCGACAAGGAGCGCCAGTAGTTGATAAGCCAATGAAGATAAACTTCATCTACACGCAGATTGCCCCGTACAGGTGGACGAGTGACAGTCCAGTCCGAGGCGCTCCTAAGCCACTTTCCAGTCTGAATTATAGTACCAATGGTGGACTGTAATATCAGAATGGCAGGCCGCTATCCGGGCACCGATGACTGAGACGCAAGCCCGAGATACCGACGCGGGCATCACAATCAGAGAAACCCTGGTACAAAGAAATCACTTGTGATGGAATCAGCCGACAGGATTGCGCAAAGGGGCTACACTGCTTCAGCCGAACCAGGCAAACAAGTGCTGCCGCAGTCCAAGGCACCTTTAGAGAATGCGTTTGGCCCACCAGAGCGCTGTTGAAGCTCCAATCCGACGAGATCGGTATCAGGGAAGGGCGGCGTTCAACCCCATGGCCATAGTGTCGAAAAGAGCGGTACTACAAGCGGCAAGTTTCGGCAGAAGATTATCCGAGGGTAATCATCACGTTCACCAGCTTTGGATGGCAAATTTGGCTCAATGGCGAAACAAAGAAACACTCTTCAAGGAAGGTCAACACTGAGCGCTGAGCGAGGAACCCGAAATAAAGAAAGCTCACAAAGACGAACAGACGTCCAAACATCTTTTTCATCTGTTCTGGTACACGCTTGCAACACTTCTCTTTAGCCCGATATTTCATAGCTGACATCGCCAAGGATTTTCTTCCTTGTCGTCTACCAGTACAGTCAGATAGCTCCAAATGATAAGCAACGCGCCACGCTCACCTGAGGCGCTTGCTTCCTTGCTTCCAAAACGCTTATTTCATACAACATCTGGCACGTCCGATTCCCAAATTCTTTTGTCGTGATCTTGCAGCCTGTTGACCACAGAAAAAACGAGACCAGCGGCCTAGCCTAGCTTTCAGGAATCAGGATTACTACTATGATGTTCTCCTAGCAACAGTACCAGATGCTCGTGGCTGTTGTTTGGTATGCTGTTGGGAATAGGCATCGGCAGGGGGAGTGAACGTGGTGTAGTGGCTCGAATAAAATATATTCCGAGTACCGATACGGATTTGGCCGCGATATAGAGAGTAGCACCGAGAAAACGTCGAGAATTAAGCACCAAAATTAGGCGGAATAGAATTTGAGGTCATTGATTTTCACAAGTTATAAGGTTTCGTAGTAAGAAGAGATCGGCATCTCCCGACATCTCCCGCACTACGGCGCTTGCCGGCATCATGCAGCATGTAACCGCCTTTGTCCTTTACCGACAAGTTCTGAATTCAGGCGCCCCAATTGGGCTCCTGCAATCATGATGTTGCCTCTTTTATTGCTCATAATTGTCATGTCTGGGTTGAAGAAGTATTTAAAACCGTCGGGATCGCTGCAGCTCGCTAGCCTTGTCCGAATCAAACTTGCACCTTCACTTTTTCAGCTCGAAGTTGTAGTCGAACATCTCCCGTGACTAGACATACGTAAACTAGGCTTCTGAATCTCAGAAATTTGCAGTTGTTGGTGTCTCCTCCACCATCTACCATTTCAACCATAGAATTAGGTACATTGCTAGTTGGCACATTCCCTCTACTACAGTCCAGAGTAAAATTGGACGGGCGCGGAACCCATACTAATGGAGAACCTTTTAGTATGTTGAATGTCGGTCCAGACTCTCCAGGCATTCGTCTATTGTTCGTCCAATGATCGATCTACTTTGGACACGACTTCGGACAGGATAACAGACATCGACGGTCTCAAAATTTCAACCTTGCATTGACATGAATCGTTGATGCGGAGAACCTCATTGTGAATCTCCAGCCGATTTCGATGTACTTGACATAATATCAATTGGCCATCTGGATTTGGTCCGATATGCTTTGTTGTCGCGATGTCAACATGTATGTTAGTTCTTTTAAACCTACGATGACGGAAATGACAGAAGAAGGACATATCAAGATAAACGGAGAGCCTAAGGATCCCGACTGTCCATGTATTATGTGCCTGGAGTACGAAAATTCGTATCACGATCCTCTACTGTCCTTTCACGTGCCAACGTTGTACAAGGATGAAGATGATCTCGGACAATCTGGTATCCAAGACGCGGGATGGCCTTAGCACACTGGTATACTGGAAGATTTACGATGAACAGCATACCATCTCACAGTTGGAATTGTTTCCATAGTGACTGCGTAATAACGTTCGTTATCGAAATCACCTTGCTCCCGAGCGACTGAAATCATATTCAGGATATTCATCAGAACCACATGATGTTGTTACAAGAAACCGAACTCCCTTACTTTGTATCAATAGTCAGGATCTGCATCAGAATCATCACGCTCATCCATCGACTCTAGCTCTGCGCTTTCATCCTGCTCTTCGTCCACATGCTGCCACGAATGAACGGATTTCGTCCTCCGCCTTGAAGTTCGACGACGAGGGGCACCAGAAGAAGCACCCTCCTCATCATCAGGCCTCGATAGCAGTTTCATCTTGCCTACTGCAGTCGGCTTTGTTTTCGCCGCGTTCTTAGACTTCGGCTGCCATTGAGATAGCTTTTTCTGCATATCCCTCACAAACGTATGGTCGTACCCGATACAATCCATTCGCAAGATGTTGATATGCTGTAACTAGAGTCAGTTATGGCGAACTTTGAAGACAGACTTATATCCATTACCTCGTCGCCATTGCAGAACGCCTCGATCGCATCCCCAGCGGTAACAGCCAAGGGGACACGAGCTTTGATCTTTCCCTTCTCCTTTTGCTTGTCCTCTTTCGTCATTCCCTCATCTCCTGGCTTCTCTATCGGCCTGCCCATTACAGCCTCAATCTCCATGCATACTCTTCTTTCATCAAGCGGTTGGCCATGCTTCCTCAGCGCGATCCGTGCTCGCATAGCAACATATACTCTGGCCTCCTTCCTCGTTACCAAATAGTCACCCCATCGCTTCTTCGTAGCCTCTGTTTGCGCCGCGAACTGCTCTGCCTCAATCTTACCAGAGACGACCATTGTATACTTCCCCGCGTACTCCCAGTGAGATCGTTTCTCCACTTGCCGCTTGCAGAAAACGTGCCAAGGCGTGCCTCCAACAATCTCGGGTCTCGAGGTGAATAACAGTCCCGGGGCACCAGGGGAATCTACGACGAGAGGGTTGAGATCTTTGGTAGGCCAGATGCATTGGATGTCGAAGGCTGTGAGTTTCTGCATAAATTGCATGGAACTGCCTCCGTAAATGCTTGATACGAAAACACGGGGGACATAGAATCCAGTTGGCGGAGGCGGGTTGATTATGTACTGTTTGGCGTTCTTAAGATGCATGGACTTGATTTGTGTGAGGTAGCTGCCCTTCTTCATGTAGATGTCAGGAAGGTCCTTCGAAGAGACGCATCAGACGTACAGTCAATGGTCGCGGTATCGCTTTCTCCTTTCCTCTGGCGACCTCAGATAAATGTGAGCTCCTTGATAATGCCGATTCCTGGATAGTCCATCAGAACACGTTATCACAATCCGGCGAACAAGTATAACTTTGTACTTCTTTGATTTAGATGCGTCTTCATGGAAACCATCATTGACACTAAGCAGACCACTTGGATTGGTGTCATCCTATGCCAAGCCGGTCAGTAAGGGAGGAGAGGGAATCAGTGTTGGGCGATTAACCTCACTCTGCCAGAGGTCCGCTTCTGCTGCCGGTGAGCTACCTAGTTGTCCCCCCGACTTCGGAGAGACGAGGTAATCTCTTTGGGGGCTAATTGCACCAGTTTCAAGTTCTGTCGACTCCTGAAAAAATTCAGTTACTACACCCAGTCAAGCGCGATTCAAAGGCTGACGAATGCCATATTATTGGGATCAAATCCATCCTAGATGCCATTGTTTAGCAAAAATCTTCCGCAAAGAGACACGCATAACGCACGTCCAAAGATCCGTCATTTTTCAAAACATTAGTACGAGACAAAGATCCAGAAGATGTTGACGCAGAATCCACAGTCTGTTTGAACAAAAGCATTTTTAGCTGCTTAAAAGGCCAAAAGGCAAAGACGCGTTTTTACCTCAATTCGTGCAGTTAAGTCTTGAAAGGATCTCTAATATAGGTGCCGGCGTCTATGACAATCATATCTCTAGCCAAGAGTAACCTACCGCGGTTAGGCGTGCGTTTCTAGTCTTCTTGCAAGGCCGAGTATCAGAGTTATCGTTCAACGCTGCTGGGGTTGCGGAATCAATGTCTGCTCGCCGTTTCTTGGCGTTTCTCGTGGACTGAACAGAGACGGATGCAGGTGTGGATAGTACCTAATGTAACGTGTAAGGAATTTCACAACCAGATGTCCGCAAATTAACCTCAGCCTGCCAATGAAAGTCCAAGAATAATAGACAAGTATGACCTGCAAAGTAACACCTACCGTTACTTCTGACGGCTCCGTTTTGACAACAGCTGATGCTGGTAATATCCCTTTCTAAGCAGGATGAGCTTGAAACCGCAGGAAGGGAAGAAACTTACGGATATGCTGACTGTGACCGTGTCGTCGTCGTCGTCGTCGTCATCGATTAGATTGATGATATCTGGTACCGTTTCCTCCGTTGACTGGCATTTCAAAGCGGAGGGAGGTGTGGACCTCTGGAAAGAATTGGAAAAGTAGGGTTCATCGAGAGATAAGGCTCACCGTCACTAACGCCGGGACCCTGTGTGATATTTCAACCTTGGCTCCAATTCCAATACTTGCCTCTGTGATATCCTGTATTTTCTCTCGCAACCTCGCCACGAGTCTCTTCAAATCACGGTTCTCGTATTCGACGGTTTCCTTCTGGCCCCACAGGTCGGTGGCCTGGTCATCTGCCTGCAAGGCTCTAGCTCTTGCATCATCCAAATCTTTTCTCAGTCTTTCGTTCTCTTTGCGCAAGGTGTCGTTGTCTCTTTCTACGTCGGCTTTTCTCCGTAGTTTTTTCAGAGTCTCCAAATGCTGGGACCTGGATTTGTCCCTCTCGTGCTTGAGATCCTCGATTTGCCCTTCAATGTCTGCGGGAATAAGCAGATCTCCGTCTGAAGGTGACATTTTGTCGGGTCTTCGACTATAGCGGCAAGAAAAGGATGGTGATCGTCAAGTGATGGTAAGATGCAAGGGCGGGTTTTATGACGACATAGCACGTGGCCATCGAATTTGTCTCCCACAACCACCCACAATCAACCACAACCGACCGTGCCACCCCCTGGCTAATCCGCTCGATAAACCCAGTCTTCTTCATCTCATAGACGTGTCAATACGGAAAATTCCAATATGGATCGCCTGATAATACCGTAATGCATACTTATCCGCGGCTTTGTGGATGATTTGATGACCGTGACGACTGTCTGCTATGTTGTGCTTAGAGCATTCATTCATATCTCTTTCTTTGGAACTTTATGACGACGGGTACTTTGGTAATGCTGGGGCTGAAGTTGAGAAGATGCGATCTGTGTAACTTCTTCCTCTTTAGATATTTACTCTAGCAAGAAGGGCTTTACTTGGTATTTTTAGACTCGTACACCTGTATCTTTTGTGTACAAATCTTTCACCTTCATTGGCCGACCCCCTTTATCAAATCAGCTGCCCTCTCCGCAAAAGCATAGACCGCTGCTTGAGTATGCGCAGCAGGTATAAAAGGCTATATGGTTGAAAAAATAAGTCAAAGTGGAAATCAAGAGGGTCGGCGAAAGCTCACCAAGACGGATGCGTCTACGATCCTCACCCCTGCCGCACGCTTAAGTCTCAAATCCGGGTCCACGACTCCCCAATCTGCGCCAGCCGGGGACATACTCGCAGTACCAACGGGATGGTCAGTCGGTACGGCTATGTCTCTAATGGTCTCCTCCAAATCCGTGATATCGGTGGTGAGCTCAATGATATAATCCTTCCAGACCGGCGCCGAGACAAATCTCTGTGCACCTTCTACGGCATGCTCCAGTGCCTCCAAGTCCTGAGGGTGCGAGAGGTAGTTGGGGTTGATGAGCGGCGGATCGAACGGACTGGTACTGCTGATTGTGACATTTCCACCTGGTAGCCGAACATCAGGGGATAAATAATGGAAGGGGAAAGAAAACGTACGAGAAAGAGGGCACAACATAACGACAGCTATGGTAAGATAACTGCCTGTTGCCGGAATGGCCTCTCCAAAAATCCCACCCTGACAAAGGTTTGTTCGCGTTTAGTTAGTTGTAACTCGCTCATGACGGTCTTGACTTACAGAGAATATTAGCTCATAATGGCCCGTCTGACTACCGGCACAAGGCTCCTCTTCCAACACGCCTTCTTCTAGTCGGAGGAATCCTAGATGGTTCAACGCGATGTTTGCGATGTACCCAGTTCGATTAGCTTGCCATTCCTCCAAAGCTTCCGCTTGGAACGTCTCATCCCTCCAGTACACGTCTTCTGTTGTGTTCGTATCATTGACCGTCCAGACAAGACTCAAACTCGGGTGATCGGTTAAATTTTTTCCAACATCGGGTAGATGAACCTTCGAAGTGATGCCCGCTGCAGCGAGCTCGTCATCGTCTCCAACGCCGGAGTTGAGTAGGATATGGGGTGTCCCTATTGTACCAGCTGAAAGTATGATTTCCTGGAGGCCGGGAGGCGAGAGGGCCTGAACGGTCTCTGAAATCGAAGCATTATTAGGTTTCAAAGGCGCAAACATAGGGACAGGTACGTACCTCCCGCATCCTGGGTAAACTCGACCGTGCCAAAGTGTGGAACATCGTTCAAATCCGAGTCATTCGCTAGAAGAATCCGCGTGACATAAGAATTCGCGAGTACATGTAGGTTCTCGCGTCCAATGTATTCAGGGCCAAGATACGATGTCTCAGAGCTACTCCTCGTCCCGTTCCCGACAGTCGTTTGCTCCCATCCTGACATTCATTAATCGAAACAGCTGACACCTCCAGTGGCGCACTCACCGATACCTAAATGATTCCCCGAGTTAGAATCTAGATTGAATGGGAACTCATCCGGGAGTTCTTTGGTAGTCTGGATAACCCGGCCATCGATAGTGCGAGGATATCCAGGAAGTGTGACCAAGGTTACACCATCAAAACCATGTACTTCCGGGTTAAATTCACCACTGATATTGTGATGATCTGCAGGCGCGACGAAGCGCTCATTCTGGGTCATCTCTAGGTCAGTTTCTTTTATAGCTCGGTAATAATGAATAAACCTTTCGAATATATTGTTGCATCTGGTCCCATCCCCACCCGAGATCCCCACTGACGCGCGCATATCGATCATAGTCCTCGGACGAACCGCGGGTGTATGCCATAAAATCTGAACACATGAGTTCATCATGATACTGATAGTAAAACGTTTGTCAGTCGAACTCACTGATCGCGCTAGTCCCGCCTAGACCAAACCCCCTTGGGAAGGGAAACGTCCGTCCGTTCAGTCCAGACTGGGACGTTATTGTGAAATTCCAGTCCAAAGACGTGTGAGGAGTAGCCAGCGTGCAAAAGAACGGTACCTGCGTAACCAGGATGTCCGCGGTCCTGGGTCGACTGTCAGCTTGAATCGGGGCAATAATAGATACGCGTACGACTGCCCCGCTTCAAGAACTAGCACGGATGTATCGGGCTGTTCGGTCAAACGGTTCGCGAGAACATTTCCTGCAGTGCCGCCTGAAGGAGAGCGTCAGCGACTACGAAGAGAAAAGGCTGAGATCGCATGTACCTCCAACGATGATATAATCAAAGTCAAGAGTTGGAAGGTCAGCGAATTTTGTGTATATCGCGGCTGAGCATACAGCAGGTAAGAGAAAGAGAAGGGGAGAAAACATGATGGGTGGGGAAGTAGCGACGTCTATGTGCAGCTTAAGAATGAATAGCGGGTCCGGGAGATGATATCGATAATGGCGCTAAGCACGGGCATCAGAATGTCAAGTGCCAGAACAGACAAGGCGGGAGTACAGAGATCCTTGCCACAACGGGAATCCCGTACCGGAGTAGATGAAACCTGACATTGGGTGTATATCTTATTGGAGAGGCACTGACAGAACGCAGGAAATGATATTAAGACCGCCATAGAACGAAGGGTTAATTGGCCATGGGAGGATGACAGGACCGAGCGAAAAGCGGGAGTGGAAATCATTCTGTGATTTCTTTTCTGTTTTGGGTTGGATGCCTCCTATAGTCATCGCGGTATATTGTGCCGTCGAACGCTCTGTGACGGCCTCCATCACGTGCCGAGCATTACTTTATCAAAATCGCGTCGAATCGTAGACGATATACGCGTTTGAAAGACGCGTGGTTCTATGTCAGCTTAGTGGTGGGGGAACCGAAATGGAAACGAGGGCTTGACAGTGAGAGAACGTCGGATCTACAGGAATCATCATCACGAACAAGCGTCTAACTAATCAAGGCTGTCATCGTAACAGAATGAGAAAAAGCGACTAAGATATACACACCGTTCAAATTATCCTTGTCCTGTCTCCGACTGATACGCAAGAAGAATTATACATCATTTCCAAGTCAGCTCGAGACTTGAGATGCCACTCCTTCGCCGATTTCTGATCCACTTAAGCGCTAGCAAGCAGTAAGATGTTCGAGAACGAGCTATTAATATATTCGATTCACGCCTCGGAGATTCACAGTCGCAAAATGGGGATGGTGTTCTGAAGGCTGATGTGAAAGAAAGTTGGCCTGCAAAGATGCCTTTGCGGCAGGAACGGTCAATTATCGTGGCGCTTCCATCTGGCAGTAAATGGTCAAGTTCAAGCTGGGAAATGGTGCGGAATTTTGCGGCGGTGCCAACAGTGCACGTGGCCCACGATTGCCAGAAACATCCACTGACGCTCACTATAGAAGCTCCCGTCAAAATATGTCTGGCGAATTCGCGGAAATCACGTCTCAAATATGCAGCATTTAGGTGGTAAAATATTCTATCGTAGAAAAGGCTCTCCGGCCGAAATTGCCGATGCTGCCGGTTCCGCTTTCAAAAAATCGTCTTTTTGCCGATTTATGGCAGTTGTGATGCTCTACGGAAGGATTGAGGAATTCGAGTCTAAAGATTGTATCTCTCACCAAACGCCGCTATATGCTCTTCATTTGATCTGATGACCGGTCAAGCATGTTCACCATGCCGAAGGCTCCATCGCCATCGGCATTAACGATGAGACCATGTCGATTCAACATTCCATCCCTTCGACGATCCACAATAGCCTCCAAGCTCATCCTCACGTAACTATGATCTCTCCGACCTTGACAGGAGATATCGGTGAACGTCTCTTCACCCACGAGTAAGGTAGGGCTAATAATTCCCGGCCTTGTTAATAACATATTATTTAACATTGGGTCTCGAGAGGGTATTTATTCACTAGGTTATTAACTGTTAATAAATATTTTGTGAAATAATGTGAATAATACGTGAAAATTTGACTTTTTAACAAGTTATTAACGAAAAAATCAAGAACTTGTTAGATATTGTCCTAATCAATCTCATTTGCATCCCCTGCTCAACATTGCTAGCAGTCTTCAGATGTATTGTCTGCTGAATATTGCCTTGAAAGATTCGTTAATCAAGGTGGTCCGAACTTTTTTTTTTTTTTTTGACTACATCCACTCGATTTTTTAAGCCCTTGTCTGCCCACTGGCCAACCAGTGTGGGAACCATATACTTTGTATGGACATAACATACAGTAAAGAAAAGTCACTGGTCATAACCAGTCCCTCCTGCTGGAAAGGGAGAAATAGTCTGTAGACATCTTTGGTCCTATCATTATATTTGCTAAGTCCCTCTTGAGGTTCGGGAGGCTTGCTCCGAGCCTGAGAATCATGAGAAGAGAGTATAAACAGACAGCATAATCCCAATATTTATTCACATAACAAATATAGGGCCGGCGAGCGGCATAGCCTGCTACCTTCATCGGGAACAAATATTTTTTATTGAGGTGTAAAATTAAAAATTAAGTAATGGTATGTTTTATATGGTTTGTTTCCTGATTTTGTCTGCAAATACAAATTCTTGGAGACAATCCAAACACCCTACCAGTATTTGAGAAAGAGGAAGAGATAGTGCATCTGCGCAAAGTCCTTGAAATACGTGGTTGCTGATAATACTCTTTACATCTTCAATATGGTGTTGTTGGAGAGTGAGAGGGATGCCGTGGGCATCTGTGACATTCAGTAATTCAGTTCATTGTAGGTGTTCAAATGTATTATTGAAGAGGGCATTGATATAACTGTGATTTCTTTTGAATGGTAGGTATTGAAGGAGTTTGAGATGATTGGTGAAGGCAACAATGGTATTTTGTCTCTTTTGTTCAGGTGTGGTAGGGGCTAAGAAGTGCCAGAATGGTAAGAGAGCATTCATGGGGAAGCTAGATAGGCATTGGGTTCAGTTCAGTAGTGATAAGAAGAAAGTGGGTAGTCGAACGTTTCCATGAGTGCATGCTTGAACGTATGATTGACAAAGAGGTCCATTTTTGGATGTACACATTCCAGTGATAGAGTGCTCGACTAGGTAGTCGACATACAGGTGTTGTTGGCCACATGTTGTTCCACCACAAACCTCTAATGGCAGAGACTGATATTTGAACACGGGCTGAGCACATATGTCTAATACAGAATTAATATGCATCAACTGGCCAGAAACCCAAACATACTTTGAGCACTGAAAGATGTACAACATAGCTCCCAATAGTAGGCCACAACATCAGAGCCAAGAAGAGCATCGTAACCCTCCAAATCAAAGACAAGACAAGACAAAAGAAAAGATCCAGTACCTTGAAGACCCATGCAACTAACCAGCAAGTCACGACACTGTCCCGAACGCATCCCAGTGTTCTTCAACCACCCAGAAGATACCACCGAATAGTCATGAGCTATCACAGCTGCACGAACAGGCATTCCTTCAACAATAACAGATGAAAACATAGAGGATATCACAATTAATAGACAGCAGAGTTCAGACAGAGAGGAATCGATGGGGTGAAAAGCAAGCAAGAAATGCCTGCTGGACTGTTATCAATGTCTGAATACCCGAGATGAATGTCATCGTTTTTACCCAAAAATGATTGAACCACCTTGCCAGACTTTTCATCACCAATAACGAATGAAATACTGCTTCATATTTCCAAGGCTATAGTATAAACCCCCAAAAATAAGCAAACAAGGAAGAAATTGTTACGATTTATTGACTTTTTTCCTTTTTCTAGTCTTATCTCATCTTATCGGTGTAATCACGCTTATGCGCAATCACCACCGTATCACCACATCAACTTCAACAAATCTTTCATGATGGACAACGCATGATGTTGCATGCTCGTCGCCCGACTTGCATGCCTTTCGACTTCGATAAAACTTTCGTATCTAATAATAGTACTCACACTTTAGTATTTAAGTAGCTACGATTTCACTGTACAACCTCAGCTTCGAGCTAAGGTTTACCAACACATAAATCTTACTTGTCTGCTTGCTTGCCGAAAGCCTCTCTGTAAGTGCCTCTTTCATCACCTTGAGATCATCCGAGGTGTTGCCAAAGTGATTGTCTGAACACGAGACAGCTTAGCAATCACCCGACCTTGAGTCACATGAGAGTCAGCCCTAACAATTAGCTCGAAGCTTCCCTCACCCTTCCACGATGCCAGACGCAGGAAGGATTCCATATGCCATTACAACAAACCCCCGACATCTCCCAGACAGACACAAACCGAATAGCTGTAGCTCTTTTTACGCTAGCAGCAATCGTTGGAACCACAGCCGCAGCGGCTACCATCTACTATAGAAACAGAGACTGGTTTGAAAACCATGGAATTACGTTCAGAAGAGGACGACTAATCTATCCACCCCTGACACTCCCCCACTTTTACAACCCTCCCTACAATGTTCCAGCGTACCCCATGAGCTATGCCATCTACGGACAGGAGTCCTATGAGATGCCCCAAGAGTCACCGACCTGGGATCTACAGGGCCCCTTCACCAACTATTTCGTCAAACGATGAGGAAGAACGCCAAGCCCAGTGGCTGGCCCTTCCAGAACCCGGCACTCCTCTGAGGATGCCAGAAGTGCTTCCTATGACGAGGGAAGCATCGAGGAGCTCATTAGAGCCTATCATGGAGTTGGAACGGAACCCCTGGAGGATGCCAGGAGAGAACTGGAGCGAAGCCTCTGACAGATACCTATGGCCGAGGTCGCCCAGCCCCGACCAGATAGCGAGACCCTCCCCCAGATGACCCTACAGGTCATCAATCCTGACGAACCCTCCACCAACACCCCCTCACATACTTCGACAGAGGGATGAGGATCGACTCTGGAATATGATTCAGAGGCAAGCTGAAGGAGGGCTCACCTACCAGGACCCTCAGGAACTCACCGCCTCTACCGAAACCAGACCACGCTTGACACACCTACATCGACAATTGTACTCTCCTCCTCCGATCCCGATTCCCCCACCCCCGAGTCCCCCGAACCTCATATCCTTCGAGGAAGAGGAGGAGAGACTCCGTTCGCCAGCCCCACCCCCTCGAGCTCAGCCTCCACCCCGGCCTCGCTTGACCACAATGACCTAGGGTTCTATAATGAGCTCTGGTGACGACGCCTACGAATCCGCTACCTCGGACGGCCTTCGTACCAGCAAAGAAGAAGACCTGGAGAATCCCCGCTCGCATACAGCATTCAACAACGCAAGGAGGACCCAGATGCCCCCATTAGAGATCCAAGAAGCGAGCGATGCCTCGCTCTACGAGAGATTGAGAGTAATCCCTTCTACTTGGGAACTCCAGACAGAGCCTGGCCATCCCTCTCCCTATCCCAGCGAATGGCCCATGGAACCTACCGGTCCCAGGCCTGGGCCCTTCGAAGGGCCAACTATCTACAAAGAGGAGGAGTCGACGAGACTCAGGAGGAGCACAGACATTGTTTCGACCTCGTCCCAAACGAGGAGCTATGGCTATACGAGCTCAACTATGGCCCCATCCCAGGCGTACACGTCCCCAATCTACGAGCAAGGACCGAGCAGGAGGACCGAGTCCTCAATCGGCAATTGGCAGCTATACTCGCTGCCTGGAGAAGGGACGAAGCCAACTGCACCGAGTTATCCAGGATACGACTGGCCCAGGCCAATGCCCAACTCGCCGCTGATCGACTGGAGACGCCAGAACCAGGCCTGGAAGGGGACGAGTAGGCTATTTGCCGGCTCAGGACAAGCGGGGCCAGACGATATCCCGGTCGACCCCCCAGTAGATCCCGAAGTCGAACGGCGATGAAGAGAAGAAGAAGAAGCGGAGGTCAGAAGACAGGACCATCGGGACAAGCAAGCAGCTTTCCCAGGACTCGTCGATGACCTAACTAGAAAACTGTTGGAAGCAAGAAGCTTCGCACTTGCCAATGGTTTACCTCTCCCCCCCGAACTAGAAGACCCCAATCGACGTCAAGGATGACCTGCAGCCCCAGCCCCCAAACAATGGGGCAGCCCCACACACCGAACCGACAGGTGGTCGGTCCCAAGGCTGCCACCCAAGAACAATCCCCCTGACCCGCCAGACTGGCCATCAGGGGACGCAGACGAACAGGCTCCCTGGCTACAGGTGAAGCCCACCCTGATCTGACTCCCCACCAACTTTGAAGGGAAAGGGGACGACATCCACCGATTCACAGGAGCGTGCGAGGAATATTTCTCGATATTCCGAGCATACTACCCCACGCATGCCAATAAAATCCTCTTCGCCACCTCCCTCTTCGGCAAGAGACCCCAAGGTTGGTGGTCCCAGTACCGCCTCCAATTCTGAAGCGACGCCGAAGGGCGATACTGATACTGTTCGTGGGATGACTTCAAGGCCACCCTACAGGTTGAATACAGCGACCCCGCCCTCCAAGAAGTAATGGAGAAGCGGATGAACGACCTCAGGATGACCGGGACAGCAGCTGAGTACTTCCGCAAGTTGGAAGAACTGGCCCGCCAAGCCGACCAGCTCCGCGACTTGGGACCCCGAGGTGCCCTAGTCCGAGCTGTCCGACGGGGTGTACCCACCTCCTACACCGACTCCATCGCTGACTTAGGAGTCATGATCCCCTCCACATATGCAGAATGGAAACAACGCATATGCAGCATCTACGACGAAAAAGCCCAAAAACAGGCCTTCGACCGCATAGGCCACTATGACAAGTCGGCCAGCAACAAATCCGCCGGTAATACCCTGAAAGGTAATACTGGCGTGACAAGTTCCTCGGCCGATAAACCCGCCAGCAAAGGGTCATCGAGTTCGGGATGGACCACCTACGGAGGAGCTGGGGAGCCAATGGACATAGACTGCCTCAGAAAAGAAGGCAGGTGCTTCAACTGTGGAGGAAAGGGGCACTTAGGGAAGGATTGCAAGAAGCTGAAGCAGCCTAGAGACCTGAAAAGCGGGCGATATACGACAGCCCAACTACGGACAATGCTGACAGAAGCCGAAGAGCACGACAAGGAGGAGCATGAACACAGTCACGAGGAGAAGGTTGAGGAGAAGACACCCTTGACATCGAAGATTGAGGAGGTAAAAGGCAAGGCCGAGAAGTGAGTGATTCCACTTCCTCGGCCCAATCCTTCTCTCTGGGCGGTCGGTCATCAGATCCCGCTGTGCAGACCTTATCTGATTCTATTAATTCATTACATACGTCTATCACTGTACCCATGCATTCGAATATACCCGATTTGATTACTTTCCCCGAGACCACCCCAAAAGAATCACAACGAATTCAGACTCCGTCTGAAAAAATCTATAAAATCCCCCAGAAGCGAAGCGAGATTCATCCCCCTCCTTCACTAACCCTCTCTGTCCCAGAACTCCTCACCCTCCAGGACCTTCAGACCCAATGGGGACCGGAGTTCATCCGAACAATGTCAGGGATCTCTCAGTCCTTAGGGACGAAGGAGGTTCTCCCTGAACTGGCCAAGCCTGTCATCGCTGAACAGGAACCTCAAGATGGAGGTGAGAGCATGAGGTCGATGCCTGTCGACCATGCCCCCAATGATTCGCCTCACGCTCAGGGACCATTGCAGATACACGACCCCCTCTCCTCTCGCCTGGAAGAAGAAACGAAAGGTTGCAGCCCTCGTCGTTCTCTCAGAGACATCACACCGATCAAGATAGTGCCCCTTTCGTCCACGACCCCGAAGGAAGAAGACATCGCAAGAAAGGATAGAGATCCAGGACAGGTGTCAAAGGACCCGGGAGTAATGTGGGAGCACGGTTTATGCGACAAGAACGCGATGCTCATGCCTCCCTCCATTCGTCCCGACGAGCCTTCTGGTCACTCCAGGAGCAACCTGCTCCCCAAACCCCTGAATCCTGATGAAGCAGCTGACAGCAGGCGACCTCTGGGGAAGGAGCATGCCCCAACCAGGGGAGACCCTCTTAGGCCCCCAACCGTCGAAGGATCAAGCAGGGTTCCAGCGTTGGATGCGCGGCGCTCACGGGCCCAGAATACCATGGTCGAGGAAGTCCCTGACAAAGAGGACAATACATCATTCAAGATGACGCAAGCCAAGGCGCAAGAGAAGAAGGAAGAAGAATGGTTGAGGGTGAGGCATTCCAAATCAAGTCCAGTGAGTGTTTCCACCCCGAAGTCCACCTGGTTCAAGCCATTTGGCGTGGACTGGACCCTTCGGGCTGTCAAGGAAGCACACATGGATTCGGAAGCTTTTGCTTCCCTCCACCTCTGGGCCTACAAGGACAAAATCAATGAGATTGATGAGCAGTTATTGAACACCTTGAGGAAGGGAGGAGAAGGAGCCCAAGAAAGGCTATACGAATTAAGCCAACCAATCCGATACCAACGCCAAGTGAGCACCAAGGGCGTCTGAGAATTATTCCTCGACATCCAACTCGAAATGCTGGAAAACCGTCAGATCCTTAAAGCACAAGCCCTAGTCGACAGTGGGTGTACCGGGAGCACCATAAGTGAGATCTACATCAAGAAGCACAGACTCATCACCCGACCAGCACCCGCCCCGATCTCTGTCTACAACACCGATGGAACACGCAACAAAGCAGGGGAAATCACTGAATTCGTGGAAGTGCGAATGACCGTGGGAGGCCACTCCGAGAGAATTGACTTTGCCATCACCAATATTGGCAAAGGCGACATCTTCCTAGGACATGACTGGCTTCTCCGCCACAACCCGGTCATTAACTGGACCACCGGCAAAGTCATCTTCACACGATGCCAATGCCAGAAGAATCCATTCCCACTTCCCAATGCCGACCCAGAAGACCCATGGGACGAAGAGTTGGAGGAGGGTGAAACCATCTTGATGGTCGATCTCAGGGAGGAACTAGAGATTCGTGTGGTACACCATGCTAACGATCTAGCTGCCAAGGCCGCCGAGGGAAAAGCAAAGAAGACCTTCGAAGAAATGATCCCACCCCAATATCGCGAATTCGAAGACCTCTTCTCCAAAGAAAACTTCGACGAATTACCAGAACGCAAGCTATGGGACCACGCTATCGAGTTGATTCCCAATGCCAAATCAACTCTCGACTGCAAGGTCTATCCTCTGAATCGACATGAGCAGGAAGAGCTCGACAAGTTCCTCGATGAGAATTTGGAGTCGGGCCGAATCTGCCCTTCCAAATCTCCCTTCGCCTCCCCCTTCTTCTTCATCAAGAAAAAGGACGGCTCTCTCTGACCCATTCAGGACTATCGAAAGCTGAACGAAATGACGATCAAGAATCGATACCCCCTTCCACTCATCTCTGAACTCATGGATAAGCTTCGCGGCACCAAGTACTTTACGAAACTGGATGTCCGCTGGGGGTATAATAACGTCAGGATCAGACAAGGAGACGAGGCCAAAGCCGCCTTCTGCACCAACCGAGGGTTGTTCGAACCGATGGTCATGTTCTTCAGACTTACCAACTCACCAGCCACCTTTCAGTGGATGATGAACGACATCTTCCATGACCTCATCATGGAGGGAAAGGTTACTATCTACCTCGACGATATCCTAATCTTCTCCAAGGACCTCCAGGAGCATAGACGAATCGTCAAGCGGGTCCTACAATGCCTAAGGGAGCACAAACTATTCCTAAAGGCAGAGAAGTGCGAGTTCGAAGTGCTGGAAACAGAGTATCTCAGCATCATCATTAGTGAGGGATCAGTACAGATGGACCCTGTGAAGGTCAAGGGGATCACTGAGTGGCCCACGCCCACCAAGAAGAAGGAACTGCAATCCTTCTTGGGCTTTATGAATTTCTATCAGAAATTCATAAAAGACTACTCCAAGATCATACACCCCATGACCCAGCTCACCAGTAATGCGCCATGGACCTGGGGGGCGGCCCAGAATGAAGCCTTTCAACGATTGAAGAAGCAAATGGCCGAGGATGTTGTGTTAGCCCTACCAAAAGAAAAGGGCAAGTTCTGAGTGAAAGCTGACTCCAGCGAAGGAGCCGTCGGTGCAGTTCTCAGCCAGGAACAGGACAGAAAATGGAGACCAGTCGCTTTCCTTTCCAAGGTGCTGACCATCACCGAATGTAACTATGAGATCTACGACAAGGAACTCCTTGCAATCATGCTCACGCTAGAGGAATGGAGACACTACCTGATGGGCGCAGCTGAGGACTTTGAGATCTGGACAGATCATCAAAACCTACAGTACTTCCGCCAACCCCAGAAGTTGAACCGACGACAGGCCCGATGGGTGACAGAACTCACAGAATACCACTTCACATTACACCATAAGCCTGGAGCTTCTAACCAAAAAGCTGACTTGCTTAGCCGACGAGATGATCACGACCAAGGGAAGAAGGACAACGATGACATAGTAGTCCTTCAACCCGAGCACTTCCGGGCCATGATCATGCCCACTGTCAGCGAGACTCATCAGTGGGTAAAGGATGTCACTCGCAATCACGATAAGTGGGACCAGGGAATTCAGAACTCCCTCGACCACGAATGTGGCGTATCCGAAAAGGAGGGACTCCTCTATTATGACGGACGGATCTACGTCTCCAGGGATGACAAGCTCAGAGGAGAAATTATTGCCTCCCACCATGACCACATCATGGCCAGACATCCGGGGATCGAAAAAACTAAAGAACTTGTTCAAAGAGAGTTCTGGTGGCCAAAACTCAAGCAAACGGTGGAAAAATACGTCAAGGCATGTGAAGCATGCCAACGAACGAAAACAGATACCCATCCTAAGGCCGCCCCTCTCCACCCCAATGAAATCCCCTCCGAACCGTGGACCCATATCTCCATTGATATGATTACCGGATTACCTGAGTCCAATGGCTACGACGCCATTCTAGTAGTCGTTGACAGATTCTCCAAGGAAGTCATTCCAATCGCCTGCAACGTCGAACTCACATCTGAAGGATGGGCAAAGCTCCTACACGACCATGTCTATGCACACCACGGTATGCCCAAGATGGTGATTTTGGACAGAGGACCACAGTTCGTCTCTAAATTCATGATGGAACTGCTCAAACTCCTCGACATCACCCCAAACGCCTCAATGGCCTTTCACCCTCAGACCGATGGCCAAACCGAATGGGCCAACCAAGAGATCAACAAATACCTCCGTCTTTTTATCAACCATCGACAGACAGACTGGAGCGATGATACGCATGTTGCGTGTCTACCCTTAGATTTTGCGATTTTGTATGAGATATATACATACCAGAATCTATATCTACTTGAGTACGAGAGCTATTGCTGAGACTTCGAGCAGATAGCTAAGATCCTGTGCAATGAGAGAATATACAGAGTCGAAATACAGGACTTAGGAACAGTACCTCGAAGGATTGAACCTACCAGCCTGAATATTCAACCTGTAATCGGTCTAAACAGGCGAATATATGCCATAACATCCCACTCATGCACGATCTACTGAAACCAGAAGTATCTAGTCCCTTAATATGGTTGACTAGCCCCCAGAAGACATGAATAGTTCCCTAATGCGACGATTAAGTCCCCAATGTGGTTGACCAGTCTCAACAGAAGGAAATATTCTCCTAATGCAATTGAATAGCTGTGATTAGTTGCCTATGGTTTGCAGAATATTCCGAGGCAGTTCAAGCTCTAGCAAGAATAGATAGAAAAGCATGCAAAGATTCGCACTCAGAAGCGAATATTATCCCTAACATGGTGGAATATTTCCTCTCAGATTGAAGCTACAAAGTGACTCGCCATTACTATTGCTTGATAGTGACTTTGGACCTGTAGATATTCTGCAGACGAACCGCATTCCAGAAGAATAGCCATGAGGCTCACATCAGTGATCGGAATATACCAATTATTAATTGATTGGTCAGGAATATTCCCCTGGTTGCAGCTTCGGCCAGTTGCCTAGATACAGAAGATAATGATGGATCACCCATTGCATGGTGTGGTAGTCTGGGCAGCGAGTGAATTAACTGGTAACCAGGCTAGCTAGCTTGGTAACACCGGAATATTCCCTAGTCCAGCGAAGAATGATAGAATATTCTGGCTCCAACAGCCATGGAGACAGTATCTAGATTGTCTGGACCGACGAAACCCTCAACCCAGTAGTACATACCCTAGACCCAGTCGGATATTAGCTTATACAGTATGACTAGATATCCATGGTAGATCGGACTATGTACAGTATATAAAGGCCTCCTAGATGTAATATATGGGAGGCAACACCCTCCCCACGATTTGACCTTATAAGCGCAGTAGCTTGGGCGATTCAAGGGCCTTGGAGTGGAACCTCGGAGTTATAGATTAGTTTGTTAAGTCCAGGAAGCTTGCCATCCCTTAGAGTCGCACCTTAGCCAGTGAGCAGGGCGATTCGAAGGCCTTTGTGCATATTCCTTGGACGAGGTGAATATTCCTTAAGTCCAATAGAAAAAGATAAAAGAATATAAAGATTATTTATATATTTTCGAGTTTGAGTCGGCCAGTGAGCCATAGCATCAGCCAGTGAGCTGCAGAGTCGGCCAGTGCGCCATTATAAAGCCAGTGTGCTATAGAATTCAGCCAGAGTGCCATTAATATCAGAACACTGTTAGGGCCGACGTTCATGTGACTCGTAGTCGGACGATTGATAAGCTGTCTCGTGTTCAGACAATCACTTATACAACATCGCGAATGACCCGAGGTGGTGAAAGAGGCGCGAACTAATTAGATGCTCTCAGCGAGTGAGTTACAAGTAAGATTTGGGTAGTGGTAAACCTTAGCTCGAAGCTGAGGTTGTACAGTACAATGTCGCTACTTAAATACTAAGTCGCTAGTGCTATTAATACATATGAAAGATTTGTCAAAGTCAAAAGGCGTGCTGGTCGGGCGGCAAGCACGCAATATCATGCATTGTCCATCATGAAAGTTTTGTCGAAGTTGATATTGGTGATGAGGTGGTGATTGTGCGTAAGCGTGATGACACCGATAAGATGCGATAAGACTAGAAAAAAGGAAAAAAGTAAATAAATTGTAACATTACCCTCTCGTTAAGGCAGTCGTCCCGACTGCCCTAGGGCTCGTCTTGTTCGTCACACTGTATGCAGTCTGTGACCTCCTTTTCGCTTTCTCTATGCCAGTAATCGTCGATGTATGGCTTCCAAACTTCCCGGTCGGGTTCTTCGATCCAGAATTTCTTCCCGTCGACTCGTTCTACTTGATAGAACATGCTCCATCCTCCCGTCGCTGGGTTTTCTTGATAGCTGCGGTCAACTATTCGTTTGACGGTCTTCTCCGATCTGTCGATGACTTTTCGTGCGGTCACGACTGCTTGGGTCTCGGAGAGGCTGTTTTCATAGTCTTGAATAGCTTCTTGGGCGTTAGCCATGTTGTCTTCCCGGACCCATGAGTTGTGTTCTTGGGTCCAACCCTTCCATTTGACAAAGTAATCGGTTACGAGTCGTGATTTTTGTCCTTTCTTTGCTCGGACTCGGCGTGTACGAGAGTCCAGGACTTCTTCGACTTCATATTCCTCTTCATCTTCGATGAGGTCTGGTGGAGGGGGGGGGAGGTTGTTCCTGATTAGGGAACGCTGGTGGGACGTAGGGCGTTAGGAGCTTCTCGTTGAAGCGTGGGTGAATCTTCCAGTGGGGTGGAAGCTTGAGTTTATAAGCGGAGGCGCCGGCCTTTTCTATGATCAGGAAGGGGCCAACTCGTTTGTCGTCGAGCTTTTTCTTTGGGCGAGGTAAGTGAAGATTGGTGGAGTCTAGCCATACTCGGTCTCCAATGGCGTAGTCCACTGCGTTCCTCTTCTTCTTGTCATATTGGGCCTTCATTTTGCCCGCTGCTTCTTCCAAAGCCTCCTTTGCCTGACGATGTACTTCTTGCATATTTTCTGCGAATGACTTGGCTGAGGGGTTGGTGAAAGCGGTTGTTTTGATTGAGTCTGGTAGAACTCGGGGATTCGTGCCGTAGTTGGTGAAAAAGGGGCTTTGTCCTGTGGACGAATGGATGCGATTATTGTGAGCGAATGCTGCCATTGCAAGCCATTCGCTCCAGTCCGTCTGTCGGTGATTGATGAAAAGGCGGAGATATTTGTTAATCTCCTGATTAGCCCGTTCCGTCTGTCCGTCAGTCTGGGGGTGGAAAGCGGTGGATGCGTTTGGTGTGATGTCCAGGAGTTTGAGGAGTTCCATCATGAACTTCGAGACGAATTGGGGTCCTCTATCTGAGATTACGGTCTTCAGCATTCCATGTCGGGTGTATACATGGTCGCGTAGTAATTTGGCCCATCCTTCAGATGTGAGTTCCACGTTGCAGGCGATTGGTATTATTTCTTTGGAGAACCTGTCGACAACCACTAAAATAGCGTCATAGCCGTTTGATTCAGGTAATCCAGTGATCATATCGACGGAGATATGAGTCCAGGGTTCGGAGGGAATCTCATTGGGATGGAGAGGGGCGGCCTTGGGGTGAGTGTCCATTTTGGTTCGTTGGCATGCTTCACATGCTTTGACGTACTTCTCTATCGTTTGTTTGAGTTTTGGCCACCAGAACTCTCTTTGAATGAGTTCTTTGGTCTTCTCAATTCCTGGATGTCCTGCAGTGATATGATCGTGATGGGAGGCGATGATTTCTCCCCTAAGTTTGTCGTCTCGTGGCACGTAAATCTGCCCGTCGTAGTAAAGGAGTCCTTCTTTCTCTGAAATGCCGCGCTCGTGATCGAGGGAGTTCTGTATCCCCTGGTCCCACTTATCGTGATTCCTGGTAATATCCTTGATTCGCTGGTGCGTTTCCGAGGTAGTGGGCATGATCATGGCCCTGAAGTGTTCGGGTTGAAGGACGATAACATCATCGTTATCCTTCTTTCCCTGGTCGTGATCGTCCCTTCGGCTCAGCAGGTCAGCCTTACGGTTGGAGGCGCCGGGTTTGTGGTGCAGCGTGAAGTGGTATTCAGCCAATTCGGTGACCCATCGGGCTTGGCGGCGGTTTAGCTTCTGAGGTTGTCGGAAGTACTGTAAGTTTTGGTGATCGGTCCAGATTTCCACATCTTCGAAGGCACCCATGAGATAATGTCTCCACTCCTCTAGGGCGAGCATGATTGTGAGAAGTTCCTTGTCGTATATCTCGTAATTTCGCTCTGTTACAGTCAATGCCTTTGAGAGGAAGGCTACTGGCCTCCACTTCCCATCTTGTTCTTGGCTAAGAACTGCGCCTATCGCTCCTTCACTCGAGTCAGCTTCTACCCTGAACTTTCCTTTATCGGTGGGGAATGCCAGTACTACGTCCTCGGCCATTTGCTTCTTGAGGCGCTGAAAGGCTTCATTTTGAGCTGCCCCCCAGGTCCAGGGAGCGTTACCGGTGAGTTGTGTCATAGGGCAGACAATCTTGGAGTAGTCCTTTATGAACTTCCGGTAGAAGTTTGTAAAGCCTAGGAAGGATTGTAGTTCCTTCTTTTTGGTAGGAGTGGGCCACTCCGTAATGCCCTTGACTTTAATGGGATCCATCCGTACTGACCCTTCGCTGATGATGACGCCGAGATATTCGGTCTCGAGGACCTCAAATTCACATTTTTCGGCCTTCAGGAAGAGCTTGTGTTCCCTCAACCGTTGTAGGACTCGTTTGACAATTCGTCGATGTTCTTGCAGGTCCTTTGAGAAGATCAGGATGTCGTCGAGATAGATGGTGACCTTCCCTTCCATAATAAGGTCGTGGAAGATGTCGTTCATCATCCACTGGAAGGTAGCTGGGGAGTTGGTGAGTCCGAAGAACATAACCGTCGGTTCAAACAGTCCGCGATTCGTTCGGAAGGCGGCTTTAGCCTCGTCTCCCTGTTTGATCCTGACGTTGTTGTACCCCCAATGGACATCCAATTTCGTGAAGTACTTGGCGCCTCGGAGCTTGTCCATGAGTTCAGAGATGAGCGGGAGGGGGTATCGGTTCTTAATTGTCATTTCGTTCAGCTTTCGATAGTCCTGAACGGGTCGGAGGGAGCCGTCCTTCTTTTTGACGAAGAAGAATGGTGAGGTGAATGGGGATTTGGAGGGATGGATCCGTCCCGATTCCAGATTTTCGTCAAGGAATTTATCGAGTTCTTCTTGTTCGTGTCGATTCAAAGGATAGACCTTGCAGTCAAGAGTCGACTTGGCGTTTGGGATTAACTCGATTGCGTGGTCCCAGGGTTTCCGTTCTGGCAGCTCATCAAAGTTTTCTTTCGAAAACAGGTCATGGAACTCGCGATATTGGGGCGGGACCATTTCTTCAAACGTCTTCTTGGCCTTTCCTTCGGCAGCTTTGGCAGCTAGGTCGTTGGCGTGATGTACCGTGCGAATCTCCAGCTCTTCCCTAAGGTCAACCATCAGAATGGTTTCGCCCTCTTCCAGTTCTTCGTCCCATGGATCTTCCGGGTCGGCATCAGGGAGTGGGAATGGGTTTTTCTGGCACTGACACCATGCGAAGATGACCTTACCGGTGGTCCAATTGATTACCGGGTTATGGCGGAGGAGCCAGTCATGTCCTAAGAAGATGTCTCCCTTGCCGATATTGGTGACGGCAAAGTCGATCCTCTCACTGTGCCCTCCTATGGTCATTCATACCTCCACGAATTCGGTGATTACCCCTGCCTTGTTTTTGGTGCCATCGGCGTTATATACAGAAATTGGGGCTGCCGCAGGTCGGGTGGTGAGTCCGTATTTCTTGACGTAGTTCTCGCTTATGGTACTCCCGGTGCATCCACTGTCGACCAATGCCTGAGCTTTGAGAGTCTGACGGTTTTCCAGCATTTCAAGTTGGACGTTGGGGAATAACTCTCGAACGCCTTTGGTGCTCACTCGTCGTTGGTAGCGAATCGGTTGGCTCAGTTCATAAAGCTCTTCTCGTGCTGGTTCTCCTCCCTTACAAAGCGAAGTTAGGAGCTCGTCATCGATTTCGTTCACTTTCTCCTTATGCGCCCAGAGGTGGAGCGAGGCAAAGGCTTCCGAATCTGTGCGTGCTTCCCTGATGGCCCGAAGGGTCCAGTCCGTGCCAAACGGCTTGAACCAGGTGGACTTCGGGGGGGAAACACTCACGGGACTTGATTCAGAACGCCTCGCCCTCAACGCTTCTTCTTCCTTCTTCTCTTGCGCCTTGGCTTGCGTCATCTTGAATGACGTATCATCTTCTTCATCGGGGATTTCCACGACCGTGGTATTCCGGGCCTGTGAACGCCGCGTATCCAACGTTGGAACCCTGCTTGATCCTTCGGCGGTCAGGGGCCTAAGAGGGTTTCCCCTGGTTGGGGCATGCTCCTTCCCCAGAGGTCGCCCGCTGTCAGCTGTTTCGTCGGGACTTGGGGGTTTGGGGAGCGGGTCGCTCCTGGAGTGACCGAAGGGCTCGTTGAGACGAACGGAGGGAGTCGTGCACGTCGCGTTCTTGTCGCATGAACCGTACTCCCACATTACCGTCGGGTCCTTCGACGCCTGTCCCGGATCCCTATCCCTTCTTGCGACGGCTTCTTCCTCAGGGGTCGTGGACGAGGGGGGCGCTGTCTCGATCGGCGTGACGTCTCCGAGAGAACAACGAGAGCTGCAACCTCTCGTTTCTTCTTCCAGGCGAGAGGAGAGGGGGTCGTGTATCTGCGACGGCCCCTGAGCGCGAGGCGAATCATTGGGGGCATGGTTGACAGGCATCGACCTCATACTCCTGCCTCCGTCTTGCGGTTCCCTTTCAGCGACGATGGGCTCGGCCGGTTCGGGGAGAACCTCCTTCGTCCCCAAGGACTGAGAGATCCCCGACATTGTTTGGATGAACTCCGGTCCCCATCGAGTCTGAAGGTCCTGGAGGGTGAGGAGTTCTGGGACAGAAAGTGTGAGCGAAGGAGGGGGATGAGTCTCGCTTCGCTTCTGGGGGATTATATATGCCTTTTTAGGCAGAGTCTGAATTTCGTGTGATTCTTTTGGGGTGGTCTTTTGTGACTGTGTGACAAGAGCAGGTATATTCGAATGCGTTGGTAACAATGACGTACGTAAAAATGTATTACAACCGGGCGAAGTCCACGCAGCGGGACCTGATGACCGACCACCCAAGGAGGAGGATTGGGCCGAGGAAGTGGAATCACTCACTTCTCGGCCTTGCCTTTTACCTCCTCAATCTTCGTTGTCGAGGGCGTCTTCTCCTCGACCTTCTCCTCGTGACTATGTCCGTGCATCTCCTTATCGTGCGCTTCGTGCAGCTCGGCCTCTGTTAGCATGGTTCGAAGTTGGGCCATCGTATATTGCCCGCTCTTCGGGTCTCTAGGCCGCTTCGGCTTCTTGCAATCCTTTCCTAAGTGCCCCTTGCCTCTGCAGTTGAAGCACCTGCCCTCCTTCCTGAGGCGGTCTATGTCCATTGGTTCTCCGGCGCCTCCATATGTGGTCCATGATCCTCCCGACGACCCTTTGCTGGTCGGTTTGTCGGCCGAGGAACTTGTCGCGCCGGTATTACCTTTAGGGGTATTACCGGCGGATTTGTTGCTGGTCGACTTGTCATAGTGGCCTATGCGGTCGAAGGCGGTCTTGCGAGCCTTTTCGTCAAAGATGCTGCAGATGCGCTGCTTCCATTCTGCGTAGGTGGAGGGGATCATGACTCCCAAGTCAGCGATGGAGTCGGTGTAAGAGGCGGGAACGCCTCGTCGGACGGCTCGTACGAGGGCGCCTCGGGGTCCCAAGTCGCGGAGTTGGTCGGCCTGGCAAGCCAGTTCTTCTAGTCTACGGAAGTATTCGGCCGCTGTCCCAGTCATTCAGAGTTCGTTCATTCGTTTCTCCATGACTTCTTGGAGAGCGGGGTCGCCATATTCAACTTGTAGGGCGGCTTTGAATTCGTCCCATGAGCAATACCGGTATCATCCTTCAGCGTCGCTTCGAAACTGAAGGCGGTATTGAGACCACCAGCCCTGAGGTCTTTTGCCGAATAGGGATGTGGCGAACAAGATCTTGTTGGCGTGCATGGGGTAGTAAGGTCGGAAGATGGAGAAGTATTCTTTGCAGGCTCCGGTAAATCGGTGAATATCATCTCCTTTTCCTTCGAAGTCGGCGGGGAGTCGGATTAAGGTGGGCTTTACCTGTAGCCAGGGAGCCTGTTCTTCTGTGTCCCCTGATGGCCAGTCTGGCGGATCAGGGGGTAGGTACTTCGGAGGTGGTCGGGGAACTGACCACCTATCCGTGCGATGGGTGGGGCTTCCCCACCGTTTTGGGACTGGGGCGGCAGGTCGTCCTCGACGCCTGTTGGGGTCTTCAAGTTCGGGGGGGAGGGGCATTCCGTTGGCGAGTGCGAAGCTTCTTGCTTCCAACAGTTTTTTGGTTAAGTCATCAACAAGCCCTGGGAAAGCTGCTTGCTTGTCCCAGTGCTCCTGTCTTCAGGCCTCTGCTTCGGCCTCTAGTCTCTGTCGTTCGGTTTCAGCGGGGTCGGGGTCAGGGAGGTCGACAGGGATGTCGCTCGTCCCTCCTTGTCCTGAGCCGGTGAAGAGTCTACTCTTCCCCTTCCAGGGCTGGTTCTGGCATCTCCAGTCGATCGGCGGCGAGTCGGGCATTGGCCTGGGCCACTCGTACTCTGGATAACTCGGCGCGCTCGGCCTCATCTCTTCTCCAGGCAGTGAGTATAGCTGCCAGTTGCCTGTTGAGGATTCGCTCCTCCTGCTCGGTCCTTGCTCGTAAGTTGGGGACATATACCCCTGGGATGGGGCCGTAGTTGAGCTCATGTAGCCATAGCTCTTCGTTTGTGACAAGGTTGAAGCGGTGTCGATGTTCCTCCTGGGTCTCGTCAACTCCTCCTCTTCGTAGATAGTCTGCCCTTCGAAGGGCCCAGGCCTGGGAGCGATAGGTTCCGTGGGCCATTCGTTGGGATAGGGAGAGAGATGGCCAGGCTCTGTCTGGAGTTCCCAAGTAGAAGGGGTTACTCTCAATTTCTCGTAGAGCGAGGCGTCGCTCGCTTCTAGGGTCTCGGGGAGCGGCATCTGGGTCCTCCTCGCGTTGTCGAATGCTGTATGCGAGCGGGGATTCTCCAGCTCTTCTTCTTCGCTGGTACGAAGGCCACCCGATATAGCAGACTCGTAGGCGTCGTCTCCAGAGCTCAATATAGAACTCTGGGTCATGGCGGTTGAGCGAGGCCGGGGTGGAGGCGGAGCTCGAGGGGGTGGGACTGGCGAACAGAGTCTCTCCGCTTCTTCTTCGAAAGATATGAGGTTCGGGGGACTCGGGGGTGGGGGAATCGGGATCGGAGGAGGAGAGTATAATTGTCTCCTCAGGCGTATCGTAGGTGGTCTGGGTGCGGAAGGGGCGGTGAAGTCTTGAGGGCCCTGGGAGGTGAGCCCTCCTTCGGCTCTCCTCCGAATCATATTCTGGAGCCGCTCTTCGTCTCTCTGACGAATCAAGTGAGGCGGCGTCGGTGGTCTCAGTGGGTTCGTCAGGATTGACGACCCATAAGGTCTCCTGGGGGAGGGTCTGGCTATCTGGTCAGGGCTGGACGACCTCGGTCATAGGTATCTGCTGGAGGCGTCGCTCCAATTCTCTCCTGGCATCCTCCAGGGGTTCTGTTCCAACTCCGTGATAGGCTCTAATGAGCTCATTGATGCTTCTCTCGTCGGAGGAAGCACTTCTGGCATCCTCAGAGGAGTGCCGAGTTCCGGAAGGGCCAGCCACTGGGCTTGGCGTTCTTCCTCGTTGTTCGATGAAGTGGTCGGTGAAGGGGCTCTGTAGGTCCCTGATTGGCGACTCTGGGGGCGTTCCGTAGTGCTCCGGCCTGTAGACGGGGTAGTTTGTGGTGTATGTCGGACCATTGTAGGGCGGGTTGTAGAAAATGGGGAGTGTTGGGGGTGGGTAGATTAATCGTCCTCTTCGCAGGGTGATTCCGTGGTGTTCAAACCACTCTCTATTTCTGTAGTAGATTGTTGCGACTGCTGTCGTTGTTCCGATGACTCCTGCTAGCGTAAAAAGGATTACGGCAAGAGTGCTTGTGGTTCCTTTAGAGATGTCGGGGGTTTGTTGAAGGGGCATATGGGATCCTTCCTGCGTCTAGCGTCGTGGAAGGGTGTAGGGAAGCTTCGAGCTAATTGTTAGGGCCGACGTTCATGTGACTCGTAGTCGGACGATTGATAAGCTGTCTCGTGTTCAGACAATCACTTATACAACGTCGCGAATGACCCGAGGTGGTGAAAGAGGCGCGAACTAATTAGATGCTCTCAGCGAGTGAGTTACAAGTAAGATTTGGGTAGTGGTAAACCTTAGCTCGAAGCTGAGGTTGTACAGTACAATGTCGCTACTTAAATACTAAGTCGCTAGTGCTATTAATACATACGAAAGATTTGTCAAAGTCAAAAGGCGTGCTGGTCGGGCGGCAAGCACGCAATATCATGCATTGTCCATCATGAAAGTTTTGTCGAAGTTGATATCGGTGATGAGGTGGTGATTGTGCGTAAGCGTGATGACACCGATAAGATGCGATAAGACTAGAAAAAAGGAAAAAAGTAAATAAATTGTAACAAACACAGAATATTTCAAGTACCAAGACGAGTAGTCGTCGTTAATATACTTTATTTGCTCCCAAACCTATTATATATTCGCTAAGTCGAATTGGATAGCTTGAATACCCTTAGAATTGAAAGAACAAGTCGTATATTCGAGCTTCTTGCTAGAATATTTGCGCACTTATCAGAATATTTGAACTTCATACCAAACTAGTCAGTTTGCAGAGGTCTTCTATCGATCTCGAAACACCCGAACTTATATATTTGGTGATTGTGAAGTGCAAGGATTGCTTAGGGTTGAGTATATATGAGTTTCACTTGCTGTATATTCGATCTAGGTTTTTCCCTGCACCGTTACCAAGCACATCAGCGAATGGCTCGCAATGGCAGTGTTCGCCCATAACAATCACATCCATTTGTCCACAGGACAAACCCCCTTTTTCACCAACTATGGACTGAACCCCCGAGTCCTACCAGACTCCATCAAAACGACTGCCTTCACCAACCCATCGGCCAAGTCGTTCACCGAAAACATGCAGAAGGTACATCGGCAAGCCAAGGAGGCACTAGAAGAAGCGGCCAGAAGGATGAAGGCCCAGTACGACAAGAAGACAAGAGATGCCGTAGACTATGCCATCGGAGACCGAGTATGGCTCGACTCCACTAATCTTCACCTACCTTGACCCAAGAAAAAACTCGATGACAAGCGCGTTGGCCCGTTCCTGATCCTGGAAAAGGCCGGCGCTTCTGCCTACAAACTCAAGCTTCCACCTCATTGGAAGATTCACCCCCGGTTTAACGAGAAGCTTCTAACGCCTTACGTCTCCCCGGCCTTCCCGAACCAAGAACAACCCCCCACCCTGCCACCAGACCTCATCAAAGATGAGGAGGAATACGAAATCGAGGAAGTCCTAGACTCGTGCACACGCCGAGTCCGTGGAAAGAAAGGACAAAAATCCCGACTCGTAACCGACTACTTCGTCAAATGGAAGGGATGGACACGAGAACACAACTCGTGGGTACGAGAAGACAACATGGCTAATGCACAAGAAGCCATTCAGGACTATGAAGACAATATCTCCGAAACACAAGCTGTTGTGACTGCCCGAAAAGTCATCGACAGATCGGAAAAGACCGTCAAATGAATAGTCGATCGCAGCTATTGAGAAAACCAAGCCACGGGTGGATGGAGCATGTTCTACCAAGTAGAACGAGTCGACGGAAAGAAGTTTTGGATTGAGGAACCTGACCACAAAGTTTGGAAAAACTTCATCGACGACTATTGGCAGAGGGAGAGTGAAAAAGAGGTCATGAACTGCATACTCTGCGACCAAGAGGAAGAAGACGATGCACCATGGGAAGAGGACATAGGGCAGTTGGGACGACTGCCTTAACGAGAGAGTAATGTTATGATTTATTGACTTTTTTCCTTTTTCTAGTCTTATCTCATCTTATCGGCATAATCACGCTTACGCGCAATCACCACCGTATCACCACATCAACTTCGACAAATCTTTCATGATGGACAATGCATGATGTTGTGTACTCGTCACCTGACTTGCATGCCTTTCGACTTCGATAAAACTTTCATATCTAATAATAGTACTCACACTTTAGTATTTAAGTAGCTACGATTTCACTGTACAACCTCAGCTTCGAGCTAAGGTTTACCAACACATAAATCTTACTTGTCTGCTTGCTTGCCGAGAGCCTCTCTGTAAGCACCTCTTTCATCACCTCGAGATCATCTGAGGCATTGCCAAAGTGATTGTCCGAATGCGAGACAGCTTAGCAATTGCCCGACCTTGAGTCATGTGAGAGTCGGCCCTAACAGAAATCGGCACACAAACGTCTAGCAACCAGAAAACTCACCAAAACCATGTGACGATGAGAAATCAACGGATGATTCCGAAACAGCCCACGCGAAATAGGAGGGACAGGACTCAATTAGATCCAGTGAATCTACCGCAAAATTTGGTGTCAATAGCGTTTGCCAGAGACCCACTACCAAGGTAGCGGGAATTTATTAACATTTATTCACTAGGGGTTTTTGGGTGCCCTGTTAATAATTTGTTATTAATATGTTAATAACAATGTTAATAAATCAATGTTAATAATTCCTGATTTATTAGCCCTACCTTACCCACGAGTAACCTGCGTCAAGCCTACTAACACCCTTGGAGAAGTCGGTACCGTTACCGAGATCTCAACATCGTCAACCTGCCATATATGAACAAGATGGAAATCGTTAAAGGGAAGAGAGTCATACTGTTTTTGCCGGATGCATACCCTGCACGTATGCTCTCAGGAATGGTTAAAAGGTATTCAATTCATAGTCGAGTTTGAATACGATCTGACACCGGGCGGACAGGATTCGTGCGTTAGAATTGACTATTTTCCCGGAACTTTCTTGGAAATTTGGCCTAGTACTTTCGGGGGGAAGTCCGACACCAATACATATGTTGAGCATATCAAGCTCCCTGGAAAATGGGCTCGTTCCAAGATGGTTGCTTTTCCCGATAGTTCTGGCATATGGGGAATGTGGTTCGTTTATTATAATACACAGTCATCCTTTACTCATTATCATTGTGCAGGGAAAGACGTAAAATATGCCGCGGCTATATGCCTTTAAGGGAGCTCTCATTCTCGAGTCGATAATTAAGGGCGTCGCCGTTCGTAAGCAGACTGATCCTTAGGATTATGTTCCTAGCTTCCATGTGGACTAGGCTGTCGCACGTTCTGCTTTGACCGCGGATCACTTCTGAATTTCAAGAGCAAAGCCCGTAGCTTTCATAACGTCAATCAATCGCGTCAACGTGTTTCTATTCTAAGTTGGTTCCCCATGTGCAGGCCTGCGTTCGTTCCGCCTTTCATCAAACTCCATCACTGAAATCGTGCTGATCTTACGAAAATCAAGGTAAACTATGGTTGCCAAAATATCTATTACATGCCGGTAGTTCCTCCGATTTCTCTGCACTTGCAAATACCAGTGACAATCAAATACGCGCCGAGTCTTTGTTACGTCCTCCTTTCATGCCTTATAATTTCAAGCGATTATACAGCCTGTCCCAGGATGTCCCGGTATGAAGCATTGCCAAGTCAGTGTTTTTCCTTTTTTCCGCAAGAAGCCTGCATGTGCTATAAGCTTATCTCACAAAAAAATGCGAATAACATCATTTCGTCTGACTCAACAGTTCCTCGACTCGGGCCCTTATTTCTATCTCGGCCCACTTTTGAATCTGTTTATTAACCACAGCATCTTGAGTGTGGACCACCGCCATGTCTTCTCCCATTCTCGCAGGGCCTCTCGGTGAATGCTGCTTTAAAGCAGTAAGGCATGAAGGAACACCCGTCGGGAGGACCGACATCATCGCTGGCATTCCAACCTACGTTTCCGAGCCCGGGTCCACCGAGACTGTCCAAAAGACGAAAGTCGTTTTGTACTTTGCTGATGTCTACGGTCCATTTCATATTAATAACCAACTCGTTCAAGACTACTTTGCCTCTCAAGGTCCCTTCTCCTTGACCCAGCTTCGGAATATTACACATAACAGCCATTGTTGATAGGATTCATCGTCGTTGGGATCGACTACTTCCTCGGGGATTCGTTTGGTTTTCATACAGAGCAGGACTTTGATAGGGAAACTTGGATGCAAAAGTCGATGCAGCATGCACTGGAGTTAACGCCAAGATGGCTGGACGCTATCCAGGAAAAATACGGTAAGTCATAGTTGCTGAGCTCCTTTCAAACTCACTTAGCTGAACAGGCAAGGCTTCTCAGTATGCGGCCGTAGGATACTGCTTCGGTGCTCCATTTGTTTTAGATCTCACCATTCGTGGGGACATCGTGGCTGGTGGGTGTGAAAGTATATCTTTGGAGATTGTTTTATCAACGCATTGAATACTAGGCGCAATTGCGCATCCAGGATTCCTTACTGAAGATCATTTCAGGAATATTAAGAGTAAGCCTACCTACTCTCTGGCTGATCTCGCAAGACTGATACCTCTGGGTTCAGAACCTTTGTTTCTATCATGCGCAGGCACGTTCTGAGTAATTTGGATCTCGCTTGCTTCAACTCACTGTTAATAACAGAATCTGATATAACTTTCCCTCTCAAGAATCGTCGACGTGCTGAAGATATTCTGGTTGAAGTGAAGGCCAGTTACTGTTTCCAGATTTTTTCGGGGGTCGAGCATGGGTTCGCTTTGAGAGGCGACCCCAACGTTAGTGATACTCGTGGGTTTATTCATTTTTAATCATGCTCCTGCGATCGGCTGAGGTGATCAACAGGCTGGGCGAAAGAAGAGTCCGCACGAGGGATTGCGAATTGGTTTCAGCGGTTCTGTGCTGAGGGCTCGTAATTAGTCAGATAAAATCAGTGTCAGTCCACAGAGAAAAAGCAACTGATGTTGTTTGAAGAAGAACAAAAGAAGGGTAGAGTGGTGCCGAGAGATGTGAACGAGAAGAAAGATGACAACACCGGTTTGCCTCAGTACACATACTATCTTTGACGCTCGTCAAAAAGCCGTACATTTTTTCCAGAAAATTTACCTGGCGTCCAAGTTGAGCAACCATCTAAGAGAATTCCTCTCCCTTTATCAAATCCGCTGCCCTTTCCGCGACGGCATACACTGCCGCCTGAGTATGTCCAGCCGGCACATAGGGCTAAAAATCACAAATCAGCACTCCCAGACCCGAAGAAATAAAAACCCACTAAAACTGATGCGTCTACAACCCTCACACCTCTCGCCTGCTTGAGTTTCAGATCCGGATCGACAACTCCCCAATGTGCATCGGGCGGGGACATGCTCGCCGTACCCACGGAATGTCCCCCCAGAGAAGCCTTACTCCGAATGCTTCCCTCCAGGTCCCTGATATCCGTAACAAGCTCGAGGATATAGTCTGCCCAAACAGGCGCAGCAGTAAACCTCTGCGCACCTTCCACGGCTTGCTGCATCAACACCAGGTCCTGCTCGTGTGAGAGGGTATTTGGATTGATAACCGGCGGGGAGAAGGGGTTCGTACTGTTGATGGTGACGTTTCCGTCTTCTCACACTGAATATCAGCGAATAATAACATGAAGGCACGGGAAGGCGCACAAGATAGTGTGCATAGAATATTGATTGAAATGCTGAGAAAACTACCCGTTGGTGGAACGGCACCACCAATGGGAATCCCGCCCTGATTATCATCACAAACGATGACCAACTGATAAAATAGAGACCTACAGTGAATATCAACTCATAATGACCGGTCTGATTACCCGCACAGGGCTCCTCCTGTAATAAACCGTCCTCTACACAGAAGTAACCCAGCTGGTTTGACGCAGTGTTAGCTAGGAATCCCGTTCGATTCATCTGCCACTCCGCTAGTGCTTCTTCTTGGAAAGTCACGTTCCTCCAGTACACATTCTCTATAGTGTTTGTGTCATTAACAGCCCAACTAAGAGCCCAAGACAGATGATCCCTGAAGTTCTTCCCAACGTCGGGAAGGTGCGCCGTCGAGGTGATGCCCAGTACAGAGAGCTCATCCGCGTCCCCTACACCTGAGTTAAGCAGAATATGAGGAGTCCCGATGACTCCAGCAGAGAGAATGGTTTCCTTGCTGGCTAGAAGAGTGTGCATGGTTTCTGAGATCATCAATCCAAGGTTAGCGCTGAAATTAGCAGGAAAGGCGTACTTCCACCATCCTGCGTGAATTCAACAGAATCGAAATACGGCTTATCCACATTCGAGTCATTCGCTACGAGAATCCGCGTGACATGCGAATCTACAAGCACATGTAGATTCGCCCTGTCTATGTAATCAGGACCAAGATATGACGTCTCCGAGCTACTCCTCGTCCCGTTCCCAACGGTCTTCTGATGCCAGCCTTTTATAATAACCCGCGATCAGTTCGACACATCATGCCACTGTCATTCCTTACTCACCGACACCCAAGTGATGTCCGGAATTGTAATCCAAATTGAACGGAAACTCGTTCGGGAGCTCCTTGGTTGCCTGAATGACGCGTCCATCAATGGCACTTGGGTATTCAGCCACCGACACAGAGTTGACGCCCTCAAAACCGTGTACTGCGGGGTCGTACTGACCAGTCAGATTGTGATGGTCCGCAGAAGCGACGAAGCGTTCGTTCTATGACCAAAGTCAGATGTCTACCCGAACACTCTGACGGTGGGATGTACACTGCCTTTCGAAAATACGGCTGCATTTTGTCCCATCCCCACCCGTCGTCTCCAGTGACTCTCGCATAGCGATCATAGTCCTCGGACGAACCACGTGTGTATGTCATGACGTCTACAAAAAGATACTAAGCGGAGAGCGCTAGTTCACGTCAAGGAGAGAATAAAGCTCACTTATAGCACTGCACCCACCCAGACCAAACCCTCTGTAATAACCAAATTCTCGGTTGTTCAAGCCGGGCTGGGGAGTAGTGGTGAAGTTCCAGTTCAGCAGAGGCAGCTGTGCAAAGGAGAAGAAGGGTATCTGCGAAGTCAAAATGTGTGCCGTCCTAGGTCATGTTTAAGGACATATCTTGAAATGGGAAGGAGCAACGTACTTACGATCTTCCAGCTTCCAGAACGAGGACGGATGTTTGGGGATCTTCGGTAAGACGATTGGCGAGGACGTTCCCTGCAGTACCGCCTTGTACCGTGTGTCAGAAACCATCATGAAGACAGGTATACAGACTATACGCGCCTCCAACGATGATGTAGTCAAATTCAATGGTCGGAAGGTCGGCAACTGTCTCGTATATTGTGGCTGAACATAGAGGCAGAAGTAATAAGAAAAATGGGAGCATGATGAAGATAGAAATTTCGATAACCGGAAGGAAATATTACTCTGAGTCTGCAAGCAACTGTGGTTTTTAAAGGATGAAAACAGCGTGCTTGAGGAACTTAAGGTCGGAGCTTATTAGTGAATACGTGACGTGATACACTCTGGATCATGGATCAGGCAGAGAATGTGTAGCAGAATGCTAAATTTGAACAACGAGAGCGAGAGGTAGAACCACGGGAATCAACATCCTAATATTACCAATGCTAGCCGCCGAGGGTGTTGATCGGAAAGGACCAAATCTGGTCGTAGGAGAAGGGACCTAGTCACGAAACCCGACAAGAACGGCAGCAAGGTGCCACTGCTGTCAATGAAAAGGTGCCCCTGTTCTGCAAACAAAAGCCGGATTTTGTGTGGATAGCGCTTCGAGGAGGTAAGGTAAAGAAGGACCAGTGTCGAGGTGCCGTATATATACAGCAGAAGGAAGAAACCCAATGATTAGCCGCAGACAAGCTCCAGAAAGCTGGACGGTCATTTTCGACTAGAGGGGAGGAACCTGATGAAGAGTTCCCTTGAATTAAGCCGAATATACAACAGCGAGATCGGCGAGTATCCTGTCCATGATGTGGATAGTGCAAGAGGTCAATCTGGCAAGGTCCTTCTGCGGCGGCAGGCTCGTGGACGGCGGTGTCATCAAAAAATGTTTGGCAGGCACGGTGGATGGGCGCAGTCGTAGTGGTCGTATAGAATCGATAATAGACAAATGAATCTCCAGAATGATATCTGTTTCCTAAATCGACATGGATGAGTAGCTCCACAGGAGCAAACAAGGAGCCGGATGGACCAGTCCAACCTTTCCATAATACCACGGCTAGTACATGTCATACGTATATGCGCAGCACTATTCCAAGTATCGCACACAGGTCAATTGTGAGTGTAAGTGCTGGGCATATCAAGGCGTGATATACCTCTCCCTTGTTAAGTGCTAGCAGGCAGATATTTAGATTCTAGAACATCCACAGAGCAAATAAAGGATGGAGTAGAGGCCCACACGAAGTTTTGCGACTCCCTTCCAGGGTGCGTTCCTAGAATGTGACGATCATACAAAGGCCAAGCCAATTGAAATTCGCACGAAATTTTTCGATAATGCACGTGGCTTGCCGGTCAAGAGTCAAAAGAGGCCGTCGGTTTCCATCGTCAGTATAGCCGCCACTTTCGATTTCGCGTAGCAATGCTATTCATTCACCGTAGTACCCAATATATCTAGCATGTCGCCTATCGCTGTCACTGATGCTCAAGCCACGAACGAACATATTTCGGTCAGTCCTAACGGAGTACTTAGTCCACATTGACTTGACTTTCGTCGAAACACTTAGCATGCCAGCTGTGAGTGAGGAAGGTTACTATGCCTGGCATTAACTCCAGCAAAATGAAGCCATCGGCCCAGAAGACCATCACTTCTATCTCCAAAAGCACGGCTGGCGCATGTCGTCAAGCACATGCCTCGCTCCCAGTCGTGATACAATGCTGGTTTCCAGGTTCCATAAGATTAGCATATCTCTTCTAGAAATAACTCCTATGTTGCCCTGAATGTCCTTAGCGGCTGTTCCACTGACCTTGTAAAATGATGCTGAGTCGCGTTTGGGAGTTTGGAGATCTCAAGAAGGCGTCGCCTCCCTCGCCGAATCCCTACCTTCTTCAACTCCAGGCACGCTTCATCTTTCCCGGCAAGGTAGCCCGGAACAGCGCCTGTACATAGCCGTCAACAGTGTTGGTGGAGGTCAATGTTTGTAAAGTGCGGCAATATTCTTATTCTCTCTCCAAACACATTATTTATCGCATGCCCTCACTTGCGGCATTGTACGCACCAATCTGAGTGGGTCGAAATTTTTTCCGACACTTCGGTGTTAGGTTCATCCACGACGGCTTAGTAAACGTTGCGATTTCGCAGCCACTTTCCATTGCTATTCTGCAAGAGGCCTTGCACCGAGCTTTTGTGGTGGGCGACTTTGACAGCAGTAAATTCATAGATGTCCCGCATGCTGACGGATCGCTTACTCGTTCTTACAGCACTGTCAATCGACATCCACAGCCAAGAAGATGTTCTCCTTTAGTGCTTCGTCCTCCCGAAATAATGATAGGTGGATGGTGAAACGAAAAGGTGGACTTTCGGATGCTTGCTACGTGTTATTAATTTCTATCCACTGTCGCCCCTTGTCGACGAACACATATCCAAAAATGTCTGAACTCGTCACCGGCAGTGCGGCTCTCCAGATTGAGTCACCGACTAAGGGACTTACTCTTCTTTTATCAAATCCGCCGCCCTTTCCGCAAACGCATACACCGGCGCTTGAGGATGTCCAGCTGGTACATATGGCTAAAAATGGTATATCAGCACCACAAAATTCTGCGAACGGAACGAAAATTCCCACCAATACCGACGCATCTACGACCCTCACTCCCCTCGCCTGCTTAAGCCTCAAATCCGGATCGACAACTCCCCAATGCGCATTGGGTGGGGACATACTCGCGGTACCCACAGAATGTCCTGCGGGCCTTGTCTGGGCCCGGATGCTACCTTCCAAATCGCTTATATCCGTAGAGAGTCCAAGAATAAAGTCTGACCATACTGGCGCTGCGGCGAACCTCTGCGCACCCTGAATAGCGTACATCATTTGTACCAGGTCTTGCTCATGCTTGAAGACATTAAGATCAATGACTGGTGGGGAGAGAGGGTTGGTGCTGTTCACGGTGACGCTTCCATCTACGCTAGCAGGTCAACAAAATTTGGGGGCAGAAAGGGATGGTAGCGTACGAGAGAGTGGACACAAGATATTAACCATCGCCGAAAAGTAGTTCTCAGTTGTTGGAACGGGTGCGTTGCCAAACCCACCCTAATTATATCTGTTAGTAAGCATAATTGCGGTTGCTAAAATCAAGCCTACACTGAATATCAATTCATAATGTCCTGTCCGATTGCCAGCGCAGGATTCTTCCTCCATCAGACCATCGCCTAGGCGGAAGTATCCGAGATGGTTGGAGGGAGGATTGGCAAGAAAGCCGGTCCGATTCGACTGCCACTCCATCAGGGCGTCCTCCTGTAATGTTTCGTTCCTCCAATACACATTTTCTATCATCTGCGTATCGGTCACATTCCAAGTAAGCCTCATACTCGCTTGGTCCCTCAGGTTCTTCCCAACATCGGGAAGATGAACCGTCGGAGTGATGCCCAGCACAGATAGCTCATCAGCGTTACCAATACCCGAATTGAGGAGGATGTGAGGAGTCCCGACGACTCCGGCTGACAGAATGATTTCCTTGCGAGCTGAAAGATTGTGCATTGTTTCTGAGTCCTATTATTAGCCCAGAACACGGCTGAAAACAACAGGAAAAGCCTACTTCCAGCATCCTGTGTGAATTCAACAGAATCGAAATACGGCTTCTTATCTATATTCGAGCCGTTCGCTACGAGAACCCTCGTGACATGCGAATCCACGAGCACATGGAGATTCTCCCTATTTATATACTCAGGACCGAGATACGACGACTCCGAGCTGCTTCTCGTCCCGTTCCCGACAGTCTTTTGATGCCAGCCTTTAATAATAACCGATGATCAGATCGGACTACATCGTACCACTCCGCACTTACCGATACCCAAGTGATATCCAGAATTATAATCCAAATTGAATGGGAACTCATCCGGGAGCTCCTTAGTTACTTGGATGACACGGCCATCGACGACGCTAGGATATTCAGCAACCGATACAGAGTTGATCCCGTCGAAGCTATGTACAGCGGGATCATACTGACCAGTTTGATTGTGATGGTCAGCGGAAGCGACGAAGTGTTCGTTCTATGCCTAAAGTTAGATAGCTTTCCGAGCACCGTGATTGTGAGACGTGCGCTACCTTTCGAAAATATGGCTGCATCTTATCCCACCCCCACCCATCGTCTCCACTAACTCTCGCATAACGATCATAGTCCTCGGACGAACCGCGTGTGTATGTCATGACGTCTACCAAACGACGCTAAGTTCCCGTTCACGTCAATAAGAGAATTGAACTCACTTATAGCACTGCACCCCCCCAGGCCGAACCCCCTGTTATAACCAAAGGTTCGATTGTTCAAGCCAGGCTGGGGAATAGTGGTGAAGTTCCAGTCCAGCATAGATGGCCGTAAGACGCAGAACAAGGGTATCTGCGAAGTCGCGATGTCCACCGTTCTAGGTTCTGTTGAATGACACGTGCTCAAGAAAAAGGGAAGAGATAACATACGATCGTCCTGCTTCGAGAACAAGGACGGATATGTTACGTCGTTCAGTCAAACGATTAGCAAGGACGTTTCCCGCTGTTCCGCCTTGAAACGGGCATCAGTGGATACAAAGAATGAAAGAGAGCAAGACCCTACGCACCTCCAACAATAATGTAGTCATATTCGATATTTGGAAGGTCAGCGACTGTTTCGTATACCGCAGCTAAGCACAGAGGAAGAAACAACAATGGCGTCAACAGGAACATGATCATGGGAATCAACTCATGAGTGCTGCTTGTGCGGTATATATATAAAGAAACCGTCGGGCCTCGAAGGTGGCGTCCGGCGAGATCGCAAGGAAGCCCGGTGGAGAAGAGCACCAGAGTGTAGCAGCTAACATTGGTGATGAAATTTGAAATTTGGAACCTTTTATGTAAAGCCGCCTTCCCGCTCGTTTCAGGGACGAGTAAGTGCCATGGCGCTAGCTTTCCGACGGATCTTGTTTACTTCGGGTTATCTTGCCAAAGGGTTTAGAGTTTAAAATCCGATATGCGGTCCCAATAAGGAAGTTTTTGTGCCGCCACGAAATGTGTCACGGACTGTAGCAACACTTGAGTATAAGATCCTTGTGTCGTACTTGAATGCGAAGGTACACACAGCAGAGGCCAGTGCATTGTAGCTACTGGAAACGAAGCCTTGAACGGTTTTGACTTAGCGAAGCCTTTCTCAGCCCGTCCTGAAAAGGCCGTCAGTGCACCGGTATAAAAATGGAACAAAGTAATTACTAAGGTATCTTCCCATCTTATAGTGCGCTAAACAAGGGCGTAAAAAAGGGAGCGGAAATCGATACCTTTAAGGTCCCCGTATTTCTAGGTTATTAGAAATACATCAACCTCTGCAACTCGATAAAGGGTGACGGTGGCGCTTGACAGAGAGTCTGCGACGTTTGAGCGTGTTCAGGGACATAAAACATTCGCAAATAGTCCGGACTTGGTCCAATACACCTATCGCGGATTAAGTCAACGATTACTCTCTGTCCAGGACAGACGGATACGGGACGGAGAAACAAACAGTGGATTGGTGAGCTTGCATCCGTTTGTTGTTTTGGTATGATAGCAACAATGGCCCTCTGATATCATCACGACAACGGGAGTCACAGACGATACACAGAGACCCCAGTAGGAAAGGATGCGAACCTGCTACAGTACGAAACCCGGTTTTGTCAGCGCATAAAAATAAAAATAGAAAAGAGACGCGTAATCCCGCAAGAGCACTCAAGTTAGCGTAAAGTTTCACTAGCTGCAGTCCAAGCCTTTTTTGGCCTCTAATGCTATTCATTCTGTGCATCTAACGGTTTTGTGTTCGCGCGCATGTATTTGTCAACATCGAAATAGTCATCGGAAACCCAGCGACTCACCAGTTCGGACAACAATCCGTAGGTGCAGTTATTCATCCCCAATAAAGATCTAGCCAGATTGCCGTCACGGGCTTTTTAACAGATAGTCATCGTGATGTGATCAAGCTACTTACATTGATAGAAGAAGCAGGTGTATGTCATCCTGAGCCGAACTTGGAGCATATCTTATCACGTTTGTCGTATGTACGAGGTGTGAACCTTAGAGCAGTCGTGTCGTGTCGGCACAAGTTTCCAATCAAGAATGACCGGGTCACAGTCTTGGAATAGCAAACCACGCACAAAGGCTCATACCGTTTGATTTGGAACAGTTGCTTACTCGCCGAGTAGCGGGCCACTCGGACCAGCATCGAACCGTAGCACGGAAACGCAAGCAATGATGGAATGCCAGAATGAGTCAGTGAGCGATGGAACGAAACCGACACAGGCACAGAAACTGCGAATAGACCGAAATGCATGGACCAAAGTTAATAGGTAGGCCGTCCACTAGCATGTATCGGCAAGAACAAACCCATCGAGCAAGACGAATCGCTGTTGCGAAAGCAGTGGCTAGCTGGGAGCGGCAAAGTGGGCATTCTTATTCGGCAATGGCGGTAGGCCCCAAAGAGTAGCAGATATCGGAAATCAAGGTTTCAACTTCAAGGTATGTGGCAGAGGCTCATGGTCGTCGTTATCAAGAGCAGGCACGATTGTGACGCAAGGTTCCTTGAATGAGGATCGAGTTTATCACGGAGAATGTCTTCTGTAATAGAAACTGCACGGAGACCATACTTTTTGGCACTATATTCCTGTCGAGATGAGCGAGTATAGCGAAGGAACATGACACTTCTCCTTAAGGATTTGTTTGAACATTCAGGGGGATTGACGGAAGGTTTAGAGAAGGCATTAGGGAATGTAGCAGATGCAGAAGATTCCTCGGAGAGTATACATGATAAATTTTTGTGAAACGAGGGCCTATTATTACTTTAAGGCATCGAAGAGATAAAGAGAGGAGTCAGTGGCCGTCTATTTTGGGTTGATTTTGGGCGCACTAGCCATGCCGGTTCGGCCATCACATTTTTCAAGTAGCGCGCCCCCAGGAAAATGATACGTAAAACGTGATTTTATGCCTACAAATTGTCTAAGAATACAAGAATTCTAAAGATCTAATACCCAATATAAAGATACATATCTAATTGTCCTCTCCGGCGACCCATTCGACCCCATCACGGCTCAACAGGCCCCTCCACGCATCCTCCAAGTCACCTGTATCATGTAACTCCATATATGTTTCTATCATATCCTTCCCACTACGCCGGCACAGTATCCCCAGCGCGACAGCAAACACGTTCACCCGAGAACCAACAACCAGTACCCTTTGCAGCGCCGAGCTCTGTGTCACCAGCTCGAGGAACGCTGACCGAGAAGAAGTCGGCACGCCGGAATCATTCTCTTCTGCTTCGTCGACACGAACGACATCTCCGTCCCATCCTTCCACCTCTGTCGTAGCCACACACACATCTGTGTTCTCTCCCAGTGCTTGTATACACTTATGTTGGGGTTCTGCGGCATCTTTAGGCGAAGATGAAGACTCGGTCTTGGCGCTGGCCTTATCCTCATCCTCGCTGTCGCTCTCCACGATCTTCCGCTTCACTACTCTCCGTCGCGGCAGATTGCTGACGTGGGGTTCAAGGTGGCCCTTTGGCTGGATAAGGGTGTCAAAACCTAGCTTGTGGTGATGAGATACCGGGCTGGCGAGCGTCGTTGAAGACGCTGAGGAGAGAATATCGATCATGGTGGTGCTGGGGGGACGTTGGTGGGACGTGGTGAGTGATGGAATAGTCTGATGGCCGTCACTGTAATTAGCACCGGCAGACAAGAAAGATGTGAACAGTACACACTGGCAAATGTTTTTCAATCTAGTCGTCAGGTATCGGCGGTAGCAGCACCAATGCAGCAGTGCCCGTTTTAGTCGTGTGGGTAGCAGAGCGGGGGCGAGCAATAAGTCAGAGACAAGCTTCTGTCGTCTACAGTCGTGAATGGAAGCGCTGGGCAATCTGCGCTGAACAAAAGTTGGAATGAACCTATATAAAATCTTCCAGTGTTAGCAAGCCATTCAGAGAAGAAAAAAACATACGCAACGAGTAAAGTCTATGTTCTAAGATCCTTTATTGAATCAACTGTGAGGGGAGAGATGATAAACAGACATACGGTAACGGTGTTCATGCGGTATCAAGTAAGGAGCACACGTTGAAAATGTGTGGAGTCTTCATGGAAGAAACGAACGTCATGGCGATCGGGCTCGCTACCGCTTGTGGAATAAAATAAGAATAAATTAAAAAGAGAAAAGAAAAAGACGGAAAAAGAAGAGGGGATTGAAGAAGGAAGTTCCAGATCTAGTACCTGCAAATTCTAATACAGTCGAATCCCTCTTAACCCATAGAGATCGGTGGTCCCTCAGAGCTATGGGTTACGAGAGAATTGAAATTTTTACTAGATTTTCCCATGTTTTGGCCTTATTCTGGAAATGTCCAATTCGCCACAGACACCTGTTTTTGGCAATTTTTCGAATCCGGGTATCGGTTCTCGTGACATCACTGAAGCGGCATCCCTTCGGCAACTTCCCGAACGTAAATTCGTCCTATTCGCAACCTAGCAGGGGTACATATCTCTCGGCACAGTCACATAGCATAGCTTGTGTCGCATATAGCACAACGCCCTCAACTGGAAAGTCTCGCGACTAACTGCTTGGAATGTATCCCTCTGATAATGTTCAAGTATGACACACGGCATTTCCTACTTCATATGAAGTTCGTCGCCTCCAACAAGGCTTTAGAAATGTTACCTTTCCGACAACGATGGATTTCCTCTTACGCTGTATGTGAAGTCATGGGTGCGGCCCACGGTGATGTCGGTGCAACTTGACACAGCATTCTGACTATGTCCTTTATATAGCGGCTGTTTCCTAGGAATCTCTCAGAGCCTCTACGCGGCACAATGTTCGATCTACGGTAATGTAGAAGTCCCGCGGGGGTCGGAGTGATACCGCTCACTCATTCCCAGCGATAGGACTTGTGCCACTTCTTTCGAGTAGAGGGTGAGTAACACACGTTGCTCGTCTGCTATGGTGACTGGTTCCCTGCGGCCGAGTCCTTGTTCATCATCTTCCGTAGCGTCTGGGGCGAGATCCCTCGCTAGTTTTTTTTCCCTTGCCACTGCAACACTCTGAACCTGTGAGGCGTCCTTGGCCGGCAACTGAGCAGCATGAAGAATTGCAGTCTGTGAGTTCCTTTTTTTGGGATCTCAGTGTTCGGTCATCTATCTATTCATCTTCCCCCCTTTCACACTAGATGATGCTTTGTATACAGTCTTCAGGAGAGACTGTTTGATGATAAATGTACGAGAGCTTTTTGCCGAGCCGTCATTGAATATACATGATGTGTGCTAACGTTTTAGACATCCTCGCAATGGACAGGGTTCACGACGCCCGTTCGAGATGGCACTTGGTCTTCAATTGTTCAGGGATACTTAACGTTGGTCACCGGCCACGGTCCGGCAGAACGTACTTGCATGAACTCAATTGAATCTCCAGATATATTGAATGGACGGCGATCATTATGTTGGTCGTTATCTCACGGATGTTTACATGTTCACTTCACATCATGTGATGCAAAGCATCTTCTTTACCGACATTAACGTCAAGACTGGTGTACATTTCAGACCCTGACTTCGTGTGGAGGACTACAGTACGGTCTGTAGCTTGACCTTTATACCCATCCTTAGTTCGACCAGACACCCAGGATTCTCTCGGCGATCACATTGATTCAGTTGTCGCAATGGGGGTAAGTTGCAGTGTCCAAACGCGAATAGAAGAGTCAATAACGTCTAATAGGCACAGTTGTCGCATCCAAGTGAACCTCGTATCTATCCTGAAGTCACCATATCCGCCTTCACCGAAATCGGAAAGGAAGAATCATCGATCCAGGTTCCAAAGCAACGATCGTACACGGGTAGAAAACCCGTCATATCCTCCTCTCTCGCAAATACTCCCTGCGCTAGCCTAGGTATCGACGGGCTTTTAGATCAGCTCAACACCACCCTCGGAACCTCATACATGCTGAAAAAATCATTATCCTCCATTCTGGAATCCTGCATCTCCAGCAACTACGACTTTGGCGCCGCATACGGGCGTCTACGCCCTTTCTGGTACAGCGCTAATTGGAATACCATCCAAAATGAACTGCGAACACGTGAAGAGAAGGACCAAAAGATGCGACGCGAAGCGCACGTGGGTAACCGAATTGTAAATCCTAATATGCCTCCTCGACGCGTTTGGGATCTTTATAGCAATCGCATCATACCACATTGGATCGTCTCTGACAAGAAGCTGTGGGCGATATCATACGCTTGGATGGATCCTGAACATCGCGTTCAAGTCGACACGCCGATAAATGGACACGAATGGCCAGTTCCCATTCATAAGAAAGGAAGCTTGGATCTCGTCCGAATCGAGATGCTGAACCTAGGCGCAGAGTATGTCTGGCTGGATGTTCTCTGTTTGAGGCGACATGGGAAACAGGAAAATGAACTGTTGCGGGAGGAGGAATGGAAAACTGACGTCCCCACTAGCGGGTATGTATATCACGAAAGCGAGATGGTGGTGTACTACTTCTGTGGGCTGGGTGGGCCGTTCAGCTTGACGATGGAGGACTTGGATAGTCCCCGGTTTTGGCTGAACCGTGCATGGACTTTGCAGGAAATCAACAGGAAGTGGATCATTGGCGGAGTTACCGGTGATGAAACAGTGTCGACGGCGCCGACAGTCGCCGAGCAGGATCACCAGGCCGTGATAGACAGAATACACGAACAATTAGGGCACCTGGTGGACACCGTACACCGTGTCGATAACGTGTTCGACTTGTTGGTACATCTTCGCAAGCGCAAGTCGGAACATGCGGTGGATCATGTCGCTGCGTTAATATTCCCTCTGCGCTCCAACGCAATACCGACATACGATGTGACGCAGTCGGTCGAGGATCTTTGGTTGGCCGTGGTGAATACTATGCGGACGAAGCATCGAGGGGATATGCTTTTCCAGTATCCTCGACCTGGGAGCGAACAATCTTGGAGACCCTCGTGGAACCAAGTCATCACTGAAAAGCGTCTTCCGACTGGAAAGGTCAGCCTGTATGCAGATGTGGGGCGCGACGAAGAAACGAATTCTGATTGGTATGAGGGGGTGTGCATTGAAGAGGGCCGCATACAGGGACTGGATACAGATGATCCGAAAGGGCTGCTGCGACGAGGGAAGTTGGTCGTCAAAGATGATGCTGGGACGCCGCATTCATTCGAAATCGTCGCCGCTCATCTGTACGCGATACCTGAAGGCTCATACACCTTACTAGCCAGCGGTCAATGGAAAAGTGGAGTCCGTGCTCCGCTGATGACAGAAACTTATTGGGTCGCCGGACGAAGATTGCCGGAGCAAAGGTTCGAGAAGGTTGCGGTGTTCAGCATGACGGATGTAAAGGAGATACAGAAGTTGAAGAAACTGGGAATCGGTAAACGTCCAATTCGGAACTATCTTGTTTGATAATCTATGATGGCTGCGTTTCTGATACGAGATGGGGTTTGTGATGAGCAAATGTAATAAATAGTTTCATGACGTTGACTGTTGAACCTGGCAATAGTACCATACAAATACACTAGAAAATATATTTCTCTCTTGAAAATCTGATAAGCATACCAGAACGAGTAGTCTGAGTTATTGTTCTGTCAAAGATAGATAGCTTCCACGAGTCCCAAGATCAGACCACATATCATTTTTCAATGTAATTGTCGACGTTGGCGCTCGATTACTCGACTGATATTGACCTCAAACGGATCCGTTCAGCCTGGTTGCCTGGTGATTGGAGTTTTAAAGCCATCATGATGTGTCGTTAAGAATACAACACCGTCCAGGAATACGGGATTTTACGTCGACTCCCTTCTAGCGTTGAGACAGCGATTTTAGATATCAGACCAGTGTCCTTTGCTATGTCTCCAGCCGACACCCCTATGTACTTTCGGAAAATCACTGTATGTAAGCATCATTTTTCAGTGTCAGTTTCACGCCTTCATTCAAGTTATCCCTAGTAGAGTTTAAAGCTACCCTATATAAATGGGCTCCTAGTGGCAAGTGGCGAGAAAGGGCTATTCCGCGCCTGGAAGGAAATATTGTAAGGATATCAAAATGACCGCGACGGAAAAAGATAATGTATTGCAATGCAGGCACGTCTCAAACGCGATAGAGTCTTTTCAAGTCTTCCCGAAGTCACAATCTCCTCTGAAACAGAAACCGGGAAACCAGAGTCGTCGATAAAGGTTCCATTGCAAAGGGCGTACACCGGCAGAAAGCCTGTAATACCATCTTCCCTTGCAAACACGCCATGCACTACCTTTGGCATTCAGTGTCTCTTGGATTTACTCAATACAGTCCTCGGAACCTCGTACACCCTACGAATCTTATCTCTTTCTCACCTCCTCGAAGATTGCATCAGGATGAACTACGACTTTGGCACCGCGTACGCCCGTCTGCGCCCAATATGGTTCGAAAATTGGAGAGCTGTGGAAGAGAAGCTGCATGCACGCGAAGCCGAAGATATGCAAGAGCGACGAGAAGCCATTGTTGATGACCGAATCGTCGGCTTGTACATCATGCCTAGGCGTGTCTGGGATTTGTACAGTAATCGAGTGGTGCCGTGGTGGGTTACCCGAGAATGGCCACGACCCATATCACATTCCTGGGTGGCTGAAAGAGATCGCATCGATGTGTGGACACCCATAAACGGATACCAATGGCCCATTCCTCTCCCGAGAGACGCCAATCTTGATCTTATCCGCATCGAGATGTTGAATCTGGGAGCTGAATATGTATGGCTAGACGTTCTTTGTTTGAGGCAGAAGGGTGGACGAAGGGAGGATCTACGTGCAGAGGAATGGAGGCTCGACGTGCCTACCATTGGAGCGGTGTACCGATTTGCCGAGGCAGTTATCTGGTATTTGTGTGGTCTTGGGTGTCCATTGAGTGTCAAAGCGGGTCACCTGGACAGCGACCAGTGTTGGTTTAGACGCGCATGGACGCTGCAGGAGATCGGTCGGAATTCGATCGTCGCTGGGGATATCCCAGACGGCCCGCTGCACACCGAGCCAATAAACGAGGATGAGAGTGGGACCCTGACGAGGTTTCACACACAGCTGATGTCAGTGTCACGGCATCGACTTGGAATGTTTGACGTACTATCACAGATGCAAAAACGCGTGTCGACCAATGCTGTGGATAAAGTTGCGGGACTGGCGTTTTGCCTCGGGTCCCTGACGATACCAGCGTACTATGAGAGCCAGTCTCTTGAAGATGCGTGGACAGCACTGGTTAACGCGATGGGCGCGTGGTATCGTGCGCAACTGTTTTTCTTGTATCCTAAACCGGGGGATTCAGGGAAGAAATGGAGACCATCGTGGAAACAAGTTATGACGGAGCCCATGCCAAGGGATTCCTACTGCTCGGCAATGGTCTATCGGGACGAGGAGGCAGATGAAGACTGGTGTGATAGCTACTGTATTGAAAAAGGTTTTGTTCATGGATTGGCTGTTGGAGGTGCAGAAGGGGTTGATAGGAGTGGATGGTTGATCGTTGAAAACATGGACGGAACAACAAACACATTCGAAGTTATCGCCTCCCACCAGCAGCCGATACCCGAAGATACGTACACACTGTTTGGGAATAATCCACCAGCCTACCTGCGTGGTACGCGGGGAAGATTTTGGGTCGTAGGACGAAGACTATTTGCAGGCCAAGTCTTTGAGAAAGTATCAGTGTTCGTATTGGCCAGTCCAGAAGACGTACAGAGGCTGAAGGATTTAGGTGTTGCCACAAAGTCTCGCAATATTCCTGTTTGACATGAAGGGTTCGTCTCGTAACATCTAGAGGAGTAGAAGTCAATTTAATTACCATGAAAGGGTGAGTAAAGAGAGACACTTATATCTGCTTGTGTATTCAAGCTACAAATAATTAACAAGTGACAGCCGGAAACTTGAATACGTCGTCAAGAGTCTCGAGCTTCTATTGAAATAGATACGAATCTCAACTCGTTTTGATCAAGCCCCCATATCTCGAACTTCTCTTAGTTGAAAACAAAGGAAGAAACGAGGATAATAGCAAATATATTGAACCTCAGACCTAGCCATGATCGTCAGGATACAGTTTAAATATGGTGCTTGGCTCCTGGTGCGTACATCACCATTTGATATGTATCAAGACCAGGCTTGGGCGAGTCGCGTTGTGTAGAAATAGGGAAGCATCATACTCCCAAGCTGTCCGAGCTCCAAGGCCGAAGCCCTCTGGACGAGCTCTCTCTCTAATGCATCCACATCAGGGCAATTAACAAAGAGCTCTGCGCGATGCAAACAACGAATAGCCTCTTTAAACCACACGCGACAAGTAAAGCGCGGCTCCTTCCCAATATCCACCTCTGGGAGTGACATGGGCATATCTTTCACATATTCTTCCAGCATCTCCACATCGAAGTCATTGTCGACATGCCCTATTTTGGTGAATGTCACGGTCAAGAAGGAATTAGGTCCATTCCAGGTCTTGCGTTCATATCTCCAAGTTCTAGCATCACCGTCATTCGTAGCATGCATCTTCCACCCACTCTTGGGAGTCTGTAATAGGTCGTTACTTGTGGAAGTCAAAATGGTGACAGCAGACGAACAAGTACGAAATAGAGTATCCAGTGGTATGTACCAGGTATCTCGTTCTTCGTTAGAGCTGCATATACGTCGTTCTTCTCCCTGAAGATCATCAGACCAACTTCTCAGACATGGAAGGGCACTCACATTGGAGGCGTCGTCATGATGAAAACGAGAGCATCCGGGTCATGAAGCCATCGGTATAAAAGTCTCGATGTTATCTAACCGGCTTGATCCTCTCCACAACTCCGACGAGCCAAATCTGAAGCTATTGCAGATGACTAAGTGGAAATGAGAAGGCTATTTATGACGTTAACATCGCCCGAGCGTCATGCTTCAGCTTCATCGTCTGATAAAGGCCGGTCAATCGGGTCATCAGGTATTATACCAGGAACCAAAGCCGTGTCTCCCGTGGAGCGAAACAATGCTTTCTCTAGATATAATTCGTCCCGATACTGCTCATGATTGAACACATCCACAGCATCCCAAAAAACACGCAACCCCTTGACATGGGATATGTTCCGAATCTGCAGCATCGTATACTCGCAATATTCAGGAAACCAGCCTGCCGTTTCCCAGTCAACGATCCCTGCGAGACGGCCATCTTTGACAAGGATATTACTCGTGCTGAGATCTAAATGGGAGAAACAAAGCCTGTGCTTTCTGGCGTACACGGGTTTGGCGAGCTTTCGTAACCGCGGCAATCGATCGCGAATGGAGCATGATTGGAGGAGCATTTCATGAAAAGCTCCGATATTTTCGAATGGCTGGAGAATATCACGGTTTGAGAAGCGTAAGGTTACAAACGGCGCGCCATTTGCACCCGATACCTGCCCAGAAGGAGGGGGAGTCATAGCGCGGAGTTCAAGCAATGCACGCCTGAGATCGCTTATGAGTTCTGATGAATCCGAGAGATCGGCGATGGGTTCGAATCCTTGAAGGATGGTCCGTAACTCATCTGTCCGGGTCCCATCTCCATTAGCGAGAAGGTCGAGATAATGGTGAAACTCTGGTGGAAACGTGACCCGGGGGCTGAGCCATTCGTGTAATGTAATGCCCTCGATGGCTTTCATGATTATTAAACCACCAGGATAGCCAGGGCGTGGGGGTATGGTATCCAGCACCTCCGGTACTGGAATAGAGGTATTCTTTCGGACGAAACTGATGTTGGATGTCTCGAGTGTCGGTGGATGTTCGTGAGTATGCTTCAGTATTAAGCCAAATGGAAGGTAGTCCATGTTCCATCTGCCAACACCATACCATTTCGCAAGGCGGAGATAAACGGCTGAGCGCAATTTGTACGGAAAGCAAAGCCACGTATCCCAGGCAATCGTAGCGAAGACAGTTCTTAACCGGAACCATATCGATGAAGGACCGCCAAGCGACATTCAGAAGGATTCTTGTCAATGACAAGTTTTTTGTCAACCTGTTCAAGCTCAAATTCAGTCCAATTCCATGGAGATGCGTTTTTACTGCTAACCTTATTCACAGGGCACACCTCGTAGTGGAAAGAAGAAAAGCTGACGTGACTTCGGACGCAAGAAGTTATCGGTCCGAAGATCCGATGGGTTCACTGACCGGCCGCGTGCCGAGCATGAGGGGAGGATACTTGACTGGGCAGCACAAAGTGGTAGGCCCTCTCCAATGAAGATTTAGAAGTTCCTGCTGATTGGACATGGTGTAAAGGTCACCAGTCACCATACCGAGCCTGGTAAGATTATGTGAGGCGCCCTAGGCCGAAAGGTTCAATGAGGGGATACAGAGCTCCCTAATACCAGGAAAATCTTCCGAGGGCTGAAGTTCAAACCAGTTTCATAACCCTCATCCTCTGTTGCATGAGAAAAGAAACGGATCTACGAACGTTGTCCGTCGGAGCCGCACAAAATACTTTCAAAAGCTTCATCAGCCCAGTGTTTGGGAAGTCCTTTATTTCTTCTACCGTAAACGGATGCGTGGATAGAACCTCTAAAGTCATGGAGCGATGTTAAACGTGTAGTCCTGTATCTCATAGAAGAAAGTATCAAGAAGCTGAAAGGGCCATACATTCTGCGAGGCAGCAAAACAAAAGCCTTATCTTCATATTCTCACAGGAAGGAATGGGACAGTCAACAGAAAAAGTTCAACGCCCAGGCATCTGATACTTAGGATCGAACCCCAGGGCCCGCGGTCCTTAAGAGCCACTGTACGCCCGTCACGTTCAAAGGATGAGAAACCGATCCCTGCAGGAAATAGTGACGAAGTGGACAAAAAGAATCCAACGGTTACTATTGATAAATAAGCGGGATCCGAACCCCGAAACTTGTAAGGTGTTACTTAACCGTTGCATCGTACTTAGCACGCGAGAATGGAACCAGTCCGTCGGGAAAGAGTCAATCACAACAAGGCGGAGTTTACACTTTTTACTGCACAAGTAAGCACAGGAAATGTCTCCGTTTCTATCCATGCCATGGAATATGCCGTCTCTAAATCGCCTCGATCAGAAGAACCCACAAGAATACGAAAAGCCCTCAAACTCACCTTCCCTCTGCTAACATTAATAGCTCCTATCGCCAATAACGCAGACGCCTCCGAAATATTCCTCTTCTCCCTATTCACCTCCTCTGTCGTCAGCTCCGTCTCCCACTTTGGCCTCTGGACCGCATCAGTTTCCAGCTTGCGCAATCGATCTCTACAAGACACCCATGCGGGGTCGTTCGGCCGGACATTTCGAAGGGCGAGGATATCATCTCCGGGACTGACGTCCCTGGTCCAGTCATTCGACGCCAGGATGGAACAAGCGACGTAGAGGTTCTCGGGTTCATGGAGGTAGTCAATACGGCGCCCGTTAGTGAGACTCTTGGATATCCCTGCGACATATCCATTGATGACCCTGACCAAACGCAGCCGGTAAGGATGAGCCCCAAACACCGCGAGACATTTTTTCTCTATGAAGGCTTCAAATGCCTCAGCGATGCCATTTTCCAAGCCATGGGCCAGTATATCGCAAGCCAAATCAGAAGGTGTCACTCTGGAAGGATGGAATTTCGGATTGTCATAGTCGAAGATGATGAAATTCACTAGCTCCCATAAGCGGGACCAGTCGGGAGGTTGGCCTTCCGGTAAGAGAGGGTACTGGGGGGTAATCGCATTCGGAAGGAGAGGCGCCCCGATCATTCTTGAGTAGATTTCCAATGCAAAAAGACGACAAGGATCCAAGGATGGATATTTAGTAGTATTCTCCCCAAATACGACATCATTAGCGAGTAATCCTTTGACAACGTTGAAGATGAGGTTACCCTCCCCAAAAGTGAGGCTCGGAGATGTTGAATGTGTATTAATGAGAAGAATCCGGAAAATGTTCGTCACTGCACAGCGGAGAGCATTTTGAGTTCGAGTAGTCTCCGTGTCGTTGGAGTGTTCTGCATAAACAGTTTGATCCGGTTGGAGGTAAGGAACTCGCAGCCTAGGAATAACGAATGCTGCAAAGGCTAGTGTGACTCTCAGATGCCGGGAGCATGGCTCCGCGTCAGGGATATCGTCGCTGTGATAATCAAACTCGTGGAACATCTTGAGAACGTTATCCGTCATCTCTGAGAGAAGATAGTTCCGCACGGCATCTTCGAACGAAATGGCAGAAGAGGGGAAAGAAGAATCCGTCCTAAAGTCGAGAGCGGATATGACTGAAGCACAGAGCTCGAGGGGATATAGATCTCGGGAGTGTATGTCAATAGGATTGAAAGAACCATCTTCGTTTGCATTCCGTATAAGGCCAACCCAGGTGAGGGCATGTAAGGTCCTACCAGTGTGAAGGATGTTTCTGAAGAACAGCTGCGGCCCGAGCGGGGTAAACGGTTTGAATTTGCTGTTCTGGAGGGTGCTATTGGACTGGATAGAAGCAACCAGGTCGACATCATCCAAATCAGAAGGATCAATATACGCCCGGTCCTTGTCAGTGATGAAGGTTCGGTGACGAGCGTGGGGTATGAACAGTTCGAAGCGAAGAAGCCGCTCGAGTTTAGACTGCATCATAGGCAATAGTTTCATGCATCCCATCCCAGTCGCATCAAGACAACTATCCAACAATTCCCGATGGACCACACGAATATCTTCCGCATTTCTAAAGACTTTCTCGACCTTTGGCAAGGAGGTCCCTGGTAGACCGCCAATGGCCTGCGTCACAATACTCTGAACGCTCGGATTCGAGGACACGGAGAATAACCAGTGAAGTGCTTCAACCGACAGATCATTTGACAGCTGCTTGACGTGCTCCCGCTCCGCGTTTTTCAACGTTGATTTATACGCCACGGCGTTCGGCCGCAACAGCCGACGTGGAGAAGGAAGCTTCTCATCTACGAATAGAAGTAGAGATCGAATGGTTCGAGCAATCAAATGATAGGCGAAATAAAGATGGTCAGAGAGTGGCGTATGGTACGGGCATTGAAGACAAAGGATCGGAAGAATGATAGCGATAAGGTACACGGTGTAAGCGAGTGCAGCGATGGCACCCACTATCCACGACAGGGAGATCCTTAGTGGATAAAGGAAAACCGACAGCCCGGCAAAAAACAGGGCAAGGGAGGCATGCATAAGCACCGGAAGTAGCCCAGTAATCATGGGAACATTCCACCTCTGGAACCCCATATACCGGTATTGCCGAACATGGCTACGCTCCCGGGGGGTCCCTGAAGGAAGTGACGTATAATGGTGAAGCCATTGCTTCACGAGCACGGCAACCAATGCGGTCGTTAAACTGAGCGCAAGACTAGTGAACCACAATCCGTTGACCCAGACGTCATGTGTCGCTGGAGTGAAAGTGGTGTCGGGACTGAACGGAGAAAGAGGGACATATTCGATGGAGGAACCACTGGCAAGCGCGCGCTGGACAGCAACGAGTTCAAATAGTAAAGATGCAGACATTTGAACGTAGTCGACTTGGAGACTCTGATAAGTCTGAGCAACAAAAGAGGTGACCACGGCAGAGAAAAGACCTGCCTGCAGCTGCGTTTAGTACGAAAAGATAATGCTGGAAGTGAAACTCACGAAGACGAGCAAGACATCGACGCTATCCCGCAATTGCTCCACCATGTTCATGTCGAATACTACGCTTTCATCTAGATAGGTCCTCCAAACTCGTGCATTGGATCCCGTCTCTTCGTATCTAGCGTCTTCACTGTACTTTCGCTCGTAATCGGAAGGGATATCCCCTAGAGAGATCATTAGTTAAGTTCCCACAAAATCTGTTGTGCGAACGTACCTTTGTACTGTCTCCTTTTGAATCCGAAAGTTTTTGTATAGGCCGTAGGTATCGCGCTGGCCGTTGGTTCGCAGTTCTTTTCCTCGTCCCGTCTGTGTATCATATTTGCTCGAACCTGGATCCATACAACTAACGTACTTGGGCCTCCGGCGATAAAGGATCCCAGTGATCACCTGCCCAGGGTTGCCGAGCAGGCTGAATTGCGACAGCCATTATTCTCAGGATTCCCATCACAGAGGCTCTTGTCCATAGACGTGAAATAAAAGTGATCTTTATAGACAGAGAAGTACTGGAATACCTCTTGTGCAGCACATTCCCATGGCGAGTAGTTGGTGGTGGTGTGAAGACGAGAACTCTGCAGCTTGGTGCACGGACCATTATTGCCGGCGGTCACTGAGTTTGAATATACCATGTAAAGTTAATTATTCCCACGCAACACGACACACTCCCTCTCGAGTCTCACTCCGGTCTCGACTCTCTTACTAGCAGCCTGCACGAGGCTTTCAAAAACGTTCAACCGTATTCATACACATAAGCCTAGCTTGTATTAATTTGAACTATGGTCCAGTAGTTCATAGACCTTACATGTTACGTATCTTCAGTCTGACGCAAATTCAGCAGACTCGTATACGGGCAAACTGACTATCCCACATGAGGGATGCAAAATTCCGAAGATTCTATGTTGCGAGTACCGCTCAAGGGACAGCGACGGTCAATCTTATTTGGCCAACATTTCAAGGCTGGAACTCGCCAAGGACTCAAAATGCCACGAAACGCTCAAAATGTCGGGGCATAATGTACTCACATAAATGTGTCGGGAGTAAAACTTTGAGGGCGAGAGCCCCTCAATCCTTCGTTTTCTTTTTCTCTCTTTGTATTTTATTTTCAGACAGACACTAGCACCAGTCGAACCGAATCTCACATGTTTTTTTAGAATCCAAATTTAATATCTATCGGCACCAGTGAAAAACATAAGAACATATATCAATAGCTAATCAGAGATACGGACGGTATCAAGATTTATACTCTGGACGCAACACTCAGTGCCAAGTCCGTCAGTATCACGTACATCCACCTCAGACTTCCGGTCATCTTGATCATCATCTAACACGACAGGTCTGACCTCGATGGGCGAGCAGTTGATTGCCGGGACAGTATCATGATCATCGTTGCTCCCTGAGTCGGGCGACACCACGTTCGAGCTTTGTCCTGCATCCTTCTCACGCATGTCATTCTCTTGCCTTTTCTTCCTATCGTCGAGAAACCGCTTCATTGCCTAGAGATGAAGTTGAGTTGATTGAAAAAGAAAAAGACGGTATACACACAGTTGCCCACTGTTCTTCTTTCTCTTCCTTTTCTCTAGCTAATCTCAGTTTTTCATCTGCCCTGAGCTGCTCTCTCTCTATCGCTGTCTTAAGCAGACTTGCACATAGGACGAGATCATCACGATATTTGGGTACGAATACTCGATATTCTTCCATGTCAACGACTTTCTGTGCCATATCAGATGAGATCGGAGCGGCGCAATTATGAAATGCACCTTCTGTCGGAAACCCATCTACAAACCAATCAACTCTAGGCTATTTGCATGCGATCGAAGAAACACAGACCTGGATGGCAAACTGAAGCACGCCCTTTGGCTCTATAATAACCTTCTTGATCTTGGGATTATTCATCTTGAATCGCTGAAATTTCTCTTTCTCTGGGTTGTCAATGATATTGCTAGCCAGCTCAAGAAGAGTCTTCGAAGAGTTATCAGCACGGATCATTGTAGATATCTCGATCATGTTTACCTTCAGACTGGCAACACCTTCCTTCGAAGCTTCATGATCATTAACCATCCCAAGGATCCCAACGTCTATCATCCGACGGAGTTCAGTGCGCATCTGGTACCCCTTGTCAAAGTCGGTGAAACTTGGATCGTCTCTGATAACGGGAGATGAAGCTGGACTCTGCCCTTCAGAGCGCCGCTGAGCGGCTCGGAGAACGGCATCGCGAAGTTGTAAGTTCACTTTGGACATTGTATGATAGTATCGTTGAAGATTATCGATGGACACTGTGGGTAAACCATGATTCTCTCATCACAAGACTCGCATGTTTGACTGATAAGCGCTGGCTTGATGCAAAAACGTAAACTTCTTCACTTCGGGTAATATAAGTAAAAGACCCGCCCCAACCTTCCAATACACCACTCTGAATGAGAAGAATCCCCGGAATGATGGTTACTACATGTGTTTTGGTGGTCGACTTGCTTATGACGTCAATTACAGTCCGTTGGAGATGTGATAGAGAACTGTACCGTCTTAATCTGAAGAGCAGGGATGTTATTAATTTAGAACATATCTACTGTACATTTTGTTAACTATAAAAAACGAGCCAAACTTAGCCGCAGTATGAGTAAGTACATCATAGAAGCGTCGGACGAACCCAAATAAAACAGCTTAACGCTCCAACCCTAGTCCCCATTCGCATAACGTACACCGTCAATAACCACATGTTTCAGCGAGGGCCATTGCTCTCTCATTTGCTCCACACAATCTAAGCGACGCGGCTCCTTCCAACTCGCCCTGTCCATAACAAACTCTTCCACTCCAGGGAAGAACACCACAATCTGGTCAAGACGAATCGACCAGTCATACCGCGGATACCCACCACACACCAGCTTCTTCACATGCGGCAAGACAATCGGGTCCTCACCTGATTCTAATGTTAGGTACTCCCAATCATTGTAAGCCAGGTCCTCTAACGGCAACGTCATATGCTGCACGGTAGGAATCTCCGATACCCATGAGAATATTCTGCGTAGATCCCGCCCTATACTAGGGCCCCGATAATACGGCAGCCGGACATCCACGCGCTGCAAACCCGTGAAGGCGTGAGGGGCCGAAAGGAGGAGCGCCAGGACGGCTGTGTCTGCAGCGATGGAGGTGAGGCGGGGAAGCGCTCCAGGGTGAAGCTGCATGGCAGTATGACACATCGGAAAGCCCTCGTCCGGCATTTCATGATACAAGCTGGTATTCGGAGCGAATATCAACTCCTCGAGACGGGAATGTGCCTCCTGGTTGAGAAATAGGGACAGATGATGTGTTGCTATCTTACCACCGTTGAACAGGGCATCACGGAGTTTGGGAAGATGTAATCGAAGGAGAATTGACCCATCTGGATACGCGATGACGAGCTTGTCGACGGGTGACGCGTTGGCTGAGCGGATGAGCCAATCGGAGTAGGATTCGGAGAGAGGCTTGAGGTATTCCTCAGTAAGGGTGGTGAGTGTGGGAGGAGAGAAGATGGGAAGGCCGTCCTCCCCCTTGACATCCAACCATGGTTCGCTCTCTGTACATGTATGGAGGGCGGTAACGCAGTTCAATTCGGCGATGCGAGTAAAAAATGCATTGAGCCTCTCTGCATCGTACTCGTCGGCGTCACGAACATGTGAACGTGCCCACACTGTATGATGTAGATCGATCTGGACATTGGGAGGCGTCTTATCGCGGGGAAGCGTGTCGAAATAGCGCAGGAACTCGCGGAAGTCCGGGGCAAAATCTTTGCTTAAAGAAAGCTTTATGTTGGGAATTGTAGGTTTCGTAACAAGACAGAGGCGGAGATCTTTGAAAGATGAGTAAGGGAGGGCATGACCAGGGCGGGAGGGGCTGAAGGCGCCGTATGTTTTTTGGTACTGCCTCTGAGTCCCGAACCAGACAGTGGTTGCTACGTCGTTAAGCCTTCGACAAACGAGAGCGACAGAAAATAGGTCCTTTTTCACGAGATAGCCAATGATGATTGCGAGGAGTTCAGTCGGGATTCGAGCCAGCGAACATGAGGCCGGCTCAAGTTGGTCATCGCTATGTGTCGCAGGATTGACGGGCATTGCCTAGACAGTTATTGAGTAAGAGGCATCCCAAAATTCAACAGCAACGCCTACGACCTGGATACCCCGCTGCGACAGCGTGAACAAGCATGAAAGACAGGGAGAGAGGAGCTCGCACTAGTGACCAAGACATTATGAGAGAGAGCGGGTGGCCGACACGTGCGAATATTATTATTATTTGTTTTGAAGGTTCAGGGTCCCTAACTGTCAGTCCGATTCGGCAATATTACTCTTTTGCTTTCATTCAATGCTGAGAAACAAGGTGCTAGAACGTTGAAGCAGAAGCCGAATGTTTCGAACGACACCACAATCATCCTTTAGCTGTTGATGGGGGTGACGCTAGTACCAACAATGCAGACTCGGGTTCGGGGACGCAGTTCCTTAGAATAGCAGGGATGAGAAAAATCAACACGGCCCTTCGAGATTTAGCCTACCTTTGTCCAATAAACGTCAGCACGAGATCTAGGTACAGACCTCAGACGAAACAGAGTGACAACTCTGTTTCCTCGCCTCAGGCTGTATTCGAACTCGACGTCAGTAGTAGAGGAGTACCTCCTAAGAGGTTCGATTACAAATATCTTTTGATTCCGTTTATCATTCCGTAGTCCGTCCGAGTCGGAGAGGATATTTCTGGCGAGGCATCTCGTCATAATCCTGGGCTTGGCCCGTGCAATGCCCGGGGCTGTACTTTCTAGTAGTCTGCCCGCAGATTAGGTGCCTTAGAATGATAACAAGAGGCACGATAAGTCATGCCTGCTTTTCCGGTTATCTATCTTGAATGGATCGTGCGAGATCTGGAAGGATCGGGGAAAGGATCAATAATACTCCGCCCCCGATATTGTAATCGCGATGAGCATCGAAATGTGTGTCGATGAAGTCTAAATTTAAATGTGGAATTATTGAATCCCGTTGCATGCGCCTTGAAGAAACCGCATCCATGCCAACATCCATAGGTTCTAGAGCGGCTAGAATAAACTCCTTGCTTCTTAGCATCGTGCGACGCGTCTTTGCCAATGCCAGGTTCATGCCTATCGTCTGGCTAGACCTTTCCATTGACCACTACAGATCGCAACTTTGATGGTAGTGTTTGGGTATTGGGTTATTCTGAGGGAGACGAGTAGCAGGCAAAAGAGGGTTTCTCCTGCTCGCCCCTCTATCTCAATCATGGGGCATCGAAATATGACTTGGGAAGATATGTTGCACCCTCCTAAATGACAAGATGGCATTCAAAATGTTTCGGGGGTCTGTTGACAGAAGAGGAAAAGATGACGGTTGGTGTCGCAACGGGGTTTCGAAACTAACCTCGAAAGATTGGGCACGAGGTCTGGAGGGGCGCTATATTATTGGAGAATGTTCTGTGTGGGATTCTGGACCGTTGGTTTCCTAGCGTGGTCGCGAATCGAGCAGATTGAGTTTAAGATGTTCTTCCACAGTGATCAAACACGCTTTTAATTCGTGGAAGGCGAGCCGGTCACGAGGCAATTTAATCGTCGAGCTGACCTTCGCCCTCTATCTCTTTGTTCGTTGCCCAGATATCTATTCATTTTCTTTCGTCCTCATCAGCGTCAGTCCCTGGTTACGATAGTTTGTTGCCTCAATAAGTAGATAGTACTGGTCGCCTCGTCTGATATATGACGAGCATCACCAAACTTTTGATGATGAAGACGCGTAGCATCCTCTCTCAAAGCCAAGGCTACCACAGACCACTAAGGCGGCAAGTATTGTTGGATGCGCCGTTGGACCATACGATAGTCTGCAATATCTGGACGCGAGATATCTGAATAAGTGTGTAGTAGATGTCACGTTAATAGTAACAAAAACCTCTGTCTTCTCATTCACACTCACAGCTTCGACTGGTATGGCTGCCAACAAAGCTCGCGCCAGCACGACAACCGTGTAGCCGACAGCTCCGCTGAACCGACAGAGTTTGTTAAAGGAAAGTTATTTTGAAGAAATGGTAATCATTCATTGAAAGAGCCTAAGAAATATTATAGAATTGCCGTAGTTTGCAGCATTCCCAAGTGCGAACGGTTTACAGTGAGAATTTCGCCCAAGGAACGAGAAATGCGTACTCACTGCTCAGACAACATTCTTGTATCGACCGGATAGTACGTATGAAATTTGAAGGCACAAAATCAACATGAGAACAGGAGGCAAGATATATTTCAAAGTCCGACGCAGCGCGTATACATCCACCTTCTCTCTGGAGTCTGAACTATCATCAACAGTTCACTCAGTTCACTCAGATGTTTCGTCTCGCTTGCTGCAAGCCATCAGCTATGTATCTGAATGAATACTTTGTGTTAGAACTCGCGGTTCATGAGGTAAGCAATCACAGAACTAATGTTCACGGCAATCGCGCTAGCGATGCCCTACATACTACAGGCTTTTATACTACGAAGATTATGTAGAATATACTAGAATAATCAGTAATCTGTTACTAAGAAAATGAGTAAGCGTCTCGGGGAATATGGGCAGAACGAGCTCGAATATTCATGCAAGCTCGAAACCCAAAAAGGAAATTCCTTATTCTAACATACTTCAAGCTATGCATCTTTGGGCGTGAAAGTCCGGCAGTGAATTTGGCTAGGTTGCTTTGCTGTCTTGAAGAAAACTTGGACGTGCACCTTCGGGGAAGATAATCGTTAGTCTCGAATCGGAACACGGGCGTCTCTTCAGCTATATGTGGCCATCAATCTCAATCAACGAAGAGGGTCAAGTGAGCATCAGGTAAGAAGCCAGTCGCATTGAGTGTTTCTCCCATCTGACAATACCATTTCCCTCAGAGATTTAACGAAGCTTATTATTTTATCTTCTTCATGGCAGGAAGCTTGAATTATTCTGAAGTTGACCCGTTGTCCGAAAGCCACCTTTGAAGAGAGCCGATACATTCTGGCAACATTCTGATTCAGAACTTAACTGCACAGGATGTGATACATGATGGTTGAAGACATGAGCGCGCGTTTTTATGGCGAGGATTCAAATATCCAGAACTCAGTACTGTCTTTGCCCGATGCAGAGTTAGAATTTTTTTGTCGCACGGACTCAGGCACGATCGGTATGACCGTCAGCGGAACAAGAGTACCCCTATCTGTTGTCTTACCTACCCTCAAATCTCCCTGCCCGTCTCTGTCTAGCGACAGCTTATCCACTATGGACTCATCCTCAAACCCTACAGTCCTCCCCCCCCTTCATCCCAACACAGCTGTTCTCTTCAGGGGACTCATCAGCGACTACAAACGGCGGCATCGTGACCGAGCTTCCACCATCGCAAAGATTGCGAGAATCTCTGCAGCCGCATGTCGAGAACAAGGAGTTGAAGACCCAGACGGGTTACTCATTGTACCCTATATTACAGAAATCTTTGATTTCGACGAGGAAAAGGAGAAGCACCGGCCCAAGGCTGCCTTTCCGTTTGCCCAAAGTTCCGACGAAAGCAACATAACTCCCCTCCACCGCCAAATTCGTGACGGCATTGACACCTATACCAGTGACTTCACCGAGGCGCTTCGCAGCCTTAGTCTCTCCTTTGGTGCCCCCACGTTCCCCTATGATCAGTGGACAAACGTCCTCCGGGACGTTTATGTCGACTTTGACCGCATCTACGGATACCACATCGACCTCGAGCGTAAGGTGTGCGATGCCTGGAGCTGGACCTCGGCTTTTGACACATACAAAGCAGCCGTCGTCTTCGCGTTTCCTGGACGGGAGGCAGAACTTGAAGCGTATTATCAGCATATTCAAAACCTTTTCTTCTATCGCAAGAAGGCTTTTCACGGGCACATCATTTCTTATGATCGGGCGGTGCGCAAATTCGTTGGAGGGCGCCGGGATGTGCTCTTCAACGAGATCGCAAAGTTTGATATTATCCGGATGGCTTACCTGGATGAGTTTGGCGTAGCCTTTGGACTTTCAGATATACCCGCCAATCAGAGCAGGAAGCGTAAGCGAAAGGAGCTGTAGGACTCTAATTTGCGACAATGTAGGGGAATAGTCGGGAGTCCGTAAATAGATTGTACCTTCTTATATCATTTGGACACTTTGAGTCGAGCCTGAGCGGGTCGCGACGGTCAGCCTTACTTTCCCCACCGCGATCTTGACCTTGGCTCAAGGTCATGTGACCATACCACACTGCTGAGGCGCGAATTTTCGAGAAGTATCTATATGTGGAAGGATTCTTCTATAACAGAAGCACTTCGCCATTTGCCTCCCCCCCACATTTATATAAGACGCCAGACTCAGCGCGCTCAATAGGCTAGTTCTGTGATCCGCTCCAGTCGTTCATCAAATCTTCCTAGTCGCTTGCATTTTGAAGCTGCGTATACTTTTGCTTACAGCTATTTCTGCAGTGCTTGACAGGAATTTGACTATGTGTTTTGTGTGAAGGAAGAGAGCGACTTTAAGTTTGACTTCGTTATAAGCCATAGTTTATAGTACTTCCGGCGATCTCAGAGACCCTTGTGCGCTTGAAATACTCAATGCCGATCTATGATGTGTTCCAAACCTTCTTTCAGAGTCCATGGAACTTTTCTGACTGTCTGGAAAGCTGTCTGCAATCAGTTGTAATTGCCCACAGATTCCGTTGAACTAGGATATACCCTGCTGAGCGTCCGAGATCGTAAAAAGTATTGTTGTTTGTGCCCAACTTGCATACTCGAAGTTTTATTTGCGGGTCATCCGATATTCCCAGCCGCACCATTCCCTTCAGCCTGTCATATTTACTCTCGGCGCTACCCGGTGACACTCCAAGCTGTCGCAAGCGCTGAATAAACTCGGAGGTTCGCAGAGCTTCTCACGCATGGTTACAGTCGACCGTCATTCCAGCATGAATGTTCATTGTTCCTGTTTCATGATGTGTGCCTATAAGATCTAGTTCTACACCAGTCTCGGTTAGCAAGGCCAGCTCTTCCTTTCGCGCAAGCCGCCAATCAAACATACAGCCGCTCTCATCGTATTCCCAACTGACTAAGCACCACTTGCTATCGTTTATAAAAACTACGCGCTCGAAATATCTCCCTATCTTTCAGCAGAAAGAAAAACTGCGATGTTTTCACTCACCCTCCGAGCCATCTTCTTGGCCTTCATTGCAGTCCTTGTATCCGCAGATGGGGGTATAATCACTGCGCCAGCCAACGGAACTGTCATTATGCCTGGCGAATCCTTTGCTTTCAGCTATGACCCGATGGCGGATTATGGCGTATCCACGTACAACTACACCGTCTTTCTCTTCACAAAGCTCCCCTCGTCACTTTACGCCAGCACCGAGTGGTCGAGCGGACATTACTTTGGAAGGTTCGATTATCCTAATTATCCAGGTAAGTTTGAGACGTGCCAAATTGTATATTGTCTCATGATGGAATTGCAGCGGTACCGTACCCGACCCATGAGGCCCCGGCTAACCTGACAATGCCGGACTTTTCCAAGGCACCCAGTCCTGGATGGGGTGGAGGAGCAAACGCCACCAATGCGACGGTGTATTTGCTCGTCCTAGAAGAATGGCTTATAGGATCGGCCAGTTTCGTTCCTAGAAATGGAATCATGAAGCTCATCGTTTTCGCAGGGCAATTTCGGTTTGACGATGAGTCTTGCAATCAACGAACTCATTTATAACGGGACAAAATCGGCGTGATCATGAAGTTAAAGACAATTTGGATTCTTATGAATTTGGACAGACTTCTTTCATTCTTGGATATCGTTCCAATGGACCGCTGTTATTTACAAGTTGGTTAGCATATTTGGATTGACAACGAATGATGAGACCTGTCGCTTGATGAGATTTGACTGACAACGCTCTGATCTTCATGGAAATCCAGATTGGAGAATATGTACCCAGTATGGAATGGCATTATCATTTAAGGAAATAAAAATTACATTTCAATCACTAAGACGTTTACAGTGATCCGGGTTTCCAGCAGGATTCTATAGTTACAGAGTTAGCCATTGGCGCACCTGGGAAGAACGAGAAAAGGAATCGCACCAATGCCCACGTTGGGAAAGCCACCGTCTTTCCACCAGCCCCACCAACGGCAAAGGTCCATACGAATATCATAATAGCTGTTCCTCCGTCTAACGCAGCACTCATCAGGAAGCTGTCGCAATGTTCACATCAGCAGTATCTCAACTTCGACGTCAAAAAGACGTACTTATACTTCCTGAACCACGTCGCATGATACTTCCTCAAATAATATTGAGAAAATACAGCGAGAACGAAGGAGGTAAAGACGCTCGAGTTGATACCCACACTCAGGTATCCCAGCTCGGCGACAAGTATAGGCGTGAAGACTTTGTCGAAGCCGAACTTGGGATACTTCTTATGCAGCAGCCAGAACGGGATGGGAAATCCGAGACCGGCAAGTAGCATGTACGGCACAAACTTTAGAGGACGATATCAGTGGTTGACATGTAGCATAGGAGAATGAGGAGCTAACCCCGTATCTCGTTCCCGTCGCGTACAGAGGTTTACCCAGGGCACCCCACGCAATGGCGGCACTGTTATATGATTGAACCTATGACCCTTTAATTCGAGTAAAAGAATTATGGATGCAGCGGTAAGTATACCTGTTGACCCGACCAGATGTTGGAGCCCTGGACATCTCTTAAAATCTCCCTATGGGACGATATAACGGTTCTCATGATGACAAAGTTGAGTAGGCCCCCAATAACGCTGCCAATTGTTTGGACTGCGAACGTGACGCGGGGAGGGAGCTTTGTGTATTGGCCCTTAGTGCAAAAGATCAGCTTCCACTAGGCAGCCAAAAAGAAATAATGATGTTACCAGTTTCAAATCTCTCATCAAGTTATTTGACTGGGTGACGGAATTATATCCGTATCTGAAAAGAAGCCAGGTCAGAGAGAGATAAACTCGGAAGGAGTACCAGACGCTTACAAAGTGAAATACATGTTGGCCACAGGCTTTCCGGGAATAATAGCTCCACCGAGCATCTGCACCATGTTCTCAATAGAAGGGGCATACCCAACAGTGCAGTACAACTACGCCCACAACATCAACTCAAACACGCAGGGAAGGGAGGCGAGACTCACCGTCCCGATAACAGGCACGAAAATCCATCCAAAAATCAATGCCACGATCGTACCCCACCACGGCAAACCAGAATCAGCACCATAAGTTGTGCCAATGGCCATGCCAAAACATGCGACAAAGATCGCTAGATACCACCAGTTCGATATTTCTTTGTAGATCTTCATCTTGCGATAATGCGGATCATCGCATTCTTTAGTCTGTCTCTAACGTCAGCACGAGAAGGAGTGACCTCAAGACAGAAAGACTAACAGCAGAATCTTGGATGATCTTGTAGAGAGTCTTGGAGTGCCATAGGAGGAAATGAGTGAGAGCAGCTGTTTCAGTCGTAGGTTTGTTAGCATGATTTACCTACGCCTAAATGGCGGTTACACTGACCTCCGATATACATCGTCCGGCTAACTAAGTATAGAAGTTGAGATGCCGCATACCACGGAAGTCCAACAGCCTGGAGCTTCTCCTCATTAAGCGTAAAATCGGCATTGAGAATAGACAACTGGTCATATTCGGTTCCTGGTTGATAGGTAAAACTCATGTGAATCGTCAACGGAGAACGACACGAAACTTACCGTTCTCGAAGAAGAGTAATTGCGTTAAGAACGGGAAGTTCTGCGTGTTCCACGTATTGGCAGCATAGCAAGCGCAGAATGCGATCATACAGACTGCACACCCCGCGTACAGCGAGAGCTGCGTAGACAAGGGCGTGAAGAGCGACCCGATGGCACCTCCACCCGACCCAACGTACACCCAGTCAAAGCACAACGAGAAAGCCCCGAGACCCTCGTTACCTGCTGCGCCTCCGAATATACGGGTAACCCATGCACTGTCTTGTATGGCGAGACAAAAGATCGATACGCCGGTCAGTGTCCTAAAGCAATGTTAAACTCTGATGGAAAACCACGTAAACAAAACAAAACTCACGGAGCGATATACTCAGGGAACCATTCCCACACAAAGATCCCGAAGAAGACGAGCCAGAAGAACCGCAGTCTCTTCTTCTGCATCACAGCCTCTTGCCCACGATGAAGCACATCGAACAGCTGAGCAGTCGGAATGACCATAGGATAGATGGCAAACGTGGGATAGACAAGAAACATGCGCATAATTCCCGCCATGCCGTATCCAATGAGCTGCGAACCGATAAGAGTAAAAATCCCTACGGCAGCATTAGGCCGGACGTTGTAATACAGATCTTGTGCAGCAAAGATACTAATAGCCAAAGCGCTATCAGAGGCTGTCGAGGACATAATGGTAATCGCGACATGTTCCTTTATGTCTGTTTGGCCGTGAATCAGAAAGTGACTGAGAGAGCATCAGGAAGGGGCGACGTACTGAATTGGCCGGGATTCAGGAACCGCCAGAACCAATTATTTGGAAGGGTGCCAAAACGCCAGAAAGTAGTTCCTGGCCCAGGTATCATTTGTTCCATAAACTGGAGAGGAAGGTTATCAGCAAAAAGAATGGCGAGGATTGAGCATAGACCGAACTGACCCGACCAAGAATAAACGAGATGATTTGCAGGAACAGTGAGCTCACGGCTATCGTTTGGGGACGAAAATACTACAATCAATGATCAGCTCAAAGTTCTGCGTGCTGATAAGCGCTGGAAACGCACAAAGATCTGTCCCAAGACGGCACCGAAACACGATAGACCAAGGGAGAGGAACCACATTCTGAACGTGAAGATTGGTAGCGTCGGATCATCCTCTAGGGAGAGCAGACGAAGGGCATAGTCCGAATCAGTTTCTACGATGGTAAATGAAAGGACTGTTCGCGCATCGCATGAAAAGAAACATACGGATAGGCCTTTCCTTGCCATCTTCGCCCAGGTCGATAAGCCGTGGACCATCAGCATAGACGTCTCCGATTTCAGAGATGTCGAGCGACGATAACCGCTTTTCGTCGAGGGGTCCAACGGGACCCCTCTCATCACCAATGGACGAAACGACTTTGACACTATCGTCTGACTTCTTTTCGTCCAAAGAGGCTTCCTTTTCCTTGAGAAGGGTCGGAAGTATAGCCATTGGGAAAGACTGGGTTCAGGCAAAGGATCCAACCCAACAACTGGGCGCAATCGAAGCTTTATAAGTGGAGAAAAGCATCAGAGCTAGCATGTGGACAGATAAGAAGGGTATCATGTATGATAAGCCTTCGGGGCATGTATGGGAATGAAACGATGACCCTTGGGATTCGAACAACAAACGGCAAAATTTCGGGGCCTAGTATGGACCTCCGGGAGCTTCACCTTTCTATATGGGAACACCACAAGACGTCGCGGAGAAGGACGTAATGAATGGTTCGCGGTGAGCATGATGTGAGGTGAAAATGATGCCATGTTGAGCCTTGACAGGTTTCTAACCAGTAATGCGTAAGTTTGTAAAGGATGATAACAAATCATTCACTTGAAGACAACAATGTCCAAGCGGTTTTGAGATTCTCTTCGTAGAGCCGTCCTGGGAGGACTATTACGGAGTAACGTTTTCCTGCGCAGAACTGCGTACTTGGCGTGCGAATACGTATATCTGTCGCGATACGTGAATACCAAACACCTGGACGAGTCCATCAATGTTCCACCTGCAGACGTTCCTTGATCACTGCCGGAATCCGAGTTATTCTGGGAAGTCATTTGATGAGGATGCAGTACCGTACATAGACATACTCACCGGCCAATAAAACGGTATGTTCGAATATTAACGGTCAAAGTGACATGATCTTGTGGTGGAACCGATTGCAAGCGAGCCACCGATGAATCAAAGAATACCCAAGCTATTAGAAAGGGACACGTAGAAAGGCCAGATACACTGAATACATTGATGAGGAATGGACAAGTCTAGGAACAAGGGACCAAGCTGCAGAGTCGGGCTTCTTAATGAAAAACGACAGATCCAGGACAGGTGTCCTATTATTAGTACTCCGGATTAAAGTCTTATCCGGGGAAACTGACTACGGTAGTAGTTCCAACGATCCTATCAGTATAACGTCAAATCTTAAATGGGTCGAGAAGGTAAGCACGCGCACACTAAAGTTCCAAGACCATGCGGCACACAATGATGTCCACAGTAATCGAGGCTCCAGACGGCGCATTAAAGTCTATGGGAGACCCATACCGATGGTACTGAAATAGCCAAGGGTCAGCACCATCAAATGGATTAATGAAAAAGCTCACAAGGACTGCTTCAGTAAATTGGTTTTGAAGAGATATTATCTATGATAAGCTTGCATATGCGCTTGGTTACCATTCCATATAGCAGAGTCCACGTGGATTTTCCGACGAGGATTTACTAGGATAACTGAGAGAGAACGAGAACTTTGAAGAAGTAGGATAGAAACCTTAATTGAGGACGGATCGGACGACTCGGAGTCGGAAAGTTATCACGGTAAAAGACGCCCGATTCCACGGCATCACGGCATGGATGCCGTGACGGTTACGGAACCGAGAGTCAGGGCCTATCGTATATTGTACATAAAAGGAACGACGAAAGGTATTTATATACATGTCGCTAGCGAACATCATAACAGGTTTCTCTTCATGCTGTGAAAAATATACTTACGCGAAATGAAGGGCAGCCAGCACATCAGGCCGGTTCTTCACCATCCAAGTTGACAGCCCCACCGCTACAACACCCCTACACATCTCTTCCCATGTATTCCTAGGATCATTAGCATTTCCTAAACCAAGCATGTCCAAGAGTATGACCAGGAGAGTCCAGCGTTGCTGGTCTGCTCTTGGTTGCGGGACAGGACTCGAAGCGTTAGGTCGTGGTCTAACGCCTCGATTTGGAGGTTTCAAAATCTCTTGAAGACATGATATGATTTCGGAAAGCATACGATCGCAGTCTCTGGCAAGAGGATGCACCGCAGGAGGCTGAACCGCCGCGAACAGATTGTAGAGCCTGTATGCTTGTTCGTACGATGAGAAAAATGATATCTGTCTGGTGATGATCTGTATCATCAATTCATCTAATGCCTCTGTGTGCTGATCACTATATGGAGCAGTATGCGATTCGGTAACGGGACGAGCGACTGGACCATTCCTGTCCTCGGACACCGAGACCTGCGATGACCCAGAGGGACGTGTGACCAGTGGCGGCGTCAGAGTCTCAGCCCCTGACCTCGCGAGCTGGACAGTGCGAGGATTCCGTTTTTTGGAACGTTTTGATCGGGGAGATGAAGCGTGGGGACCAGCCGCAGTGGCAGCGCTGTGCGAAGATGTGACTTCTGTAGATGGCGACAACCCTACTTCAGGGTCTGATTTGCCTTTCCGAAAGCCCCCTTCAGTCCGTGACGAGGGAGAGGGTGGTCTGTACAGCTCAGATCGCAGCGCAGAAAGGGCGGAGTCGTAACGATTTTTATGCGGGTCTTCAAGTATAGAAGCTGTGTCGATATAATGCTCCAGGGTCTTCATCATGAATTCCTTGGACGTAAAGGTGATAGACCCATCGTCGTGTTCATTGCGAAGCAAAAAGGAGTTGACGTCAAATGTCTGCTGCGACGTTAACTTCGTTATATAGAAGGTAAACAAGTCATCCCTCTGAACCTGCTCTTCGGATATCCGGTGCTGATCAGCACTGGTGATATCGTCGTCCTGCCAGGGTGGAATGTCTGAGCCGGTGCCGCCATATAAGCAAGTAGGGCGCGGTAATGGTATATCAGCAAGAGTGCTTTTCATCCATGGCTCTGCTCCGGCACCAACCACGTTGTTGCGTAGGATGATGGCCAAGTGAGGTCCAACAACGAACACGCAGTGCATATGACATTGTTCTGATAAGCCTTCCCATAACCCGAGACCGTTCTTCGTTAGGACGAACTCTTCGTCGTCTGCAGGCTGGCATACAGCCAGGTAGAACATACCTGCATGTCGCTGATAGATTGCTGCAGGGATGTGTGCCAGTATGCCCATATTGCGTGGCAATATTTCCGTATCCGTATAACTTGCTAGGTCCTGCCTGTTTGTGAAGGAAGCCCCGTCATATGTTATCTGTGCATCAAGGAAATAATGCAGAAAATGGAGCCATATCTGGGAGTTCGTACTCAGGGCTAGACTCTTCCCAAAGCGTTTCAGCTGCTCAGCGATGAACGCATTCTTGGGATGATCAGGGTTGGCGTCGGAATCCCAGAGCGCTACGGTGCGGTAGCACATAAGGAAGAGGAACTGGCGCAAGTCGCCTAGTTTTTGCCGTGGGATGGTAAACGAGCCACCTTTGTCAATGGCTTCGTGCATCTGTAGGATGACATCTGCGGCATTACTTTCAAGTCGAGATAGTCTTTCCTCCAGATGATTAATGTCGAAGGGGTAGCGAATGCGAATGTCCTCGTAGAGATTCATCACCCCGTAGGCAGTGGCGATTGGACGACTTTGTATGGTTTGGGAAGCAAGGTCATAGAAAAGCACTTCTCCTGGTTCCCTGCCTGTGCATTTGAAGGCCTTCTGTCGCTCCTTTTTCGACCTAAAATCCGATGGTAATGAGATAAGGCACTTCACCAGGGACGAGTCCATTTACATTTGACCTCCCACTCGAAATCTGCGTAGGATGAATTTTGGTATGACATGGTGGTAGCGTTCGTGATCAGCTTTTTGGGTGGGTGCGAGCGAATGTTCAGTCATTGCAGATATGGGGCTGACGATAATAATGCGATGAACAGAGCAAGTAACGACGGAGCGTGGGAGCGAGCGCTAAGGGTGGGCACGAGCTCTTTAGCATTACGAAAGAAGACTTCGGCAATCACATATCGAAAGCGCGCGCTTGAGCTAATGTTCAGATTGCAAGATGCATTTTGTGAGCGAAAAATATTCTAGTGTCATCGCTGAGAAGGATCCACTATCGATTACCTCGGGACTGCGTCGATATAATGGACAGTTAAGCTTCGCCATTTTCTAGTAGTCCTTGGGATCATCGCTGTTACAGTATCCTATGTCACGGTGAGCTCATCGACGCGTTGTTGCTTTCTCTGCTTTTGAACATTTCGTCTAGGTAACAGGTTTGAGCCAAGGAAAATAACCAAATGACCTTTCTTCTTCCCGTTAGATGGAATCAACGAAGAAATGCTCCTATACGTGCACCTTGACCCTGATGCTCCACATTCGTGCGGGCGGGATGAACATATTATTTTCAGAGGGTTGTCGTTCATTTTCTTTGGTGTATGTTGTGTCGACTTATTTGTCAGTGTTCACCTATGTAACAAAAAAGAATATCAATGGAAAGTGACCTATGGAAAGGTGCACTGAGTGTAGATACCTCGCAGGTGGTGCCATAGGTTACTAAGGTCATTCTAATAGACACTCAAGAAAGCAGTGACAGGCTGACAGCTCAAGAAATTTGAAAGGCAAACTGGTGTCCGGCCAGTGTCCCCCGGGCCGGCGTTCCGTCTGGGCGGTCCTGACAAAACCTTCGGAATTCGGACCGTAGTTGCGAGACATCACGTGCCAGCGCCGCGCGAATTTTCTTCAACTATCAAGTGTTCTTGTATTTTGCCTCAACAACGTCCCTCTCAACGACAGCACAGATCTTATTCTCTTTATAGTATTCACCTTCTTTTTGGCGAACCTTCTATCCGCTGGCGGTCTCTCAGGCTACAACGATCTCTTGATTATTTCAATTAGCTTTGTATTTCCGTAGACAGTCATTGTGAACCCGCTTCTCAGAAAACTGTCAACGCCGCCCTTGGTTACGCCTTGTCTCTACTGGGATGCTACTCGCGCTTTATAAACAGAAAAGAGGTCTACTATGCCCAACTACCTCCCCTGCCCTCCTGACACCATGTTTCTGACATCTCTACTCTCATTCACTGTCCTGCGGTCTTTGTTCATATCTGCGCTATGTCTCTCCTTTTCTGCTTATCTCTACTCGTTTATTTCCTACTGCCGTTCCATGGGCACCAAAACCGTCTTGAACATCATGAAACAAGAATGCTGGCTTTTCGTGCGCTGTCCACAAGAGCTCGCCGAAGCAGCGGCTGAAACTCGTCCGCCTATTCCCCGGCGAAAAGTTTTCATCCCCCCACCTCCCGGGTACGTAGCTTTAGTAAACGGCGTTTCATTTCTCTGATAAAAGCAGGCACATGCGCGTCTTGTTCTACACTAGCCCGCGCTACGTCGCATGCAATCGGGACCCATGCATTGAGGTTGACTTCCCGCTGACTAGCTCAGGAGATCTCGACATGTACAAAGTTCATGAGACTCTCGGTCTGGAAAACTGTTCGGTTTGTGATTTTCGCCATGGATCGCTTAACCTTAGACTCACGGACGGACATATAGATCATTGGCCCTTCCGGGAGAATCATCTGCGAAGGCATCAACTTCCAACTTATTTATTATCATGCATTGCTAGACCTGTGTGATTCGAATGGGTGTTTGAAAGTCATTGGTCCGTTTCAGCTCTTCTCTATACTGCTGGATGCTGATTGACATACAGAGCCATATGTCTCTGACTCTGTGCGGATTCAGCGCAACATACGTCTGGCTATGCTTTCCTTGCCTCGTTCCATTTTCCTTTTCCTGTGTGCTATTGGGGGTATTTTATATGACTTGACACTACCGGCCGTCAGTACTGTTGACAACGTTTTGAAGGAGATAGGCCCATTGCAGGAGATACCGAAGAGTATTATCTAAAGGTACGATGTGGTGTTTTTGACATCGATCTCAACTGACCTCAGGCCAGAAAGTACTTTATGTCGATCGTCTGTTCACATCATGTATGCCAAATCATCGTTATTGTACTTGTATCGCAATATGCGTAATATATGTTTTGTAACTCGACTCTACTCTCGATATTCCACAAGATAATTGCCGACGATTGTATACTACTCTGCTTAAAGTTTTCCAAATATGTAGTCGACGTGCAAATTTTATCATCTTACGAAGTCGTTATTGGAAATGTGAGGTACAGGACAATGAAATGACGCAGAGACCATGTATCCTTGCAAACCAGATGTGAGTACAGACCTTGAATGATAATTCCAGTTATAAGACGCCAGTATGAACAACGAATATACATAACTAATACAAGTAACCAATATTATAACAAGACATTGACCGGTGGCTACTAGAAAGACGAGTTCCTCGCTCGAAAGTTATCGACCGGAGTCATCACTTTCCAGTGAGAATTTGAGTTGGAAAGAGTGTTGATTGGGAGATTCAAGCGCCAAATCCACATTCATTAAAGATTGCTTCAATGCGAGCGAGAGTAATCGCAAGGTGTACTAAATTTATTGCTGCGAATACATCCTGGAAAGAATGGAGCATAACTCGCGCTAACTCGAACGCTTTGAAACTGCTCTATGACCAAGGAAAATACAATAAAAAATAAAAATACGAACACAAAAGATTTACTGCGACAACAAGAAAGGATATATAAAATCTAACAAGAAGTAAGAGGACTGAAAGGAAATTTGAGGCTTCCAGCATCATTATAAATGCCATATCCTGGCTCCTGGGCATCGGAGTAGATGTGCGCGAACCAGCCAACACCCCCTCCTTCAACTGTCTTGAAGTAACCACACTGCGAGTCAAGAAGTTTGTAATAATCCTGTGACGCAAACATCAATATCAGCTTGTACATGACACGTTGAAGTGAAGGGAACTGACGGATTCATTCTGGACATCAGCGACTGCGTTCGGGCTATTGGGCATTACGCCTTGATATGTGACCGACGGCCAGCCGTTCTACAAGATACTTCAGGAAGAGTGAAAGAATAACAAGGCATGGAAGCCAACCTGGGATAGGTAGATTTTCTTGCCTGGAGCATTCGCAATGAACCTATTCATCACAATGTCTGAGCACCTGTACCAAGAGCCTACGAAGTGACGCTTACCAGTTCATGTCGTTCAGGACAATAGGCCACGACGCGCTCGCTATATAATAACGCATGAAAGACGGTTCAAAAGACGTCAGTCAGACATACCTGTCGAAGCTTGCTGGGAAAAGAACGGCAGCATGTGCGCGTCAATGAGATCAACGGCTGCAAGAACATCTTTCGCGCCGTCCCGGACTTGATAACCATACCTAGATATACAACATCGTTAATTAGAAGCCCGTAGGGAAATTAAGCAACTTACGCCAACTCCGAAATGGTAACAGGTATGCCCAAGTTCGATAGCGCCTTTTTGGCGGCCAGGATTTGAACGGTAAGGTCCTCATGCGTCAGAACGTTATCATAAAGCGGCTCCGAGCCAAATTGCAAGGCGCGAGTGACAAACTTGGCCTTGGAGTTCGACTGTAGTGTTGCAAAGAGCGAGTCGCGACGTGTTTGCCAGATGTCACCGCCGTCGAATCCAAACTGATGGGTATGTGTGGGATTCAGGATGGGTTGAGAATAGGGGAATATGCGTACCCAGATGAGAGCATGGATGCCCACACCAGCGTTCCAGGCTGCGTTAATAACATCATCACTATAGGTCAAATCAGTACACCGGAGACAAAAAAGCAGGACTTTCACATACTAGAAGCCTTCCCTATCACAAGCCCCATAGATGCGGACATAGCGACCATTGAACTTTTGCCGAATGTCCGTGAACTCGGACTGGAGCTGATTGAAATCCTGGCCTGCAAGAGTTGTTAACAGAGCACATTGGACAACGAGAGAAGCCGACGTACAAGCAGTGACCTCATAACTGAATCCAACGAACGCGTATTCTGTGCTCATGTCGCACCACCAATTGTCCGTCGTCGATGGCGGTGTCGCAGGCATGTTGAATCCTAATGCTGGGAAGCAATTCGGCACCTGAGGTGCGGCGAAAGCCAGGGACAAGAAAGGCATGAGGACGAAGATCATAGAAATCATGGTAGGGAATGAATGGGTTGATGATAGGTCCAATACTTCCACGGGGGTATATATACTCCCATGGAAGCATCGTGAATATGGCTCCTATACTCGAGGGGCTACCTCGAAAATAGCATAAACATCAAGGTCTGACACAGCGGAAATCGCCTGCGAGGACGCACCCACATCTGTGCATAGCCCTGCACTGCTATAACAGAGACAACTCGGAAACTGAGCCACAAGCAATGAAGATACCCTGAGAATTGAATCAGAGATATCCTCATAGACCAGAGACGACACGAAGGCGTACCGCTACGAGTAGTGAAGACTACACTGGAAATTGAAACGGAGACATCTTCGGCCGTGGGTAAGACAGTCGTCAGAAAATCTTATGAAAGCCTCTATCGATGTCTACTGTGCCGTTGTACAATCATCTTCGTCTACCGAGTCTATCGTCTCTGTGAACTCTGTACCAGAAACATCGACAAGTTTTACACCATCAGAGACAGTCGCAACCTCTGAGAAAGCTGGGGCGCGACCTTGCATCTCGTTCGCCTGACTGGACTTCCGTCTGATCACTGCTCAGTGAAGGGGATATACATGTCAGTGTAGCACGTCGTATCCTCGTCCCTTGTGAACATTTTCGGTACCGAATAAACTCGTTCTGAAAAACGGTACAAAATTTGGGTTTTCTGTTCACGATACGAGCGTACGTATATACGTACGTGGTCCCAAACACTTCTGTAAGGTCGTACCAAGATGCTCTTCGGTACGGCCAATTATACAGTCAGCATCCGAGGTAAAATATTGGGCTTCACGATGACGAACGCGTTCACTGAGTCTATCTGTACAGCGCATATATAAGGTAAAGTCTGCAGTAAATTGGTCGGACCCGGTAGGACTCACCAAGTTCGAACAGCTTGGCAGCGCCCTTTTATTCTGGTGTCTGTCTTGACCTGACGATCCTGGTGAATTCGCTAGTGGCGTTGTCTTGAAAATACTAGACGTGAAGCGAGTACTGTAGAGACGCGACAGTGGTAGGCGAACGCGAAGCAATTACGCCGTCACGTTCGGTGTCAATGTCAGCAAGCGGAGACCAAGGAAATAGCCGGTTTCGCTCTTTCTTCCGCACCACCATCATTCCCCTTCCGTTACCTCCTGCACTCAAGATTCTTATCTTGCGGTAAGTATCTGTACAAGTTCGGTGGACATCGCTCGCTGGTATTATCTCGTGCGTCGCTACATCTCTGCCTCTTCGGAAAAGCACTGATTCTTGTAGGTATATGCTGTCCACGACGACCGTATTCAGAAACAGGGCACTCAGCAAGTCCAGTCTTTCTGTGCCCCAGGAGCTCATCGATTATATTTTGGAGTTCCTACACGACGATATCCTTACCTTACGGACGTGCTCCCTCGTGTCCCACGCTTTCCTGCCCTACAGCCGCTATCATATCTACGCAAGCGTGACTATCGTTCATGTCGACGAATTGGACCTGTTTCGAGAAAGATATGCAGGGCAACTGTACCAATGCCAGAATCTTGCCGCGTTACTCGAACATTCTCCTCATGTCTCCCAGCTGGTGACTCGATTCGGGATGCGTCCGATGGCAATGACGCAAGACGCATTAATGAACACATTTCTCGTTTCTATCATTTCTTCTCTCCACAATCTGTCACATATAGAGCTCATCGCTTATCATAATGAAGAAGATTCCTGGGACGAGTTTCCAGTTGTCACACTCAAACCCTTCCTCGCAGCTCTTCGCTCTGTACCGCTCAAAACGTTTATCTTCTGTGCTGTTGCGTTGGAATCACAGGAACAATTCGAAGCCCTATTCACAGCTGCTGCAAACCCAGCGTTAAAGCATTTGTCGCTCATCTGCGACTGCGGAGCAAATTGGACAATAAGTCCGTACCCACCGATTCGCCCTCTACCGAGTGGCCTACCAGCACTCGAGTCTCTGTGTATTGCCGGTCATGGAGCTGCCAGCAATATTTCGTGGCTGTTCTTCAGGCAATCTCTGTACGACATCAGGGGTATCCGACATCTCTCTCTCCAATTCTACCGCGATACAGCCTTTTCGCCTGTTCAGAGACTGCTTAATGTGATGCAAGGAACACTCGAGAGCTTGACTCTGGATATTGGTGCTTGGATAGGTAGGTTACCGTCTGTTACGATTGGTGCATTATCTCACATGCTTCCTTCTGAAGTTCCACCGACCAGCTTAGATCTGAGTGGACACAGAAAACTCTTGTCTATTTTCATAATCTTGACCTCCCCGCTGGACCCTCGGTTACTTATAATGCCCCTCAATCCTACGTTACGGACATTGACGGTAGAACAAGTATGGAACAATTGGCGGCATGACTTACGTCCCCCTGTGCGTGCATGGGCAGAGTTTGATATCCATCTGGACAGACTGGCGCTGCAACGTGTCCATGTCCAGCTCCATGAAAGTACGCATGTTGCGTGCTGCTGGTTTGTATGCGACGGTTGCGAGTTTCCAACAGATCATGATCAATGGAAGCATCAAGTTGAGGACGCCATGCCTTTGCTGAAAAGTAGAGGCATTTAGAAGTTAAGGTCGTTAGACGTCAGTTGACAAAGTTCTTATTCATCCGGTCCTTTTTCTCACGTTTTGCCTTCCAGAGCGCTACTGTGTACCGAGAGCTTCGACTGAGTTGCTTTTGTAAATATCGACGAAAATATATTTCTTGTCATATAACATAGTCGCTTGCCGTTGCGAGTTTTTGCCTCCGTGGACTTTTCACTAAACAGGCATGGCAATGCTATACATGTTGGCCACTAGACAAGGGGTATCGTGGGGTAGTTTCACCGAGGAAGTAAAGTAATCAATCGCTTCCGACTTTTCGGCGCCGAAAAAGGTAACAGCGAATATGCGTTCCCACGACGCCCCCTTCTTCTAGACCGCCATCATCAACTTTCTTGCACTCATATGTCCTCGTACGCTTAGAGTGCTCAGTGCGTTCCCTGATCCTATATGCTTGAACATGTCTGTTGATGTCGTAAGACAGATTGTTGCTTCGTATCATGGACTCCCTATCACTGGATTCGTATCCATATATGCCTCAGGAACTCATTGATTATATCCTGGAATATCTACACGAAGATATCCCAACGTTACGGACATGTTCTCTCGTGTCGCATTCGTTCTGGTCATCTACTCTGCTGCACATCTATCATCAAATTGTGCTCGTTCATCCTTCTGAACTGGATATGTTCCGGGAATACCATCCCGGAAGGTTATATCAGTGCTCTAATTTCTTCGGTTTACTGCGTACCAATTCCGACATCGCCCGCTTCGTCAGGACGTTAAGCATATGCTCGGATGTTGAGGGGGTTCAACTTCTGGGCCAAGATCCTTCATTCCCGTCCATAATATCCAAACTTTCGAACCTTGCTTGCATTAAAATGGTTAACAGAAATACATTGTCTGATTGGATGCTGTTTCCGGAGGTTTCCCGTTCCGCACTCCTCTTGGTCTTCCAATCGCCCACCCTCACAACGTTGCATCTCGACGGAATGGACAACATCCCGGACAAGGACACCCGACTTATACTCAGTCGAGGGCCTTCGAGTTCTTTGAGACATCTCTCTCTGAAGTGGGTCAGTATATCGCTCTGTCCGCCCGTGAGGCGGTCTCAGGAGACGTTACCTGTGCTGGAGTCGCTGGCCCTAGCCGGTGATGATGGAAATATCATTCTCAAAAATATTCTTCTACCGAATATTTTCTTCGACATGCGTTATATCCGAAAGTTGTCGATACAGGTGTCTGAAGTTCATCCCAGACTTCCTGATATCGAGAAAGCTCTCGATGAGTTGAAGGGATCGCTTGAGCATTTTACACTCGATGTGAGCGCGATCGATTACCATGGCAGGCTTGTTTCTTTTCTGTATCGAACACGCGACTGATATCTCCACCAGGAGCATCGCCGTTACGTCTCGGTGACTGTAGGCGCCTAAAGTTCTTTCATATGATCATAGCCTCCTTCGACAGGCAGCTCTTCACGCCGATCCCCTGTACGAATCTGCACAGGTTCATCATAGAGCTGGTATCGGAAGGCCTTGTCAGGCAACCTTGGAGGGGGGCCATTGATGCCTATTTGTGCGAGGCTCCTGCGCTTCAGCAGGTGGAAGTAAAGCTCCATGACTCTGCGCATGAACAGTGTGAATCTTATTGGTGTGACGGCGATTATATTCCCGACAATCATCACGGTTTGGTGAAGCAAGTTGAAGAAGAACTTCCCTTACTACGCAACAAGGGAATCTTGACAGTTGAAGTGGTTCCAAGTGGGTTTCTTTTCTGTTAGATTTCCTGCAATTCTTCATGATGATGTTATCTTGCAGAACGCCATACGGCGTGGGAACAAGACTAAATGGAAGTCTGTGCCCATGATCTCCAGTTAACCCAGACTCCTTCCCATTCGCGGAATGGGGGTAACCTATTCCTGACGAAGTAACACTTTGTAATATTTATCTTATCTTATCGATCACGTGATATGTTGATGTTGCAAGGTTTTTACTCCTATTCCGGCGACGGCGACCGGAGTTCTAACTGAGTCAGAAATATGCCTGAATTTTCCGCTTGGGGGGCGCGATGCCGTTTTGTAATTATTGCATTGGCCGCCTTCTGCTCTCTACCAGTAGCCAGAATGACTGTCTTTGAGTAATTGTATTCTCAGCACTTGAATAGTAGTATGCCTGCTTCATTTCAAGGCTGGCTTTTTCCTTCATCTCCAAGTTATGCATGAAATGACACAAATCAATTGGCTTCAGCTCCGCGAAGAGAAAATTTTCTGATAGCAGAAGTCCATGTACTGTAAATTACTCTCAAGCAAGATCTAAATTGAAGGTGCTCACAGCCTGTCAACATTGAATGCTCTTGCTGTGACAGCAAGTACCGATAAAATACCGCGGCAGTGGACCACATTGGGCTGGAAATTCAGTAGCCCCTGGATCGTTAAGATTCACAAAAGGCTGCCAACTTCATACCACCCCCGGAGGGCCGGAAAAAATTGGAGCATTTTTAATTCATAGAAAAGGATTAGAATTAAAAATTTCAGAGCAAGGTAGGCGATAAATCTCATATATTAAATGAATCCGCACGGCAGGTCTGCCGCTTAATGTGGCTATGACTCGGGCATCAGAAAGGTACATGCAACGCCGTTTTTCACCTCCCTCTTTGATTTCGTGTTACTGGCACTCAAAAATCTTTTTAGAATTTACAGGTAGGTCTTGTGAAACTTCTTTCTTTTGTTTTTTATTTTTCTCAGACCGACCCGCAAGCATCAGTCACCGAGCCAGTCGCCGTACTTGATGGGGGGGAAAAATAATAAAGGTTCAGAACGATCAAAACATTACATAATGAGATAAGATAAGATAAATCACTCCATCCCCCGACTGCAAAGCAGTCGTTTTACCCCCATGGAGATGAATGGGAAGGAGTGTGCAGTTAACCAGGATGCAGTCGAGCGTATGGGTACGGAGTGATGCAGATGAAACGGCATCTCATGATGATCAGCTACCGTACCTCAAGCCAGTACTGTTCCCGGTGTAATTTGTTTCGTTCGCTGTCTCTGTTTATCATGCTTCTATGAACGGTGTCGAATTCACTGCTCTTCTAGATTACTGCCCTCCCGCTCAATGTGGTGGATTATCCTCATTATTATTATTTATGTTCATGAAAATAAGGTTGCCGGTTTCGGACCGGTCTTCCCGCAAGCTAAATCGCCGAAACCGGTACATTGCTTCTTTATTGTCAACCACGACGACGACCGCGCTCGGCCTGGCATCTCGTCGTCGTTTTTCCAGCGCCTGAGATCTTGCCTCGTCTGGTCCATCAGCATCATAGCAGAACCTGACAGTGAATTCGTTGAGATGATCCGGGATCACGTGTAACAGGCCTTGGGAAGTTTCAATGCAGGACGACCAAGGGATTGTGCCGTGTTCGACGACGCCGCTCATCATGGTCACGTCGGGCTCGATGGAGCAATGGCAGCACACAATACCTGACCAGGACGATGAGCAAGGGTCCTCCCGGAAGGTACCCGACACAGCCATGTCTCACTGTATCGGCCCTCGATGATGATCAGATCTGCCAGCGACGGCTTCATTCCTTTCTCCCACCACGAACATATTTTGTCGACTGGAATGACGATCAGCAATCACTCCTCCGCAACCTCGCTCTCCAGACACGCCATGGCTCGGTCGCCAGGGGACGATATCTACAATGGGTGTGCGTCCAGGGATTTCTGCAATTCATTCTGGGGTCCAGATGAAGCCGGAGTCAATATCTTATGTGCTCGGATGCGAGGAGCTGAGTGTACGACAGACGAGCTGAAGAATTTCTGGAAGGAGAGGTGCGGAAGCTCGTAGAGATATACAGCCTTTCTCTGACTTTTCTCAGGTCTGCTCTCGAGGAAGATTATGGGAACCGTCTCATGGAACTGTCGAAGAGAGTGATAGGCAGGGACGAGATTGGGTACGTCGTTTATGCTATCAACATACCCTCATTCTGACTCCTTTGCAACGCAGTGACCTTCGTAACGTCCTCGATACCCTAAAGCTAGAGACAGAGAAGCAGGCAGCAGCACATATCGAACTGGCGACCAAAATACAATACGAACTTGGGAAGTCTACTACCCAACTCCTGATCCAACAAAGCGACCTCCGGAAGAACTCTCAGATTCCTATGGAGAAGCGGTTCAAGCTGAAGCAAATGCAGGAGTCGTATGTGGCGAAGGCTCGGGAAAAGTTCCAAAGTGACTGTGTGCGCATCGATTCGTACGCGAAGCAAATAGACGTCAATCCTGGCAAGGACGTCGAGCGGTTACAGGCGAAGCTGAACCGAGCGAAACAGACTGTCCAAGCGAACGAGAAGGACTATGCGGCATTCACAGAGAAACTCAAATACATGACATCCGAATGGGAGTTGGAATGGAGGCAGTTTTGCGATGAGAGCCAAACGATGGAGGAGCAGAGAATGGAGTTCATGAAGGATACGCTATGGGCGTACGCAAATCTTGTCTCGACGGTCTGCGTTTCAGACGATGTGGTGTGTACTCCTCTTCTGGCTTAGCTGCAGCATATCTAATGCAACCTTGCAATAGTCATGCGAAGCCATTAGATCCCTTCTCGACCAATTTGAAGGTGACCGGGATATCGAGAATTTTGTCAATGACTATGGGACGGGCAACAGGATACATGATCCACCCCCATTCATACCTTTCTCGCCTGCGGAATCGTCACCCGTCGCGGGGCCTAGTGCGTTCACTCGTCTTGCAAAGTTTGATCGCAGAAAGAGAGGTGCGCCAATGCGTCGGCCGTCGATGAGGAAGCATTCGACTGAGCCATCACCACCTTCTCAAACGAACCCATCACCCTCGAAGCAAATGAACTCCTCGCCTCCGAAGCAGGAGAGTGCCGCACCAACGAAGCCGACCACTGCTAAGCAACCTCGAGCACCGCTCCCTGAGCACAAATCCAACGGCAAGGTCATTCCAGGGTCGGTTCCTCCTTCACCACCGCCAAACGAGGGGATTGGGATATTATTCTATGGTATGATACCGTCAATCGCATCTGGTTTTCTATCTATGCTGACCACCTCGTACAGTCAAAGCACTTTACGACTATACGGCTACCATTGATGAAGAATTTGATTTTCAAGTGGGAGATGTTATCGCTGTGACGGCTACGCCAGATGATGGGTGGTGGAGTGGTGAGCTGTTGGATGAGGCGAGGAGGGAGGAGGGGAGACATATCTTTCCGAGCAATTTTGTTTGTTTGTTTTGATGGCCTTATGCTATATCACTAATCTATAATGACTAACGCTTTTAGCTGTGAGAATTACGGGTGGTAGTAAGTCTTCATTCAGTACTGAGTTTGATGTGATGTTTTACACACTGATGACATCGGGTGCGCGTGACGCGTCTGTGAGCTGGTGTGTTCTCAGCCTTCCATTTCATCCGTACCCGCTAAAATCTGCACCTAGTTCCCAAATATCTATTGAAGCGAGATTTATTCGAGTGAAGAGACCTTTAACTTGGCTTTGCATTGACCGAGTCTACCGGGCAAGTGAACGAGATAGGCAACGCCTCGACGATTGCGAAGGCTAATGATAATATGTATCTTGACGAGGCTAGAAGCCGGGGGCTGCATCTATCTGCCCAAGTTACAGGTACTCTAGACTTTTCTTCGACGAGACAGTTGTGCCTTAGCTGCAAATACGTCCGCGGTCTTCATCCCACGGAGGAGGGACTAACATCGTGTGTGGTGTCAACCTTGCGACCTGCACATGAATTGGTCCTGATCTTAGCGCGTGACTGACTCTTTCACTTTGTTTCCTCCTCCGGAATCGGGGGTTCAGTTCTGGACTTTTGAGTACTCAGCTCAGTTTCCACGGTTATTGAGCACCAAAGAGTTCGGTCCTCGAGAAAAGATACCGATGCTGTGATTCACCGTCGTATTAGACTTAGTGAGTGCTCTACCCTTCTTTTGGAACAACTTCACAGCATCACCTTGACCTTCTAGCTCGACGCAGAGGACGTCCGTAACCCACTTGGACTTGCTGCGGAGAGGTATATACCCGAATATCGCCCGTGGAATACCCTATTACACAGCGCGAAACTAACCATAGGGAAGTAATGTGGCTGACGTCTCATATCTCTCTATCGGCCGACTATCTACGGTATCGACGTGGAAGTACCACTGCTAGTGTGCTGCGCGCAAATTTCTGACCTTTATGGAACACCTCCTTTTTGGTGTTGGGCTTCGCTATAAACTCGGCGCAGCGATGGGGACTATTCCCTACAACTTCTATCATGGTCTGGCTGGTCGTCCTACTCGTGTCTCTCATCTCACTGGCTTTGGCTGTACCCCATCCATCAAATTGTTTCCCGGCAATAGGATTCAAGATGCCAGCGACACTGCCCTCTACGACGAATAATTGGTGGTGTGACATGAGCACAGAATACGCTTTCGTTGGATTCAGTTATGAGGTCACTGCTTGTACGACGGCTTCTCTCGTTGTCCAGTTGGGCTCTGTTAACAATTCTTGCAGGCCAGGATTTCAACCAGCTCCAGTCCGAGTTCACGGACATTCGGCAAAAGTTCAATGGTCGCTATGTCCGCATCTATGGGGCTTGTGATAGGGAAGGCTTCTAGTACGTGAAAGTCCTGCTTTTTTATCTCCGGTGTACTGATTTGACCTATAGTGACGATGTCATCAACGCAGCCTGGAATGCCGGCGTGGGCATCCACGCTCTCATCTGGGTACGTATATTCCCCTATATGCAACCCACCCTGCATCTCACGCATACCCATCAGTTTGGATTCGACGGCGGTGACATCTGGCAAACACGTCGCGACTCGCTCTTTGCAACACTACAGTCGAATTCCAAGGCCAAGTTTGTCACCCGCGCCTTGCAATTTGGCTCGGAGCCGCTTTATGATAACGTTCTGACGCATGAGGACCTTACCGCTCAAATCCTGGCCGCCAAAAAGGCGCTATCGAACTTGGGCATACCTGTTACCATTTCGGAGTTGGCGTAAGTTGCTTAATTTCCCTATGGGTTTCTAATTAACGATGTTGCATATCTAGGTATGGTTATCAAGTCCGGGACGGCGCGAAAGATGTTCTTGCAGCCGTTGATATCATTGACGCTCACATGCTGCCATTCTTTTCCCAGCAAGCCTCGACAGGTATGTCTGACTGACGTCTTTTGAACCGTCTCTCATGCGTTATTATATAGCGAGCGCGTCCTGGCCTATTGTCCTGAACGACATGAACTGGTAAGCGTCACTTCGTAGGCTCTTGGTACAGGTGCTCAGACATTGTGATGAATAGGTTCATTGCGAATGCTCCAGGCAAGAAAATCTACCTATCCCAGGTTGGCTTCCATGCCTTGTTATTCTTTTACTCTTCCTGAAGTATTTTGTAGAACGGCTGGCCGTCGGTCACATATCAAGGCGTAATGCCTAATAGCGCCAACGCAGTCGCTGATGTCCAGAATGAATCTGTCAGTTATTTTCTCTTCAACGTGTCATGTACAAGCTGATATCGATGTTCGCGTCGCAGGATTATTACAAACTTCTCGATTCGAAGTGTCGCTACTTCAAGACAGCTCCAGGGGGAGGTGTTGGGTGGTTCGCGCACATCTACTCCGATGCCCAGGAGCCAGGATATGGCATTTATAATGATGCTGGAAGCCTCAAATTTCCTTTCAGTCCTCTTATTTCTTGTTAGATTTTGTATTCGTGAATTGATATGCGTGGTCGCTCTTGTTGTGGCTTTGTAACAGCGATTTTCTTTTAGTTTTAGCACTATCGGTATTGATATTGAACCATCCTTGGTCGTAAAAAGCTGACTGGGAGGTAGAACAAGCATGTACCGTGTTCTTCTCTCCAAGATGCGAGCAGATGTCTTGCTTCAAACAATGCATGGACGGTAAGACATCTGGTATTGTTCCGGACTCCGACCTTGTAGAATGTTCATCGAGCGGACTCCAGACCAAAATTGTATTCCGTACACAACAGGAGATATCTGGAGCGTGGTTCTCGGATGCAATTTGGTATGTGCGGCAACCAGTTGTTGTATGTAATTTAAGCACAGCACTTCAGAAAACCTAGACGGAATGACTGCGCACTAACTATAGAAAAGTTCTACTCTGATTTGGAGCCTCTCTAAATCCCGAGGGAATATATCAGACGAAAAGTTTTCGAACTGATTCTATCGCGAGGTAACAACATCCTTAAGACGAGCATATATCGAAAGTCCGTGGTTAGAATATGTAGATACATATGTCCAATGTGTGCAATAAGGTATTGAGCGTTCATAAACACGAAACATTGTCGCCAGCTGTGGTTGACGTAGTCTGTACTTGCTTCGTAGAGTCGGTATCAGTGAATAACATGCTAGATCTCGAGACCTATGATCGACGATATCAGTGAATGATTGTTATATCACCAACGATATTCAATACCTGGAAGCTGTTCATGGGTATTTCATGAGTAAACCTAGGAGATCTGGGAAAAGTTGGACTGGGAAAATCATGCGCATAATTCGGGCTAGTGTAAACACTCAGACTAGAAGAGGTTATTCGTATATCTCTCCTTGCATTCAAAGTCCACATCATGCTGATTGCATATAGCTTCGGTAGAGGTTGAATGAAGGCGCTGGATATGCCCTTCACATATGGGTCAGGGAGAAAGACGAATATCAGATTGAGTAAAGCGCTGTTAAATTAAGTTAGATGGAGCGCTGACGGCAATAGGAAAGATGTTACACTATGACGGCCGGTGCGGCTGTCTGAAATGTCAGGCGGATCAATGAGTCAAGCAAGTTCTTCGTTCTACGGGTACAGACTTGATAAGAACAGGAAGAAAGATAGACATAGACATACTGAGGTAGGACGCGTTTCTTTGTGCACAAAAGGAAATATGCCATGGCAACTGCCAGCAGTACATCGCCCACTACGAAGAAAGTTAGAGAGAGTAAGGACAGAGAGATGATGAGTGACTGATACCGAAAACAGTAGCATAATGAACGGATACTAATTGACGCGGTTCAGCTTTAGCCCCAGTTCAGATCCAACACATACATACACCAATGTCCTGATCGAGGATCAGCGAGTACAGTATAGTACGTCTTGGACAAGGAATATCAGGATTCACATCCAGTAATCAAAGACATCGAACGTACCGCGCCAGTAGCCGCTCCCACGGAAAAGACATATAGGAAGAGAATCGGCGCGACGACCCAGTATCTTGTAGAAATCGCCCAGAGACGATAACAAAAGTAACATTGCACATAGAAGGCGATCAACGCCACCATTATGGCATTACCTGTAATTATGAGAAGGGACAAGCGTCAGTGGGAATGGAACCATACCCATCTGATACCAGACGGAGAATCTCATTTGTAGGGCGCTGTTAAGATCGTCGAAGTACACGATATCTTGCACCCAAACGATCGTGCTACGATGGTGGTTAGCTCGATATGAATAGAACGAGAAGTACGCGTACAATGCCTAGAAAAGATTATCGGTAATCGTTCCAGAAAACCGCATTTGGGAACAGACCTGAATAGTCTTAAGGGTAGTCATAACCGCAAGAGCACCGACCGCAGTTGTGAACTTCCAGGTGTCGGATTTGCCGTACCATGCGTAGTAGTTGAAAAACTTGAAAGAGTCCATGATCATCGACGATCGTTGACATTAGAAACCAAAGACCCTGACCTGAGATGTCAATATTCCTTGAAGAAATAGATCCAGACACATCCCGACGAGCTAAGCCGTCTTGTCAGTCCGAATGACCAATTTCCAGGAGAAAGCTTCACGTACCCAAGGCCCAAGGGAGTACATGACCGTTGCTTGGTTCGTATGCGCCTGCTGAACTACAAGTTTACCCGGGTTGGAACTGGCCATTGTATGCAGATCAGGATGCAACTCTTCGTTCATCTTCAAACTTATATGCACAAGGCTGCCAAGCCGAGATAAAGCCTTCTAAGTTGCCCGTCCTGAGAAATCTCCTACGAGTGATCTTGCTTTTCCCTTCGGTGAGGGTTCTATCCCGTACACCAATTGCATGCGGTAGATCATCACCCTTCAAAGCTTCACCTGCCGTCATGTAAGGCGATGCGGATGATCATTGAGGTGGTACAAAGCGGCCGTGTTTAATGGCAGTGGGTAACGGTTCACTTGTTCCTGTAAGCGTAATTAGCTCTTCGCTGACGAAGAGTACAGGAAAAATAGATAGAGCGCACTTCGGCTCATTGAGGCGATGTTCCGAACGGCAAGGCTGGCCTTACGAAACAGAGTGGCTTGATATTTGAAATGATAGCTTCGAAGACAGCGATGAGCGCAGAGGTGAAACGATGCCGTAGGCAGAGTTATAAGCGGACGCTCCTATGTATCTGTTTCTTCTCAATTATACGGGCATCAAAGGATCTCGGGACCAGAGGTTTACAAATCTCCCATCTCGATCGGACTAGGTACCAGTAAAGCGAAGCAAAATATCGCATGTACGGTTCGGTATCAAGGATTTTGAGGAAGTTGGCTTCTGCGATGTCTGCCTGGGTGTAGAAACTGGGATCGGACCCGATAGATACGGCCTAATATTGTTTAGAATCAAGCGACAGGATCAAGAAGACGAGTTCATTTGAGTCACTGGCAATCTTTACGTTGCCTACTAGGAAACGAAGGCATTCACAACAAAGTCGGGTCGCCATGTTAGTACATTGCGGCTTGTTGCGGTACATTACTTCTGGCGCTGGTTCCATGGAACTATATATGCATCCGTGGAAGCATCTACGAACATGGCTCCTATACACAAGAGGGGCTATGTGGACAATAGCATAAAAACCCGTTAGCCCCCTGCTCCTAGACTAGAAGCAACATGAACACCTACCATCAGAACACCCAACCAGCTTTTTCAATGCCCGCGATGGCATTGTACAATCATCCCCCTTCCTCGCCGTCCAGACAGTCAGTCGACTCTCTAAACTCTGCACCCCAGACGACGAGTAGTTCCTTACTATCCGCTTCAGATGATGGATGACATGACGGTCGCAGCCTTCGAGAACGTCGAGGAGTGACCTTCTTCATCTCGTTCACTCGACCGGATTTCGGTCCGGTCATTCCTGCGAAGGGCCATCTCGAACCCAGAGCCGGCTCGCTTCCACGCAGAAGAAAGGCTTTTGCTCCCAGACCTGCGCCTATGGAGATCGTAGTAGACGCTAACATGGGGTTCTTCTAAGAGTCTCTCTGCCATTAGGATGTTGGCATCATTCATACTCCGCGAGGGTCAAGCTTGGCTTCATTCCAGTCACAAGAGGGAAGCGCCGTCGTATCCCGTCAAATGAATCCTCTTTCTTCTGCGACAGCACGAGCCAATTTCATGTTATGAATAGCTAGAGATAATCAGTCTGTTGAGTCCGGCTGTGAGAAAAGAAATGGACATACACGCAACATTGGCGCGGTGAGTGGTAATGGCAAGATTCTCGTATCAATCCCAGGTACCTGCAAGGGCGTAGATGCCCTATTGCTACACCCGTCATCTTCATCGTCAAAAGAACAAAAAGATCTTGTGCTGTCAGTGAGCCGATGAGCCAGATTTGTCGCTACACAAACTATAAGATAACATTAGATGAAGAATGCGAATGACACACCAGCAGTCAGAAAAAAAAGCCCCGGCATTACTGTGCCCGATTCGACTTTAGGACAGGCCTGTAACGGCCCTGAACAGGAAACGTTCTATGTCGTTAAATGTGGCGGGCCCCAGCTTCGATGGAAGCGGCGAGGAAAGGATTGTTGTGCTCAGTGGTAGTGGTGGTGGTGGCGGTGGTGGTAGGAGATGAAGAGGGGCCACGTGATCGCTCTTGCTTCCGTACTGCCATTATCGAGTTCCTTTACAATTCCTCCTGCACTACATCCATCCTACATCAGATATTGTTTAGGTGTTCAGTAGTATTGTGCGCTGCTGTACTTCTTCCTTTGAAGAAAAGGCTAATCCTTGCTGTAGTATGTGCTGCCCATGACACGACCCCATGTACTGAGGACAGGATATCCAGCGACTCGAGCCTCTCTGTGCCCCAGAAGCTCCTTGATCGTATTCTTGACTACTTGCACGACGCCATCCAGCGGCCGGACCGACCTGACGTCCATCTCAATCCTACCTTACGGACATCGACGGTAGGGCGAGTGTCCCAACTAGGAACGCAACTTGCCTCATTCCTTTAACGTCTGAGCTGAGGTTGATGGTTACCTCGATAAATTGGCATCGCTTGCGCTGCAAAGTATTCATGTCAGACTGCATGACAGTATGCATGGTATACTACTAATTTGAATGCCACAGCTGTGAGCATGATGGCATGTGCGATTGCTACGAATGCAAACGTGACCATTTTCTACTGTATGACTGCCACGACCATAAGGTCCCACAGGATCATGATAAATGGAAATGTCAAGTGGAAGAGATCATGCCTTTGTTGAGAGATAGAGGCATCCTACAAGTCGAATTTGTTAAACGTCAGTCGACATTGTGACTGATCTGATACATATTCTCACATTTTTATTTTTCAGAGCGCTGCTGCATACAAAGGGTTCTCGACTAAGACGTCTTATAAATGTGTGTTGTATGGTTCATAAACCGCCTTCGTAAATATTGCACCATTAACACAAAAATAGAGGAATCCTTACATCTGAGAGGGCATCCAAGGAAGACAGCTGCACGGGTAAGTATTTTCGAATATCATCGATCTTCTCCGGGCCGCTCACACTAGCATCTTTACCCGCGGTACTAGGCAAGAAATTAGCCAGCCTCTCCAAGAGTTGAGAGTTGAGACTCAGAACAAACCTTGCGATAACCTTTCTCGATAATCACCTTTGAGTGAAAGAGGGATACAACACCAAAGGACCAGACCGTAGGAACTCCTTTCAGCTGCGACGTGACCAAAATAGATTAGGAGAAAATGTGTACCAACTTACCTTTTCTCGGTTGTTTGATGCCTATCGAAGCTGGAATGCAAGTAGAAGGACAATGGGCAGAACCAGAGTTCCCAGCCGCAAGATTTCGTTCACCCGCCATACCTTACTAACGAACTCTTTGAATGACATGATTGCATGAGTGCTACGAGAAATCAGGATAGCTATCTACGTACTCCGTAAAGTACACAAAGCGGACCAGAAAAATACTGGCAAGTATCGTGGTGAAGGTAAGTTGAAGCACTCATTCGTCGTCATATGATGGCCCATGGTATTTACTCATTGAATAGCAAAGATATGATGCCTACCAAGCAGCAATGAACTAGTTGGTGTTGGCCACCTCATATGAGTGGCAGATCCGAGTCCTATGTTGCTTTTTTCTTCTGCCTACTCCTTGTACCGTTGCTGCGTTCGCTTTAAGGGCAAAATTTGAGATATCACTATGTATGGCAGATGGAATCTGCCTCATGCTAGTTGGCTTTGAGATGTGGGTCCAGGAAATGAAGTAGAAATGTCAGCAGCATTGGTAGGCATATCATCCAATCATAATGATTGTAGAGACCGAGTCAGCATAGGAAGAGTTCATGAGCCTCAGGTTCGTTGCACAGCACTGGCTCTGCATCATCAAGCTTGAACTCAATTGTTAGGGTACTCTCTGTCCCTCTGGGTGATTGAGCCTGGACTAGTAGACAAGACAATAGTGATGTCAGCATCTCCTTCATCGCTACAGCTGTTACGATTTATTGACTTTTTTCCTTTTTCTAGTCTTATCTCATCTTATCGGTGTAATCACGCTTACGTGCAATCACCACTGTATCACTGTATCAACTTCGACAAATCTTTCATGATGGACAATGCATGATATTGCGTGCTCGTCACCCAACTTGCATGCCTTTCAACTTCGATAAAACTTTCGTATCTAATAATAGTACTCACACTTTAGTATTTAAGTAGCTACAATTTCACTGTACAACCTCAGCTTCGAGCTAAGGTTTACCAACACATAAATCTTACTTGTCTGCTTGCTTGCTGAGAGCCTCTCTGTAAGCGCCTCTTTCATCACCTCGAGATCATCTGAGGCATTGCCAAAGTGATTGTCCAAACGCAAGACAGCTTAGCAATCGCCCGACTTCGAGTCACGTGAGAGTCGGCCCTAACAATTAGCTCGAAGCTTCCCTCACCCTTCCATGATGCTAGATGCAGGAAGGATTCCGTATGCCCTTACAACAAACCCCCAACATTTCCGAAGGAACAACAAGCACCCTTGCTGTGATCCTTTTCACAATAGCAGGAGCAATAGGATCAGCAACTGCAGTTGCAACTATCTACTACAGAAACAGAGAGTGGTTTGAACACCACGGAATCACCTTTCAAAGAGGACGACTAATCTACCCACCCCCGACACTCCCCCGTTTCTACAACCCCCCTACAATGTTCCAGCATACCCCATGAACTACACCATCTACAGACAGGAGTCCTACGAGATGCCCCCCGAGTCGCCGACCCAGGACTTACAGGGCACCATCACCGACTACTTCGTCGAATGAAGAAGAAGAACGCCAAGCCCAGTGGCTGGCCCTTCCGGAACCCGTCACTCCTCTGAGGATGATGGAAGCACTCCCTCTTTCAAGGGAAGTATCGAGGAGCTCATTAGAACCTATCATGGAGTTGGAACAGAACCCCTGGAGGATGCCAGGAGAGAGCTGGAGCGAAGCCTCCGGCAGATACCTACGGCCGAGGTCTCCCAGCCCCGACCAGATAGTGAGACCCTCCCCCAGACGACCCTACGGGTCGTCAATCCTGATGAACCCTCCCCCGACACCCCCTCACGTGCTTCATCAGAGGGACGAAGATCGACTTCGGAGTATGATTCAGAGGAGAGCCGGAGAAGGGCTCACCTACCAGGACCCTCAAGACTTCACCGCCCCTACAGACACCAGACCACGTTCGACTCACCTGCATCGACAATTGTACTCTCCTCCTCCGATCCTGATTCCCCTGCCCCTGAGTCCCCCGAACCTGATAATATTCGACGAAGAGGAGGAGAGACTCCCTTCGCCAGCCCCACCCCCTCCAGCTCACCCTCTACCCTGGCCTCGCTCAACCGCGATGACCCAGGGTTCTATAATGAGCTCCAGCGGTGACGCCTACGAATCTGCTACCTCGGGCGGCCTTCGTACCAGCGAAGAAGAAGAGTTGGAGAATCCCCACTCGCATACAGCCTTCGACAATGCGAGGAGGACCCAGATGCTCCCCCTCGAGACCCTAGGAGCGAGCGACGCCTCGCTCTACGAGAAATCGAGAGCAATCCCTTCTACTTGGGAACTCCAGACCGAGCCTGGCCATCCCTCTCCCTATCCCAGCGAATGGCCCATGGAACCTACCGGTCCCAGGCCTGGGCCCTCCGAAGGGCAGACTACTTACAGTGAGGAGGAGTCGACGAGACTCAGGAGGAGCACCGCCACCACTTCGACCTTGTCGCCAATGAGGAGCTATGGTTATATGAGCTCAACTATGGCCCCATACCAGGGGTACACGTCCCCGATTTATGAGCAAGAACCGAGCAGGAGGAGCGAGTCCTCAATAGGCAATTGGCAGCTATACTTGCTGCCTGGAGAAGGGATGAAGCCAACCGCACCAAACTATCCCGAGTACGGATGGCCCAGGCCAATGCCCGACTCGCCGCCGATAGACTGGAGACACCAGAACCGGCCCTGGAAGGGGATGAGTAGGCTCTTCGCTGGCTCAGGACAAGCAGGGCCAAGCGATATCCCCATCGACCCCCCCGATGTCGACCCCAAAACAGCACAACGACAACAGGAAGAAGCAGAGGCAGAGGCCAGGAGACAAGAGCACCAGGACAAGCAAGCAGCCTTCCCAGGGCTCACCACTGAATTAACAAGGGCCATATTAGAAGCAAGAAGTTTCGCACTCGCCAATGGGCTCCCCCTCCCTCCCGAACTAGAAGACCCCAATAGACGACGAGGACGACCTGCCACCCCAGCACCTAAACGGTGGGGAAGCCCCACTCATCGAACCGACAGGTGGTCGATCCCAAGAACAATCCCCCTGACCCACCAGATTGGCCATCAGGGGACGCAGAACAGGCTCCCTGGCTACAGGTGAAGCCCACCTTGATCCGACTCCCCGCCGACTTTGAAGGAAAAGGGGACGACATCCATCAATTCATGGGAGCTTGCGAGGAATACTTTTCAATATTCTGAGCATACTACCCCACCCATGCCAACAAAATTCTCTTCGCCACCTCCCTCTTCGGCAAGAGACCTCAGGGCTGGTGGTCCCAATACCGCTTTCAGTTCCAAAGTGATGCTGAGGGGCGATACCGATACTGCTCATGGGATGACTTCAAAGCTGCCCTACAGGTCGAATATGGTGACCCCGCCCTCCAGGAAGTAATGGAGAAACAAATGAACGATCTCCGCATGACTGGCATGGCAGCCAAGTACTTCCGCAAGCTGGAAGAACTGGCCTGCCAGGCTGACCAACTTCATGACCTGGGACCCTGGGGTGCCCTAGTCCGAGCCGTCCGATGCGGCATACCCACCTCCTATACTGACTCCATCGCCGACCTAGGAGTCATGATCCCCTCAACATATGCGGAATGGAAACAACGCATATGTAGCATCTACGACGAAAAGGCCCGAAAACAGGCCTTCGACCGAATTGGCCACTATGACAAGTTGGCCAGCAACAAATCTGCCGGTAATACCTCAAAAGGTAATACCAGCACGACAAGTTCCTTGGCCGATAAACCTGTCAGCAAAGGGTCATCGGGAGGAGGATGGACCACCTATGGAGGAGCCGGGGAGCTGATGGACATAGATCGCCTCCGAAAGGAGGGCAGATGCTTCAACTGCGGAGGAAAGGGGCATTTAGGGAAGGATTGCAAGAAGCCGAAGCAGCCTAGAGACCCGAAAAGTGGGTGATATACGACGGCCCAACTTCGCACGATGCTCACGGAGGCAGAAGAACACGACAAGGAGGAGCACAGACACAGTCATGAGGAGAAGGTCGAGGAGAAGATGCCCTCGACATCGAAGATTGAGAAGGTAAAAGGCAAGGCCGAGAAGTGAGTGATTCCACTTCCTCGGCCCAATCCTCCTCTCTGGGTGGTCGGTCATCGGGTCTCGCTGTGCGGACATTACCTGATTGTAACAATATTTTACGTACATCTTTGTTATCTACGCATTCAAATATACCTGCCACGTTCACACAGTCCCTGAGAACCACCCCAAAAGAATCACAACTCATTCAGGCTCCACCTGAAGAAAGATATAAAATCCCCCAGAAGCGAAGCGAGACCCATCCCCCTCCTTCGCTTACACTTTCTGTCCCAGAACTCCTCACCCTCCAGGACCTTCAGACTCGATGGGGGCCAGAGTTCATCCGAACAATGTCGGGGATCTCCCAGTCCTTAGGGACGAAGGAGGTGCTCCCCGAACTGGTCGAGCCCATCGTCGCTGAACGGAAACCTCAAGACGAAGGCAGGGGTATGAGGTCAATGCCCACTGACCTTACCCGCAACGATTTGCCTCACGCTCGAGGGTCGTCACGGATACATGACCCCCTCTCCCCTCATCTGGAAGAAGACACAAAGGGTTGCAGCCCTCGTCATTCTCTCAGAGATGCCACGCCGATTGAGACAGCGCCCCCTTCATCCCCGATCCCAAAGGAAGAAGACGTCTCAACAAAGGATAGGGATCCGGTGCCGGTGCCGAGGGACCCAGAAGTAATGTGGGAGCATGGTTTATGCGACAAGAACGTGACACTCACGACTCCTTCTGTTCGTTCCAACGAGCCTTGCGGTCACTCCCAGAGCAACCTGCTCCCCAAACCCCTGAATCCTGACGAAGCAGCTGACAGCCGGCGACCTCTGGGGAAGGAGCATGCCCCAACCAGGGGAGACCCTCTTAGGCCCCCGACCATCGAAGGATCAAGCAGCATCAGATGCGTGATGCTCACGGGCCCGGAATACCACCCTCATCGAGGTCCCAGATGAGGAGGACGACATGTCATTCAAGATGACACAAGCCAAGGCACAAGAGAAGGAGGAAGAAGAAGCGTTGAGGGCAAGGCGTTCTGAAACAGACCCAGTGAGTGCTTCCACCCCGAGGTATACCTGGTTCAAGCCGTTTGGCGTGGACTGGACCCTTCGGGCTGTCAGGGAAGCACACACGGATTCGGAAGCGCTTGCCTCGCTCCACCTCTGGGCCCACAAGGAAAAGGTCAATGAGATTGATGACCACCTCCTAAACTCACTAAGGAAAGGAGGGGAAAGGGCAAGGGAAGAACTATATGAATTAAGCCAGCCAATCCGGTACCAGCAATGAGTAAGCACCAAGGGTGTCCAAGAGTTATTCCTCGACGTTCAACTCGAAACACTGGAAAACCGCCAGACCCTCAAGGCCCAAGCATTAGTCGACAGCGGCTGCACCGGGAGTACCATCAACGAAGCCTATGTCAAGAAGCATGGACTTGTAACCCGACCTGCACCCGCCCCAATCTCTGTATACAATGCTGATGGGACACGCAACAAGGCGGGGGAGATTACTGAGTTCATAGAGGTACAGATGACCATCAGAGGATATTCGGAAAGAATCGACTTTGCTGTCACCAATATAGGAAAGGGCAATATCTTTCTTGGACATGACTGGCTCCTCTGCCACAATCCTGTCATTAACTGGACCTCTGGTAAAGTCATCTTTGCTCGGTGCCAATGCCAGAAGAACCCATTCCCACTGCCCGACGCCGATCCAGAAGACCCATGGGACGAAGAATTAGAGGAGGGTGAAACCATCTTAATGGTCGACCTTAGGGAAGAGCTGGAAATTTGTGCAGTACATCATGCGAATGACCTAGCGGCTCGAGCCAACGAAGGGAAGGCCAAGAAAACCTTTGAAGAAATGGTCCCGCCTCAGTATCGAGAATTTGAGGACCTATTCTCTAAAGAAAACTTTGACGAGTTACCTGAATGAAAGCCCTGGGACCACGCTATCGAATTGATCCCCAATGCCAAGTTGACTCTCGACTGCAAGGTCTATCCCCTTAATCGGCACGAACAAGAAGAGCTTGACAAATTCCTTGACGAGAATTTGGAATCAGGCCAAATCCATCTCTCCAAATCCCCCTTCACCTCCCTCTTCTTCTTCGTCAAGAAAAAGGACGGCTCTCTCCGACCTGTTCAAGACTATCGAAAGCTGAACAAAATGACGATCAAGAATCGATACCCCCTTCCGCTCATCTCTGAACTCATGGATAAGCTTCACAGAGCCAAGTACTTCACAAAACTGGACGTCCGCTGGGGATATAATAATGTCAGGATCAAGCAAGGAGACGAGGCCAAAGCCGTCTTCCACACCAACCGAGGGCTATTCAAACCGACAGTAATGTTCTTTGGACTTACCAACTTGCCGGCCACCTTTCAGTGGATGATGAACAACATCTTCCATGACCTGATCATGGAGGGGAAGGTCACCATCTATCTCGACGACATCCTGATCTTCTCCAAAGACTTGCAAGAACATCGATGGATCGTCAAACGAGTCCTACAACGCCTAAGGGAGCACAAACTATTCCTGAAGGTGGAGAAGTGTGAGTTTGAAGTCCTTGAAACGGAATACCTCGGCATGATAATCAGCGAGGGATTGGTATGGATGGACCCCGTAAAGGTCAAGGGGATCACGGAGTGGCCCACACCCACCAAGAAGAAGGAATTACAATCCTTCCTGGGATTTACGAATTTCTATCGGAAATTCATAAAAGACTACTCCAAGATCGTACGCCCAATGACCCAGCTCATGGGTAACGCCCCCTGGATCTGGGGAGCAGCCCAAAATGAGGCCTTCCAATGGCTCAAGAAGCAAATGGCCGAAGATGTCATACTAGCACTACCAAAGGAAAAGGGAAGATTTAGAGTTGAGGCTGACTCCAGTGAAGGAGCAATCGGGGCAGTCCTTAGCCAAGAACAAGATGGGAAATGGAGACCAGTCGCGTTCCTCTCCAAGGCACTCACCGTCAGGGAATGCAACTATGAAATCTATGACAAGGAACTCTTAGCGATTATGCTAGTGCTAGAAGAGTGGAGGCACTATCTGATGGGTGTGGCAGAGGATTTTGAGATCTGGACCGATCATCAGAACCTACAATACTTCTGTCAACCCCAAAAGCTGAACCGTCGTCAAGCCCGATGGGTCACTGAACTCGTGGAATACCACTTCACGTTACACCACAAACCCAGCGCTTCCAACCGCAAGGCCGACCTATTGAGCTGGAGAGATGATCACGACCAAGGAAAGAAGGACAATGATGACGTTGTCATCCTCCAACCCGAGCACTTCAGGGCCATGATCATGCCCATGACTTCGGAAACTCACCAGCGCATCAAGGATGTCACCCGAGAACATGACAAATGGGATCAAGGAATCCAAAATTCCCTCGACCATGAACGAGGGATCTCAGAAAAAGAAGGGCTCCTCTACTACGACGGACGGATCTACATCCCGCGGGACAACAAGCTAAGGGGAGAGATCATCGCCTCCCACCATGACCACATCACGGCGGGACACCCAGGAATCGAGAAAACCAAGGAGCTAGTTCAAAGAGAGTTCTGGTGGCCAAAACTCAAGCAGACAATAGAAAAGTACGTCAAGGCATGCGAAGTGTGCCAGCGAACAAAGACAGACTGTTACGATTTATTGACTTTTTTCCTTTTTCTAGTCTTATCTCATCTTATCGGCATAATCACGCTTATGTGCAATCACCACCGTATCACCATACCAGCTTCGATAAATCTTTCATGATGGACAACGCATGATATTGCGTGCTCGTCGCCCGACTTGCATGCCTTTTGACTTCGATAAAACTTTTGTAGCTAATATTAGGACTCACACTTTAGTATTTAAGTAGCTACGATTTCTCTGTACAACCTCAGCTTCGAGTTAAGGTTTACCTACCACATAAATCTTACTTGTTTGCTCGCTTGCCGAGAGTCTACTCTGTAAGTGCCTCTTCTACCACCTCGAGTCATCCGAGGTGTTGGCTAAGTGATTGTCCAAATGCGAGACAGCTTACCAATTGCCCGACTATGAGTCATGTGGGAGTCGGCCCTAACAATTAGCTCGAAGCTTCCCTCACCCTTCCACGATGCTAGACGCAGGAAGGATCCCATATGCCACTTCAACAAACCCCCGACATCTCCCAAACAGACACGAACTGAGTGGCAGTAGCCCTCTTTACATTAGCAGCAATCGTTGGAACAGCGACCAGAGTCGCTGTCATCTACCATAGAAACAGAGAGTGGTTCAACCACTACAGAATTACCTTCCAAAGAGGAACACTTCATTACCCACCCCCGACACTCCCCAACTTCTACAACCCTCCTTACAATGTTCCGCCGTACCCCACGAACTATGCCATCTACAGACAGGAGTCCTACGGGATGCCCCCAGAGTCGCCGACATGGGACCTTCAGGGCCCCTTCGCCAACCTCTACATCGAACGAAGAGGAAGAACGCCAAGCCCAGTGGCTGGCCCTTCCGGAACCCGTCACTCCTCTGACGATAACAGAAGTGCTTCCCCTTCAGAGAGAAGCATTGAAGAGCTCATTAGAGCCTATTATGGAGTTGGAACAGAACCCCTGGAGGATGCCAGGAGAGAGCTGGAGCAAAGCCTCCAGCAGATACCTACAACTGAGGTTGGCCAGCCCAGACCAGATAGTGAGACCCTCCCCCCGACGACCCTACAGGTCATCAATCCTGATGAACCCACCAGCAACTCCGACACCACCTCATGTTCTTCGCCAGAGAGACGAGGATCATCTCCGGAGTATGATTCAGAGGCGAGCCGAAGAAGGGCTCACCTACCAGGGAGCGCGCGATGTCACCTCCCCTATCGAACCTACCAGACAGACTACGATGCACCTGCGTCGACAATTGTACTCTCCTCCTCAGATCCTGATTCCCCCGCCCCCGAGTCCCCCGAACCTAATAGTATTCAAAGAGGAGGAGAGACACCCTTCGCCAGCCCCACCCCCACCAGCTCGCCTTCCACCCTGGCCTCGCTCAACCACAATGACCCAGGGTTCTATCATGAGCTCTGGCGATGACACTTACGAATCCACTACCTCGGGCGGCCTTCGTACCAGCAAAGAAGATGAGTTGGAGAATCCCCACTTGCATACAGCATTCGACAGTGAGAGGAGGACCCAGATGCCCCCCCCCAAGATGCTAGGAGTGAATGACGACTCGCTCTATGAGAGATCGAGAGCAATCCCTTCTACTTGGGAACTCCAGACCAAGCCTGGCCATCCCTCTCTCTATCCCAGCGAATGGCTCATGGAACGTACCGATCCCAAGCCTGGGCCCTTCAAAGGGCAGACTATCTACAACGAGGAGGAGTCGACGAGACTCAAGAAGAACACCGACACCGCTTCGACCTCGTCGCCAATGAGGAGCTATGGCTATACGAGCTCAACTATGGCCCCATACCAGGGGTACATGTCCCCACTCTACGAGCAAGGACCGAGCAGGAGGAGCGAGTCCTCAATCGCCAACTGGCAACTATACTCACTACCTGGAGAAGGGATGAGGCCGACCCCGCCGAATTATCCCGAGTACAATTGGCCCAAGCCAATGCCAGACTCGCCGCCGATCGATTGGAGATGCCCAAGCCAGCCCTGGAAGGGCAAGAGTAGACTGTTCGCCGGCTCCGGCGAAGCCGGACCCAGCAAACCAATGGAGACAGAAGATGAACGATGAGTATGGGAGGCACAGGAAGCAGAAGCCAGGAGACAACAGTTCCAAGCCGACAAGGATGCGTTCCCCAACCTCACCGCAGGACTAGTAGCCCAACTAGAAAGGGCCAGAGCCTTCGCACTCGCCCACAACCTACCCATCCCGAAGGAACTCCAGGACGTTCCCAATGAACCACAACCCCGAGGACGCCCTGCTGCACCACCCCCCAGAAGGTATGGGAGTCCAACCCACCAAACTGACAGGTGGTCAGTCCCCCGCCCGCCCCCTAAATATGACCCCCCAGATCCCCCATACTGGCCCTCCGGCAACGCTGCTGAGCAGGACCCATGGCTCCAAGTAAAACCCACGTTAATACGGCTACCTGCTGACTTTCAAGAAAAAAGCAGCGATATTAATCGCTTTACCGGGGCCTGTGAAGACTACTTCACCATCTTCAAGGCCTACTACCCCACCCACGCAAATAAAATTCTATTCGCAGTATCACTGTTCGGCGAGAAGCCGCAAGGATGGTGGTCCCAATATTGATACCAGTTCTGGAGTAACGACGAAGAACGATATCGTTACTTCTCCTGGAGCGAATTCAAGGCTGCCCTCAAAGTCGAATACGGAGACCCTGCACTCCAAGAAGTCATGGAGCGACGCATGAACGAACTCAAGATGACAGGCACCGCATCTGAGTACTTCAGATGCCTCGAAGAGCTGGCCCGACAAGCCGACCAGCTCACCGACCTCGGACCCTGAAGTGCGATCGTCCGAGCTGTTCGTCGGGGAGTACCTGAGTCATACACTGACTCCATCGCAAACCTCGGCGTTATGATTCCCTCTACCTACATACAATGGAAGCAGCGCATCTGCAGTATATTCGATGAAAGGGCTCGCAAAACAGCCTTCGACAAAATCGGATATGTCGACCGCCCCAAGAACCAATCCGCTGGAAGCTCCTCTAAAGGAACTTCCAGCGCGACAAGTTCCACAGCTGACAAAGCAGCCGGCAAGGGGACGTCGGGTTCGACATGGACCACTTACAGAGGGGCAGGGGAGCCAATGGATATAGATCGCCTCTGAAAGGAAGGACGATGCTTCAACTGTGGAGGGAAAGGCCATATGGGAAAGGATTACAAGAAGCCGAAGCAGCCTAGAGACCCGAAAAGCGGGCAATATACGACGGCCCAACTTCGGACCATGCTAACGGAAGCCGAGTTGCATGAGGCACACGATAAGGAGGTGCATGGACACAGTCACGAGGAGAAGGTCGAGGAGAAGACGCCCTCGACAACGAAGATTGAGGAGGTAAAAGGCAAGGCCGAGAAGTGAGTGATTCCACTTCCTCGGCCCAGTTCTCCTCTCTGGGTGGTCAGTCATCGGGTCCTGCCATGTGGACATTATCCGATTGTATTACATCATTACATACGTCTACAGTTTTAGTGCATTCGAATATACCTGCTCTTGTCACACAGTCACCCGAGACCACCCCAAAAGAATCACACAACATTCAGACTCCGCCTAAAAAGGCATATATAATCCCCCAAAAGCAAAGCGAGACTCATCCCCAGGAACGAAGGAGGTGCTCCCTGAACTGGCCGAGCCTGTCATCGCTGAAGGGAAACCTCAAGACAGAGGCAGGAGTACGAGGTCGATGCCCATCGACCATATCCCCAATGATTCACCTCGCGCTCAGGGATCGTCACGGATACACGACCCCCTCTCCTCTCGCCTGGCAGAAGAAATGAAGGGTTGCAGCTCTCCTCGTTCTCTCGGAGACACCACACCAATCGAGATAGCGCCCCCTTCGTCCCCGACCCCAGAGGAAGAAGACGTCTCAACAAAGGATAGGGATCCGGCGCCGGTGCTGAGGGACCCGGAAGTAATGTGGGAGTACGGTTTATGCGACAAGAACGCGATGCTCATGACTCCTTCCATTTGTTCCGGCAAGCCTTGCGGTCACTCCCGGAGCAACCCACTCCCCAAACCCCCGAATCCTGATGAAACAGCTGACAGCGGGCGACCTCTGGGGAAGGAGCATGCCCCAACCAGGGGAGACCCTCTTAGGCCCCCAACCGTCGAAGGATCAAGCAGGGTTCCAGTGTCGGATGCACGGCACTCATGGGCCCGGAATACCACAATCGAGGAAGTCCCAGATGATGAAGATGACACGTCATTCAAGATGACACAAGCCAAGGCACAAAAGAAGAAGGAAGAAGAACTGTTAAGGGCGAGGCGTTCCGAATCCAATCCAGTGAGTGTTTCCACCCTGAAGTCCACCTGGTTCAAGCTGTTTGGTGCAGACTGGACCCTTCAGGCCATCAGGGAAGCACGCACAGATTCGGAAGCTCTTGCTTCGCTCCACCTTTGGGCCCACAAGGACAAGGCCAATGAGATCAACAACGAACTCCTCACCTCGCTTCGGAAGGATGGGGAACAGGCATGGGAAGAACTCTACGAGTTAAGCCAACCCATCCGATATCAACAACGTATGTCTACAAAGGGGGTTCGGGAATTATTCCTTGACGTGCAACTCGAGACGTTGGAACATCGCCAAACCCTTAAGGCCCAAGCCTTAGTTGACAGCGGATGCACCGGCAGCACCATAAGCGAAAACTACGTCAAGAAGTATGGACTCGTTACCCAACCTGCGGCCACTCTGATCTCTGTATACAATGCGGATGGTACCAAGAATAAAGCAGGAGTAATCACTGAGTTCGTGGAAGTACGGATGACCATAGGAGGGCACAGTGAGAGGATCGACTTTGCTGTCACCAACATCGGCAAAGGCGACATCTTCCTAGGACACGACTGGCTTCTCCGCCATAACCCGGTCATCAACTGGACCACCGGCAAGGTCATCTTCGCCCGATGTCAGTGCCAAAAGAACCCATTCCCATTACCGGATGCGGACCCCGAAGACCCCTGGGATGAGGAACTGGAGGAAGGCGAGACCATTCTAATGGTTGATCTCCGGGAGGAGCTAGAAATTCATGCGGTGCATCACGCCAACGATCTAGCAGCCAAGGCTGCCGAAGGAAAAGCGAAAAGGACCTTCGAAGAGATGATTCCACCCCAATACCGGGAATTCGAAGATCTCTTCTCTAAGGAAAACTTTGACGAGCTCCCCGACCGTAAACCCTGGGATCATGCCATCGAACTGATTCCTAACGCCAAGTCCACGCTCGACTGCAAGGTGTACCCACTCAACCGACATGAACAAGAAGAGCTAGATAAATTCCTGGATGAAAACCTGGAGTCAGGACGAATCTGTCCATCTAAGTCCCCCTTCGCGTCCCCCTTCTTCTTCGTCAAAAAGAAGGATGGGTCTCTCTGACCCGTTCAGGACTACCGAAAACTGAACAAGATGACGATAAAGAATCGCTACCCCCTCCCGCTCATTTCGGAACTTATGGACAAGCTCCGTGGTGCCAAGTACTTTACAAAATTGGATGTCCGATGGGGCTACAACAACGTCAGGATCAAGCAAGGAGACGAGGCCAAAGCCGCCTTCCATACTAATCGTGGACTATTCGAACTGACAGTCATGTTCTTTGGACTCACAAATTCGCCAGCTACCTTCCAGTGGATGATGAACGATATCTTCCATGACCTCATTATGGAAGGCAAGGTGACGATCTACTTAGACGACATCCTTATCTTCTCCAAGGATCTCCAAGAACATCGACGGATCGTCAGGAGGGTACTTCAATGACTCAGGGAACACAAGTTGTTCCTCAAGGCCAAGAAATGCGAGTTCGAGGTACTGGAAACAGAATACCTCGGCGTTATCATCAGTGAGGGTTCCGTACGAATGGACCCGATTAAAGTCAAGGGAATTACGGAGTGGCCCACGCCCACCAAGAAGAAGGAACTACAGTCTTTCCTGGGCTTCACCAACTTTTATCGAAAGTTTATCAAAGACTACTCCAAAATCATTCGTCCCATGACGCAACTCATGGGTAACGCTCCTTGGACCTGGGGAGCAGCTCAAAATGAGGCCTTCCAATGCCTCAAGAAGCAAATGGCCGAGGACATGGTGTTGGCATTCCCCATGGACAAAGGAAAGTTCAGGGTGGAAGCAGACTCGAGCGAGGGAGCGATAGGTGCTGTCCTTAGCCAAGAACAGGATGGGAAGTGGAGGCCGGTCGCCTTCCTCTCAAAGGCACTAACCGTGACAGAGCGAAATTACAAGATATACGATAAGGAACTCCTTGCAATCATGCTCGCACTAGAGGAATGGAGGCACTACCTCATGGGCGCGTTCGAGGACGTCGAGATCTGGACCAATCACCAAAACTTGCAATACTTCCGACAACCTCAGAAGTTAAATCGTCGCCAAGCCCGATGGGTCACCGAGCTGGCCGAGTATCACTTCACGTTACATCACAAGCCCAGTGCTTCCAATCATAAGGCTGACTTGTTAAGCTGGAGAGACGATCACGACCAAGGAAAGAAGGACAACGACAACGTTATTGTTCTTCAACCAGAACACTTCCGGGCGATGATCATGCCCACCACCAATGAAACTCACCAGCGGGTAAAGGACATCACTCGTAACCACGACAAGTGGGACCAGGGAATTCAAAACTCCCTCGACCATGAACGTGGCATATCCGAAAAGGAGGGACTCCTTTACTATGACGGGCGGATCTACGTTCCCAGAGACGACAAACTTAGAGGGGAAATCATTGCTTCCCACCATGATCACATCACAGCTGGACATCCAGGAATCGAAAAAACCAAAGAACTCGTCCAAAGAGAGTTCTGGTGGCCAAAACTCAAGCAAACGGTGGAAAGATACGTCAAGGCATGTGAAGCATGCCAGCGAACAAAAACGGATACCCACCCGAAAGCTGCCCCTCTCCATCCCAATGAAATCCCATCCGAACCGTGGACCCATATCTCTGTCGATATGATCACTGGACTACCCAAATCGAACGGCTATGATGCCATCCTAGTGATAGTTGACAGATTTTCCAAGGAAGTCATTCCAATCGCCTGCAATGTCGAACTCACATCCAAAGGATGGGTGAAACTCTTACGTGACCACGTCTACGCACACCACGGCATACCCAAGACGGTGATCTCGGACAGAGGGCCACAGTTCGTCTCTAAGTTCATGATGGAACTACTTAAACTCCTCGACATCACTCCTAACGCCTCAATGGCCTTCCACTCGCAAACTGACGGACAAACCGAGTGGGCCAACCAGGAGGTCAACAAATACCTCCGCCTCTTTATCAACCACTGACAGACAGACTGGAGCGAATGGCTCGCTATGGCAGCATTTGCTCACAATAATCGCATCCACTCTTCAACAGGACAGACTCCTTTCTTCACCAATTATGGATTAAACCCCCAGGTCCTGCCAGATTCTATCAAAACGACCGCCTTTACCAACCCATCGGCCAAGTCGTTCACAGAAAGTATGCAGGAAGTACATCGCCAAGCCAAGGAGGCTTTAGAAGAAGCAGCAGGCAAAATGAAGGCCCAATATGACAAAAAGAAGAGGGACGCAGTAGAGTATGCCATCGGAAACCGAGTATGGCTAGACTCCACCAATCTTCACCTACCCTGTCCGAAGAAAAAACTCGATGACAAGCGTGTCGGCCCCTTCCTGATCATAGAAAAGACCGGTGCCTCCGCCTACAAACTCAAGCTTCCACCCCACTGGAAGATCCACCTGCACTTCAACGAGAAGCTCCTGACACCCTACGTTCCACCTGCGTTCCCTAATCAGGAACAACCTCCACCCCCACCACCAGACCTCATCGAAGATGAAGAGGAATACAAAGTTGAAGAAGTCCTGGACTCTCGTACACGCTGAGTCCGAGGCAAGAAAGGACAGAAATCACGACTTGTAACTGATTACTTCGTCAAATGGAAGGGGTGGACCCGAGAACACAACTCATGGGTCCGGGAAGATGATATGGCTAACACCCAGGAAGCCATAGAAGACTATGAAAACAGTATCTCCGAGACCCAAGCTGTCGTGACCACCCAAAAAGTCATCGACAGATCGGAGAAGACCATCAAGCGAATAGTCAATCGCAGCTACCGAGAAAACCAAGCCACGGGCGGATGGAGTATGTTCTACCAAGTAGAACGCATTGACGGAAAGAAATTTTGGATTGAGGAGCCTGATCGTCAGGTTTGGAAAACCTTCATCGACGACTACTGGCACAGGGAAAGCGAGAAGGAAGCAACCAACTGCATACAGTGCGACGAACAAGATGAGCCCTAGGGCAGTCGGGACAACTGCCTTAACGAGAGGGTATTGTTACGATTTATTGACTTTTTTCCTTTTTCTAGTCTTATCTCATCTTATCGGCGTAATCACGCTTATGCACAATCACCATCGTATCACCATACCAGCTTCGATAAATCTTTCATGATGGACAACGCATGATATTGCGTGCTCGTCGCCTGACTTGCATGCCTTTTGACTTCGATAAAACTTTCGTAGCTAATATTAGGACTCACACTTTAGTATTTAAGTAGCTACGATTTCTCTGTACAACCTCAGCTTCGAGTTAAGGTTTACCTACCACATAAATCTTACTTGTCTGCTCGCTTGCCGAGAGTCTACTCTGTAAGCGCCTCTTCTACCACCTCGAGTCATCCGAGGCATTGGCTAAGTGATTGTCCGAACGCGAGACAGCTTACCAATTGCCCAACTACGAGTCACATGGGAGTCGGCCCTAACATGGACACTCATCCAAAGGCCGCCCCTCTCCATCCTAATGAGGTACCATCTGAACCATGGACCTACATATCTGTCGATATGATCACAGGACTCCCCGAGTCCAATGGCTATGATGCAATCTTGGTGGTCATCAACAGATTCTCAAAAGAAATGATCCCGATAGCTTGTAACATTGAACTCACTTCCGAAGGATGGGCCAAGCTCCTTCATGATCATGTCTACGCCTGCCATGGAATGCCCAAAATGGTAATCTCAGACCGAGGACTGCAGTTCATCTCCAAGTTCATGATGGAACTCCTCAAACTCCTCGATATCACCCCGAACGCCTCGACCACCTTTCATCCCCAGACCGACGGCCAGACAGAATGGGCAAACCAGGAGATCAACAAGTATCTCCGACTCTTCATCAACCACTGACAAACAGACTGGAGCGAGTGGCTCGCACTAGCAGCATTTGCCCACAATAACCGAGTCCATTCAGCCACGGGCCAGACACCATTCTTCACTAATTATGGAGTAAACCCCTGCGTCCTACCAGATTCCATCAGGACAACCACCTTCACCAACCCATCAGCCAAGTCGTTCATGGAAAACATGCAAGAGGTACATCGCCAAGCAAAAGAGGCACTAGAAGAAGCGGCCGGGAGGATGAAGGCCCAGTATGACAAGAAGAAACGAGACACTGTGGACTATGCCATCGGAGACCGAGTATGGCTCGACTCCGCTAATCTCCACCTTCCCCGACCCAAAAAGAAGCTCGACGACAAGTGCGTCGGTCCATTCCTAATTCTGGAGAAAACCAGCATGTCCGCCTACAAACTGAAACTCCCCCCTCATTGGAAAATTCACCCACGCTTCAATGAGAAGCTTCTAATGCCATACATACTACCGGCATTTCCCAACCAAGAGCAACCCCCTGCACCACCACCAGACCTCATCGAAGATGAAGAAGAATATGAAGTCGAAGAAGTCCTGGACTCTCGTACACGACAAGTCCGAGGCAAGAAAGGACGGAAATCATGACTCGTAACCGATTACTTTGTCAAATGGAAGGGGTGGACCCGAGAACACAACTCATGGGTCCGGGAAGACGACATGGCCAACACCCAAGAAGCCATTAAAGACTATGAAAACAGCATCTCCAAAACGCAAGCAGTCGTGACCACGCGCAAGGTGATCAATAGATCCCAACAAGTGGTCAAGCGAATAACCGATCACAGCTATCACGAGAACAAAACCACAGGTGGATGGAGCATGTTCTATCAAGTAGAACGAACCGACGGGAAGAAGTTTTGGATTGAGGAGCCCGATCGACAACTCTGGAAGTCATTCATTGACGATTATTGGGAAAAAGAAAGCGAGAAGGAGGTCACCAATTGCATACTTTGCGACCAAGAGGAAGAAGAGGATGAACCCTAGGGCAGTTGGGACATCTGCCTTAATGAGAGGGTAATGTTACGATTTATTGACTTTTTTCCTTTTTCTAGTCTTATCTCATCTTATCGGCATAATCATGCTTATGCACAATCACCACCATATCACCATATCAACTTCGACAAATCTTTCATGATGGACAACACATGATATTGCGTGCTCGTCGCCCGACTTGCACACCTTTCAACTTCGATAAAACTTTCGTATCTAATAATAGTACTCACACTTTAGTATTTAAGTAGCTACGATTTCACTGTACAACCTCAGCTTTGAGCTAAGGTTTACCAACACATAAATCTTACTTGTCTGCTCACTTGCCGAGAGCCTCTCTGTAAGCGCCTCTTTCATCACCTTGAGATCATCTGAGGCGTTGCCAAAGTGATTGTCCGAATGCGAGACAGCTTAGCAATCGCCTGACTTTGAGTCACGTGAGAGTCGGCCCTAACAACAGCATACCCTTCAACTTTGCTGGATAAATTGACAATGTCCCTGAGAATGATGGCCATGTGGGTGAAGAGGTGTTTCCCACTCTCGTGGCATCTATGCCAACAATTTGTTAGGGCTGACTCTCATGTGACTCGTAGTCAGGCAATTGCTAAGCTGTCTCGCATTTGGACAATCACTTAGACAATGCCTTGGATGACTTCGAGGTGATGAAAGAGGCACTTACTGGAGAAGCTCTCAGCAAGCGAGCAGACAAGTAAAGTTTAGGTGTAGGTAAACCTTAGCTCGAAGCTGAGGTTGTACAGTAAATTGTAGCTACTTAAATACTAAGTCGTGAGTACTATTAATAGATACAAAAGTTTTGTCGAAGTCAAGAGGCATGCTAGTCGGATGACGAGCACGCAATATCATGCATTGTCCATCATGAAAGTTTTGTCGAAGTTGATATCGGTGATGAGGTGGCGGTGGTGCATAAGCATGATGACACCGATAAGATATGATAAGACTAGAAAAAGGAAAAAAGTGAATAAATCGTAACATTACCCTCTCGTTAAGGCAGACGTCCTGACTGCCCTAGGGTTAGTCGTCTTCTTCTTCTTGGTCGCAGAGTATGCAGTCCGTAACTTCTTTCTCACTCTCCCTTTGCCAGTAATCGTCGATGAGCATCTTCCAGACCTCGCGATCAGGTTCTTCAATCCAGAACTTCCTTCCGTCGATTCGTTCCACTTGGTAGAACATGCTCCATCTGCCTGTTGCTTGATTTTCTTGATAGTTACGATCGACTATTCGCTTGATGGCCTTCTCTGATCTGTCAATGACCTTGCATGCGGTCACGATAGTTCTTGTTTCGGAGATGCTGTCTTCGTAGTCTTGTATGGCTTCTTGAGCGTTAGCCATGTCGTCTTCTCGTACCCATGAGTTGTGTTCTCATGTCCAACCTTTCCACTTGATGAAGTAGTCTGTTACTAGGTGAGACTTCTGTCCTTTCTTGCCACGGACTCGACGTGTACAAGAGTCCAGGACTCCTTCGACTTCGTATTCCTCCTCGTCTTCGATGAGATCCGGCGGAGGTGGAGGGGGTTGTTCCTGGTTGGGAAACGCTGGTGGTACATACGGAGTGAGTAACTTCTTGTTGAAGCGTGGGTGGATTTTCCAATGTGGGGGAAGCTTGAGTTTGTAGGCAGAAGCGCTGGCCTTTTCCAGGATTAGGAATGGGCTGACATGTTTGTCATCAAGCTTCTCTTTTGGTCGCGGGAGGTGAAGGTGGGTGGAGTCTAGCCATACTCGGTCTCCGATGGCGTAGTCCATGGCGTCTCTCTTCTTTTTGTCATATTGGGCCTTCATTTTTCCGGCTGCTTCCTCTAGTGCTTCCTTGGCTTGGCAGTGTACTTCCTGCATGTTCTCAGCGAACAACTTGGCCGATGGGTTGGTAAAGGCGGTCGTCCTGATGGAGTCGGGTAGGACTCGAGGATTGGTTCCATAATTCGTGAAGAATGGTGTCTGGCCCATGGCCGAGTGGACTCGGTTGTTGTGGGCAAATGCTGCTAGCACGAGCCATTCACTCCAGTCGGTCTGTCGGTAATTGATGAAAATACGGAGGTATTTGTTAATCTCTTGGTTGGCCCGCTCAGTTTGGCCGTCGGTCCGGGGGTGGAAAGTGGTGGATGCATTTGGTGTGATGTCGAGGAGTTTAAGGAGTTCCATCATAAATTTGGAGACAAATTGAGGTCCTCGATCAGAGATGATGGTTTTGGGCATTCCGTGTCGGGCATAGACATGGTCGCGGAGTAACTTGGCCCATCCTTTGGAGGTCAGTTCCACATTACAGGCGATAGGAATGACTTCCTTGGAGAATCGGTCTACGACGACTAGGATGGCATCATATCCATTGGATTCTGGTAATCCAGTGATCATGTCGACGGATATGTGTGTCCAGGGTTCAGACGGGACTTTGTTAGGGTGAAGGGGGGTGGCTTTTGGGTGAGTGTCTGTCTTTGTTCGTTGGCATGCTTCACATGCCTTGACATATTTCTCCACCATCTGCTTGAGTTTAGGCCACCAGTATTCCCTTTGAACGAGTTCCTTCATCTTTTCTATCCCTGGGTGTCCAGCCATAATGTGATCGTGGTGAGCGGCTATTATTTCCCCTCGTAGTTTGTCATCATGGGGAACATATATCCATCCATCATAGTACAGTAGTCCTTCTTTCTCTGAGATGCCTCGCTTGTGGTCGAGAGAGTTGGCAATTCCTTGGTCCCACCTGTCATGATTTCGGATCACGTCCTTGACCCTCTGGTGGGTCTTGCTAGTTGTTGGCATGATCATGGCATGGAAGTGCTCGGGTTGTAGGACTACGACATCATCATTGTCCTCTTTGCCCTGGTCGTGATCGTCCTGGCAACTGAGGAGGTCGGCCTTTCAGTTGGAGGCCCCAGGTTTGTGATGAAGCATAAAATGGTATTCTGCGAGCTTGGTGACCCACCAGGCTTGTTGACAATTCAACTTCTGAGGTTGTCAGAAATACTGGAGGTTTTGATGATCGGTCCAGATTTCGAAGTCTTCAGCGGCTCCCATCAAGTAATGCCTCCACTCTTCAAAGGCCAGCATGATCGCAAGGAGTTCTTTGTCGTAAATCTCATAATTGCATTCGGTCACGGTGAGAGCCTTCGAAAGGAAGGCTATGGGTCTCCATTTTCCATCCTGTTCTTGGCTGAGGACAGCACCTATGGCCCCGTCACTGGAGTCGGCCTCTACATGGAAATGGCCCATCTCTTTGGGGAGGGCCAGGACTACGTCTTCAGCCATCTGCTTCTTTAGGCACTGGAAGGCCTCATTTTGCGCCGTCCCCCAGGTCCAAGGGGCGTTGCCTGTGAGCTGAGTCATGGGTCGAACAATTTTTGAATAGTCTTTGATGAACTTCCAGTAGAAGTTTGTAAAGCCCAAAAAGGATTGTAATTTCTTTTTCTTGGTGGGTGTGGGCCATTCAGTGATCCCTTTGACCTTGATCGGGTCCATCCATACCGATCCTTCGCTGATGATGACACTGAGGTATTCAGTTTCGAGTACCTTGAACTCGCACTTCTCCGCTTTAAGGAATAGCTTGTGCTCCCTGAGTCGTTGAAGGACTCGCTTGACTATTTGTCGGTGCTCCTGCAGGTCCTTGGAAAAGATCAAGATGTCATCGAGATAGATGGTAACCTTCCCTTCCATGATGAGATTGTGGAAGATGTCGTTCATCATCCACTGGAAGGTTGCTGGCAAATTGGTCAGGCCGAAGAACATGACGGTCGGTTCAAAGAGGCCGCGATTCGTTCGGAAGGCTGCTTTGGCCTCATCTCCTTGCTTGATCCTTATGTTGTTGTAACCCCATCGAACGTCCAATTTGGTGAAGTACTTGGCTCCTTGGAATTTGTCCATGAGCTCGGAGATGAGAGGGAGTGGATATCGGTTCTTGATAGTCATCTCGTTGAGCTTCTGATAGTCTTGGACAGGTCAGAGGGAGCCATCCTTTTTCTTAACAAAGAAGAAGGGGGACTTGGACGGGCAGATCCGTCCCGACTCCAAGTTTTCGTCAAGGAATTTATCCAGCTCTTCCTGTTCATGTTGATTGAGCAGATATACCTTGCAGTCAAGCGTAGACTTGGCATTGGGGATCAGCTCGATTGCATGATCCCAGGGCTTGCATTCGGGTAACTCATCGAAGTTTTCTTTGGAGAAAAGGTCTTCGAATTCGCGGTATTGGGGTGGTACCATTTCTTCAAAAGTCTTCTTGGTCTTCCCTTCGGCGGCCTTGGCAGCTAGGTCGTTGGCATGATGTACTGCGTGAATTTCCAGCTCTTCTCTGAGATCGACCATCAAGATGGTTTCGCCCTCCTCCAACTCTTCGTCCCATGGATCTTCTGGGTTGGCATCGGGAAGTGGGAACGGGTTCTTCTGACACTGGCATTGGGCAAAGATGATCTTGCTGGTGGCCCAGTTAATGACAGGATTGTGACGAAGTAGCCAATCATGTCCTAGAAAGAGGTCTCCTTTGCTGAGATTTGTGATGGCAAAGTCGACCCTCTCGTTATGGCCTCCTATCGTCATTCTTACCTCAATGAACTCCATAATTTCCCCCACCTTGTTTTGGGTGCCATCCGCATTGTAGACTGAGATTGGAGCCGGTGCAGGTTGGGTGATAAGGCCATGCTTCTTGATGTAGGCCTCGTTAATGGTGCTGCCCATACATCCGCTGTTGACTAGGGCCTGAGCTTTGAGAGTTTGGCGATTCTCCAGCATCTCGAGTTGGACATCGAGGAATAACTCCCGGATGCCCTTAGTGCTCACTCAGTGTTGATATCGAATTGGTTGACTCAATTCATACAGCCTCTCCCAGGCCTCTTCGCCTCCCATTCTTAGGGTGTTTAATAGATGGTCATCGATCTCGTTGACCTTTTCCCTATGAGCCCAAAGGTGGAGCGAAGCAAAGGCTTCCGAATCCATGCGTGCTTCCTTGACAGCCCGAAGGGTCCAGTCCGTGCCAAACGGCTTGAACCAGGTGGACTTCGGGGAGGAAACACTCACTGGGACTGATTCGGAACGCCTCACCCTCAACGATTCTTCTTCCTTCTTCTCTTGTGCCTTGCTTTGGGACATTTTGAATGACATGTTGTCCTCTTCATCAGGGACCTCGATGAAGGTGGTCTTCTGGGCCCTTGAGCATCGCACATCCGATGCCGGAACCCCGCTTGATCCTTCGATGGTCAGGGGCCTTTGAGGGGTCTCCCCAGTTGGGGCATGCTCCTTCCCTGGGGATAGCCCGCTGCCAGCTGTTTCATCAGGAATCGGGGATTTGGGGAGCGGGTCACTCTGGGAGTGACTGGAAGGCCCACTTGAGACAGAAGAGGTCATGGACGTCGCGTTCTTGTCGCATGAACCATGCCCCCACATTACTTCCAGGTCCTTTGGCGCCTGTCCCGTGTCCCTATCCTTTCTTGAATGACTGTCTTCTTCCATAGGGGTCGTGGACGAAAGGGGCGCTGTCTCGATTGGTGTGACATCTCCGAGAGAACGACGAGAGCTGCAACCTTCCGTTTCTTCTTCCAGGTGGGGGGAGAGGGGGTCATGTATCTGCGACGGCCCTCGAGCATGAGGCAAATCATTGCAGGCAAGGTTGACAGGCATCGACCTCATACCCCCGCCTCCGTCTTGAAGTTCCTGTTCAGCGACGACGGGCTTGACCAGTTCAGGGAGCACCTCCTTCATCCCTAAGGACTGGGAGATCCCCGACATTGTTCGGATGAACTCTGGCCCCCACCGAGTCTGAAGGTCCTGGAGGGTGAGGAGTTCTGGGACAGAAAGTGTAAGCGAAGGAGGGAGATGGGTCTCGCTTCGCTTCTGGGGGGTTTTATATCTTTCTTCAGGCGGAGCCTGAATGAGTTGTGATTCTTTTGGGGTGGTTCTCAGGGACTGTGAACACGGCAGGTATATTTGAATGCATAGATAACAAAGATGTACGTAAAATATTGTTACAATCAGGTAATGTCCGCACAGCGGGACCCAATGACCGACCACCCAGAGAGGAGGATTGGGCCGAAGAAGTGGAATCACTCACTTCTCGGCCTTGCCTTTTACCTCCTCAATCTTCGATGTCGAGGGCATCTTCTCCTCAACCTTCTCTTCGTGACTGTGTCCATGCTCCTCTTTATTGTGCTCCTCGGCCTCTGTTAGCATCGCGCGAAGTTGGGCCGTCGTATATTGCCTGCTTTTCGGGTCTCTAGGCTGCTTCGGCTTCTTGCAATCTTTTCCTAGGTGCCCCTTTCCTCCGCAGTTGAAACACCTGCCCTCCTTCTTGAGGCGGTCTATGTCCATCGGCTCCCCGGCTCCTCCATAGGTAGTCCATCCCGATCCTGATGATCCTTTGCTGGCTGATTTGTCAGCTGAGGAACTTGTCACACCGGTATTACTTTTAAAGGTGTTACCAGCGGGTTTGTCCTTGGTCGACTTATCGTAGTGGCTGATCCGATCGAAGGCCCGCTTTCGGGCCTTTTCGTCATAGATGCTGCATATGTGTTGTTTCCACTCCACATATGTGGACAGGATCATGACTCCCAAGTCAGCGATGGAGTCGGTGTAGGAGGTGGGTACTCCTCGTCGTACAGCTCAGACCAGGGCACCTCAGGGTCCTAGGTCGTGAAGCTGGTTGGCTTGGCGGGCCAATTCTTCCAACTTGCGGAAGTACTCGGCCACCGTGCCAGTCATTCAGAGGTCGTTCATCCGCTTCTCCATTACTTCTTGGAGGGTGGGGTCCCCATATTCAATTTGCAGGGCAGCTTTGAAGTCGTCCCATGAGCAATATCGGTATCGCCCTTCAGCGTCACTTCAGAACTGAAGGCAGTACTGGGACCACCATCCTTGGGGTCTCTTGCCAAAGAGGGAGGTGGCAAAGAGGATTTTGTTGGCATGGGTAGGGTAGTATGCTTGGAATATTGAGAAATATTCCTCGCAGGCTCCCGTGAATCGATGGATATCATCCCCTTTCCCTTCGAAGTCGGCAGGGAGTCGGATTAGGGTGGGCTTCACCTGTAGCCAGGGAGCCTGCTCATCTGCATCCCCTGATGGCCAGTCTGGTGGGTCGGGGGGGTTGTTCTTGGGCAGTGGCCTTGGGACCAACCACCTGTCGGTTCGATGAGTGGGGCTGCCCCACCTTTTGGGGGCCGGAGCTGCAGGTCATCCTCGGTGTCGGTTGGGGTCTTCTAACTAGAGGGAGAGGGGCAAGCTGTTGGCGAGTGCAAAGTTCCTTGCCTGGAGCAGTTTTTGTGCTAGGTCATTGACCAGTTCCGGGAAGGCTGCTTGCTGGTTGCGGTGTTCTTGCCTTCTGGCCTCCGCTTCTTCTTCTTCTTCTTGTCATCGCTTGGTCTCAGGGTCCTCATCAACAGGGATGTCACTCAGCCCTGCCTGTTCTGACCCAGTGAAGAGTCTACTCGTCCCCTTCCAGACCTGGTTCTGGTGCCTCCAGTCTATCGGCGGCGAGTCGGGCATTGGCCTGGGCCAATTGTACTCAGGATAGCTTGGCCCGGTCGGCCTCATCTCTTCTCCAGGCAGCAAGTATAGTTGCCAGTTGTCGGTTGAGGACTCGCTCCTCCTGCTCTGTCCTTGCTCGTAGATCGGGGACATGTACCCCTGGTATGGGGCCGTAGTTGAGCTCGTACCACCATAGCTCCTCATTTGGGATGAGGCTGAAGCGATGTTGGTGCTCCTCCTGTGTCTCGTCCACTCCTCCTCTTTGTAGATAGTCTGCCCTTTGAAGGGCCCAGGCCTGGGACCGGTAGGTTCCGTGGGCCATTTGCTGGGATAGGGAGAGGGATGGCCAGGCTCTATCTGGAGTCCCCAGGTGGAAGGGACTACTTTCAATCTCTTGTAGAGCGAGGCGTCGCTCGCTTCTGGGGTCTCGAGGGGGAGCATCTGGGTCCTCCTCGTGCTGTCAAATGCTGTATGCAAGCGGGGATTCTCCAGGTCTTCTTCTTCGCTGGTACGAAGGCCACCCGATGTAGCGGATTCATAGGCGTCATCGCCGGAGCTCATTATAGAACCCTGGGTCATGGCAGTTGAGCGAGGCCGGGGTAGATGCTGAGCTGGAGGAGGTGGGACTGGCGAATGGAGTCTCTGCTCCTCTTCCTCGAAGGATATAAGGTTCGGGGGAGTTGGGGGCAGGGGAATCGGGATCGGAGGGAGAGAGTACAATTGTCGATGCAGGTGTGTCGAACGTGGTCTGGTTCCGGTAGGGGCAGTGAAGTCTTGAGGGCCCTGGTAGGTGAGCCCTCCTTTGGCTCTCCTCCGAATCATATTCTGAAGCCACTCTTCATCTCTCTGATGAATCAAGTGAGGTGGAGTCGGGGGCCTCAGAGGGTTCGTCAGGATTGATGACCCATAGGGTCGTCTGGGGGAGGGTCTCGCTATCTGGTCGGGGCTGGGCGACCTCAGTCGTAGGTATCTGCTGGAGGCTTCGCTCCAGCTCTCTCCTGGCATCCTCCAGGGGTTCTGTTCCATTTCCATGATAGGCTCTAATGAGCTCATCGATGCTTCCCTCATAAGAGGAAGTGCTTCTGGTATCCTCAGAGGAGTGCCGGGTTCCAGAAGGGCCAGCCACTGGGCTTGGCGTTCTTCCTCTTCGTTCGATGAAATAGTCGGTGAAGGGGCCCTGAAGGTCCCATGTCGGCGACTCTGGGGGCGTCTTGTAGGACTCCTGTCCATAGATGGTGTAGCTCGTGGGGTACACCGGAACATTGTAGGGAGGGTTGTAGAAGCGGAGGAGTGTCGGGGGTGGGTAGATTAGTCATCCTCTTTGAAAGGTAATTCCGTGGTGTTCAAACCACTCTCTGTTTCTGTAGTAGATAGTTGCAACTGCGGTTGCTGATCCTATTACTCCTGCTATCGTGAAAAGGATCACGGCAAGGGTGCTTGTTGTTCCTTCGGAAATGTCAGGGGTTTGTTGTAAGGGCATATGGAATCCTTCCTGCGTCTAGCGTCGTGGAAGGGTGAGGGAAGCTTCGAGCTAATTGTTAGGGCCAACTCTCATGTGACTCGTAGTCAGGCGATTGCTAAGCTGTCTCGCATTCGGACAATCACTTAGACAATGCCTTGGATGACTTCGAGGTGATGAAAGAGGCACTTACTGGAGAAGCTCTCAGCAAGCGAGCAGACAAGTAAAGTTTAGGTGTAGGTAAACCTTAGCTCGAAGCTGAGGTTGTACAGTAAATTGTAGCTACTTAAATACTAAGTCATGAGTACTATTAATAGATACAAAAGTTTTGTCGAAGTCAAGAGGCGTGCTAGTCAGACGATGAGCATGCAATATCATGCGTTGTCCATCATGAAAGTTTTGTCGAAGTTGATATCGGTGATGAGGTGGCGGTGGTGCATAAGCATGATGACACCGATAAGATATGATAAGACTAGAAAAAGGAAAAAAGTGAATAAATCGTAACACAATTCTGCAGTATTGTACATGCATCACATTCATGCCAGAGGAGACTTGACTCTCAAGTACTAGTGGCAAGCTCATTGCATGGCTTTATGATCCCTTCAGCCTCTGCCAGCATGAGCTCCATCTACTCCTACTCTGGGAAACACACCATCATTCATATGGGCCAGCCAGCTGAGAGCTGGTACTTGAGCTGATGATGCCCTAAGATGCACAGTACATGCACCCAATGGCTGGAGGAGAATGGCATGATACAAAACGTGTCAACAAGATAAAAAGGAAAGGCTTACATGGATCTGCCTAATCAGGCAATGAAGACTGCATTGTATTGTCATTGGTCATAATGTTGTACAAGCTGAACCAGTCTGTGGCCCAAATGAAGACATCATTCATGATCCACCTATTTCCATCATTGGCTGATGATAGCCTTGACATTGGGATTCTTGCTTTCTGTGCTGGAAGTTGCACAGCTGACAAGGTTGGTTATCATGCTAAGTGGGGTGTGATGGCAACAAGACAGCCACAGTGTGTAGGATGTAGGTCTGTATCAGTCCAGTGTTCATCTGTGGAATCAACTTATATCAAGGAATAAAGATTGTCAATGTTCTCCATGTGCCAGATTTCTCTTGAACGGGTCAAGATGCTCAAGCTCATTTGGTATTCAAGAGCAGCAACAGGTTTGGAAAGATCTGGTGCATTGATAAAATTTCCATCAAGATAACAGGGACAGAAGGTGGGACACATTGAGAATTCAGCACACATTGAACATTGCTGCCAATTTGTGGAATGGAACTCAGAAACATCAAGATAGAAAACATTGAAAGAGGAAGAGAATGTATTTCTGCTTGAACAAGTCACACAAACATGTTCCTAAGCTAGAAGCAGATTTGAATCCAATTAAAACAAGACAGGCATACCTGCATATATCCCATCATCAGTCTCTCATGGACAAGAGCCTCAACTGTGCATAATTTAGCATGACCACACAGCCAGGGTACTCTCTGGAAGGGTTACACCACCCAAGATGGACACGAGGACCAGAAGCTTTTGTGGGAGGGAAGTGCTGCTGCATGCTGTCAGTTTTTGCATCTAGAAAATATGGTGGAGTGCACCTACAGAGTTATCAACAGAAAAAAGTAAAATGATGGTCAACACCAGTAGGTATAACAAGGTCAGCAAGGACTGTCAACGAATAGAGAAAAACCCAAAACTGCGGGGCTGGGTGACTCAGCACCCAGTTCAGCAATTGCCGTCCATGAATAGAAAAGTTCCCACGATAAAGGTCAGCACTTGGTCGGCAAATGCCGTACACGAATAGAAAAGTTCCCACGGTAAGACTCAGCACTCTAGGCCGGCAATTGCCGCCATCAATTGATTCCACGAATAGAATTTTCCCACGGGGTTTCAAGACCTTATAATGACCGAGTTTCCTATATACATAGGACTCGGAATGTTGAGATGATGGAATGGCCAGTACTGGAAGGGAGTACTGAGGATAACGAAGAGATCACCAAGCAGTGCAGCTTGAATTGTTGAATTGGTCATGTACAAACAGCGTAGCATCCAATTTACGTTAGTCGGACACAGCTGTTTCAATGTAACAAGCCCGTACTCATACCTTCACGAGGGGCGCGCGCTTCCTGAACAGCACCTTACTGCTCTGATTCGTGAAACGATCAGAGAGGAACCATCGGGTTTCCGGGACCTTGTCCATCTTCACGTCGAAGTTTAGGAGAACGTAAGCCATGAGTGCCTTCAACTCATTAACGGCGAAGAAACGACCCGGGCTGTGAACAGGAATCAACTTCAGGCTCTCGGGTCGAAATTTCAGCTCACCAAGCGGGTCGCCCGCCACCAAAAAGAAGGTAATCTAAGCTGGTCGTCACCATCTGGTGCCGAATGCCCTCGCCATCCTCTTTCCTCTTATCAGAGAACCTCCATGGCTTGAACTCCAATGGGTCCTCGTAGTTCTCCTGTGTTGGAAAAGCCCTCAGAACGACGGTGATGACATCCAAACATGTACCTACCTCATCCGTATGTGTGGAGTAAGAAGCAACAGCGATCTGATTGCCAGCAGGAAAGACGGTTCCATCCGAGAATACAAAGTCTTTCTTAACCAAACGAAGCATACCGACTGCATTAAATGGTAAGTACGTACTGGTGCGAGGGTAACAGCGACTTACAGACACCAACTCCACCATACAACCTCTGAGTTTCCTTCACGAAACTGTCTAGCTTATTCATCTTTCCCATCGCAGCTTTAGTCATGCCTTCTCCTGCAATCGCAGTTTCTACCTCGTCGCGGAGAATTTGGATGTATTCCGAGTGCGCAGCCAATGCAAACAACGCGGCAGTAACTGTCTGAAAGTGTATACATACTAGGTGCTCAAACCTTGAGATCCAATAGACATACCATAGACGTCGTATGAATGGCTGCAAAGTTCAAGCCAAGCATCCGAACTATCAAGTCTTGCACTGTACGTCTCTCGCTGTGACCTTCGGTCGCGTCAATAAGCCACGACAGGAGGTCATTCTACTGCTGCATGAGACAAATGACCTTCGGCGAGAGTGGCATTAGATCCCTCACCGGCTTTCCTGGCCAATTTTTGCCATGCACATCGCCTTGGTGCAATCGTTCCCGTATGGTTCGACCGAGGAATTTTTCCATCTTGGCCGCTGCATGCCTGCGAGGCGTGAAAATAGATCCCATGATTCTGATCACATGAAGCGGGTGAGCCCGGACAATATCGGTCATTGAGAGAACGTACGGCCTTAGAACTGAAGGGAAAAGCCGAATAACATGCGCGCAGGCCATAACATTAATAGTGTAATTGATGTTGAGTTTAATGTAATCGGGATTGCGACCTTGAGTACTAGGTTAGATCAACGGGTCTTCGAGACGAGAACTTGGTCTACTAACAAAGAGGTAGCCCAACGAACATACGGTTACTTGCTCTGCATACAATTTGTAACATCGTCGTATACGCGGGGACTTCGATCCAGTCTACAGACACTTTGATTAGGAGATCACCTAATAGAACGCACGAAATATTATACCTTCAGTCATTGGTATATTGTCTTTGAAGGCCGCCTGTATTTCATCTTGAACATCCGCAAAGCATGCGCCAATATTGCGTGTCAAAGCACTTCGAATGACGTCTGTATGGTAAGAGTCACCATTGAAACGGCGGCCGACTGTATAGTCTATCTGCAATTGCTATAATCACTGCCATGAATCACGCTATAGCCTAAAATAAGGAGAGGCCACGTACTTCTCCACCCGCCTCTTTTGAAGACAGCTGTTCAGGTGAAGCTTTCCGAATGTCATTGATCTTCTCGGAGCCGCTCACTACGATCATCCATCTATCGAATAATGAAACTTTGAATGCTGATCCGTAGTGCTAGCTGACAATGAGCCATGCCAAATGTCGACAAGAGGCGTGATACACACCATGCGATGGCCCTCTTCAATAATCTCTTTCGCGTGGAAGACAAACCTGAAGGCATCTATCCAAGACCAAATGATTCCAGAGGACCCGACCGTAGGAATAGCTTTCAGCTGTGACGACATCAACATCCGTCAGGGAAAGCTCGCACAATAACATACCTTGGTTCTGGTGACAGCAGCCTTTCGAAGCTGCCAGGCAAATAGGAAGACAGTGGCTAGACCTAAACTGTGCAGGAACAAGGCAGCGTCTACTTGTTGCGCTAGTTTGATGTTTTCTTGGAGAAACATATTTCCTGAGTATCAGAGGAGAGGCAACAAGACTGCCATCTATATACCTACTTACCACGAGAACATCAGTGCGCTGTATAGCGGAAATACTCACGCCACAAGTACTACGGGGCCGGTTCTTGAATGCTTCTATACTTACTCATGTTCATTTTGTCATGGGCAGGGCCGTAATCCATTCTGAGAAGAAGCATTGTCAAGGTGGTATGATTCGCCATCACTTCTCGAAAGTGCTCGATCGTGTGGTCACTCGTTGAACAGATGTAAGGGTATTCAACGGCAGTAGCATAGTAGCAAATCAGACTGGGGGACCAAGATGGTTCGGAGCGATGAAAGGCTATGGAATTTGGTATGTGCACCAGAATAACGTCAAGCTCCCAGCGGTATCGTGTATCATGTGCAAGGGATTTCTTTGACGTACCATTTCGTAACGCTGATCGCCTTAGGCCCATGCAACGCAGTCATGTAACAAAGGAATCCACTGGGGTCCGATGCGCGAACAGCAGATCCTGGTGTCCCAGCCCTTCGAATCGTGCTATGCAATAAGCACATAGTAGATATCAATCACGATATGCTATTTTACCAACGATTGAGTGCCCGAGGAAATGCTCCCGCGGGGTCTGATTTCCAGATAATTAACCCGCGGACACATTTCAAAGAAGCGCTTCTTTGAGGAGGAATACGGTCACGTTATCTCGAAAAACGGCTCCTATACTGGCATACATACCCGTCAGCACCCTACTCCTAGACCAGGAACACTTACCACCACCAGAACACTTAATCAGCTTTATCAATGTCCGCCATGGCATTGTACAGTCATCCCCTTCGTCGTTGTCTACCAAGTTCTCAGTCAATCGACTCTCGAAATTTGTTACTTGCTCGTTACCCGGGACGACGACGAGTTCCATACTACGCGCTTCAGATAGAGACGGTTGTAGCCTTCGAGAATGTCGAGTTGTGAGCTTCTTCATCTCATTCACACGACCGAATTTCGGTCTAGTCATTCCTACGTAGGGTCATCTCGAACCTAGAACCGGCCCTCTTTACCGCAGAAGAAAGGCCCCTGCCCTCAGACTTGTGCCTACGAAATTTGTATTAGACACTAGAAGCGTGGGGGCTGGGTTCTCTTAAGTGTATACCATAGGATGCGCTGCCAAGAAATCCTGAAGGTCGAGACGGGCGACGAATGGCTGTCAATGTCACGAAAGAACTCCAGGTGACTTCCTCTACAGAAAATGGCATGTAGAACAGGAAACGTACTGTATCATTGAACTCGGGAAGGGTCACGGTGGCGGTGATGGTGGAACCGTTTCGCAAGGTTCACTAGGCACATTGGTGTGATAGTACGAGGTAGGCTACGAACAGGCGGAAAACTAGGCTGCCCAAACATGCACGTGACTGTCGGGATGCGGGCCGCCACCGACGCTCCCAATTATTACACAGCGGCGACGAATGGAGGTAAGCTACAAAAAGGCGGAGGACTACGGAAACTTCGGAAAGGTTGCCCGAGCATGCACGTGATTGTCGGGATACCGGCCGCACCCAACGCTTGTCGCTCTCAATGTTGGTAAGTCATGGATCCGAGTCAGGAGGTAGGTAGTATTACACGGCACAGTGTCCACAGAGCGTACACCGGTTTCAGACATTACGTACACTGCAGTGGCGGTGAGTACTAGAGTACAAATGACGACCACCATCACCTGTACGACGCCTAGGCCGCGACCCGATCACTCTTGCTTCCGTACCACCATCATCGTCGCCTTGTTCTTACAGCGGCTACCTCGGACGGCGGATATCATCCAGGCTCCGCAGAATTCGCTTTCCAACATTTCGTGAGCTGCTATAAGTTTCTTCCACCGAGGAAAGCACTGATCTGTGCCATAGAAAACAGCTGACCATGACGACGGCAATAAAACACAGCTTACTTGGGGCCTCGAGACTTTCTATGCCCCAGGAGCTCATTGATTATACTCTCGACTTTTTGCACGATGATATCCCCACCTTACGGGCGTGCACCCTTGTATCCCGTGCATTCCTTCCCTGTAGCCGCTACCATATCTATTCAAATGTCTTTATCGTGCCTACTGCCGAATTGGACATATTTGGAAAATACGCAGGGCAGTTGTACCAATGCCGGAAACTTGCCGCATTACTCAAACATTCTCCTCATGTCCCCCCACTGGTCACAAGATTTGGAATTCTTGCAATGTCACAGTTTTCAACTATGAAGAACGTTTTCAAGAATACCTCACTCTTTCTTATCATCCAATCTCTCAGTAATCTGTCTCATATCGAATTCATGACTGGGATAAAGCAGGGATTTTGGGTCAATTTTCCGGTTGCCACACGTAGACTCTTCCTCGAGGCCCTCCGCTCTCTACCTCTCAAAACGCTCATTTTGAAAGGGATCGATTTTCAAACGGATGCCCATTTTGAAGATGTGTTCACTGCTGCTGCTGCGAATCCAGCACTAAAGCATTTGTCACTTGTGTGCGATTACGGAGGAGCAAAGATGCCCCAATCTTGTCCGCCGATTCGTCCTCCACCAAGCGGTCTACCAGCACTGGAGTCTTTGTCTGTCTCTGGACCCTCAACGGCCTACAATATTTCTTGGCTGTTCTTCACTCAATCTCTGTACAGCGTCAGCGGCATCCGACGTCTCTCTCTCCAAATAGACGATGGGATATCCCCTTCCCTTATTCAGAGCCTGCTCAACGAGATGCAGGAAAAGCTTGAATCCCTCACTCTGGATATCAGTCCCCGCATAGGTAAGACAACATCTTCGACGATTGTATCGCACTCACCGGCTTATTTGGCAAGACCGAATGTTGGGCTTCGACCTGAGCCGACACAGAAACCTCTCCTCCCTCTACATGATCGTGCCTGATTTTCCGGGCCTCAATTCGGTTGCGGAAATGCGCCTTAATCCTACGTTGCGGACATTGACCGTAGAGCACTTCTCTCGCTTCTGGAAGAAAAACACGCAGTATATTTTCAGTGGTTGGGGGGAAATCGACAGACTAGACGTGCCTGCCACGTTAGAGCATGTTCATGTCAGGCTGCATAGCTCTACCGGTAGCAAGTGCTATTACCTTGCTCAATGTGATACCTGTGAGTTTGCACGTCAAAACAGGGACACAGAGAGTGAGGATAGATGGAAGCGTGAAGTTGAGGAGAGCATGCCTTTGTTGAAAGATAGAGGTATCTTGGATGTTGAAGTAATTCAACGTCAGTTGACATTTCGATTGATTCAATGCATGTTCTCATCTTTTCTTTTTCAGGACGCTATAGTGTGTTGACCGCTTTTGACTGAGTGTCGGTGGTGTCCTTTTCTGATAGGGCCAACCTTGACCTCTTTCCCGTCGTGAGAGGAAATGGTCGCCAGCCAGCTTTTGCGTAACGATATCATGTTTTGTCTTATTTTATACGGAATGCCGGACTTAGATTTCGTTGGCGAGTGTTACATTTCTTTTCCTGTCATCATCAAACTCGTAAGGCACTTGTTGCTCTCTTGAAACATCCACCCTCCATGATTTTTATCAAACTATGACTACGCCCTAGGAAAGAAATTGCTGCTACTCGTTCGGAGTCTGCCATGCGTTTCTTTGTCTTTAACGGCTGTTTACGTTTGGATTGTTATATATTGTAACTGGAGAGTTAGCCTAAACCTTACTTGCCTGTCGTTCCTGACGCCGGGAGGAAGAAAGCCTTTCCTTCTAATAGATATCCCGGACGGGGACTAAGCAAGAATTGTATAGTAAGTCACCATCTCCGCTTCATGGCTGAAATGATTTAGCATCTGCTAGTCCGGGATCTTCCTATGCCTCGCTAATACACACTCGGCAATAGATTCAGATTGTACATACAAGAATAATCCATGCGACATATCTACGGCTCTTAAGTATAACTCAGGGTATACTAACGCTTCTAAGCCTGCAACTCTCCGATACAAACATCTAACCACTCCTTGAATATCCCAGCATACAGATCCATGTTCTCCTGCGAGAGCCATTTCCGTCCTGAAGACCACGAAAAGTTAATCCGGCCAGCGTATTGCCAGCATATAGGGACGATGAGCGGGTGAGTAACCCGGATAGTGTGATATTGCCCTAGGACGGCCAATTCGTTCGCGAGCGCGCCTGTCTCAGGGACGAACGGGTTGAGAATATCCATCGTATGGTAGTCACCGATGGAGGACATCATAGGTACCCGCATGTGGAACGCCGTATCGTCATGCAACCCCTCGTCGAGTGCGAATTGCCGGTCTACCTCGCGCTGGAAGACGGCAGTCCAGTCGGACTAGGAGGTGATAAGACTGGGCGGGACAATGAATGATCGACGAACGTACCGGAGTGCTCTTTGCGACAGAATTGCTCATTTTGATGATTCCGTCCCAGAGGACCTCGTCAGTGGTGGTACGCTGGATCTTTCCAGTCTTCTTGTCAAATTGGATGGCTTTGCGCATGGTCGCCATGTCAAACAATAGGCTCGTACCCTCACAACCGAAGAGAAGGGCGCCGTCCTCGAGGGTCGCATATTCTCCGGGAAGCTTGTGACGCTGTATTTCGACCATATGAGCTGTGATGGTAAGGTGATAGAGCGACAAACGTACATGGTTAATAAAGTAAAAGCCAAAGAGGAAATGCGACGCTTGCTCGTAGGCACCGATATTCTTAGCGGTAAGCTCTCCATTATCTGACTTTAGCGCAACCTGCAGGGTAGACTCTATTTCCGCAAGGGCAAGGAGTGCTAGCATCAGGTCGGTAACTGTTACGCCACGTGCGCGACACACTTGACGATATCGGGCCGTCTCTTCAGGCGTAAGGCTGAGCAAAGCGTTGACATTGTTCGCCTCGTCGGCAGACGTATGATCGGCGTCTACCACAGCTGGTAGGAAGGGGATCTGTACAATATTTCATTGCTTTGCGGAGGATGAGGGGATGAAAGCGACATACGAATCCCGGAGGAGGGGCGGGAGCGGCTTTTGGCTCTGGGACCTGGTCCGGAGGCAATTGAGCAGCTAGGATAAGCGTGGGCGCCAGACGGACAGGTTCGGAACCCCATTCGAGCTCCGGTGTCCCTGCAGAGGGGGTCTTCAGCTCTTCAAGTGTCCAGGTCAGGATGTGCTCCAGTAGTTTCATGAGAGATCGTCCATCTATACTATTATGTGGTGCGAGGTAACTGAATAGAACATCATATTTAGTGACTGATCAATCATCGTCAAAAAAGAAAAAGGTCGACTGACGCGATGTGCCAGTCGCCGGGAGTTTCCGCGGATGGCACGAAATGCAGCTGGACGGTATACAGGCCGTCGCTACACTTCCACCACTTGTCCTCGAGCATCAAGTCCGTCTGTAGGAGCGTCTTGGGCTCTTCGTGCCAGAATATCGTCTCCTCAGCCCATGTTTGTGCCTCGGCAGCTGTGGGCACCCGGTATTCAAACCAGTAGTGGCCGTCGTGCTTGGTTTGCCTGCAAGCAACTGAAGGGGAAAGATGGCGCGCTTTGATCCAAGCTTTTTGAATAGGCAACTCAAGCTCGGCGCGAGAACGGAGCGGTGAGAAACGAGCGGTCAAGGTTCCGGCATACATGGTAAAACCCTCGCCATGGTCACTGAATTCGATGCATCAGGGTCGGTTATCCGGAAAGTAATAGAGACCCACACAAAGTAAGCAGCCTGAGCTTCTTGACCATAGAGCCTCCGCGTCCATAGTTTCCCGTCTGTGGTACCGAATTTGAGATCAGTGGGACTGAATGATGTAGACATGACGGTAACCTGAACCGTGAAGATGAAGAATGCATCGTGATCCCACTATACTCTATTTGTATTCCGCGTGCTATCATGCCAGGGAGCATCAGAAGGAATATACGAAAGATAGGAGCTTGGCCAGTTCCTGCTACTGCCGCGTGCGAACAAATTATTTTTGATCTGGACGCGATCTGGTCCCAAAAATCAGCGATTTTGCCTAAAATGGAAAGGTTGGACCTTGATCACTTTACACCACTCGTGCCTATGCAATATCAGAAAATGCCCTTGGAAGTCGTTGGAACTTGACATGTGGTCCCTTGTGGCCCCCAGTGGATCACCAAGCTCCAGTGTTAGCATGACCGGCCGTCTCTCGGGCCACTCTCTTCTTCCATCCTTCAACGACGTCTGGGAGCATGGATCGTCGTATTGATGGAATCAACGCCAGTCTCACCGACATCTCATGGATTCTTTCAGGGAAATCGTTGATGACCTTGGCTTGTTCCTGGCTAGCGATTGTCGTATTCTACCGACTCTATCTCCACCCACTGTCCAGATTCCCCGGTCCCAAATTCGCTGCAGTTTCAAGTCTGTACCATTTTTACTACGATGTGGTTGCGGGGGGAGAAATGTTGTCAAATTTGGCCGAGCTGCATAAGGTTTACGGTAATTATCTTGTCTGTTGCATTGAGAAACTTTGTCATCCCCGAATAGGTCCCGTCGTCCGTTATGGACCCAACTCCGTACGTGGTTTCTTCAGCTCGCCAGGATCTTTCACTGAGCCTTGATCTCCAGTTACATTTCAGTGAACGCTCAGCATACAGCGATATCTATCGAACGGGGACGAACCTAACAAAGGAACCATTCTTCTACAAATGTTTCTACTTCACGGAGGCCTCCTTCGGATTTACAGATCCTCACAAGCACAAGACGCGTCGCGAGATGATGTCATCCTTCTTCCATCGACGTGCGGTACTTCGGCTTGAAAGCGTCGTGCAGACAACCGCAAGTCTGGTTACTCTACCTGCCGATAAGCGATCATCTAATATTTATAACAGGTTGATAAACTGATATCTCGCCTGTCCGAGAACGCCGATGAACCGATCGACTTTTACTTTGCCTTCCGCGCAGTTGCTCTTGAAGTTATCGCCACCTATTGCTTTGGTCAATCTTTTGGCTGTCTTGATGTCCCCGGCTTCCGTCATCAGCTTCTCGTCAATATTGCCATCCAGATTCAGAACCTTTGGGTCTGGAAATGGTTCCCGCTTCTTCCTGTAGTTCTTATGAACTTGCCAGACTTTATCATTCTCAGGCTTGACCCTACCTTGCGTGCGAATCTTGACCTTCGTGACATGCTCACGAAGCAGATCGACAATTTTGTAGACCATGAAGATGATCTGAAGGACGCACACGAGGTGATTTACCATCACTTGTTGCATCCAAGTTCGGAGAAGCATACGAGACCATCCAAGAGTTCTCTCCTTGATGAGGTAACACTTTAGCGTTATGTCAGTCGCCCACCATCTCACTTGTATCCTAGGCAATGCTTCTGATTGAGGCGGGAAGTGATACTGTCGGAAATGGATGCTATACTGGGATGTTCTACGCGCTTAATGATCCCTATGTCTACAAGAAACTGACAACAGAGCTCAAAGATGCATGGTCTGACCAAAACCAGTCCATGCCTCTCCAATCGCTTGAAAAATTGCCCTACCTCGTAAGCAAGAATGATTTTCAATCCCATTTCCATTCTTGATGATCATTCTCTAGCCTGCGTTTATCAAGGAATCCCTTCGTTTAAGTCATGGGGTGGTCACCCCGTTACCTCGCGTTGTACAGAAAGCAACTCGGGTTTCCGATTATGCCGTTCCAGCAGGGGTACGTGGGTCTTTTCACGTTTGAACGTTTGTCTGATTGTCTGGTTCACCCGGTATCAGGTTGACGTCTCGATGGCCGTAAGCTTTGTCCACCTCGATCCCGAGGTCTTCAAGGATCCGCTACATTTCAATCCCGACCGCTGGCTTATTCCCAATGCCCATGAACTAGAAAACTCTCTAGTGGCTTTCTCCCGAGGGACGAGGATGTGCGCGGGAATCAAGTGAGACTGGCCCGCTTTCCATCATCTGTATTTCTAACAGTCGGGGGACAGTCTGGCTTGGGCCGAACTTTATCTTATCCTTGGCAACGTGTTCCGCAAGCTGGATTTGAAGATATACGATGGCGCGAAGTAAGTGGTACATTGTGGTTCCCGATGCCCTGCGCTGACCTGTTCCGTCCTGTAGAGTTGAGGAATTCGCACATTTCAAAGAGTACTTCGTTCCCGTGCATCGGGGACAAAACATGAAGGCGCTTGTGGCGAAGCGGTCCGGTTAAAAATGATGTTGGAGGATGATAGGCTCTCTATGCCCGAATTTAATTTTCGCTACGTAGGAACTGAACATCGCAACTTGATGGCCTCCTATTTATGGCTGGACTAGCTGCGCGACACACGGGCGACCAGCTTCAACGTTTTATACGACAAGGTCTCGGTGGCCGACTATCAGACGCACTAGACTGAAACACTGGGTTGCCGAGGAATTAATAGAAAGGCGGCTAAGTGCACCCGACAAGTACTAAGCTGTTTGTATAGAATCATCCCTTGAAGTTTTCTTCCTACAAGATTTTTGGCTTCGAGGCGACACGAACCCCGTCATACGTAAAGAAAAAAGCCTAGTCTGGACTGCCAGTCCTGAATGCACGAGGTTAGCAAGGGTTAACGCATGTTATCACCTAGCATCGCCAAGTTCCGAACTTTTGAAATTTCTACCGAGTTCCATTTTGCCAGAACAAATTCAAAGTCAAATACCAGGTCCCCGATCAAGAGGTAGAATTTCTCTATTTCGATACGGCCGTCAATTGAACCGTAAACGGCGCCACTATCGCACGCGTCAAAGCACGGATTTCTGCCGGCTCATGGATACGTATGCATGGCGTCAAGCGCAGTCAGACTTTGAGTCTTGGCTACTTTTTTTCCAGGCCGGTTCAGAAAATCCCGTGATACACTCAGGTTTATTGCGGTCTTACAGTGTGAAGATACCGTACATGCTCGTCCGTCTATATCATGCAACGACAGCGGATTTATCCAGGGCTACATCACATCACGACGTGCGCTTTTATCGCAACGACCCGAACTCCCTTCTTCGGCGTTATCGGTATCCCACGCGCTCCAGATTATTTTTTGGTTCCCGGATCTGTACTCCGATCTTTTCGATTTTGAGATGTCGAATATTGGAGGGACCCTGATTGTTGATATGTTTGTCTGTCACGCGAATGGAAGTACTAGAGCAGCGGCTGGATCCAACCCTTCGAGTCTTCTTTCCCTGTCCCTCCAAGTCACCACCTCGACTTCGCTGGCGTTGTTGCTATGTCCAGTCCTATTGCGATTAGTGAGTTGCTTTGTTCTGTGAAAGGGTATCACTCATCGAGCGCGATTGCAGCACATGGGCCAGCCTTAGTGGGAATTTTCCTCGCGTGTATACTCTATGGCATCATGCTACTCCAGTGTTTTGGCTTCTGGACGCATTTCTCAAAGTGAGCTCGCTATACCCTCCAAAAGCATTTCATCACCGTGATTTGTTGGATTGTAGAGACCGAATGTGGCTTAAATGCTACGTACGTGATTATCTAGGTATTTTCTATCGCAGACGCGTTAACTTTAGAGCGAATTTAGGTTGGCCTCCTGCTTTTGGTCGATACGTTAAGGTTCTTTACCTCTTCCTGCTACCTTGATCCTAGTATTGATTTCATTGATAGTACGATATTTGCAATGTGGTGGATATATAATTTACTCGTCAACAACTTTGGTGCCCATCCTCCGATATTTTCGCGAAGTGTTCGTATTAACGCACGACCTACGCAGCGAACCTCAACGCTTTTGCTAATGCTGATTGGCGTACGTGTATCAACCATTAAAAGAAATACAAACATCTAATTCATAGATGGAGACAGTCCTTGCGGCTGGTACGCGTCTTTTCTTCAGTCCCTTCCCCGCCTTGCTCACAAGCTCGCACTAATCAAGATCCTGCCCTCGTTGTGAGTGCCTTCAAGCTTTCAGCTGGATATGTGATGGAGACGCTCTGTTTCAGGGTATCACGGGGACCTTTTGCCAGCTTTTCTTTGCATGGCGGATAAAAATTTTAACGGGAAAGTGGTGGCTCACTGGTATCGTCACTGCCCTGTCCATTATATCTGGCCTGGCGGCCATCGGATCTGGTATCGCAGTTTCGTGGGTTGTCAAGCTAGCGGAGTTTGACAAATTCCAATCCGTTGGATGTCTGTGGTTGGCCACAACAGCTGCCGTCGATATCCTTATTACCGTTATAATGACATTGAATCTTGTAAGTGTCACTCAGGATTCCGCTGTATTTCATTGAGCATCTTGTAGAATCAACGACGGACAGGGTTTAGAGCGACGGATAAGCTGCTCAATAAAATTGTGCGAGGTAAAGTTTACGCCCGGAATTTATCCTGTTTATAACTTCTTATGTCGGTTTTATAGCCACCGTAGCGAACGGTCTTTTGACGACAGTATTTGCTATCGTAGAATTATCCCTTTATGTGGGAAAGGTGCGCTTAAACACGTATCTAGGAACCACTGTAGCCCTAATATATATGGATTCATAGCCTCAAACGGGCTTGCATATAGGATTTAGTTTTGTTCTGGTACGTGGAGCCGTTTTAGTCTGACTGAGCAACTTTGAACTCCAGAATTCGGCAGCCGAAGCTGTACTGCAATTCTGTTCTCTCGAGTACGTCTTCTCATATAACTTCATTCTGGGCACTAACGACAGAATCACACAGGTCTTAACGCTAGGAAGTCTGGCACACCGTCGTCAACGGACAACACGTCGAGTCATATATCAGGGCAAGTGAGTACTGCTTTCGAGAATGCGTAGGTGTCTCTTATCGTCCATTCAGCGTCCACTCCCTGCTACCGGGGGACATTCGACTCGACAGGATCCAGTGAGTTTCCCTGATGAACTATAGCTGAGTATGTTTTACTGATCTTGTTTCGTGAAGCTCGTCATCACCGTAAACACGGAACACCTCGAGATGTATGACCTTAACAACTACAATGCAAAAGGCAACTCGGAATGGGACGACAGCGCGGAGGCCAGTTCGCAGCGTACCAAACAGATGGATGTTTAAAGCTTTTTTGTGCTTGACTGATCAATGACTCTAAAGGGTGGCGGATTATCGGGGTATGCTCTGGTTCATACCTTCTCGATTACATGTAAATAAGTGTATCAGAGCTGTTCGAGTTGGTAGAGTCAAGTTCATGGAACAAATTTACTTTGCGGAAGATCTTACTTCCGCAGTCACGTGAGAAAACATTTTCCGCATGTAGACAACAGCACTTTCTTCCCTGCTATCACATGTTACGACGACTTGACGACTGCAGCAGCACCTCCCCCAAGGAACGTATATATCCGAGATACCAAAATTATATGCGACAATACTCATCTTGTTCCATATCATTCGATCTGGTTGGTGTGAAGAAGCCATGTTTGCGTTCAGTTCACCCGTTCAGCGACGGCACATTGTATGTTTGGTCTCTGGGACAAGGACGAAATGCCTAGCGCTGAGTGCTGAAAGGTGATCTCGCGACGGCCCGCTGGAAGGGTCATCCAGATCAATGACACTCTGCTCGTGGTCAGCTGTATCAGCACCTGAGGTGCTTCTTGATGATGGCATCGAATTTATTCGCGTATGCCACTAATACCAAGTTTAGTTGCTACCTGTAACTGACATAGCAACCACAAGATGAATATTTTCAGCGTCTGGACGGCTCTTATTGCTTTTTTCAACTTTTCTGATGCTTTGCCTCGTTACTCTGTCGTTAGCTTGGACTTACATCCGCTGTTCGACAACACGGCTGCTTCCCCGGACGGCTCGGCTGATTTTGATGGAAATGGGGCCTCGTTTGATAGCGACTTTTTGCCAACAGGACCATGGGTGTATGATAACGTCGAGGTGGGTTGAATGTCCTTGGCCCTTGCACGACCTAAAACATGGCTTGAATGATAGTACGAGCTTCCTTCCGAATGGGGCGCATCCAATGACAACGTTATAGCCAACGGCCAAGTCCTGCAATTGGATGAACCCACGTTCATCCACGAGCTGCATTTTCTCTACGCAGGCGATGCTGGACCGGGTATGCCCTACTGCTCATCAAACGACCGTCGAGTGCTGAACGTTGAGCCCTCACTTGTTAGGAACAACGGAGTTTATGAGCGTTTTCACGCTTACATTCACGGACAACTTTACATTGGACGTTGAACGTAGGATTTCTGTCTTGTACGCGTGAACTTGCTCATCCAAAGTCACTCCACAGTCATTACGCGGAACTGGTGGAAGTGGCCCATTATCAATAACGGCGTTATTCACACGTAAGATTCTTTTTCGGTTCGCATGGTTATGTTATCATTTAATAAGCATTATGATCATCAGGCCATATCACTATGAGTCTAGGGGAGCAGTGAAGAACGAAAATATAACAGACATCTTCCAATGGTCCACTGCTATACCGTCAGAGGTCGCCGTCACCAGCATCACCTTTCCGAACATTGAAGACGACAACAAAGCACACATCTTCGCGATGGCCTTTTCGCCTTCAGTAGTCCCTATGGCTGCCTTGAAGCCCCAGCTGGCCATACGCAGAGTTCGGTTCACAACTCGCTGGGAAGCCGTCAATGGAACCCGTGCTCAAGCCGTGGAGGTCACAGTCGCGAATCTGATTCCGACACGTCTTTTGTCTGCGGAGACATCGCTTCGTTCGAAGCATCAGGTTTCTGTTTCTGGTTCTGGCGTCGATACGCTAGTTCCGGGTGTTATTAGTCGACTGGTGCCCGGAGATCAGGTCACGGTCGAGGTTTTTGTGTCGGGAAGTCGTGCAGGCGGAAATGCTGTTGTCACAGTCGAGGATTCTAACGGCAACACCGTGGGGACATCGTCGGGATGGTCCATAAGTCCATTGGTTGAGTATTGGACTCCGGATGCTGATATTTTAAGAACCCATGAAACACCATCTTGGGTAAGCGGGTCTATTTACGAAGACGTCTATGTATTAACGTGCATGTAATAGTGGAATCGAGCAAAGTTTGGTATCTTGTAGGTATTCTAGTCTTCGTGCCGATTCTGACAGAGCTAACGCCAGTATTAGCATTCATTGGGGGTTGTATAGTGTGCCGGCATTCGCGCCTCCCTCCACCTATGCGGAGTGGTATGAGTAAGGCGCTATTCTACTATGGTCGTTCGTTGGTATTCATTACTTTGTAGCTGGACCTTGCACCAGGACCCCGGTGCTAACAACCCCACCTGGGCGCATCACTTGGACACATACGGAAAAGTAGGCCTGACTTCTTTACTCACAGAGAAATAGCCTCATGTGACAGGATATTGTCTATGATGATTTCATCGTCAACTTCACTGCGTCAAATTTCGATGCCAGCGAATGGCTGGATCTCATAGATGACGCGGGTGCTAAATACTTTGTCTTGGTCGCTGTAAGATTCGCAGATTACTTTTGTGCTACTGACGATGCATACCAAGGTCTTTTCTAGAAACATCATGACGGCTTCGCCTTATGGGATACACCTACAACGAACCGGACGTCAGTTGCACTTGGACCCAAACGCGACTTCGTACGAGAATTGCTCGAAACAGCCAAGGCGGAAAAACCTCACCTCCATCGGGGAACATACTTTTCTCTGCCGGAGTGGTGTGTTACATTACATCCATTCATATTCGATCTGAAGCCGACCTGTAGGTTCAATCCGGACTACGCAAAATACGGCTTCGATGTGTGGCCCGGCGGACTTGCGCACAACGCGTTCAATTCGTCCAAACTTGAGCCATACACCGGACGTTTGGAGATTGCCGACTATCTTGACGATTTGCAGTTGCCCCAAATGCTAGAACTGGTGACGACTTACGAGTCTGAGATCATGGTGAGAGGATCTCCTACGGCTTCAAGGAAAGTGCCTCTGATATCTTGCATAGTGGTGCGACATCGGTGGGCCTAACAAAGCGCTAGAATTTGCCTCGGAGTTCTATAACAACGCCCTGGCTAATGGGCGGCAAGTAACTATGAACAACCGTGAGTTTTATTCCGCGCCCTTGGCTGACGAGTACTGACTGCATGTTTGACAGGATGTGGGGCTATCCCAGATTTCGATACGCCAGAATACTCGACGTTCAGCGCGATCCAGCCACAAGCATGGGAGAGTAGCGAAGGGATGGATCCCTTCAGTTATGGATTGAATCTGCAGACCAATGATAATCAATACAAGAACGCGACAACGATTATCCATTCGCTCGTGGATATCATCTCAAAAAATGGGAATTAGTAAGAAAGACCTGTGGCATTAAGATATGAAACTGATCTTTGGTTGACAGTCTTCTTGATATTGGACCTACCGCGGAAGGCGACATCATCCCGATCATGAGGACTAACCTTTTGAACACTGGACGTTGGCTCAAATATTCTGGTCGATGTGTCTATGATACCGTAAGCGTCCCAGACCCTCGATGCTGTCAGACTCTTATATTCTCTCCTGCAGAAATTTTGGTTCCAGGGATCCCAAGATACAGGCTCGACTTTCGATGTGCGATTCTTGACCACACCTACCACGTTCTGCATCGTAGTTTTCTCCAGGCCAGACGGTGGGAAGATTGTTATCGAGAAGCGTCTTCCCTTACTCCCTGGTGACGGGATGGTTCTCTTGGGGCCGGATTCAGATAGGCCTGTAGTGTGGTCAATGGATGAGGCAAGTGGACATTTAACAATCGACGTAGCGGACATGGATAACTTCGAGTATGCTTGGGCGTTTGAAGTACGTTATAAACCGGAGTGAACATTTTGTACGCTTATGCCTGTGTTTTGTATTGCACAATCGCCAAGGATGCTTCTGTCAGTGACGTCCTGCGGGTGCTTTCTGATAATCATCTTTATAGGAAACTCAACGGTGTGTAGAACTATTCGGCTATGCTTCCGGGGTTCTATCCATCATCTTCGGGATGACGAGAGTTTCAGGAGGGAGCGCGTCTTTCTCAAGATAGACAAGTATGGTGGTGAAATCGTATGCTTCAGAGTTGCATAACGCAGTCTCCGAAGTGACAACTCGCAACTAAATCTGACCTACGTGAATTTGTGCACGAACCACGCCACCGCCGCACAGCGGGAGAGTTCTATGGTGGCCACAACAATACATTGATATCCGTCTCAACGCATGGCAACGCCAAGACGGATAATCTAGAACGATTGTTGGGTCAATGCGTCAGATCGTTAGTGCGTGTCGTTATAATAGTCACCCACGCCCATCCATGACTCCCTCTTTTTTCTCCTTCCCAGTTTCCAGCCCATGGATATACCCGCCATAAAAGACCAAAGTGACGAGACGACAGAGTTTCTGACGCCATCTCACTTAAAACATGAATTGGCCATCTTCAAATCATCAAAATCCAGGAGCATTGCCTCTGCACGTTCTGTGCTCCTTGCAGGCCCGTCCTTGACTATGGCCGGGCTTCTATTAGGTGCTACATTCATGGGCTTGGTCCATCACTTCTTTCTTGTCTTCCTTCGGGGACGCGTAGTTCAACAGCAGTTCTGGATGAAAAACACTTCAAACGCTCTGAGTACACTTGTTCAGGGCCTTTGCGCAGCGTCACTGTCTGTGTCACTCACACAGCTTGTGAGTATCTATTCGTCCTTCGCACTGAGGCTTTGCCTACGTTTCCTACAGATTTGGTGGTTCCTCCGCCGCCGCTCATTCACCGTTAGGGAGCTCAATTATTTGTTCAGTCTGCCCGGCCCTTTTAGCACTTTACGCTTAACCATAACGAAGAGGCCGTGGAGCATTCTGCCTATCCTTGTGATGGCCTTGATTGTACAAGCGTATGCGCTTGTATCTATCCTAGCACCCAACGCGCTCGAAGTCGGCGCCGCTCCTCCCAAGATGCAAACCATCACGGTACCCACTATCTATTTCGGCAGGAATCCGGAGATGCATGGTTGGGCATTCCCTGGCATCCCTAATCCATGCACGTACACCATCACACGTACCTTTTCTCGCATTCTTGGGAGCTCGTTGCGGTCTGACGCGCTTATACGGTGGAACACCCCACCGGGATGTGAGAACGGGTGCAACTACACCATCGAATATGGAGCACCTGCACTGCGCTGCTCAGATATTGACACAGAAGACATCATTTACAGTGGTCATCTTCGCTCTGGGCATAATATTTCTTCAGCAGTGCTTCTGAGGAACGACAGTGCACCCGGTCAGGCTGTGTATAATGCTACAGTCAACAGGACAGATATCACTGTGGCGTGGCAGAGTTACAATGTTGAAGGGGATTCCGTCGTGAAAGGCTTGTTTTGTTCCCTCTTCAACACCACCCAGCAATCCATCGTGTCATTTTTCAACAATACAGCAGATATCACCCCTCGCATCGTATCCTACGATGGTCCTTATCAGGACTTCCAGAAATTGGTCGCGCCTATATCGTCTCACGATTACGAATGTGATGGCCGGCAAGGCACCGAAAAATCCCCACCTATGTCGTACTTCTTGAGCTATCTCACGATTGTCAACTGGCTCTTCGAGCAACTAAAAGGCAGCATTTCGTGTATGCAAGCCCCATCCATGTATTGGATATCAGAGATGATGACGTACTGGGAGGTCAAGTCGGAGGTGATGTCAATGAATCTCTTCGTACTCAACGAAACTGCTGCAACATTTTCTCCCAGAAGCAAAGACATCAAAATAGCACTGGAACAAATATTGGTGAACTCGACGGTTGCACTGATAAGCTCTAGCCCAGAAACGACAACGGTGAACGCCTCGGTGGCGCAGAACCAGCTTGTATGGGTGTACGATGCTCGTCGGTTGTGGGTGACTTACATCGTTGCACTGACATCGGCATTGTTCTGTGGTGCAATAGGGCTAGTGTGCATGATGAAAAACGGCGAGATTAGGGATTTGTCCTTTTCAGATATCGCAGAGGCTACCCGGAATGTTGAATTGGATGGCGTCTTCAAGGAGGGATCAGATGACGAGGCAAAGATGCTTTCGGTGCTGCAATATGGCATACAGAGCAGTGACGGCGGTCAAAAGGTTTTCGAAGTGTTTGGGCTTGTGGGCTCACATAAGAAATCTTCAAGTTTTATTGACTTGGAATAGAGGCTGTGGATAAAACGTATTTGTATTGCTCAAGAGCAAAAGCAACTTTCTTCAATGATGTCGTACATGGAGCAGTTTTCGGAATATGCCGGTCGATGCCGTTTGTACTGATTACTTACTGTGGCAGCGTGACCCACTTTCTCTGTTCCAGATGGCAGTAAAACCGTTCTTTCTCAACGTCTCTGAGGAGAAACACCAATGGATAATGCAAAGGGTACAAACTGCTCACATTATTCCGGACATATCTCATCCTCAAGGCAAAGAGTGGGACCACGGAACGCCTAGTGATGTCGTCAAGGACCTAGTTGAGTATTGGAAGAGGTCGTATGATTGGCGAAATGCAGAGAAGAAGCTCAACTCTACGTTCAATATGTTTACGGTCAAACTGGAAGAGGATGACCAGACAATTTCCCTACATTTCGTGCATCACAGAAGTGCTCGTCCAGATGCTATTCCTCTCATCTTCGTGCATGGCTGGCCGGGTAGTTTCTTGGAGGTGGGCGCATTTCTTGACATATACTACCATTCCTATGTCTCACTGAGTAACAGGTGGAAGGCATCCTTAAGCTGCTAACAGAGCCGGAAGATCCCGAGCAACAAGCATTCCATGTAATAGCTCCCAGTATTCCAGGTTTCGCATTTTCATCCCCGCCAACAGTGAGAACGCCCATTTATCTTGCTCGCGATGAAGAGCTTACATTTACTCGAGGCTCCTGGATTCTCCGTAGCTCGCATCGCTTCTGTGTTCAAGAAGTTGATGGATGTCTTGGGATATCACCATTTCGTCGCTCAAGGCGGGGACTGGGGCGCATTTATTATTCGCTCGCTCGCCCTTCAATTTCCAGAGTCATGCATAGGTATCCATACCAACTTTATCTGGCAGGCGCTCCCTCCTTCCCCCCTACAGCACCCTTTCGTCTCACTCTGGCTCATACTCGAATGGCTGACGCTGAGCGAGAAAAGGCGTATGGCTCGAATGCAGCAGTGGTTCCAATCTGAGATGGGCTATGCGCTCATCCAGGGGACCAAACCACAGACCGTTTCTTATGGCCTACTGGATTCCCCCGTTGGGATGCTAGCTTGGCTGTATGACAAGTTCCACGCTCTTGTGGGGCCAGGATACAAGTGGGACAAAGAGGTCGTCATTACTTGGACGATGATGTACATTCTATCCGGAAACGCTGGTCACGCTAGACTCTATAAGGAATGCATACAGACTGTACAACACGAGGTTATGGATAAAAAGATTACCAAGGATGTCGCCGTTGGAGTCAGCGCCTTCGAATTTGACACGGTGTATATTCCAAAGTGGTGGGCGGATGCTGCTGTCGCAGAGAATATTGTTATGTGGCGAGAACATGATAATGCAGGCCACTTCCCTGCTCTAGAATGTAGTGACATTTTGGCAGACGACATCAGGGAGTTCGTACGACAGATTCAGGGAAAAGGACGCATTGATTTAATTGGAGCAGGTGATTAAGGGTGGCGTAAATAAACTATTATTACTACCGTGATTGCAGGGTAGTTGTATAATCAGACCCTTCTCAAGTGGACATCCTCACTCAGGCTCTGTTTTAATGACTAGCTAGCAGTCGCGAACTCTTTTGCATGAAAAGTGCTTTGATACCTGCAACCTGAAGGCGAGCGGTAAAGAAAGCCCCACATCTATCTGGTGGTGCCCCAAAGACACGGATATAATCACTATTCTCCACAGGATCATTGACATCGTGCCTTTTTGTGTGTCAAATTGCGGATCAACGTTAACTTCGAAAACTACATACCTCCTCCTAATATGATCCTGAATGGTATGAAGAGGGGCTGGGGGACTCTCCATGGAAGAATCAAGGCACCATTTACACAGATAATTGCTAAACGTAGCACGATAGGTGAGGAGGTTGTGTGGCGGCTCTAGGCTGAGATGCATAATTTGGCCGGGGGTAAGGACACACCAATGTGCCTTGCCGGAAGTATAGTGCTTTCTCAGAATATGTCTGAGCTGCGTACGCAAGGAAGGACTGTCAGATTGATCTTCGATATCCGTATGAGGAAAACCTACAGCTAATCGCCACTTCCATACCTTCCCGCAGGCACGCTGGATTCCGTCGACGTCCTCGAGTTTGGCACAGTCCAAGCAAAAGAAATAAAGCATCAGTTGATCCATCTCTACTGCGGTCGTAGTCTTGGGATTCTTCCCTGCTGCAATGACTATGTCTTCGGCGATTTCCGTATTCCGCGGAATGATCCGTAGGGTGTGCGAGCTCCAAGATAAACGATTTGAATGCTTATTACTGACGTACACAATATCGTCCGCGTTCTCCTCCGGTGTCGGTATATCTGCAGGGCCGGCCTCACCTCTAATAAGGCATCTATGAGACAGAACCCCTGGATAGGTCATAATCCCAAACCCATGGACAGTCCCCAGATCGGGGCTAGATTCTGAAGGGTCGTGATAAATTTGTGTGCAAGTTTCGCAAGTGAATACTGTAGTAGCAAGACGCAACCCTTCCATCCCGTCGACGGTCGATGTCGGATCTGAGTCCTTGATTAGAGCATGTAGTTCCTCGTGTATCCGCTCGCGCCAGGCCCCAATGAGACCGGGTAGGAGAGACGGGATGAGTTCAAAACTGGTTTGGTCGACAATTTCTTCGGGAGGACGGTGAATGATGGCTTTGACCTCTGGAAACTCAAAGTAGTCAGGACTCTCAGGCATAAAGCCCGAGAACGGTATGTTTGCTCTCTTATAGGAGCGAAGGATTGGAAGAGCGACATTCTTCCGCATACGGATCAGGGCCTCGTGCTCTGCTTGTAACCGTCGAACTCGTGCACCCTGTAGGAGCTCAATGATTGTAGGTTTAATTTTCGTCCATACTGTGCTTTGATGTAAACGGAGTCAAACTGTGTGGTAGTGAATTTACGTACTGCGATCAGTCAAAGGGCGAGTTTGATTCACTGACTGATGTTCTGACAAGGAGTTATAGTCGTCACGCCGCTTTAGAAACTCCAATTCTTGAGTCCAGCCAAGATCTACAAGTTTGTTGTGGACGCTTGAAGTCCGATAATTGGCATCGATCATAGCCTAAAAGATATAGAACTCACGCTCTAAGGCGGCAGGCCTTCTGATCGTTCACCTCGGTCTGCTGGTCAATGAAGTAACATCTGGTCCAAATGAGACATTCTCTGGCACGCTGGTTTAGAAACATGATGAATACATCTTTCGTCCTTCTTTAACAGGTGTGGCTTACTTGTTCTATTCCTCTTGCTATCCCCCACTCCCGGGATTTAAATAACTCTTTCTCTTGTGAGTCATAAATACGTCCGAACCGATTAGCAAGGTCGTGGAAATCCTGCCGAAGAATGTGTTTTTGTCTAGTGGCTTTAGGGAAAGTCAGTCAGTTTCGTAGAGACTATGGGAAGCTCACTTTTATCGATCTGCATTGGAAGTATACCGGCCAGCACGACGGTCACGGGCATGTTCTCCCATTTGTTCCAATAACCATCTACATCCATAACCCAACGTGAGATAGGTATGACACTGCGTCAAAGTTAAAAACTATGGGCTTCGTTGAATGATCTCTGACTAACTGCTTGTACCAACATCTGTTACACAGACGCTTCCGAAAGCACCACTCAACGGTATGGACGGTTCGTGAGCAGAACTGATAGTGGGATAAGAGTCCGGATCATTATCCAAACGAGAAAGACATACATGGCATTGCGGGTGAAAAACGAGGTTGATCCAAGCAGGTTCGGTCATGCCAGGAAATGGATCCGGCAAATTAGGGACGTTGGCAAGGGAGGCTCTCCAGCACGAGCGAGATGATGGGTGCATAAGCAGTCTTCTGAATTCCTTAGTTAATCGTGCCAGACGAAGAACATCATAGGGAAGCAAATGTCCGAATATCTAGTAAACGGTCCATCATGAGGGTCCGAATCTGTCCTGTCCGAAGAGAATGGCACACCTCAAGCAAGATATCAAGTGGCATATCAACCAAGCCTTTCAGTGCTCCTTTTCTCCCTCTTCGAACGACATTCTGGCAAGCGCCCTGGTCGCCGTCCTGCCCATCAGTTTTGCGTCGTTTATTCGCGACAGGACGCGTCTTCAACATCGTGATTGACTCTGGCTCTGATGTAATTTCAGGTAAACTCTGTGAGGGGCCTTGGGCAGGATGTCAGCGAATAGAAGTGACCACGCTTCGCGTCGGTCGTGATGGTAGGAGAAAAAGAGCAGTTTCCCATTATGGCAGGAACCGACGCGTTCCACATAAATTATTAATTCATTTTTCAAATATTTATTCCAAATTGCACCTGGAAGGCCCACGCATGCTTTATCTCCTCCAAGTCTGCCCCAGAAACATCCAATATAAATTTTCCGGTAGTTTCATTTACGGTCCATGGCAAAGGACCAAAGGAACCGGACGGGTTTAGAAGGTATATTTCGTCCCCAGGAAGAATTGGCAGTCGCTGATTGACAACTAGCTGACCACTGGTTGGAACCACAAAGGTGATGACGCAAAATGTGTTTGGAGTAGCTGTGAACCGTACTGGTGTCGATCCTATCGGCGCGTAGATGTCTTGTGAACCGGGGAACCAGTAATTCTGGAAAGGTGAGTGTTAATGAGTGAAAGGAAACGATATGGAAGACTGACCGTGTCGTATACACACTCTCCTGCATATTTCAACCATTCCCCCGCACCTAGAAGACCCGTCTTCATCGGAACGATAATTTCTCCTTCTGCTGTTGGTCCGACATCAAGAAGACTAAAAACGCAAAGCTAAGTCCACGAAATTTTGTTACTCAAAAATGACTGACAAGTTGCCGTTTTTTGACGCAATATCAACCAGAGTCTGAACGATATAAGTCGCATTCTTGTACGAGCTAGCGTTAGTGGCGAGATTGAGACCGTAACTGTGAGGATCCATTCCCTCGCTAGCCTCCCACTTTCTAGTTTGAATAGCGCCGAATGTAGCATATTCAGGAGTGTCAAAATCAGGAACTGCACCACAGCCTGAATAATAAGTTTCTCAGCACCTAGAACGAGCATATTTGATAGTACATACTTACGGTTATTGATAGTCACTTGCCGACCTTGTGCGAACGCGTTATTATAAAATTCAGCGGCGAATTCAAGGGTCTTGTTCGGACCGCCGATATCGCACCACTATATCACAAAGTCATCCAGCGCTACTGTCCTAAGAATTGGCTTGAACATGTACCATTATATCGGTTCCATATCTCTTGGCAAGATCAAGCATATGAGGTAGCTGGATGTCCTCAATATAATCGGTGATGTTCAGTCTTCCTGTATATGGATCGAGGAGTGAGCTATTGAATGCATTGTGCGCGAGGCCTCCAGGCCATGCCCCAAAACTATATGGAGAGTAGTCCGGGCTGAACCTGCTGTGCGCATCAGCTGGTGTGAAGCACAAAATAGGGCGGTGTTCACCATTCAGGCAATGAATAGTAAGTACCCCGATGCATGTCTGGTTTTTCCTTCTTGGCTGTATCAAGTAGTTCGGCAACGAAGTCTCGTTTAGGACCGAGATATACGCTACTTCTATGGGTCGAATCACCGGTATCAAAGAGAGAGAACCCATCATGGTGTTTCTAATACGGAGGTCGGTAATAGGAACAAACTCTTGGATATTACACTCACGGTGACCAGAACAAAGTATTTGGCTCCTGCGTTGTCAAATAGGTCAAGCCACTCGCTTGCGTTGGATTTCGATGCAGTGAAGTTGGAAATGAAGTCATCGTATACGACGTCCTGCAGGTTCATGAGAGCTACGAGATAACGCTACATGAAGTACAGCGCTTACGGTCCCGTAGGTTTCTAAATGATGGCTCCACGTTGGATTATCTTCGCCGGGATCGGTGTGTAGGAACCAACTAATTTATAATTCAGTAACGGTAAGGTGTAAAGTAGCTCGGCCTACTCGTATGATTCTGCATAATTGGACGGGGTAGCCTAGTGCTTCAAATTGGCAAAAATCTCGCCACTCCTTGCTGAGGAAACACCTACCCAAGCAGGAACGCTGTAGATGCCCCAGTGAATACTACCCGCTATGTTTTAACTCAAATCTTGAAAAGAATATCGCAGACTCACAATATACCATACTTGGCTCCGTTCCACTGCCTTCAATTCAATGTCGCGTAGCACGGACAGGGCTGTAAATATTCTCACCCATGTAGGCGTTTCATGTCCGCCAAGAACCTGTGCATCCGGAGCCCAGTGCCGTACCATCGGTGTCGCCGGCCAACCAGAAGATACACCAATGACACGAGCATTGGAGTCCTTAATCTCGATATTCGCGGAGTAGGTTTCCTGCGCACCCGATATAAAAACGTCTACTGTAACTTGATCCCCAGGGACAAGTCGATGGATGACACCAGAATAGATCGTTCTGATATCTGCACCGCTGATGTAGAGTTGGTGCTTACTGTTCAAGGATGTCTCTGCCGAAAGGGTATACGTCGGAAGGAGATTAGCCAGAGTTATCTCTACAGCTTGAGCTCTGACTCCATCAAAGTCTTCCCATCGAGAAGTGAACCTCGCTCGTCGAATAGACAATGCAGGCTTTACATCAGGCAAAGGAACCGTTGATGGCGAAATGGACATAGCGAACAGATGCAATCTGTGAGCTGTGTTGATCGGTGGCAAGGTGATGCTTTGAAGAGCGTGTTCCGACGAGACCGAACTCGACCACTGAAATATGTGACTTGAATTCCAATTCTTTTGCGTACCGTTTTCGAAATGATACGGCCTGCCAAAACGATTTAAGCACATTCTTGGTCATGAAAGATAAAAAAACAAACGTTTGGATCATTCCGATATTGAGGATTGGCCATCGCCACCAGTTTCGAGCGTAGACTGAATATTTCAGAGACGATAGTATGTGAGAGTACTATATCACCTCACGCTGCATTTGTTGAGTTGAGTTGTCCGTAAACGTCAGAATGAAATTTGCCACAAATTCGTGAGTTCCTGGAAAGTATCGCGAGCTAGGGACCAACTGATCGGATTATTATCACCAACCTTGGCCAGCATCACCCGCATAAACGAAATGCAGTTCTTGAACGAAAGTCGGTTCCGGAAGACTGATCACTTGACTGTCCGCGATGAAATTGTCGTTAGATGAGCCCCAGGAGTCTGGTAGATCATACTAGAAGACATAATTTTAGATGTTGGTCAGAGCGCCCAACTAGATCTCCTACGATTACTCCGTCGTGTGCGTATGGGCCCGAGGGGAGAAACTGGCTGTCAAAACACGAGCCTTTTCCATCAAAATCTGCAGAGCCGCTAGGAGAAGCAGCTTGATTGTTGAACAGGGAGCGAAGAGATATAGCGATTGACGGGTAGCTTGGAAGGGCTGAAGCTCTGCAATACAAAATGCCGTTGAGAAGAATCGTCGTTAGAAAGATCATAGTATGCCAAGCCAGTATTATTGCCTCGTTTATAACAGAAAAGTCCTCATCAAAGAACCTTCCACATGATGAGAGGTCCTTGTGCTCTCGTGTGTCCAGGTGAGCTACCTTCTTTAAATTCGAAGTCAACGTGATGGCTCTCCGGGACAATTGAACTATTATAGGAAAGTTCGGCCGTAGGAAACATACTATGAGCTGATCCGAGATAGATGAGCAACGGGTCAGTGTGAATCATCATGTGTCGAGTATAGCTTCAAGTTTTAGATCTAATTAGATCTGGTCACCTTGGTTGGCCCGAAGACACCTTTGAGGTCTAAAGACCAAAAGAGCGACATTTTTTCTTGCAGTCAGGAAACATGAGGAGAGAAATGGAGCCGACCTTTCGTTGTCTAGAACATTTTCTCGAGTATGTGGTCTTTCTGTCACGTTGTCGCGACGCGTCGCGGCCCGCACGGCCCGAAATCTTTATGTCTGAATTTATTCTTCTTTCTTGCTTCTTTCGTCGAGTTTGTTCTGAGTCACGGATCAATGGCACGGCGCATGGCGTGGGTCAAGCTATACGATAACCGAGACTAGCCAACATCGTATAAATCTTTGTGCTCTGCTGCGTTTGATAGAATTGTTTCATGATGTTTCAGCCGCGTCCGGTGTATTGCCACACAGACATCGCCTTTCCCACACCAACACCAAAGTTGCTTGGGTATGAAAAGTTCATTCCATACCACAAAGATACAGTCAGTATTCTATCAACAACGATATTCTCTTGCTTACCTTAGAGAATTGTCAGGAAATGTACAAGTGCCCCATAGCCTTATCAAGATGGGTCCCAAAGAATCCCGCCGGATTCATAGTACTGAATGGAAACCAGGTGACCATCGAAAAGAATTGAAACATGGGAGCAAAAGATTAAATGACAATATTACGTGCCGGGTCGACCGAAGCCTTCGGACGAAGCTGTGTCGTATGAGATAAAACCCCCGGCAATCTGATGATTGCTCCTCTCTCTCTGCTCTCAAAGCATATTCACTTTCCCTGGTGGGTCCTTTCCTTCTCGTAGTTGGAGGGCTAAGACTTACCGGATCCCCACTCAGTTCTCGTATGCCATTTCAATGCCACCTGTGCAAGTTAGCCCTCGAGAAACAACATCAGATCCGTCGCCTGCACGCGGGACAGATACCGCTCTCATCTGCGGCATACTCGGAGGGATTGCTAGTGTCTTCTTCCTTGCATTCCTTGTTCGCTGCATCATCATCCGTCGACGAGCTCAGAAATTTCCATACAAACATAAACCGCGTTCCATTGAGCCCTTTCCTTATCAAACCACACCATTCGAAATTTCAGAATCGAGTGGCCTTGTCCCCCTTCTTCGCACGGAATCTCATCCTTACTCACGCGAATCTCTAAACTCGACTCTCTATGACCAAAGTCGCCCATCCATTACGCAAAACGCTTGGGACTCGTATCAGTACACCTACATTATCCCAGATGACCGCCTCCCCCAAGCCCCTCCACCTGCATCCTATTCCGCTCAGAGTCTATTCAAGGCGGAGCCATTCCTTCCGTCTCTCCATAACTCATCCGACGACGACTGCTCACCACCATCACCGGTCTCCGGACTACTTTCATCACCCGGCTTCCACCAAGAGCCCGTGAGGTCGCTACATCTAAGCCCAAAACACCTCCCGAGACTTGTAATACCAAATGCAGCATCCATGCCGAAATCTTCTCGTGCTATCGAAAATTCGAAAGAAGATCAGAGGATGCCTTCGGAACAATCGTCTGCGTCCGAATATTCTCAGCCATCTGCTTCCTCTTCATTCGTACAACAATCCTTCCAAAGCCAAGGCTTGGCTACTCCGCCTGTCCCCCCGCTTCCTGACTACATTGTTATGCAAGGACGGTTTCAAGACGAGCCAGCAAGTCTGGGGAGGACAAACACGATTGAGATTGCGAGTTTGCTGAAGGATCGCGCTAGGCGCGATGGAAACCTTTTGCGCACGCCGAATAACATTTCCCACGTTGAGCGTAGAAACCCCGTAGCTGTTCTCCCTTAATCGGTTGATGGAACTCCGTTTGTATTCTTGCTTTTTTCCTCGGTCTATAGCTCAGAGAATTCACCAAGTTGTATTTCATATTACACACTTTCTCCGTTATCCATACATTCTTGAGTAGTCAGAGTCAGGACCATATCGTTATCGTTATCGCTATCGCAATATCATTCTTCAATACATCTTCGCATAAAAGGATCCTCCGGCTATCAATCAATAGGACGATGGGTGCTTCAAGAGTGTCTATACACCCTAATCAGTCAATATCATAGTCATATGAAGCAGGCCACTTACGCCGCCATCAATTAATACAGTCTCTCCATTGACATACCAATTCGCGAGCAGGAAGAGCGCGAGGGATCCAACGTCGCGTGGTTTACCCCACCCTTGCTCGGCGGGAACCTCGAATTTTATTTTCGCATCCGGGGGAACAATCACGGTTCCAGTCTCGTCAGTTGGAGCTCCAGGAAAAGACATCTAAGGAATATCAGTAAGTAGCAGGTGTTCATGGTCAAGTAAAAATTTCGCACTCCACTTGGGAACAGACCTAGGGTGCAGATTGAGAATACAGACCAAACATTGATATATGTAAAAATTTACCTGGCGCAATTCCGTTGACTCTGATACCTAGGGGCAGCAGTTCGTGAGCGAGAGAAGAAGTAGCATGCCCAATAGCGCTTTTCGAGAACATATACGGGTATGAGAGCCCTGAAGTCGCGGAGTCCTGTGTATCATATAATGAGATTCAAATCAGAAGCCGAAATAATGTAATTACCTTTGTCCATCCATTCATACTGCTGGTCATGATTACCTGCGGCACAAACTTCTTGGTAGCTGGATCATCTGACAGCCTCCACTTCTCAAGCAATGGCAAGAAGGCGAACGTCAGCCAGTACGGTCCGACAGCATTCGTATTGAGGGTGTTATTGAAAGATTCTTGAGTGATATCATCGAAGAAATTTGAGACATAGGCAGATGCCGTGGAGGCTTCTGGGCGCTTAAAACTGCCTTGGAGAATACCAGCATTGTTGAAGAGAGCCGTAACATAGCGTTCTCGTTTCCCAATTTCGTCGGCCAGACGTTTGGCTTCTGTCTAGAGCACTGGTGTCAGTAATCAATCGTTTAATCATAACTTACGCGACACATACCTTCAAACTGACGTCTCCTTCAATTGCATACATTGTGCCGGCACCAGGAGTGTTAGCAACCGCAGCATTGAACTTGTTGCAGGTTCTAGAAGAAATATTTTTAGGTGCTAAACTGCACGTAATGCATGTTCTTACTGGTCAAGCTCAGCCTGGGATAGTCCTACAATATATACAGTAGCCCCGTTTGCAATCAGCGTTGAGCTAATCATTAGCCCAATTCCCTACAGCATGACGAAGCATGAGCAGATATACCTACACGATTAACAGAATGACCGACGGATCCCCCACCCGTAACGACTACGACGGTACCGCGGAGGTCAAAGAGGTTGACTGCGCGAAGATGATCCAGAGACGAATTCGACATGGTGGACAGTGGGAACAAAACATAGGAAAGTCCCAGACTTATATATCCACCGTGAATATTGACGTCATCCTGTGGCTAGGCTTACGCGTCGTGAGCCGGCAATGCATTGGAGAAGCTTATCAAAATGACGGTTCCGAAGAGAGTTTTTAAACAGCCTGCGAGTCAGATGTGTGTTTCTTATCGGAAGCGCTCGTACCATGAATGTCGAAGGATTCGTTGCTGATCTATGTCACGACCTATGCGATAAACGAAAAGAAATAGGCGACACTAGGGAATCACGGTGACGGATGATAAAGAAGATAAAACTCGAAAGGGTCCCGAACATCGGTGTCATTAGAATTCTCGGCATATTTTGCCTGAAGTCGACACTAGAGAGGTCCCACATATGCCGTTTCGAGAAGAAAGGCTCCGGTAGTGCAATGCATTGGAGTACGTGTCTTGAGAACTAATGAGGATGATCCTGCATAGGTCTCGTTTCTTCCGAAGTCGTCTACATATAGCATCGCCCTTCGAGGGAAGAAAATGGATGAGATTCAAGCAAAGCGACATGCTTGCTAAACCTTTACCTGAGCGCGTAATCTTTAGATAACATAAGTATCGGTATCAGTATCATTACTTGCACAATGGTTAGTCGATGCCACCAGTGATCCCCACAGAGAGACGCCGCAGAGGGCTGATGTTGTACGGAGAAGAACATTAGATTGGCATTTGTGCCCGGAGGATGATGATTGGAGCATCGGTACCAGGAAGAGTTTTTTTACCACACCCAAACTCATTTGGCAGGCATTTTGGATGTAATCCTACATAGTTGAAGTCATAGCCTAACCTAGGTAAATGAACCCAGCGTAGAGTGAAGACAAGTGAAGCAATTAAGACGTGTTGTCGAAAATCAGGTAGCAACGAGGATGTCTCTGAATGATAGCCCCTGAAAGAACAAATGCCGCTTGCAAGGAAAAATCGACGATATCGATGAGTCGGATGAAGGGCGAGAGAAATAATTTTCGGAGTCCGGACCGATCGTTCCCTGGCCTGATTATTCACCACCATCATCCGGCGAGCGTATTTTCTGCGCCTGAAATCCTCGATACTATCAGGATTAGTAAAACCGCCCTTTCTTGCTGGGCTCGTATTTTGCAGTGACCCCATATCGATTGCGAAGACAGACGTAAAACACCAGGGGGACGCCTTCGGTGAGCTCTCTCCATGTTCGAACCGCATATACTGTCGACTAATTTTCTTTCCGCTAGGGAAGATTCTTAGGCTATCACTATCAACAATTTGAATAGGGAACCGAGGACCAGTGGGAGCAGAGCATGGCCGACGGCCGTCACCTCGGGTGGCACTTCAATATTCAACACCCGATCTCATTGCTCTCGTTCCAGCTAATGAATTGCCACAGGAGTGAACAGCGTATGCTGTTCAAACGTCAAGGAGTCATGCCCGGTGAGTCATTGGTCTTAGAACATTTTACTAGTCTGGCTTATTCGTAGTGTTCTGCAGACTTTCGTAAACCACCGCCTCTACTATGAAGTTCGAATGAGCAAATGTCAAATTCCAAACCTTTACCTCTGCAACCAGCAGGAACGTCGCCCTTCGAGCTTCGGAAACTGGAAAGGCTCCAGCCGCGACTCCCTTCAACTCTTCGCTCCCAGAGGTAGGTCTTTTACACTGGCGTAATATGGACCACGGTGCTGATATTTGGCGCGCACAAGCAGATACTTCTGGGCTCAATACTGCAGCCTGACCGAATGGAAAGACTATTACAATCATGGGTCCTATTTAAGCGAAGTGAGCGGCAAAATCAGTTACATAACGCATTTGCTGCAAACGCGACTTTGAGACCGCGAAAATATCAACTCATACACTACGAAATCCTGCGGGAGTAAGCAAACACGTAAGCAAGTAACTCTTTACGTGATCTCAAACGATGACTAACTGTCTGTGCCATGAGAAGGTCAAAATACTCACAGAGGCTCGTGCGTATGATGCACTCCGGTGCCGACGGGCGTTACCAGCATTCGGTGACGGTGGCCGGGAGTTCACCATCGACCTTGGATACACACCAAACGGGTCAGTTATTGATCGACCGCAAGCTTCTGATCTCTTTCGACATCAAGAACGGAATCCTATTCGCCTTCTTTGTGACAGAACGGATCGCGGGCACTGTTACTAATGAAAATGTGTAAGTACCGGACAAGATAGGAACTGGTGGGGCCTGACTAATGTACCGTTTGCCCGTTTGCCCAGCCTTGTAGTTGTACCATAAAGATAGACCAGAGTTCTTCGATAGACAGGTATCTAAGCAGACATGGTAAAGCTTGGCCGAGAAAGCCGGGTGAGTCATCCAAAACTACTCTTCCCGAGTTTCGTTTTTCTCATACTGGTATAGGTAGAATATATTCTCTCTTGGCTCATCGCCTCTGCGAATAGTGTCAGCGAAAGACGTAATGCCAGACTTGGTCGATCGATTGCTTGCCGTAAACGCTGCGGCTAATCGTGTGGAGCCTGATGGGCATTGGTATCATCGTCACCTGATAGTTTGTGTATTCTTATGGAACCATAAATCGTGATTAACCGAGACAGCGTGAACGATAATCACCCGAGCTGGAGGTACCAAAAATCACTGCCATGTTTGATTCACAGTTGACGACTATTAACCATTGCCATTAGGATTGGAATATACAATCTCTCAATCACGGAGTGTCTCATGGAAACTACTCCGCACACTGCCAAGAAGCACGATTACAGCAACGGGACATATGGCGAGTGAACAGGAAAGGGAGCAATTGGTATTTATAGGGCAAAGAAGTATCTATTACGCGGAGGCCTATTACGCGGATGCGCTTACAACACTCGCGAACTCCGACGCTTTATAAACGTCAGTAAACGTCAGTATTGGTCTTCTTGTACGATGTCTCCCAGTATAGACCTCGATGAATACGTCAATCTCGCTCGACAGGTGGACCAAGCCTTAGTACTTCACAGCCTAGGTATCGCTATTGTTTTGCTGCTTGCAATCCAATTTCGAAAGGTCTGGACCACCAGAGCGAAGGTGAGAGATTACGCCACTCAATTCTGTCATATGCTCACCGTATCACAGTTAAAACCCATTCCCACTGTTGGATCATCTGGTATCATCACGTCTTGGATAGATGCTTTCAAATTCGTTCATCATGCAAAGGAAATCATCCAAGCTGGTCATGAAATGGTGTGGATCTGTCTAGTTCACTCTTATGATGAATTGATTTCTTGTGAATAGTATGATGGATCAGCGTTCAAAGTACCTTTGCTCGACAAATGGATGGTCGTAGTCAGCGGGCCAGAAAAGATAAACGATATCCGAAAGGCCTCAGCTGATCAGCTGTCTTTTATGGATGCAAACGTGGATGTGAGTGCTCCTTCTTGTTCGTGAGGTATAATTCTCAATGTAACATACGCAGCAATTACAAACGGACTATACTGTCAGTCGTTCCATCAGCGCAGACCCTTACCATGTAGAGGTTATACGAGGCGCTTTTACTCGAAACATTGCAGCTTGCTTTGCAGACGTCCAGGACGAGATCAGGGCCGCTTTCAGTGACCACATACCAATGACTGAAGGTATGCAGCTATACTTTGTTGCGGACGGTAGTGCTCTAGCTGATATTATTATAGACTGGATCGAAATCCCCGCATATCAAGTGGCCTTGCAAATTATATGCAGAGCGAGTAATCGGATGTTCATTGGACTTCCTCTTTGTGAGTACTTACAGCCTCGTCTTACTGATACCGTATTCCTAATAAACGCATTCTTGAGGCCGTAACCAGGAATATCTTGATCTCAATATCAACCACGTTATCAACGCTTTCAACTGTGCATACCTTCTTAACCTTCTTCCGGACTTCCTTAAGCCGTATGTCCTGCCAGCTCGATAGTGACTAGACTGAGACTTAACCGCATACGCTAGAATTGTAGCATTCTTCACCACACCTCGCAGGCGTGCTGTGGCCAAAGCAGAGGAATTCCTTGGTCAGAATATACGCGAGAGACTGCACCAGGAGGACATACATGGAAAAGATTGGCCGGGAAAACCGGTAAGGAATGTTTACAGGCTCGACTTTTGCACCCGTTTGCCTCATTCATTGATAGAATGATATGCTCTCATGGCTTCTCGATGCAAGTAAAGGTGTCCAAGCACGTCGAACAGTACGAGAGTTGAGCATCGAGATGATCGGCGTGAATATAGGGGCTATCCACACGACAACTACGGTATGTACTTGAATCATACGAAGAGCAATGACGACTGACTAAGCTCATAGGCATTCACCAATGCATTGTTCGTGCTAGCTGCGCACCCAGAATGTATTGAAACTCTCCGGACGGAGGTGGAATCCGTGACCAAGGACGAGGGATACACTAAAGCTGCAATGGGTAAGCTGGTCCAGCTGGACAGTTTCCTAAAAGAAACCCAGCGATTGTACGGCGACTTCGGGGTCTGTGAGTCGTAATTCCTCTGGCACGTTATCACACTCTCTGACTATTGGACGCAGTCGGAATGAAACGTAAGGCTCGGAAGGATTTCGTGTTTTCGGACGGTACAGTAATTCCCGCTGGGACTCAAGTCGCCGTAGTTTCGTGGTGCACACATTTGGACGAGGTAAATGCTAGTTTCATGGCCAGAGAAGCACTTTTTACCAGGTTCGTGCAGAAAAACTACGAAGATCCACTGGAATTCAAACCATGGAGGTTCTCGGAAAAGAGGAAGCAAGAAGGCGAGGGCATTCGCCACCAGATGACCGCAACGAGCCTAGACTTCATTTTCTTTGGCCATGGAAGATCTGCATGGTACGTACATCCTGTTAAGTTCTGTAGTTTCTTTGAGAGTCTAAAACATGTTTACAGTCCGGGTCGCTTCTTTGCTGTCAACGAGATGAAGGCCCTCATGTGTTACGTTCTCATGAATTTTGACGTGAAGATCGATAAGGTTCCCCCATCAATGTGGTTTTCCTCCGAACAATTTCCCAACCAAAGCAGTAAGGTGTCGTTCAGAAAACGAACGTATGCTGCATAAACGATCAAGGCAGTGTTGGCACGGTTGTATAGAGGATAGCCAGTGTTGCATGTTTACTGTAGCGACAAAATTGTGTGTAACGCCATGAACTTCAGATTTACCCCCGACGACGGAAGTCCACTTTATCCCATTCGGCTGGGACATCCGTTTCTCCTCTTTACTCTCAACTTCTTGTTGTAGCGGCGTACAGCAAATCCCTATGTCGTGAAGCAGGATATTTTCGGAGCGCATGCGTTGCCTTGTCTTTCTAGAATTTCTCGGGCAATAAAAAATCAATGACAACGTCGTGATCTACTCAGCGATTTCAGCAAAACCTTGTGATATGTAGTGGCGTCCTGAAAGTAAAAAAGTGAGAATATGTGTCGAATACGTCGGACGATCACATCCGTCACCGCCACCATTACCGTTGTTCCATCAACTAGAGGGTCAGTCTTTGCTTTGTCGTACCACTTTGATCCCAATTGTCATCGTCCTTAGATACATCAGGAAAGTTTACCTTCACTATACAGTACTATATAGCTGTCAGAGTCATATATCCGGGATAGGGAGGGTCTTACTTTGAAGAGGTATATAGTAAAAACTTTCTATCATAGACGTAGTCTATACGCACTATGGCGCTATGGCGCTATGTGATCAGGGTCCAGGCCACAAGCTCTCCTGAGCGATTAGTCATAATATTCCTCACTCAATTGGGAAGCTCGCAACCGAGTAAATATCCGCTTTCAGTGCACGTCAAAAGAGAATCAAAATGTTATTCTTTATTAAATGCTAGATATATCATGCAGAAGGAGTTACCATGGTGTCTGCACAAATAATAAATATGATATATCCTGAGTGAAATCTTCTGCCATAAACATGGATCTAGGGCCTGAGCCTGAGGCAGAAGTATCCGAGCCTGCAGTTGATACATCATTGACAACACCAGCATGCATTCTGTGAAGAACATTGAGACACCATAGTGAGAATCTAGTATGTTACTTACTTTCCATTCACAAAGAGGTCCTTTTGCAAGCGCTGAGGCACCTTGGATCCGGCTTTTGTATGTGCAGCTTCCCACTCCCTTAAACCATTGAGATGCTTCATATAAACGGCACTGTCATGCTCCTTCTGGCCATAATTCTCTGTGAAAAAATTAACCATCTTGTATTTTCCGGTTTCGTACTCTTCAATAGTGCATTCAATCTATTTCAATATTCATTAGATGGTGCAAACGAAGACTCAAGATAAGGCTTACTGGCACAAGCACTAAGGCAATAGTGGTGAATGGGATCTCATTGTTAGGAAAGAATTCTGGGCATAGACCTTTGCCATGCTGTTCATTAAAATACCATTGATTTGATGATTAAGGGCGGTGATGTTGTGATGTAGCATTCTGAAACCGATCTGATGTGGCTGTCAATTGTCTATGGGCCTATGGGACTATATCGCTATCAGAGGTGGTTTGAGTATGTGACTGTTATATAGAAGTTTGGTTAGCTGAGAGCATGATATACTAATTTTGTCCTATATAGATGTTCTCCCACTATAGCACCAAAATCAACTTTCCTGATGTATTGACTCACTCGAAAGTATGAAGAGAAGAAAAGAAAAGAGAATTGTATACTAGGAAGAGTTCATTCCCACTACCTTGGTAGTGGGTCTCTGGCAAACGCTATTGACACCAAATTTTGCAGTAGATTCACTGGATCTAATTGAGTCCTGTCCCTCCTATTTCGCATGGGCTGTTTCAGAATCATCTGTTGATTTCTCATCATCACATGGTTTTGGTGAGTTTTCTGGTTGCTAGACATTTGTGTGCCGATTTCTTCCTTGTTTGCTTATTTTTGGGGGTTTATACTATAGCCTTGGAAATATGAAGCAGTATTTCATTTGTTATTGGTGATGAAAAGTCTGGTGAGGTGGTTCAATCATTTTTGGGTAAAAATGATGACATTTGTCTCAGGTATTCGGACATTGATAACAGTCTGGCAGGCATTTCTTGCTTGCTTTTCACCCCATTGATTCCTTTCTGTCTGAACTCTGCTGTCTATTAATTGCGATGTCCTCTATGTTTTCATCCGTTATCGTTGAAGGAATGCTTGTTCGTGCAGCTGTGATAGCTCATGACTATTCGGTGGTATCTTCTGGGTGGCTGAGGAATGCTGGGATGCATTTGGGACAGTGTCGTGACTTGCTGGTTAGTTGCATGGGTCTTCAAGGCACTGGATCTTTTCTTTTGTCTTGTCTTGTCTTTGATTTGGAGGGTTACAATGCTCTTCTTGGCTCTGATGTTGTGGCCTACTATCAGGAGCTATGTTGTACATCTTTCAGTGCTCAAAGTATGTTAGGGCCCAACTCTCATGTGACTCAAGATAGGGCGATTGTTAAGCTGTCTCACGTTTGGACAATCACTTTGACAATGCCTCGGATAATCTCGAGGTGATGATGTTAGGGCCGACTCTCATGTGACTCGAAGTCGGGCGATTGCTAAGCTGTCTCATGTTCGGACAATCACTTGGGCAATGCCTTGGATGATCTCGAGGTGGTGAAAGAGGCGCTTACTGGAGAAGCTCTCGGCAAGCAAGCAGATAAGTAAAGTTTGTGTGATGTTAAACCTTAGCTCGAAGCTGAGGTTATACAGCGAAAGGTAACTACTTAAATACTAAAGAGTAGGTGCTATTAATAGGTATGAAAGTTTTGTCAAAGTTGATATGGGTGATAATGAGGCGATTACATGTAAGTGTGATGATGCTGATAAGATGCGATAAGACTAGAAAGAGGAAAAAAGTAAATAAATCGTAACATTACCCTCTCATTAAGGCAGACATCCTGACTGCCCTAGGGTTCCCTTGGTGGTTCTTCTTGTCCTTTTGCGTATTCCTTTCTCCAGTAGTTGTTGATATAATCCCTCCAATGCTTGTCATTGGGGCAGGGATTTTCGACCCAAAAGGTCCTTCCGTCTTTCCTGAGTACTCGGTATGAGATGACTTCATTGACATAACGATGGTCAAGTATCTCCTTTAGTGTCTTTTCGGATCTGTCAATGATCTTGTGAGCCATCACGACGGTTCTTGTTTCAGAAATACTGTTCTCATAGTCTTGAATGGCCTCTTGTGCATTGGCCATGTCGTCTTCTCATACCCACGAGTTGTGTTCATGGGTCCAACCTTTCCACTTGATGAGGTAGTCGGTAACAAGGCATGATTTTTGTCCTTTCTTTCTGCAGACTCGGCATGTGCGGGAGTCCAGGACTTCTTCAACCTTGTATTCCTCCTCATCTTCGATGAGGTCCAGGGGTGGTGGGGGGGGCTGTTCCTGGTTGGGGAACGCGGATGGTACATATGGTGTCAGCAGCTTCTCGTTGAAGTGTGGGTGAATCTTCCAATGGGTGGGGAGCTTGAGCTTGTAAGCAGAAGCGCCAGCCTTTTCTAGGATCAGGAAGGGCCCACGCATTTGTCATTGAGCTTTTTCTTTGGGCAGGGTAGGTGGAGGTTCATGGCATCTAGCCATACGTGGTCTCCTATGGCGTAGTCCATGGCGTTCCTTTTCTTTTTGTCATATTGGGCCTTCATCCTGCCCGCTGCTTCCTCGAGTGCCTCTTTGGCCTGGTGGTGAATCTCCTGCATGTTTTCAGCGAATGATTTCGCAGATGGGTTGGTGAATGGGGTTGTTCTGATGGAGTCTGGTAGGACGTGAGGGTTTACTCTGTAATTGGTAAAGAATGGAGTTTGGCCCGTCGCTGAATGTACTTGATTGTTGTGGGCAAATGCTGCAAGGGTGAGCCATTCGTCCCAATCGTTTTGTCAGTAATTGACAAAGATGCGCAGGTATTTATTGATTTCCTGGTTCATGCGTTCAGTTTGTCCATCAGTCTGGGGGTGGAAGGGGGTGGACGCGTTGGGCGTAATGTCGAGTAGGTGAAGAAGTTCGGTCATGAACTTTGAGACAAATTGGGGCCCTCGATCAGATATGATGGTCTTGGGCATACCATGGCGGGCATAGATGTGGTCACGGAGGAGCTTGGCCCAGCCTTCAGAAGTGAGTTCTACATTGCATGTGATTGGAACAATTTCCTTTGAAAATCTGTCAATGACCACTAGGATGGTATCATAGCCATTGGAGTCCGGGAGTCCGGTGATCATATCTACCAAAATGTGAGTCCATGGTTTGGAAGGGACTTTGTTCGGGTGGAGGGGGGGGGCTTTCGGTTGAGTGTCGGTTTTCGTTCGCTGGCACGTTTCGCATGCCTTGACATACTTCTCGATGGTCTGCTTAAGTTTGGGCCACCAGAACTCTCTTTGGATGAGCTCCTTGGTTTTCTCGATCCCCAGATGTCCTGCTGTAAGGTGGTCATGGTGCGAAGCAATGATCTCTCCCCTAAGCTTGTTGTCTCGGGGAACGTAGATTTGTCCATCATAGTAGAGGAGTCCCTCTTTCTCAGAGATGCCGCGCTCATGATTGAGGGAGTTTTGAATTCTCTGGTCCCATTTACCATGGTCGTGGGTGATTTATTTGATGCGTTGATGGGTTTCACTCATCATCAGCATGATCATGGCCCTGAAGTGTTCAGGCTGGAGGACTATGACGTCGTCGTTGTCCTTCTTCCCCTGGTCATGATCATCATGGCGAGAGAGGAGGTCTGCTTTTCAGTTGGACATGCCTGGCTTATGATGTAGCGTAAAGTGATACTCTGCAAGTTCTGTTACCCATCAGGCTTGGCGATGCTTGAGTTTCTGAGGCTGTCGGAAATATTGGAGGTTCTGATGATCTGTCCAGATCTCAAAGTCCTCCGCTGCATCCATTAGGTAGTGTCTCCAGTCCTCCAGCGCAAGGATGATCGCAAGGAGCTCCTTGTCATATATTTCATAGTTCTGTTCAGTGACCGTTAGCGCTTTGGAAAGGAAGGCAATGGGCCTCCACTTCCCTTCCTGTTCTTGACTAAGGACTGCGCCTATTGCTCCTTCACTCAAGTCGGCCTCTACATGGAATTTCCCCTCTCCCTTCAGGAGAGCCAGTACCACATCTTCCACCATTTGCTTCTTCAGGCATTGGAAGGCCTTGTTTTGGGCTGCCCCCCAGGTCCAGGGGGCATTTCTGGTGAGTTGGGTCATGGGGCGGACAATCTTGGAGTAGTCTTTTATGAATTTTTGATAGAAATTCATGAAGCCCAGGAATGACTGGAGCTCCTTCTTCTTGGTGGGAGTGGGCCATTCTGTAATGCCTTTGACTTTCATGGGGTCCATTTGGACAGATCCTTCACTGATGACGACCCTGAGGTATTCCATTTCTAGTACCTCAAACTCGCACTTTTCGGCCTTCAGGAAAAGCTTGTATTCCTGTAGGCGTTGAAGCACTTGTTTGACTATTTGGTGATGTTCTTGAAGATCTTTTGAGAATATAAGGATATCATCTAAGTAGATGGTCACCTTTCCTTCCATAATAAGATCATGGAAGATGTCGTTCATCATCCATTGGAAGGTGGCTGGCAAATTGGTCAGGCCAAAGAACATGACGGTTGGCTCAAACAGGCCATGGTTGGTTCAGAATGCTGCCTTCGCCTTGTCTCCCTCCTTGATCCGCACATTATTGTACCCCCAGCAGATGTCCAGCTTGGTGAAATATTTGGTGCCGTGGAGCTTATCCATGAGCTCAGAAATGAGAGGAAGCGGGTAGCGATTCTTAATGGTCATTTCGTTAAGCTTCCGATAGTCTTGTATGAGTCTCAGGGAGCTGTCCTTCTTCTTGACAAAGAAGAAGGGGGATGTGAAGGGAGATTTTGAGGGGCAGATATGACCTGACTCCAAGCTCTCATCAAGGAACTTGTTGAGTTCCTCCTGTTCATGGCGATTGAGAGGATAGACCTTGCAGTTGAGGGTGGACTTGGCATTGGGAATCAGTTCGATAGCGTGGTCCCAGGGTTTGCACTCAGGGAGCTTGTCAAAGTTTTCTTTAGAGAAGACATCCTTGAAGTCATGATATTGGGGTGGGACCATTTCTTCAAAAGTCCTCTTCGCCTTTCCTTTGTTGGCCTTGGCTGCTAAGTCATTTGCATGATGTACTGTGTGAATTTCCAATTCTTCACGAAGGTCGACCATGAGAATAGTTTCGCCTTCCTCTAGCTCTTTGTCCCAAGGATCGTCAGGGTCAGCATCCGGCAGGGGGAATGGGTTCTTCTGGCACTGGCACCAGGCGAATATGATCTTGCTGGTGGCCCAGTTTATGACAGGGTTGTGCCGCAAGAGCCAATCATGTCCTAAGAAAATATCGCCTTTGCCGATGTTGGTGACAGCAAAGTTGATCCTCTCACTGTGCCCTCCTATGGTCATTCTTACTTCCATGAATTCGATAATCTCCCCAGCCTTATTCTGGGTGCCATCAGCGTTGTATACCGAAATCGGCATGAGGGCCAGTCAGGTGATGAGGCTGTGTTTCTTTACATAGGCTTCGTTGACCATGCTCCCGGTGCAGCCACTGTCTACGAGGGCTTGAGCTTTTAGGGTCTGTCTGTTCTCCAACGTCTCAAGCTGGACATCGAGGAATAGCTCCCAGATGCCCTTGGTGGTCACCCATCATTGATATTGGATTGGCTTGCTTAGTTCATAAAGCTCCTCTTGCGCTCATTCTCCGCCCTTTCTTAATGAGGCTAGGAGTTGGTCGTCGATCTCATTGACCTTTTCCTTATGGGCCCAGAGGTGGAGCGAGGCAAACACTTCTGAATCTGTGCATGCTTCCCTGACAGCCCGAAGGGTCCAGTCCATGCCAAATGGCTTGAACCAGGTGGACTTTGGGGAGGAAACACTCACTGGACTTGATTCAGAACACCTCGCCTCGATCGGTTCTTCTTCCTCCTTCTCTTGAGCCTTGGCCTGGGACATTCTGAATGACATGTCATCTTCCTCATTGGGGATCTTGACGAAGGTGGTCTTCTGGACCCATGAGCATCGTGCATCCGATGCTGGAATCACGCTTGATCCTTCGGCAGTCAGGGGCCTTTGAGAGGTCTCCCCGGCTGGGGCATGCTCCTTCCCCGGAGATCGCCCGCCACCGGCTGCTTCATCAGGAATCGGGGGTTTGGGGAGTGGGTCACTCCAGGAGTGACCGGAAGGCCCGACAGGGATGGAAGAAGTCGTGGATGTCACGTTCTTGTCACATGAACCGTACTTCCACATTACTTCTGGGTCCTTCGGCACTTGTCCCGTGTCCCTATCCTTTCTTGGGTGACTGCCTTCTTCCTGGGTCGGGGGTGAGAGAGGCGTCATCTCGACTGGTATGACGTCTTCAGGAGACAGATGGGGGACATGATCTTTCACTTCTTCTTCCAGGTGGGGAGAGAGGGGGTTGTGTTTCTGTGACTGTCCTCAAGCACAGGGCGAATCGTTGTGGACATAGTCAGCAGGCATCGACCTCATGTCTCTGCCTTTGTCTTGCTGTTTCCGTTCAGCGATGATGGGCTCAGCTGGTTCGGGGAGTACCTCCTTTGTCCCTAAGGACTGAGAGATCTCTGACATTGTTCAGATGAACTCTGGTCCCCATCGAGTCTGAAGGTCCTGGAGGGTGAGGAGTTCTGGGATGGAGAGGGTTAGTGAGGGAGAGGGGTGGGGGTCTCCTCACTTCTGGGGTATTTTATATGTTTTTTCAGATGGAGTCTGAATTGGTTGTGATTCTTTTGGGGGAGTGGTCTCGGATGTACTAGTGATGATGACAGTGGGTATATTCGAATGCACTAGAACAGTTGACGTACGTAAAAAAGTATTACAATCGGGTAAAGTCTGCACAGCAGGACCCGATGACCGACCACCCAGAGAGGAGGATTGGGCCAAGAGAGTGGAATCGCTCACTTCTCGGCCTTGCCTTTTACCTCCTCAATCTTTGTCATCGAGGGCATCTTCTCCTCAACCTTCTCTTCATGGCTATGTCCATGCTCCTCCTTATCATATTCCTCCACTTCCGTGAGCATCGTGCAAAGTTGGGCCGTTGTATATCGCCTGCTTTTCGGGTCTCTAGGCCACTTCGGCTTCTTGCAATCCTTCCCTAGGTGCCCCTTCCCTCTGCAGTTGAAGCATCTGCCCTCCTTCTTGAGGCGATCTATGTCCATTGGTTCCCCGGCTCCTCCATAAGTGGTCTATCCCGAACCCAACAATCCCTTGCTGACTGGTTTGTCGGCCACGGAACTTGTCGCGCCGGAAGTACCTTTGGGGGTATTTCTGGCGTGCATGTTCTTTGGCCTGTCTGTGTGGCTGATCTTGTCAAAGGCCGTTTTGCGAGCCTTCTCATCGTAGATGCTGCAGATCCGGTGTTTCCACTCTGCATAAGTTGAAGGGATCATGACTCCGAGATTGGCGATGGAGCCGGTGTAGGCTTCCGGTACTCCTCGCCAGACAGCTCGTACTATGGCGCTTCAGGGTCCGAGGTCGCAGAGCTGGTCGGCTTGGCGGGCTAGTTCTTCCAGCTTGCAGAAGTACTTGGCTGCCATGCCTGTCATTCGGAGGTCATTCATTCGTTTCTCCATTACTTCTTGGAGGGCAGGGTCTCCATATTCAACTTGTAGGGCAGCCTTGAAGTCGTCCCATGAACAGTATCGGTATCGTCCTTCAGTATCACTCTGGAACTGAAGGTGATACTGGGACCACCAGCCTTGGGGTTTTTTGCTGAACAAGGATGTCGCGAATAGTATCTTGTTGGCATGCGTTGGGTAGTAGGCCCGGAAGATCGAGAAGTACTCCTTGCAGGCCCTGGTGAATTGGTGAATGTCATCACCTTTCCCTTCAAAGTCTGTGGGAAGTTGGATTAAGGTCAGCTTCACCTGTAGCCAGGGAGCCTGTTCGTCTGCTTCCCCAGAGGGCCAGTCTGGTGGGTTGGGGGGGTTATTCTTGGGAGGAGGTCGGGGAACCGACCACCTGTCGGTTCGGTGAGTTGGGCTCCCATATCTTTTGGGAGCAGGGGCAGCGGGGCATCCTCGATGCCTGTTGGGGTCTTCTAGTTTGGGGGGAAGGGGCAGGCCATTGGCGAGAGCGAAGTTCCTTGCCTCAAGCAGTTTCTGGGTTAGGTCAGTGACCAGACCCAGGAAGGCTGCCTGCTTGTTTTGGTGGTCTTGCCTCCTGGCCTTCACTTCTTCTTCGTCCTTTCATCATTGCTCGATTTCAGGGTCGTCGATGGGGATGTTGCTCAGTCCTGCTTCTCCCGATCCTGTGAATAATCTACTCGTCCCCCTCCAGGGGCAGTTCTGGCATCTCCAGTCGGTCAGCAGCGAGTCGGGCATTGGCCTGGGCCACTCGTACCCATGAGAGCTCAGCACGCTGGGCCTCGTCTCTTCTCCAGGTGGTGAGTATATTTGCCAGTTGCTGGTTGAGGACTCGCTCCTCCAGCTCTGTTCTTGCTCATAGATTGGGGACATGTACCTCTGGAATGGGGCTGTAGTTAAGTTCATACCACCATAGCTCTTTGTTGGGGAAGAGGCTATGTCAGTTTCTGTGTTCTTTCTGGGTTTCGTCCACTCCTCCTCTTCATAGATAGTCTGCCCTCTAGAGGGCCCAGGCCTGAGACCTGTAGGTTCCGTGGGCCATTCGCTGGGATAGGGAGAGGGATGGCCAGGCTCTATCTGGAGTTCCCAGGTGGAAGGGACTGCTCTTGATCTCTCATAGAGCAAGACGTCACTCACTCCTGGGATCTCGAGGGGGCTCATCTGGGTCCTCTTCCCTTTGTCATATGCTGTATGCAAGTGGGGACTCTCCAGCCCTCCTTCATTGCTGGTAGCTAGGCCACCCAATGTAGCGGATTCATAGGCGTCATCGCCTGAGCTCTGCATAGAACCCTGGGTCATTGCAGTCGAGCGAGGCCGGGGTAGATGGTGAACTGGTTTTAGGGGAGTCAGTGAAAGGAGTCTCTCCACCTCCAGTTCTTCTTCAAAGTCTATCAGGTTCAGGGGAGTTGGGGGTGGGGGAATTGGGATCGGAGGAGGAGAGTACAATTGTCGATGTAGGTGTGTCGAACATGGTCTGGGTTCTGAAGGGGTGCTGAAGTCTAGGGTCCCCTGGTAGGTGAGCCCTTCTTCGGCTCTCCTCTGAGTTGTACGATGACCTTCCTCTTCTTCTCTCTGATGGATCCAATGAGGCGGTGTCGGAGGCCTCGGTTGGTTCATCAGGATTGATGACCCATAGGGTCGTCTGGGGGAGGGTCTCACTATCTGGTCAGGACTGGCTGACCTCGGTCATAGGTATCTGGCAGAGGCTTCGCTCCAGTTCTCTCCTGGCATCCTCCAGGGGTTTGGTTCCAATTCCATGGTATGCTCTAATGAGCTCCTTGATACTTCCCTCAAAAGAGGGAGTACTTCTGGCATTCTCAGAGGAGTGCCAGGTTCCAGAAGGGCCAGCCACTGGGCTGGGCATTCTTCCTCTTCTTCCGATGTTGGTGAAGGGGCCCTGAAGGTCCCGGGTCGGTGACTCTAGGGGCATCTCATAGGACTCCTGTCTGTAGATGGGGTAGTGTGTGGGGTATGTCAGAACATTGTAGGGGAGAATGTAGAAGTTGGGGAGGGTCAGGGGTGGGTAGACTAGTTGTCCTCTTCTGAAGGTTATACCATGGTGTTTGAACCACCCTCTGTTTTGATAATAGATGATGGCAGCTCCAGTCGTCATTCCAATGACCCCTGCGATTGTAAAAAGGATTACGGTGAGGGTGCTTGTTGTTTCTGCAGATATGTCAGGAGTTTGTTGTAGTGGCATATGGAATCCTTCCTGCGTCTGGTGTCGTGGAAGGGTGAGGGAAGCTTCGAGCTAATTGTTAGGGCCAACTCTCACGTGACTTGAAGTCAGGCGATTGCTAAGCTGTCTCGCATTTGGACAATCACTTGGGCAATGCCTCGGATGATCTCGAGGTGGTGAAAGAGGCGGTTACTGGAGAAGCTCTCGGCAAGCAAGCAGATAAGTAAAGTTTGTGTGATGTTAAACCTTAGCTCGAAGCTGAGGTTATACAGCGAAAGGTAACTACTTAAATACTAAAGAGTAGGTGCTATTAATAGGTACGAAAGTTTTGTCGAAGCTGGGGAGGCATGCTAGTCGGACGACGAGCACGCAATATCATGCATTGTCCATCATGAAAGTTTTGTCGAAGTTGATATGGGTGATAACGAGGCAATTACGCATAAGCATGATGACACTGATAAGATGCGATAAGACTAGAAAGAGGAAAAAAGTAAATAAATCGTAACAGATGAGAGGAGCGCTTACTGGAAAAGCTCTTGGCAAGCGAGCAGACAAGTAAAGTTTATGTGTGGTTAAACCTTAGCTCGAAGCTGAGGTTGTACAGTGAAGTGTAGCTACTTAAATACTAAAGCATAGGTGCTATTAATAAGTATGAAAGTTTTGTCGAAGTTGGGGGCGTGCTAGTCAGACGATGAGCACGCAATATCATGCGTTGTCCATCATGAAAGATTTATCAAAGTTGATGGAGGTGATAGGGAGGTGATGATGCATAAGCATGATGACACTGATAAGATGAGATAAGACTAGAAAAGTGAAAAAAGTCAATAAATTGTAACATTACCCTCTCGTTAAGGCAGACGTCCCAACTGCCCTAGGGCTCGCTCGGCAGTTCCTCTTGTGCCTTTGCATACTCCTTTCTCCAGTAGTTGTCGATGTAATCCCTCCAATGCTTGTCATTGGGGCAGGGATTTTCAACCCAGAACATCCTTCCATCTTGTCTGAGTACTTGGTATGAGATGACATCGTTAATATAACGGTGGTCGAGTATTTCTTTCAGTGTCTTTTTTTTTTTTTTTTTTTTTTTTTTTTTGTGGTACGTTTGGGATAGCTTCGCACACCCTGCACCGCAGGGGTCCCTCCCGCCAGGGGGGGGACACGCCAATGATGTTGTGCTATGCCCGTAATAAGTCGGGGTCTTGCGACTCCGAGAGCGTTTGGTTTCGATTTATAATGTAAGCCGTTTAGTTTTCAAGAAGGCGCCGCTCAGATTGCTCACCACTCGAGGTAAATGCAGTTACGCACAGACTCCGGATTTATCCACGAGTCTCGTGTGGGACTCTGCTAAGTGAGCTCCGATTAGGTGCTACGCACCTAGTCTTCATTGCTCATTTAACCATACCCACTAAAACCCCGATTTCTTTTGTCCAGTCTTCAGGTAATGATTCTTCGTTTTCAAGTGTATTTTGCCATGTTCCTAGGACTACGGACTTCAAGATCGCCTTCTTATTATATTTCCTCTTGTCTGTTAGTAGGCAGTCCATACGAAGTCGACGGTTTAATGCGCTTAACCAACGCTGGCTAATTTCATTTTCTGAGTAAGGCTGCCTTTCGTTTATTACGCGTTCGTTTCTCAGTCTCCAGATCAGATGTGCGGATTCAGATATCAGAATCCTTCTAAATCGTTCTGTGGTTCTCTTCGTGGCGCTCCTGTGGGTCATAGCCGGTTGCACGCCACACGACATTATAGTCCCCTTCGTGACTATTAACTCAGATTTCGTTTTCTTTCTCCAGACGTTGCACGCGAGTGTCCATATTATTCCTTGTCCTGGGGCATCACATGTGGTTAAGATGTGGTCCATACTTTCTTCTACACCGCATTCCTTGCACTTCACTCTTTCTTCACAGCCACTGATGTGTTTCCAGTGTCGACCGACCGTGTACCCATCATGCACCAGCATCCATAGGAAATAGCGGACCGGTCTTCCAAAGTCACGGCGTCGCATTGATCTCCATAATTCCTCTGTGGTAATGTCTGACCCGCACCTTTCTCCAGCTGCTGCCAAGGCTAGAGACAGGTTATGGTTTGTGTCTCGTCTGTCTAGTTTATTCTGGTACGCATCTTTTTCGTGGTGTATTTTCCTTATTATCTCATAGGCTTTTGCTTGAGTCATTGCCTCTAGTTTCGCTCCACGGGTCCGGAGCTCTGGCGGTATTGTAAGGTCCACAAGGTCCGTTTCTTCTCTCACACTCGCTATGCCTGCAAGCTTATCAGCACCTTCATTCCCTGGGTTCCCTGAGTGACCCTTGACCCACACAAGTCTTGTTGCCGCACTTCGTGCCCTGAACCTCGCAACCATCACCTGCGTAATGGTGCTGTTCGCTATTCTAAAATAGCCTTCATTTTCCCATGTAACGAAGCGCCTGTCCAGGCCATCCAAGACGTGCCTCGAGTCGCTTACCAGGTCCATTTCAACCTCTCTCGGGTTGTCTTCCGCTGCTGTCTTAGCCCCCACAATTTCAGAGGCTTGGTTCGTCCGTCCGACTTCATTCGGTAGTCGTATACTTTTATTCCTTGTGTCTCCATCTTGGTAAAACACTCCAGCTCCTGCCGTGCCCTCATCTGATCCATTATTCATCGCAGAGCCATCGGTATATACAACGACCTTGTTCCTTGGCTGTGTCTCCTCCGGTTCTGGGGGAGAGTACACTTCCATGCATTCGTCGCTATCGACGAAGATTCTGAATGCGTCGGCCAGGCTTCCCCTCGTTACCAGGCAGGGCTGGAAGAAACTTACATCTCCACCCTGCTCGTCTTCTTCGTCTTCCATGGGGATGATTATTTCCCTGGGTAATGGTGCGTAGGGATTCCATTTCGGCGGCAGTGAGTCTAATAGTTGCTTCGCTTTTAGGAAGCATTTGTGAGGGGATGCACAACCAAGTTCGTTTCTTGCATAGCAGCACGCTGTACAGCTACATCGGCCACGTTGTGCGTGTCTTTCTTCCTCAAGGTACGATGCCAGTTTCTCTGAGTCCCCCACCGTCCTCACTTTGTGGCGGTTCTTCAGGCATTTCACTCTGTCGCCACCATTAAACAAACGTCTCGTTGCCCTAGATTTTATATGGTGCCATATGGGCATCTCTCTCTGTATCTCGCGGGACATTGCCAGACCATCAAGGCATACACCATACTCTCGTGCCGTTTTGACTAGTTCCTTCAGGTCCCCGGGAAGTTTGTTCATACTCGTTTTCCATGATTGAAGGAATATGTTTGACCTTAGCTCTAGTTCAACGTTCTCCTCTGAGACTGGTGTAAGGTGTTTTATGATTGCATCGGCTGCGTATGCCCATAGTGGGCGGCTTGGGCTGAGGTCTAGGTATGTACGTATCCAGGTTACCATGATTGCTTTGTTTCTAATCGGGATGTCTAAAAGGTTTCGTCCTCCCCCTGCGATGGGTGCATATATTGTCTCTTTGTTGATGTTGATCTTATTCTTGTTCCCCCATAGGAATTTCCGGACTCTCCGCTCTAGTCTTTTTTCTATTTCTTGCGGCATACTCTGGACTTTAGTGAGGTACTGCGTCATCCCACCAACAACCATCCTTTCAGTGTCTTTTCTGATCAGTCGATAACCTTGCAGGCAGTTATGACTGTTCTTGTTTCAGAAATGCTGTCCTCATAATCTGTAATGGCTTCTTGAGCATTGGCCATGTCATCTTCTTGTACCCACAAGTTGTGTTCACAGGTCCATCCCTTCCACTTGACAAGGTAATCAGTTATGAGTCATGATTTTTGTCCTTTCTTTCTGCAGACTTGGCGGGTGCATGAGTCCAGGACTTCTTCAACCTCGTATTCTTCCTCATCCTCAATGAGGTCTGGTGGTGGTGGGGGGGGCTGTTCTTGGTTGGGGAATGCTGGTGGGACATATGGCATTAGAAGTTTCTCATTGAAACGGGGGTGAATCTTCCAATGAGGGGGAAGTTTAAGCTTATAGGCAGAGGTGCCAGCCTTTTCCAGAACAAGGGATGGGCCGATGCATTTGTCATCGAGTTTCTTCTTTGGGCACGGAAGATGAAGGTTGGTGGAGTCTAGCCATACTCTGTCTCCAATAGCATAGTCCATGGTGTTCCTCTTCTTCTTGTCATATTGGGCCTTCATTTTGCCTGTGGCCTCTTCGAGTGCCTCCTTGGCTTGACGATGTACTTCCTGCATATTTTCAGTGAATGATTTGGCCGATGGATTGGTGAATGCGGTTGTTTTGAGGGAGTCTGGCAGGACACGGGGGTTTATTCCATAATTGATGAAGAATGGTGTCTGGCCTGTGGCCGAATGGGTGTGGTTATTGTGGGCGAACACTGCTAAGGCAAGCCATTTGCTCCAGTCGGTTTGTCAATGGTTAATGAACAGGCAGAGGTATTTGTTGATCTCCTGATTTGCCCGTTCTGTTTGTCTGTCGGTCTGGGGGTGGATGCATTTGGGGTGATGTCGAGGAGTCGGAGGAGTTTGGTCATGAACTTTGAGATGAATTGGGGTCCTCGGTCAGAGATTACTGTTTTTGACATGCTGTGGTGAGCATATACATGGTCGCGCAGCAGTTTTGCCCATCCTTCTGAGGTTAGTTCAACATTGCAAGTGATTGGAATGATCTCCTTGGAGAATCGATTGATGACTACTAGAATGGCATCATAGCCATTGGATTCTGGTAGTCTGGTAATCATGTCAACAGATATGTGGGTCCATGGCTCTGACGGGACTTCATTGGGGTGGAGGGGTGCTACTCGAGGGTGGGTGTCGGTTTTTGTTCATTGACACGCTTTGCAGGCCTTAACATATTTTTCCACTGTCTGTTTGAGCTTGGGCCACCAATACTCCCTTTGTATGAGTTCCTTGGTCTTTTCTATCCCTGGGTGCCCCGCCATGATGTGATTGTGGTGGGCAGCAATGATTTCTCTGTGTAGCTTATCATCGCGAGGGACGTAGATCCATCCATCATAATACAGGAGCCCTCCTTTCTCAGAGATGCCGTGCTCATGAGCGAGGGAGTTTTGGATCCTCTGATCCCATTTGTCATGACTGCAAGTGATGTCTTTGATCCGTTGATGCGTCTTGCTGGTCATGGGCATGATCATGGCATGGAAATGCTCAGGCTGGAGGACTATGATATCGTCATTGTCCTTCTTCCCCTGGTCATGGTCGTCTCGGTGACTGAGTAAGTCAGCTTTTCGATTGGAGGCACCTGGCTTGTGATGTAAGGTAAAGTGATATTCAGCGAGTTCGGTGACCCATCAGGCTTGGTGATGATTGAGCTTCTGGGGTTGTCGGAAATATTGCAGGTTTTGATGATCAGTCCAGATCTCAAAATCCTCTGCCGTGCCCATGAGATAATGCCTCCACTCTTTGAGGGCAAGCATGATGGCCAGGAGCTCCTTGTCATATATCTTGTAATTCCGTTCGGTGACGGTTAGTGCCTTGGAGAGGAAGGCGACCAGCCTCCATTTCCCATCTTGCTCTTGACTGAGAACCACACCGATTGCTCCCTCGCTTGAGTCAGCCTCCACTCAGAACTTCCCATTTTCCTTGGGGAGTGCCAATACTACATCCTCTGCCATCTGTTTCTTGAGTCGTTGGAAAGCCTCATTCTGAGCCGTTCCCCAAGTCCAGGGTGCATTGCCAGTGAGTTGAGTCATGGGGTGTACAATCTTGGAGTAGTCTTTTATAAACTTCTGGTAGAAGTTTGTGAAGCCCAAAAAGGATTGTAATTCCTTTTTCTTGGTGGGTGTGGGCCACTCTGTGATACCCTTGACTTTTATGGGGTCCATTTGTATGGAACCCTTGCTAATGATCATGCCGAGGTACTCAGTTTCGAGGACCTCAAACTCACACTTCTCAGCCTTCAGGAATAGCTTGTGCTCCTGGAGGCATTGGAGTACCCTTTTTACGATCTGACGATGCTCTTGGAGGTCCTTTGAGAAGATTAGGATGTTGTCCAAGTAAATGGTTACCTTTCCTTCATGAATGAGATCGTGGAATATATCGTTCATCATCCACTGGAAGGTTGCTGGCAAATTGGTTAATCCGAAGAACATGACTGTTGGTTCGAAGAGGCCTTGATTGGTTCTGAAGGTGGCTTTGGGTTCGTCCCCTTGCTTGATTTGGACATTATTGTAACCCCAGCAGACATCCAGTTTGGTGAAATACTTAGCGCTGCGGAGTTTGTCCATGAGCTTGGAAATCAAGGGAGGCAGATATCAATTCTTAATGGTCATCTCGTTGAGCTTCTGGTAGTCCTGTATGGGTCAGAGAGAACCGTCTTTCTTCTTGACGAAGAAGAAAGGTGATGCAAAGGGAGACTTGGATGGGCGTATCCGACCGGATTCAAGGTTTTTGTCAAGAAACTTGTCAAGTTCCTCTTGCTCATGATGGTTAAGGGGATAGACCTTGCAGTCGAGTGTGGATTTGGTGTTGGGGATCAGCTCGATCGCGTGATCCCATGGTTTGCGCCCTGGTAACTCATCAAAGCTTTCTTTCGAAAAGAGGTCCTCGATGATACGCATGGAACGTATCCACCCGTAGATTTCACGATTTGTATATTATATACTTATCCAATCTATACTGTACTTGAATATCGAGAGCTAGGATTGAGCCTCCGGATCGCTAGCTAAAGCTATTGCTTCGCACAATGGAATATACTAAGTGGCATTAGGACTTAGGAAAGATATCGCTATGAGTCGGACCTACCAGCCTAATATATACGTCATGACGGTTCTAGTCGCGAATTAGCCATTAAACAAGGAGTAGATATACCAGATGAAACTGTGAATAGTTATGATAGCAGGCGGAGCTAAAGGCCATTATGGGACAGCCGACGCTACCGGAATTACCTTAGAGAAAGATATAGCCCTGAAGGACCATGAGGTTCGCATCAATGATGAGACTATACTATCTACCGATCGACCTTCCGGAAATATTCCGACCGATCATGTTGCATCAGACAAGTTCTAGAAAGCTTATAGTTGCCCTTAATCGTGAATCAGCCTGAAACCAGGCAACGTGCGGGTAACTAAGTTATCCCATATGGCGAGATACACAGCATTCCGACTGCGAGGTGGGTAACCGACTGTATCAGCCTAGAACATTAGA